>OX941090.1:52488007-53738007 GCA_954870635.1 Arctium minus | reverse complement strand
ATTATGATTTTAAATTAGGAAATGTTAAGTTTATTCATTATAATCATAATTTTAAATTAGGAAACATAATAAAATCATATATTCATTAGACTTGATGAACGGTTAAGATTGGTTGACAAAGTTTGCACAATCTGACTGGTTTGCAAAAGATACGTCCCCTATATATATATATATAGACTTAAGTTCGCGTGAGACCAAACAGTTTCCGTGAGACCGATGAGACCAAGCTTTAAAGTATGAAACTTCACACCAAAAAACTGTGAATTTAAAAAAAATCGAACTTTTCATAGGGAAAACACCGTAAATGTTACGTTCACGGTGTTTTTCGCTGTGAATGTTCGTTTTTTTTTTTACCTTCACAGCGTCTTCACTGTGAAGGTTCGGATATACCTTCACAGTCTTTTATCTGTGAAGGTTTGATTTTTTTTTAACTTGGTTTAGGTTTTTTTACCTTCATAGTGTGATTACATTATGAAGGTTCGAATGTTTTTTACCTTCACAGTGTTTCGGTGTGAAGTTTCATGTTTTAAGGCTTGGTCTCACGCGGTCTCACGGAAACAGTTTGGTCTCACGTGAACCTGACCCTATATATATATATATATATATAAATTATGCATAAAGTATTATCATTTAAAACAAATTCAATTAAAAAATAATTGTAATTTATTTTAATTTCTACTTTAAAACCCTAATTTTAAATGCTGAGCTTCAAAATGTTAATTATTTATCTTCAGAAAACGTTATTTATTAACAAACCATCATTAAAAAAAACAGATTACAAAAAGACCGAACAGACACAAAAATTAAAACAAAACGTAAAAACAACAAATCCAAACATTGAAGTGAAAAATAACTAAAACAAATAATGTATTGCAATTTTCTAGATAAAAAAACATCTATTTTTTATTTTTTATTTTTGACATTTTTTGTCTCAAAATAAAAAATGAGTAAATTACCTTTTTCGTCCCTGAGGTTTGTTGAAAATTCCAGATTCATCCCTATGGTTTTAAAAATTCGGTTTTCATCTCTATGGTTTGCATTTCATTTCTATTTTGGTTGTTTGAGGTCAAACCACTACTTTTAAATATGAAGAACTAAAATAGAAATGCATTGTAAACCATAAGGATGAAAAAAATAATAATATTGATATCATAAGAACGAAAAAGTTGATGAATAAAAAACCATAAGGATGAAAATTGTAATTTTAAAACCATAAGGATGAAAATAGAAAAGTTCAACAAACCACATGAACTAAAAACGTAATTTTACTCAATAAAAAAATAAAAACTTATATTCATAAATAATATATTTTATTTTAATAGAATTAGCGTTATAAATGAAAAATAAAAACAAATAGATAAATCATTTTCCAACAAATTGTAGAGAGCCCAATGGGTTCTGGCCCTACTACTTTGCTCGTGGCCCCTCTTCCCACTTTCATATGGTCCCCCACCCAACCCCTTCACCTTTTCTTTATAAATACCCTCATCACCACCACTCTTCACCACGGTAGCCTACCCTTGAACCCTCCCTGCCTTCTTCACCACCACCACCACCACCACCAAACCAACCCCCCAACAACAACAACAAACACACACACTAATTTCACCTACAAAAAATACACACACACTCACTAACAGAAAGAAAAAAATGGGTGTACGGAAATCAAACAAACTCCCACAAGCAGCCCTTCTGAAACAAATCCTAAAGAGGTGTTCAAGCTTAGGCAAGAAACAGGGTTATGACGTTGACGGGCTTCCAGTCGACGTTCCCAAAGGTCACTTCCCGGTGTACGTGGGAGTCAACCGGACCAGATACATCGTTCCGATCTCATTCCTGACTCATCCCGAATTCCAACGCCTTTTGCGGTGGTCGGAGGAAGAATTCGGATTCCATCACCAAATGGGTCTCACCATTCCATGTGAAGAAGTTGTTTTCCAGTCACTCACCGCCATGCTCCGGTGACGCTTTTCCTTTTTCAAGAGTTAGATGGTCTTCTGATCATGAAGCAGCATTTTAATTCTCCTTTTTTGAAGGATAGTTCCTTAATTTTCCAGCAAACATACAGATTTTGATGCTTGCATGGTGTACAAGTTACGAAGCGTAGTATTTCTGGATTAAGAAATTACGCCTCTGGTGGAAAAGAACTAAACTTTTTCTCCATTTTTTTGTGATTTAATTAGATTTTTTATCATGTAATGATTTTTATTTGAACCCAATGCTTGGGTGGTGTTGTAAATTGTAGTAAACCCCAAAAATTTATTAAATCTATATTTATTTTGTGGGTTAGATTAATGTGTGCAAAGGGTAAGATTGTAATTGCAAATTTGATGTATAAAAGTATGAAACATAATCACAATGTGTATTAACTCAAACATGTTCTTTTTATATAAAAGAAATTGAGGCAATTTTGGTCTAAAATTCGATATTAATTGTATTTTGTAGCCTTTGGTGTGTAGCTGATTTGATGTATTTAACAGATGATTTGCCTGATGAGTTTGTCTAGATTGACAATATTTTAAAATAATTACTAGAAGTATTTAAAAGATTCTTTAATTTTTTTTTTTTAAACAGAAAACTAAAATGTCAAAATCTCAAAACTATAAAATTACATTCAATGCCTACAGTTTCCCATTTTTTTTTGAACGGCAAGTTAATGCACACACGTTCCAGCGGTATCGGGCCTCCATTACGGGCAATCCCACTAATCCGCTGCGACCCGGCCCAACATTTGGCTGAACCCGACCGGCAGGGTAGAGGGTCCCATAGACTGGACCCACCCGAACCGGTCCCAGCCCCGAAGGACCAGACCCAGAGTCTGGATATCTCAGGAAAGTTTCCCATTTTAAATACTACAAAATTAGTTATATTATTTAAATATTACATACATTTAATAAGATATCAAATTTTCTATTCTAAAATTTTAATTTCAAGATTTCTTATTAGTTGAAATATAATAAAAAAATTATTCATCTCTAATGGTATCATTTTTAGAGAGTTATTCATATATGGAAGAGTAAATTACATTTTTGGTCTATGTGGTTTCCACTTATTATTAAGATTGGTCCATCTTTCAAACTAATTACGATTTTAGTCATTGTGGCTGCTATTTTATTTCACTTTAGGTACTTCTAACCAACTTTAGTTAAAAAAAACTTAGTTAAATCAAGGGTATTTTTGTCATTTCACCTTTTATTTGTCTTTTTTATTTTTTGTTTTATTAGATTATATAGTAAATTACATTTATAGTCCCTGTAGTTTGTCTTTTTTTCTTTTCTTTTCCTTCCTACATTTTTTTCATTTTTCATTTTATACCCTTATTACATTAGTTAATTAATAATATTTTTAAGTAAAGATACATTAAAAATACGTATTTGGGTTTTATAAATTACATCATTAGAAAAGTCTTGTAGACACTTTTAAAATAAGTCACATATTAAATATTTAAATTTTTATGCAACTTATTTGATATATATATATAGGGTTAAATATAGTGATAACCAAAAAAATGTTAAGAACTTGAAGTTTAATTTAATCCGTTGATTAAAATATATCAAGGGTTATTAAAGAAAAAGTCTTTTTGTAATTAAAGTAAAAAACAAGGGTAGTTTTGAGAACTTGAAAGGAACTTTCAAGGGTATAATAGACATTAATTTAATATTTTCAATACACTCTTTTACATCATCTCCTTCACTCCTCCAGACTTTTCAGGTGACGCCTCATTCACTCCTCCTGCAACTTTTCCGGCGACGCCTCCTTCACTCCTGCAACTTTTTCGGCTACGCCTCCTTCACTCCTCCTACAACTTTTCCGGCGACGCCTCCTTCACTCCTCCTGCAACTTTTCCGGCGGGTGATCGTAAACTAAAACTGATAAAACGGTGTCGACCACCATGATAGGTGGCTCAATTGTTCCGTCTACAGTACACAAGAAAACATCGACGCCTGGAAGTAAAATTTGTTTGAAGCCAACCTGTCTTTGAAGGCGGATCTATAAATTGGTTTCCGTCGTACAATCTATTCTCGATTTTCTCTACATTGCAAAGAAGGTTGTTAGCAATAACAATGGGGTTTATATTGTTAGAAGGATATTATAATTCTTGTTTTTAGGGTTTTTTTTCAAGAGTGGAAATATGTTCCCAGATTTGGGGTTTTTGTGTTTGTTTTTCCAGATCTGGTTAATTTGTATGTTTCATAGGATGAATTTGTGTGTTTTATCTGGTAAATTCGTGTGTTTCATGTGGTGAATCCATGTGTTTCATCTGGTGAAGCTGTATGTTTCATCTAGTGAATCTACATGTTTCATTTGGTTCATATGGTGAATTGTGTGTTTCATCTGGTGAAATAGCATAAAAATGAAACACTATCAATATTGATCTTATAAAAAATAATAATTTTTATTATGATTCAATTGGTGAATATGTGTTTCATATGGTGAATATTAGTTACCAAAATGACAATTATGCCCTTTCATGTGGTGAAACAGTTTTCAATTAAAACCATAGGATCAAAACCAAATTACGGCTTATATCGGTTCTCACGGTTTTCAACTTTTTTGTGGTTCTCATTTGATTATCGTCCTATATATATATATATATATATATATATATATATATATATATATATATATATATATATATATATATATATATATATATATATATATATATATATATATATATATATATATATAGGGAAGCGATCATGGGAAAACCACTATTATATTACAAAAAACTTTGCACACCATTTTCAACCAATGAGAGAATTTCTTTTGATTTTTAATTTATTTAAATTATAAGGGCAAATAGGTCTTTTCTATTTAATCCGTATATATATGGTAGTTTTATTGAGCGGTTATTTTTGGATAGCTTTAAATGTGAATCAGTTAATTATTGTATTTTTTTTAAAAGTATCCAATATTAATGTGTTTTTAACTAAAATTATTTTTTTTAAAAAGTATCCGATATATATATATATATATATATATATATATATATAATGTGTTTTTTTTTGTTTTTTTGAAATTAATTTTTTTCCCTATATTAAATGCCGAATAGACTGTTTATTATGATTTTTTTAATTTTGGATATATATATATCAAATTGTGACGTCTTGACACGGAAGATTAAATTTTGATTTTTTTTTTCAAAAGTAAACACCGATTTCATTATTTTTTGTTTTCTTTTCTAATTATAGTTTCACTATGGTTTCGAAAAAGTTTCATTATATTTTATCATGGTTTCAATACGGTTTCATTACGATTCACTATGGTTGTAATAAGGTTTAATCTAGATGATGAAATACGTTTTAGAGCTTTCATTGGAAGTGAAACTGTTTCATTATGTTTCAATATGGTTTTAATAAGGTTTCACTATGTTTCACAATGATTTCAATAAAGTTTCACTATGGCTTCTCTACTGTTTCACTATGTGAATGATGAACTTAAGATTTTATTATGTTAAACTATTTTTTTCAATAATATATTGATAATTTTATAATATATTAAAAAAGAATTTATAATAAAATAAATTGGTTTCCTTTTTTAAAAAAAGGAATCATCCGATTTCCTTATTTGAATTTGGAATTGGAATGTACAATTATGCCATTTCGTCCTATTTTTATTAATTTATTATATTAAATTAATTAATTTATTAACATAAATAACTCAAATTAATCTCAACCCTTGATTGATAATATCAATGGCATTTACAAGGGTTGCAAAGTTTGTATTATAAGAGGGGTTTGCAAATGAAACCACCTATATATATATATATATATATATATATATATATATATGGGTTGTTTCATTTGCAACCCTTAAAAAGATTGCAAACCTTGCAACCCACATCTTAACCGTCGGATTCATGATCGGCGGTTACAATAGATATGGGACCCAATATTTTTAATTAAAAAAAATAGAAAAATAAAAATAAAATAACCGTCGATCATGAATCCAACGGTTAAGATGTGGGTTGCAAGGGTTGCAACCTTTTTCAGGGTTGCAAAATATCCTTCCACTATATATATATCTGTAAAACTGTCTACACTAATCTAAAAAAACTTTCTATTCTAAGATTTTTCTTTAAAAAAATTATCTTTTTCTTCTTATTTATGTGTGTACCAATTAATAAAATATAACTACATGTTTTTTAATAACAAAATGTATCGTTTTTAGATAGTTCATTTAATTACATGTTTTTTAAAATGTATACCAATTAATAAAATTTATAATATATATATTAAAAGAATCAAAATTTAAATTTAAATTTAAATTTATCGTAATAAAAAAGTATTCAAAATTTAAACTTAAATTTATATAGAGAATGATATTAAGTTCTATTTCAACCATATACCCAAAAAATCCAAACATTTCCAATTCCAAATATTTACATAAAATCCAAATTTTTCGAAAGCATTACGTTAAAACAAACGATCCCTTGTTACTGCATTTTAGATCAAACAAAGAACAAGGGCTCGTTTGGTTCGAGTGTTGACGTAATGCTTTCGAGAGATTTAGAAATGGAAATGTTTGGAATTTTTTGGTATATGGTTGGTAGTTTGGAATAGAACTAATATCATTCTCCATTTAAATTTAAGTTTTATATTTTGAATATCTTTTTATTACGATAAATTTAAGTTTATATGTAGATTTTTTTAATAAATATATTATAAATTTTATTAATTGGTACACGTTTTATAAAAACATGTAATTAAATGAACTATCTAAAAATGATACATTTTTTTTATTAAAAAACATGTAATTAGATTTTATTAATTGGTACGCATAAATAAGAAGAAAATATAATTTTATTAAAACAAATTAGAATAGAAAGTTTTTTTAGATAAGTGTTGACGGATTTGTAGATATATATATATATACACACACACACACACACACATATATCAAATAAGTTGCATAAAAAGACTTGATATCATGTGAGACCCGTGAGACCACAAAAATAACACTAAATCTTCACAGCAAAAGACTGTGAAGGTATTATAAAGGTAAACCTTCACAGTCTTTTTGTTGTGAAGGTTTGTTGTTTTTCGTTCCTTCACAATGAATCACTGTGAAGTTTTAGTGTTATTTTCTGGTCTCACGAAAACAGGTTGGTCTCACGTGAACCCAACCCTGCATAAAAAATTAAAAATATGTAATAGGTAACTTATTTTAAAAGTTTCTACAAGACTTTTCTAATGATGTAATTTACAAAATCTGAATATGTATTTTTAATGTATCTTTAGTTAAAAGTATTATTAATTAATTAATGTAATAAGGGTATAAAATGAAAAATTAAAAAAATGTAGGAAGGAAATGAAAAGAAAAAAAGACAAACTACAGGGACTATAAATGTAATTTACTATATAATCTAATAAAACAAAAAATAAAAAAGACAAATAAAAGGTGAAATGACAAAAACACCCTTAGGGGCGTTTGGTTCGCAGAATGATTTCTGAAGGAATGAAATCTGTCAAAGAAATTGGAATCTGAAAGGAATTGGAATCTGGAAGGAATTGGAATGGAATGTTATCAGGTTTGACCAAGTGTTTGATTGGCAGGAATGAAATGTAATCAGTCAAATGAATTGGAATATGTCTGTTTGGTTTGCAAAAGAATTGGAATGGAATTCTGATAAATGACAAAAATACACTTTCTTTGATTTTTATTTTAATTTTTTTTAATTATAAGTAATTATAAATTAATGAGATTAATTAAGAAATGATCAAAAAGATTATTTATATAAAAATTCAAAAAGATTATTTATATAAAATCTTTTATCATATTTAGAATTACATATATATATATATATATATATATATATATATATATGTATGTATATAGAAGAACCCAACCCAGAAAAAGAAATAATATTTACAGGGGTTGCTCGATGAAGAACACAACGTAGAAAAAAGACTATCGAATGAAGCAGACAACTCTCGATTGAACAGTTCCAGAGGCAAGGGGCTTCTCTCGATTGAACAGTTCCAGCGATTGATTGAGAACACAACCCAGCTCGATGAAGAACACAACCCAGATCGATGAAGAACAAAACCCAACTCGATAGATAAAACCATCGATTGAAGCAGGCAAGGGGATGCTCTCGATTGAACAGTTCCAGCGATTGATTGAGAGAAACCAGGTAACGATCGATTGATTGAGAGAAGGAGACGATATGTGTTTTATGTTTCAAGAGGGCATATTTGTCATTTTTAAAATTTGGGTTGGAATGGATTTTAATTCCATCTCTCTTGTGAAGGAATGACCAAATCCACATTTGAAGGAATTCATGGAATTCAATTCCATTCCATGGGTAACCAAACATCATGATGGAATTTGGTCAATGAAATTGACCATTCCAATTCCATCAGATTCCATCGGAATCCGGCGAACCAAACACCCCCTTAATTTAACTAATTTTTTTTAACTAAAGTTGGTTAGAAGGACAAAAAGTGAAATAAAATAGTAACCATAATGACCAAAGTTGTAATTAGTTTGAAAGAGGGACCAAATCTGATAATAGGTGGCAACCACAGGGACCAAAAATGTAATTTACTCTATATGGAAATTTTTACTATTTTCTTTGTCCTACTTTTTCGATTTTGGAGAATTTGTTGAAGGAAAAAATTTACCCAAAAATATCTATATGATTCATTTTATAACATCATGAACAAATTCTCCATAAATTATAAAGCATGTATAAAAAAAAACTCTTAAAAACAATTGTTAAAGTTTAAAATATTGCTATTTAATGTTAATTACTTAAAATATTTTAAAAAACAATCATTAAAGATTTATGTACTACATTTAATGTTATTTATTAACTTTCAATCCTTATCTCTTGTAACACCGGTAATTTTCGGTAAGTAAATGTCACCCGAACATTTATGTGACTTGTAAACAGTGGGGTTTTGTTAGGAAATGTATTGTTTAAAGTCCCTCGGAGTATCGGGAGTTTTGGCAGTGAAAAAGTCGAGTTTCGGGGCTCCAGAAAGGTCCCGCGACAATGCCCGACGACTATGACAAGTCACAGTCGCACATGGCACAGTCGCATAAGGGAAACAGGAGCCTGGGGCATACTGGTGACTATGCCATACGACATTACCCTGGGCATAGTCGCTTGGCAATGTCGCCAAAGCTGAACAGGCTGCTGTTAAGTCGAACATTTCAGCCTATTTCTCATTCTCACTTCTCTAAACTTCCCTCATTCTCTCTCAAAACGTTTTTCTTCTTCTCCCTTCAAACCCTAGCTTACTTGTGGCTCAAATCCTTGTATTTTATGGAGAGAAAACACCATCAAGTGGTAGAATGGAAAGCTATGATCAAGGATTCACCATCTCCATCTTCATCTTCAACCTTTAGCTCATTTTTGGGTTTTCTAGGTTTTTGTCAAAACCTAAGTGGTAAGTGTATTCCTTCTATTTCTAAACCCTAATATAAGATATAAATGCTCCATGGATGATTTCCTAAGTATTATGTTTCTCCATTTTCGATTTGGAAGATTTTGGGGGAGTTAGGTCAAAATTAGGGTTTTGGGTATGAGTTGAGGTTTTGATATAAAATGTTTGGGGAATGTTTCTATATGGTTGAATATGGTTATTTACGGTTGAAAATGCTTGGATCTAGGTTTTGAAGGTTTTGGCTTGGAGAATTCAAGTTTCATCAAGGAAGCTCAAAATGGGGTAAAATCTAGATTTAGCCTAAATCTAGCAAGATGAGTTCAAGTTGATTTGTGAAAACGGTGTACATGCCAAAATGCTTATTTTAAAGTGTTTTGTGTCTTACACGAAATTGTTAACTGCTGATAAGTTTGGTTATTTTGAAAGTGTTTAACTTTATAAACTTATATAACACACATCTTTGGGATTTTGGGCATTATGATAAATAAATCATATATTTTGGTATTTTAATGATTTATTTTATGGAAGTAGATTTTGAGTATAGATGTATTTCATTTTGTGTTTTGGAGAAATGCATGGTTTTGTGTTATGGAATGTTTTGAAAGGTAAATGTTATAAACTCACTTGGAAAACGATTTGTCCCAATCTAAACTACGTTGGAATTAATTATATGTTTTGGAGCATGGGTTTACATAAGTACGGGTTGTTTATGTTTGATTTCATTTTATGAATTTCAACGTTGGGTCTTTGGATTTGTTGAGCTTATGGCTCGGTTTGGATTTTGTTGGGTTTTGAGGACACTTGTTCGCTTTTAATAGCTCAATGTTGAGCGTTTGGTTATGATTTGCATTTACTGCATCTTAATTGAGAATTACATGTTTTGAATGCATTAGTTCATTCGTTTTGAGTCATGTAATGGTTTAGTTAGTGCAATAGATCCATAGGCACGGTGTTCCTATGTCCCCGTTTTGGGCATTTGGTTCACCATTTGGCACGGAATAGGCATCGGGTCACCATGATAAGTAAGGTGTGGACCTATATGGTTGGGCAGCGTCTTATGGGCAGTAAGGTGTAATTCCCTTGTGCATAAGTTCCCCTGTTTTGGAACTTTCAGGAATAGACTCAGAGGAGTTGACTTGATGTTTTCGAGTGATAGACTCAGAGGAGTTGAGCTCGGAGGGTGTTTTATGTGTAACCCACATGTTTTGATTTCTTACATAATTATGTGACCTACTTTTGTGTTCCGTCACGTACAATGTAATCGGGTCTTCCCCGTCACCAATAGGTGTGGTTTTGGTTATAGAGTTTTATAATCCATGTTTTCGGCGACGTTTGAGTATGTGTATTTATCTATGTTTTAAGGTTTTAGTTATTGAAACTCATTCGAGTTATTGGGATGTTTTGGAAGTTGGAGTTATCTACATTTTCAGTGTTTGATCATTATAATGTCAGTTATGTTTTACGTGCGCTTTGGGTTTTGGCTTTATTTAAAGAGACGTTTGTTTTATGATTTTTAATCACGAAAAGGGTGAATGATGAAAGGAGATTGTTTTGAGATTTAATGTATTTCATTTTTGGTTGCTTTCAAATAAAATATATTGCATTTTGGAAATCATGATTTTAAATAACATTCTTAAAGTTAATGCTTTATTTATCTCTAATGAAAACTCTTGAGCTCACTAGGCGTTAAACCTAACATTTTTATTTGTCGGCATGTGCATCAGGTTCCAGTTGGGGTTTGGTTCTTGTAGTGCTTTGAGGAGTTGAGCATTAGACTTACACGAGAGTAAGTAGTTTGGTGAAGTCTTCCGCAGTTGGAGATAACGACTATTATTGGGTTTTAGTAACACCCGTCCTTATTATAGACTGTATGTGTAGAATGAATGTGTGTATTGAGGTTAAATCTTAATTTGTGATTATAGATGAATCATTCATTGATGTATTTATAAATTTTAAATTAGTTGTTATTTCCAGATTTGAGGGTGTTACATCTCTAACCACTTTAACTCCCTAAAATCACTCCCCGTATAATTAAATACAGGATAAAACTCAAATTTTAAATATAAAAAATCTAAAATATAATTAAAAAAAATTAACAGAATATTTAATGTTTATTTAGAAAAAAAACATTATATTATTAAACATAAAATAAATTACATTATTATTAAACTATCGAAAAAACTCTTAAAAACAAATTTTTATGCATTAAGTACTGTTTATTGATACACATTACTTAAAATTCAAGATTACAAGTCATGATGTATGACTATAAATTTCTAAAACTATATGTTTGAATTCATAATTAAATGATAAACATAATTAAAACAAGATAAAGATCTCAATTTAAATATAAATAATTTAAAATATATATGATAATCATTGAATTCTAATAAAATACTTAATTTTTTTAAATTAAAATCATTATATTATTAAGCATAAATTAAATAAATTTATAAAAAAAATATTATCACTCCCTCAAAACCATTCAAAATTGTATTGTAAATTAACAAAAAAAAATAGAAGGAAACATTAAAATCGTAATGTATCTCGTTGCATTGCACGAGTGCGCTTCTAATTTTCCATAATTTCTCAAAAAACAGAAAATCAAAAGTTAAAATCTAAAAAAAAATTACATTCAACTCCAACAAATGGGAAAAGTTCATAAAAACGCAACAAACTATTACATTTTGAATGATTAAATCCCTAAACTAATTTTTTGAATGAAAAAAACATTAAATTTTCCCAGAACTATTTTTTTGAATGAAAAAACCATTAAACTCTCCTATTTTGAATTAGAAAAACCATTAAATTTTCCCATTTTGAATAATTAAGTTCCTGAACATTTTTTTCCAATAAATTAAATCATCGAAAATTTTAAAAATTTGTTACTTACACCATTTTAACCAAAAAAAACTACATGTAACCGGTTATCTTTTGATTTTTCCTCTTTTGATAGATAAAAAAGAAGGATATCGATGGCAGGGACAACAACGTGTTAGGCGATATGGAGAACGGACAACGTTCGGCGAACGGGGAGTGTCGAGGCGGAGCGATACGATTGTATGTGAGGGGTTTTAATGACGTAGAGTTTGAGAACGTTAAAACTGATTTAGATTTATTTTTAATTTAAAACTTTCATAGCCAGTTTCAGGTACCTTTAAAAAAAGTTAACCGTTTTTTAGAAGTTCGATAGTTTATTTATTCAAAAAAATGTTTAGGGACCTAATAATTCAAAATTAGAAAGTTTAATGGTTTTTTCATTTAAAAAAATAGTTGAGGGACTTAAGAGCATCTCCAACAACATTGCTAAAATAGAAAAAAAGACTTTTGCTTTGTTGTTCTTTTCCAACAACATTGCTATATGGTTTGCTAAAACAGAGAATCTTCAAAAAAAATATCTAAATTTAAAGAATTTTCTATAATCTATAAGAGAGAGAAAATATTATTTTAATTATTTCCCATCAAAATTATGGAAAAGGACAACCCTTTTAGGAGTGAGAAAATATTATTTTAATCTCTAAAGTAGAAAGAAAATATTATTTTAATAATATAAGTAATGATTGATTCTCTAAAATAGAAAAACTGTTGGAGTTGGAAGAAAATGTTTTTAGAGATTTTGACTTTTCATTATCTATTTTAGAGAAATTTTAGCAATGCTGTTGGAGATGCTCTAATCATTCAAAATGATAAAGTCTAATTGTTTTTTCAATCAAAAAAGTAGTTTAGAGACTTAATAATTCAAAATGGGATAGTTTATTGGTTTTTTTAAACTTCCCCCCCAACAAATTCTCTAATTTAGATATGTTAACATTATTATTATATTATAAAAACATTATATATTCATACCATTTAAAATAACTTTATATAAAATAATAGTAGTCCATCTAGAAGTAATAAAAAAATTAATTTTTTATTAATTCGGTTAAGTTTCATAGAATTCTTTAGGATTGAAGTTTTTTCTTATTTTCTTTATTTTTGAAAACTATATAGAGAATCTGTTATAATAAAATAAAAAATAAAAATTAATTTGTTTTATTATAGATAATCTGTTTGGAGAATCTTTTAAAGGAATTTCCAAGGGATAAATAAAAATATACAATATCTTTTTTTTTCCTTTTAAATCTAATAACAAAATTTATTTTTTGAAAAATATCAACTTTAAGGTTACCATGATAATGAGCACACGAATATTATTCATTATTGTCATTTGCAAAATGAAGGTACAACTTAAAATTCATAGTGTACATCTATGTCATCCATTTCTTTGGCTAAATAAAACGAAACATACTCGGAAATAAGATCTAAACTATAATATGTATCCAAATCTTTCTCCATTTCGAAGGACAAAAAGACGTTTTCCTCACTCAAATAGAACAATATTATGGGAACCATGATTTTATCAATTGGGCATCATTCCAAAAAGCAAAATATAGTATAGACACAAAGAATAACCAACAAAAGGGATTAAATTCCTAAGTTGAGTAAAGTTGTAATTGCTTTTCTATAACGTTGTACTACATAATTGATACTTTACACATAAACCAAATTGCCACAAGTCAAAATATGGATTATTCCATTAGCTTTTGGTTGGGTGATTGAATCTTGACATTTTAATAATAGAACATAAGATATAATAGTTTAAAGCACGTTATACGTCAATATTAAACATCTGGTTTCAAACAATAAGTCATTTAGTTATTACAGAAGAAAGACGGAAGCATATGAGATAAAAACCATTCTTCTTGTAATAAATGATATTTGTTATAGACATGTTATAATACATTTTCACTATCAATAATGTTCATTTCTTTCGAGAGGGTTACTGATGTCAAATATTATATAAAGTCAGCGTAAGTTATTACACATGCAAATCCAAAGCTTTGTGTATAAGATTGTTTTCTTCAAATAGATGAAAATTACATTATTATTAGCAATGTTAAAGAAACAAGTACACTTACTTTATGGAGACCACTAGTCAAAATTGAAGAAATATAACCTATACGATGAGTATGTATGATTATACATCACATATGTTTATAATGAATTGATCTTAAATGAAGCCAAACATACCCAATATATCATACCCGAATGTAAAGTGTAAGATGTAAGCTGAGTTTTACTATATTCTATCTCAAGGGGCAGAAAATGAATTGATCGTAAAGGGTGTTTATTTACAGCATAATGAGCTTAATGGTCTAGGTGACTTATTCGCTCAGATATACATGAGTGTTTGTTTACGGCTTAATAATTAAGCCATTAAGCCAAAATGACTATATGAAATAAATCAGAATTCATCATTTGTCTGATTATCCCCATTAGGCCATCTCAAACCAATCAATACCAACAATTCCCTACAAATAATCCGAACCTCAAATAATCCGAACCTCTGTCTTTGCCTCCCTCAAACAACAATATATTTTTATCTAGACAGATAATTTTATCAAACAAACAATTTAACTTATATATAGTTTAGATTGATGAGTAGAAAGTTACAATAAGGACATAGTATAAGGTATTATTTGAAACTTTGAAGTTGATCGGAGGTTGTTTGAATGATTGGAAGTAGTTAAAAGAATCTCATATGAATTGGATAATAAATTTTAGAGACAATGGGGATGTCAAGAAAGAGTTGTTACTTTCATTGTATGATTGTGGACATAAATTAGCAACCCCATTTACAATAGACCCTACCCTTGGCCTTGGTCCATGTGGTCCTTTTAACCATCTTCTTTTGCAGCCTATTGGTTTGTATTTTTATTTATTTGTTCTTCAAAAAAATATATCACGATTATTAATGTAAAATGTGATTTGATAAAATTAATTTATACTTTATCTATACTATATTATAAAGCATCTATAAAAAACTTTTAAAAACAATTGTTAAAGCTTAATATACTACTATTTAATGTTAATTACTTAAAATCTCTTTAAAACAACTATTAAAACTTTATGTACTATATTTAATTCTATTTATTAACTTTCAATCTTTATTTTTAACCATTTTAACTCCCCTAAAATCACTCATCACTTCAACTTCCCTAAAATCACTCACCGCATAACTAAATACATGGTAAAAATAAAAATTTAAATATAAAAAATCTAAAATATGATTAAGAAAATCTAACAGAATATTTAATCTTTATTTTATAAAAAAACATTATATTATTAAATCTAAAATAAATTACATTATTATTAACCTATCGAAAAACTTTTAAGAACAAACTTTTATACATTAAGTACTGTTTATTGATACACATTACTTAAAGTTCAAGATTACAAGTCATGATGCATGAATACAAATTTCTAAAGCTATATGTTAGAATTCATAACTAACTGATAAACATAATCAAAACAGGATAAACATCTCAATTTAAATATAAAGAATTTAAAATATATAAGATAATCATTAAATTCTAACAAAATGCTTATTTTTTTATATAAAAAACATTATATTATTAAGCCTAGAAAAAACAAATTTATAAAAAAAATCATTATCACTCTTTCAAAACCATCCAAAATCATACTATAAATCGATAAAAAAAACAAAAAATAAAAGGAAACATTAAAATCGTGATGTATCTCGTTGTATTGTACGAGTACGTTTCTAGTTAGATATTTAAATTGTTTTATAATAGACACATAATATTATTAAAAATGGTAGTTACTATTTTCAAAATAACTATTATATATCTATACTACTTTATGAAAAACGTATAACAGTTTTTTTTCAAAATTTCAAGGTTACTCATTTTCTTACATAATGTATAAATTTCAAAAGCATAAACCCTTGAAATAATCTATGAGACTCACCACGTTCCTCCAAAAACTGCAAACCTCCACTTCCCCCAACCTGTCATCCCCTTCCTTTTCGGCTTCTCTCCCAACCACGATTCTATCCCTACTGGCCCTAAATTACTCTCCACGTTCTGCCTCTCTCAATCACACCAGCAAGCAATCGACGAGAGGAGAACTCTCAACAAATGTCCGTGACAATCAATTTCAGGATGAAATCGGCCTTCTGGATTCTCTCTTTCTCCAACTATAAACTATTCAAGAGCACAGGTTAGTTCATCTACTAAAAACCATCCCTGAAATGTCTCCCCGTCCTAAAATCCCTTCTATACCATCAAATTTGCAGGTTGTGTGTTTGGAGAAAAACAAAAAACCAGATGAAAAAGGACAGAGAATGTTAAGGTAGCAGCTACGCACGGATGCTTGCAAATCAATTTTGCCTCTCCGATTTTGGTTTGTATTTGATAATAGTTTTTCTTTATTACACACTTTTGTTTCTATTATTTTTTGGAAAATGTTGTTTTTATTCGATATTGAAATTGGTATTCCATGTTTTCTTTTTGGTGTTTATGATAATTCATTCCACAAGTTTCTCTATCTAATTTCTGAGTTGTTGTCTTTGATAATTGATTATTTGTAGGATTTTGATGTTCTTGATCCAAGTATTTTTTTTAATTCTCACGGTTTACACAACTTGTTTCTAAAAAGAACTATGTGTTGATTTGAATGAGGTTGAGGTTCAAACTAATTCAATCGCAACTATGGCTTATTACACACGGGAAAGCTCTAAGGATTTTACAAGGAGCCATAAAGCTTAGCATGTATGCACAAGTAAACAAGCTTGCAGCAGATAACTGGAATAACATTCACAGCTAATGACTACACTCCATTGCAAGGTCATCTTCTCAAGTATCCATTCAAAGTTGAGTCAGATGGAAAAGTAAGCTCTATAACATTTCCCAGATGTTGGTAGTAAAATCCTTGGTTATCCATCAACCCTCCTTAATTAGGCTTTAATGACATAGGTTTCAATTTCCATATTTTGTGATATTTTGGCTTTTCGTACTTTTAGGCTTTCAATTTAATTGACAGATTATTTTATGATTTAGCAACCACTTCATGACATCTTGAGCTTTAGAAAAGAAGCCAATGGGATGACTGATGATGGAGTTTTCCGGTGGTAAGTCATTACTATCTTGTTTGTCTGATCGTCTCTAGCTACATAACTTTGGTGTATTTTCTTTTTTGTTCCATACCAATATTCTTTTACTAATAACATAGACTACATAAAGATTGGAAATATGATACTCGTAAATAATCAAGGCATCTTGCCAAACTCAAATCCAGAACCACTTGTCAACACATCTTCAGTTGTCCAACGCTTGTCATTTTACAATTCCCGTGCTATTATTCTATAAACTTGCATCCAATTTATTGTCTTCAATTAAAAAGTATATTCTTTAACAACCTGCAGCAGCAAGATTCATATTTCTTTTACTTATTTATGACTTCTCTCTCTCTCTCTAATAAATACTAAAGCAATTGCGAACATGTGGAATGTAATGCTTCTAGAGCGCATAACACAGACACATGCTTCAAACTAACAGTCAAATATGATTTACATTCTTTTTTTATCCAAAAAAATCACATTTGAGTGTTAGTTTGAAGCATGTCATTTTTCGGTTATATTTGTTCTTATACATTGTAGTTTACTTTAATACCCTTTATTTATTACATGAATGGGAAATCTTTTCTCTTTCATGAGAGAGAGCTTGACTTTGCATTGCCACCGTTGGGATAAAGTTATATTTCTTCTCAATCAGGCACCATTGATTTTTGCTATGTGAAATTAGACAGGTACCTGTCATGTTCATGCTTGGAGCCTGGTCAAAGGATCATGGTGTTCTCATTAGGAGGTTGAACCAAGGACCAATGGAAGTCAGGCTAGCCCACCCCATGGGAGTTTTTGACGATACAGATACCCTCTATTTTATAAGAGCAAATGGTGAAGAGATGACCATAATTACAAAGCAACATTTAAAAGTGCCTTTGTCGATTATCAATTTTGTTATTATTATGATAAGGATATGACAAAGTCTTGCTTGTAAGTACTGTAGCTCTGACTCATTCAACATTGCAACCAGCTATGTTCATTCACTTGCATCTTTTATTAATTAATTAATTATTATTATTATTATTTTGACTTGCGTGGATCCCATAATAGTGCAATCACAATAATAATCAATAAACCATAAGGATTTAATCACAAAACCTAATCATATGATTAGATTGATCGATAGTGGGTTTAAGGATTAGAGAGAGAATATGACTTGAAGCGTGTAAACCTTATAATGACCATTCAACCCTATTTATATCTAGGCCTTAACACTAAGGCCCAAAACAAACCAAACCTAAGCCCAATTACAATAATTAAGGCTTTTTACAACGCACTAGGACTTTTAGTCCTAACAATCTCTCCCTAAAGATGTATAAAGAAATTATCATCTTGAAATCTTCAGGTCTTGATCTTCTCTCCCTCTTGAATCTCTGAAAAACTTTGGTGTTACATGTCTTCATGTCTTTCCAAGCTCCCCCTTGAATAAAGCTCTTGGTCTTCATAGTTTCAACTTTGTAACCAGATTCAATGAACAATAGTCTCGATTGAATGCACTATTGAGCAGCTTTCAACTGTAGACACTCAACACATCGGATCAGCACAAAAGAAAGATAATGTGTGAGTTACTTGACATTCCACAATGCAACTTCAGTTTAAAAACAAAGAATCTGTCTTTGAACCGCGAGTTGAATTGACTTTCAACTTAAGAACTTGTAGAACCAATCGTAGGAGGTATCAACTTGTAGCAAACACCACTTGATATGGGATAGAAGGTGCATCTTGAAATCCAATGACTTTTCAACCTCAGATTTAAGAAAATAATAAAATTTTGTTACTCCCCCTCAGATTTTGCTAACTCCCCTCAACATGATAATATGTGTCTTTGAATCTTTATATCATTTCTCCCCCTCATGATGATTAGGAGCATCCTGAGCATCATGTATCTTCAAAGACTAACCGGACGAGTAGCAAAATAAATACTAGATAAAACGATTCAGTAACCAAGGGTAACAGCTAACACAGAAACACAATAGTAATTGTTTTCACAACAATTGTAATAATTGTGTGGCCTATTTTTAGAGTTGGCATCAATGTATCTCTGATAGGACTTCCAATTATCACTGAAGTAAAATATTAAAAATTACTTTTCAAATTGTTCTGGAAATATCACAAAGATATGCGATTGGAATCACAAAGATTTGTGCTTGTGTGAAAGAATTAAATCATATCGATTAGACTTAAAGATAGATTCAACCTGAGACGTGGGTTAAGAAATCAATAGACACAGTGAGTAGAATATGAAGTTCAGAGACCAGAGATGATGTCTTCCTTTTTCAATATCTAAGTTGTTAGTGCACATATTTGTTGGATACAAGATCATGTTTTCTGAAGTTGAAAGTCAACCAAGTCAATTGCTCAAAGTCAACTCTCAAATGAAAGTCAAAGCTCCTTGTAATTAAAGTCAACGTCTTTATGTTTAATGTTTGTAAGCGCATGTTTCCTTTTGTATTAGATATATGACTAGTATAGTCTTGTTAGAGGTAGTAAAAGTTAGTAACGAGAACCTGATTGTACGCATTCTGTTTAGAGAGAGAAAGTACTTGAACTGAGTTTGTAGTGAGAGAAAGTGTTATGAAGCTTTATATACGAAATTAGTGAATAAATTGAAACAGGTAGATTGAAAAACTTGTTATTGTCATCTTGTGATCGTAATTGTGATAGAATTTGATAAACTGGGAAGTAACAATTGGTATCAGAGCAAATCCAAGTTTAAAATCAAGAAAATATGGAATCGCACTGTGTCATTGAGTCTTAGATCGAATTTCGAATTTGTGTGTGTAATTCGAGTTGTAATAGATTGATCTGAGTTCGTATTGTTGTCTAGAACAATATTGTATAGTTTTGGTATCGAATTGCATTGTAATTGATCTTTAAATTTTGAAATTTTCACGAGTTTGAGTTCACGAGTTCGTAAGCACTGTAATGGGATCAATTTGTATTTTTTAGTATTTCTTGTTGAAATTCATTGGTTGAATTTGGTTCTAGTTGTGTTAGTGGTCATTTTGGTGAAGTTACAAATTGAATTTCGAAGATTAGATGGATTTTTGAGTGAATCAGTGTGTGATTTGTTCGAAGATCTGAAGAACTCACAGATACCTCAAGAACTCGCATCATGAACTCCCAGACTCATTGTATTTTGCAGACTTAATTAGATTTCGCATATTTTTGATTCTGAAAAATTTCAAGTATAGAGTTCACAGATGGGTGTCGTGCGAATTGCATAGAATTCGCATGTGTGAGTATTGTGAAATCATCAGAATTCGTATAACTGTGTTTTGCGAAAAGTTATGTTGAAAAATATTAACGATTGAATTCGCATCATTGTCTCATGCGAATTGTAAGAATTCGCATAAGTTTTGTGTACGAAAAGTTTTTAGTGGAAAAATTCTTCAAGTGTAGAATTTGCATAAGTGTGAGTTACGAATTCTTGTTTTTCAAATTTTTTTAAGTTCAGAATTCGTATCAGGTTGTTGTGCGAAAAGTGTTTTATGCGAAAAGTTTGATTTTTCAAAATTTTCGAAGTCTAGAACTCGCATAGAGTTGTATGCAAATTCTTAGAACTCGCATAACACTTCATGCGAATTCTAGTTGCATGTGAATTCTATTTCTTTTAGTGTGCGAATTCTGTAGTTGTGCGAATTGTTTGGTGCAAATTTCTTGTACTTCACTCTTGCATGCGAATTCCATACTTGTGATATTTTTGGAAAGCTAATTTTCTAAATTTCTTCATAAGTTTTCTGTATTTTTGGATTTCACTTGGACTAACGATCGTTTGTCAAGTTCTTATTGTAAACTTTTGAAACAGGATGACTTCAAAGGATGCACTTTCCATTGGTACTGATGTAAATCCCCCGGTTCTGTTTAAAGGGAGTATGAGCAATGGAAGGATAGATTCCTTGACTTCGTTGATCGACATGCAAACGGAGAGAACATTCTCTTATCTATCATGGAGGGTCCTATGATTCCACCTACTATGGAAATACCTGATGAAGAGTCATCGGACAGTGAAGACGAAAATGTTGATAGAGCACAAAAGACAAATACTGTTCCGAAAGATCCTTCACAGTACACTGAGGAACAAAAGAACAGACACAAGGATGATAAACAAGCATGATCTCTTCTCTTACAGAGCATTCCAAATGAGATATACATCAAGATTGACAGCTACAAAGCCAATGCTAAAAAGATGTGGGATCAACTCCAGAAGATGATGATGGGTTTGAAGGTCGGAAACCAATTGAAAGTAGCCAACTGTATAAAAAGCTACGAGGAGTTTAAAGCAAAAGAGAATGAAATCCTGGAGGATACATATGAGAGATTTGTTCTTCTTCTGAATGAGCTTTCAAAGAACATAGTCAAAAAGAAGAAAATCGAGAACAACGTCAAATTCCTCAACATTCTCCAGCCTGAGTGGAAGAAACATACGAGGAGAATGAAGCAAATGAAAGACCTAAGTGATATTCCACTCCATGAGGTGTATGAAACGTCAAGGCAGAACGAGGAGGAGGTTGAAGAGAAAAGAAGTGAGAAGAAGAAGACTGAGAAAACAGTTGACCCGATTGCTTTAGTAGCTGGTCAGAAAGAGAAGGAGAAGAAAGAAAAGAAGAAGAAGAAAGTAGTGCTCCCAAGTTCTGAAGAGTCTGATTCAGACAGTGATGACGGGGAGAATCTCAAGCAAGCGATGCTACTGTTAACTCGAGCATTTCAAAAGAAATTTTACAAGAAGCCGGGTTCAAACTGATAAACCCAGATTTCAAGTTCTAATCACACAATCTAACACAAGATGAGAAATTCCAAATCATATGTCATTGATTAAACAATTCACATATTACAATTACTCTCACTACAAACTGTTTCTCTCTCTACATTCTCTCACTAGAAATCTATCTGACAGCTCTTCTCTAATCTGCTCCGTGTAGAGTTGTTCTCTGAATGTTACATAAAGATTACAAAGAAAGGACATTTATACTAACTACAAACAACAAGTAAACGAAACACAATACTTTGACTTTGACATTTATTACAAAGACTTTGACTTTCACTTGAGAAGTTGACTTTCAACTTTGACTTCTTGAACTTTGACCTTCAGCTATCTATGATCTTGCATCCAACATATTTATGCTCTAACATTCTCCCCCTTTGGATCAAGATCATCTCTAAAAAGATTTTGCAATACAATATTCTCTCTTTAAGTTCAAATTTATATAATCTCTCCCTTTGATCAACTTTATCTCCCTCTTGTAAGAACTAGTAATCTCCCCTTTTGATATAAAAATGATCTTCTCAAGCAATCAACATTCTCCCCTTATTAATATGAAAAAATTGATATTCTTCTTTTGAATATTGATCTTCCCTTCTTGTGAACTTTAATACTCTCCCCAAAGGCTTTGATAAACAACATCTTCTGCAAACAACTTTAACATTCTCTCCCAAAGTAATAAGAAACCTTTTTCCAGACTTCAGAAAGAGATTATCTTCAGGTTCAGCTCAATTTGCTTTGGCAGATTATCTTCAAAGAAAATTTCTGTAGAATCTTTGCTTGCTTTCAGAAATCTTTGAAATTTCTGTTTCAACTTTCAACAAACTTCAACAGTCTTTCGTCAAATTGACATAAATCTCTTCTTTCAGCTCAAAACTTTGTTTCCAGACATTTCTTTAACGTTGTCTTCTCCCCCTTTTTGATGATTTCAGCATTGAGATCATCAAAACTTTCACCAAGAAATGTTACTTTATCTGATCTGACCATTAATCTTTTGTACTGAGCCACTGAACACCTATCGATCCAAAGAAAATATTCATCCAAATCTTTTCAAATTCAGACAAATTATGAGTGAAACACCTAAATCAACAAATGAATAAGTTAGAAGTGCCTGTCAGTAACACGAAGTTACTGTGTGTAACGAATACACATTGGAAAGGAGCTTTTGTGACGTTCACTCCCCCAGGTCTTCCATTCAATCATCGAAACACCACAAAGGAATTTCTATGAACGTTATGACAAGAAAACATATTCCTTGTGTGTTCGTGCAAGTGTTGAAAGAATTAAGCACATGATGATTGCTTTTTGTAAGGCTCAAAATTGTGTAAACCATTGAGACAACAACAGTATAACACATACTCTATTGTTGAGAAGAAAATGAGTAGGTGGTGGGGTTTGTATCAAGCGTTGGCATGGGCTAGTTGTCCGTTTCAATAATGTTCATGAAGAATTGTGAAACACTAGTAATGTGAAGTTTGTGCAGAGTTTGATATTCTTTTACTCTGTTCTCTCACCCTCTTTCTTTTTATCATTGAGCTCACTTCTAACCAAACTCTCATTTACATTTTACCACATCTCTCAATCCACACTTAGTATTTGACTCCTCACACATTCAATCACTCAAGGATTAACTTCCTGGGTAGGAAACACTGGTTTACGTGAATCCATAAAAGTTTCATTTAAGTCCTCTGATGAACCAAGATCACAAGATCGTAGAGAGAGAATCTAGAGAGAGAAAGTATGCTCCAAATGTAACAGTGACTTATATTCAAACAGTGTACGGTTCTTACAAAACTAACAAGCCAAGGGGACTTAAATACCCCAAGGCACTAACAAAACAGATAACACTACTGAAAGTAGTAAAATAAAATACAATGATTACTATAAAATTAGATCTAACAATCTCCACCTTAGTAATCATTGGCGCCGAGGTCTTAAACAAAATTAAAAAAAAAAAACAGCATTGACCATCTAGACGACTTTGAAGGATCATTGACGTTCTTCTCGTTGACGTAGTCTGTTCAGCCCAACTAACACTTCCAATTGTCGCAGAGTTGAACGGAGATTCAGTCTGTCTTGAATATTGTCCAAAGATCTATGGATCAGACGAATTTCATCGTTTTCAAACATATATGACTCTTTTATTGTTTCCAAAAACTTTCTTCTAGCCTCTTGCAGACGATGCTCCAACTGAAGTTTGATCACCTTTAGAGTTCCATCAGAGTAATATCCAACTTCATCAAATCGTAGAAAGCATTTTTCACTTGAGTTGTTCTTGTAAACTACTCCGTATGGATCTTTGATAATGGTGAATAACTGATAAGATTCTATATTCTGCAAACTCCGGTTGGGTCTTTCAAGATTAACCACAGGCTGAAAACTTTCGACGGCCATCTGAAAGTAAAAAACACGATAAAATCGGATCTATCGTCGAATGAATCGTTTAAGAACATAAAGAGTTTGAGAAACATCCTGAGTCCGGTGATAAAGATTCCTGAAGTGATCATATAGGAATTCTATATCATCAATTGAAAGATCAACGAAATCAGCCTCTGAAAAGATGTACCGCTTGCAGTCTCTTCTTTCTACTTCAAGATTTGGATACCAAATGTTCATAAACTTACAAATTGTGACACTGAGAACTCGAACTATTAGATGAGGAGAAGCAACAGTGTTATTCTTTTTGCGCTGGCATTTGATAAACGCTAAGTACTCACGCTGATAAGCTTCTGATTCTTTCTCTACTCCAAGAATGGCATATAAATTGAGTGTTCTTCTTCTAGAAACAAAGATGTTGCTTTGGATATCTTCAAGAAAAGCAGTTCTGAGTCTAGAAGCCATATATCTTTGCTGTAGATTTCTCTGCCTTTGCTGTCTAGATAAAGCTTCTCCTTCTTCTAGATGAGATGGAGGAATTACCGGTTCGGAAGAAGGAATAATTGCTTGATCTCTAGATGACTCACCAACTTCAAATGCACTCGACGGAACATTGGTTGTTGGAGCAGAACTAGTTACTGGAGTAGACGAAGGTTGATCAACTTCTGGAATCTCACCTTGACTCGGAAGATCAACATATAACAATTCAGCTTCTTTTGTATCTGATGCATCCATGAAAACAAAATCATCCTCTGTATCAGATAAAATAATGATATTGTTGCAATCTTCTTCTTTAACTTGAGCAACTTTCTCAAATCTAACTTCTTCATCATCATCTGAATTTATCTCAATGAAGTTCGCGAAGAAAGATCTAATGTCATTTGCTGCTTCCGACTCTTTAACCTCATGAGCTCTACCTGAGACATCTAGATCCACATAAACTACAATTTGCATATTATTAAAATTTGCTTCAGACAAATTAAATTCATTATGCAAAGCAGTTACATCAGCATTGTCAATCATGACATCCATTAAGTCTTGGATACTGCAATCTTGAACTGTATCAGCAGTCTTTTCTCTATCTCCAGCCACTTCTTCTTGAACGACTTCTCGTGCTTCAGAAGACCCTTCTGTTCTTTGTCTCTTTGCCATCTCCCCCTCATGGCCTTGATGATCGGGATCATCTTGGTCATGTCGGCGTTTAAGAGACGGGCCAGCCTCAGTCCTGCATGATTGCTCTAGATGATTAATCTTGTTAGATAGATCTGAGAAAGCTTGTGTCATAAAAGAACGAAGATCGGATAAACTGGATCTAACTTCTGATTTGAATTCCTGAAATTCATGAGATAAAGCATTAATGCGATCAAAATCAGAAGAGGTAGAAACTGGAGGCGGCGTTGGCTGGAAATTCCTCAGCAGAGAGATTAAATCTCGATCTTGATGTTGTGGCGGAGACATAGATAGAAGACGTGCATAAAGAAGATCAGATAGCTCAGAAATCGGAGTATCATGAAGAGAAGCTCTGGAAGAAGTATCAGTCGGAGCAGACATTGAAATACCCGCAGACTGAGTGAAGATTGACGGAAAAGGAAGAGATACAATCTGAGATGTAGATGAAGACATTGCAGAAGAAGGTTCCCGAAGAATCACCCCTGAAGGACGACGGAAAAGAATCTCTGGAGGAATAACCGAAGTATCTATCTCTGGCATTTTCCCTTTGAAAGACGCCTTCAACTTGTTAATATGTTCTTCCTTTTGAGCATCCACCCTTTCTGAGAACTGACAAATTAACTCATTCAGAGTTGTAAATTTCTCCGAAGAGACACGTGCAGGAACCATAGAAAGCTCAGCAGAAACAGAGGTAGCAGTAACATCAACAGTAACAGAAGCAGGAGCTTGACTCTGTGCTTGAGTGGATGTTTAAGCAAATGAGATATCCAGTTCATCAACATTTAAACGTGCAGCAGATGGATCAATAGGTTCCGAATCATCTTCTGAAACATCTTCTGAAACAACAACCACTTCTGGTGTGCTTACTTTCCGTTTATACACTTTCATGCTCGATTGATCAGCATCATCATCAGCATCATCAGAATCACTTGTCGTATTTTCACCATCATCAGAAAACTCAGCATTTGTCTCATCATCATCAGCAACTCCAGTTTCATCAAGATCAACATCTTTTCTGACATCAGGAGTAACAATAATGGCTTCAGTTTCAATAGCAACAATTACAGATTCCACATGATGAGTAGCAACGTCTTGTGGAACTGCAGAAGGATCAACATCTGTCGCTATGGTAGTTACTACAGCAGTAACTATTTCCTGAGTAGCTGTTTCAACTTGCTCTTCATGAGCATTATCAGCTGGAGTGCCATGAGAAGGTTCTTCCTGTTCAGCCTCTACAAATTCATTTTCTAAACAATAATCAATGACACTGAGATCGGTCATGTCAGCATAATTGGCAATAAGACCATAAGGAATGGTCATAGAAAAATTGAAAGACTTCTTCTGTTTCTGAAGAAAAAACATCTCAGTATCCTGAACTTACGGCCAAGATAATCTTCGTGGAATTTCCGGATTGCTTCGAAACATGCTTCTAATAATCAGCTTGAGAAACCTGATAAAAGGAATGAACTTTCTTCGCTTGTTGGTTAACTTGTCTTGCACTATTTCGGAAAGCTCGGTCCAGAAAATGATCGTATAGTCGACATGCAGGTCATAGACTACTGCATGGAACAGTCGAAGATAGTGAAGACTAGAACTATCCGTGCCGGTATGTTTAGACGTTAAACACCTGTTGATGACATAAAATAAAGAATACCAGACAGGAGGAAGATTAGACTTGTCAAAGTCTACAACCTTATTCAGTGAACCAACATAGCCTAGTCTTTTGATGCCCTCAAACACTTCTTCTTCGGATGGAAACTGATCATATATTGTCCTTCCAGGTCTAGAAGTAGGCTTAGGAAGCTCAAGAATCAACCGTAAACGCTTGTAAGAAAGATATGAATCAAATTGATCAATTTGGAGATCAAATCGATGAGGACGTGCCAGTTCGTTCTTTGTGATGGTGTGCCAAACTTGCTGAACGTAGACTTCCGGAACATCGGCAACTGAACAGAGAGCTTGAGAGAGCGGATGTCCACGAAGAATAGTGCGTATGACAGGATGAATCTTGATGCGATCAAAGTCAACAAAGTAGTTGTTACGCTTATAAGGCATGTACATGACGTTAGGAAACACATCATTTGGAGATCGCCTAGATATAGAAAGATCAGCCCCAACAGACGGCATAGGTGTATCATGAGATGCCTAATCAGCCGGATCCTGAAGAATGACATTCTCATCTTGAATCATTGGATCAGTATTTGTTTGAGAAGTCATGATAACCTGAAACAAAACACAATTAAACATTTAACAGAAAACACAAAAAATATTCCAAGTATGAAATGCGGGTCCTGAAGGAAATGCATATGAGGTATGCGTGTCCTGAAGGAAACACATATGAGGTATGCGTGTCCTGAAGGGAACGCATATGAGGGAATGCGTGTCATGAAGGAAACGCATATCATACTGAAACAACGAAAAACACAACTATACGTGTCACTAAGGATACGCATAATAGACCATGCGTGTTCTTAGTGATACGTAAACTACACAAAGCAAAACAAAACATACTAGAAGAATGCGGGTCACAAGTGAAACGCATAGTTGACTATGCGGGTCACAAGTGAAACGCATACTTGACTATGCGGGTCACAAGTGAAACGCATACTTGACTATGCGGGTCACAAGTGAAACGCATAGTTCATTTATGCGTGTCATAGGTGAAAGGCATAGTTCACTTATGCGTGTCATAGGTGAAACGCATAGTTCACTTAATTTTGAACAAAAACCCTAAAACACGGCTTATTCGAACCCGAGAACCACAAAAAACTTTAAATCTAAGCACAAAACAACAAATTAAACTAAAAGAAAACATACCTTATAGTCGATTATAAGGTCTAAACAAAACCCAATACGCAAATCGATCTAAATCAACTTGAATCTGAGTTTTAGAAATCGATGAACAGAAAAATAATCGCATATCAGATAAAACACACAATAAGAAACCAAAAAATGAAATTAAAACAAAGAATGGAAACACTAATTAAACTACAATCATAGAATGAAAAACAAAACAATCATACCTAAATTCCAAAATAGCAATCTGAAAAAAAAATCAGATGAGACTTGAAGAAGAAGAACACGCAGAGAGAGTGGAGGGAAGATGAATAGTCAAACAAGTTCAAAGGTAATAAAGAAAAGAAAAACACACTATTACTTTTATATATATTCTAAAAACAAAACACTTAAAAAAAAAATTAACTACTAAAAAAAAAATACCTGATAAGCCCCCAATACTCCCCCTACACAAATGCACAAAATTTAACAAATTAGTTTAGCATTTGCATAGTAATTTCAGAAATACTTACCTTATAAATTTCTGATCAGCATAGGAAGAAATTAATCAGCAATATTCACTCCCCCTCAAAAACAGAATATTCTCAGAAATAGAAACCATATATACACTCCCCCTCGAAAAATGCACAGACCATATGACAAAAACATAGACGACAATCATAAAGACATCAAAATTAAAGATGATCATATTGAATATAAATTTTGTAACAACTGAATATATAAACTTTTAAACACTAAACAAATTAAAGTCTACTCAGTAGAATATCCCAGATTTATCAATCAGTTGAAATCAAACGGGAGTTGTTGGATACAAAAACATGTTTCATTGTATATCAAGTTAAGACATGTTCAGAGTTAAACACTTGCAGGTATCTATTCAGTGTGCTCGCATGCGATCTATGATTAGCTTAAAGAAAAATGTAACTCTAAACATAAAATGAAGAACTTTGCATGTACAGACACTAAGTCATCAAGAATTAAGATTTTCACAAATTTACAGGTTTATCGCAGCTCAAAATATATCACCAAGTATCAAGAGATGTGTGCTCATTGGCATCTTTTAGCTGTGTGTGTGTTCCAGATTCTTGTGTGCTCATTGGCATCTTCACATAAGTGTTCTCTTTGGCATCTTTTAAGCGATGTGCACTTTGGCATCTTTTAATCAAAGAGTTCATTAAGTAAAGAACATGCCGTAAACGTAACTTTCTATCTGACCCTATTGCAGGATTTGGGTCAGCCGCTCCCAGACCAGTTGACCTTAGGGGACTAGGTGTCAAGCACCCCTTGGAACTTACTTTCCCGGATCAGAAAGGCTACATCGACATATCCTAAACCCATTCATACCAGTAGAACATGACTTTCGATCTGGTTCTATTGCAGAATTTCTGTTCGATCACTCCCAGATCAATTAACCTTAGGGGACCAGATGTCGAGCATCCCTCGGAACTTACTTTCCCAAACCAGAAAGGTCACAGGTACAAACTTTTAAACTCAAGGATTTCTGTATTTTAAATGCTTAAAAAAATAAAATCATCTCAATAACTCAGATCTATACCGAATAGCTTAGCCCATATTTTCATTACGATCTACAATTTTGATCACTTAGGTTGTTCAAGAAAAGTAAACCATAAATATGCCGACTCACATATCTTTAAAGCAGTATCTAAAGCGTCAAACATGTTGCTGACTTTTCGATGTTTGAAAGATTTGAACGTTGAACATATGAAACTTTAAATATAAACAAGGAAACTTGTCAAAGATCCTAGACACACATTTTATTCAACTGAAAGAAAATTTGAAATATTAAACTTTATAGAATAAAATTTGTAAAGATTTAAACTTTTAAATTCAACATGCCCAGTTTTGAAAGCAGAAAGTTAAATCGTTTTTCATCTAAAGCTTTTGTAAATATATCAGCAAGTTGATATTCAGTTGGTACAAAATATAAATCAATAGTACCTTCTTCCACGTGATGCTTTATAAAATGATATCGCATGTCTATGTGCTTGGTCTTGGTGTGCTGGACAGGATTGACCGATATCGCAATCGCGGACTTGCTGTCACAATATATTGGCACAGTCTTGTATAGCATCCCGTAATCGCGAAGTTGCGTTTTCATCCAGAGCACTTGAGCACAGCAACTAGCTGCAGCGACATATTCAGCTTCGGCTGTTGATATTGAAACGCAATTTTGCTTTTTCGACGCCCAACTTATCAGTCTGTCACCCAAAAACTGAAGATGACCAGAAGTACTTTTCCTGTCCAATTGATTACCACCATAATCTGCATCAGAATAAGCAATCAAACTATAATCAGAACTTTTAGGATACCATAATCCTAAATAAGGAGTTCCTTTAATATATCTAAAGATGCGTTTGACTGCTAAAAAATGAGATTCTTTTGGTTTTGCTTGAAAGCGGGCACACAGGCACGTTGAAAACATTATGTCCGGGCGACTTGCAGTAAGATACATCAGTGATCCGATCATCCCTCTGTATGTCTTTTGATCCACAGCTTTTCCATCTGGATCCATTCCGAGTTTGGCACCGTGAGCCATAGGCGTGCCGATTGATGTAGACTTGTCCATTTTGAATTTCTTCAAAATGTCAAAGACGTACTTTGACTGATTGATGAATATTCCATCTGGAAGCTGCTTCACTTGTAAGCCAAGGAAGAAGTTGATGTCTCCCATCATGCTCATCTGAAATCTAGAGGTCATTAAATCAGAAAACCAAGTACACAAAGATTTGTTAGTCGCACCAAAAATAATATCATCTACGTATATTTGTACTAAGCAGATATCAAGATTAGATCTATAAATGAAAAGAGTGGTATCTATGGAGCCTTTGGTGAAGCCATATTTGACTAGAAAGGATGACAACTCATCATACCATGCCCGTGGAGCTTGTTTCAGACCATACAAAGCTTTATCGAGAAAATATACATAATCAGGACGATCTTTGTCAACAAATCCGTCTGGCTGAGATACATATACTTCTTCTTTCAATTTGCCATTGAGAAATGCTGTCTTGACATCCATTTGATATATGGTGAAGTTGCGATAAGCAGCGAAGGCAAGAAACATTCTGATAGCTTCCAATCTGGCGACGGGTGCAAATGTTTCATCATAGTCAATACCTTCTTCTTGTCGATATCCTTTGGCTACTAACCTTGCTTTGTTCCGAACGACAATACCATCTTTGTCCTTTTTATTCTTGAATATCCACTTTGTACCAATGATGCTTTTACCCTTTGGCCGTGGTACAAGTCTCCACACTTTGAGCGCGTCAAACTGTTTGAGCTCTTCTTGCATTGCTAAAATCCAGTCTGGATCTTCCAACGCTTCAGAAACTTTGGTAGGTTCAATCTTGCTTAGGAAGCAAGTGTACAAACATTCGTTGGAAGAAGCTGTTCTGGAGCGAGTAGAAACACTTGCTTGAGGATCCCCAATAATTTGATGGATTGGATGAGATCTTGTCCATTTTGTTGTATGAGGGAGAGGATCAATAACTTCTTGAACCACTTCTATTTGTTGAGGAGGATCTTCAGAAGAAATAATGTCAGAAGATGATACAGATATGATTTCAACTGGAGGAGGTATTTCCATGACATTAGATTCAGGCTCTTGTTGACCAGACGTAGCTTGTACTTCTTGTTGAACATTTTCTTCTGGGAAAGCTTCATCTTCTACAGATTTCTCATGGACAGTTTCAGCAATTTCTGGTTCAGAGATGACTTGATCAAGATGATGTTCAGAAGGTATGTCTTGAATTTCAGGAGATACTGAAGCAGCATCAGGTTCAGAGGTTGATGCAGCGGAATTAGGATTAGATGCACTCACAGATTCCTGATTCAAGACATTTGACACATTATCAGTGTTTGGTTTAGGAACATCATCATAAAAATTTTCAAACAAAAAATCAAGATCAGAAAGATTAGACAAAGAAGTAGAAGGATCCTGATTTGTCGACTGAAGTGCAGGTTCTGAACTAATTTGTTCAGAAGCTGAGTTTTCAGTAATAGCGGGTTCTGAACTGTGTTGTCCAGAAGCCAAATCGGAAGCTTCATCAAATTTGACATTCACTGACTCTATCACTTTTCTTGCAGAGAGGAGAAAGACTTTGTAAGCAGCAGAGTTAGAAGAATAGCCCAGAAATACACCTTCATCTGCCTTTGGACTAAATTTATTCAGATTATCTCTGTCATTCAAAACATAGCATTTACACCCGAAAGACTTGAAATATTTGATGTTGGGTTTGATACCGTTCATCAATTCATATGGAGTCTTGTTGAACCGGTGGTGTAGAATTGATCTGTTTTGAGTATGACAGGCAGTTGATATGGCTTCGGCCCAGTGAGACAAAGGAAGACCTGAATAAGCAAGCATAGATCTAGCAGCTTCCACAAGCGTTCTGTTTCTTCTTTCAACAACCCCATTCTGTTGCGGTGTTCTTGCAGCAGAAAACTGTTGTTGTATACCTTGATCATCATAGAATGCTTGAAGAGTTGAATTCTTGAATTCTGTGCCATTATCTGATCTTACAACTTTGACTTGCTTTTGCTTATTTGTCTGAATAGTTTTGATGAGGTTGATGAGAATTTCGGGTGTCTCGTCTTTAGATTTGAGAAATTTCACCCATGTATATCTGGAGTAATCATCAACAACAACCAAAACATACTTCTTCTTCCCAATACTCTTTGTCTTCATTGGTCCACACAAATCAACGTAAATTAGATCTAGAATGTCCGCAGTGCAATGTTCAAGCTTTGGCTTATGAGATGCTTTCTTCATCTTTCCTTTCTCCAAGTCCTGACAGAGATGGTCTTTCTGGAAACGGAGGATTGGAAGACCTCTCACGGAATCATTCTTGACCAAGCGATCCATAAATTTGAAATTGAGATGAGCTACTCGACGGTGCCACACCCAGCTTTCATGAATAGAGGCTTTTGATAGAAGACAAATATCTGATGGAACCTTTACTTCGGAAAGATTAATGGTATAAAGATTTGATCGTCTCTTTCCAACAAGTAAGTCCATGCTGCTATTATTCTTTACAGCAACTCTTTTAGACTTGAAACTGACTTCAAGATCTTTATCGCAGAACTTTCCGATGCTGAATAGATTGTGACTTAAACCTTCGACATAACTTACTCTTTTGACAGTTATGTTACCTTGAACAAGATCACCATAACCAAGAATGGGAGCCGTCTCGCAGTTTCCAAATTTGACACGACCGCAACATTTTTCTTTAAAATTTGAAAGTAGAGATTTGTTGCCAGTCATGTGTTTGGAACACCCCGAATCCAGATACCATAATTGATTTAGCTGCACAATCAACAATTACTGAGATTTAGGTACCCATATAAATATGGGTCCCTTCTTATTAGTCCTTTCCTTTTTCTTTTTCAAAAATTTATTTTTCCAAAACATCTGAGATTGATCAAATAAAGCATTAACATCATCACATATTAAAGAAGAAACACAATCATCAGAATCAGAATCAGAACTAGAGAGACAATATGAGATATTCTTTGAAATTTGAAACATTTGCTCTACAGAATATATTGTAGATTTATTACAAAAGGCAAATAAGTCTTGTTTACAAAGAAAATCTACACATTTATTCTCTACAGAAACAATTTCTTCAGATCTCTGTTTCTTTTGCCAAACAGACTTCACAGACTTCTTCAAAGGCCTATCTGAAATAGATGAATCAGAAAAATTAGAATTTTCAGAAATATCAAACTCTTTCTTATTTTTCTTCTTTGACCTTCTTCTTTTACGCTTTGTTTTATAGAAATGATTATTTAGCGTAAAAGTGTCATCAACAATTTTTGATAATATATTTGATTTAGAAGAGGAAGTTTTATCAATAAAATCAAACTGATCAGTTAGTTTATTTGGATAAACCTTAGAGCAAGAAACATCAGATGAACACAAGTTGATGGAAGATTTGATAAGACCAGAATTATGTTCTTTAATACTCGATGTCATAAAAGAAAAAATGACATCGTTTTCAATTTTTCTCAAAATCTCTTGTTCTTCCAATTGTTCTTCTAGATCAAAGATTTGGAATTCTAATACTAATGGAGGTATATATCTCTTAGTATCATAAGGTACTGGAGATATATTGTCCTTATTAGGATTAGCTTCATTTAAATCAAAGAAGTCATTCGATCTAGAAGATTTAGTAGAAGAAACAATGTTTAACTTTTGTCTTTTCTTCTTTATTTTTTTAGGAAAATATTTTGCATTTTCTTGAGTGTAAACGAAAGGAACTTCCATTCTCTTGTTGTTTATCCGTTTCTTGTCTTCCTCAATTGTAGACTCTTTAGCACTTGTCCAAAAAGGTTTGTATTGAGAACCATATTTTGAAAGACCAAGACAGTCGTAATCATAGAAATCGGGAATCTCAATTTTAGCTTTCTTTAAAAACTGAGGATTTTTAAATCCAAGACCCCAATTTTCTTTTAACGACTCATAGCTCCTTGGTTTATGCATATGAATTGTTTGTTCAGTTTGATTTTGTTTATATAGCTTTTCTTCTAATTCAAATATTTTATCCGAAAACTCTTGATTTAAAATTGACAAATCAGACAAAGAATCATGAGAAATCTGTTTTTCAATTTCTAAATCTTCTATTCTTTCTTGAAATTTCTCTTTTGTAAATTTTAAAATAGTTTTTTCATCTCTCAGAGAAATCTTCAACTTTTCAATTTGAACAGACTTTTCTTGATTTTCGCGTTTTTCGGATATAAGTTTTGAACGAAAGTCATGTAAAGCATTTGTGATGACATTCATTTGCGAAGAAAAGAAATTAAAATCAAACTCAGATGATACCTCAGATTCATCGGTTGAAGTCTCCTCATCCTCATCATCACTGTTGTCGTCTCCAATAAAACACATGGCAACAGTCTCAACATTATCAGCTTCGTTATCTGAGTGGTCCAACCAATATTCCTCCTCAACCAACAAAATAGTTCCACTTGCTTTCTTCTCAGCCAAAGCTAATTTCTTCTTATAGAAATCAGCATCTTTCACAATCTTCGTTCTGCACTCCTTTGAAATATGCCCGGGTTTGCCACAGTTGTAGCAAGTCACAACCTTCTTATCTTCTTTCTTTGGTTCAGTTGCTTTAACAGGCTCATATTTGGGAAAGAAAGGTTTTGATGTAGAATCGGGGTCTACCTTCTTTGATCCAGATGAGAAACGAAGATTGTTTGTGCCTGACTGTTTCTGATATTTCTTTTGATAATGCTGACTTAGAAGAATCATGGCTTTTTCCAATGCTTCGCCATCGTCATCTGTTGACCCGTCGTAAGCAGACTCTGTCAAGGCTTGTTCAGCCATTTGGCTAGCTAAAAGAGCGATTGGATCCAAAATCTTTGGCTTCTGCTTATCCAGCTTAGCTTTCTTCTTCATTACCATGGCTTCATCAGACATCAAAATTTCAAACATTTCCTGAATGGGCATTTTGGAAATTCTAGGATCATTCCTCATTCGATGACAGGATTTTTCCCATTCAGGTTTGAGTGCATTAAGAAACTTCAGATTTGTCTCCAGTTCATTCTTTATAACTTTGATCTTATACAGATCATTAATAACAGTCCAGAACCTGTCGAAGACACTTTTCAGACTTTCCCCATCCTTTGCTTTGAACTCTTCAAAATTGTTCATGTATCTTGTCTGACGAAGCTGGGTAGACATTGCAGTACCAAGCATGATTTTCTCCAGTTGTGTCCACATCAGCATAGGATTGTGTTTGAAACAATCGATTCTGTTATAGATTGAATTTGGTAAAGCAAGAATCAAATTCGACTTGGCCTGATTATCAGCTTGGTATCTTAGAAGTTCATCAACATCATATTCTATCAGTGCTTTTTCTACATCAGTAGCTGGAGTGTTTCCAACAGCAGGTATCATTTTCCTTGGCTTGACCATGGGACCTTTAGTCAAAGCTTTCATCATATTTTCCCCATTTGATTGCCTTTCGATGAAATTAATAAACCGGTCCTGCCATTGTTCAAATTCGTTTTCATTTATCAGCACGGGTGGACGAGTATCAGACCCCAACGACATCATTAGGTCGTTCTTGTAAAGTTGAGCTTGTAGAGACATTTTGATGAAATCTGGAATTCAGAAAAATAACCAAGTCTTGAAGACCCGTACAATTGAGAAATGCGTGTTGAGAGATGTTCGGGTCCTTGATATGCACACCCAAAGGAATGCGTGTTCAGAGTAACAAGGACTATCCGGGAATGCGTGTCCAGAGAGATATGCATGTCCAGAGATAAATGCAAGTTCAGAGAGATATGCGTGTTCAGAAAGACACGCACTTGTTGTTGTGTGTGTTCAACGTGACATGCACTAGAAGATATGCGTGTGAAGACAGACACGCACTTGTAGATATGCGTGTGAAGACAGACACGCACTTGTAGATATGCGTGTGAAGACAGACACGCACTTGAAGATATGCGATTTCAAGAGAAAACCAACAACCTGAGAAAAAACTAACACTCAAACGTTAGTTTCACAATGAAGATATGATGAAAGCGCATTCTAATAATATGAACATGAATAACCCGCATACTTCATTAAACACACGCATACTTCAAAATCAATGACTAACATACAAAATATAATATCGACCCGCACAATATATGAATCACACGCACAATATATGAATGACACGCACATTAGGATGAATAACCCGCATACCAACAAACAACTATAAATCTGCTAATTCGATCATAACAATGAATTAAATCCAAACAAATTGCACAAATTTGATCGAAAACAAGATTTTAATACAAGTCAATTAACAAATTCGATCAAAACACTCTAAATCTAAAAAAAAAAAAAAACTCAAATAGAACAGACAACAAAACTCGTCCTTTTTCAGAATATATTCAAACTCAAAATCGAAGCACCAAATCACGTTTTTATGCAAATCAACAAGAAACAGACTAGATCGACTAACTAAAACGCATTTAAAAACATCAAATTCCAAGCAATTCGATCACAAAACAGACTGAAATTGGTAAAAATCCAGAAAACGAGATTTTTCTTGAAAAAACAACAAAAATCAATCAAATTTTCGAATTAAACACACAATTCAGTAACAAAATTACACTAATCTCAATTCTCTCAAGATCTTGAAGGCTCTGATACCAATTGATAAACCAAGATCACAAGATCGTAGAGAGATAATCTAGAGAGAGAAAGTATGCTCCAAATGTAACAGTGACTTATATTCAAACAATGTACGGTTCTTTCAAAACTAACAAGCCAAGGGGACTTAAATACCCCAAGGCACTAACAAAACAGATAACACTACTGAAAGCAGTAAAATAAAATACAATGATTACTATAAAATCAGATCTAACATCCTCACAAAATGAACCCATGTTGTTTTCCTAAGAGATCATGTTGCTCAACTGGTTTAACTTTTCAGTTAAAGCACAAAATATACAAGTCAGATGTCTGTATGCTCAATGAGATAATCATGAAGATTTGAGCATTTTAAACATTGAAGACTTTTCAAAACAAGTATATTGAATGAATGAAATGTGTTAAGTCTAAATATTGTATCCAAGATTTAATAGGAAAGTCAAAGATGTAAAAGTCAACATTGTCAATGTATTAGGAAAGCCAATGTATGTTTAGTTTACTTAGTGGTTAAGTTCTTGTTTTAGATAGGTTGTATAAATAGGCTTTTAGCCTTGTGGCTTTGTAAGAATCTTGTAGTAATGAACTTGTAAGAAACTAGAGTTGTATGCACGTATTGTATCATCATACTTGTGGCTAATGAAGATCTACTTTCTCTCTCTAGTTCTTGATCATATATTGTGTAATTGCTTGATTGTTTTGGGATTTTATGATTAACAATTGGTATCAGAGCTGAACCAAACATTTTCAGAAATGATTTGATCAAAGTTTGAATTGAAATCTGGAGTTTTTAGATCGAAATTTGAGTTTTTCTGAATTTTTTTTTCAAGAACTCGTGTTTACTGTTCATACGAATTTTATTGAAAAATTGTTTTTGTTGCAAGAAAATGGAATAATTGGATTCGAATTATGTTCAAGAGTGTTTCTTGTATTGATTTCATCTCGTAATTCGAACTAAATCGATGTCAATTTTCGTTTTTTGAACTTTTCTTGAAATATTTGTTCGAACTCTGTTCTTGAATGAAATCGTGTGATTTGTTGTTTTTAATCGAAATTTGATAGCAAATTTGTGTTTTGTTGTGTTTTTCGATGATTCTGATAAATTTTTGAGATCAAATTTGCAGATTTGGATCGTTTTGAGAAAGAAAGAGCCAAGATCCACGGTTTGAGCAAGTTCATACGATTTACGCAAGTTCATCTTCGAGTTCATTGACATTTGCGCGAGTTTATCTGGGCTTTAAGGAAAAGCTACTTTGCGTATCCTGTAGCTCACGCAAAGCTACTTTGCGTCTTGTACTAATAACGCAAAGTATAGTTTGCGTATCTAACTATTCATGCAAAGCAAAGTTCGCGCAATCATTGACTTACGCAAAGCCTCTTACGCAAAGTTCAATGCTTAATTCAAGAATCTCTAAGTTTGCGTGACAAGTCTCTCACGCAAAGTCACATTTGCGCATCACTTGGCTTACGCAAAGTCACATTTGTGCATCACTTAGCTCACGCAAAGCTCAGTTTGCGCAATCAACACCTCACGCAAAGCTCAGTTTGCGTCTTCTTTGGCTCACGCAAACCTCATATTGCGTTTCACTTGGCTTGCGCAAAGCTCTCTTTGCGTTATATGCTGATCACGAGAAGATTGGTTTGCGCAACATACAGTTCACGAAAACTCAACCTTGCGCCATATCAAGTGTTAAAGTTTTAAATTTTGTGCTAGATTTCAATTTGATCTGATTTTTGATTTTCTGATATACAATTTGGAACAATCATTCATATCAAGCTGATGTACTCATTCAAAATGGGATATTTTGCAGATCTTGAAGAGAAGATTAGAAAGCTGAATTTAGAGAAAATTAATCTGGGTCATGCTGTTGACTTTCACTCACAAAAGTCAAAAGAGCATTATGAAGAAAGCATCAGACTGAAAGAGAAAATTAGTGCTTTAAAGATTATCAATGAAGATCTTCTGAAAAGATCTTCTGGGCAGAATGATGAAAAGATAAAGGGATTGAAATCTGAGAATGCTGAGCTTAGAAAGAATATATCTGATTTAGAACAAAAGATTGCTGCAAATAAAGCTGATTTTGATATTGAAAAGAAAGGTTTTTCAACCAAGTTCTCAGATTTCTCAAGGAAGTGTTATGAAGAGAAGAAGTTAGTTGATCTTAAATGCATAAAACTTTCTCAACAAATTTCCGATTTTGAGAAAGTGCTTATTTTGGAAAGAGAGAAGTTTGCTCAAGAAAAAGAAGGCCATAGAACAAAAGAATGTGGGATTCTTTAAGGAACTGTACGGCCAGAAAAATGATTCAGAGAAAGGATTTGAAGAAGAACGATCCATCTTTGAGTCTGAAATCAAAAACCTGACTGCCAAGATATCTGAACTATCTGCTAATGCGCTGAAAGAGCAGAAGACGAAGTCTGAATTCTCGAAGAAGATTGACCATCTTGTGAAAGAAAGAGACAATTTTTCTTCAAAGATCAAAGAGCTTGAGAAGTCTGGCTCAAGATCAACCCAGAAATCTGTCTCTTCACAAAGGTTAGTTAAATCTTTTGGTCAGATTCGTCAAACTAACATTTTCTATGATGGATTTTTAGATGGTTCAGGTACATATTCAAGAGGAAAAAGCTTCAAGAAAGAGAAACTGGTGTGGAAAAAGAAATCAGTCAAAGTTGACAAGACCGATGAGCTGAAAGGAAACACATCATGTGTACATGTACATAAAGCAAAGAAGAACAATGAGCATAAAGGTAAACCTGATCATATATACTCATGAGATCAATTATTCAGGTTTTCAGGTAATAAATATTATTGTTCTTACTGCTGTACACATGATCATATCCACAAGACACGTGATCATTTCTGGTATGGTTCTTACTCTATAACCCCCACAAGAACTGCAACTAACACACATGGACCCAAATACCAGTGGGTACCAAAGCCGAAAACTGATTCTGTGTTGCAAGCACCTCAAGTCAAGGGGGAGTAAGAGAACATTGGCTCTTGAATAACACAGTTCAAGACCCGCACCTCAATGTCAAGAATATGGATTCTAAGTACACAGCTTAGGACCCGTTCTTCAACGGAGTTTGACTTCTAAACACAACAGTTTAGGACTCGGACCTCAGCGATCAAAAAGACCTTACTCCTGTGTTTTTGCATCTGATGGATATGATGGTCTACATCCCAAGAGAATTGATCTGATCTCTATCCTGTACTTTTTCATTGATAGATTTTATTGATATGATGGTCTACAATTCAAAAGGGAGTGTCTGATCTCTATCCTGTTTTAACTGACATAAATGCCTAATTTATAGGAGGAGTAAAGGTGATGGCTTCTGATCACATAACAGATAAGGACCCATTCTTCAAAGTTCAGAAATATGGATATTTTGCTAATATCCAGGGGGAGCTCAAAATACATAAATCATTATATCATGTTTTGAGGGGGAGCTTAAAGGTAAATACCTTCTGATCCTAGATCTCTGATTGTTTGAAAGAAGAACAACTTTCGAACATGAACAACAGTTTCTTAAATGTTCAAACCATTTCTCTATTCTTAAAAGATTTCATGAATTCAGAAGTGTGCTTTTAAATGTTTTTCAATTTTTGAGCTTAATGTATAACTGACCGTGTGTTTCCAAAGATCAATACTTGTGTATTATCTTATCCATATACTGTCAAGTATTCATACACACCGGTTCAGTACTTTATCAATTTTGTTATTACCATGTCTCATATTGAACCAATTTTTCGATGGTAATACCCCCATTTGCTATTCATTGTTGTTGAGCATCATTCACCTTTTCATATTTGTGCTTTCATTGATAAATTGTTTATATTCGTTCATATAAACAAATTTCCAATTCTTTGATATCCTAACCATTTGATTTGATCTGATTGATACATTGTCAGATTCTCAAAACAATTCTCTTGACTTCATTTCATTCATTCAATATCCTTGTTTTGAGAAATCTTCAAAGTTCAATTGCTCAAATCTCATGAGCATACATTCTGACACTGTTATCACTTTGTGCTTAATTGTTCAGTTAAATTGTTGAGCAACTATGCTTTTTAGGACTTACATGGGATTCTTGTGTGAGCTTAAACATAACTTCCATGGATTCACGTAACCAGTGTTTCCTACCCCGGAAGTTATCCTTGAGTGATTGAGGGGTGAGGGGTCAAAATCAAAGAGTGGGGGAGATAACTCATCCGATTGAGTTTTTCTCATTGCGTGGAGCGGAAAAATGGAAAAGAGAGTTTGGTTAGAAGTGAGCATAATGTTAAAAAGAAAGAGGGTGTGAGATCAGATTTAAAAGAATATCAGAACTCTGCACCTACGACTTTCTGAGCCGGGAAACCACATCTATTGATTGGTTTACATTCTTTGGTGACCGTCATTGAAAAAGGCAGTGGGCCCATGCCAACTCTTGCTATTACCCCACCAACCACTCATTTCTTTCTTAACAAAGAAATGTTTCATTTTCTTTGGGGACGCAGCATATATGCTATCTAGTCTTCACTCGGAAGATTTAGATATTGAAAAAGAAGGAAAGTTTCCCCACCTTCGCACCTCTTTCATGCACATTGAGTCCGTGTATTATCTGTTGCTGTCTCAACAGTTTACATAATTTGAGCCAAATGAAACACAATCATTGTGCCTAAATTCTTTCATACACAAGCACGAGCACACATAAAATTTGTTTTTCTGTCAGAACATTCATAGATAAACCTTGTGTTTTTCAATGATTGAATGGAAGTCCTGGGGAGTCATCATCAAGCCAGCTCTTTATATTGTACATTCGTTGTACACAGTAACTTTGTGTTACTGACAGGCATTCCTAACTATTTCATTTGTTGATTCAGGGTTACCACGTTTATTATGTCTGAATTTCAAAAGATTCAGATGTATATCTTTCATGAATTGACGGCTCTCAGATCAAAGCGCGCCAACTGTCAAAAGGGGAGATTGTTATTTGAATACAAAGGGGTGATCAAAGTCTGTGCTAAAATTGATTAAATTTTGATGATCATGATGCTCTCAATCATCAAAAAGGGGGATAATTTTACAAAGATCAATTTCAAAGCGATGATGAGTTTTCAAAGTTGTCAAAGTGAAAAATGCTTCTGCTTGCTTTCGCTGATTCAAAGTCAAAAGATTCTGATGAAAGTTTGTTCAAAATCTGTGAAAGATGTTTTCTGAAGACAGTCAAGAGATCAAGTGATGAAGACTCAAAGTTGTTTCAAAGTTGTCAAAGTTTTTCAAAAGTTTCAAGATTTCAGATTCTGGTTTAAGGCATGTTGACTTTAAAAGCTTCAAAGTGCAAAAGACTTTCCAAGATTCTTCAAAGGCTGACAGAGTAAAGACTGTGAAAGCTTCAAAGTTCAAAGCTAAAGAGACAAAAGCAGAAGAATCAAGAGCTGAAGATCTGTATCAATTTTTTATTAAATCTTGAATACAAAGGGGGAGATTGTTAAGTCTAAATATTTTATCCAAGATTTAATAGGAAAGTCAAAGATGTAAAAGTCAACATTGTCAATGTATTAGGAAAGCCAATGTATGTTTAGTTTACTTAGTGGTTAAGTTCTTGTTTTAGATAGGTTGTATAAATAGGCTTTTAGCTTTGTGGCTTTGTAAGAATCTTGTAGTAACGAACTTGTAAGAAACTAGAGTTGTATGCACGTATTGTATCATCATACTTGTGGCTAATGAAGATCTACTTTCTCTCTCTAGTTTCTCTCTATAGTTCTTGATCATATATTGAGTAATTGCTTGATTGTTTTGGGATTTTATGATTAACAAAATGAATACAAGAAACTTGTTTGAAAATTTGACATTGTATGATAAAGATCAAATAGAAATGATTTATCAATTAAGGCTTAGGTCAGCAAAAATTGGATATTGTCTATACGAACCAAAACATAGACATTCTTGAATAAACGTTTCGAAATGAAATCATGCTCAAAATTCTTTGAAATTCAATAGGGGTGTCTTACAATCGAAAATATATTTCAATTTAGAGACATGGTAAGAACAAATTCAATAAAATATTAAACCGGTGTGTGTGAATACTTGACAATATATGGAAAAGATAATACACAAGTATTAATCTTTGAAAACACACGGTTTATAAACAAGTAAGCATAATTAATCATGAAAACATTTTAAAATCACACTTCTATATTCATGAAATCATTTAAGAATCAGAAGTGGTTTGAACATTTAAAAACATGTTTTCATATCTGAAAGTTGTCCATCTTTCAGACACGTATGGGATTAAGATTAGAAATAAACCTTTTTGCACAGTCTTAAATCTCATGAAATCAAGCTGCAAGTCATATAAGATATGATCTTGTAAGCATCCTCTCAATCTGCATCAGTCAAAAATCTTGTCAAAGTACAAAATTTATTCATAACTTTATTGAAAAGTAAAAGACATAAAACAGTAAAACATTGAATGTACGAGTTCTGGTCTGAAATAATCAGAAGTCTTAATCTATACTCCCCCTGAAAATATGCATCTAAAATATGTTAGTGAAAAAAATACATGATAGAGATCAGATACAACTCCCCCTGAAGTGTAGATCATCATATCTTCCGAATGCATATTTTTCAGTAAAAATATATACTCCCCCTTGAAGGTTGATTTCTTCATTTGAGTATCGGAGTACAATCTCTTATCAGCACGAAAGCATCCTCTCTTTTATCATTGAAGTATGAGTTCTAAACTATTTTGTTTAGAAGTCAAACTCCTTAATCTTTGAAGAACGGATCCTGAACTGTAGTATTCAGAAGCCTTTGTTCTCTTACTCCCCCTTGACTTGAGGTTCCTGCAACACAGATTCATCTTTCGGGTTTGGTACCCACTGGTATTTGGGTCCATGTTTGTTAGTTGCAGTTCGGTTAGGAGTAATTGAGTAAGAACCATACCAGTAATGATCACTAATTTTATGAACATAATCATATGTATGACAGTAAGAACAATAACTCTTTTTATGAGATAACCTGAGTAATTGATTTCTCGAGTAAACAAACTCAGGCTTACCTTTCCGCACATTGTTCTTCTTGACTTGTGATGCATGTACAAATGATTTGTTTTCTTTCTTCTCATTCTTCTTCTCATCATTCTTTTCATCATCAACTGGTTTCACCTTCCAAACTAGTTTCTCTTATTCATATCTTCTCCTTTTTTTTCTTTGTGTACCTGAACCATCCATTTTCCAATCATAGAAAATGTTAGTAGTACGAATCTGATCATATGAATTAACTGACCTTCTTGAAGAAACAGTTCTTTGAAGTGAACTTAAGGCTGTCTTTTTAGAGTCAGCTTGACCATTTCTAGGTGTGTGGATTTTTGACTCTGGACCGTTTGCTCAGTCAAATCCACCTTAGAAATAATACCTTCAAGCTCTTTTATCTTTGAAGAATAACTATCTCTTTCTTTGACAAGCAGGTCAATCTCTTTCTTGAATTCAGACTTCGCTTTCTGCTCTTTCATGCACAATCTGATAGTTCAGATAACTTGTCATTAAGCTTCTTAATCTCAGATTCAAAAATATTCCTTTCTTCCTCAAAACCATTCTCAACATTCTTTCTCCCATTGGATATTTCTTTAAAGAATCCAACATTTTTCTGTTCTGTGATCTTCTTCTCTTTGTCAAACTTTTCCCTTTCTAGAATGATTACTTTCTCAAAATCTGAAATATGTTGAGAAAGTTTTATACATTTGAGCTCAACCCTTTCTTCTCTTCAAGACTCTTCCTGGAAAAGTCTGAGAACTTCTTTGAAAACCCTTTCTTTTCACTTTCAAAATTATCTCGATCTTTGACCATCTTTTGTTCCAAATCAGATATTTTCTTTTGAAGCTCATCATTAGCATCTTCCAGATTCTTAATCTTCTTCTCATAACTTTCAACAGAAGCTGCTTGCTGGATTTGGACAATCTGATTTTCTAAGTCAAAGATCTTTCTTTTCAGTTCAATATTATCAGTCTTCAATTCTTTTAAAAACATCTTTGATCCTCCCATCATCTTCTCAAGTTGTTCCCACAACTGTTTTCCTGTAGCCTTTTTACTATCTAATTTGATAGAAATCTCTTTTGAAATCTCATCTGAAATTCCTTGCAATGTAAAAACTTTGGCCAATTTGCAGCTTCATATCTTCTTCTCTACTCATCTGTGTACTTATCAGGTGATATTGGAATCTCTCTTTGATCTATTAACTTATCTTCACTTGGAAAAGTATAAATCCATGTTAGAATTTTCATTTTTCCTTCCCTCAGAGATATTCTGATGTAATCCCCCAAGTCATGTCGGTCAATGAAATCTAGGAAGCGGTCCTTCCATTGTTCATACTCTGCTCTAAAAAGTACTAGTGGCTTCTCATCCGTACCAATTGCAAGAGCTTCTCTGGAAATCATCCTGTAATCAAAAAATATTCAATAAGAACTTGAAAATGATCGTTAGTCCAATTTTAAATCAAGTAAATCAGAAAAACTTAGAAAGAAAATCAGAAATGAAATTTCCAAAATTCTCTAAGTCTGGAATTCGCAAACTAGAGTGAATAACACAGAATTCGTATGCTACAATTCGCACATACTCACAAATCACAAAGAATTCGCACACTACTCTTAAGCTTCAGAATTCACATGCAAATGAAATCAAGAATTCACAAAAACAGAATTCGTAAACAATATCAAATCAGAATTCGCAAATACCTTTTCGCAAGATAGATACTTACGAATTCAACACTTTAGAAAAATTTAAACACTTTTATGTGAAAACACAAGAATTCGTAAGATACTCTTCTACGAATTCTAGGGAATTCTAAGGAATTCGTAGGATACTCTTCTGCGAATTCTAAGAAATTCGTAAGATACTCTTCTGCGAAATTCAAGGAATTCGTAGAATAGTCTTATGCGAATTCTAAGAATTCGTATAAGAAGCTATGCGAATTCTTGCCTATAAAAAGTTTTCTCAACAACTTTTCGCAAGAGAAAGATCTTCGAATTCTTTCCTTCAAATAATTTTCTAAAATCTTTTCGTAGAAAACACTTATGCGAATTCTGAAAATCCGCACAAATCAGCAATGCAAATTCTTAGTTTTTCTCAGAACACACAAATGCGATTTCTATGCAATTCGCACCACAGCCATCTGCGAATTCTATTCTTATGAATTTTTCAGAATTTAAACTCTGCGAAATCTATGATTATGCGAAATCCAAGGTCTGTGAGTTCTTGTTGGTCCCGAAGGTGCTTAACAAGTTTGTAGAAGGGGGGGTTGAATACAAACACAAAATTTAAAGTTTAATAAATTGTTTATTGATAAATCAAACACAATTTACAAGTCTGTTGCGGAATAAGATTAAGTAGAACTCAATCTAAACAAACTTAAGAAAACACTAAGATGGTTGCACAAGAATATAGAGAATGGGGATTTGAGAGGTATAGAAAACAAAGGTTTCTATATGATAGAAAGATGAAGGTTCAAGGGTTGAGCACACTCTCAGATGGAGAGGTAATCTTTCTATTTATACCCTATGCATTAAATGCATGGCAGGGTACTTTACACATGTCATTCAGTGATTGGCTTTAGAAGTCTGACTTTGGGAGACATGCTTTCAGTCGTATCATGAACAGTGTAGTTGATAGAGTTGTTGTACGAATTGTGGCAGAGGCATGTCCGTTCTGACACATCGTACTGGTTATGCAAGGTAAGACAAAAGAGACTTGAGGCGTAAGGTAAGTGATCATCGATCGCTGAATATCTCTTCCTTCAGAGATATAAAGAAGTTCAGCTATCGCTGAAGCTTTTCCTTAGGTTTCTTCGCGTATGAGTAGAGTTGTCTTTGCTTCACTGATATCCGCATCAGGTCACTAGTAGACTTGTCTTTGTTCAGCAACTTCGTCTTCGATTCAGCTATGGACATCTGTTGACGCGAAACTTGTCTTCAGGGATTACGTTAACTGTTTTCATCAGAAACTATCAGCGATAACTGAACAGACTCAGTCTGAATGCTGATAGTGAAACACTAATACATATAAATGTTTACAAGAAAGACTATCAACGATAACTGAACAGACTCAGTCTGATCGCTGATGGTGAAACACTAATACATATTAAAATGTAATTTTCACTAAGTATAGAAGAGGGTCGTTATCAAATCATTGAGAGAGTTTGGATCAACAATCTCCCCCTATTTGATAATGACAAAGTAACTGAAGAAAATTACTTTATAGTTCAAAATAAGGAATAATCAGGACTCATAACATACATGTCCCAATTACTATTTTGAGGGATCTTTTACAGTATTGATAGGGTTAAGTACATCACTGAAATTTTCTTTAATTCAAAGATAGAATTACAAGATATGAAAATTACAAGTACAAGTGAGGAACTAACTACTGTAAGTTTAACTAATAGATTACAAGAAATAGGAAACTAATCTATCAACTATCTAAAGAAGACTTTGGAGGATTGATCATATACTCAGGTATTTCTTCTCCTCTTTTCCTTCGTTTGGAAGATTCTTGATAATTGATTGATTTGATTTGCTTAGCAACAGAAGAGAAGTCACACCATAAGCAGAAGAGATCCTTGAGATGACTGAGGGGACAGATAGGAATTTCAGATGGTCTTTGGAATCTGAGTTGTTCCTCATCATCTCTGAAGAAGATTCCAAAAAGTTCTTTAAGTACTTGTCCTGCAAGATATGGTCCACCAGGGGGTAGAGATAGATCGAGAACTGAAAGATCAGGAGGAGGACCAAACATAGCTTCTCTTGAGAACTTGATGGATGTTTCGTTTCTTATCACAACGACATTTTCAGAAGAGGAGGAGACAAGCTTTCTTTTTAGTTGCCTTGGCTTGGAAGGAAGAGTAGATGGCACCTTTAGGATGGCAGCGACTCTGTTGATGAGAGCATCATTTATCCCTTCAACATAGCCTCTGTAAGTAACTTGGATTTCTTCAGCGTATCTTTGAACTCTAGCTATTCCATGTAACCGAAGCTTTCTAGCTTTGAAACGAACATAGCCTTACAACTTACATCCTCTCTGGTTATCTCCATCGTGACAGAAGTTCGATCCTTCTTCTTTCTCCCTGAGATGACAAACGCTACGATCTTCATTAGGTCAGAGCGATAGTCGACTTTATGTTTGCACCATTCGACTGAGTTATCGCTGATCGCTAGTTCTTTTGAGAGCTCCTCTTCAATTTCCTTTAATAGAGCAGCCTGGACTTCCACTGGTTTCTTTTTCAGCTTTTTGTCTTTGACTTGAGAGGACTGAATCTTGAGAGCAAGAGAGGCATCTCTTTGACAATCAACTATCAGTTTCTCAGCTCTGACAGATTTTTTGATTTCAGCTTCAGTCAGGAACTCTAGCTCTGTAAAAGTTGTTTGAAGAGGGACCTTCAGCCGTTGAATCTCTAGATGAGAGATCATTTCTGTTCTTCTCTTCATCTCTTCCTCTGACCAGTGAGATGGTCTTGAGGGCCTTCCTGGATGGTGCAGGGCTTCTTCTTCTTCTTCTTCATAAATCTCGTTTAAGAAGATTGGGATTATTGACTCATCAGCTATAGAAGCTAGGATTATTTGTAGTTCCTTACCCTTAAGTAGAGGAGAGAACTGTCTGGTCAGAAATAGATAAAAAAAGGAGTTAGTGTTTGTTTGGGAAGAAGAAAAATAAAGGCTAGAAAGAGACAGGGGTTTTATAGAAAGATACAGGGACAAGTGCAAGGCATACCTGAGAAGGATTCTCCTTAGATAGTGAAACGTTAATCAGGCTTCCCTCAGCAGCTGCACCCTTAGATCTGCTTTGGGAAGGGGCTTCTGAAGATGTTTCATTACCCCCCCCTGCTATGACAACTTCTTTCGAAGCTATCACTGATGATGTGGCAGCTGCTGAAAACCATAAAGATTGGTCTTCTTCATCGTCATCATCATCATCTTCTGGATGTTGCTCTTCATCTTGATCTTCTTCATTTCCTTCATCCTCCTCCTCCTCCTATTCTTCTTCTTCTTCTACTACTAAGCCTGAAGGAGGGGCTTTGTCAGCAACCTTCTCCCCCTCAACATGAGAGGGAGGATCTTCCGGGTGAACCTCAGCAACAACTTCCTCTTTATTTTCTTCAACATCTTTCTCCCCCTCTTTGTCATTATCAGCGAGGGAGAGGACTTTAGGTGGAGAGGAAGGTTGTGCAGTGGCCAACTTACGGACTTCAACCTCCAGACTTTCTAGGCGTCCTTCAATTACAGGGAGGTCTGAAGTAGCTTCATGAATGAATTCAACAGCTACGTTCAGAGAGGTGCGGTCAGCCTCTGTGAAGGAAGGAGAAGGAGTCGGAGCTAGTGCATTCAGCTTATCAAAGACTTGCTGTAGAAGAGTTGTGCAGGAATCGATCTTCGTAGATAACCCCTGGACATTGTTGTTAAGAGAATCGAATCGTCCCTGAAGAAGTTGAGTATCCTCCTAAACTTTGAAGAGCTCCCCCTGAAGAGCTGAGATTTGTGAGGCTTCAGCTTTGGTGGAGCAGGTAGCTGTCAAATGCTTCAGCTCTTCACCAGCGGTATTGACGGCGCCGGTGGTTTCGTTGATGGAGGTGGTGAGAGAGTCCACCTTGACACTCAAACTGTTGACATTAGAGTCAACAGTTGCCATATTAGGACCTGAAAGAAAAGTTAGCTTCTAAGTAACAGGCTTATATGGAGAGATGGGAGTGGTATTGGCGGGTTTAGGTATTCCTGATGGTTCAAACATCTTGAAAAATTGCATGTCTCTTTCAAAGGTTTGAGCATCAGGTCCTAGAAATGCAACATGAGGTTGATGCATGTGAGATGAAGGGTTAGAGACCAAATAGATGGGAGGACTAGTAACAGGGATAGAAGAAGTTTAGGGTTGAGTAGGTACCTCAGCTGATTGAAGAACTGAGATTTCTGTTTGAGTCACTGTTGTTGTGACAGCGACCGAGATCGCTGGCACGGTTGTTGATGTGATAGCTGAGGATGTGGAGGAGAGACCCACAAAACCATCTAAGGTAGTTTGTTGAGAAACTACCTTAGGCCTTGAGCTAGTGGCAATGGTCTCCTTAGTCAATTTGGCCTTCTTCGAAGAGCCAGAAAGACTAGCTGATGGTCGTCTTGAAGAGGTTTTAGCAGCAGGGTTAGCTGGAGAAGGAACCTCCGGCACGACGGCTAAAGATGAAGAATGGAGAGAGAGGCGAGAGCGTAGAGTAGAGATACTTACCTCGTTGTCAAGCGGTTTGACCTCCAATGAACGCTGACCCACTTTGGCGAAGGAACCATCAGGAGTAGTGGGGTAAGAATCAGGGTAGAGAAACTTCAGATATGCACAGATAAACTGTACATACCGGATCTTGGGATCCCTTTCCGTCTTCTCTATCTTTGACCTGAGATCGTCAAAGATAGCAGTGGCATAGTCAAAATTCCTTCCAACGATGACCGAGTAAGCCATTTGGACTTGAACCTTGCTTGCCTGATCAAGTGAACCACTTTTCCCACTCATACACTGAATGAAGTGAGAACAGATCAAATTCAGTTGAGAAGGCATGCTTGCCTTCTTGATAAGAGTCATCTGCTTGTTGGCGATGGTCGATCGGGGCTTGTTGTCCCAACAATATTCCATATCATCCAGAAACTGGATGAGTTCAACATCAGTTGGCAGAGCGTCAAATCCACTCTTGGGTTTGTCAGGAAATCTGAGTGCCTTCCTCAGGCTGAAAGCTGTCATCATGCCTGATCCTAAGTTAGTGCTGAAAGAGATAGCAGGAACCTGGTCACCTTTCTTGTTGGTGATGGAGGTTTCTTCAGCAGTAAACCAAAACTGTTGGAGAAGCGTTTTGGATGGTTTGGGATAAACAGTGAGGGCATGAGCAATACAGGATTGCTTTAGGAACCTAGCAACTTCCACGAGGTGTGGGTATTTGACACCATCGAAGTCTAAATGTCCAAGATGGTTGTTCTTGGGGATTTCAGAGTCAGTGAGAGCGAACTTGACTGTCTTGGAAGCAAGAAGAGATGATTGTGCCATTTCTGGATAAGGAAAGAAATGAGAATAGAAGGAAAGGATTAGAGTCTAAAAATAAAGAAGTTTTTACCAGTTTCTATTTGTAGAAAGAAACGTATAAAAACTAAAATATTTGAAGATTAAAACAGTGTTCTTAGTTGAAGAAGGAAGAAAATGAGAAAAACCAAAGGTTTTGAAAGAATAAAATCAAAAAGAATGATTTTAGGGAACAAAAATCTTGTAAAATCTTTAATGATGCAACATAGATAGGAGTATGTAACAAAATTTTAAAAGGAAAGAAGAACAAAGTAACCTGTTGATCTTCAAGAACAAATACCAGAGGAGGTGTTTGCTAGAATTGCCTTGAGAGAGAGTTATTGTTTAAAAAGATTTCCAGAAAGCGTAAAAGATAAGAATGAAAATGTTAGCTCCATCTACCAAGATTAGAAGTGTTGAAAAATAGGCTAAGTACAGAAACTTCTGTTGTCTGCCAAGTCACCACAGAAGATGCAAAGCTCAGAGGCTGCCCCGCAGAAGATGTACCCGAGGTCAAACCTAATGATGATTCTCAGATCACAGAGCCTCTGTGATCACTCACAGAACCTCTGTGAAGGCTAACCTCTGGAGATCAGTGTTAGAGTGGCAAGACAGTTCCAGACAAGACCACGTGCAGAACACGTGAGGCCTGCTGTACGAAGATCCTCAAGATCAAATTAATGGGCGTCCCACGATGTTTTACTTTACAGGTGGCATTCCGTTTATGGAATGCCAGTCTTTGTCTTGTACTAAGGGGTGCATCCTTCTTGTATATTATGGGAGCACCACCTTAGAGTTTAATAGAGAGTAAGCGAGCACACACAATTTAAAATAGAGATTGTATCTTCCAAGAGAATTTTTGCACATACCAGTGCGTGTTCTTGGTGTTCTTCAGTAATCAATGAAACAATTCTTTGAGTAACTTTCTTATAATACTTTACTTCCTGTTCATTAATTACTTGTGTGTTTACTACCTTGCATGTTTTATCTTTTCTACACATTTTAAACGCTTCCACACTCTGTTTAATTAATCTGTGTGTAGTAAAAGGTTAAATCAAGTTAAAGAACATGATAACTGGGATCAACAATTGGTATCAGAGCTTTCTTTGATTCGTAATATCAAAGGATCCTGTTCTATACTTGATTCCCACGTTCCAAGTAGTAGTTGAGAGTCTGTTCCTTCATTTTGTTCTCCACTCATAAACGTACTCTGTTCCTTGGAGTCATTTCAACCAGTTTGAAGTAGATTCAAAGGCAAGTGTGTTTATTCCTTTGAAGACAGATTCAAAGCTCAGCTAGTTATTTGTCACTCTCCTCATACCAGAAATTCTTTCCTACTTTACTCATTCCTCATCTTTCTCAAAAGATCCCCTCATACTCTGTTTTCTAAACTAAAATGGCAAACACTGTTAACTACTTCAGTGCAGGATCTCAGTCTAAGCCTCCCACTCTACTGAGGGATGAATATCCTCAGTGGAAGATCAGGATGGTGCACTTCCTCGAAGGTGTGGATCCTGGTCTGGTTGAGTTTCTTCACAATCCTCCTTTCATCCCAATGACAACTGTTCCTCGTGTTCCTGCCACTGCCAATACCACTGAAATCTCTGAATATCAACACCCTAAACCCGTCCTTGAATGGAGTGAAAAAGAAAAGGCACAACATGAACTTGCAAAGAAAGCCAAAAGATTGATCATTATGGCTATTCCAAACGATATCTTCTAGTCTCTTGATTCCTGTGAAACATCGAAGGACCTATGGTTAGAGCTAGAGAAACAACTTGAGGGTGGTGCTAAAACCCTCAAGAACAACAGGGCTTTGTGCATAAATGAATACTTTGCATTTAAATCTCTGCCGAGTGAATCCATTCAAAGCACATACAGCAGATACAATTCCTTGATAAACAAGTGTAAGAGGTATGGCATCCACAGAACCTCTGAAGAAAACAATGTAAGATTCCTTCAGAGTCTGAATGATGAATGGATTCATCTAACCATGTCCATGCAAGCCACATTGGATCTTGATGTATGGTCCATATTTGATCTCTTTGGAACACTGATTAGCCAAGAGAACAAAATTTCCAAGTTGACATCCTCTGTCGGAGGTCCTCTGGCTCTTGTAGGAAGTGCCTTAGAAGGAAAAGACAAGGGAAAGAAGGAAAAGGCAGTTGAGGGTGCGCAGAGGAAGAAAAAGAAAAAGGTGCTTGTAGCAGAGAGTGAAAGTGAAGAAGGATCTGAGGAAGAGATTTACATGGCTGCTCTGGCCAAAACGCTTGCACTTATGACTCGACAATTCAATCATAGTCTCAAGAAGAAGCCAGAGTACAGAGGGAGAGAAGAAAGAGATGATAGAAGCAGAGGATATGGTGAGGTAAGAAAGTATGGAAGAGAAGAGTCTGAGGAACAAAGGCAAGAAGAGAGGAGTGGACAGAGATCAGACGGCAGAGGTGGTGACAAATTCCCAAAGCAAACTGAAGGGTGCTTCAAATGCGGAAAATCAGGCCACTTCGCCGCAGAGTGCAGGTCCTCTGCCAATAAAGGGAAACTCACAAGAGACGCCGCTTTCTACAAAAAGAAAGCAGAATACTATACTCAGAGATCCCTAATGGCAGAACAAGAGAACCTTGTAACCGATGAATCCTATGATGAAGAGGACAATGCACTCTTCTGTGGAATGGCAGAAGTCAACTCCTTTGACAACAATAGTGAGGTATCTTGTTCTAACTCCTTTAATTCTGACTCTGAGAACAAACTTCTTACAACACAAAATGAGTTTCTTGCTTACAAAAACATGTACTCAGAACTAGAGAAGAAATTGGCCTTCTTTGAGAGAGAAGCTAGGCTTCTCACTCAAGAAAAGGACAAGCTCTATCTAGAAAGAAAAACCCTTGTTTCTGAACATATTGTTGAAAAGAATGGGTTAAAAGAAAAGATTTCAAAACTTGATCAAGCCTTAAAACACAAAGTAAAGGAACTAAAGAAATGCGAGAGTAATCGATTAAATACCATTTCTTTGAAAAACTTTTTTCAAAAAGAAAGAGAAGTCCTTCATCAAGATCTGTTCGACAGAGATCTCCAAATTAGGAGGTATCAGGATGCTCAAAAGGTTCATGAAAAGGTAAACACCCAGATCAGCAGAAGAGGATTAGGGTTCGAGGATATTGACCCCTACACAGGAAATAAAAGAAACAAATCTTTATCAAACATCTTCTGCCCTGGTAAATTTTTAAAACCAAGTTTTCCAAACCTATTATCCACATTCAAGAGCCGCAGAACCTCTGAGGGACCACATCCGAGGAAACCTCTGCAGATGACGAATGTATGGTATGAAAACAATGATTCAACATCTGCACTCTCGTCAAAGAGAAAAACTATTCCAAGGAAATATCTGTCTCAAAAACAGATAGGAATCTTCAGATTCGGTCACCCAGAAACTCAAACCTAAATGGCTTTCATGTGCCTGATGGTTCCTGAAAAGGAACTATCCTCTGATGCACCAGAGTTTGTTCCAGCCTCTGTGGAAGAAAAACTATTTAAAAGGTTTTTGGAAAGCGACTTGAGAAGAACTTATGAAAATTATTTTCTCAACCATCCTGATTTAACCTCTGAAATAAGAGAAATCTTTGAGCAAGATCTGCAAAACTGTCTTAATGTTCCTATGGTCATCCCTTATATTTCAAAAATTCTAAATACTTCAGAGGACACCAATGGACAAAGCAAGGCACTTACAGAAGGTGAGGCTCTCATTCACAGAGACTTTCTCGACTCAGACTCTGAGTCAGAATCAGAGTCTTCTGACGACAATGGGACAAGTTCTGTGGAACTTGAGATATTCCCCTGTGGTCCAGAGAAGAGTAAACTTACCTCTGGCATTCTTAATAGAACAGTTCTTCCCAAAAGGAAAACCACAGGTATACCTATCTGTCCTGATTTCCTGGACATGTGCTTGCAAGAAAGACTTCTCTTGAGCTTAAAAAGTCTAAAAAGAACAAGATCTCTCATGTTTTAAAAGCTCCAAAACCATTAAAACCATTTCAAGAAAGATTCACTTGGCAACAGAAGGGTAAATGGCCCAAAATTGATAAACATGATGCTTCTGTTGCAGTAAAAGCAAGGAAAGAAGATCAAGGGAGAGTACAATCTCAGAGCCACTCAAGAAGAGTTTTTGAAAAAACTCAACCTGGATTAGACAAAGCTTTCTGTAAAAAGAAACCCAAATCTAAAATGGGTTGTAGTAAAATTTGCTTTTACCCTCCTTTGACAATTTTAATGAAATTTTCAAGAAGTTTGCCTCTAATGTTCCTTATTGTAAATGTCTTGATATTATGCATGCTTTAAATCAACATTTCTCGAGGTCCTCCTGTCTTATATCTCACCCCAAACCCAAGAATGCAAAATTCAAGGGTGAGAAGAGACAATCTGGTACCTCTGCAAATGAGGATAAACCCAAAACCAAAGGTGCTAAGGCATCTTCACAGCCTCCTAACAAAAATGGACCCATTTGGAAATGGGTACCTAAATCTCTCTAATTTGTCCACAGAAGAAACAACATGTGCCCATTTGGTACCTAGACTCTGGGTGCTCAAGACACATGACTGGCGACAGAGGGTTGCTTTCCTCTTACAAAGAAAAGCTTGGTGGAGGATCTGTAACCTTTGGAGATAGCAAGAAAGGTCAAATAAAAGGCTATGGAGTCATTGCCAAAGAATACATTGATGTCAACAGAGTTGCCTATGTGGATGGCATCAAGCATAACTTACTGAGTGTAAGTCAACTCTGTGATAATGGACTCGATGTGATGTTTAAAAGACAATATTGCTCTCTGTTGAAGGAAGATACCACCACAGAGCTTCTGCGAGCCAAAAGACGAGGTGACCTATACCTCATGGACTTCAAATCACCTAACAGAGAAGAAAAGCTCTGTTTAGTCTCAAGTAAGAATGAAGAAGCTTGGCTCTGGCACAATAGGTTCTGTCATCTAAACTTTAACACACTTGACAAACTTGTGAAACTAGACCTGGTAAGTGGACTACCAAGTATTAGATTCGACAAGGATCATCTATGCTCTGCTTGTGAGATGGGCAAACTTAAAAGGGCTGCCCACAAAACTAAGTCTGACATATCTTGCACCAGACCTCTGCAGATGCTTCATGTTGATCTCTGTGGTCCTATATCTGTGCAGAGTCTTGGTGGCAAGAAGTACATCCTTGTACTCATAGATGAATTCTCTAGATATACTTGGGTTGAATTCGTTCGAAAGAAATCAGATGTTCCTGAAGTACTAATCAATCTTATCAAGAGAATACAAGTTCTTTATGACTGCAGGGTACAGAGAATCCGAAGTGATAATGGCACAGAGTTTAAGAATTCAACCATTGAAGCCTATCTTTCGACAGAAGGCATAGCCAAACTCGAAGAGATAAGGATATTTCTTGCCTTCGCAGCCCACAGAGGATTCAAAGTTTTTCAAATGGATGTTAAGTCATCCTTTCTGAATGGCCAAATTCAAGAAGAAGTATATGTCCAGCAACCACCAGGGTTTGAAAGCTCTAAGTACCCAAATCATGTATACTTTTTAGACAAGGCTCTGTATGGACTGAAACAGGCCCCCAGAGCCTGGTACGACGGACTTTCAAACTGCCTCCTTGCCAATGGTTTCGAAAGAGGTACAACCGATACTAATTTATTCTATAAGAAGAGAATAGGTGAGATTCTACTTGTACAGATCTATGTTGATAACATTATTTTTGGGTCTACAAACGATTTATACTGCAAAAAGTTTGAATCATTGATGAAAAGTGAGTTTGAGATGAGCATGATGGGAGAACTTACATTATTCCTAGGATTGCAAGTCAAACAAACCACAGAGGGGATTTTCATAAATCAATCAAAATATGTCTCTGACATACTTGAAAAATATAAGCTCTCTGACTCTTCACCAATGAAGACTTCTATGGCCACTGGATCCAAACTTCATGCTGATCCAGAAGGCAAGTCTGTGGAGTGTAAACTCTACAGAGGTATGATAGGGTCTCTGTTATACTTAACCGCAAGTCGACCCGATATAATGTTTTCCACATGTCTCTTTGAAAGATTTCAAGCTAACCCCAAAGAATCTCATCTTTATGCTGTCAAGAGAATCTTCAGGTACCTAAAAGGGACCAAGAATCTTGGTCTCTGGTATCCGAAGAACTATGGCTTTGATCTTGTGGCTTATACAGATTCAGATTACGGAGGATGCAAGCTCGACAGAAAGAGTACCTCTGGGAGCTGTCAATTCCTCGGAGGGAAACTAGTGAGTTGGACTTCCAAGAAACAGAATTGTGTCTCGACCTCTACGGTAGAAGTTGAATACGTTGCCGCTGCTAGTTGTTGCTCACAAGTTCTGTGGATGAGAACCCAACTCAGAGACTATGGTTTTGACATTGAAAAAATCCCCATCCTCTGTGACTCCAAGAGTGCCATTGCGATCTCTGCCAATCCAGTTCAGCACTCTAAAACAAAGCATATCGATATCAGGTATCACTTTATGAAACATCATGTGGAGCATGAGACAATAGAGATGTACTTTGTGTCCACAGATTACCAGCTTGCCGACCTTTTCACGAAGGCATTGGATGAGAAAAGATTCACTTTTCTAGTTGGCAAGATTGGTATGCTTAACATGAGTTGACCACAGAGCCTCTGTACCCTTGCTCAGAGCCTCTGTTGTACATATTTCCTTTTTGCAATACATTCCTTGTTTGTAAATAACTTCTTAAGTTTTTCTTTAAATTTATGTCTTGTACAAATCTCATCTTTATATGATCCAAGCATAGTTGAAGGGGGAGGAAGACAATTATGATATCTAGGGGGAGCAAGACAATTCTGTGCGACACCGACTACAGAGTGAGGTTAGTCCATCTGAACCAAGAGTCAAAACTCTTTCTTGTGCACTATGCCCTTAGAAAGATCCCACTCTGTACCCTGTTTTCTGTCAAAACTTTGAAATGATCAAATCTTTGAAAATCTTTCCTAAAAAGGAAATTTTTGGTCTCAGAACCTCTGAGGTCGACCACAGAGCCTCTGCGATCTATCACAGAGTCTCTGCACCTCTAAACTGAGGATGCTTGACCAAATGCACTCTAAGAGGAACTCGATCATTTCATCGCACATTCCTCTCTCTTAAAATGCTCTTGTTAAGTCTGATTTTATAGTAATCATTGTATTTATAGGCTTGGTCGTATATAGTGTACAGTGTCTTACACTGTGTTGTATTGGACCAGGGTGTTTAAGTCCCTTTGGTCTTGTTTCCTTGGAAGAACTTTGGAACACACTTTGAATATATCAGTTTACTTTTGGCGCTCCTACTTTCTCTCTCTAGGATTCATTGATCTTGGACTCACAATTGGTATCAGAGCCTTCTGAATCTTGAGAGGACTGAGAGAAATCGTTTTTCGTTTCTGAATTTGTGGATTAAAACAGAAATTTGATCGATTTTCTTGATTTTTTTCAAGAAAATCTCGTTTTTAGCTTTTTCATCAAATTTGGACTGGTTTTAGGACGATTTGTGTTGAATTTGGATTCTTTGAACTCGTTTTTGATAGGAGAAAATATGTGATTTACATCTTTTTGCAAGAAAAACATGTTTTAAAGATCAATTTTGAGATTATGTGATTTTCTGAAAACTCGCTTCGAACGTACTGTTCCATTCTTGAAGTATTGATTTTGTGGTTTTTAGTGGAAATTCTTGTTTGAAAAGTGATATAAAGTTGTTTTCGATCATGTTTGTATAAGAATTTTGCATAAAGTTCAGTTTTGTAATCGTTTTTTGTAAGATTTTTGAGTTTTGACATTGGTTTGCGGTAGATCTGTAGTTTGCGCGAGTTCATCTATGTTTGCGCGAGTTCATCTTACTTTGCGCTAGTTCTTGTTATTCTAATCTTTGCTTCAGTGTATTTCAGGTCTCAAGAATTTCAGGTTTTCGCTTCTATTCATTACGCAAAGCTAAGTTTGCGTCTCCTTCTGCTCGCGAGAAGTGATCTTTACGTCTCCCGTACATCACGCAAAGTATTGTTTGCTTCTCCAGTGCTTCACGCAAAGTCCAATTTACGTATCCTTCAGCTCACACAAAGCTCAGTTTGCGTCTTCAACTTCTAATGCAAAGCTCAGTTTGCGTCTTCAACTTCTAACGCAAAGTTCAGTTTGCGTATCCCTCGACTCACACAAAGCTCAGTTTGCGTTTCACTCAGTTCACGCAAACTTCATCTTGCGTCTCACTTGTCTCGCGCAAAGCTCCCTTTGCGTCACCAACTGCTCACGCAAACCTAAAGTTTGCGCCAGTTTACATCTTCCAAACTTTGATTTTTTCAGATTGTGTTTGTGTTCAAAATGTCTCTGCAAGCTCAAGTTTACAAGAATGACCTGATGATGTCATTGGGGTCTGACACACGTCCTCCCGTACTGATCAACGAAAATGAATTTGAACAGTGGCATGACCGATTCATTAACTTCATAGAACGACAACCGAATGGGGATAACATGATGAAATCTCTGACTGAGGGTCCTATGGAGAGGCTGATGAAAGTTATACCAGCTACTACAACTACTCTAGCCACAACTGTTGAGAAAGCTTTAAGGGAGTATGATGCTGATGAATTGTTAAGATATCAAGTTGATAACCAGACCAAATCTAATCTGATTCTTGCACTACCTAATTCGATCTACAACAGAATTGACTGTTTCAAACAGAATCCTATGCTTATGTGGACTCAATTGGAAAAGATCATGCTTGGTACAGCTGTGTCAACTCAACTGCGTCAGACAAGGTACATGAATAATTTTGAGGAATTCAAAGTGAAAGACGGGGAAAGTCTGAAGAGCATATTTGATAGATTTTGGGATGTCATCAATGATCTGTATAAGATCAAAGTTACAAAGACTGAATTGGAGGCCAACCTGAAGTTTCTGAATGCACTCCAACCTGAATGGAGCAAGTCCTGTCATAGGATGAGAAATGATGTCAGGATATCTACTATGCCCATTCAAGAATTATATGAAATACTGATGACCGATGAAACCATGGTGTTGGAAAAGAAGGAAAAGAAGGAAAAGTTGGATAAGAAGAATAAGCCTAAGTCAGTGGATCCAATTGCTCTTCTGACTAGCCAACTGGCTGAGCAAGCTTTATCTGAATCTTCTTATGATGGGTCAATGGATGATGATGGTGAGGTGTTAGCGCATAAATCTGTTGGATACAAGATCAAGTATTCTGAAGATCATAGTTGAGAAAGTCAAAGCTGCTAAAGTCCAATCTCATTAAAAGTCAAAGTCTCTTAATAAAAGTCAATGTCTTTGTATTTGTTGTTTCCTTGTTTTAGATGGTAGTATAAAAATAGTTTTTCTATTTTGTATTTAAGGTGTGACAAGGAATGTACGTATTGTAATATCAAAGAGTTAGAATTGAGATTTGAGAGAGAATACGTAGAGAGAGAGAGAGAGTTCTAGAGAGAGAAAGTGTAAATTGAGAATTAAAGAGTAATCAAACAGGTAATCTTTGAATTGAATCTTGTTTGTTTGATTGTTTTGTATTAGAAACTAGAATCTGGAACACACAATTGGTATCAGAGCAGATCCAAAGGTGAAATCAGATCAAGAAATTTGAGAAAAGCTTGGTTCGTCACTGTTCTTGAGCCGAAAATCGAAGTTTGAGTTTGAGTGAGATTTTGGAGCAGATTTTGTTTAGGAATTGTTCGAATAGTGTAATAGATCGAGTCTTTGTAATTCAATTTCAGTATTGTACTGTAAATCACACGAATTTTGTATTTTTTGTTAAGTTTTGTTCACGAGTCGTTTTTCATTGTTTCATCGATCTTTTTGTTTTGTATGTGTTTGATTGTGAAATTCTTGAATTGTAATCCATTCTAGTACTGTAATCGAGCATCATTTCAAAGTTTCATGGCATTTGGACAAAGTTCAAATCGATTTCAGATGGAAAAATCAGTTTTTGGGTTGTTTTTCGGAAGAACGCGCTAGATCTCTAAAACGTGCTAGTTCATCTCCCAAACGCGCAAGTTCTTCGTCAAACGCGCAAGGTTCATCAGCTAGAACGCGCAAGTCGAAGTGTTATTTTTTTGTCTCAAACGCGCAAGGCTATATGCGAGTTCTAGAAACTCGCTAATCGAAGCTAGCGAGTTTGAAAGGAACAGTTGTTTGCGAGTTCTTCGACGTGCGAGTTTTGAAAAGGAATAGTAGAAACGCGCAAGTGAAGCTAGCGAGTTTTGTTCAAACGCGCAAGCTTGGACGTGCGAGTTTGGAAAACGCGCACATCTCTTTTAGCGAGTTTCAGCGTGAACAGTCTTTAGCGAGTTTAGGCACTTGCGAGTTTCATCATCTGCGAGTTTGATCTGCGAGTTTGCTTGCGAGTTTATCTGCGAGTTTGTCTGCGAGTTTACTTGAGAGTTTATCAAACGCGCAAGTCTTGATCTGCGTGTTTTACAGTGAATAGGGCTTAGCGAGTTTAAGCGTCTGCGAGTTTCACTTTGAATAGTGACTTGCGAGTTTCTATACTTTGAATAGCTTAGCGGGACCCCCGTGCTAAGTCTGCGGAGGGGGACAAAAGTTCTTTCTGTGTTCAAAATCTCTGAATTTCTTTTCAAGATTTTTCTTGTGATTTCATATTTTGGACTAACGATCAGTTCTAGTTTCTTATTTGATATATTTTTCAAACAGGTTTAAAGAAGATGACTTCCAAAGATGCACTTTCAATCGACACTGATGTCAAACCTCCAGTTTTATTCAAAGGCGAGTATGAACAATGGAAGGACAAATTCTTGGATTTCATAGACAGACATTCAAATGGAGAGAATATTCTTTTGTCTATCACCGAAGGTCCAATGGTTCCAATAACAATTCAAGTACCTGATGTTGACTCATCTGATAGTGAAGATGGAACTGAGGAAAGAGAGCAAAAGATGAAAACAATGATAGTGGATATTTCTCAATATTCTGAAGAACAGAAAAGCCGATACAAAGCAGATAAACAAGCAAGATCATTACTTCTTCAAAGCATCCCAAACGAGATCTATATCAAGATTGACAGTTATAAAGCCAATGCTAAGAAGATTGTCGAAAGCCGAAAGTTCGCAACTCTCAGTACTATCAGAACAAATTACTTTTGGCAAAACAGCAAGAAGCGGGTGTAGCTTTAATGGCTGAAGATGAATTTTGGCTGGATTACTCAGAAGGAGAAGAGGATGACAAGAAAGAAGAAACAACTCATATCTGTCTCATGGGCAAAGAAGTTAAGGATGACGAGTCAGATGATGAGACAGTTAATGAGGTATTAAACTAATCTGAAAAAGATTTTATTACCAAAATGGAAACCATGGTGGTTGAGCTACAAAATTTACAAAATAATCTGAAAAAGGAAAAAGAAAGAGTTGTTAAAAAGAACAAGAAGATCTTTGAGCTTAATACGTATGTTATTTCAAACAAAGATCTGATTGATTCTTTACGCAAATCTGATTTTGATTCTAAATCTAAAGTAGATTGTTTTGAAAAGAAGATTTCTGAGTTTGAAGGTAAAGTGTCTAAATATGAGTTTGAGAAAAATGAATCTGCACTAACTGTTTATAAACTGCAGGTTGAAAACAAGAATTTGAATAAGAAGGTAAATGGTCTAGAAGCAAAACTTTATGCAAGAGGTCAAACAGATCAAACCATTTTTCTCAATGCACCTAATGAAGAGGCTGATGTTAAAGAGAAATGGGGACTTGGTTTTGAAAACCCCCATTATCTTAAGAAAGCCATCAGAAAACAACCGACACTTTATAACTATGTTTTTCTTGCTTGTGCTGGTAAACATACTCATTTAAAACCCAAATTTGTTACCAAATTGCCAGAAGAAGTTGAGGACCAAGAAACTGAAAATAGAAAGAATAAAAAGAAAATGCAACTACCGTTTAACTATGAAAAGTTAAATGATAGTTATCTTTCCAAAACACCAAAAGTTATTTCAACTGACTATTTTGTTAGTTATTCCGCTTATGAGATGAAGGCAAAACCTGCGATTGCAAAGGTTTATGTTCCTACATCTATTCTTGAAAGCAAAATAGTCGAGCTTGAAAATGTTTTATCTGATGAAAAACTTTTGGCTGATATTCAACAAAATGTATTTTCTACAGTTATAAAGAACACTGTTTTTCAAACTAAATCTACAAAGTGTTCTACAGTTTCTAAGGCATCTCAATCTTCATCTGATAATTCTGATGACTTATTTGAGTCTGCAAATGAGTTTCTAAATTCTGATGATGGGTGCATGGAAGAATTTGATATGTTTGATGTCAATACTACACTTCCTGATCATTCTACTTGTCTTAAAAATGACAAAGTGTTACCAAGTGGTGTAAATACTGTGGACTCATCAACTAAGGTTGGTGAATCAGTTTTTGTAACTGTTGATTACTATGCTCAAGGTAAGAAACATAAGAAACAGCGATTACAGAAACAGAAATACACTGGTACACGAAAGTATACTCAGTCTCGGAAATCTGTTTTTCCTAATAAATCTATATCTTATGTTTCAGATTTAAGGAAGAAAAAGTTGAAATCTCAATCTGAATGGAGACCAAAACGGAAGGAGGATGAGATAGTCGAATCAGTTTCTGATAATACTTGTATTAGATCAGTGAGTAGTGATACTGATGTGATTGATCAAATTGCTTCTAATAATCAAAACCTTGTAACTTCTTACAAGAGATATTCAATAAAGCAATTGATTCAATTGTCTCCTATTATTACTACATCTTATCCTTATCAGAGAAATGATTTTGCTTATTCTCATAATTCTTCTGATTGGTATGGATCTTATCATGTTAATTCTTCGAGATCAAATATTTTCAAAGTTTTCAAAAGAACAGAGGATCCATTTTCAAGTGGATACTAAAATCTTGTGCTAAAATGTTAGGACCCGTTTTTAAATGGGTACCTAAATCTATTATCTCCTAATTTCTCTTGCAGACCCGGCATATGTGGTACTTGGACAGTGGATGTTCCAAGCATATGACTGGGCAAAAAGCTTTATTGTCTAACTATACAGAGAAATTCAGTGGTAATGTCAGATTTGGGAACGATCAGCTTTCACCTATCTTAGGATATGGTGACATTATTCAAGACAACATAACGATAAGTAAGGTGAGCTATGTCGAAGGCTTAGGACACAACTTATTCAGCATTGGTCAATTCTGCGATAAAGGGTTAGAGGTCAACTTCAAGTCTAAGAGTTGCTCAGTTCGCACTGAAGATGGAACAGAACTCTTATCTGGAAATCGAAAGACAAACCTCTACACCATCAATTTGTCCAAAGTACAGATTGTCAGTCAAGTATGTTTATTGACAAAAGCTTCAATGCAACAAAGTTGGCTCTGGCACAGACGTTTATCTCATTTGAACTTTTGTTACATCAACAAGCTGGTTCGTGGGAAATTGGTCAAAGGACTTCCTGAGCTGAAATATGAACGAGAACACTTATGCGAAGCATGTGAAAAGGGTAAGATGAAGAGAGCCGCTCATAAACCGAAGCCTGAACCAAGCATTAGTTCTCCGTTAGAATTGCTACATATGGATTTGTGTGGTCCAATGAGAACTCAGAGTTTGGGAGGAAAGAAATACGTGTTGGTTATTGTGGATGATTATTCAAGATACACGTGGGTCAAATTTCTTCGTTCAAAAGATGAGACACCGGAAGTTCTCATTACTTTCTTAAAGATGACCCAGGTGAAAATGCAGCGACCAGTCAAGTTTCTTCGTACTGATAATGGCACAGAATTCAAGAACAAGATTGTTGATGAATATCTCGAATCAGTTGGGATTTCACATCAGTATTCTGCTGCTAGAAAGCCTGAACAAAATGGAGTAGTCGAAAGGCGAAATCGAACGCTAGTCGAGGCCGCTCGGACTATGCTTAGCCAATCGGACTTACCTCTATTTTTGTGGGCAGAAATTGTGTCGACTGCATGCCATACTCAAAATCGTTCTATGATACACCGCCGATTTCAGAAGACTCCATATGAGCTAATCAACAACAGAACACCAACTATCAAATATTTTCACATATTTGGGTGTAAATGTTTTGTGCTTAATGATAGAGAGAGTCTGAATAAATTCAGTGCTAAGGCGGACGAAGGCATCTTTATCGGTTATTCTTCAACATCAACAGCATATCGTGTTTATCTGAAGAAGTCAAAGACAGTTGTTGAGAGCGTTAATGTCACATTCGATGAAAAGATGGCTTCTGATCAAACTAGTTCAGAACCCATTATTACTGGAGTATTAGCTTCTGGGCAGATCAGTCCAGAACCTGTTTCTACAGTGACAAATTCGAATAACACTTCTACTTCTACTTCACATTTAACTGATTTAGATTTGTTATTTGAATTCTTTTATGATGAGTTTCTAGGTTCTAATGTATCTAAATCTGCTGTGACTAACAGGTCTGAAGACACAACTTGCAATCATCCAGTCACTTCAGATGTCATAACTGAACAAGCATCCCCCGTTCAGTCTGAAACTCACATTCCTATTGTTACTCCTACATTTGAAGATGCACAAGCAAATGTTGAGCCAGAAGTAACTATTTCAGTTGGTTGTGATATATTGTCTACTAAACAGCCAGAATCTGCTGTTCCAACTGATACTTCTGCACCTGAGTCTTCAACTGCAAAACCCCCTCTTGTTATTCAAGCTGAAGAATCTGAAAGTGGATTTCTAGATGATGATCATATTCAAATTTCATCTACTCCACTCCCTCATGAGCATCGCTGGACCAAAGAGCATCCATTACATCAAGTAATTGGAGATCTCAACATGCCTGTTCAGACTAGGTCAGCGACTCTTAACCAATGTATGCATGACTCATTCCTCAGCAAGATTGAGCCAACACGAGTATCTGAGGCTTTTGCTGATTCGGACTGGTATCTGCAATGCAAGAAGAGATCAATCAGTTTGAAGCCCTAAAGGTTTGGAGATTAGTTCCTAAGCCAGAAGGAAAGACCGTGATAGGAACTAAATGGGTATTCAAGAACAAAAAGGATGAAGATGGTATCGTCATAAGAAACAAAGCTAGACTTGTTGCCAAAGGTTACCGGCAAGAGGAAGGCATAGATTATGATGAGACGTATACTCCAGTAGCGCGTATAGAAGCAATCCGCATGTTTCTAGCCTACGCAACTCATAAGAATTTCACAGTCTTTCAGATGGATGTGAAAACAGCCTTTCTAAATGGCATTCTTAAGGAGGAAGTGTACGTGTCTCAACCAGAAGGGTTCGTCAATCCAGATAAGCCAGATCATGTCGACATCTTGGACAAAGCCCTTTATGGATTAAAACAAGCCCCTCGAGCATGGTATGATGTTTTATCCAAATTCTTGGTCAAGTCTGGTTTCTCCAAAGGTAAGATTGATACCACTTTATTCATAAAGAAGGAAAAAGCTGATATTATTCTTATTCAGATTTATGTTGATGATATAATATTTGGTTCTACTAATCCAAAATATTGCAAAAACTTTTCTAACCTTATGGTGTCACGTTTTCAAATGAGTATGATGGGAGAGATGAATTTCTTTCTCGGATTACAAGTTAAACAGTTTTCTACGGGGATTTTCATAAATCAATCTAAGTACATTTTGGATATTCTTCGGAAGTACAAAATGGAAAATTGTAAACCTATTGGAACCCCGATGGCACCAGGTACTAAGATTCACACTGATCCTTCGGGTAAAAGTGTTGATGTTAGAAACTATAGAGGTATGATAGGTTCATTAATGTATCTTACATCCAGTAGACCAGATATTATGTTTTCAACATGTTTATGTTCTAGATATCAAGCTGCTCCCAAAGAATCCCATTTGGCTACTGTCAAACGGATTTTTAGATATCTGAAGGGGACTGCAGACCTTGGTCTGTGCTATCCTAAGGATATTGGGTTTCAACTGACTGCATATTCAGATGCAGATCATGCAGGTTGCATGTTGGACAGAAAGAGTACTTCTGGTCACGTTCAATTTCTTGGAGACAAGCTTGTTAGCTGGGCTTCAAAGAAACAGTTATGCGTCTCCACATCGACTGCTGAAGCAGAGTATGTAGCTGCTGCAAGTTGCTGCTCTCAAGTCTTGTGGATGCGAACACAGCTACGATACTATGGATTCAAATTTGATAAAATTCCAATATACTGTGACTCGAAGAGTACAATTGCCATATCGGCTAATCCTGTCCAGCATACGAAAACCAAACACATTGATGTAAGGTATCATTTTATAAAAGATAATGTAGAAAAAGGAACAATTGAACTTTATTTTGTAAAAACAAATTATCAACTTGCAGATTTATTTACCAAATCCTTAGATGAAAAGAGATTTAATTTTCTTGTCTCTAAGCTTGGTATGTTAAATCTTAAGACGTAATCGGTTGTTACCTACGAAAGTTACAAATTGTTATTTTTCATCATTTTCTTTATCTTTATGTCTGAAGGATATCTGCACTTTAATTGTTTGCTCATGATCTCAGGGGAGTTAGAGAAGATTTTAGATGATCTACATTCATTTGAGGGAGAGCATAACTAATTTTTGCATTATACATTAACTGACAAAATTTTTGTGATGCATGATTTTAGGGGGAGCCTATAAGTCAAAAGGAGTAACACAATGATTTCTGAATATTTCAGATCAGAACTCGTATCTTAAAAGTTTTATTGCTTTATGTCTTTTACTTTTTGAATAAATTTTGTGAATAAATTTGTTTGACTAGACTTTGAGACTTATGCAGGATGAGAGAAGCTGACACGATCATATCTAAATGACTACATCTTGACTTTCTGAGATTTAAGATTGCTCGAAAAGGTAAATTTCTTATCTTAATCTCAAATGTATCTGAAAGAAGGACAACTTTCAGGTATAGAAAACATTTTCTTAAATGTTCAAACCACTTCCTGATTTTAAACATATTTTATAATTTGGAAGTGTGTTTTTAAATGTTTTCATTTTTATTTTTGTGCTGAAATGATTATAAACCGTGTGTTTCTAAAGATAAATACTTGTGTATTATCTTTTCTATATACTTTCAAGTATTCACACACACCGGTTTGACTTTGTTCAACATGTTCTTACCATGTCTCTAAATCGAAACAATTTTTTTTTTCGATGGTAAGACACTCCGCTTGTACTTTAAAGAATTTTGAGCGATATTTCATTTCGAAACGTTATTTCAAGAATGTCTATATTTTTGTTTCGTATAGACAATATCCATTTTTCTTGACCTTAAGCTTTGATTGTTATATCATTCATTTCTGATCATTTTTCATACAATGTCAGATTTTCAAACAAGTCTTTTGCATTCATTTTCATTCATTTAATATACTTGTTTGAAATACTTCAATGTTTAAAAATGCTCAAATCTTCATGATTATATCATATGAGTATTTATTTATCTGACATTTGTATATGAGCTTTAACTGTTATAGTTAAATCATCTGAGCAACATTATGCTTTTATAGGAAATATGGGTTCTTTGTGCTAGGAATTATCTGAACTTCTATGGAATCACGTTAACCAGTGATTTCTATCCAAGAAGTTAATCCATAGAGATTGAGTGTGAGGAGTCTAAAAGAAATGAGTGTGGGTATGATGAGGTAAAATGGAAAAGAGAGTTTGGTTAGTAGTGAGCTTAATGATTAAAAGAAAGAGGGTGTGAGATCAGAGTAAAAGAATATCAAACTCTGCACCAACTACTTTCTGAGCCGGGCAGCCACATTACTAGTGTTTCACAATTCTTTCGTGAACATTATTGAAACAGGCAAATAGTCCATGCCAACTCTTGCTTAAACCCCACCAACCACTCATTTTCTTCTCAAAAAGAAAATGTTTCACATTTTCAAGGGGACGCAACATATAATCTATCTGTTTTTCATTTGGAAAATCTGGATATTGAAAAAGAAGGAAGTCTGCCCCACCTTCGCACTTCAATCATGCACTTAGAGTCTGTGTTTATCTACTGTTGTCTCAGTGGTTTACACAATGTTGAGCCTTATTAAAAAGCAATCATTTGTGCTTTAACTCTTTCTACACTTGCACGAGCACACAAAGAATTCGTTTCTTTGTCATAACATTCATAGAAATTGCCTTTGTGGTATTTCGATGATTGGATGGAAGCCCTGGGGGAGTGAACATCAAAAATCTCCTTTATATTGTGTATTCGTTACACATAGTGACTTCGTGTTACTGACAGGCATTTTAACTGATTCATTTGTTGATTCAGGAGTTACATGTTCGTATTTTGTCTGGATTTGTAAAGATCTAGATAAATACTTGGTTATGGATCACAGAATCAGAGGCTTAGTTTGACATATCAGATTGGTCAAAGACATTTCTTGGAGAAAGTTTTGATGATATCAATGTTCAAATCATCAAAAAAAAGGGGGAGATGGTATCAAGAAATATTAAAGTTTTGAAGTTTGTGGGAGATGATATCAAGATCTGATAAAGATTTGTGAGTTGATTTTCTGAAATGTCCAAGTCAGAAGATTCAAAGTAAAGATTTGAAGACAATCAAAGAATTTATGAAGTTTTGAGGAAATTTTCTTTGAAGATTATTTGTTAAAGCAAGGTGAGCTGAATCTGAAGATAATTTTCTTTCCAAAGTCTGAAAGTATTATGTGAAAGATTTGGGGAGATTGTTCATCGTTGAAGATATTTTTTGGAAAGAAGACAGTCAAAAGAAAAAGGGGAGAATATTTTGACAGAGCTTAAAGTGAAGACTGATTTGCTAAATCTTTCAACAATGATCTTGAATCCAAAGGGGGAGATTGTTAGCGCATAAATCTGTTGGATACAAGATCAAGTATTCTGAAGATCATAGTTGAGAAAGTCAAAGCTGCTAAAGTCCAATCTCATTAAAAGTCAAAGTCTCTTAATAAAAGTCAATGTCTTTGTATTTGTTGTTTCCTTGTTTTAGATGGTAGTATAAAAATAGTTTTTCTATTTTGTATTTGAGGTGTGACAAGGAATGTACGTATTGTAATATCAAAGAGTTAGAATTGAGATTTGAGAGAGAATATGTAGAGAGAGAGAGAGAGAGTTCTAGAGAGAGAAAGTGTAAATTGAGAATTAAAGAGTAATCAAACAGGTAATCTTTGAATTGAATCTTGTTTGTTTGATTGTTTTGTATTAGAAACTAGAATATGGAACACACATGAGGCTCTAGACAAAGCAATGATCCTTATCTCTCAGCATTACCAGAAAAAGTTCCAACCAAAGTCGGGTTCCAACACTTCTCGCTTCACTTCTGGTTTAACAGTCAAAGTTCCCGAGCCAAAGACTGCTGCCTGCTACAACTGTGGAAAGCCGGGGCACATTTCAAAGGAGTGTCGAGCAAAGAAGGTTAATGACTCAGGTTATTACAGAAAGAAATTGAACCTGGCTGAGAAAAGAGAGAACGGAACTGCTTTGCTAGCAGAAGAAGAATTCTGGCTGGATCACTCTGACGATGAAGCTGCAAATGTCGAGATCGCTCAGATGTGCTTGGTTGGAGTTGATCAGTCAGATGATTCTGACACTGATCCTGATGAGGTATATTCTGAGTTTGATTACAATTTTATTACCTCTCAGATGAAAATCATAATAACTGCTTTATCCGATTTGCGTTCTAAGTTAATATCTGAAAAGAATTTAAATTCTGAAAAGTCAGATTTGATTGAAAAACTGAAAATTTATTTGAAAGATGAAAAATCTATTTTAGAAAACACAAAAGACATATTTCAAAAGAAATTGGATGATTTGTAAAATTCAAATAAGACTTAAAAGATGAATTTTCAGATAAAATAAATAAGTTAGAAGAAAAGCTTTATCGAAGGAACCAATCTGAACAAACAATTTTTATGAACAAACCTAGGAGTGAAGAAGCTTTAAAACAAAAATGGGGACTTGGTTTTGACAATCCTCATTGTTTAAACTGAGTGATAAACGAAGTTCCTACTTTATATAAATATGATTATCTAACTCTTGCACACTATGCTCCTCAGTTCAAATTTCATTGGACTAGTGAAAAGCAAGTGTTAGAACTGGAAAATGAGAAAAGGATGAATATCAAGAAAAATGAAATTCCTTTTGTTTATACAAGCGAAAATGCAAAATATTTTTTTGAAAAATCAAGGAGAGGAAGAAGAGTTTTAAATGATATATCTCCTGTCAAATCTTCAATATCTGATGATTTTATTGATCCTTATGCTTCTAATTCTGATAAGGAAAATATTTCTCCAATCATTTATGATTCTAAGAAATATACTCCTCAATTAGTATTAGAGAGTACAATCATTGATCTTGAAGATAAGATAGAAGATCAAAATATTTTAAAGGAAATTGAATATGATATTATTCTTTCTTTCATGACTTATAGTCTTGAAGAAAATTTATTTTCTCAAAAACAAGATTCAGTTTCTATTTCTGACATTTCTTCTGATTCTAAGGAAAATAAAAAGGAAGTTTCAAATTTTAAAATCTTTTCTCAAAATTCTTCAAACTCCGAGGCGAATTCAGATTTATTAGTTGATCAGATTGGTTGCTTAGGTAAAATTATTTCTTCTGATTTAAATATTCCGTCTAAAATTCTTGATGATTCTTTTACGCTCAATGATCAATATTATAAACCTAAGCGTAAAAGAAGACGGTCAAAGAAGTCGAAGAAACAAGATAAAGTTATTTCTGATAATTCTAATTCTTCTGATTCTAATCTTTCAGATAGGACTTTGAGTAAGTCATCAAAGAAGCAGATTTGGAAAGCAAAGCGGACATCTACTGATTCTATGTTTGATGGAGATAGATATGTAGACAGACTTTATAATAGTGATTCATTTGCTGTTTGTAATAAAGTTTCAAAATTTTGTATAAAGCAAATGTTTCAAATTTCCAAAAATGTCTCATATTCTTCTTCTGATTCTAGTTAAGATGATTATGCTTTGTATTCATCTGATGATTGTGCTTATTATTCTGATGATCTTTCTCGTGCTTCTAATGTCAAATATTATAAATATTTCCCCATACGAACTGCAACTAACAAACACGGGCCCAAATACAAGTGGGTACCCAAATCTTTATCTGATTCAAAGTTGCAGGCACTTCACGTTAAGGGGGAGTAAAAGAGAAATATGGCTTCTGAGTACTTCAGCTCAGAACCCGTACTTCATGAACTACGACTTCTAGACATATCAGTCTAGGACTCGGTCTTCAATGTTGGTAAGATTCTGACTAATGAGAAACTGTGAGTACATCAACTTTCATTCCATTGCATATATCTCTATCTATGATGTTTTCCAGTTTTTCTCAAATTTATGAATCTGAGCATTTTCAAACTTTCCTAAATTTTGTTCAACCCAATATTTCTTTTGAGTCACACGTTTAAAAAAAAAATTGTGTGTTTAGGATAAAATTTTAAATCTTTACAAATTTTATTCTATAAAGTTAAAAGTTTTACAGTTTTTCTTTCTTTTGAATAAAATGTGTGTTTAGGATAAATTTTCAAGTTGTTTGTTTATATTAAAGTTGTTATATGTTCAAATTTCAATTCTAACAAATTTCGAAAAGTCAGCAACATGTTTGTAGCTTTTGTTACTGCATTAAAGTTGTGTGATTCGGAATATTTATAGTTTACAATGCTTAGAAAACCTAAAAAGTCAGAATTTTGGATTGTAATGAAAATATGGGCTAAACACTTAGACGTAAAAATTTGTGATTGAGATGATTTTTAATTTCTTAAAATACAGAAATCTCTAAGTTTCAAAGTTTGTACCTGTGACCTTTCTGGTTTGGGAAAGTAAGTTATGTGGGATGATTGTCATCTGGTCCCTAAGGTCATTTGATCTGGGAGTGATCGAACCCAAATCCTTCTATAGAACCAGATTGAAAGTCTTGTTCTACTGGTATGAATGGGTTTAGGATATGTCGATGTAGCCTTTCTGATCTGGGAGAGTAAGTTCCAAGGGGTGCTTGACACCTAGTCCCCTAAGGCCAATTGGTCTGGGAGCAGTTGACCCAAATCCTGCAATAGGGTCAGATAGAAAGTTACGTTTACGGCATGTTCTTTACTTAATAAATTTTTTGATTCAAAAGATGCCAAAGTGCACATGCTTAAAAGATGCCAAAGAGCACACTCATGTCAAGATGCCAATGAGCACACTGCTAAAAGATGCCAATGAGCACACATCTCATGATACTTGGTGATATTTCTGAGTTGCGATAAATCTGTAAATTTGTGAAAGTCTTAAATTCTTGATGGCTTAGTGTGATTACATGCAAAGTTCTCTATTATATTTTTAGAATTGCATTTTCTTGAAGCTAATCGAAGTTCCCATGATTGCACACTGAATAGATTGATGAAAGTTTTTGAAACTGAACATGTTTTAACTTGATATGCAATGAAACTTGTCTTTGTATCCAACAACATATATTTAATTTCAACTGATTGATAAATCTGTGATATTTTACTGATTAGAATTTTATTTGTTTAGTGTTTAAATGTTTACATGTTTTAGTTGTTTCAAATTTCATATTCAGTATTTTTTTTTCTTTCTTTTATTTTCTTTTATTTTCTTTTTACTTTGATGTTTTTCATCATTGTGTTCTCATATTTCTTTTTATATGGGTTTGAGCATTATTCAAGGGGGAGTGAAAAAGGAGTTTGTTCTGAAAAGATCATATCTGTTTTCAAGGGGGAGTATCTGATTTTCTTTATATGAATGCTAACTTGAATTGTCGTATCTAGTGCATTTGTGTAGGGGGAGTCAAAGAGCTTAAAAAGGTAAAATTTTTCTGCGTTTAAGTCAACTTTGCGCCATCAGTTGGTCACGCAAACTTCGCTTTGCGCAACCTGCGTGTAAGGCAAACCTCGCTTTACGCAACCTGCGTGTAACGCAAACCTCTCTTTGCGCAACCTGCGTGTAACGCAAACCTTACTTTGCGCAACCAGCGTGTAGTGCAAAGCTTCCCTGTTTTCTCTGTTTCTTTTATTTTGCAGATCTTAAGTTGTCTCGTCTCTGACATTTCCATGACCAAGTTGATCAAGATCATCAAGGTCATAAGGGGGAGAAGATAAGAGAAGTTAAGGAGATGATAAAGAGACAAAGAACTCAAATGTTTATATGCTGATCAAGATTCGCTCAAAGATTCAAAATTTCTTCAACTTTAATTGTCTTTTGCTGTTCAAGCTCCGATCACCACAGTTATTCAAGATATTTTAAAAGAGGTGTGTCGTTTAGAGCACAAGCTACTGGTCCAGTCTTGTCAAAGCAGTAAAGTCAACAGTGCTTAAAAGATGATGAGAAGAAATTTCTTTAAAAAAAAGTCAGAATGCTTTGCAATGTCGCTTAGTTGGTCCATGCTGATTTAGAAGATGGATTTTGAAGATCAAAAACGCCAATGATTACTAAGGGGGAGATTGTTAAGTCTGATTTTATAGTAATCATTGTATTTATAGGCTTGGTCTTATATAGTATACAGTGTCTTACACTGTGTTGTATTGGACCAGGGTATTTAAGTCCCTTTGGTCTTGTTTCCTTGGAAGAACTTTGGAACACACTTTGAATATATCAGTTTACTTTTGGCGCTCCTACTTTCTCTCTCTACTTTATCTCACTAGATTTAGACCGATCTTGGACTTTCAGCTCTTTTGATCATAACCTTGCCTATGACCTCAGAAGCCTCTTATCCACAGAGCTTCTGTCATTCCCATCACTTGAGAAATTCAGGTCATTTGCTGCGGGATATTTCTTGAATGTCACTGTCATGTGACAATAGTGAATGCCACACGCGTGAGAATAGGGTGGCGCACATCCTAGATCGTGCACCACCATCATTTGACGTGGCAATATTGTATTGGTTCGTAACCTGTACCGTCGTTTTTCATAAACGACCTCTTATCCGTTACCACTCATTTCGGATTTCAAATTTTATCTTTACCGCTTAATTCTTTTTACTCTCTCTCTCTGTATATATATACCCCTCTCATTTCCTACTTCCTCTTTTTACCTGCAACCTTTTTCTCTCAAGAATTCTTCTGCAAAGAATCTCTCTTCTTCATTTCCTTCCATGGCATCTCAATCTGCTTCCTCCAAGAACTCCAAGGGCTCTTCTGCATCAAACAACTCGATGCATTCTGAAGCCAAAAAGGCCGATTCCCACTCTGTTGAACAAGAACATGTGCTCACAAGCAGAATGCTCTCCTACACACACCATGATTACCACTCCAGACAACTGAACCTTAAGCCTAACAATCACTATGTTGTCTTGGAACCCAATGGATACCCCGAGGAAGCTGCTCCGTTGCTTCAAATCTTGAAAAACCACATCCTCTCATCAGCCCTAACCCTAACAAGAACAGATATCCCTGAAACTTACATTCAAGAATTTTGGTTGAGTGCTAAGCATGAAAAAATGGATCATTATGGCTACTGTGTCATGGGATATGCCACTCATCCCTCCACGACTCAAATACTGGACCTTGGCATAAACCGCAGAAAGGTTGCAGAGGTATTCGGGCTTCCTTCCAAGACCCAATTGAATCTGAAAAAATACTCTGACGAGCCCTCTGACGAGGAAATTCTTGAGTTTCTCAGATTCATAGGATATGCTGTACCAATCTCCAAGAGAACCGATTTCAGACGCCATAACCTTCCACCTCTGTGGAACATTCTCTTCTCTATCCTAAATCGCTGCTTGACTTGCAAGGTAGGCAGTCCTGACCAATCTAGCCATACCATACTTGCAATAATGTATGGTATGTACTACGATTTGCCTCTAGACTATGCAACACTTATTTTTAGGGAGATCAGAAATGCGGTCATAGCCAAGCAAGTGGACCAAGCTCGAGGCACAAAGCCCAAAAACCTTGTTTTCAACAGATTTTTTGCAGTTCTGTTAGGAGACGCTCTGATAGGGGAAGGAAAATTACCCGCAGAAGGAAAAATGATCAAGATCTACGACATGAAGTCGCACAAGCCAACTATTCTGAAGACTGGATATCCTGGCGCAAGACCTCTGCCAACCCGCATTCTAGCCTACCTGGGTAGTGAAGATGATGCTAGGACTTACATTCGTGGGCACAGGACTCCTGCACCGAGTCCTGTAACCCCCCCACGTATAGGATTCCAAGTGGGAGAAATAGTTGTGTACCTTAGGACAGAGGTAGGTAAGGGAGCTATAGATAGGGCAGAGGAAACCCAAGCTACGACAGAAGCTATAATTCTTGAGAGTGGGGTGGGGGAAAAGAAGCATAAAAAGAAAAGGACACCCAAGAAGAGAGTCGCAGAAGAAGAGACTCCAAAATCACCATCAGAGGTTGCCAAGCCGAAAAAGAAGTCTAAGAGGTTAACCAAAGCCGCAACCTCTGAACATGTCACTCCAGAAGTCAAGGAACCTGCAGAATCTGAACAACCTCTGAAGAGAAGAAGGAGAAAAGCTCACATCATTGAGAGCTCTGAACAATGACCATCTAGCCCTCTCCAAGTCGCAATGGACATAGCCAAGGAGATACAGAAGCAACACTCTGAGAACTTAAGCGAAACTACAGACATTGAAGTGCAAGATGTTACGGGGCTTTCAAGCTCTGATGATGAGGGTGCCAAAATCTCGGATAAGGGGATAGGAGAAAAAGATGCCATGAGCACACAACCTAAACGAACTCCTAGTGCAACCCAAGTTACTACCCATGCAGTTCTAGTGCAGAGGGGTATTGAAGAAGGACCGCACAGTCCGAACCCATCCCAAGCCATCTGGACAGAGGATATTCCTTCATCCTCTGTTCCACCACCCGGGGAAACCAAATCCACCTCACCTTCTCAAAAGGGTGAGAGTGTTGTTCTACGTGTCCATTCGCCCCAGGACACAACTCCTCCACACACAGAGGTATTCGTTGCCTCTGTCACACACAAGAGTGACCCCCAAACCACTTCAGAGTTGGTGGTGAGAGAACACATTGATTATGTGGCTCTAGAACAACCACATGATCCATTCAACAAGGATCTTGAAGGAGTCTCTGAACCCTCCTACAAGAAACTTCTTGACAAAACTTCCATAGATGCTTCCTCTGTGGAACATCGAGGATTGGAAGGAAATCCTCCAGAGCTCAACATAACAACAGGCTCTGAAGGTGCCAAACACTCGTTGGCTAAATCTGGAACATGTGTTGTTCCAGAGGTTACCTCTGATACCTTTGTCACAAAGGGCGAGTTTAAAGCCTTTGTTGACATGGTATTCCAAAAATTTGAGGAGTTGAAAAGCTCTGTCACAAGGGAATCACAGGCCCAATCTGAAATTCTTGCAGAGGCTCTCAAGGCCAATACAGACGCCTTAAACACCCTTCGCCAATCCTCACAACAACAATCAGCAGCGATCACTGAACTAAAAACAAACTGCGCGACCAGAGCTGATCTTCAAGCTTGTGGTAAAAATATCATCGCACACTCAAATCAGATTCAGGTTCTAGGGGATCTTTACATCGAAGAGTTCCCAAAATATGCTGCACAAGGAGCTCAGTCAGGAGTGGAAGAAATGACCAAGCTTCAAGAAGAAATAAAGGACATAACTCACAGTGTTATGGTCCCCTTCCAACCACAGGCATCAACCTCTGCACCTGACCTCTCTGCCTTTGCAACGAAAATAGACCTAGAAACAATGGGAAATCAGTTTCTAGGCAACCTCAACCTCCTTCAATCTGACTTCACTGAACAGGGCAAGAAGGTGGCAGCAGATTTGAAGAAAACTGTAGCCACATTCAGATTCAAATCTGACCTGGAGATCAACGAAATGTCATTGGCTACAGAGGACATTCTGCAGAAGATCACGAGGCATGCCAACGAGCACCTATGCAAGCGAAAGAAGCGGAAGGCACCTGCGACTTGCCAAGGGGAGGCATCACAGAAGAGGGCTCACCATGATGATCAGGATCCAGATGCCTCTGGCCCTGACCATCATGAGGGGGAGAAAGCGTCAGGAACAAAAACTTCTACTGTTGTCGTCGCCACAACTCCTCTTCAAGCCCTACCTCTACAGAATACATCCTCAGAGGTACACAAAACGAAAAACCTCAAGTCATGTGCCTCTGAGGATCCAAAACCGATTGCTCCATTTGTCCAAGGCACAACCTCTGCAGTGTCTCAGAAAGGGAAGGTGAGTTTTGGCTCTGAACATATTGCAGAAGGGCTCACAAAGTTTGTAGAATCTTCAAGCCCTGAGCTTATGCCCACTGCACCCACACCCGTTGTACAGTTTCAAAGCCTTGATCCAGTAAACGCAGTAGATACTTCAGAGACCTCTCCACAGAACAAAGATCTAAACACCTCTGAATCAGACAAGAAAAAATCCTCAGAACATCCCCTAGAGCAGAAACAACAAGAGGATAGGGTAAAAAAGATTGTTCAATCGATGGACGCCATGAGAGTTCCAATCCCAAGTCCTCCATCGAAAGAACTTAATTTCCAAGAGAACATTCATACCTATCTTTACAGCGAAGAGCCCGAAGCCGTCTTCTTAGCACCAAATCTGCATCCCCTAATCAAAGAAGACATCAGAAGACGCTTCGAGCGAACTGCACTAGAAAGGGATGAAGTGTTCTCTACAAAAGATATCAAAACTGTGATGAGTATCTCTCTACACTCCTTCACCAACAAGTCAATCATGTATGCTAAGTACTTAGTTGAGAGAAAAGATGGGAAGCAGTACACGTTCACAGATACAGACTTAAAGAACCTCTCTGCCTACGACCTTCCTCAACTACATGCCTTCACAGAGCAAAGACTTGAAAAGCGAAAGGAGTACATGATAGCAAATGGCAGGATCCAGGAGGTGATGCGCGAACATGTCAGATATCATAGCAAAATGGATTTCGAGGTAGCTCTGCAACTCGGAGTCGAGAAGCTATCGATCACCAAACCAAATGACCAATTCCCCGGAATCGAAAATGTTCCATCAAACTCTTTAATCACAGAGCCTGAGTTCGGATTCATCTACAGAGACGATGATGGGCTCAAAAAGATGTATAGGACAAATCAAAGTCCCAAGTACTCGAACAACACTCTGCTGAAGATAAAGAACATGATTATGAGAAAGAAGGGCACAGAGACTGTACAAGCGGGACCTGAAGAGACAATGATCAAACAGATTGATGCTCAACTGAAGTACAGGGAACTAATTCTATCGATGAAGAGAACTCTAGCTGAAAGCTTTACCAACCCGATAAATGATTTTCCCCAATCACTTCTGTAATCTTTTGTTGTTCATTCATGTATCTTGATGCTTAATGTAATTGCCTTTTGGCATTTTTCTTTTATGAATGAATATCGATTTTCAGAGGTTGAGTTCCTTTCACCTCTTTTTGTTTCTAGCTTAGCCAACACCTCAAAATTCAAAATTTTATTTTTCATCACTTAGGGGGAGATTGTTAGCTCCATCTACCAAGATTAGAAGTGTTGAAAAATAGGCTAAGTATAGAAACTTCTGTTGTCTGCCAAGTCACCACAGAAGATGCAAAGCTCAGAGGCTTCCCCGCAGAAAATGTACCCGAGGTCAAACCTAATGATGATTCTCAGATCACAGAGCCTCTGTGATCACTCACAGAGCCTCTGTGATCACTCACATAGCCTCTGTGAAGGCTAACCTCTGGAGATCAGTGTTAGAGTGGCAAGACAGTTCCAGACAAGACCACGTGCAGAACACGTGAGGCCTGCTGTACGAAGATCCTCAAGATCAAATTAATGGGCGTCCCACGATGTTTTACTTTACAGGTGGCATTCCGTTTATGGAATGTCAGTCTTTGTCTTGTACTAAGGGGTGCATCCTTCTTGTATATTATGGGAGCACCACCTTAGAGTTTAATAGAGAGAAAGCGAGCACACACAAGATAAAATAGAGATTGTATCTTCCAAGATAATTTTTGCACATACCAGTGCGTGTTCTTGGTATTCTTCAGTAATCAATGAAACAGTTCTTTGATTAACTTTCTTATAATACTTTACTTCCTATTCATTAATTACTTGTGTGTTTACTACCTTGCATGTTCTATCTTTTCTACACATTTTAAACGCTTCCGCACTCTGTTTAATTAATTTGTGTGTAGTAAAAGGTTAAATCAAGTTAAAGAACATCATAACTGAGATCAACAGAAAAGAAGCATTCCTTTTATACGTATAGAGAGAGAGAGATCGAGGCAGGAAAACAAATGTTCATCTTGAAATGGACACGTTTGAGGAAGTTGATTGGATAGAAGGGCAATGGACGAATGTGTCAGAAAAAAGGCATTTCGTGGATTGTCGGTTCAAATTACATCATAAGAGAGAGAAAAACGATTCATTTGTCCTTTTTGAAATTATCTCTGAAGAAAAGTCAGAGATAGGTTTTCCTTTGTGAGAGAATCCCTGATAAAAATTCAGAGATTGATTTTTATCTTAGAAGGATCACTGAAGAGAAATGTCAGTGATAGATTTTGTTTATCAAAAAGCTTTTAATCATTTGAAGGAAACTTCAGAGATCAAAGTTTTATTTTAAAACAACGTCTTACTGAATGAAGATTCAGTGATTGAGAGTAAGAGAACATACCTGAGAGTCAGAAATTTATTCAGAGATTGAGTGATAAAGGGGAACTTATAATCACGGACATAATGCATGAATGATGAAGAGTTACTCTTCAAGATTTAGCATTCCAAGCTCACTGATGAGAAAGTTGAACCTTGTCTCATCAAGAGGTTTGGTAAACAAATCAGCTAGCTGATAGTCAGTGGGGATAAAGTGAAGTTCAATATCACCATTCATCACATGGTCTCTGATAAAATGATATCTGATCTCTATGTGTTTTGTCTTTGAATGTAGTACTAGATTATTTGCTATGGCGATAGCACTATTGCTGTCGCAATAGATTGGAATATTTGATAGATGAAGGTCATAGTCTAATAGTTGATTTCTCATCCATAAGACATGAGCGCAACAACTTCCAGCGACTATGTATTCAGCTTCATCTGTGGAAGTGGACACTGAATTTTGCTTTTTGCTTGTCCAGCTAACCAGCTTTCCTCCTAGGAGTTGACATCCACCAGTGGTACTTTTTCTATCAAGTTTACAACCTGCAAAAATCACTATCAGAATATCCAGTTAGATCGAACCCTGAGTCTTTGGGATACTAAAGACCAAGGTTAGGAGTCCCTTTCAGATATCTGAAAATTCTCTTAACAACGATCAGATGGGATTCCTTGGGTTCAGATTGATAGCGTGCACATAAACAAGTAGAGTACATGATGTCAGGTCGGCTCGCTGTGAGATACAACAGGGAGCCTATCATTCCTCTATAGGCAGTGACATTAACAGGTTTTCCAGATGGATCTTTGTTAAGTGTCAGAGGATGTGCCATAGGAGTCTTCATCGCTGAAGTTTGTGTTAAATCAAACTTCTTCAGCATGTCTTTAACATACTTACCTTGGTTGATAAAAGTACGTTTGTCAGATTGTTTGATCTGAAGGCCAAGAAAATCTGTCAGCTCACCCATCATACTCATTTTGTATTCTTTATTCATTCTTTCAGCGAAGCGAGTACACAAAGATGGGTTAGTAGAACGAAATATGATGTCATCGACATATATTTGTACAAGAATAATATGACCTTTTATCTTTCTGAAAAATAATGTATTATCAATTTTGCCACGTTCAAAATTTTCAGAGATAAGAAAGGATGAGAGAGTGTCATACCAAGCACGAGGGGCATGTTTTAGATCATAGAGAGCCTTATCCAATTTATATACATAATTTGGATACTCAGGGTCATAAAACCCTGGAGTTTGTTCTACATAGACTTCTTCATTCAGGTTTCCATTTAGGAACGCTGATTTTACATCCATTTGATACACAATGAAGTCTTTGTAAAGTGCATAGGCTAAGAAGAGTCGAATTGCTTTGAGCCTAACCACAGGGGCAAAGGTTTCATCATAGTCTATGCCTTCCTCTTGTCTGTATCCCTGAGCAACAAGTCGAGCCTTGTTGCGGGTTACAGTTCCATGTTCATCTAACTTGTTTCTAAACACCCATTTGGTGCCTATTACAGTTTTATCAGATGGTCTAGGAACGACATTCCAAACTTTGTTGCGAGAGAACTCAGTCAGCTCTTTTTGCATAGCGCTAACCCAGTTTGGATCTCTGAGGGCATCATCAGCCTTCTTTGGCTCTATTAAAGAAATAAAGTTGACAAAGAGACATATATTACCTGAACTTTGTCGTGTCTGAATACCGGCATCGGGATCAGCAAGAATTTGATCTATGGGGTGATCTCTGGTCCATCGCTGAGCAGGAGCATGATCGCTCATTTCAGAGGTTGGATCAACAATAGGAATGTTCACAGATGATGAAGCTTGAGGTTCATCAGCGATTAGCTGTTGAGTAGTAGACAGACCATTGTAATCTGACATGTTTTCAGACGAGGATAGATCTGATGGAAGTAAGGTGTTTAGAGGCTCTACTGAGATCCATGAGTTGGATTCAGCATTAGGAGGTATCATGTTTGAATCATCATCAGCAGTTGGAGGATCTGAATGCTGATGGTTTGAGAAGAAAGGTTATGTTTCTCTGTAATGAGAAAACATCCAAACATTTAACTCTTCATTGTCAGTGATTGGTTTAGAGTTCGCTGGGCGTGTTTCATCAAAGGTGACATGAATTGTTTCTTCCATAAATTGTCTTCTCTTGTTGAAAACTCTGTAGGCTTTGGAGATGGAGGAATATCCTAGAAATATTCCATCATCAGCTTTTGATATTTGTCTTTAAGCTTTAGGTACTTTTCATCGCTGGATCTTCTTGATGTAGAAGGTTTGAAGACTTTCTTCGACCTGCACTCACTTGCAAAGTGTCCAATCTTTTCGCAGTTAAAGCAAGTAGCAGTAGCCTTATCAACAGGGGTTGATTTTGGATTGTCAGTGAGGGAGAGAGGCTTATTTCTTCTGAAATTGCTCTTTCTTGCAAATCTCTTGAAAGAGTTTGTCAAGAGTGCTAAGGATTCATCAAACTCAGAAAGATCAGTGTCTGATAGATCCTCAGATTCAAAATCTAACTTAGTGATAATAAGAGTAGATTGCTGAGATGGAATTATCTCTGAAGAGACTAAAGCAACAGGAGTGCTTTTGGAGTCTTTAGAATATTTTACAAGATTCTTCTTCAGAAGGTTTGATTGCTCGTAGTTGAGAAATATTCCGTACAAGGTGCTGAGAGAAAAAGAATTGAAGTCTTTTGTCTGCTTGAGACATATTGAATAACCGTCCCAGCATTCAGGAAGACATTCTAAGAATTTTGTTAGGACCTCAGAATTAGAATAGGTCCTACCAAAGGTTCTTAGATCAATGATTAAGCAGTTAAACCGCTGATGAACATCAGAGAGAGATTCATTCTTACCAGCGATAAAACTTTCATACTGTCTTACCAAGTTAACACATATAGTGTCCCACATTTCCTTGGAGGTTTTAAGATGCATGATGAATTGGAAAGCTTCATCAGGCAGAGCCATAGAGATAATGGTTTTTGCCCTTGCATCTATACCAACCTTCTTTTTGTCTTCATCACTCCATTGTCTTATTTCCTTAACGGCATAGCGTTCAGGGACAAAAGGAGTGGTGGCAGTAGCTGTAACGGCAGCTATGATTTGGACAGGTTCATAGGGTCCATTTGCTATGTACTCAGGTATAGTGGGATCTGAAACTTCAAGAAATAGCATCATTCGATTCTTCCAGAGAGAAAAGTTATCTCTGCTAAATCGAGGAGGTTTAGAAAGTGAACCATTATCACAGTAATATGTGTTTGTGTTAAGTGCCATGCTAGAATAGCAAGGAAGAGAATAAAGCAAGATCTTGTTTATTAGATTAAACAATCCGCTCTGATACCACTTGTTGGTCCTGGAGGTGCTTAACAAGTTTGTAGAAGGGGGGGGGGGGTTGAATACTAACACAAAATTTAAAGTTTAATAAATTGTTTATTGATAAATCAAACACAATTTACAAGTCTGTTGCGGAATAAGATTAAATAGAATTCAATCTAAACAAACTTAAGAAAACATTAAGATGGTTGCACAAGAATATAGAGAATGGGGATTTGAGAGGTATAGAAAACAAAGGTTTCTATATGATAGAAAGATGAAGGTTCAAGGGTTGAGCACACTCTCAGATGGAGAGGTAATCTTTCTATTTATACCCTATGCATTAAATGCATGGCAGGGTACTTTACACGTGTCATTCAGTGATTGGCTTTAGAAGTCTGACTTTGGGAGACATGCTTTCGGCCGTATCATGAACAGTGTAGTTGACAGAGTTGTTGTACGAATTGTGGCAGAGGCATGTCCGTTCTGACACATCGTACTGGTTGTGCAAGGTAAGACAAAAGAGACTTGAGGCGTAAGCTAAGTGATCATCGATCGTTGAATATCTCTTCCTTCAGAGATATAAAGAAGTCCAACTATCGCTGAAGCTTTTCCTCAGGTTTCTTCACGTATGAGTAGAGTTGTCTTTTGCTTCACTGATATCCACATCAGGTCACTAGTAGACATGTCTTTGTTCAATAGCTTCGTCTTCAATTCAGCTATGAACATCTGTTGACGCGAAACTTGTCTTCAGGGATTACGTTAACTGTTTTCATCAGAAACTATCAGCGATAACTGAACAGACTCAGTCTGATAGCTGATAGTGAAACACTAATACATATAAATGTTTACAAGAAAGACTATCAGCGATAACTGAACAGACTCAGTCTGATCGCTGATGGTGAAACATTAATACATATTAAAACGTAATTTTTACTAAGTATAAAAGAGGGTCGTTATCAAATCACTGAGAGAGTTTGGATCAACAGTTCTTGAAGCTTTCTGCGAGTTCTTCATGTATTCATGCGAGTTCTTGAGATCTCGATAAAAAATTGATATGAATGGCTCAAAACCCCTTGAATTTTTCGAGTTTCAGTCCGAAACTTTGACAATTTGACCAGAAACACTTTTAGAACCAATTACAATCAAGGAATTTCAACAACAAGCACTCAAATATACAAATTGATCCTTGACACAGTGTTCGAACTCGTGAAAACAAAAACTAATAAATTTATCAAATTGGTGAAAAATTACAGTGCAATTCTCTATAAAATCTACGCAAGATCGATCTAGTACACTATACGCACACACTGAACTCAATTACAACCAAGATTATACTCAAAAACTCAAAATTGAATCTGGACTCGATGAACAGTGCGAACTTCTATATTTTCTTGATTTCTGATTGGATTTGCTCTGATACCAATTGATAAACCTAGATTTTAAGTTCTAATCACACAATCTAACACAAGATGAGAAATTTCAAATCATATGTCATTGATTAAACAATTCACAATTCACAGATTACAATTACTCTCACTACAAACTGTTTCTCTCTCTACATTCTCTCACTAGAAATCTATCTGACAGTTCTTCTCTAATCTGCTTCGTGTAGAGTTGTTCTCTGAATGTTACACAAAGATTACAAAGCAAGGACATTTATACTAACTACAAACAACAAGTAAACAAACACAATACTTTGACTTTGACATTTATTACAAAGACTTTGACTTTCACTTGAGAAGTTGACTTTCAGCTTTGACTTCTTGAACTTTGACCTTCAACTTTCTATGATCTTGCATCCAAAATATTTATGCTCTAACACAAACTCTCAGAGATACTCGTCAGGCTCAAAGAATCACGAACACAGGGAAAGAGTGGAAGGAAGAAAGTTTGAAGAGAAGAGATATATGGAAAGAAAGCCCGAAGAGAAAAAGAGGTATGTGAATGACTATGGTAGTGCTAAAAAGAAAACAAAAGAGTTGATTAAGTGCTACAACTGCGGGAAGGTTGGTCATTATGCCAAGGACTGTCGGAAGCCTACAGTCAGAAATTCTGATTACTACAAGTAGAAGATATTGTTGGCTAAACAAAAAGAAGCTGGAAAAGCACTAATGGCTGAAGACGAGTTCTGGATGGACCACTCCGGTGAGGACGAAAAAGAAGAGACAACACATATGTGTTTAATGGGCAAAGAGGTGAAGTTTGACAAATCTGATGAAGAGACATTTGATGAGGTATTTAACTTTTCTGAAAATGATTTTATAACCAAAATGGAAACCATGATGGCCGAACTTCAAGACCTTCAATCTAAGCTGAAAAAGGAAAAGAGAAGAGTTACAAAGAAAAGTCAAAATATTTTTGAACTCAACAAGGAACTTGTTTGGAACAAAAGTTTGATTGACTCACTAAACAAATCTGCTTTTGATTTTAAATTGCTAAAAGATGGTTTTGAAAATAAGATTTCTGATTTTATGTCTAAACTTTCAAAGTATGATCTTGAAAAGCAAGAATGTGTACTAAAAGCTTATAAATTGCATGTTGAAAACAAGACTTTAGAGCAAAAGGAAAATGGTTTGGAAGCTAAGTTATATGTTAGAGGCCAAACAAATCAAACCATTTTCTTAAACACACCTAATGAGGAAGCTGATTTTAAAGAGAAGTGGGGATTCAGTTATGATAACCCACATTATCTAGAGAAAGCCATCAGAAAAAGCCAGCTTTATATAACTTTGATTTTCTATTTGCGGCTGGTAAATATCCTCATTTAAAACCCAAATTTGTTACCAAGTCATCTGAAGAGGTTGAGGCCAAAGAAGATGAAAACAAAAAGAATTTAAAGAAAAGGCAACTACTATTCTGCTATCAAAAGCTGAATGATAGTTATATGTCTGAACAACCAAAGTTTCTTTCAAATGATTATTTTGCAAGTTATTCTATTACTGAGATGGAGGCAAAACCGATTAAAGCTAAAATTTATTCCCCTCCACTCATTCTAGAAAGTAAAATAGTTGATCTTGAGAATGCTTTATCAGATGAAAGAATTTTGGTTGATATTGAACAAGTTGTGTTTTCAACTGTAATGAAGAACATTGTTTTCAAAGCTAAATCTAAAAAGTGTTCTAACTCTTCTAAGGCACCTCAAATCTCTGAAACTGATTTTGATGACTTATTTGGGTGTGTCTAATTATACAGAGAAATACTGCGGGAACGTGAGATTCGGGAAAGACCAGTTTTGACCGATTTTGGGCTACGGTGGAAGGATTAGGACATAACCTGTTTAGCATTGGACAGTTTTGTGACAATGACCTAGAGGTAAATTTTAAGGCCAAGAGATGTTCTATGTGTACTGAAGACGGTAAGGAACTCTTGGTCGGCACGAGAAAGTCTAACCTCTATACGATTAATCTGTCAAAAGTCCAGACTGACAATGAGGTGTGTCTACTATCAAAAGCCTCGCTGCAACAAAGCTGGTTATGGCACCGAAGGTTTTCTCACCTGAATTTTTGTTACATCAACAAACTGGTCATGGGCAAATTAGTCAAAGGACTTCCTGAGCTTAAATATGAGAAAGAACATCTGTGCGCAACATGCGAGAAAGAAGAGAGTTGTTCATAAGCCGAAACCTGAACTTAGTACAAGTTCTTCACTTGAGTTGTTTCATATAGACCTCTGCGGTCCTATGCGTACGAAAAGTATAAACGGCAAGAAATACATGTTAGTTATTGTGGACGATTATTCGCGATACACATGGGTAAAATTTCTGAGAACAAAGGATGAGACGCCCGAAGTCATCATCAATTTCTTAAAGATTACCCAAGTGAATCTGCAAAAGCCAGTCAAGCTTCTTCGTATAGATAACGACACAAAATTGAAGAATAGTATTGTAGAAGATTATCTCGAATCGGTCGGGATAACATATCAATATTCTGCTGCCAGAACGCCAGAACAAAACGGAGTAGTAAAGAGACGTAACCGAACGCTAGTCGAGGCCGCTCGAACTATGCTAAGACAATCGAATCTACCTCTGTTTCTATGGGCCAAAGCTGTATCGAATGCCTGCTACACGCAAAACCGTTCCATAATACACCGCCGGTTTGGTAAAACTCCATATGATTTGATAAATATTCGTACACATAGCATTAAACACTTCCATATTTTTGGATGCAGGTGATTCGTGATGAACGATAATGAGAACTTGAACAAGTTCAGTCCCAAGGCTGACGAAGGCATCTTCATTGGATATTCTCAAACGTCTGCTGCCTACAAAGTCTATCTGAAGAAGTCAAAGACTGTCATAGAGAGCGTAAATGTCACATTCGACGAAGAGTTGGCTTCTGAACAAAGCAGTTCAGAACCCGTACTTACAGGAGTATTAGCTTCTGGACAAATCAGTCCAGAACCTGTGGTTAATGCTACTGATTCTGATAAACCATCTACTTCTACATCTCATTTATCAGAATTAGATTTATTGTTTGAATTCTTTTACGATGAGTTTCTTGGATCTAAACTGCCTAAATCTGTTGTGATTGACAGACCTAAAGAGTCAAGTGGTCATCTTCCAGTCACTTCAGATGTGTCTACTGAATTCGTTCCCCCGATTCAACAAGAAACTCCGATTCAAACATCTACTCCTTCAGTTGAAGTTGTAATTGAAACTGCCGAGACAGAAGTTGCTGATTCAGTTGGTTGTATTGTGATGACTACTCAACAGCTAGTTAATGCTATACCAACTGAAACTTCTGCATCAAATACTTCAACTGAACCACTCCCTGAAAATGAAGACACTGAAAGTGGATACTTAGATGTGAATCATGACCAATCTACATGAAATCCACTTCCTCATGAACACAAGTGGACCAAAGAGCTCCCGATAAGCCAGATCATCGGAGATCCATCTAAACCCGTGCAAACTAGGTCTGCTACATTAAATATGTGTATGCATGACTCATTTCGGAGCAAGATTGAGCCAACACGCGTATCTGAAGCTCTAGTTGACTCAGATTGGGTAACTGCGTTGCAAGAAGAGTTGAATCAATTCGAAGCATTAAATGTCTGGAGACTTGTGCCTAAGCCAGAAGGTAAAACTATAATCAACAAGAAATGGGTATTCAAAAACAAAAAAGGACGAAAATGGTATCGTGATTAGCAATAAAGCAAGATTAGTGGCTAAGAGATATAGACAGGAGGAAGGTATTGACTATGACGAGACTTATGCTCCAGTGGCGCGCATCGAAGCTATCAGAATGTTTTTCTCATATGCCGCTCACAAGAACTTCACTGTCTATCAAATGGATGTGAAGACTGCCTTTCTAAACAACAATCTCAAGGAGGAAGTCTACGTCTCACAGCCTGAAGGCTTTGTCAATCCAGAAAAGCCGAATAATGTCTACATTCTGGACAAAGCTCTTTATGGACTGAAGCAAGCCCTCGCGCCTGGTATGAAGTCTTATCTAAATTCCTAGTCAAGTGTGGCTTCTCGAAAGGTAAGATCGATACTACTTTGTTTATTAAAAAGGAAAAAAAGGCGATATCATTTTAATTCAGATCTATGTGGATGACATCATATTTGGCTCAAAAAATCCAAAATACTGTAAGAATTTTTCTAACCTCATGGTGTCCAAATTTTAGATGAGTATGATGGGCGAGATGAATTTCTTTCTCCGATTACAAGTCAAACAATTTTCAACGGGAAGTCTATATTCAGTTGAAACAAAATATAAATAAATAATATTGGATTCATACCAAGTTCATTTAAAAGAGGTGTATCGTCTAGAGCACAAGTTGTTGAACCATTTGTTCGTTCAAGCTTATTCAAATTGGTCCAGTCTTGTCAAGACAGCAAAGACAATTTTATTTGAAAGATGCCGAGAAGAATTTTTTCTTTAAAAGTCAGAATGCTTCATAAAGTCGCTTTGATGGTCCATGCTGATTTAGAAGATGGATTTTTGAAGACCACAGCGCCAATGATTACTAAGGGGGAGATTGTTAAGTCTGATTTTATAGTAATCATTGTATTTATAGGCTTGGTCTTATACTGTACTTAGATAGGTTTTATCTGTGTGTTTGACCAAGGGTATTTAAGTCCCTTTGGTCCTTGTTCCTTGTAAGAACTTCACGCCACATCAATATAGATTACACATTGCGCCTAGAACTCTCTCTACTTTCTCTCTCTAGGATTTAGAGATCTTGGATTCACAATTTTTATTAATCAATCAAAGTACATTTTCGATATTCTTAGAAAATTCAAAATGGAAAATTGTACACCTATTGGAACCCTGATGGCATCTGGAACTAAGATTGGCACTGATCCTTCGGGAAAAGTTGTCGATGTTAGAACCTACAGAGGGATGATTGGTTCTTTGATGTATTTAACTTCTAGTAGGCCAGATATATTGTTTTCTACATGTCTATGTGCTCGATATCAGGCTAATCCAAAAGAATCCCATTTGTCTGCGGTCAAAAGGATTTTTAGATATCTGAAGGGCACTGCAGATCTTGGTCTGTGGTATCTTAAGGATACAGGTTTTGAACTGATAGCATATTCAGATGCAGACCATGCAGGTTGTATGCTTGACAGGAAAAGTACGTCGGGTCACATACAATTTCTAGGTGATAAACTCTTGACTTGGGCTTCAAAGAAACAACTCTGTGTATCTACATCAACAACTGAGGCAGAGTACGTCCCTGCGGCGAGCTGCTGTTCTCAAGTGTTGTGGATGAGAACTTAACTCTGAGATTATGTCTTTCAATACAACAAGATCCCGATCTACTGTGATTCAAAGAGCGCCATTGCTATATCTGTGAATCCTGTTCAACATACAAACACCAAACACATCGACGTACACTATCACTTTATTAAAGATAATGTCGAAAAAGATACAATCGAACTTTATTTGGTGAACACTGATTATCAACTTGCTGATTTATTTACCAAGCCTCTCGATGAAAAGAGATTTAATTGTTGGGAACTGAAGAATTCTTCAAGTATGGTTAATGCTGCTAGTTCAAAGTTACTACTGCTAGAAGACTTAAAGGTTAATACTGCTGAGTGTTACTACTGCTAGTACTATTAATACTGCTAGTCATAGTTAGTGCTGCTTGAACAAAGTTAGTACTGCTTAGCTAGTTAGTACTGCTAGTGGTTAGTGCTGCTTAGTAGTTAATGCTGCTAGAAGGAAGTTAATGTTGCTGAAGATTAATACTGCTTATATGATGAAGATTCGTATGAAAGGATATACATGGAAGCTTAGAGATATACATGGAAGATATACTGAAGATATTTTATTTATTGTAATTATCTTTGTATTCAGTATATATATTGTATAGTTTAGAATAATGAGTTAACTTTTGTTTTTCATTCTTTTAGAGAGAAAATCAACCTCAAGGCATAGATCCTAATTCTAGAGAAGTAGAATTCGTATTGGTGAGTCTGTTCATCAATATTGAGGTTGAGTGAGTAATCTTGTAATTTCAAAGCATTCAATACAAGTTTACAATTTGTTGATTATATTCTGTTTTGATTTTGTGTTTGATTAAATATCAAAGTGTTATTCCGCAAACTTCTTTGATATTGTTTCTGAGAATTAATTCTTGTTGAGAATTCGATCCTGATAAGTGGTATCAGAGCCTAACTCTCTCAGAAACAGTTATTCATCATGGAAAATCTTACAGAATCAAGCAGTACTTTGGTTTCTAAGGTTCCAATGCTCAAACCAAGTGAGTTTGACATGTGGAAGATCAGAATCAGACAATATATTCTTCTCACTGACTACTCAATGTGGGATATCATTGAGAATGGTCCTTCTGAAGCTGGAAGGATAGGACCAGATGGGAAAAGACCTCCACCAAAGATAGATGGTGAGAGGAAGATCAGACAGACAGAGATGAAGGCCTTGAGCACTCTGCTCTTGGCCATTCCCAATGAATATCAGCATCAATTTTGCAACTGCACTGATGCTCAGATTCTCTGGAATGCTCTAGAGAAAAGATTTGCTGGAACTAAGAGCATCAAAAGAAATCAGAGAGATGTTATAAAGCAGCAGTATGAGAACTTCACTTCCACAAAGAATGAGTCTATGACTCAAACTTTTGACAGGTTCAATAAACTCATAGGTGAACTGGCTACTGTAGGGGTGAAGATGGAACAAGATGATATCAACAGAAAGTTCCTCAAATCTCTTGGGGATGAATGGACTATGTACACTGTCTCATATAGACAGAGTGACAATCTGGAAGAGAAAGAACTTGATGATCTATACAATGATCTAAGAGTTTTTGAAACTGAGGTAGAAACCAAGAAGAAGCCCTCTGGTTATATTCACAATGCTGCACTTCTTTCAGCATCCACTGATACTACTGCCAACCCTGAAGCAGTTAGTACTGCCAGTGGAGTAAGTTCAGAAAAAGGCACTGAAACTATCTTTGAAGCCTTTTTGTCCAGTCATAGCAGCAATTCTCTGATTAATGATGATCTTGATCAAATTCACCCTGATGATCTGGAGGAGATGGATATTAAATGGCAGATGGCCATGTTATCCATGAGGGTGAAAAAGTTCATTAAAAGAACTGGAAGAAATAACTTCTCTCAAAGAAGAGAAGATGGAGCTGGTTTTGACAAAACCAAGGTGGAATGTTATAAGTGTCACAAGAAAGGAAACTTTGCTAGAGAATGCAGGAGTGCTGTTTCAAACAATAACCACCAACAAGCTCAGAATGGAGGATACAATCAGAACAAGAATCCTGCTCAAGCCCTTGTTTCTCAACAAGGAATGGGATTTGACTGGAGTGATCAAGCTGAGGAAGCCATTCAGAACCAAGCTCTTATGGCAGAAGTGTCTGATCTCCCTACTGAGGTAAGTTCTAATCTTTGCACTAAATCTTGCATTGACACTGTTACAAGATACAGGGATCACAATCAAAGTATGTGTGATGACCTCAAAAGATTAGAAAAAGACAGAAGAGATTATGTGTTAATAGTAGAGAGATTTGAAGAGCAAATCAAAGACTTTCAAGCTAATGAACTTCAACACTCTTATGACACAAACTATTGGAAGTGGGAAAAGAATGAGTTAGAAACCAAACTGTCTAAGTCCTTGGAAGAGAATGATAGACTGAAAGAGGAACTGTCAAAAGTTAAGCTTGACATAAACAAGTTTTCTTATGCTTCAAAAGCAATGGACTCTCTTCTAAAGGCTCAGATTCATGATAAGATGAAGCCTGGTATTGGATACAACAATACACCCCCTCCTTACAATAACAACTATATTTCTCCTACATCAGACTTGTTAGAAACTAAGGAGAAAAAGGACTTGTCTGAAGAAGCTTTTAAGATAGATCCTTTGGATGAGGTAGTAGTTAAGGATTTGATTGAAAAAGGAGCCAGTGAGAACAGGGATAATAATGTGAGTAAAAAGATACCATTAGAAAACAATATTATCACCAATGAGGGATGTGGGAAACTCTGGGTCAAGTCCAAGGAGATAGAGAAGACTAAAGGATATGATAACAAGGTCCATTACAAACAAACCACAGTTGTGAATCCTGGATCTTGTAAACAGTGTGATTGCAATAAAGCCAAGAGCCTAAATTCTGGTTTAAAAAGAGGAAATCTAAGAAACTGGAATAATCAATGGGCTCAGAAACAAGGAGTTGATCTGAATAAAATCAATAGACCAAAACCTTGTTTTATATGTGGCAAGTTGAATCATTTGGCTAAGTATTGTTACTTCAACCCAATTAACCAACAGATGAACTTTAAAAGATTTGTGCAAAAACCTGTTGGTTATAGGAAGGCTGGAAAGAAACATGTGATAAAGAAATCTGTTGAAAGTAAAGGCACTTTAAAGAAAAAGATTTTAAAAGAAAGTGTCAAAATGTGGGTACCTAGAAGTACTAACAGTGTTAGTACTGCTAACAATATTAGTACTGCTAACACAGTTACTACTGCTAACAGTGTTAGTACTGCTGAAAATATTAATGTTGCTAATACTGTTAATACCTCTTCAAAGGTTAATACTGCCAACACAGTTACTGCTGCTAACACAGTTACTACTGCTAACAAGGTTAGTACTGCTAAGCATGCAAGTGCTGCCAAGGCAGTTAGTACATCTAAAACTAGTCCTGATTCTAGCAAACATATTTCCAAGTCTATTATTGTAACAAAGTACTCCAAGAATGAGGAGTTAAAGTTCAAAAATCTTGTCAAGAAAGAATGCAAGTATTTTGATGAGAAAGGGGTACCCAAGACCACTTTGGCTTGGGTTCCTATTACATACTAATTGATTTATCTAATGTGCAGGGCAACCAACAACTCAAGGGAAAGAGCATTTGGCATGTTGATAGTGGTTGCTCTAGGCACATGACAGGCAACATGTCATGTCTTCAGGATTTCAAACATATCAATGGAGGACATGTTGCATTTGGAGATAATCTTACTGGTGGTAAGATAAGTGGAAAAGGTAATGTCACCAAAGGTAAGATGACATTTGAGAATGTCTACTATGTTGATCAATTAAAGTACAACCTGTTAAGTGTATCACAGGTTTGTGACAAACAACATAGTATATTATTTACTAATAATGAGTGTATGATTCTTGCTCCAGGGTTCAAGGTAGTTGATGAAAGCATGATACTACTTAGAACTCTAAGAAAGGACAATGTTTACTGTCTTGATTTGGACAATGTTGATAGTGATTCATCTCTAAATTGTCTTGTTTCAAAAGCTTCTGTAGATGAATCCTCCCTTTGGCACAGAAGGATGTGTCACATGAATTTCAAGACTATGAACAATCTTGTTAAAAATAACCTTGTAAGAGGTTTACCTTCAAAAGTCTTTTCATGTGATGATCATTGTGTTGCTTGTCTTAAAGGCAAACAACACAAAACTTCTCATAAGACCAAAGAGTTAAATTCTGTTTCTTCTTGTCTCCAATTACTGCATATGGATCTGTTTGGTCCTACAAATGTTATGAGTATAGGCAAGAAATCGTACTGCTTGGTTATTGTTGATGATTACTCCAGATTTACTTGGGTATATTTTCTAAGAACTAAGGATGAAACAAGTGGTCTTATCAAATCCTTTATTCTAAGAATTGAAAACCAAACTAATCAAAGAGTAAAAGTCATTAGATCAGATAATGGAACTGAGTTTAAAAATCATGATCTAAACACCTTTTGTGAAGAAAAAGGTATTGAGAGGCAATACAGTGCTCCTAGGACTCCTCAACAGAATGGTGTTGCTGAAAGGAGGAATAGAACACTAATAGAGGCTGCTAGATCTCTGTTGGCTGATTCAATATTGCCAATTACCTTCTGGGCTGAAGCAGTTAATACTGCTTGTTATGTCCAAAACAGAGTTCTAGTGGTCAAGCAAAAGAACAAGACCCCATATGAGCTTTTAAATAAAAGAAAACCTTTTATTGGTTTCTTCAAACCTTTTGGGTGTCCTTGTACAATTCTAAATACCAAATCTCACTTAGGTAAGTTTGATAGCAAAGCAGATGATGGATTTCTTGTTGGATATTCATCTCAGAGTAAGGCCTACAGAGTATTTAACTCATCTTCTAGAATAATTGAAGAAAGTGACAATGTCAAATGCAATGAGAACACACCAAATCCTGTTGGGTCTGGACCTCAGTGGCTATTTGACATTGATTCACTAACTAACTCTTTTGGTTTCAGTAATGAGTATACAAGAACAGGAAGTGGAGGATCAGGGATCACACAAGTTCAAGAAAGTATATCTAAATCTGTGATTTTTCCCATACCCACAGTAAATTCTGTTGAAGACTGTGAAAAGGAATCATTTAATGGACCAAGTCAGAGTGAAGCAGAAACTAGAAATGAGGAGACTCAAGAAAATAATGAAGTGGCATCTGAAAACACTTCAGTTGAGTTGCATGAATCTAATCTTGAGGCTGGACTGAATGAAGAACCTAGTCATAACACCAGAGTTCAAAAGAATCATCCTCCACAGTTGATAATAGGAGATATCTCTTCTCCTATGATGACTAGACATCAAAGCAGGCTTCAGGAAATGCAAGATCAACAGCATACAGTGCTTTCTTGTTTTCTATCACAGCTTGAGCCTAAAAAGGCACATGATGCTATGAAAGAATCCAGCTGGATAGAAGCAATGCAAGAGGAACTGTTACAGTTCAAGCTACAAGATGTATGGGATCTAGTAGACCTTCCTAAAGGTCACAGAGCGATTGGCACAAAGTGGATTTTCAGAAACAAGAGAGATGAAAGAGGTATTGTCATAAGGAACAAAGCAAGGCTGGTGGCTCAAGGCTATACTCAAGAAGAGGGTATAGATTATGAAGAAGTTTTTGCACCTGTGGCTAGGATAGAAGCAATCAGACTATTCCTAGCCTATGCTTCTTACATGAACTTCAAAGTCTATCAAATGGATGTAAAAAGTGCTTTTCTCTATGGATCAATTGAAGAAGAAGTATATGTCTGTCAACCACCAGGGTTTGAAAACCCAAGCTATCCAGACAGGGTATACAAATTAAAGAAAGCACTTTATGGACTACATCAAGCCCCAAGAGCATGGTATGACACACTGTCATTCTATCTCTTGGAAAATGACTTTGAAAGAGGAGTCATTGATAAGACTCTATTTATCAAAAAAAAGAAGAAGGATATCTTGCTGGTCCAAATCTATGTTGATGACATTATCTTTGGATCTACAAGAAACAACATGTGCAAGGAGTTTGAGGATTTAATGCATCAATGGTTCAAAATGAGTTCCATGGGGGAACTTACTTTCTTCCTTGGACTCCAAGTTCAACAGAAGTCAGATGGCATTTTCATCTGTCAATCCAAGTATGTGCAGGATATTCTAACCAAGTTTGGTTTCTTACAATCAAAACCTGCCATCACACCTATGGAAACACACAAGCAGATCACAGCAGATCTTGAGGGGCCAGATATAATGTATCTCACAGCATCAAGGCCAGATATAATGTTTTCAGTCTGTGTATGTGCAAGATTTCAAGTTAGGCCAAAGCAATCTCACTTTCAAGCTGTTAAGAGGATATTCAGATATCTCAAAGGGCAACCCAGATTGGGACTTTGGTATCCTCATAACTCACCTTTTGACCTAATAGCATACTCAGACAGTGATCTAGGTGGGGCAAACTTGGACAGAAAATCTACTTCTGGAGGATGTCAGTTTTTGGGTGCTAGACTAGTCTCATGGCAGTGCAAGAAACAAACCACAATATCCACATCTACAACAGAGGCAGAGTACATAGCAGCTGCAAGTTGCTGTTCTCAAGTCTAATGGATTCAGAATCAAATGTTGGATTATGGGGTAACCTTTCTACACACTCCAATATTTATTGACAACAGCAGTGCTATTAGCATTGTGAATAATCCAGTCAAGCACTCAAAAACAAAGCACATTGAGATCAGGTATCACTTTATAAGAGATTGTAATGAAAAGAAACTTATTCAAGTTGTCAAAGTTCACACTGATAATCAGTTTGCTGATCTATTCACTAAAGCTTTTGATGTGGGTAGATTCACTTTCTTGGTAACAAATGTGGGAATGATAAACTCTGAATAATCCCCTTCTCAAAAAGTGGTTTTATATCTGTATAGTATTCCTGGAGTTACTAATCTTCTGTTTCAGGATATGCATAGCAGTACTCAGTGTTTAGCAAGTTTAAAAGGAGTAAGTTAGTTAATACTGCTAGTGGTTAATACTGCTTTCAGTTAATACTGCTAGTGGTTAATACTGCTTTCAGTTAATACTGCTTTCAGTTAATACTGCTAGTGGTTAATACTGCTTTCAGTTAATACTGCTAGTGGTTAATACTGCTTTCAGTTAATACTGCTAGTGGTTAATACGACTTTCAGTTAATACTGCTAATGGTTAATACTGCTTTCAGTTAATACTGCTAGTAGTTAATACTGCTAGTAGTTAATACTGCTAGTTAGTTAATACTGCTAGCAGTTAATACTGCTAGTAGTTAATACTGCTCTAGGTTAATACTGCTTATATTCCGAATACTATAAATACTTTTTGCCCGCCTAAAAGTTCATAACGACTCTTTGCATACTGTTCTCTTGCGCTCAAAACCTTTTCTCTCTCAAGTTCGAAGTTTTCAGGCAAGCTTTTCACTAAGATCAATGGCATCCATGACTTTCATCGACGAGCACAACGAGATTGCGATGCTACAAAAGCCAAAGCAAGCTGCAGGATTTCATCAGATTGTGGATTTCCTCAAGACAAGCCACATTGCTCATGCTCTTATTGTATCCCCTACAATCTATATTGAGCATCAAAAGCAGTTCTGGGCTAATGCAACCATTGTTGTTGAGAATGGTGTGCAGATGATCAAGACAAGAATCTGTGATCAATCAGAAACGGTTACTGAAGAGGTTATTCGCATCAGTCTACGTCTAGACGATGCCTCTGGTATAACCTCTATCCCAAACGATGAACTGTTTTCAAACCTTACAAGAATGGGGTATGGAGGCCCATTGGGAGTTTTCAAATTTTCTAAAGCAAAATTCTCACCCCAATGGCGTTTCTTTGTCCATACTCTTATGCATTGTATCTCCAAAAAGACTACTGGATGGAGTGAGTTCAGCAGCACTATTGCTTATGCTTTGGTGTGCTTGGCCACTGCCAGAAAGTATAATTTTTCTAAAATGATTTTCAGTGATCTTGTCTCAAACATGGGAAACAAAAAGAGCTTCTTTATGTATCCCAGGTTTGTTCAAGAAGTTATTACTCATGAATTGACGGATATACCTCAACCTGTTGGGGTATATGTACCTAAACCCCCCAAAGGCAAGGTTTTCTCAAATATGAGAAGATCTGCTGGGGACTCTGAAGGAGTTGACACCCCATTGTTCTCTACATTGATGGTGGTGTCCCAAACCAATGAAGGTATGGCAGCAGGGTCAAGGCCCCCATTAGACCAACCCACTGCTAGCCAGGCCCAACCTTCCCTCTCAAAATCAATTCCCCAGTCCCTTCTTGAAAAACCAACCTCTCCCATCACCCAAACTTACAAGAGAAAACAGGTAAAGAAGGCTCCTTCCCTTCTTGTACCATTACCCACTAAGCCTATAAGCCCTCTAAGGGAGAATTCTCCCCTAGAGAATATCCAAAGGAAAACCACAAGGGTGTCTCCCAACCCAAAGGAGGTGCTCTCTGAGGAGGAGGTAGAGCATATGGGTGATGAGGCTGCCACTACTCCTGCTAGCACAGAGGAGGAAAGTGGTAACATCAATAAGACCTCCCCCATGGCAACTTTGAATGAGCAATCATTTGAAGGTCCCTGGTGCCAAGAAACCACAGGGGTGGATAGTGCTTTTGCAAGGCAGAAGACTTCCACAAATAAAAGATCCAATGATCCATCAAAAGAGGGTAACACTTCTGGAGAAGGTGAGGACAGATATACTTACTATGAATTGATGGAAACAATGGGCAACATCAACCAAGATGTTCTCAAACAAAGGAAAGAAATTGAAGAGATGAAGCTGGTAATCCTGTCACAACAAGTTCAGATTGCCAAATTAAAGAAAATAGTGACAAAGCTTGTACAGAAGAAGAGAAGAAAACAGTTTGTTTTAAAGAAGAGATCAACTAATAAAGATGCTTCCAACAAGGGGGAGAAAAAGGCTGAAAAAGAGAAAGCAAATCCAGCTGAGAGGGCATTTGAGGTTGAGGGGGAGAAAGAGGCAGAAAAAGAATCAGAATTCACTGAAGCAGCAGAAACTGTTAATACTGATGAAGCAGCAGTAACAGAAGCAGCTGTAACAGGGCTTTCTGTTGAAGAAATGGAGATTGTAGAAACACTAGTCAAAGCAAAGAATGACACTCCTGAGGCTACTCAAAAGGCCAAGGGAGTAGTCATCAATGAAGGAAAAGTTCAACAAATGGCAACAGAAAAGGCAAAGGAGACAAAAGGAAAAGGAAAGGAGAAAATGTTTGAAGCTGAACTGCCTGCCAAGAAAAAGAGTCAGATTGAGTTGGATGAAGAAATGGCAAAGCTACTTCAGGCTGAAATGGAAAAAGAATAACAACTTCAATCAGAGAAGGATAGAGAGCTTGCAAGGATAATGGCCAAGAAGTTAAATGCAGAATACCAAAAGAGTTTGAAAGAAGCAGCTCAGACAGCAACTCAGGCCAAGAAACTCCAAGTTAAGAAGATGCCAATTCAGAAACAAAAGCAGAAAAGACAACCCTCCAAGACATTTTTGGCCAATCAGGAAAGAAGAAAAATGATAAACTTTCTGAAAGGTGCAATTGGTGTTAAGGGGGAGATGTTTACTCACATGGCATTCTCTCAGATTGAAGAGTTGTATAACAAGGAAATGGCCAAGCTTCAAGGGGATTCAGCACAAAGGGAGGAGGCTGAGAGAAGGATGAAAGAGAGACATGATCTCAACATCCAACAACCATTCCCTGAGGACACCACACCTTCAAAAGATAAAACTAAAGAGATGAAGGAAGAACATGAAGGTGTTGGTATAGAAGTTACATCTGGGAAGAGGGTGAAGTCAATTGCCTCCAAGAAGCAGAACAAAAGGCCAAGAGTTGAAGAAACAGCAGAAACAGCAGAACCTTCAGTTACTTCTACAACTGAATCTGTAAAGAACCCAGAAAAATCCAATAAGCAATATAATCTTGATCTTTATATGACTACAACAGCTGATGAACCAGTTTCAGTTGATCCCATCTCTATGAAAGCTCCAGAAGTTATCTTTTGGGATATTTTGGAAGATCAAAGGAAGAAATACTTCAGGCTTAAGAGAATGGGAGATCTATATGAAGTGTACTCTACTTGGGGTAGACTCATAAGAAGTTGTTCAAGATCAGATTTAGAAGAGATGTTTAAAGTTGGGTTGGAGATATATGAAAAGGAACTGAAAGGAGAAGGAATGAGCTTAATCAGATTATCTATGGAGTACTTATGCATGATGTTTGACCCTAGCAAAGTTCTACATGTGATCAGAGATTTGCATCTACAGAATAAATTCCAAAGAATAGAAAATTGGATGATATTTGAAAGGTGTGGAGTCTATGTCATCACTGTGGACAGAGCTTATCATGAGTACTACTTAGTTGATAAAATCTATGATCACAGCAAGGCCAAATTACAAGCAATGTTGAATGCAAAGCTTACATGTTCAAAAGATTCAGAAATGGCAAAGATTGTGGTTAGCAGAATCATTAATCAAAGTTTGGGTTTGGATCCTAATCTAGGAGTATGAATTGAGGTGTTGAAAGCATCTTGAAGAAGATTTGAAGAACTTGACTTCTTTTCCTAAAAGTCAAGTTAGGGGGAGATTGTTGGGAACTGAAGAATTCTTCAAGTATGGTTAATGCTGCTAGTTCAAAGTTACTACTGTTAGAAGACTTAAAGGTTAATACTGCTGAGTGTTACTACTGCTAGTACTATTAATACTGCTAGTCATAGTTAGTGCTGCTTGAACAAATTTAGTACTGCTTAGCTAGTTAGTACTGCTAGTGGTTAGTGCTGCTTAGTAGTTAATGCTGCTAGAAGGAAGTTAATGCTGCTGAAGATTAATACTGCTTATATGATGAAGATTCGTATGAAAGGATATACATGGAAGCTTAGAGATATACATGGAAGATATACTGAAGGTATTTTATTTATTGTAATTATCTTTGTATTCAGTATATATATTGTATAGTTTAGAATAATGAGTTAACTTTTGTTTTTCATTCTTTTAGAGAGAAAATCAACCTCAAGGCATAGATCCTAATTCTAGAGAAGTAGAATTCGTATTGGTGAGTTTGTTCATCAATATTGAGGTTGAGTGAGTAATCTTGTAATTTCAAAGCATTCAATACAAGTTTACAGTTTGTTGATTATATTCTGTTTTGATTTTGTGTTTGATTAAATATCAAAGTGTTATTCCGCAAACTTCTTTGATATTGTTTATGAGAATTAATTCTTGTTGAGAATTCGATCCTGATTTTCTAGTTTCTAAACTTGGTATGTTAAATCTCAAGACTTAATCAGTGATTACCTACTAAAGTTTTTTTTTGTTATTGTTGTTTTTCTTCATTTCTTTATTTTAATTATAAAAGATATCTACACTTAAGGTTGTTCATGATCTTAGGGGGAGTGTGAGAAGATGAAAAGATGATAAATATATATATATATATATATATATATATATATATTTGAGGGGGAGTTCATATTATTGCATATGTCTAACTTATAAATTTTCTGATGCATAATCGCAGGGGGAGTAAAAGTAAGGAGTACTGAATATGACTTCTGATTACATCTGATCAGAACTCGTACATTCAACGTTTTACTGCTTTATGTCATTTTACTTTTCAATAAATGTTGTGAATAAAGCTTTGTACTTTGACGACTTTATGATTTTTGCAGAATTGAGAGAGAGCTTAAATGCTCATATCTAATATGACTTAGAGCTGACTTGATGAGATTTAAGACTGAGCGAAAAAGGTTTATTTCTAATCTTAATCTCATACGTGCCTAAAAGAAGGACAACTTTCAGATATGAAAACATGTTCTTAAATGTTCAAACCACTTCTTGTTCTTAAAATGATTTCATGAATTTAGAAGTGTGATTTTAAATGTTTTCATTATTCATGTGCTTAATTGTTTAAACAAACCGTGTGTTTCCAAAGATAAATACTTGTGTATTATGTTTTCTATATACTTTCAAGTATTCATACACACCGGTTTACTATTTTGTTGACCAAGTTCTTACCATGTCTCAAATTTGAAACATATTTTCGATGGTAAGACACCCTGCTTGATATTCAATGTTTGTTGAGCGTGATTTCATTCAAAACGTTTCTTTCAAGACTTGTCTATATTTTGATTCGTATGGACAAATTCCAATATTTTCTTGACCTATGCTTTTCATGATAAATCATTAGTATTTGATCTTTTTCATACAATGTCAGTTTTTCAAACAAGTTTCTTGTATTCATTTCATTCATTCAATGTACTTGTTTAGAAATATCTTCAATGTTTAAAATGCTCAAATCTTCATGATTACATCCATGAGCATACAGACATCTGACATGTATTTTGTGCTTTAACTGCAAAGTTAAACCGTTTGAGCAACATTGTACTTTTAGGAGTACATGGGTTCATTGTGTGAGAACTTAATTGAAACTTCTATGGATTCACGTTAACTAGTGTTTCCTACCCGAGAAGTTAATCCTTGAGTGATCGAAGAGTGAGGAGTCAAAATAACTGAGTGTGGGTTGAGTGATGAGGTAAAATGGAAATGAGTGTTTGGTTAGAAGCGATCTTAATGTTTAAAAGAAAGAGGGTGAGAGAACAGAGTAAAAGAATATCAAACTCTGCACCAACTTTTTATGAGTCGGGCAGCTACATTGTTGGTGTTTCATAATTCTTCGTGAACATCATTGAAACAGGCAACTAGCCCATGCCAACTCTTGATAAAAACCCCACCAGCTACTCATTTTCTTCTCAACAATAAAATGTTTCATATTTCAAGGGGACGCAACACATAATCTATCTGATTTTCATTTGGAAAATTTGGATATTGAAAAAGAAGGAAGTCTGCCCCACCTTCACACTTCAATCATGCACAATCGAATCTGTGTTTAACTGTTGTTGTCTCAATGGTTTTTGTTATCCTAGATAACAATGCAATCAAGATGACATTATCAATTTCAATCAATTTCCTTTCTTATTCAATCACAGATTTCAATTACAATCGCTCTCACAACTTTCTCTCTCTAACTCAGAAACTCGTATGACACTCTGATAAGCTTCTCTCTACCTATTACACGCACAACACAACTATTTATACAAACACAAACGCGCACACTACTAAAAAGCGCAAACAACTAAACTCTCACAATATTACAACTTTGACTTCTATTACACTAGACTTTGACTTTGATGCTTGAGAGTTGACTTCAGCTTTGACTTCAATCTTCAGTCTTCTATGATCTTGTATCCAACACATTTATGATCTAACAATCCCCCCCATTGGATTCAAGATCATCTCAAAAAGATTTTGCAGAATGAACTTCTCTCTTTAAGCTCAGTAAAAGTAATCTCCCCATTTGATCAACTTTAACAGAATAGACATCTAAGCTCAGTCTCCCTTTTGTACTCAAAACAATCTTCACAATTTTCAGTATTCACTCCAAAATCTTTCTTCAAATAAAGTAACAATTTGTAATCTTCCCAAAGTCTGTCTTCAACCATATAACAATCTCCCCAAGGTTAACAAAAACCTCTTTCAGACTCCAGAAAGAAATTATCTTCTGGTTTCGCTCAATCTGCTTCAGAAAAATATTTTCAAAGAATATTTCTAGAAAATCTTCAACAATTCTGAAATCTTTGAACACTTTCAGCAATCTTTCTTTAACATCTTTCTTTCACAATCATTACTTGTACTTGATCATCTCCCCCATTTATGAAATTTCTTGATTCTCTGTCCCCATATATGATACAAACTGTTCTTTCCAGACATTTTTTTAACTTTGTCATCTCCCCCTTTTTGATGATTGGCATCGAGATCATCAAAACTTTCAACAAGAAATGTCACTTTATCTATTCTGACCACTGATCTTATCAAGAGCCTCCGATTCTTCGTCAATTCATAATAATGTATTTATCTAGATCTTTTCAAATCCAGACAAATAAGAGTGTAACACCTGAATCAACAAATGAATTAGTTATGATGCCTGTCAATAACATGAAGTTACTGTGTGTAACGAATACACATTGGAAAGGAGCTTTTTGATGTTCACTCCCCCAGGTCTTCCATTCAATCATCGAAACACCACAAAGGAATTTCTATGAATGTTATGACAAGAAAAACAAATTTCCTTGTGTGTTCGTGCAAGTGTTAAAAGAATTAAGATGATGATTGCTGTTATATAAGACTCAAAACTGTGTAAACCATTGAGACAACAACAGTATAACACAGACTCTATTGATCGAAGTGCGAATGTGGGGCAAACTTCCTTCTTTTTCAATATCCAGATTTTCCAAATGAAAATCAAATAGATTATGTGTTGCGTCCCCTTGAAAATATTGAAACATTTTCTTGTTGAGAAGAAAATGAGTAGATGGTGGGGTTATTATCAAGAGTTGGCATGGGCTAGTTGCCTGTTTCAATAATGTTCACGAAGAATTGTGAAACACTAGCAATGTGGTTGCCCGAATCAGAAAGTAGTTAGTGCAGAGTTTGATATTCTTTTACTCTGTTCTCTCACCCTCTTTCTTTTAAATATTGAGCTCACGTCTAACCAAAATCTCATGTTCATTTTACCTCATCACTCAACCCACACTCAGTATTTGACTCATCACACATTCGATCACTCAAGGATTAACTTCTTGGGTAGGAAACACTGGTTAATGTGAATCCATAGAAGTTTCATTTAAGTCCTCACAAAAGAAACCCATGTTTTTCCTAAAAGAACATGTTGCTCAAATGATTTAAATTTTCAGTTAAAGCACAAAATATACAAGTCAGATGTCGGTATATTCAATACAATAATCATGAAGATTTGAGCATTTTAATATTGAAGACTTTTCAAAACAAGTATAGTGAATGAATGAAATGAATACAAGAAACTTGTTTGAAAAATATGACATTGTATTAAAAAGCTCAGGATATGAATGATTTATCAAGTAAGGCATAGGTCAGCAAAAATTGGATTTTGTCTATACAAAACAATATATAGACATTCTTGAAAGAACGTTTCGAAATGAAATCAACACTCAAAGTTTATTGAAATTCAATCGGGGTGTCTTACCATGGAAAATTTGTTTCAATTATGAGACATGGTAAGAACAAATTCAACAAAATTTAAACCGGTGTGTGTGTGAATACTTGACAGTATATGGAAAAGATAATACACAAGTATTTATCTTTGGAAACACACGGTTTATATAGCAATTGAAGCACAAATATCATGAAAACATTTAAAATCACACTTCTATATTCATGAAATCGTTTAAGAATCGAGAAGTGGTTGAACATTTAAAAACATGTTTTCAATGATTGAAAGTCGTCCTTCTTTCTACCATATATGAGATTAAGAATAGAAATAAACCTTTTCGATCTGTCTTAAACCTCATGAAATCAACTTAAAGTCATAAAGATATGATCTTGTAAGCGTTCTCTCAATCTGCATCAGTCATAAGTCCGTCAAAGTACAAAATTTATTCACAACTTTATTGAAAAATAAAAAACATAAAGCAGAAAACATTGAATGTACGAGTTCTGATCTGAAATAATCAGAAGTCATAATTCATACTCCTTTTTGTCTCATTCGTATACCCCCCTGCAATGATGCATTAGAAAAATTTATCAGTGAAAAACATGTACAGAAATATGAACTCCCCCTCAAATGAATATAGATCATCTTTTCATCTTCTCTAACTCCCCTTGAAATCATGAACATACCTTAAAGTGCAGATATCTTTCAGATTAAAAATAAAGAAATGAAGAAAAAATATCAATAAGAAAACTTTAGGAGGTAATCACCAATTACGTCTTGAGATTTAACATGCCAAGTTTAGAAACGAGAAAATTAAATCTCTTTTCATCTAAAGGCTTGGTAAATAAATCTGCAAGCTGATAATCAATGTTTACAAAATAAAGTTCTATTGTACCTTTTTCAACATTGTCTTTTATAAAATGATATCGTACATCTATGTGTTTGGTCTTTGTATGATGTACATGATTTGCTGATATTGCAATAGCGCTCTTAGAGTCACAGTATATCGGGATCTTGTCAAATTTGAAGCCATAATCTCGTAGGTGCATCCTCATCCACAACACCTAAGAGCAGCAACTTGCAGCAGCAACATACTCTGCTTCAGCCGTTGATGTGGAAACACAAAGTTGTTTCTTTGATGCCCAACTTACGAGTTTATCTCCAAGAAACTGTATATGACCCGATGTACTCTTCTTGTCTAACATACAGCCTGCATGATCTGCGTATGATTAGTTAGTTCAAAACCAATATCTTTAGGATACCACATACCAAGATCTGCAGTCCCCTTCAGATATCTAAAGATCCTTTTGACCGCGGACAAATGGGATTCTTTGTGATTAGCCTGATATCGAGCACATAAACATGTAGAAAACAAAATATCTGGCCTACTTGAAGTTAATTACATCAAAGAACCGATCATCTCTCTATAGGTTCTAACATCGACAGATTTTCCCGAAGGATCCATGCCAATCTTAGTTCCCGGTGCCATCGGGGTTCCAATTGTTGTACAATTTTCCATTTTAAATTTTCTTAGAAAGAAACTTATCTCTCCCATCATACACATCTTAAAACGTGACACCATAAGGTTAGAAAAGTTCTTACAGAATTTGGGATTTGTAGAGCCAAATATGACATCATCCACATATATTTGAATAAGAATGATATCGGCTTTTTCCTTTTTAATGAACAAAGTAGTATCGATTTTACCTTTTGTGAAGCCCGACTTGACCAAAAACTTTGATAAAACTTCATAGCAGGCTCGAGGCGCTTGTTTAAGACCATAAAGTGTGAAAATGTAAACTTCAGATCAAATCAAGCTATTCAAACAATACAATCTCAAATAAGAATGTGACAGTATCAAGATCTTAGAGAGAGAGAGTAGAGAGAGAAAGTAAATATGTATTATGACAATTAAGCTCTTGCAACAATTAACAAGTCATATCCTATTTATACCAAGGATATGAAACACTCAAGTAACTTGAATATGGAACATCTCAAACTCTCAAGTACTTAAACAGTCAAGTACTTAAAACCCTCTAAGCCTTATGTTGACTTTCACTATTTGACTTACATTGTATTCCTTTGACTATTCAATTATAAAGGCTTTTTACAGGACTTTCCCAATTAAATCTTGTATACAATTTAATACACTAACATTCTCCCCCTTTGTATTCAAGATTTAAAAAAATTTGACACTTGTTTTCAGCGTTTGATTCTTCAACTTTTATCTCTGACATCTTTATAACTTTGAAGCTTTAACAATCTTCAGTCTTTGAAGAATCTTGAAAAGTCTTTTGCACTTTGTATCTTTTGAAAAATCAACAAGTCTTGAACACGAATCTGAATTCTTGAAACTTTGAAACTCTGAGTAATCTTTGAAAACTTTGAAAAACTTTGGAACTTTGAGGAATCTTTGAAAACTTTGAGGAATCTTTCAAAACTGTATCTTCATCACTCTGATCTCTTGATCGTCTTCAGAAAACAAACTTTCTCAAATCATTTGGACTTGTCTTCAGAATCTTTTGAGAATGATTTATTTTCATCTGATTTGAACTTTCAGAAATTCTCCACAAGTCTTGACTTTGAACTTTCTTCAGATCTTTGAAATTGATTTGAAATTTGGACTTTGTAGATTTCTCCCCCTTTTTGATGATTGTGAGCTTCATGATCATCAAAACTTTCAATTTCAACTCTTTCTTTGATCTTCCCCTTTGTTAGAAACTAACAATCTCCCCTTTTTATGGTAAGTTTGACATTCTCCGCCCTTTGATCTGACTATCCGTCAATTCATGAAAATTTATATATCCGAATCTTTTCAAATTCAGACATAATAAACAGTGTAACCCTGATTCAATGGATGAAACAGTTAGAATGCCTGTAAGTAGCACGGAGCCACTTTGTACAACGGATGTACATTGATAAGGAGCTTTGGTGATGTTCACTCCTCCAGGGCTTCCATTCAATCATCGAAAAAAATCACAAAGGAATTTTCTATGAATGTTATGACAAGAAAACATATTCCTTGTGTGTACGTGAAAGTGTAGAAATGATTGAAGCTACTCAAGCTTTTTCAGGCTCAAATTGTGTAAACTGTTGAGACAACAACAAGTATTACACGGAGTCAATGTGCATGAAAGAGGTGCGAAGGTGGGGTAACTTTCCTTCTTTTTCAATATCTAAATCTTCCGAGTGAAGACTAGATAGCAGATATGTTGCGTCCCCAAAGAAAATGAAACATTTCTTTGTTAAGAAAGAAACGAGTGGTTGGGGGGGGGGTAATTGCAAGAGTTGGCATGGGATCACTTCCTGTTTCATTGATGGTCACCAAAGAATGTGAACCAATCAGTAATGTGGCTGCCCGACTCAGAAAGTGGTTGGTGCAGAGTTTTGATATTCTTTTAACTCTGTTCTCATACCCTCTTTCTTTTTAACATTATGCTCACTTCTAACCAAACTCTCATTTCCATTTTACCGCTTCACACACTGAGAACAACTCAACCGGATGAGTTATCTCCCCCACTCTTTGATTTTGACCCCTCACTCCTCAATCACTCTAGGATAACTTCCGGGGTAGGAAACACTGGTTTACGTGGATCCATGGAAGTTCTATTTAAGCTCACACAAGAATCCCATGTAAGTCCTAAAAAGAATAGTTGCTCAATAGTTTTACTTGAACAGTTAAGCCCACAATGTATGATAACATTGTCAAAATGTATGCTCATGAGATTTGAGCAATTGAACTTTGAAGATTTCTCAAAACAAAGATATTGAATGTGTTATTGTAATTTTGTTTAGATCATTTGTGTTGACTTTTGTAAGTTTTCCTTGTTTCTTGTTTGACCTATAAATAGGTCTTCCTTGCTTTTGTTATAAAGGAAGCCTCATTTGTAAACATTCAGTAAGAATCCTTAGAGAGAGAAAACCTTGTAACCCTTTCACTTGTGACATTAATACACTTGTGATTTCCCCATGAATTTCATTGTTCTTGATTGTTTTGTGTACGTGATTTGAGTGGACAATATCATTTGGTATCAGAGCAAACAAGAAGAAGCAGATTCGATCAGATTGAAAGTTTTTTTTTTAAATTGTTTTTGGCGGACTTGATATTTCACTGTTTGATCATTGGTTTTCATGTTTTTACACAATTAAATCAAGAAATTGATTTGTTTGTGTACGTTTTATCATAAGGATCAACATTTGTTCAGATCACATAGTCAAATTCGCATTCTAGATTGATCAATTTGATCAAATTGTTAGGTTCGTGAATAGTGAAGTCGAACACTGTAAATTGATCAAAAACTGTAATTTTCGGATTCTTTAGAAAATTCAGTGTTGTAATCTTGATCAGGTTGTTATCGTGGACTAATTGTGTGTTTTACAGAATCAGAAATCAAGTTTTACTTGATTTTTGATCGATCAGGTGAAGAACTCGCAAAGGAAACCCAAGAACGCGCTAGATCCATAAAATGTGCAAGTTCTTCCCAAGAACACACAGATTTCGTGAAACGCACACGTTCATCGCTAGAACGCGCAAGTTGAAGATTCGGTCTAAAACGCGCTAGTCGAAGTTAGCGAGTTTCCATAACGCGCTAGTCAAAGTCAGCGAGTTCCGTACATCTGCGAGTTTGCTTGCGAGTTTGTTAAAACGCGCAAGTATTCATCTGCGAGTTTGTCTGCGAGTTTTTCTACGAGTTTGTCTGCGAGTTTGCTAAACGCGTAAGTAAGCATCTGCGAGTTTGCTAAACGTGCACGGTTCAGCTAGCGAGTTTCTTCGAAACAGTATTCTATGAGTTTCCTCGGTCTGCGAGTTTTCTCGAAACAGTGGTGTGCGAGTTTTGGCGGTCTGCGAGTTTTAAGCCTGCGAGTTTAGTTCATTGCTTCAAATTTGATCAGTATTGAATTTTACACACCGAGTGTAATCTGCACTTCTTGAACGATCAGTTCAAATCACATTTCAGTTATAATCATGTCTAGAGATCTACTCTGCATGGGTTCAAAATCCAAACCACCGGTACTTCAAGTTGATGAATACTCACAGTGGAGGATAAGGATGATCAATTTCTTAAATAATCAAGATAAGAAATTGATGGATTCAATTCTTAATGGTCCACATTTTCCACATGTGACAGTTGCAAGAATTCCAGCTACTGATAATAGTCCTAAAATTCCCGAAAGGATTGTAGCTAGAGATCGTATTCAATACAGTGGCACTGATAGAGAGTTAGTGGAAAGAGATGCAACTGCTTTGACATATCTGATAATGGCCATCCCTAATGATATCTTCAATCGTGTTGACAACCGGGAATCTGGAAAGGATATTTGGGATGAGCTAGAAAACAGTTCATAGGATCAGCAAAATCCATCAAGACAAAAAGGAATCAGAGTATCAATGCTTATGAAGGATTCAAGGCAAAAGAAGGAGAATCTCTGAGGGAAGCGTATGATCGTTACAACATCATTCTAAATGATTTGAGAAGGAATGGAGTTCAAAAGTCTGAATCTGAAATAAACTTCAAGTTTATCAAGAATCTTCAGCCAGAGTGGGATGTCTACACTATTCAAATGCAGATAAATAAAGACATGGATGAAGAAAAGCTGAATGATCTATTCTGTGCTTTAAACGAACATGAAGACAAGATAAAGGAACAGGCTTTTGTGAACAAAGAGTTGCTTCAGTTAAAGGACAAACAAAAGAAGGTAGAAGATTCATTGGCTTTAATTGTTCAGGACAAGGGAAAGAAAGTTAAGTCAAGTTCTGGTTCGGGAAAGAGTTTGAAAAAGAAAGCACTGATCACAAGCATGATTGACAGTTCAGACAACTCAGAGAATGATGCTCCAGATGATGATGAATTGAGAGAATTTGAAGGGAAGCTTCCACTTCTGACTTCAAGCTTTCATAAAAGGTTTGGTCGGAAGAAGTTTTACAATAAGCCAAAGTTTGATTCCTACAAGTATAGCAAGCATAAAGACAGATATGAAGAAAGGAAAGAGAAAGAAAAGAAAGAGGAGAGAAAAGAAGAAAAGAAAGAAGAGAAAGATAAGTTTGATAAGTGTTTTAATTGTGGAAAGCCCGGTCACTTTATCAAAGAATGCCTAGAAAAGCGTGTCAAGAATTACGAGTATTACAAGAAAAAGGCTCAATTGGAGAAGGCAATGGAAAAAGGCACAGCTTTAAAGGCAGAAGATGAGATATGGCTTGGATATTCTGATGATGAAGAGACTGAGGTTGCTAAAGTGAATCTGACTCAAGTCCATTACAACTTAATGGCACATCTGAATGATGAGTCAGATTCTGAGGTAAATTCTGATTCTAATCATTCTGATAATTCTGAATCTTTTAATGATAATGATAAAGTAATGAACTTGATGTCCCAGCTTAATCTGATGAACTCTAAGTTTTTGAAATTAAAAGAAAATTTCAAACAACAAAGGAGTACAATACAAGGACATCAAAATCATGCTTACATCTACAAAACATTGGCTGATGAAAAAGAAGAAGAGAAAAATGTTCTGAAATTGGATATAATTAAACTTCAAACAAAGATTTCTGAACAGCAAAAAGAAATCATGACTTTAAAAGATAAGAATCTTGATCTAACACTTAAGTATGAAATTGTTTTGAAAGATAGGACGGAAGCTTACACGAAGATCAAGGAATTGGAAGATCTTAATTACAAAAGAGGTCAAACGGAACAGACTCTTAAAATTCTAACCAACAATCGGAAAGACACTCAGTTTTATAAAGCAAAACCAGGATTAGGTGTCTCGGATGTGGATGTGTTGAAAAAGGCACCCGAAAATCTTTATAACTTTAAAAAGTCGGGTGATGAACCAATTGTTTTAATTCCACACATCATAGAAACATTTGTAAAACCTGAGACTCCTGAGCCTGAATTTCCTAAGACAGAAAAGGAAGAGACAGTGGAAGAAAAGACATAAATTGAAACTGAATCAGAAACTCAGTATTTTAAATCTGTTAAATTTTCATATGATGAACTGAATACTTCTTACGAAAGTAACAAGGATTCGTTTGTAGAATATGAAAATTTCTTTAAAGAAAAACCTGAGTCTTCAAGATCTAATTCAAATTCTGACAATTCTGAAATTGTTTTGACCTGCTCAATCTTAGAAGATAAAATTGAAAGTGTCATTTCTGATAAGTCTAATTCCGTTTGTACTTCTAAATTTTCTGATCTTGAATATCATCAAGCCTTGGATCAAATTGAAGTTTTACAAAGGCAAATCTCTCATCTCAACATCATGATTGTTGAATTGGAAGATGCAAATGAAAATTTTGGGATGGAACTAGACTCAAGCTTTAATCAAAATGAATCTTTGCAAAAAGAAATCAGAAGTTTAGAATCTCAAATTTTCAAATTATCAAAAGGCAAAAAGGTTATTGTTGATAAAAATATTCCAATTTCTGTGATTAAATGTGAGTCTTCATCTGAATCTGGACAAGCAAAAGTTAAAGGTGAATGTTCTTATTCTGTATCATCTGTTAACATTTCTAAATCTGTTTCTATTTCAGATGAAACTGTGAAGAAAGACTGTTTGGAGCAAAAGAAGACTGTAGTGGAAAAGACTGTGAATGAAATAGATAAATGTCAATGTAGTAGAGTAGATAATGCTTGTTCTTCTGTCAAACAACGAAATTTCAATAAAACGAATATCTTTTCCCGAAAAGAGTTGTTGACGCAAGCTACTACTAGATTGCAATGTTCATATTGTCTTAGTAGTTCATTCTCTTGGAAATAAAAGTCTTCAAAGAAAAATAAACATATCCAATTTAAGAACATAAAGTCTCTGAATCGTTTTAAAGCCAACAAAGCTGAGATTTATTCTTTAAAGAAGAAAAATAATGATTTTCATGCTAATAAACTTGATGATGTGAAGTTTGTGTGGAAGTGGATTCCAAAAGTTAAACTGAACACACAAACTCCACCAAACAGACCAAGATTTGAATGGAGAATTAAAGGGTCATCAGCAAATTTAAATATTGTTAAGAGTACTAACAATAAAGAACCCATATTCATATGGGTACCTAAAGTTAAGTAATTCTTGGTTTCAGGCGTGTCATGTGTGGATCATTGATTCTGGAACTTCAAGACACATGACAACGCATAAACACCTGCTGTTCGACTACGTAGATCATTACGCAGGTACAGTAAATTTTGGAAATGAGATGAAAGGCTATGTCAGAGGTTACGGGACTATAAAGAACAGTATGATCACAATATCAAAGGTTCTGTATGTCGAAGGCTTGGCTTACAATCTGTTCTCCATAAGCCAATTTGCAGAAAAGAAATGCAAGATAGAATTTGATGCTGATTATTGGTACATTAAGGATCAGAGTGGAGCAGAACTCATTAAAGCCGGAAGAATGGGATTGTTATACGGTGTTCACTTTCCAACACTGAAAGCTTCAAAGTCATTATGTCTATTCTCTAAGACATCAACAGAAGAAAGTTGGTTGTGGCATCGAAGACTTTCTCATCAACATTTTCGTGATTTAAACAAGATGAGGACACAACAGTTAGTGATTGGACTTCCTGAATTAAAGATTGAACAAGATTCACTTTGTTCAGCTTGTGCAAAAGGAAAGATGAAGAGAAGTTCACACAAACTAAATATGCTATCCAACTGCAACAAGTGTCTGGAGCTAATTCACATGGACTTGTGTGGACCAATGAGTACTCAATCCATCAACGGAAAGAAATACATATTAGTGATGGTGGATGAATACTCTCGGTATACCTGGTTTGAGTTTCTACGAAAGAAATCTGAAGCTCCTGATCTAATCATCAAGTTTATCAAGAAGATTCAAGTTCTGCTGCAAAGCCCTGTAAAGCAACTGAGGAGTGATAATGGAACAGAATTCAAGAATGCTACTTTGCAAACATTTCTAGAATTTGTTGGCATATCACACAATTTTTCTGCCGTGATGACACCTCAACAAAATGGGGTCGTTGAACGCAAAAATAGAACTTTGGTAGAGGCTGCACGGACAATGTTGGCATATTCAGAACTACCAATGTTTCTATGGGCTGAGGCTGTAGCAACTGCATGCTTCACACAAAACAGGACTATTATCAATAAACGCTTTAATAAAACTTCTTATGAATTGATTAATGGTCGTAAGCCTACTGTTAAATTTCTTCGTGTGTTTGGATGCAGGTGCTATGTTCTTAATAATCGAGAGAACTTATCCAAGTTTCAACCAAAAGCTGATGAGGGGATATTCATTGGGTATTCTCTTCAATCCAAAGCATACAGAGTCTACAATACTCGTACAAAGATGGTGATCGAGAGTGAAAATGTAATCTTTGATGAAAGCAAGACAAGGACTTCTGAACAAAGCAGTTCAGAACTCGGATCTAAAGAAAAAGACAAAGCTTCTACTTCATCAAGAGTAGAACTTGTTCAAAAACAGACTGTGACATCTAACTCTTTCACTGCTTCAGATTTAGATTTACTGTTCTATGATGCTTTTGACGATTTTCGGAACATACAAAGTCAAAATGATATACCTATCACTGATACATCTACTACCACTGCAGATATATCAGGACCCTCTGAAGAAAATGGAGAAGTTTCTACATCTCAAGTACAAGAAGTTTCAGACAACACAACTTCAACAAATAATGAAGATGTTCCATCTACACCTGAAGAAAATGTGTTGGAAACTCCCACTGTAGAAGTTGTTCCATTGCAAAGCACATCAAGTCCAATTGTATCTAATTCAGAAGAAACAGAAATTCAAGTGATTTCAACTCCTGAAGAACCAGCAATACAATATGAGTTTGATTCTTCTAACAATCAAACAGAGGTTGATGTTTTACCAAGCTCACACAGATGGACAAGGAATCATCCTCCAGAAAACATTATTGGTGATCCGTCTGCTAGAGTGACTACCAGATCTGCTTTTCCACCAGCAACTGCAAACTTCTGCATGTTTTCAAATTTTCTGAGCAGCATTGAACCAAAGAAGCCATCAAAAGCGTTAAAAGATCCAGATTGGATAAATGCAATGCAGGATGAGCTGAATGAGTTCAAAAGAAATCAAGTATGGCGATTGATACCAAGACCTAAAGACAAATCAATTGTTGGAACAAAGTGGGTCTTCCAAAACAAAAAGGACGAGGCTGGAATTATTGTGAGGAACAAAGCAAGGCTGGTTGCAAAAGGTTACAATCAACAAGAAGGAATTGATTATGATGAAACTTATGCACCAGTTGCTCGGATTGAAGCCATACGGAATTTTCTAGCTTATGCGGTTCACAAGAATATCAAGGTATATCAAATGGACGTGAAGTCTGCTTTTCTCAACGGCATTCTTCATGAAGAAGTTTATGTGAGTCAACCGGAAGGTTTCGTGGATCCGAAGTTCCCAGATCATGTCTATGTTCTTGATAAGGCATTGTATGGACTAAAACAAGCGCCAAGAGCATGGTATGAAACTTTATCAGTTTACCTAACTGAATCAGGTTTTCGGAAAGGTACAATCGACACTACTCTTTTTCTTAAAAAGAAAGGTAAGGATATGATACTTGTACAAATTTATGTTGACGACATAATTTTTGGCTCTACTTCACAAGATTTGTGTGTAGAATTTGAAAATATCATGAAAAAGCGTTTTCAAATGTTAATGATGGGTGAACTCACATTTTTCTTAGGCCTGCAAGTCAAGCAAACCCCAGAAGGGATTTTTATAAATCACGCTAAATATATATCAGAGATATGTTGAAGAAAAATTTGACATGAATTCTACTTCACCCATGAAAACTCCAATGCTAGCTGGCAGTTTGTTGGATGCTGATATCTCCGGAAAATCAGTAGACCAACATACTTACAGAAGTATAATTGGTTCTCTTCTTTATTTGACAGCAAGTAGGCCAGATATTATGTTTGCAACATGTTTTTGTGCACGGTATCAAGCAAATCCTAAAGAGTCTCATCTTTCTGCTGTCAAAAGAATCTTGAGATATCTCAAAGGCACTCCGAATTTGGGCATTTGGTATCCAAAAGATTCCAAGTTTGAATTAATTGCATATACTGACGCAGATCATGCAGGAAATAAATTAGACAGGAAAAGTACATCCCGAGCATGTCATTATCTAGAAGATAAATTGGTCATCTGGTCATCAAAGAAGCAGAATTGTGTATCCACATCTACAGATGAAGCGGAATACGTTGCGACTGCAAGCTGCTGCTCACAGGTTCTGTGGATGAGAACCCAGCTGAGAGATTATGGATACACATTCCATAAGGTACCAATCTACTGTGATTCTAAGAGTGCAATAGCCATCACATCAAATCCTGTGCAGCACTCAAAGACAAAGCACATAGATATCAGGTATCACTTTATTAAAGACCATGTTGAAAAAGGTGATGTAGAAATGCATTTTGTTTCAACTGATTTTGAAGTTGCTGATTTGTTTACAAAACCTCTTAATGAAAAGAGATTTAATTTTCTAGTCAGTAAACTTGGCATGTTGAACCTTAATGAATAGTTACATCATTCTTTATTTTTCTGAGGGGGAGCATTTCTCTATATCTGGTATGCTTGAGTAATTCATTTTCTCAATATCAAAAAGTTGGATACTGTTAACAAATCTGGACTCATGCTCAATGAGTACCAAAAGTTTTATCTGTTTTACAGGTTTTGTATTGGACTATGACTTCTGATCAAATCAGATCAGGACTCGTACTTCATGATTTGTGCTTAACAGGAAAAATCAAGGGGGAGAAATAAAGATGAGTGCATACTTCAAGGGGGAGCACAATGAAAAAGTCTGTAAGTGTGTATGTAAGTTTGAAAAGTCTGAAAAGTTTTTGAAAAGTCTGCAAAGTGTTTCTGGAGAAAAATACTGATTTTGTGCTAAAAAGTCAATTCTGAAAAGTTGCTATTTTGGGAAAGAAAAAGTTTCCATTTTTAGAAAGATTTCATTTTTGGAAATATTTCTCAAAATTTTTCTAAGTCAGGAAACGCGCAAAGCACTATGCATAAGCTTAAACGCGCAAGTTAAAGCTAGCGAGTTTGGAAAACGCGCAAGCTGAAGCTAGCGAGTTTGAAAAACGCGCAAGCTGAAGCTAGCGAGTTTGAAAAACGCGCAAGAGCTAGCGAGTTTGCTTTAAACGCACTAATAGAGGCGTGCGAGTTTCAGAAACGCGCAAGGCGTTACGTGCGAGTTTGGGCGAGAGCGTGCGAGTTTCATCTTTCTTAGGCGTGCGAGTTTCAGAAAATTTTCACTTATATTGTTTCTTAAGTGAAAATCACACACCTATTTGTCGATTTTTTGGGACAAATACCTTGTTTTGTTGATATGAGAGAAGAAAAACTCAAATCGTGCGTTGTGTGCGAGTTTTATTCAAATGAATAGTATCTTGCGAGTTCTATGAATGAACAGTGGCTTGCGAGTTCTTTGACTTGGGAGTTCTGTGAATGAATAGTGACTTGCGAGTTCTTTGTGTTGCGAGTTTTGTCGAGTATATATATATATATATATATATATATTCAGTCTCATTCTCTCTCATTATCAACCTGCGGATTTCTTCACTTAGCGATTTTCTCTCTGATTTTTTTTCTTGCGACTTTCAACTTCTCAGTTCATTTTCATCGAAGATTCAAGTGTAGGTTATTGTTTTATATTTCTTTGATTGTTTGTTGTTAGTTTTATCGTTTCTAGGGTTTTGTTTTTCAAGATTGTCGATTCAAAATGGTTTGACTGTTCATCTTCCTTACTTCGGTGTGTTCAAAAAATTGACAAGAACACTGAATATTTTGATTTTAATCTTTCAAAATAATGTTTCGATATTGAAAATAATACTTGTTGAAATCTGGAATTACTCGATATACATATTTTTTTTTGCAGGTTACCATGACATTGGAAGGTTGAAACTGAACTGTTGTTCATATTGAACTATATTGGACTGAACAGAAATCGAACCATATTCTGGACTTGAACTGATATCCTAAACTACACTAATCTGGACTTAATGGATGGATAAACAATTTCATAATCTTTAATCATATTGTTAAAAGATTAAAAGAAGTTTAAAAGTCAGATTTGTCATAAAGGTGAAAAGTTTGAATTTTTGAAAGTCAAATTTGAATTTGAATTTCAAAATTTTCAAATAAAAGTAAATTGCAAAGTTTGGGTATTGGAGTTCATTTCAAATCTTTTCAAATATAAAGAGTCGAATGTTTTTGGATACCTTGCAAAATCAGTAAAATAAATAATTTTTCAGATTTCAAGTATTATTTTTAAATACAACATTAATTTGACAGAATAAATTCGAAATGTGAAGTTTTGTTGTCAATTTTATGTTTTGTGTGTTGAAGTGTTATTCTGTTCATTCAAAGTTGCAACTTGTTTTCTGCAACTTACTGTGCTTTCATTGCAAGATTTTAAAGTGCATTGTTCTGTACTTCAAAATTGGTTTTTCTGAAAAACAGGTTTTGGATTTATACTGACATATTGGATTTTATCCAATACATTTTATGATTTTTCAGGAAATCAATGGCGGAGGAAAACATTCATGACCAGAGTGTTAAGATGGATGAACATGATCCAAATGTTTCACGGGAAATGCCCATGCCTTCTTCTCGATCTCATTTTTCTGAAGTTGGTGCTGATCCTGATCTTCAATTGATCAATCCTTAAGATTATCTTCCTTTATCACCAAACAATCACCATGTAATCTTTGAAAATCTGATGGTCAAGCCTTTGATAAAGGATATTCTGAGACATCATCCCATCTGCACTGCCTTAACTGCAACTGCTAATGTACCAATGATCTACTTACAACAAGCATGGAGAACCATTGAGCATGTAGTGCAAGGCGACAGAAAGTATTTCACCATTCACATTGACTACTTCACATCCATCCTGACCTTTCAAAGACTTCGTCTGCTTCTTGATCTACCTTTGCCAGATTCCAGAGAAGGAAAGACAATTTTTGATCCCTATCCGACTGATCATGAAATGTTTGCTGGTATTCGTGCTCTAGGATATGTAGGAAATCTGTCAAAGATGAGTGACTTTCGGAAGTCAAACTTGCCACCATTCTACTATCATTTTTTCTCAGTGATCAACAAGTGCTTGACTTCACGACACTCTGGGCACGACAATACAAACATTCATACTCTAAGACTGTTCCATGCTATCATTTATGATCTGCATGTTGATTATGCTGTGGCCATCTGGACTGAGCTGTATGAGAAAGTTCTGAGCAAGAGACATTCAAAGAAGCCAAAATATGTGCCTTATCAAAGATTTTTACAACTTATTGTCTGAGGTATACTGAGATCCAGCCCAGAGGTTCCAAAGAGATTACACCATGAATGTGCCCTAGAAAATGAAATGACTCATTTTCAAAAGCAGAAGCAATCCTTTCCTTTTGAGATGACAGTTCCTGCTGCACTGCTTGCTTATGCCAATCTGAATGCTCCGAGTGTTAGGCATTATAAGGAGTCCATGGGATTGCCAGAGCCGGAGATCCCTACCCAGGACTCAGAACCAGTTAGTAGAGCGGAGTTGGTGAGGGTTCAACATACTACGGGAGTAGTTGAACGGGAAAGTGAGCAGAGAGAAAATATAGAGAGGGGTTCAGGAGTGGGTCAGCCTTCTGTACTGGAGGGTGTGGGAACACAGGCACAATCTGCCACGCATTTAGTGATTCCTACATCTCAACCTGAGATTGCTATCATTCCTCAATTGAGCACTCAGGAAGAGAATCCCAACGAAAGTAAGAACTCTGAGAAAACTATATCGGTTGGTCAAGCAAGTTCTTCTAGTACTTCGGTACCTTCAGCAACATCAGCATAGGATGCAGCAGATCAAGGAAATGATCAAAATGTTAATACAGATGATAACTTGGGCCATAGTTTTGGATTTTTGGAAAATGTTTCATTACAACAAAGTCTTGGTTCTACTGCAAGAGATCCTGACTTGGAAGGTGTTGATTCAATAATCAGGAATATTGTTTCTGATTCTGGAGTTATAAGGCAGGAAGAGGGAGCATTAGTTGAAAACTCAGAAAATGTGAGGATTAGAGTGAATGAAGAAAAAGAACATGGTGAGCGTGAGTGTATCCAAACCTACCATTCTAGAAGGGCAGCCACATCTGCTACCTCGTCGCATGTGTTGCGAGCAAGAGGTATTAAAACAGACATTAGTCTCCCAATAATGCATATGCACACCTCAGCCAGCCATTCTATTGCCTCTCAACAAGCTATAGTCTCATCTTTTCAAGGGGATTTAGCACATACTCTATCTGCCTTTCACTCGGAAATGGCAGGTATTGAAACAAGAACTCAGTTGCCCCCGAGTTTGACTTCTTTCAGTGCACCATTGAGTCTAGAACCAATTGCTACATCTATTTTCATTCCTAGGACATAATCAAACATATCTGCTACCATCGGGAGTCTTCGTGCCCCGATCGGAACATCTGTAGTAGATCCGCATTCCGGACTACGCGGATCAGGTGGAAGTCCCGTCATTGCTAACACTATGCCAGCTTTGAGCACATGCCACACTGTTGTATCTTCAACAGTTGTGTTAACGGGAAGCTTAAGTAGCCCCAGTGTTAGTTTACCCGAATTCGTTTCAAGGGAATTTCTCAATGACGCCCTAAAGGTCGTTGAAAACTCTTTATCGTAGAAATTTCAGTTGGAGATGAGTAAGGCAACAGAAAAGTTTGAGGAGGAGATTGGGAAGGTGTTGAGGATGCTGAAAGGAAAAAATCAAGTTGTTGAGGAACCTGAGCAAACAGTTCCACCACCATCTGTTCCACAACCACAACCAATTCTATCAGTTTCTGAGCAGAAATCTTTACTTCTAGCCCAACTGTTATCCGAAGCTCCAGCAGATCAAACCGAAGCAGATCTTATTGGTTTACTGAGGCAACAATCTCAACCAATTGTTCCTCAGGTTCCAGTAGATTATGCCACTCAATCTCAGTTCAACCAGTTCAAAGATTCAGTGGAGAAGCACTTACATGATCTAACCACAGCAGTTCAACTTTCTTGCAAGGCTCAATCTGATGCAGTTTTAAAAAAGAGGCATGATCGTGATTCTGATCAAGATCATGAGGGGAAGATGAATAAGAGACAGAAAACTGCAGAAGATACTGTTATTGTTACTGTTGAGGAGCAGGGGACTGAAGTAACTGAAACATATGGAGATCAATCAGAAAAGGAACAGTTGGAAGAGAATGTTCCAGAGGCTGAAGTAGAGTTGATGATCTATGACAATACAGAATCAAGGGTTGAAAATCCTGCGATTGCCACTGTTGAGGAAGTAATGTAAATGTTGGGAGTTACGGTTGAAAACTTTGTCAACCTAGATGATTATGAAAGTGATGATGATGAACAGGCTGCTGCTAGGTATGACAGTTACTGGAAAGTTAAGGAGGAGGGAATGGACGTTATTGAGCACAACATTCAAAGTGATGGACCTGATCCAGAGAATTCAGTTACAGTTGAAGAGTTTGTACAGAATGCTATTTCTCAAGGAAATATGGGTCAGAGTGAAAATGTTCTGGATGACTTGTTTGGAGAAAAATTAGATGAAAATTTTGATGATCTTGAAGGTGAAGATGAAGAGATTGTAGATCTTGATCAAACGTTTCTAGTTCATCAAGCCGAAGTTGTGGAGGTTGCACAGATTGCGAGTACAGTTGATTATGCTCCCCCAAATTACAGATTGTTTGACGAAGATGAAATCTTGACTGCTATTCCGATAGTCTCACCCACAAGAAACTTCTATGTCCCTGAAAACCTTGATGCTTCTGAACCAAGAGTTGCTCTTCCCTTGCCTGAAGATTTTGATTCAGAACAACCAGCTGAACAACCCAAGCAGAAACCAAAAACTGATAAGCCCAGAAAGTCAAAAAGATCAAGAATTCCTACCCCAAAGCCCAAACCAAAAGATCTTGAAGAAGAAAGGCCAATCATTATTGATATCCAAGACTTCAGGAATAAGCTGTACAAAGAAAGAAAACAAAGAGAAAAGGAGGAAAGGCAGATAATCAGGGAAGCTAAAGCTGAGTTAAGAAAAGAGGAAGAAGAAGCAGCCAGAGCAAAAGCTAGTGCACTTCCTTACATGCGAAACCCAGATAGCCCAAAGATATTGAGCAAAGCTGAAACCTCTATACAGTTAAATCCAAATCCTGTTTTTTCTACTCCTATGGAAGTGGAAGAATTCTGAAAAGCTCATGATCCAGCACTTGAATCAATGCAAGCAGAAGAGCTCATCTCTTATGAAATCAGTGATATAGGGAAAGTTACATTTAAAGGAGATGTTAGAGTTGGTGCTATTCCTTATACAGGATATGATGTTGAGGGGGATTCTTTGAAGTTCATTGAGATCATTAGAAAGTCTCTCAAAGTACCATTCCTGGAAGAGTCAACCAAAATCTTTGTTTCTTCTCTACAGCCGATTGATGAAGCTTGTTTTTATGGTGTTGGAGAGAGAGATAAAGTTTATCAAGCCAATTACATCAGGTTCATGAAGACAATGTGTAGTCTTTCCCCTTATGCCAAAAGAAAAGAGATTCTGCAAATTCAAAATGTTCATATTTGCAAGATTCTTAATGTCCATTATCCAAAGTTCACAGTTCAAAGAAAATATATGAAGATCAGTTCCTTTACAGAAGCTGATTTTGATAACTTGAACTTCTCAGACATTATGTTCATTGTGAATGAGTTCAGAGACAGGAAAAACAGAAGGAGGTCACAAGCTGTTGCTTATGCTTTAGATGCTATTAAAAGATTCATGACAAGGAGTGTCTACAATGCTTATTCATTTGATTTTCAGCTTGGCATTGAAACCAATCAGAACAGAGTAAACCTTCTGGCACCAAACTTCAACCATCCCAAGATCAAAGTTCTAGAGTCCTTTCAGATCTCCAGATATCCAGAGTTGGGTGTGATGTATGTTAACACCAAGTCTCATAAGAAGCAGTTCATGAGAGCATCAGAACTAGCTAAGTATTCAGATGGTACTTTGAAGTATGTGCGGAAAGTGCTTGAAGATAAATTGTTTCTGTCTGAGCAGGAAAGATTAAGAAAGAATGAAGCTGTAAGAACTGTTGAGTCTCTTAACATGGAAGCTATGCTAGAAGCGATCAACAAGAAGATTGATTTCAGGGAGCACATCAGGAGGTTTGAAGCTTACCTTGGGATCAGAAGAATCTGCTTTAGAATATGGGACTAGAGCAAAATTGTCAAATGATCTAATAGGGGGAGATTGTTATTGTAATTTTGTTTAGATCATTTGTGTTGACTTTTGTAAGTTTTCCTTGTTTCTTGTTTGATCTATAAATAGGTCTTCCTTGCTTTTGTTATAAAGGAAGCCTCATTTGTAAACATTCAGTAAGAATCTTTAGAGAGAGAAAACCTTGTAACCCTTTCACTTGTGACATTAATACATTTGTGATTTCCCCATGAATTTCATTGTTCTTGATTGTTTTGTGTACGTGATTTGAGTGGACAATATCAGAATGAATGAAATGAAAACAAGAGAATTGTTTTGAGAATCTGACAATGTATCAATCAGATCAAAATGAAATGGTTAGGGTATCAAAGAATTGGATATTTTGTTTATATGAACGAATATAAACAATTTATCAATGAACACACAAAATTGGAAATGATGATTGATGCTTAACAAATTCGAAAGCAAACGGGAGTATTAGCATCGAAAAATTGTTTCGTTATGAGACATGGTAATAAAAAATTCAAATGAAGTACTGAACCGATGTATATGAATACTTGACAGTATATAGACAAGATAATACACAAGTATTGATCTTTGGAAACACACGGTCAGTTAAACAGTAAAGCTCAATAATGAAAAACATTTAAAATCACACTTCCAAATTCATGAAATCTTTTGAGAATAAAGAAGTGGTTTGAACATTTACGAAAACGTTTTTCAAGATTGAAAGTTGTTCTTCTTTCAAACAATCAGAGATTTGGATTAGAAGATACTTACATTTAAGCCCCCTCTCAAATCATGATAGAATGATTTAGGTCTATTAAGCTCCCCCTGGATATTTACAAAATATCCATGTCTGAACATTTAGGAACGGGTCCTGATCTGTCATCTGATCAAAAGCCACAATCTTGACATTTAAGTATGGGTTTTGAACTATTTTGTTCAAAAGCCATTGTTCTTTGAGGTACGAGTCCTAGACTGCTTTGTCTAGAAGTCAAACATCATGCTCCCCCTTAAACTTTGGGTGCCTGCAACACAGTTTTAGCTTTTGGTACCCACTGGTATTTGGGTCCTGATGTGTTAGTTGCAGTTCTTGTGTGGTTAACATAATAAGAACCATACCAGTAATTGACAAAATTCTTACTTACAAAGTCATGTGCTCCACAGTAAGAACAACATATTTTCTTCTGAGCAATCCTGATAAGATGATTAGTAGAATAAAACGTATCAGAATTACCAAAAGATTTACCTTTTTGCACACTGTTCTTGTTGGCATTTGTTAGAGCATAAATATGTTGGATACAAGATCAAGAAGACTGAAGGTCAAAGTGTAAGAAGTAAAAGCTGAGAAAGTCAACTCTCAAGTGAAAGTCAAAGTCTTTGTAATAAAAGTCAAAGTCAACATTTGTATTAGTTTTTGTTTCCTTGTTGTTTTAGTTGTAGGTATAAATAGTTTCCTTTCCTTTGTAATTTGTAGAAAAACGAAAGTGGAGAGTATTATTCAGTTGTATTTTTAGAGAGAGAAATCTGTTGAGAGAGAAAGAGTGTTCTAGAGAGAGAAAGTTTGTAATCTTGAATTTGAAGTGAAATCAAACAGGTAATTTGTTGGGAAATTCAGAAATACATAAGTACGGTTAATGCTGCTAGCAGAACTTGATTACTACTTCTGAAGTTAATGCTGCTGATTCAGGTTAATGCTGCTAGTCAAAGATTAATACTGCTAGAAGAAATTACTACTGCTAAGCAATTTTAGTACTGCTAGTAGTTAGTACTGCTGAACTTAATACTGCTCAAAGTATTAATGCTGCTGAAGACTTAGTGCTGCTTAAGAGATAATCAAGATTCGTGCAGATCAAGTTTAAAGATTATGGAAGACTTGGAGATAAAGTTGGAAGATTATTCTAAAGATCTTTTATTATTTGTAATTATCTTTTATCTTCAGTATATGTATAGAATAGTTTAGATCAATTTTAGAGAGAATTAATTCTGAATTTTCTGAGTTTTTGTTTTCATAGAGAGAATCAACCTCAAGGCTTATAGTCCTAGTTCTAGAGAAGTAGAATTCGTATTGGTGAACCTGTTCATCAATATTGAGGTTGAGTGTTGAATCTTGTAGCTTTACAATCATTCAATAAAGTTTACAAGTTGTTATTGTGATTCACTGTTTCGTTGATCTTTGAATATTAAAGTGTTATTCCGCAAACTTCTTTAATATTCTTTCTGAGTGTTTATTCTTGTTAAGAATTAAGATCCTGACAAGTGGTATCAGAGCAAGTATTCTCAGAAATCTTATTCATCATGGAAAACACAGTTGAATCAAACAGTACTCTTGTCTCAAAGGTTCCAATGCTCAGATCCAATGAATTTGACATGTGGAAGATTAGAATCAAGCAATACATTCTCCTCATAGATTAATCCATGTGGGACATCATTGAGAATGGCCCATCTGATGCAGGAAAGATTGGTGAAGATGGAAAAAGAACCCCACCAAAGACGGATGCAGAAAGAAAGACAAGGCAGACAGAGATGAAAGCCTTGAGCACACTGCTCTTGGCCATTCCCAATGAGTATCAACACCAATTCTGTAATTGCACTGATGCACAGATGCTTTGGAATGCTCTAGAAAAGAGATTCTCTGGTACCAAAAGTACCAAGAGAAATCAGAAGGCAATTTTGAAGCAACAGTATGAAAACTTTATGTTAACTAAGAATGAGTCAATGACTCAAACTTTTGACAGGTTTAACAAGCTAATTGGTGAACTAGCCACTATGGGAGTACAGATTGATCAAGATGATGTAAACAGAAAGTTCTTAAGGTCCCTTGGAGATGAATGGACCATGTACATTGTTTCATTCAGACAAAATGAACAATTGGAAGAGAAAGAACTTGATGATATGTACAATGATCTTAGAGTATTTGAAGCTGAGGTAGAGGCCAAGAAGAAACCTTCTGGATATATTCATAATGTTGCACTCCTATCAGCATCAATTGATTCTACTGCTAACCCTGAATCAGTTAATGCTGCTAATGGAGCAAATCAAGAAAAGGCACTGAATCTGTGTTTGAAGCCTTTCTTTCCAGTCATGGAAACTCCTCTTTAATTAATGATGATTTGGAACAACTTCATCCTGATGACCTTGAAGAGATGGATATTAAATGGCAGATGACCATGCTTTCCATGAGGGTGAAGAAGTTCATCAAGAGAACTGGGAGGAACAACTTCTCCCAAAGAAGAGAAGATGGAGCAGAGTTTGATAAATCAAAGGTCGAGTGCTATAAATGCCATCTGAAGGGACACTTTGCCAGGGAATGCAGAAGTGGAGTGTCTCACAACAACAACCACCAACAAGCACAGTCTGGAAACCTCAACCATAATAGAAACTCTGCTCAAGCCTTTGTTTCTCAACAAGGAATGGGGTTTGACTGGAGTGATCAAGCAGAAGAGGCTATCCAAAATCAAGCTCTTATGGCAGAAGTATCTGATCTCCCAACTGAGGTAAGTTCTAATCTCTGTTCTAAAACTTGCATAGACACTGTTAGAAGTTACAGGGATCACAATCAGAAGATGAGTGATGACCTTAAGAGATTAGAAAAAGATACAAAAGACTATGTGAGAAATGTTGAGAGGTTTGAGGAACAGATTAAAGGTTTTCAAGCCAATAAACTCCAACACTCATATGATACAAATTACTGAAAGTGGGAGAAGAAGGATCTAGAACTCAAATTGACCAAATCTAAAGAGGAGAGTGAAAAGTTGAGAGAGGAGCTAACCAAGGTTAAGCTTGACGGGGAAAAGTTTTCCAATGCTTCTAAAGCAATGGACTCTTTACGACAAACTCAGATTCATGACAAATTGAGAAGAGGAATTGGGTACAATGCCACTCCACCACCATATAACAACAATTACATTCCTCCTACTTCAGATTTGCTAGAAACCAAAGATAGGAAGGACTTGCCTGAGGGAGCCACTGAGATAGATCCCTTAGATGAGGTAGTTGTTGAGGATAAGACTGAGAAAGAGGTTGGTAAGAGTAAGCAGAACAATGTGTGTGGTGAGATTCCTCTAGAGAATAACATTATCACCAATGAGGACTATGGAAGGGATTGGATCAAATCAAAGGACATAGAGAAGACAGAGGGAAAGTCTGGTAAGGTCCATTACAAACAGACCACAATTGTGAATCCAGTTCCTTGCAAACAGTGTGCATGTAAGAAAACTGAACCCCTAAAACATGATAAAAAGAGGGGAAATCAAAGAAACTGGAATAATCAGTGGGCACAAAAACAAGGGGTTGATTTGAGTAAAATCAATAGACCAAAACCTTGTTTTATCTGTGGCAAATTGAATCATCTTGCCAAATACTGTTATTTCAATCCTATGAACCAAAGGATGAATTTTCAAAGATCTATGCAAAAACCCTTTGGTTACAGGAAGATTGAAAGGAACCATGTGGCTAAGAAATCTGTTAAACCTAAAAGCCACATGAAGAAAAAGATTGTTAAAGAAAGTGTCAATATGTGGGTTCCTAAATGCACTAAAACTGTTAGTACTGCTACCCCAAATAGTATTGCTGACAATGATAGTGCTGCTAGAAGCAATACTACTGCTATCAATGTTAGTGCTGCTGACATTGTTAGTACTTCTTCAAATGTTAATATTGCTAACTCTGTTAGTACTGCTAACAAGGTTAGTACTGCTAAACTTGTTAGTGATGCTAACTCTGTTAGTACTTCTCAGGTTAGTACTGCTCCTAGTGTTTGTGCTGCTAGACCAATCATATTGACAAAGTACTCCAATAAAGAGTGTACTGATTTTAAAAATCTCATCAAAAAGGAATGTAAGTACTTTGATGAGAAAGGGAGACCCAAGACCACTTTGGCTTGGGTCCCCAATCAATACTAATTGTTTAATCTTATGTGCAGGGCAATAAGCAGCTCAAGGGGAAGAGGATCTGTCATGTTGATAGTGGTTGCTCTAGGCACATGACAGGGAACATGTCATGCCTCAAGAATTTCAAGAAAATTGATGGTGGGCATGTTGCCTTTGCTAATACTCCAGATGGAGGTAAGATAAGTGGTAAGGGGGATGTAATCAAAGGTAAAATGACCTTTGAAGATGTATTCTATGTTGAGCAGTTAAGGTACAACCTGTTAAGTGTATCACAGGTTTGTGACAAACAACATAGTATATTATTTACTGATTCTGAATGTATTTTCCTTGCTCCTGGATTCAAGGTAGTTGATGAAAAGATGATACTACTAAGAACTCCCAGAAAGGATAATGTATATTGCTTAGATATGGAAAGTGTTTCAACTAATTCATCCCTAAACTGTCTTGTTTCAAAAGCTTCTTTGGATGAATCATCACTTTGGCACAGAAGGATGTGTCACATGAACCTTAAAACAATGAATAAACTTGTTAAAAACAACCTTGTAAGAGGTTTACCTTCCAAAGTCTTTTCATGTGATGATCATTGTGTTGCCTGTCTCAAAGGCAAACAACACAAAACTTCTCATAAGTCCAAAGAGTTGAACACAGTCTCTAATTCTCTTCAGTTGTTACATATGGATCTGTTTGGTCCTACAAATGTTATGAGTATAGGCAAGAAATCATACTGCCTAGTTATTGTTGATGATTACTCTAGATTTACTTGGGTATATTTTCTAAGGACTAAGGATGTGACAAGTGTACTGATCAAATCCTTTATTCTAAGAATTGAAAACCAAACAAATCAAAAGGTAAAAGTCTTTAGGTCAGACAATGGTACTAGATTTATAAATCATGACCTAAACACCTTTTGTGAGGAGAAAGGAATTGAGAGGCAATACAGTGCTCCTAGGACTCCACAACAAAATGGTGTTGCTGAGAGAAGGAATAGGACACTGATTGAGGCTGCTATATATCTGTTAGCTGATTCCAAACTACCAATTAATTTATGGGCTGAAGCAGTTAATACTGCTTGTTATGTCCAAAACAGGGTTCTAGTAGTCAAGCCTAAAAACAAGACACCATATGAGCTTTTAAATAAAAGAAAACCATTTATTGGATTTTTCAAACCTTTTGGGTGTCCTTGTACCATTCTCAATACCAAAACTCACTTAGGAAAGTTTGATAGCAAGGCAGATGATGGTTTTCTTGTTGGTTACTCATCTCAGAGTAAGGCTTACAGAGTTTTTAATACTTCTTCTAAAATAATTGAGGAAAGTGACAATGTCAATTGCAATGAGAACACACCAAATCCTATTGGGTCTGGTCCTTAGTGGTTATTTGACATTGATTCACTAACTAACTCTTTGGGTTTCAGTAGTGATTATCATGCAGGTTCAGGAAGTGGAGGATCAGGGGATGATCAAGTACAAGTACAAGACATTATTCCTCAGTCTGTGATCTTTCCCATACCTATAATAGAGCCTGTTGATGTCTGTGCAAAGGAAACTATGACTGGACAAATTCAGAGTGAAGAAGAAGGAAGAGATGAAGAGAATCAAGTGCATGAAGAGCCAGAAGCAGCTGATGAGATCCCCTCAACTGACTTAAATGACTCAAATCTAGATGTGGGACTCAATGAAGAACCTAGTCATCAGACTAGAACTCAAAAGAACCATCCTCCAGAGCTGGTCATAGGAGATATTTCTTCTCCTATGATAACAAGGAATCAAAGCAGACTTCAAGAGCTGCAGGATCAGCAACACACAGTACTCTCTTGCTTTCTATCTCAGATTGAGCCTAAGAAGGTTTATGATGCAATGAAAGATTCAAGTTGGATAGAAGCTATGCAAGAAGAGTTACTGCAGTTCAAATTGCAAGAAGTTTGGAACTTGGTGGACCTTCCAAAAGGTCATAGAGCTATTGGCACCAAGTGGATTTTCAGGAATAAAAAGGATGAGAGAGGAATTGTGATCAGAAACAAAGCAAGGATTGTGGCACAAGGGTACACTCAAGAAGAAGGCATTGACTATGAAGAAATGTTTGCTCCAGTGGCAAGGTTAGAGGCAATTAGGCTATTTCTAGCCTATGCCTCATACATGAAGTTCAAGGTATACCAAATAGATGTGAAGAGTGCCTTTCTTTATGGTACAATTGATGAAGATGTATATGTTTGTCAGCCCCCTGGATTTGAAAATCCATCATATCCAGACAGAGTATACAAACTGAAGAAAGCACTTTATGGTCTTCATCAAGCCCCAAGAGCATGGTATGATACTCTATCTACCTATCTCTTGGAGAATGGGTTTGAAAGAGGAATAATTGACAAGATCCTCTTCATTAAAAGGAGTAAGAAGGACATCCAACTTGTTCAGATTTATGTGGATGACATCATCTTTGGATCCACAAAAGATCAGATGTGTAGAGACTTTGAAAATTTGATGCACAAGAGCTTTAAAATGAGTTCAATGGGTGAACTTACCTTATTCCTTGGGCTTCAAGTGAAACAGAAGAAAGATGGGATCTTCATAAGCCAATCAAAATATGTGAAATACATTCTGGATAAGTATGGTTTAACAGACTCAAAGCCAGCAAGCACACCTATGGAGACTCATAAAAAGATCACTGCTGATCTTGAGGGGGAGGATGTTGATGTCCATCTATATAGATCAATGATTGGATCTCTCATGTATCTCACAGCCTCAAGACCATACATCATGTTTCCAGTGTGTTTGTGTGCCAGATTCCAAGTCAAGCCAAAGCAATCACATCTTCAAGTTGTTAAAAGGATTTTCAGATACTTAAGAGGGCAACCTAGATTAGGTCTTTGGTATCCTTATGAATCCAACTTTGACTTGATTGCTTATTCAGATAGTGACTTGGGAGGTGCTAACATGGACAAAAAGTCTACTTCAGGTGGATGTCAATTTTTGGGTGCAAGACTAGTATCTTGGCAGTGTAAGAAGCAAACCACAGTGTCCTTATCAACAACAGAAGCTGAGTATATTGCTGCTGCAAGTTGCTGCTCTCAGGTTCTATGGATTCAGAATCAGATGCTGGACTATGGGGTAACCTTTCTTCACACTCCAATCTTCATTGACAATAGCAGTGCTATAAGCATTGTTAACAATCCAGTCAAGCACTCCAAAACAAAGCACATTGAGATCAGGTATCACTTTATTAGAGATTGTAATGAAAAGAAGCTAATTCAAGTTGCTAAAGTTCATACTGACAACCAGTTTGCTGATCTATTCACTAAAGCCTTTGATGTGGGTAGATTCACTTTCTTGGTCACAAGTGTAGGCATGATCAACTCTGAATGAGCTCATGTCTTAAAAAGTGTTTTCATACCTGTTATTGGTTTATTCTTTGGTGCTACTAACATCTTTCTCAGTAAGTTATTACCTTGCTCAGAGTACCTAAAGCTTCAAAAAGTGTAAGTATAGTTAATGCTGCCAGTGCAGTTTTAATACTGCCAGTGCACAGTTAATACTGCTAGTTAGTTAATACTGCTCACAGTTAATACTGCTAGTTAGTTAATACTGCTAGGAGTTAATACTGCTCTTAGTTAATACTGCTACTTAGTTAATACTGCTAGGAGTTAATACTGCGCTCAGTTAATACTGCTAGTTAGTTAATACTGCTAGTGGTTAATACTGCTCTCAGTTAATACTGCTAGTTAGTTAATACAACTAGTAGTTAATACTACTCTCAGTTAATACTTCTAGTTCGTTAATACTGCTAGTGGTTAATACTGCTTATGTCCCGAATCGTATAAATACCCTTTTTGCCCGCCTAAAAGTTCATAACGACTCTTTGATTTCTATTCATCTGCTCTCTAACCCTTTTTCTCTCCAGCTCCTAGTAAGTTTCAGGCAAGAACACTCAAGTTCAATGGCATCCATGGCATTCATTGACGAGCACAACGAAATCGCTATGCTTCAAAAGCCTAAACAAGCTGCTGGTTTCCATCAGATTGTAGATTTTCTCAAATCCAGCCACATTGCCCATGCTCTTACTGTATCGCCAACAATCTACATAGAGCATCAAAGACAATTCTGGGCAAATGCCACAGTAGTCACAGAGAATGGGGTGCATATAATCAAGACAAGGGTATGTGACAAACCCTTGTCAGTTTTTGAAGAGGTGATACGCATCTGTCTACGTCTAGACGATGCTGCAGGTATTACTTCTATTCCTAATGAGGACTTGTTCTCAAATCTGTCAAGAATGGGGTATGGAGGCCAATTGGGTGGTTTCAAATTCTCAAAAGCTAAATTTTATACCCAATGGCGTTTTCTTGTTCATACCCTGATGCACTGTATTTCCAAAAAGACTACTGGATGGAGTGAGTTTAGCAGTATCATTGCTTATGCTTTGGTCTGCTTGGCCACTGCCAGAAAGTACAATTTTTCAAGAATGATTTTCAGTGATCTTGTATAAACTTGGGAAGCAAAAAGAGTTTTTATATGTACCCAAGGTTTGTACAGGAAGTTATAACCCATGAATTGACGGATATGCCTCATTTTGATGAGGTATATGTACCCAAAATCCCCAAAGGTAAGGTCTTTTCAAACATGAAAAGATCTCCATTGGACTTGGAAGGAGTTGACACCCCATTGTTCTCTACAATGATGGTGGTGTCCCACAATGAAGAAGGTATGGCTTCAGGGTCAAGGCCCTCATTAGACCATCCCACTGAAAGCCAATCCCAACCTTCAATCACCATATCAATCCCACAGTCCCTTGTTCAAAAACAAACTTCACCAATCACCAATACATACATCAGGAAAAAGGTAAAGAAGGCTCCTTCCCTTCTTGTACCCTCATCCACAGAGCCTTTAAGCCCTCTAATGGAGAATTCTCCATTAGAGAATATCTATAGGGAAACCACAGGGGTGTCTCCCAACCCCTAGGAGGTGCTCAAAGGTCCCAGGTGTCAAGAAACCATGGGGGTAGCAGGTGCTTCTGGTAGGCAGAAGACCTCTACTACAAAAAGATCCCATGATCCTTCAAAAGGGGGTAACTCTCCTGGAGAAGGTGAGGACATATATGACTATTATGAATTGATGGAAACAATGGGAAACATCAACATGGAAGTAATCAAGCAGGGAAAAGACATAGAAGAGTTGAAACTGATCATTCCGTCTCAACAAGTTCAGATCACCAACCTGAAGAAAATGGTGAAGAGATTGATCCAGAAAAAGAAGAAGAAACAGTTTGTGCTCAGAAGAAGGGAACCAGTGACTGATGCTCCCAAAAAGGGGGAGTCAGAAGTTGATGCCAACATGGAAGATGCCAAAGATAAGGGGGAGAAGGATAAAGTTAATTTTGAGGGGGAGCAAGAAAAAGAAACAGAGTTTGTACAAGAAGCAGAAACATCAAGCAGAGCAGTAGAAACAGAACAAACAGCAACAGTTAATGCTGTTGAATCAAGCAAAGCAGCAGAAACTGTTAATACTGCTGAACTGAAGGAAGCAGCAGAAATAGTGCAAGAAGTACTAACAGATCTTGAAATTGCTGAAACCTTAATCAAAGCCAAACATGATACTCCCAAGGTCACCTCAAAGGCCAAAGGAGTTGTCATCAAAGAAAGAGGTGAGGCTGTAAAGAAAGCAAGTGTTGAGAAGGTGATAAGCCAAGATAAAGGCAAAGCTAAAATGGTGGAATCTGATCAACCAATCAAAAAGCAAAAGTTGGTTGAGTCAGATGAAGCTTTGGCCAGGAGGATGCAAAATGATCTTGAGCAAGAAGAAAGGGTTCAAGTTGAAAAAGACAGGGAGATGGCTAAGGCTATGGCTGCAGAATTAAATGAAGCTTATCAACAAAGTCTGGCAACTGAAATAGCACAAAAGAAAGCTGCAACCAGGAAGAAATCTGTGTTGTTCAAAAGAGCTGCAAAGAAGAGACAACTCTCAAAGACATTCCTTGGTACTCAAGAAAGAAATAAGATGATTACATTTCTCAAAGGTACTATAGGAGTCAGAAAGGACATGTTCTCAAAGATGACTTCTGAACAGATTAAAGAGTTGTACAATTCAGAAATGACCAAGCTTCAAGGGAATGAAACTGCAAGAGTTGAAATGGAGAAGAGAATGAAAGAAAGCAATGACTTTCTGATAGAAAAGCCTTTACCAGATTAGCAAGAAACACCAAAGAAAGAAAGTCTGAGGACTTTAAAAAGAACCAAAATGATGGCCAGAAGAAAATCAGCCAAGGAGCCTAGAGTAGCTGAAGAAGAAGCTGAGAAGGTTGCTGAAGAAGAAGGGGCACCTAATCCAAGTGAACAGAAAGAACCATCAAACATTGATGATGTAAATCTGTACATGATAGTGATGGATAAAGTGCCTGAACCTATTACAGCTGAACCTGTTGGTGTTAAGCCTCCTGAGGTCATTTTCTGGGATACAATGAAGGTTGATGGAAAAGAATACATCAGGCTAAAAAAAAAGATGAAAAGCATGAAGTGTATAATACATGGGCAAAGATTGTCAGAAGATGTTCCAGATCAGATCTAGAAGAGATGTATGAAATAGGAATGAAGTTGTATGCAGATCAATTGAAAGCTCCAGGGATTTCAATCACAAAACTTGTGATGGAGTATCTGTGTATGATGTTCAAGCCTGAAGAAGTGGAGCATGTGATCAGAAATGTGTTTCAAAAAGTCACCAACTGGACTCTATATGAAACTAGTGGAGTATATGCTTTGACTATGGATTCAAATCACATAGAATACTTCCTAGTGGATAGATTGTACAACCACAGTAGACTGAAGCTGCATGCAATGTTGAAAAAGAAGCTTGGATGTGCTCCAGATTCAGAAATGGCAAAGTATCTGATTCAAAGAACAATCAATCAGACTTTGGGGTTGGATGCAAATACAGGTGTATGAGCTATGAAGTTTTGGAAGCATATTAAAGACCATCTGAAGAACTTGACTTCTCTTCCTAAAAGTCAAGTTAGGGGGAGATTGTTGGGAAATTCAGAAATGCATAAGTACAGTTAATGCTGCTAGCAGAACTTGATTACTACTTCTGAAGTTAATGTTGTTGATTCAGGTTAATGCTGCTAGTCAAAGATTAATACTTCTAGAAGAAATTACTACTGCTAAGCAATTTTAGTACTGCTAGTAGTTAGTACTGCTGAACTTAATACTGCTCAAAGTATTAATGCTGCTGAAGACTTAGTGCTGCTTAAGAGATAATCAAGATTCGTGCAGATCAAGTTTAAAGATTATGGAAGACTTGGAGATAAAGTTGGAAGATTATTCTGAAGATCTTTTATTATTTGTACTTATATTTTATCTTTAGTATATGTATATAATTGTTTAGATCAATTTTAGAGAGAATTAATTCTGAATTTTCTGAGTTTTTGTTTTCATAGAGAGAATCAACCTCAAGGCTTATAGTCCTAGTTCTAGAGAAGTAGAATTCGTATTGGTGAGTCTGTTAATCAATATTGAGGTTGAGTGTTGAATCTTGTAGCTTTACAATCATTCAATAAAGTTTACAAGTTGTTATTGTGATTCACTGTTTCATTGATCTTTGAATATTAAAGTGTTATTCCGCAAACTTCTTTAATATTGTTTATGAGTGTTTATTCTTGTTAAGAATTAAGATCCTGACATAATTTGATTGAAATCTTGTTTGTGTTTGATTATTGTGTTTAGGAACTAGAATCTGGGAATAACAATTGGTATCAAAGCAGATTCCATCTGAAATCAAATCAAGAAAAAGTTCGTTTCTGGGTTCGTCGAAGTTCAGATCGAAATTCGAGTTTTTGTGCGAATTAGGAGTTGAATTCGATCACATTTTGTTCGTATAGTAAAATCGATCGAGTCTGTATAGGTTAATTTGTCAATTGCACTGTAATCGAATGTGAATTTCGAATTTTTGTGGTTTTTCAGTTTACGAGTTCACGCACTGTGTTCTAATCAATTTTGTATTGATTTGTGTTTTTGATCGAAATTCATTGTTAGATTTGAGTTCTAGATGTTGAGACTAGCAAATTGTCAAAGTTTCGAGTTAGAATTCGAGGTCTAGATGAGTTTTTGGTGCAATTTTGATTGATTTCAAAGGTTTGCGTGAGATCTAAAGTTTGCGCGAGTTCGTCGTACTTTGCGCGAGTTCATCTCAGTTTGCGCAAGATTCATCGAGAAATTTCTTCAAGTGATTGTTCTATGGTTTGCGTTATCAACGAGAAACGCAAAGTGAGCTTTGCGTCTTCAATGAGAAACGCAAAGTGAGCTTTGCGTCTTCAACGAGAAACGAAAAGTGAGCTTTGCGTCTTCAACGAGAAACGAGAAGTATTACTTTGCGCTAGTATCTTGTCACGCAAAGTGTATCTTGAGCGAGAAATTTGTAACGCAAAGTTCATCGTTTGCGCCTTATTCACGTCACGCAAAGAGAGGTTTGCGTAAGACGTTCATCATGCAAAGAGAGGTTTGCGTAAGATGTTCATCACGACAAGTGTGGTTTGCGTTAGCAACACATCACGCAAAGTCTTGGTTTGCGAAGAAGCATGTCGCGCAAAGCTTGGTTTACTTAGAATATTTTCTGAGATTTTTTCAAAACTATAATATGGCCTTTAATAGTCAAAACTTAGCGGGACTCCCGTGCTAAGTCTGCGAAGGGGGACATAGCTTTAATTGTGATCAAAATTTCTGATTTTATATTTCAAGTTTTCTATATTTTCTTGATTGTTTCATTTGGACTAACGATCAGTTTCTAGTTTCTTATTGCATATATTTTTCAAACAGGTTTTATCAAGATGACTTCTAAAGATGCACTTTCCATTGGCACTGATGTCAAGCCTCCTGTATTGTTTAAAGGAGAGTATGAACAATGGAAGGACAAATTCCTTGATTTCGTGGACCGGCACACAAATGGAGAGAATATTCTTTTGTCAATTACAGAAGGTCCTATGGCACCAATCATAGTTCAAGTACCTGTTGATGATGATTCATCTGATAGTGGACATGGTGATGAAGAAAGAGAACAAAAGACAAAACCAGTTAAAGTGGATTTATCTCAGTACTCTGAAGAACAAAAAAGTCGATATAACGCAGACAAGCAAGCAAGATATCTTCTACTTCAAATCATTCCTAATGAGATTTACATCAAGATTGATAGCTACAAGGATGATGCTAAGAAGATGTGGGATCAATTGCAAAAGATGATGATGGGATCCAAGGTCGGGAATCAGATGAAAGTGGCTAACTGCATCAATAGCTACGAGGAATTCAAAGCCAAAGAGAATGACAGTTTGGAAGATACTTATGAACGGTTTACTTTGCTTCTGAATGAACTGACGAAGAACAAAGTGATAAACAAGCAACTGGAAAACAATGTCAAATTCCTGAGTATCCTACGACCTGAATGGAAGAAACATACACGTAGGATGAAGCAGATGAAAGACTTGAATGACATACCTCTTCACGAAGTCTATGAGACTTTACGACAGAATGAAGCAGAGGTTGAGGAGAAAAGAGCTGAAAAGAAGAAGGCTGAAAAGGTTCCTGATCCGATTACTTTGGTTGTTGGAGAGAAGAAGAAAGAAAAGAAAGAAAAGGCAGAGAAGAAGAAAAAGAAGAAAATGCTTACGAGTTCTGAGTCTGAATCTGAATCAGATGGTGATGATTGAGAAAGTCTGAAACAAGCCATGATGTTACTGACCCGTTCCTTTCAAAAGAAATTCTACAAGAAGCCGGGATCAAATTCTCAAAGGTATTCTTCATCAAGTTCAAAGAATCATGAGCACCGAGAGAGGGTGGAAGGAAAGAGATATGAAGAAAACAGATATGTTGAGAAGAAACCTGATGAAAGGAAGAAGTTCGTGAATGATTACACTGTTGCCGTAAAGCCAACAAGTGATCCAGTCAAATGCTACAACTGTGGCAAGATTGGATATTTTGCAAAAGATTGTAGAAAGCCAAAAGTTCGTAATTCTCAGTACTATCAGAACAAACTGCTACTTGACAAACAGCAAGAAGCGGGCATAGCTTTAATGGCTGAGGACGAATTTTGGCTGGATCATTCAGAAGGTGAAGAGGAAGAGAAGGAAGAAACTGCTCATCTCTGTCTTATGGGAAAAGAGGTCAAGTATGATGAATCAGATGACGAGACAGCTGATGAGGTATTAAACTTAACTCAAAAAGATTTCATTACCAAAATGGAAGCTATGATAGTTGAGCTTCAAGACTTACAAAATAAATTGAAAAAGGAAAAAGAAAGAGTTGCTAAAAGAAACAATAAGATATTTGAACTCAATAAGTCGGTTATTGGGAACAAAGATCTGATTGATTCTTTACGCAAGTATGTTTCTGATTCTAAATCTCAAGTAGATTGTTTTGAAAAGAAGATTTCTGATTTTGAAGTTAAAATTTCTAAGTATGAGTTTGAAAAGAAAGAATCTGCACTAACTATTTATAAATTGCAGGTTGAGAACAAGCTTTTAAATAAGAAGGTAAATGGTCTGGAAGCCAAACTCTATGCAAGAGGCCAAACAGATCAAACCATTTTTCTCAATGCACCTAACGAAGAGGATGATGTTAAGGAAAAATGGGGACTTGGTTTTCAAAACCCCCATTACTTAAAGAAGGCCATCAGAAAACAACCAGCACTTTATAATTTTCATTTTCTTGCTTGTGCTGGTAAACATACTCATTTAAAACCCAAATTTGTTACCAAATTATCAGAAGAAGATGAGGCCAAAGAAACTGAAAATAGAAAGAATGTAAAGAAAATGCAACTGCCATTTAACTATATAAAGTTAAATGATAGTTATCTTTCAGAAACACCAAAAGTTCTTTCAAACAATTATTTTGCTAGTTATTCTGTTTCTGAGATGAAGGCAAAACCTGCAGTTGCAAAGGCTTATATTCCTCCACTCATTCTTGAAAGCAAAATAGTTGAGTTGGAAAATGTTTTATCTAATGAAAAACTTTTGGTTGATATTCAACAAAGTGTATTTTCTACTGTATTAAAGAACATGATTTTTCAATCTATATCTACAAAGTGTTCTAAAGTTTCTAAGGAACCTCAAACTTCGTCTGATAGTTTTGATGACTTATTTGAGTCTGCAAATGATTTTCTTAATTCTGATGATGGGTGCATAGACGAAATTGATATGTTTGACTTTAATGCTATTCTTCCTGATCATTCTACTTGTCTTTTAAATGAAAAGGTGTTACCAAGTGTTCTTAAAATTGTTAAATCATCAACTAAGGTTGGTGAATCAGTTTCTGTAACTGCTGATTACTATGCTCAAGGTAAGAAACATAAGAAACAGCGATTACAGAAATAGAAATACACTGGTACACAAAAGAAAAATCAATCTCAGAAATCTGTTTTTCCTAATAAATCTACATTTTGTGTTTCAGATATAAGCAAGAAAAGGTCGAAAGCTCAAACAGAATGGCGACCAAAACGGAAGGATGATGAGATAGTTGGATCAGTTTCTGATAATTCTTGTACTAGATCTGTTAGTAGTGATTCAGATGTAGTTGGTCAATATGCTTCTCATCAACAAAACCTTGTAACTTCTTACAAGCGTTATTCAATAAAGCAGTTGATTCAATTATCTCATATTACTACTACATCTCATTATAATTATCGGAGAACTGATTTTGCTCATTCTCATAATTCTTCATATTGGTATGGATCTTATCATGTTTATTCTTCGAGATCAAATATTTTTAAAGGTTTTCAAAAGGACAGAGGGTCCATTTTCAAATGGATACCAAAATCTTGTGCTAATCTGTTAGGACCCGTTTTTAAATGGGTACCTAAAGTTATTGTTTTCTGATTTCTTTTGCAGACCCGGCATATGTGGTACTTGGACAGTGGATGTTCCAAGCATATGACTGGGCAAAAAGCTTTATTGTCTAATTATACAGAGAAATTCAGTGGAAATGTCAGATTTGGGAACGATCAGCTTTCACAAATCTTAGGATATGGTGACATCATTCAAGACAACATAACGATTAGTAAGGTGAGTTATGTCGAAGGCTTAGGGCACAACCTGTTTAGCATTGGTCAATTCTGCGATAAAGGGTTAGAGGTCAACTTTAAATCTAAGAGTTGCTCGATTCGTACTGAAGACTACACAGAACTCTTAGGTGGACATCACAAAACGAACCTCTATACCATCAATCTTTCAAAGGTACAGAATGACAGTCACGTTTGCTTAATGACAAAAGCTTCAATGCAGCAAAGTTGGCTCTGGCACAGACGTTTATCACACCTGAAATTTCGTTATATCAACAAGTTGGTTAGTGGAAAATTGGTAAAAGGACTTCCTGAGCTGAAATATGAGAAAGAACACTTATGTGCTGCATGTGAGAAGGGTAAGATGAAGAGAGCTCCGCATAAACCGAAGCCTGAACCAAGCACTAGTTCTCCGTTAGAATTGTTACATATGGATTTGTGTGGTCCAATGAGAACTCAGAGTTTGGGTGGAAAGAAATACGTGTTGGTTATTGTGGACGATTACTCAAGATACACGTGGGTCAAATTTCTTCGATCAAAAGATGAGACACCGGAAGTTCTCATTAATTTCTTAAAGATGACCCAGGTGAAAATGCAGCGGCAAGTCAAGTTTCTTCGTACTGACAACGGCACAGAGTTCAAAAACAAGATAGTTGAAGATTATCTCGAATCGGTCGGGATATCACATCAGTACTCTGTTGCTCGTACGCCTGAACAAAATGGAGTAGTCGAAAGGCGAAATCGGACGCTAGTCGAGGCCGCTCGTACTATGCTTAGCCAATCCGATCTACCTCTATTTTTGTGGGCAGAAGCTGTGTCGACTGCATGTCATACTCAAAATCGGTCCATGATACACCGCCGTTTTCAAAAGACTCCATATGAGCTGATCAAGAACAAAACACCAACAATCAAGTATTTTCATATATTTGGGTGTAAGTGTTTCGTGCTTAACGACAGAGGGAGTCTGAATAAATTCAGTGCTAAGGCGGACGAAGGCATTTTTATCGGTTATTCTTCCACATCTGCAGCTTATCGTGTTTATCTAAAGAAGTCAAAGACAATTGTCGAGAGCGTCAATGTCACATTTGATGAAGAAATGGCTTCTGAACAACCAAGTTCAGAACCCGTTATCACTGGAGTATTAGCTTTTGTACAGATCAGTCCAGAACCTGTTTCTACAGAGAAAAATTCGGATAACGCTTCTACTTCTATTTCACATTTATCTGATTTAGATTTGTTATTTGAATTATTTTATGATGAGTTTCTAGGATCTAATTTGCCTAAATCTGCTGTGACTTACAGGTCTGAAGACACAAGCTGCAATCATCCAGTCACTTCAGAAGTTATAACTGAACTTGTATCCCCCGTTCAGTCAGAAACTCATATTCCAAAATTACTCCTACAGTTGAAGATACACAAGTAACTGATGAGCCAGAAGTAACTGTTTCAGTTGGGTGTGATACATTGACTACTCAACAGCCAGAGTCTGCTATTCCAACTGATGCTTCTGCACCTGAAACTTCAACTGCAAACCTCCCTCCTATTATTCAAACTGAAGAGCCTGATAATGAATTTTTATATGATGATCATATTCAAACTTCATCTACTCCACTCCCTCATGAGCATCGCTGGACCAAAGAGCATCCATTACATCAAGTAATTGGAGATCTGAACAAGCCTGTACAAACTAGGTCAACGACTCTTAATCAATGTATGCATGACTCATTTCTCAGCAAGATAGAGCCCACACGAGTATCAGAGGCTTTAGCTGATTTGGATTCGGTATCTGCTATGCAAGAAGAATTGAATCAGTTTGAAGCCCTGAAGGTCTGGAGATTAGTTCCAAAACCGGAAGGTAAATCCGTGATTGGCACTAAATGGGTATTCAAAAACAAGAAGGATGAAGATGGTATCGTCATAAGGAACAAAGCTAGACTTGTTGCCAAAGGTTACCGGCAAGAGGAAGGCATAGACTACGATGAGACGTATGCTCCAGTAGTGCGTATAGAAGCAATCCACATGTTTCTAGCCTACGCAGCTCATAAGAATTTCACAGTATTTCAGATGGATGTGAAAACAGCCTTTCTGAATGGCATTCTTAAAGAGGAAGTGTACGTGTCTCAACCAGAAGGGTTTGTCAATGCAGAGAAGACAGATCACGTCTACATCTTGGACAAAGCCCTGTACGGTTTAAAACAAGCCCCTCGAGCATTGTATGACGTTTTATGTAAATTTTTTGTCAAGTCTGGTTTTTCTAAAGGTAAGGTTGATACCACTTTATTCATCAAAAAGGAAAAAGCTGATATTATTCTTATTCAGATTTATGTTGATGATATAATATTTGGTTCTACAAATCCAAAATTTTGCAAAAACTTTTCTAACCTCATGGTGTCACGTTTTCAAATGAGTATGATGGGAGAGATGAATTTCTTTCTCGGATTACAAGTTAAACAATTTTCTACGGGGATTTTCATTAACCAATCTAAGTACATTTTCGATATTCTTCGGAAGTACAAAATGGAAAATTATAAACCAATTGGAACCCCAATGGCACCAGGTACTAAGATTAGCACTGATCCTTCGGGTAAAAGTGTTGATGTTAGAACTTATAGAGGTATGATAGGATCGTTAATGTATCTTACTTCAAGTAGGCCAGATATTATGTTTTCAACATGCTTATGTTCTAGATATCAGGCTGCTTCTAAAGAATCCCATTTGGCTGTTGTCAAAAGGATTTTAAGGTATCTTAAGGGACTGCAGATCTTGGTCTGTGGTATCCTAAGGATACTGGTTTTCAACTGACTGCTTTTTCAGATGCAGATCATGCAGGTTGCATGTTGGATAGAAAGAGTACTTCTGGTCATGTTCAATTTCTTGGAGACAAGCTCGTTAGCTGGGCATCAAAGAAACAATTATGTGTTTCCACATCGACTGTTGAAGCAGAGTACGTAGATGCTGCTAGTTGCTGCTCTCAAGTCCTGTGGATGCGAACACAGCTACGAGACTATGGTTTCAAGTTCGATAAAGTTCCAATATATTGTGACTCGAAGAGTGCAATCGCAATATCTGATAATCCTGTCCAACATATGAAAACCAAACACATTGATGTCAGGTATCATTTTATTAAGGATAATGTAGAAAAAAGAACAATTGAACTCTATTTTGTAAAAACATATTATCAACTTGCAGATTTATTTACCAAACCATTAGATGAAAAGAGATTTAATTTTCTTATCTTTAAGCTTGGTATGTTAAATCTGAATACATAATCAGTTATTACCTAATATAGTTAAGTATTGTTATTTTTCATCATTTTTTCTTTATCATTATGTTTAAGGGATATCTGCACTTTAACTGTTTGCTCATGATCTCAGGGGGAGTAAGAGAAGATTTAAGATGATCTACATTGTTTTGAGGGGGAGCATAACTAATTTCTGCATTTTATTTCACTGACAAAATTTTTGTAATGCATGATTTTAGGGGGAGCTTATAAGTCAAGTCAAAAGGAGTAAGACAATGATTTCTGATTACTTTTGATCAGAACTCGTTCTTTAATCGTTTTACTGTTTTATGTTCTTTTATTTTCGAATAAATTTTGTGAATAAATTTTTGACTAGACTTTGAGACTTTTGCAGGATGAGAGAGGATGACACGATCATATCATTTTGACTTAAGCATGACTTCATGAAATTTAAGACAAAGCTAAAAGGTAAATTTCTTATCTTAATCTCAAATATATCTGAAAGAACGATAACTTTCAGATATAGAAAACATGTTCGGAAATGTTCAAACCACTTCCCGAATTTTAAACAGATTTTATAATTTGGAAGTGTGATTTTAAATGTTTTCATTTTATTTTGTGCTTAATTGATAAACAAACCGTGTGTTTCCAAAGATTAATACTTGCGTATTGTCTTTTCTTTATACTTTCAAGTATTCACACACACCGGTTTGATTTTTTGTTCAAATTGTTCTTACCAAGTCTCTAAATTGAAACAAATTTTTTTTTCGATGGTAAGACACCCCGCTTGTATTTCAAAGAATTTTGAGCATTATTTCATTTCGAAGCGTTCATTTCAAGAATGTCTATATTTTTTGTTTCGTATAGACACATATCCATTATTCTTGACCCTAAGCTTTGATTGTTATATCATTCATTTCTGATCATTTTTCATACAATGTCAGATTTTCAAACATGCCTTTTGCATTCATGTTCATTCATTCAATATACTTGTTTGAAAATACTTCAATGTTTAAAAATGCTCATATTTCCATGATTATATATCTGAGCATATTCATATCTGACATTTGTATATGAGCTTTAACTGATAAATCATATGAGCAACATTATGCTTTCATAGGAAAAATATGGGTTCCTTGTGCTAGGAATTAACTGAACTTCTATGAAATCACGTTAACTAGTGATTTCTACCCAAGAAGTTAATCCATAGAGATTGAGTGTGAGGAGTCTAAAAGAAATGAGTGTGGGTGTGATGAGGTAAAATGTAAAGGAGAGTTTGGTTAGTAGTGATCTTAATGATCAAAAGAAAGAGGGTGTGAGATCAAAGTAAAAGAATATTAAACTCTGCACCAACTACTTTCTGAGCCGGGCAGCCACATTACTAGCGTTTCACAATTCTTTGGTGAACGTTATTGAAACAGGCAAATAGCCCATGCCAACTCTTGATAAAACCCCACCATCTACTCATTTTGTTCTTACAAAGAAAATGTTTCACTTTTTCAAGGGGACGCAACATATAATCTATCTGGTTTTCATTTGGAAAATCTGGATATTGAAAAAGAAGGAAGTCTGCTCCACCTTCGCACTTCATTTATGCACATTGAGTCTGTGTTGAACTAATTGTTGTCTCAGTGGTTTACACAATGTTGAGCCTTTATAAGCAATTATTCGTGCTTAATTCTTTCTACACATGCACGAACACACAAAGAATTTGTTTCTTTGTCATAACATTCATGGAAATTGCCTTTGTGGTGTTTCGATGATTGGATGGAAGCCCTGGGGGAGTGAACATCAAAAAGCTCCTTTATATTGTGTATTCGTTACACAGTGACTTCGTGTTACTGACAGACATTTTAACTGATTCATTTGTTGATTCAGGAGTTACATGTTCTTATTTTGTCTGGATTTGCAAAGATCTAGATGAATACTTGGTTATGGATCACAGAATCAGAGGCTCAGTTTGACAGATCAGAATGGTTAAAGACATTTCTTGGGAGAAAAGTTTTGATGATATAGATGCTCAAATCATCAAAAAGGGGGAGATGGTATCAAGAAATGGTAAAGTTTTGAGAGATGATTTTTAGAAATGTCCAAGTCAGAAAAGTTCAAGTAAAGATTTAAAGATTTGAAGAAGATCAAAGAATTTCTGAAGATTTGAGGATATTTTCTTTGAAGATTATTTACTAAAGCAAATTCGAGCTGATTCTGAAAATAATTTCTTTCCAAAGTCTGAAAGTATTATTGTGAAAGTTTTAGGGAGATTGTTAATCGTTTGAAGACTGTTTTGGAAAGAATGCCGTCAAAGAAAAAGGGGAGATTGTATTGACAGAGCTTAAAGTGAATATTATATTGCTAGATCTTTCAACAGTGATCTTGAATCCAAAGGGGGAGATTGTGAGAGCATAAATATGTTGGATACAAGATCAAGAAGACTGAAGGTCAAAGTGTAAGAAGTCAAAGCTGAGAAAGTCAACTCTCACGTGAAAGTCAAAGTCTTTGTAATAAAAGTCAAAGTTAACATTTGTATTAGTTTTTGTTTCCTTGTTGTTTTAGTTGTAGGTATAAATAGTTTCCTTTCCTTTGTAATTTGTAGAAAAACAGAAGTGGAGAGTATTATTCAGTTGTATTTTTAGAGGGAGAAATTTGTTGAGAGAGAAAAAGTGTTCTAGAGAGAGAAAGTTTGTAATCTTGAATTTGAAGTGAAATCAAACAGGTAATTTGATTATTGTGTTTAGGAACTAGAATCTGGGAATAATAGCATTGGTTGTGGATGCATATGCTTTGTCTTTCTTCTTCTCTTCTGAAGAATCCTTCACTCGCCAGACCATCTGATTTTTCTTAGATTGCTTTCCAAGAGATTTAACATAGAAGTTTGCTGAACCATCAACAGATTTATCATAAAACAGATTTGATGGTCGAATCTGATTTGATTTGACAGTTTGTGATTTGGTACTTTTCTTTTTCAAAACATTTTCCTCATGAATAGAACTTGAAGCTGTTTTGAAAGAACAAACTGATTCTGTTGAATTGTCAACAATTGATTGATCAATCACATCAGCTGTAATGTTTTTTGACAAATTACAGTTTGCAGCTTCCAAGTCTTTTATCTTTTCAGATAAAATGTTTCTTTCAGAAATCAATGTGTCAAACTTTATTTTCAAATCAGATTTAGCCATCTGTTCTTTTTGCACATCTGCTGATAGAACATTTATTTTGGATATAAGCTTAGATATCTCAGACTCAAAATGTGAACGTTCTTGCTCAAAATCTTTTTCCACGTTCTTTGCTTTTTCAGAAATATCTTTGAAAATCCCAGAATTTCTCTTTTCAGTATTTTTCTTTTCAAGCTCATAAGACTGCTTCTTATCTTTGAAAATCCGTCTTTCTTTTTTAAGCAAGTCTTGTAAAGTAGAAATCTGTTTGGGAAATTCAGTTATTTTATTTTCAAGAACTTGTCTTTCTTTCTCAAAAGTGTCTCTTTCAGTTATTATTATCTTTTCGAATTCTGACACTTGCTTGGAAAGTTTTGAACATCTCAGCTCTAAATCCTTTTTGTCTTAGAGAGTTTTCTTAGAAAGTTCAGATGACTGTTGAGTTGAAGATGTCTTCAAATTTGATTTATCTTTATCTGCTTGGATGCTTTTCTTCAGACATGGCTTCTGTTCAAGACAGTTTAGAACCCGTTATTAATGGTGTACTAGCTTCTGGGCAGATCAGTCCAGAATCTATGTCTACTGATAAGAAATCAGATGAAGCGTCATCGTCTAATTCTCATTTATCTGATTTAGATTTATTGTTTGAATTGTTTTATGATGAGTTTCTTGGTACTAAGGTGACTAAACCTGTTGTGGTTGACAGGTTGGACGATTCAACGCATAATCATCCAACTACTTCAGAGATATCTACTGAATCCAATTTCCCGGTTCAGCAAGAAATTCTAATTTAAACACCTACTCCAACAATTGAAGTTGTGAACGTTCATGAAGAGCTAGAAGTTGAGTCATTTGGATGCAATGTAAGGACTACTCAACAGACAGTAAATGTCCAACCAACTGAAGCTTCTGCACAAAATACTTCAACTGCACCCCTACCAAATACTGCACAAACTGAAGTAGTTGATAGTGGATTTTCAGATGAAAATCATGATCAATCTACATCAAATCCACTCCTTTATGAACATAGGTGGACCAAAGAGAACCCGATACATCAGATCATAGGAGATCCATCTGCTACACTTAATCAATGTATGCATGACTCATTCCTGAGCAAGGTAGAGCCAACACGCGTATTTGAAGCTCTAGCCAACTCATACTGGGTAACTGCGATGCAAGAAGAGTTGAATCAGTTGGAAGCACTCAAAGTCTGGAGATTAGTGCCTAAGCCTGAAGATAAAACCATTATTGCTACAAAATGGGTGTTCAAAAACAAGAATGACGAAGATGGTATCGTTATCAGAAACAAAGCAAGACTAGTGGCTAAAAGATATAGGAAAAAGGAAGGTATTGACTATGACGAGACATATGCTCCAGTGGCGCGCATCGAAGCTATACAGATGTTTCTTGTATATGTCGCCCACAAGAACTTCACCGTCTATCAAATGGACGTGAAGACTGCCTTTCTGAATGGCATCTTAAAGGAGGAAGTCTATGTCTCTCAGCCTGAAGGTTTTGTCAATCCAGAGAAACCAAATCACGTATATATTTGGAAAAGCTCTTTATAGTCTGAAGCAAGCACCTCGAGCCTGGTATGAAGTGCTATATAAATTTCAAGTCAAGTCGGGTTTCTCTAAAGGTAAAATCGATACTACTCTTTTTATCAAAAAGGAAAAGGTCGATATCATATTTGGCTCAACTAATGCCAAATACTGTAAAAAATTTCTAATCTCATAGTGTCCAGATTTCAGATGAGTATGATGGGAGAGATGATTTTTTTTCTCGGATTACAAGTCAAACAATTTTCTACGGGGATTTTTATTAATCAAGCAAAGTACATTTTTTATATTCTTAGAAAATTTAAAATGGAAAATGGTACACCTATTGGAACCCCGATGGCACCTGAAACTAAGATTAACGCTGGTCCTTCGGGTAAAGTTGTCGATGTTAGAACCTACCGAGGGATGATTGGTTTTTTAATGTATTTAATATCTAGTAGGCCAGCTAGATATAATGTTCTCTACATGTCTATGTGCTATATAGCAGGCTTCTCCTAAAGAATCCCATTTGTCTGCAGTTAAACGTATATTTAGATATCTGAAGGGCACTGCAGATCTTGGTCTGTGGTATCCTAAGGATACAGGTTTTGAACTGACAGCATATTCAGATGCAGATCATGCAGGGTGTATGCTTGACAGAAAAAGTACGTCGGATCACATACAATTTCTGGGCGAATAAAAACAACTATGTGTATCTACATCAACAACTGAGGCAGAGTACGTCGTTGCAGCGAGCTGCTATTCTCAAGTCTTGTGGATGAGAACATAACTCCGAGATTATGGTTTCAAATACAACAAGATCCCGATCTACTGTGATTCGAAGAGCGCGATTGCCATATCTGCGAATCCTATTCGGCATACAAAGACCAAACATATCGATGTTAGATATCACTTTATCAAAGATAATGTCGAAAAAGGTACAATCGAACTTTATTTTGTAAACACAGATTACCAACTTGTTGATTTATTTACCAAGCCTCTTGATGAAAAGAGATTTAATTTTCTCATTTCAAATCTTGGTATGTTAAATCTCAAGACTTAATCTGTGATTACCTAATAAAGTTTTCCTATTGTTATTTTTCTTCATTTCTTTATTTTTATTCTGAGAGATATCAACACTTAATGTTGTTCATGATCTCAGGGGGAGTGTGAGATGATACAAGATAAGATGATCTACATACATTTGAGGGGGAGTTAACAATTTTTGCGTATGTTTATCACTGATACATTTTCTGATGCATTATTTCAGGGGGAGTAAGAGTCAAGGAGTATGGTATATGAATTCTGATTATATCTGATCAGAACTCACACTTTAAACGTTTTATTGCTTTATGTCTTTACTTTTCAATAAAATTTTGTAAATAAAGCTTTGGTCTTTGACAGACTTGTGATTTTTTGCAGAATTGAGAGAGAGTTTACATGATCATATCATAAATGACTTAGAGCTGACTTGATGAGATTTAAGACTGAGCAAAAGGTTTATTTCTAATCTTAATCTCATACGTGTCTGAAAGAAGGACAACTTTCAGATATGAAAACATATCCTTAAATGTTCAAACCACTTCTTATTCTCAAAATGATTTCATGAATTTAGAAGTGTGATTTTAAAATGTTTTCATTTATATGTGCTTAAATGTTAATAAACCGTGTGTTTCCAAAGATAAATACTTGTGTTTTATCTTTTCCATATATTGTCAACTATTCACACACACCGGTTTACAATTTTTGTTGGAAATGTTCTTACCATATCTCAAATTGAAACCAATTTTCGATGATAAGACACCCCGATTTAACTTCAAAGAGTTTTGAGCGTGATTTCATTTCAAACGTTTCTTTCAAGAATGTCTATATTTTGATTCGTATAGACAATATTTAATTTTTACTGACCTAAGCTTTTCATGGTATATCATTCCGATTTTGATCTTTTTCATACAATGTCAGATTTTCAAACAAGTTTCTTGTATTCGTTTCATTCATTCAATATACTTATTTTGAAAAATCTTCCATGATAAATATGCTCAAATCTTCATGATTACATTAAAGGGCATACGTATATCTGACTTGTATTTCACATTGTGTTTTAACTGCAAAGTTAAACCAGTCGAGCAACATTGTACTTATAGGATTACATGGGTTCATTGTGTGAGATCTTAACTGAACTTCTATGGATTCACGTTACCCAGTGTTTGCTACCCAAGAAGTTATTCCTTGAGTGATCGAAGAGTAAGGAGTTAAAATATATGAGTGTGGGTGTGATGAGGTAAAATGGAAATGAGATTTTAGTTAGAAGCGAGCTTAATGATAAAATAAAGAGTGTGAGAGATCAGAGTAAAATAATATCAAACTCAGCACCAACTTTTTCTGAGTCGGGCAACCACATTGCTGGTGTTTCACAATTCCTCGTGAACATCATTGAAACAAGCAACTAGCCCATGCCAACTCTTTACTTAACCCCACCAGCTACTCATTTTCTTCTTAAAAAAAAGATGTTTCATATTTCAAGGGGACGCAACACATAATCTATTTGGTTTTCATTTGGAAATCTGGATATTGACAAAGAAGGAAGTCTGCCCCACCTTCGCACTTCGATCATGCACAATTAAGTCTGTGTATTACTGTTGTTGTCTCAATGGTTTACACAATTTTGAGCCTATCAAAAGCAATCATCATGTACTTAATTCTTTCAAACACAAGCACGAGCACACAGAAAATTCATTTTTCTGTCTAAACGTTCATAGAATAAATTTGTGTTATTCGATGATTGAATTGAATACCTGGGGAGTGAACATCAAAATGCTCCTTTCCAATATGTATTTGTTACACACAGTGACTCCGTGTTACTGACAGACACTTCTAACTGATTCATTTGTTGATTCAGGTATTTCACTCATAATTTGTCTGAATTTGCAAAGATTCGGATGAATATCTTTTGGATCGATGAATAGTCAGAGGCTCTTGTGAAAGATTAGTGGTCAGATTGGTTGATGACATTTCTTGTGAAAGTTTTGATGATTTCAGTGCTACAATCATCAAAAAGGGGGAGAAGTTATTTGGCAAGAAATGTTGACTGAAGAAGAGTTTGAAACAGTTTTGGATTTGATAAAGAAAAGTTGGAGCTTAAAGAAGAAACTTATGTTAAGAAAGTTAATTTGAAGAAAGATTGTTGAAAGCTGAAAGAGAAAGTTCGAAGATTTCCGAATGCGAGTAGATTTTACTGAAATTTTCTTTGAAGACAATTTGCTGAAGCAAACCGAGCTAAATCTGAAGATAATTTTTTCCGATGTCTGAAATAGGTTTTTACAACCTTGGGGAGATTGTTATTGTTCTTGAAGACAAACTTTTGGGAGATTACAAAAGTTTTTGAAGACAAATTTATCCAAGAAATGGATATTGTTATTGAGCTTAAAAGAGATTGTGCTTATGTTGCTAAAGATTAATCAAAGGAGGAGATTATTTTGTAACCTACGTCAAAAGGAAAGATTGAATTGAAAAATCTTTTTAGAAATGATATTGAATCCAAAGGGGGAGATTGTTAGTGCATATATCTGTTGGATACAAGATCATGAAGACTGAAGGTTAAAGTCAAGCAAATCAAAGCTCAAGTCAACTCTCAAGAATTAAAGTCAAAGTCTCTTTGTAATAAAAGACAAAGTCAAAATCAATGGTATTTTGTTTTTGTCTTGTTGTGTCCTTGTCTTAAATAGGGATATGACTTTAGTTGTAGGTGGGTATAAGCTTGTAGTTGGAAGTTAGAATTGTACAAAAACTATTGTTCTAGAGAGAGAAAGTTCCACAGAGAATATTGTATACGAATCCTTCATTTGAATCAATTGAAACAGGTTGAGTAATTGTTTTGTTATCATCTTGTTTGTGATTAATTGTAATTTAGAACTTGAAATTAGGGAATAATAGACAGTATGGGACGGGATTGGATGAGACAAAATAGGACTAGACAGGACGGGACTGGACTAATTGTCTATCCCACGTTTGGTAGGACTAGAACAGGACCGCACAAAATTGTTATATTGACCAGATTACCCCTAAATGTTGTTTAAATGTAAAACCAAGTGATTATCATATATAACTTGGAATCCAAATCAACACGTAACTTCAAATCTACATATAAATTGAAATCGATATATAACTTTAGATTGAAATTGAAGTCGACATATAACTTGCAGAAGAAAAATAACATGAATGAATCTGCTAACCAACATATATGTGAAAGTTAAATCCCAAACAATATCAAGCAATTCTCATCAAAAATCAAGAATTAGACAATAAAATCTAGAGAGAGAAAGTAGATCTTGAATATTAACCACAAGTCTGATTGATTTACAATTACGTGCTTACACAATCCTTCAAAAACCCTTTTTACAAGATTACAAAGCAACCCTATTTATACCATCTATCTAACAAAGACTTAATGACTAAGTAAACAAAACATACTTTGACTTTTACAAGACTTTGACAATATTGACTTTTACACCTTTGACTTTCCTTATTAAATCTTGGATACAATATTTAGACTTAACAATCTCCCCCTTTGTATTCAAGATTTAATAAAAAATTGACACTGATCTTCAGCTCTTGATTCTTCGGCATTTATCTCTTTAACTTTGAACTTTGAAGCTTTCACAGTCTTTACTCTTTCAGCCTTTTGAAGAATCTTGAAAAGTCTTTTTCCCTTTGAAGCTTTGAAAGTCAACATGTCTTGAACATGAACCAGAATTCTTGAAACTTCTGAAAATCTTTGACAACTTTGAAACAACTGCAAAATTGTATCTTCATCACTTTGATCTCTGGACTGTCTTCAGAAAACAAACTTCTCAGAAATATCATCAGAAACATCACCATCAGTCTTTTGAACTTTGATATTATGTCTTGAACTTTGAATTTGAAAATCTGCCTTGAACTTTGAAATTGATCTTTGTAAAATTCTTCCCCTTTTTGATGATTGAGAGCATCATGATCATCAAAATTTCATCAATTTCAGCACAGACTTTGATCACCCCTTTGTATTCAAATAACAATCTCCCCTTTGACAATCGGCGCGCTTTGATCTGAGAGCCGTCAATTCATGAAAGGTATATATCCGAATCTTTTCAAATTCAGACATAATGAACGTGGTAACCCTGAATCAACAAATGAAACAGTTAGGAATGCCTGTCAGTAACACAAAGTTAATGTGTACAACGAATGTACAATTTAAGGAGCTGGTTTGATGATGACTCCCCAGGACTTCCATTCAATCATTGAAAAACACAAGGTTTATCTATGAATGTTCTGACATAAAAACAAATTTTATGTGTGCTCATGCTTGTGTATGAAAGAATTTAGCACAATGATTTGGTTTCATAAGGCTCAAATTGTGTAAACTGTTGAGACAACAACAAATATTACACGGACTCAATGTGCATGAAAGAGGTGCGAAGGTGGGGCAACTTTCCTTATTTTTCAATATCTAAATCTTCCGAGAGAAGATCAGATAGCATATGTGTTGCGTTCCCAATGAAAATGAAACATTTCTTTTTCGGGAAAGAAATGAGTGGTTGGTGGGGTAATAGCAAGAGTTGGCATGGGCTCACTGCCTTTTTCAATGATGGTCACCAAAGAATGTGAACCAATCAGAAGATGTGGCTGCCCGACTCAGAAAGTGGTAGGTGCAGAGTTCTGATATTCTTTTAACTCTGATCTCACACCCTCTTTCTTTTTAACATTATGCTCACTTCTAACCAAACTCTCATTTCCATTTTACCGCTCCACACAATGAAAAAAACTCAACCAGATGAGTCATCTCCCCCACTCTTTGATTTTGACCCCTTACCCCTCAATCACGCATGGATAACTTCCTCGGTAGGAAACACTAGTTAATGTGAATCCGTGGAAGTTCTATTTAAGCTCACACACGAATCTCATGGAAAGTCCTAAAAAGCATGATTGCTCAACAATTTAACTGAACAGTTAAGCTCAAAGTGATAATAGTGTCAAAATGTATGCTCATTTAAAATAATGAATGAAATTTGAGCATTTAAACGTTGTAGATTTCTCAAAAAAAAGATATTGAATGAATGAAATGAAATCAAGAGAATTGTTTTGAGAATCTGACAATGTATCAATCAGATCAAATCAAATGGTTAGGGTATCAAAGAATTGGATATTTTGTTTATATGAACGAATATAAACAATTTTGCAATGAAAGCACAAAATTAAAAATGATGATAGTTGCTCAACAATAGTGAATTGCAAACGGGGGTATTACCATCGGAAAATTGTTTCTATATGAGATATGGTAATAACAAATTGATAAAGTACTAAACCGGTGTGTATGAATACTTTACAGTATATGGACAAGACAATACACGAGTATTGATCTTTGGAAACACACGGTCAGTTAAACATTAAGCTCAAAATTTGAAAAACATTTAAAAGTCACACTTCTAAATTCATAAAATCTTTTGAGATTAGAGAAGTGGTTTGAACATTTAAGAAACTGTTTTTCATGCTTGAAAGTTGTTCTTCTTTCAAACAATCAGAGATCTGGGACAGAAGATATTTGCCTTTTCAGCTCCCCCTCAAATCATGATATAATGATTTAGGTCTTTTAAGCTCCCCCTGGATATTAGCATAATATCCTTTTTTGATCATTGAAAAATGGGTCCTGATCTGTCATGTGATCAGAAGCCACCACCTTTACTCCCCCTTAAATTAGGCATCTGAAATATGTCAGATAAAACGGGATAGAGATCAGACACTCCCTTTTGAATTGTAGACCATCATATCAGTAAAATCTATCAGTGAAAAAGTATAGGATAAAGATCAGATCAATTCCCTTGGGATGAAGACCATCATATCCATCGGATGCAAAAATAGGAGTAAGGTCTTTTGATCGCTGAGGTCCGAGTCCTAAACTGTTGTGTTTAGAAGTCAAACTCCTTTGGAGAACGGGTCCTAAGCTGTGTACTTAGAAGCTATAATCTTTCAACTTTGAAGTTCGGGTTTTGAACTGCTGTGTTCAAAATCCTTTGTTCTCTTACTCCCCCGTAACTTGAGGTGCCTGCAACACATAATCAGTTTTCTTCTTTGGTACCCACTAGTATTTGGGTCCAGAAATGTTAGTTGCAGTTCGTGTGGGAGTGATAGAGTAAGAACCATACCAGAAATGATCACTGGTCTTGTGAATATGATCATGTGTACCACAATAAGAACAATAATATTTATTACCTGAAAACCTGAGTAATTGATCTCTTGAGTATAAATGATCAGGTTTACCTATATGCTTTTTGTTCTTCTTGGCTTTGTGAATATGTACACATGATGTCTTTCCTTTCAGCGCATCTGACATTTCATCTTCAACTGGTTTCTTCTTCCAGACCAGTTTCTCTGACTTGAAACTTCTTCTTCTTGGATATGTACCTGAACTATCTAAATTTTGATCATAGAAAATGTTAGTTCGACGAATTTGATCAAAATATTTAACTGACCTTTGTGAAGATACATATTTCTGATTTGAACTTGAAGCAGACTTTTCAAGCTTTTTGATCTTTGAAGCAAAGTTGTCTCTTTCTTTCACAAGTAGGTCAATCTGTTTCGTGAACTCAGACTTCGTTTTCTGCTCTTTCAGTGCAGTAGCAGATAGTTCAGATAACTTAGAAGTTAGCCTTTTGATTTCACTCTCAAAGATGGATCGTTCTTCTTCAAATCCTTTCTCTGAATTGTTTCTCTGGCCGGATAGTTCCTTAAAGAATCCCACATTCTTCTGTTCTATGGCCTTCTTTTATTTAGCAAACTTCTCTCTTTCCAAATTAAGTACTTTCTAAAAATCGGAAACTTGTTGAGAAAGTTTAATGCATTTAACATCAACTAACTTTTTCTCTTCAAAACACTTCTTTGAGAAATCTGAGAACTTCTTTGAAAAACTTTTCTTTTCATTATCAAAATCAGCTTTATGTTCAGCAAGTTGTTGTTTTAAAACATATATGTTCTTTCTTAGTTCAGCATTCTCAGATTCCAATCTCATTATCTTCTCATCATTTATTCCAGAAGAGCTCTTCAGAAGATCTTCATTGATTGTCTTTAAAGCACTAACTTCTTCTTTCAGTATGATGCTTTCCTCATAATACTCTTTTGACTTTTGAGGATGAAAGTCAACAGCATAACTAAGATTCACTTTCTCTAATTCAAGCTTTCTATTCTTCTCTTCAAGCTTAGCAAAATATCCCATATTGAATGAGTACATCAGCTTGATATGAAAGATCGTTCCCAAACTGTAAATCAGAAAATCAAAAATCAGATCAAATTGAAATTGTTTGAAAACATTAAAATTTTAACACTAGATATGCGCTAAGTGTTGGTGGCGCAAGATTGAGTTTTGCGTGAAATATAGGTAGCGCAAACCAAACTTCTCGCGATCAGCGTATGATGCAAAGTATGTGATGAGCCAAGATCACAAGATCGTATAGAGAGAATCTAGAGAGAGAAAGTGCGCTCAAAATGTAATAGTATATTCCAATCAAACAGTATTTAGTTCTTACCAAGCAAACAAGCCAAGGGGACTTAAATACCCCAAGACATTTAAAAAACAGATAACACTACTGAAAGCAGTAAAATAAATAAAATGATTACTATAAAATCAGATCTAACAATCTCCCCCTTAGTAATCATTTGCGCCGAGGTCTTCAAAAATAATCATCAAAAACAGCATTGACCATCTAGACGACTTTGAAGGATCATTGACGTTCTTCTCGTTGACGTAGTCTGTTCAGCCCAACTAACACTTCCAATCGTCGCAGAGTTGAACGGAGATTCAATCTGTCTTTAATAGTGTCCAAAGATCTACGGATCAGACGAATTTCATCGTTTTCAAACAGATATGACTCTCTTCTTGTTTCCAAAAACTTTCTTCTAGCCTCTTGCAGACGATGCTCCAACTGAAGTTTGATCACCTTTAGAGTTCCATCAGAGTAATATCCAACTTCATCAAATCGTAGAAAGCATTTTTCACTTGAGTTATTCTTGTATACTACTCCGTATGGATCTTCGATAATGGTGAATAACGGATAAGATTCTAGATTCTGCAAACTCTGGTTGGGTCTTTCAAGATTAACTACAGGCTGAAAACTTTCGACGGCCATATGGAAGTCAAAAACACGATAAAATCGGATTTGTCGTCGAATGAATCGTTTAAGAACATAACAAGTTTGAGAAACATCCTGAGTCCGGTGATAAAGATTCCTGAAGTGATCATATAGGAATTCAACATCATCTATTGAAAGATCAACGAAATGAGCCTCTGAAAAGATGTACCGCTTGCAGTCTCTTCTTTCCACTTCAAGATTTGGATACCAAATATTCATAAACTTACAAATAGTGACACTGAGAACTCGAACTATTAGATGAGGAGAAGTAACCGTGTTATTCCTTCTGCGCTGGCACTTGATAAAAGTTAAGTATTAATGCTGATAAACTTCTGATTCTTTTTCTACTCCAAGAATGGCATATAAATTGAGTGTCCTCCTTCTAGAAACAAATATGTTGCTTTGGATATCTTCAAGAAAAGCAGTTCTGAGTCTAGAAGCCATATATCTTTGCTGTAGATTTCTCTGCCTTTGCTGCCTAGATAAAGTTTCTCCTTCTTCTAAAGAGATGGAGGAATTACCGGTTCGGAAGAAGGAATATCTGCTTGAGCTCTAGACGACTGACCAACTTCGAAAGTACTTGATGGAACATTGGTTGTCGAAGCAGAACTAGTTACTGGTATAGATGAAATTTGATCAACTTCTGGAATCTCACCTTGACTAGGAAGATCAGCATATAACAATTCAACCTCTTTTGTATCTGTTGCATCCATGAAAACAGTATCATCCTCTGTATCAGATAAAATGATGATATTGTTGCAATCTTCTTCTTTAACTTGAGCAACTTTCTCAAATCTAACTTCTTCATCATCATCTGAATTTATCTCAATGAAGTTCGCGAAGAAAGATCTCATGTCATTTGCTGCCTTCGACTCTTCAACCTCATGAGCTCTACCTGAGACATCTGGATCCACATAAACTACAATTTGCATATTATTAAAATTTGCTTCAGACAAGTTAAATTCATTATGCAAAGCAGTTACATCAGCATTGTCAATCATGACATCCATTAAGTCTTGGATACTGCAATCTTGAACTGTATCAACAGTCTTTTCTCTATCTCCAGCCACTTCTTCTTGAACAACTTCTCGTGCTTCAGAAGACCCTTCTGTTCTTTGTCTCTTTGCCATCTCCCCCTCATGGCCTTGATGATCGGGATCATCTTGGTCATGTCTTCGTTTAAGAGACGGACCGGCCTCAGTTCTGCAGCTTTGTTCATGAATATCAAGCCTGGAAGATAAATCAGAGAAAGTTTGAGATATAAACGATTTGAGATCAGCAAAACTTGATTGAACTTCCGATCTGAATGCTTGAAACTCAGTAGATGAAACATAGATCCTGTCAGATTCAGATGAATAAACTGGAGGCGGCGTAGGTTGGAAGTTACGAAGCAGAGAAATAAGATCTTGATCCTGATGTTCTGGTGGCGACATAGAAAGAAGTTGAGCATAGAGCAAATCTGTCAACTCTGAAATAGGAAGATCTGATACTGGAGTGCTAGAAGAAGACACAGGTATACGAGTAGATGAAGAAACACTAGTTGACTGAGTAAACAATGGAGGTAGAGGAATAGACATGATCGCTGGAGCAGAAGATTGAACAGCAGAAGACGGCTCTCTTAGAACAACCCCAGATGGGCGTCTGAACGGAATCTCTGTAGGAATCACTGAAGTATCAATCTCAGGCATCTTCCCTTTGAATAAAGCTTTTAACTTCAGAATCTGTGCTTCCTTTTCAGCATCCATTCTCTCCGATAACTGCCGAATTACATCATTCAAAGTAGAGAATTTGTCAGTTGAAACTCGAGCTTGATCAGAAGTAAGCTCAACAGCTGATGAAGTAGACTGAATAACTGCAAGTGTAGTTGTTGGAGCTTGACTTTGAACCGAAGTTGTGGCTTGATCAAAAGCTGTATCCAATTCATCTACTTGAAGATGTGCAACTCAAGGATTAACTGGAACTTAATCATCATCAGAGATAACTTCTGTTGAGACAACCACTTCCGGAGTTCTTACTTTCTGTTCATACACTTTCATGTTCGATTGGTCAGCATCATCATCACCATCATCTGAATCACTTGTCGTATTTTCACCATCATCAGAAAACTCAGCATTTGTCTCATCATCATCAGCAACTCCAGTTTCATCAGGATTAGCATCTTTTCTAACATCAGCAGTAACAGTAGTTGCTTCAGCTTCAATATCAGCACTGACAGATTCAACGCGATGAGTAGCAACATCTTGTGGTGTTGCAGAAAGATCAACATCTGTCTCTATTACCTGAGTATTTGCTTCAACTTGCTCTTCATGAGTAGTACCAACTGGAGTGCCATGAGAAGGTTCTTCCTGTTCAGCCTCTTCAAAGTCATTTTCTAAACAATAATCAATGACACTGGGATCGGTCATGTCAGCATAATTGGCAATAAGACCATAAGGAATGGTCATAGAAAAAGTAAAGGACTTCTTCTGTTTCTGGAGAAAAAGCATCTCAGTATCCTGAACTTGCGGCCAAGATAATCTTCGTGGAATTGCCGGATTGCTTCGAAACATGCTTCTAATAATCAGCTTGAGAAACCTGATAAAAGGAATGAACTTTCTTCACTTCTTGGTTGACTTGTCTTGCACTATTTCGGAAAGCTCGGTCCAGAAAATGATCGTGTAATCGACATGCAGGTCATAGACTGCTGCATGGAACAGTCGAAGATAGTGAAGACTAGAACTATCCGTGCCAGTATGTTTAGACGTTAAACACCTGTTGATGACAGAAAATAAAGAATACCAGACAGGAGGAAGGTTAGACTTGTCAAAGTCTACAACCTTGTTCAATGGACCAACATATCCTAGTCGTTTGATGCCCTCAAACACTTCTTCTTCGGATGGAAACTGATCATATGTTGTCCTTCCAGATCTAGAAGTAGGCTCAGAAAGCTCAAGAATCAACCGTAAACGCTTGTAAGAAAGATATGAATCAAATTGATCAATTTGGAGATCAAATCGGTGAGGACGAGCCAGTTCGTTCTTTGTGATGGTGTGCCAGACTTGCTGAACGTAGACTTCCGGAACATCGGCAATTGAACAGAGAGCTTGATAGAGCGGATGTCCACGAAGAATAGTGCGTATGACAGGATGAATCTTGATGCGATCAAAGTCAACAAAGTAGTTGTTACGCTTATAAGGCATGTACATGACGTTAGGAAACACATCATTTGGAGATCGCCTAGATATGGAAAGATCAGCCCCAACAGACGGAACAGACGGCATAGGTGTATCATGAGATGCCTGATCAGCCGGATCCTGAAGAACGACATTCTCATCTTGAATCATTGGATCAGTATTTGTTTTAGAAGTCATGATAACCTGAAACAAAACACAGATAAACATTTACCAGAAAACACGAAAAATATTCCAAGTATGAAATGCGGGTCCCGAAGGAAACGCATATGAGGGAATGCGTGTCCTGAAGGAAACGCATATGAGGTATGCGTGTCCTGAAGGAAACGCATTATGAGGAATGCGTGTCCTGAAGGAAACGCATTGAAGGAAATGCGTGTCCTTAATGGAACGCATATCATACTTAGAAATAACGAAAAAACACAACTGAGTTTGCGTGTCACTAAGGATACGCACAATAGAGTATGCGTGTTCTTAGTGATACGTAAACTACACAGAAAAAAGAAACAAACTAAAAGAATGCGGGTCTCGGGTGAAATGCATAGTTCATTATGCGGGTCACAAGTGAAACGCATACTAGACTATGCGGGTCACAAGTGAAACGCATAGTTCACTTATGCGTGTCACAGGTGAAACGCATAGTTCACTTATTTTGAACCAAAACCCTAGAATACGGCTGTTCGAACCCGAAATCCACAAAAACTAAAATTATAAGCACAAAACACGAAATTAAAGTAAAATAAAACATACCTGATAGTCGATTATAATGACTAAACAAAAAACAATACGCAAATCGATCTATTTCAACTCGAATTTGAGTTTTAGAAATCGATGAACAGTAAAATAAACGCATATCAGATAAAACACACAATAAGAAAACAAGAATGAAATTAAAACAAAGAATGGAACACTAAACAAAGTACAAACATAGAATGAAAAACAAAACAATCATACCTGAAAATCCAAAATAGCAATCTGAAAAAGAATCAGATGAGACTTGAAGAAGAAGAACACGCAGAGAGATAGAGTGGAGGGAAGATGAATAGTCAAACAAGTTCAAAGGTAATAAAAAAAATAACAACTAAAAGAAAATACCTGATAAGCCCCCATTAGTCCCCCTACACAAATGCACAAAGTTTATCAAATTAGTTTAGCATTTGCATAGTAAATTCAGAAATACTTACCTTATGAATTTCTGATCAGCACATGAAGAAATTAATCAGCAATATTCACTCCCCCACAAAAACAGAATATTCTCAGATATAGAAACCAGATATACACTCCCCCTCGAAAAATACACAGACCATATGACAAAAACACAGACAACAATCATAAAGACATCAATATTAAAGATGATCATATTGAATATAAATTTTGTAACAACTGAATATATAAACTTTTAAACACTAAACAAATTAAAGTCTACTCAGTAGAATATCCCAGATTTATCAATCAGTTGAAATCAAACGAGAGTTGTTGGATACAGAAACATGTTTCATTGTATATCAAGTTAAGACATGTTCAGAGTCAAACACTTGCAGGTATCTATTCAGTTTGCTCGCATGCGATCTTTGATTAGCTTCAAGAAAAATGTAATTCTAAACATAAAATGAAGAACTTTGCATGCACAGACACTAAGTCATCAAGAATTAAGATTTTCACAAATTTACAGGTTTATCGCAGCTCAAAATATATCACCAAGTATCAAGAGATGTGTGCTCATTGGCATCTTTTAACTGTGTGCTCATTGGCATCTTCACATGAGTGTGCTCTTTGGCATCTTTTAAGTGATATGCACTTTGGCATCTTTTAATCAAATAGTTCATGTAACACCCTGAATTTTGGGATTGGGTGAGAAGTTGACCTTTACCCAAAGTTCAAGGGGGTAATCTGTAACTTGGGCTATATATATATAAAAATCAAATCTGAGATATTTTAATATCTCATTTGATCATATTGGTTTTGGAGAAGTCAGAGAGAAAGAAGAGAAGGAAGAAGGCAGTGAAGAAGGGTCGATCATTTCGGGCAAATCGAGGTACGAATCTAGCTTAATGCTTTGATCTGAATGCTTTTAGCCGTGTAGAATCTTGTTGTGAAGGTTTTGAACCGTTCCATGTTGAGATCTGAGTATTTCTCATTTGGATCTGGGTTCTGCATCGTGTTGTTCATCATCTGCATCGAACTGTTCTTGATGAACAAAGGAGATGGTCATTCGACCGGATGGTCCTTCGACCGGATGGTTGATTCGACCGGATGGTCCTTCGACCGGATGGTTGATTCGACCGGATGGTCCTTCGACCGGATGGTTGATTCGACCGGATGGTCCTTCGACCGGTGTTGCCTGTTCGACCAGAGTAGTGTTGGACCGGGGAGGTGTTCGACCGGGGTGGTGTTCGACCGGTTGTTGCCTTTGACCGGATTAGGTTCTGTTAAGTTGTTAGCTTATGTGTCTTTGAGTCCTATTCAAGTAACGAGAGGTTTATCTGTATTTCGACTTACCGATTCTTTCGGTGTTGTCATAGGTAGCGCTCGTTAAGAAGAAGGGAACAGAGGTGAGTTCCTACTATCATTTTAAACTGTATACATATCAAAAGTTACCTTTTTGATCTTATCTTATTTTAAAAGTAAAATGATGTTTTACTTGTGCGTTATGCGAAAGAAATATTCAAAGGAACTTCTTTTAAATGCTTTTCATTCATACCAGAAGTTGAACTGGGAATAGCATTTTGTTTATAAAAATGTGTTTGTAACCATATGTTTATTTATGGTTGGTCACATACGTTGTTGTGACGAGTCCTTACCATTACTAGTGGATCCCTAGGTTTTGGAGTAGACTGTATTGTTGGGATGTTACATTCCCCAGAATTGTAGCTATGGATCACTTGTTCCTCGGGGGCAACTTGGTACGGTTATGTGAGGTCGGATACTAGCCATGGTTCATACTGATCCTTGTGAAGGAGTATACCTTGGTTTTGCGCTTGGGGCTTGATCTCACGTTGAAGCACGGACTTTTTAATTCGTATCCGCGGACTCCAATTGGTTTAGCTCGTAACTCGGATTGTTGGCCTAACTTTGTGTTACGCCACGATCCTTGGTAAAATATTTTGTTTTCGGTCCTTTTGTGGTATGTTTATAACGAAAAAGCCCGATTGTGGCGAGGACCTAAATTGTAAACTTAATCTCTTTGGAAATGTTATCTTGATGCAAATGTTTTATCTTTTGAGCTTCATAAACTGTATGTTCTCACCAGTCTTTAAATCTGACACTTTTTCTCAAATGGTATGTGTATCAGGTTTCCATTAACAGTGGGTTGCCGGGGTTTTTGGAGAGACGAGTTTTGAGTCTCGAGGTTTTTTGGAGTTGATTAGTATTGTTGCTGGGCATTGTTAAGTCCCATTCTTTTGATGAAATCCTTGTATAGGATTGTATAGTCTTAAAGACTGGTTTCGTTTATCGGAAGTTAATAGATTTACTTTCGTTATATTGTCAGGTTTCCAGGTTTTAATTTACTCTGATTTTTGAGGTGTTACAAGTTGGTATCAGAGCTCTAGTTTAAGTGAACTAGGCATGAATGTAAGATGTCTAGACTTAGACTGCGTATGCTAAGAATTGATCCGCGAGATTCGGGTAGAGCTCCTAAGATGGGTTAGTCTTAGAGTCAACGGAAAGTACGTTTATCAGGTGTTGTAGTAGTGGTAACAAGAACCATTATGTGTTGTATGTTCATAATTTCACTTAGCTAATGTTATTATGAGGATAGTGTACGTAAGAGTCCTTGAATTTCTATTAATATGACATTTGGTAATGTGGTAGTACGTTTTCCTTTCGTGTTTTTCTATCTTTTCTTATCTCTTCCACTGCTCCGTGTAGCAGTTCAGAATGGTGAATACGCGTGGTAGACCGCGTACTCGTGTTGACGGTCTGGAAGCGACAGCCTCCACAGCTGATCAGCCGGAAGGAGTTGAGGTTGTCGTGCGTCCGCCAGTTCAACAAATACTAGGTGGGGGGCCAGAGGTCATTCCGCGTGTGGACCTGGCTTCATCTCACCCAGTTATAGGGGATGCTAATCCCCAGTCAGAGCTGTTGGCCAGCGTGATGTTGGCAATGAGAGAAGAGATGGCCAAGCAGCAAGAGTTTCTGCTGAAAGCGATGGAGGACCGCGACGTGAACCATCGGAGAAGTGAGACGGTGGTGGAGAACGTCGTAGTAGGTTCTGGTGATGATGGTATAAGGGTCGTGTCGGTAGAGCGGGGGATTTCTGGAGCTCAGGGGAACAGGAAGAGTTGTTCCTATAAGTCCTTTCTGGGCTGCGAACCGCCAGAATTCTTCGGTTCTGACGACCCGGTGGTGTGCGTTAAGTGGATCCGAGCGGTTGAGCAAGCTTTTGGCTCTTCCGAATGTGGTGATGATCAGAGGGTGCGGTTTGGTACCCAACTGCTGAGGGATACTGCACTCATCTGGTGGAATATCATCCAATCCACTCTATCTCCGGAAGTACTGGCTCAGTTGTCGTGGGCCGAGTTTAAGAAGAAGCTGCTAGAGGAGTTTTGCAACGAGAGGACCATGGACCGAATTGAGAAAGAATTCCGGTCTTTGGTGAAAGGGAGCCTGACGGTGAGGGAGTATACCCGTCAGTTTATGGAGAAACTTGGTCTGGTGGGGCACGCTGCCCCAACAGAGAAAGACAAGATGAAAGCTTATCTCAACGGTTTGCCAGCGGACATGCAATCTATGGTCCATAATTTCAAGGCTTCTAAGCTTCGAGAGATGGTGGAAGAAGCTCAATTTATGGAAGAGATGTTCGCGAAGGGCAAATCTGAGAAGGCAGTGGTGGTGCCTGAAAAGAGAAAGTGGGAGAACAGTTCAGTACCTCCCAAGCGGACCCGACCTTTTGTTGGGAACCGCAACTTCAGCAATTATCAGGAAGCTAAGTGGTGCCCGAGGTGTCGAACTAAGCATCACGGTAACTGTTACAACAATTCTCAAGTTTGCTATAAGTGTGGGAAGCCTGGTCATACTGTCAGAGATTGGCCGGTCAGTGGAATCGTCTGTTACGAGTGTAAGGCACCGGGGCATGTAAAGAGAGATTGCCCGAAGCTTGTGTCGGGTAGCGCACCAGCAAGGAAGGAGAACCCTCCTAAGGTTCAGAGTCGAGCATTTCAGATGACGGCCGAAGAGGCTAGAGCATCCGCTGATGTGGTATCGAGTACTCTTCTTATAAACTATGTACCTGCTCGTATTTTGTTCGATACGGGTGCTAGTTTCTCTTTCGTATCTGAATTATTCCGTCAGAAAATTTCTATGCCCACTACTAGTCTTGAGGATGCATTAGTAGTAGAAATAGCAGATGGTAGGCAAGTTATGATCCACGAAATTCTGAAACAGTGTGCTCTTAGCATCGAAGGGAGAGAATTCCCGATCGATCTGCTACCAATGTCAATCGGGGGTTTTGATGTTGTAATCGGTATGGATTGGTTGTCAAACAATCAGGTCGAGTTCGTGTGTTCCAAGAAGATGATTCGACTTCCCAACCTCTCCGGAGAGGTCGTGATCATCTATGGTGAAAAGAGAAAGGGTGAAGTGGCAATAATCACAATGGCAAAAGCACGCAAGTGTCTAGTAAAAGGATGTTCGTCTTTCCTAGCCTATGTGATCGATGCCAAGTTAGAGAAGTCCAAGCTGGAAGATGTGAAGATCGTGCGTGAGTATCCAGATGTCTTTCCGGACGACTTGCCCGGGTTGCCGCCCGATCGTCAGGTAGAGTTTCGGATTGATCTTGTGTCAGGCGCTGCACCGATCGCTAAAGCACCTTACCGTTTAGCGCCGTCGGAGATGCAAGAGATGGTAGCACAACTCCAAGAGCTTTTTGAGAAGGGATTCATAAGACCGAGTTCGTCACCTTGGGGAGCTCCGGTCTTATTTGTTAAGAAGAAGGATGGCACAATGAGAATGTGCATCGACTATCGTGAGTTGAACAAAGCTACAGTGAAGAACAGGTATCCGCTTCCGAGAATAGACGACTTGTTCGATCAACTTCAAGGAGAGGGTTGTTTTTCCAAAGTCGACTTACGATCAGGCTATCACCAAGTGAAGGTGAGAGAAGAAGATGTTCCGAAGACGGCTTTCAGAACGCGTTACGGCCATTACGAGTTCCTTGTAATGCCTTTTGGTCTGACGAAAGCACCAGCGGTGTTTATGGACTTGATGAATAGAGTGTGTCGACCATTCCTCGACAAGTCGGTCATTGTATTCATTGACGACATACTCGTGTACTCCAAAAGTGAGACAGAGCACGAGCAGCACTTGCGTGAAGTTCTGGAAGTGTTGAGAAAAGAGAGGTTGTACGCCAAGTTTTCCAAGTGCGACTTTTGGCTTAAAGAAGTACAATTTCTGGGGCACGTAGTCACTCGGGACGGAGTGAAAGTAGATCCCTCCAAGATTGAATCTATGATAAATTGGGAGCCTCCTAAGAGTCCGTCAGAGATCCGAAGTTTCTTGGGTCTGGCGGGATACTACAGGAGATTCATTCAAGACTTTTCCAAGATCGCTTCTTCCTTGACAGTTCTGACTCGGAAGAATGTGAAGTTTGAATGGACCGAAACCCAAGAGAAGGCGTTCCGGATCCTTCAAAAGAAGTTGTGTGAAGCTCCGATCTTGACGTTACCTGAAGGGTCGGAAGATTTCGTGGTGTACAGCGACGCTTCAAAGATGGGATTGGGTTGCGTGTTGATGCAACGAGGCAAGGTAATCGCTTATGCCTCGAGGCAGCTTAAGATACACGAGCAGAATTATCCAACCCATGATCTGGAGTTAGCAGTGGTGGTGTTCGCTTTGAAGCTTTGGTGACATTACCTCTACGGCACGAAGTGTACTCTTTACACGGATCACAAGAGCCTGAAGTATGTCTTTGGTCAGAAAGAGCTGAATATGAGGCAAAGGCGGTGGCTCGAGTTGTTGAAAGACTACGACTGTGAATTGCTTTACCATCCCGGTAAGGCGAACGTGGTGGCCGATGCGCTAAGTCGGAAGGACTATAGCAGGAGTATTCGGGCTACCCATTCAAGAATCGAGCTAGTGTCTAGTCTTGTTGAGAAGATCAAGACATCTCAGATGGAAGCATTGTTGGAAGATAATCTCAAAGAGGAAGTCATGACAAAACAACGTTTACTCTTAACGGAAGATAGTCGTGGGGTGAAACTGTTCAGCGGTCGTGTGTGGGTGCCCAAGGTTGGGGGAAACCGTGAGCTGTTGCTAGAAGACGCACACAAGTCCAAGTATTCCATTCACCCGGGAATTACGAAGATGTACAGGGACTTGAAGTTGCACTATTGGTGGCCGGTGATGAAGCTTGATGTGGCGCGTTACGTTGAGCGTTGTGTGACGTGTTCGCAAGTCAAAGCCGAACATCAGCGACCGTATGGGAGTCTTCATTCCTTAGAGATTCCCGAGTGGAAGTGGGAGCATATCACCATGGACTTCGTGACGAAGTTGCCTAAAACTCTTCGGGGACACGATACCATCTGGGTGATAGTGGATAGATTGACGAAGAGCGCTCACTTTCTGCCTATGCGCGAGACTTTACCGATGGATAAGTTGGCAAAGCTTTATATCGATGAGGTGGTCTCAAGGCATGGAATACCGTTGTCGATCGTGTCGGATCGTGATAGCCGGTTCACTTCGAACTTCTGGGATGGGTTTCAGAAAGAGCTTGGTACGCGAGTTAAGTTGAGTACGGCTTACCATCCGCAGACCGACGGGCAGAGCGAACGAACGATCCAAACCTTGGAAGACATGTTGAGGTCTTGTGTCATCGATTTCGGGGGTAGTTGGGACTCTCACCTGCCTTTGGTGGAGTTCGCTTACAACAATAGCTACCACTCGAGTATTGGGATGGCATCTTTTGAAGCACTGTATGGGCAAAAGTGTCGGACTCCCGTGTGTTGGCTAGAAGCGGGAGAGAAGCAGTTCGCCGGACCTGAAATCGTGCAAGAGACTGCCGATAAGGTCAAGTGTATTAGAGAGAGGATGAAAGTGGCTCAAGATCGTCAGAAGAGCTATGCCGATAAGAAGAGGCGACCGATGGAATTCCAAGTAGGCGACCGCGTTATGCTTAAGGTATCGCCATGGAAGGGCATCATACGGTTCGGAAAACGTGGGAAGCTGAGTCCTCGTTTCCTCGGACCTTTCAAAGTACTTAAGCGTGTAGGGTTGCAGGCCTACCAGTTGGAACTGCCATCGGAGTTGAGTAGAATACACAACACGTTTCATGTCTGCTACCTCCGGAAGTGTTTGGCGGTAGAAGACAGCGTCATTCCCCTTTCAGAGCTGTGGGTAGACGAAGGTAACCGTTGTGTGGAAGAACCCGACGCCATCTTGGAGAGAAAGTCTAAGAAGTTGCGTCATAAAGAAGTCACTTTGGTCAAGGTGCAGTGGAAGCATCACCGAGGAGCAAATGTGACTTGGGAATCTGAAGAGGATATGAAGCGTAGATATCCTCATCTCTTTGTATAGTTGGATTTCGGGGACGAAATCATTCCCAAGTTGGGGAGGATTGAACACCCTGAATTTTGGGATTGGGTGAGAAGTTGACCTTTACCCAAAGTTCAAGGGGGTAATCTGTAACTTGGGCTATATATATATAAAAATCAAATCTGAGATATTTTAATATCTCATTTGATCAGATTGGTTTTGGAGAAGTCAGAGAGAAAGAAGAGAAGGAAGAAGGCAGTGAAGAAGGGTCGATCATTTCGGGCAAATCGAGGTACGAATCTAGCTTAATGCTTTGATCTGAATGCTTTTAGACGTGTAGAATCTTGTTGTGAAGGTTTTGAACCGTTCCATGTTGAGATCTGAGTATTTCTCATTTGGATCTGGGTTCTACATCGTGTTGTTCATCATCTGCATCGAACTGTTCTTGATGAACAAAGGAGATGGTCCTTCGACCGGATGGTCCTTCGACCGGATGGTTGATTCGACCGGATGGTCCTTCGACCGGATGGTTGATTCGACCGTATGGTCCTTCGACCGGTGTTGCCTATTCGACCGGAGTAGTGTTGGACCGGGGAGGTGTTCGACCGGGGTGGTGTTCGACCGGTTGTTGCCTTTGACCGGATTAGGTTCTGTTAAGTTGTTAGCTTCTGTGTCTTTGAGTCCTATTCAAGTAACGAGAGGTTTATCTGTATTTCGACTTACCGATTCTTTCGGTGTTGTCATAGGTAGCGCTCGTTAAGAAGAAGGAAACAGAGGTGAGTTCCTACTATCATTTTAAACTGTATACATATCAAAAGTTACCTTTTTGATCTTATCTTATTTTAAAAGTAAAATGATGTTTTACTTGTGCGTTATGCGAAAGAAATATTCAAAGGAATTTCTTTTAAATGCTTTTCATTCTTACCAGAAGTTGAACTGGGAATAGCATTTTGTTTATAAAAATGTGTTTGTAACCATATGTTTATTTATGGTTGGTCACATACGTTGTTGTGACGAGTCCTTACCATTACTAGTGGATCCCTAGGTTTTGGAGTAGACTGTATTGTTGGGATGTTACATTCCCCAGAATTGTAGCTATGGATCACTTGTTCCTCGGGGGCAACTTGATACGGTTATGTGAGGACGGATACTAGCCATGGTTCATAGTGATCCTAGTGAAGGAGTATACCTTGGTTTTGCGCTTGGGGCTTGATCTCACGTTGAAGCACGGACTTTGTGATTCGTATCCGCGGACTCCAATTGGTTTAGCTCGTAACTCGGATTGTTGGCCTAACTTTGTGTTACGCCACGATCCTTGGTAAAATATTTTGTTTTCGGTCCTTTTGTGGTATGTTTATAACGAAAAAGCCCGATTATGGCGAGGACCTAAATTGTAAACTTAATCTCTTTGGAAATGTTATCTTGATGCAAATGTTTTATCTTTTGAGCTTCATAAACTGTATGTTCTCACCAGGCTTTAAGTCTGACACTTTTTCTCAAATGGTATGTGTATCAGGTTTCCATTAACGGTGGGTTGCCGGGGTTTTTGGAGAGACGAGTTTTGAGTCTCGAGGTTTTTTGGAGTTGATTAGTATTGTTGCTGGGCATTGTTAAGTCTCATTCTTTTGATGAAATCCTTGTATAGGATTGTATAGTCTTAAAGACTGGTTCCGTTTATGGGAAGTTAATAGATTTACTTTCGTTATATTGTCAGGTTTCCAGGTTTTAATTTACTCTAATTTTTGAGGTGTTACAGTTCATTAAGTAAAGAACATGTCGTAAACGTAACTTTCTATCTGACCCTATTGCAAGATTTGGGTCAGCCGCTCCCAGACCAGTTGACCATAGGGGACTAGGTGACAAGCACCCCTTGGAACTTACTTTCCCGGATCAGAAAGGCTACATCGACATATCCTAAACCCATTCATACCAGTAGAACATGACTTTCGATCTGGTTCTATTGTAGGATTTCTGTTCGATCACCCCCAGATCAATTGACCTTAGGGGACCAGATGTCGAGCATCCCTCAGAACTTACTTTCCCAAACTAGAAAGGTCACAGGTACAAACTTTTAAACTCAAGGATTTCTGTATTTTAAATGCTTAAAAATAAAATCATCTCAATAACTCAGATCTATATCGAATAGCTTAGCCCATATTTTCACTACAATCTACAATTTTGATCACTTAGGTTGTTCAAGCAAAGTAAACCATAAGAATGCCGACTAACATATCTTTAAAGAAGTATCTAAAGCGGCAAACATGTTGCTGACTTTTCGATGTTTGAAAGATTTGAACATTGAACATATGAAACTTTAAATATAAACAAGGCATCTTGTCAAAGATCCTAGACACACATTTTATTCAACTGAAAGAAAATTTGAAATATTAATCTTTATAGAATAAAATTTGGAAAGATTTAAACTTTTAAATTCAACATGCCAAGTTTTGAAAGCAGAAAGTTAAATCGTTTTTCATCTAAAGCTTTTGTAAATATATCAGCAAGTTGATATTCAGTTGGTACAAAATATAACTCAATAGTACCTTCTTCCACGTGATGCTTTATAAAATGATATCGCATGTCTATGTGCTTGGTCTAGGTGTACTGGACAGGATTAACCGATATCGCAATCGCGGACTTGCTGTCACAATATATTGGCACAGTCTTGTATAGCATCCCGTAATCGCGAAGTTGCGTTTTCATCCAGAGCACTTGAGCACAGCAACTAGCTGCAGCGACGTATTCAGCTTCGGCTGTTGATATTGAAACGCAGTTTTGCTTTTTCGACGCCCAGCTTATCAGTCTGTCACCCAAAAACTGGAGATGACCAGAAGTACTTTTCCTATCCAATTGATTACCACCATAATCTGCATCAGAATAAGCAATCAAACTATAATCAGAACTTTTAGGATAGCATAATCCTAAATAAGGAGTTCCTTTAATATATCTAAAGATACGTTTGATTGCTAAAAGATGAGATTCTTTTGGTTTAGCTTGAAAGCGGGCACACAGGCACGTCGAAAACATTATGTCCGGGCGACTTGCAGTAAGATACATCAGTGATCCGATCATCCCTCTGTATGTCTTTTGATCCACAACTTTTCCATCTGGATCCAGTCCGAGTTTGGCACCGTGAGCCATAGGCGTGCCGATTGAGGTAGACTTGTCCATTTTGAATTTCTTCAAAATATCAAAGACGTACTTTGACTGATTGATGAATATTCCATCTGGAAGCTGCTTCACTTGTAAGCCGAGGAAGAAGTTGATTTCTCCCATCATGCTCATCTGAAATCTAGAGGTCATTAAATCAGAAAACCAATTACACAGAGATTTGTTAGTCGCACCGAAAATAATATCATCTACGTATATTTGTACTAAGCATATATCAAAATTAGTTCTATAAATGAAAAGAGTAGTATCGATCGAGCCTTTGGTGAAGCCGGATTTGACCAAGAAAGCTGACAACTCGTCATACCATGACCGTGGAGCTTGTTTCAGACCATACAAAGCTTTATCAAGAAAATAAACATAATCAGGACGATCTTTGTCAACAAATCCCTCTGGCTGAGATAGATATACTTCTTCTTTCAATTTGCCATTGAGAAATGTTGTCTTGACATCCATTTGATATAAAGTGAAGTTGCGATAAGCAGCGAAGGCCAGAAACATCCGAATAGCTTCCAATCTGGCGACAGGTGCAAATGTTTCGTCATAGTCAATACCTTCTTCTTGTCGATATCCTTTAGCTACTAACCTTGCTTTGTTCCGAACGACGATACCATCTTTGTCCATTTTATTCTTGTATATCCACTTTGTACCAATGATGCTTTTACCCTTTGGCCGGGGTACAAGTCTCCACACTTTGAGAGCGTCAAACTGATTGAGCTCCTCTTGCATTGCTAAAATCCAGTCTGGATCTTCCAACGCTTCAGAAACTTTGGTAGGTTCAATCTTGCTTAGGAAGCAAGTGTACAAACATTCGTTGGAAGAAACTGTTCTGGAACGAGTAGAAACACTTGCTTGAGGATCCCCAATAATTTGATGGATTGGATGAGATCTTATCCATTTTGTTGTATGAGGGAGAGGATCAATAACTTCTTGAACCACTTCTATTTGTTGAGGAGGATCTTCAGAAGAAATAATGTCAGAAGATGATACAGATATGATTTCTACTGAAGGAGAAGATATTTCCATGACATCAGATTCAGGCTCTTGTTGACCAGACGTAGCTTGTACTTCTTGTTGAACATTTTCTTCTGGAAAAGCTTCAACTTCTACAGATTCCTCATGGACAGTTTCAGCAATTTCTGGTTCAGAGATGACTTGATCAAGATGATGTTCAGAAGGTATGGCTTGAATTTCAGGAGATACTGAAGCAACATCAAGTTCAGAGGTTGATGCAGCGGAATTAGGATTAGATGCACTCACAGATTCTTGATTCAAAACATTTGACACATTATCAGTGTTTGGTTTAGGAATATCATCATAAAAATTTTCAAACAAAAAATCAAGATCAGAAAGATTAGACAGAGAAGTAGAAGGATCCTGATTTGTCGACTGAAATGCAGGTTCTGAACTAATTTGTTCAGAAGCTGAGTTTTCAGTAATAGCGGGTTCTGAACTGTGTTGTCTAGAAGCCAAATTGGCAGCTTCATCAAATTTGACATTCACTGACTCTATCACTTTTCTTGCATAGAAGAGAAAGACTCTGTAAGCCGCAGAGTTAGAAGAATAGCCCAAAAATACACCTTCATCTGCCTTTGGACTAAATTTGTTCAGATTATCTCTGTCATTCAAAACATAGCATTTACACCCGAAAGACTTGAAATATTTGATGTTGGGTTTGATACCATTCATCAATTCATATGAAGTCTTGTTGAACCGGCGGTGTAGAATTGATCTGTTTTGAGTATGACAGGCAGTTGATATGGCTTCGGCCCAGTGAGACAAAGGAAGACCTGAATAAGCAAGCATAGATCTAGCAGCTTCCACAAGCGTTCTGTTTCTTCTTTCAACAAATCCATTCTGTTGCGGTGTTCTTGCAGCAGAAAAATGTTGTTGTATACCTTGATCATCATAGAATGCTTGAAGAGTTGAATTCTTGAATTCTGTGCCATTATCTGATCTTACAACTTTGACATGCTTTTGCTTATTTGTCTGAATAGTTTTGATGAGGTTGATGAGAATTTCGGGTGTCTCGTCTTTAGATTTGAGAAATTTCACCCATGTATATCTGGAGTAATCATCAACAACAACCAAAACATACTTCTTCTTCCCAATACTCTTTGTCTTCATTGGTCCGCACAAATCAACATGAATTAGATCTAGAATGTCCGCAGTGCAATGTTCAGGCTTTGGCTTATGAGATGCTTTCTTCATCTTTCCTTTCTCGCAGTCCTGACAGAGATGGTCTTTCTGGAAACGGAGGATTGGAAGACCTCTCACAGAATCATTCTTGACCAAGCGATCCATATATTTGAAATTAAGATGAGCTAGTCGTCGGTGCCACACCCAGCTTTCATGAATAGAGGCTTTTGATAGAAGACAAATATCTGATGGAACCTTTACTTCAGAAAGATTAATGTTATAAAGATTTGATCGTCTCTTTCCAACAAGTAAGTCCATGCCACTATTATTCTTTACAGCAACTCTTTTAGACTTGAAACTGACTTCAAGATCTTTATCGCAGAATTTTCCGATGCTGAATAGATTGTGACTTAAACCTTTGACATAGCTTACTCTTTTGACAGTTATGTTACCTTGAACAAGATCACCATAACCAAGAATGGGAGTCGTCTCGCAGTTTCCAAATTTGACACGACCGCAACATTTTTCTTTAAAATTTGAAAGTAAAGATTTGTTGCCAGTCATGTGTTTGGAACACCCCGAATCCAGATACCATAATTGATTTAGCTGCACAATCAACAATTACTGAGATTTAGGTACCCATATAAATATGGGTCCCTTCTTGTTAGTCCTTTCTTTTTTCTTTTTCAAAAATTTATTTTTCCAAAATATCTGAGATTGATCAAATAAAGCATGAACATCATCACATATTAAAGAAGAAACACAATCATCAAAATCAGAACTAGAGAGACAATATGAGATATTCTTTGAAATTTGAAACATTTGCTCTACAGAATATTTTGTAGATTTATTACAAAAGGCAAATGAGTCTTGTTTACAAAGAAAATCTACACATTTATTCTCTACAGAAACAATTTCTTCAGATCTCTGTTTCTTTTGCCAAACAGACTTCACAGACTTCTTCAAAGGCCTATCTGAAATAGATGAATCAGAAAAATTAGAATTTTCAGAAATATCAAACTCTTTCTTCTTTTTCTTCTTTGACCTTCTTCTTTTACGCTTTGTTTTATAGAAATAATCATTTAGCGTAAAAGTGTCATCAACAATTTTAGATAAAATATTTGATTTAGAAGAGGAAGTTTTATCAATAAAATCAAACTGATTAGTTAGTTTATTTGGATAAACCTCAGAGCAAGAAACATCAGATGAACACAAGTTGATGGAAGATTTGATAAACCCAGAATTATTTTCTTTAAAAGTCGATGTTATAAAAGAAAAAATGACATCGTTTTCAATTTTTCTCAAAATCTCTTGTTCTTCCAATTGTTCTTCTAGATCAAAGATTTGGCATTCTAAAACTAAAGGAGGTATATATCTCTTAGTATCATAAGATACTTGAGATATTTTGTCCTTATTAGAATTAGCTTCATTTAAATCAAAGAAGTCATTCGATCTAGAAGATTTAGTAGAAGAAACAATGTTTAACTTTTGTCTTTTCTTCTTTATTTTATCAGGAAAATATTTTGCATTTTCTTGAGTGTAAACGAAAGGAACTTCCATTCTCTTGTTGTTTATCCGTTTCTTATCTTCCTTAATTGTAAACTCTTTAGCACTTGTCCAAAAAGGTTTGTATTGAGACCCATATTTTGAAAGACCAAGACAGTCGTAATCATAGAAATTGGGAATCTCAATTTTAGCTTTCTTTAAAAACTGAGGATTTTTAAATCCAAGACCCCAATTTTCTTTTAACGACTCAAAGCTCCTTGGTTTATGCATATGTATTGTTTGTTCAGTTTGATTTTGTTTATATAACTTTTCTTCTAATTCAAATATTTTATCCGAAAACTCTTGATTTAAAATTGGCAAATCAGACAAAGAATCATGAGAAGTCTGTTTTTCAATTTCTAAATCTTCTATTCTTTCTTGAAATTTCTCTTTTGTAAATTTTAAAATAGCTTTTTCATCTTTCAGAGAAATCTTCAACTTTTCAATTTGAATAGACTTTTCTTGATTTTCGTGTTTTTCGGATAGAATCTTTGAACGAAAGTCATGTAAAGCATTTGTGATAACATTCATTTGCGAAGAAATGAAATTAAAATCAAACTCAGATGGTACCTCAGATTCATCGGTTGAAGTCTCCTCATCCTCATCATCACTGTTGTCGTCTCCAATAAAACACATGGTAGCAGTCTCAACATTATCAGCTTCGTTATCTGAGTGGTCCAACCAATATTCCTCCTCAGCCAACAGAATAGTTCCACTTGCTTTCTTCTCAGCCAAAGCTAATTTCTTCTTATAGAAATCCACATCTTTCACAATCTTTGTTATGCACTCCTTTGAAATATGTCCGGGTTTGCCACAGTTGTAGCAAGTCACAGCCTTCTTATCTTCTTTCTTTGGTTCAGCTGCTTTAACAGACTCATATTTGGGAAAGATAGGCTTTGATACAGAACTGGGTTCTACCTTCTTTGATCCAGAAGAGAAACGAAGATTGTTTGAACCTGACCGTTTCTGATATTTCTTTTGATAGTGCTGACTTAGAAGAATCATGGCTTTTTCCAATGCTTCGCCATCATCATCTGTTGACCCATTGTAAGCAGACTCTGTCAAGGCTTGTTCAGCCATTTGACTCACTAAAAGAGCGATTGGATCCACAGTCTTTGGCTTTTGCTTATCCAGCTTGGCTTTCTTCTTCATTACCATTGCTTCATCAGACATCAGAATTTCGAACAGTTCCTGAATGGGCATTTTGGAAATTCTGGGATCATTTCTCATCCGATGACAAGATTTTTCCCATTCAGGTTTGAGTGCATTGAGAAACTTCAGATTTGTCTCCAGATCATTCTTTGTTACCTTGATCTTATACAGATCATTAATAACAGTCCAAAACCTGTCAAAGACACTTTTCAGACTTTCCCCATCTTTAGCTTTGAATTCTTCAAAGTTGTTCATGTATCTTGTCTGACGAAGTTGGGTAGACATAGCAGTACGAAGCATGATTTTCTCCAGTTGTGTCCACATCATCATAGGATTGTGTTTGAAACAATCGATTATGTTATAGATGGAATTTGGTAGAGCAAGAATCAAATTTGACTTGGCCTGATTGTCAGCTTGGTATCTTAGAAGTTCATCAACATCATATTCTATCAGTGCTTTTTCTACATCAGTAGCTAGAGTGTTTCCAACAGCTGGTATCACTTTCCTTGGCTTGACCATGGGACCTTCAGTTAAAGCTTTCATCATATTTTCCCCATTTGATTGTCTTTCGATGAAATTAAAAAACCGGTCCTGCCATTGTTCAAATTCGTTCTCATTTATCAGCACAGGTGGACGAGTATCAGACCCCCATGACATCATGAGATCGTTCTTGTAAATTTGAGCTTGTAAAGACATTTTGATGATATCTGGAATTCAGAAAAATAAGTAAGTCTTGAAGATCCGCACAATTGAGAAATGCGTATCTGAGAGATGATCGGGTCCTTGATGATACGCACACCCAAGGAATGTGTGTTCAGAGTAACAAGTACTATTCGGGAATGCGTGTCCAGAGAGATACGCACTTTGATGTTTTCCTCAGAGAGATATGCGTGTCCAGAAAGACACGCACTTGTTGTTGTACGTGTTCAACGTGACACACATTAGAAGATATGCGTGTGAAGACAGACACGCACTTGAAGATATGCGTGTGAAGACAGACACGCACTTTGAAGAAATGCGTGTTAAGACGGACACGCACTTGAAGATATGCGTGTTAAGGCAGACACGCACTTTGAAGATATGCGTTTCCAAAAGAGAACAACCTGAGAAAAACACTAACACTTAAAAGTTAGTTTCACAATGAAGATATGATGGAAGCGCATTCTAATAATATTAATATGAATAACCCGCATACTTCATTAAACACACGCATACTTCAAAATCTATGACAAACATGCAAACTATAATATCGACTCGCACAATATATGAATCATACGCATAATAGGATGAAAGACCCGCATTTCAGGAAGAATAACCCGCACATCATGATGAATGACCCGCATACCAACAAACAACTATAAATCTGCTAATTCGATCATAACAATGAATTAAATCCAAACAAATTGCACAAATTTGATCGAAAACAAGATTTTAATACAATTCAATTAACAAATTCGATCAAAAGACTCTAAATCTCAAAAACTCAAATAGAACAGACAACAGATCACGTTTTTTTCAGAATATTTTCAAACTCAAAATCAAAACATCAAATCACGTTTTTATGCAAATCAACAAGAAACAAACTTGATCGACTAACTAAAACGCATCTAATAACATCAAATTCCAAGCAATTCGATCACAAAACAGATTGAAATTGGTGAAAATCCAGAAAACGAGATTTTTCTTGAAAAAACAACAAAAATCAATCAAATTTTCGAATTAACCAACCAAATCAGAAACAATTATACACTAAACTCAATCCTCTCAAGATCTTGGAGGCTCTGATACCAATTGATGAGCCAAGATCACAAGATCGTAGAGAGAGAATCTAGAGAGAGAAAGTGCGCTCAAAATGTAACAGTATATTCCAATCAAGCAGTATTTAGTTCTTACCAAGCAAACAAGCCAAGGGGACTTAAATACCCCGACATTTAAAAAACAGATAACACTACTGAAAGCAGTAAAATAAATACAATGATTACTATAAAATCAGATCTAACAGTATGGTTCTCGCGAATAGGAGATAGCGCAAAGTGAAGTTCTCGCTATCAGTGTAAGGCGCAAAGTGAGCTTTGCGTGACACTTGGATGGCGGAAAGCAAGCTTCTCGTAATCCGTGGAAGACGCAAAGTACACTTCTCGTGAACAATGTATGGCGCAAAGTAGGATTTGCGTGACCCACTGAAGACGCAAATGTTACCTTGCGTGAGAGCCTTGTAGCGCAAATGTGTCTTTGCGTGATAGCCTTGATACGCAAACTATAATTTGCCTTAAAACCCGGATAAGCTCACGCAAATGTCGATGAACTCGCGCAAAACTAGATGAACTAGCGCAAATCGTGGATCTAGCGTAAACTTTTATCATACTTGCACATTTCGATCCAAATCAATTCAAATCTGCAAAATTGATCTCAAAAACTTATCAGCATCATCGAAAACAATACTAAGCACAAAATTACTATCAAATTCAGATTAGAATAAAAAATTTGCACAAAATAGATCAAGAACAGTGTTCGAACAAAAATTTCAGGAAAAGTTCAAAAATCGAAAATTGAGATCGAATTAGTTCGAATTACGAGATGTAATCAAAACAAGAAACAATCATAAACACAATTCGAATCCAATGATTCCATTTTCTTGAACCAAAAACGATTTTTCAAACAAAATTCGGATGAACAGTAAAAACACGAGTTCTTGAAAAAAAAATTTGAAAAAACAAATTTTCGATCTAAAAAATCAGATTTCAATTCAATTCATTGATCAAATCATTTCTGAAAATGTTTGGTTCAGCTCTGATACCAATTGTGAAAGTTAAATCCCAAACAATATCAAGCAAGTCTCATCAAGAATCAAGAATTAGACAATAAAATCTAGAGAGAGAAAGTAGATCTTGAATATTAACCACAAGTCTGATTGATTTACAATTACGTGCTTACACAATCCTTCAAAAACCCTTTTTACAAGATTACAAAGCAACCCTATTTATACCATCTATCTAACAAAGACTTAATGACTAAGTAAACAAAACATAATTTGACTTTTACAAGACTTTGACAATATTGACTTTTACATATTTGACTTTCCTTATTAAATCTTGGATACAATATTTACACTTAACAATATAGCTTCAAACAAACATATATAACTTCGAACTGAAATCGAAATTGGAAGATGACATATAACTTATGGAATCGAAATCATGAATCTGTAAATCGAAATCTTCAAAATCGAAGTCAGAAGAAAATCGATTTGAAAGATATAACTTCAAGATGACATATATAACTTTGAACTGAAACCGAAATCAGAATATGACATATAACTTGTGGAATCGAAATCTTCAAATGAACTGAATCTAGAAATCGAAATCTTCAAATCAGACTATAACTTTAAACTGAAATCTTCAAAATCGAAATCAGAAGGTAATCGAAATCTTCAAAATGAAATCTTCAAATTGAATTATAACTTAAAATTGATTGAGGAGAAATCGAAGTCAGAAGAAACGAAGTCGAAATATAACTAAAATTTTTGGAAATTGAAATATAACTTAAAATTTTGTAAATCGATTCGAACCATATTCTGGAAATCAAAATATAACTTAAAATTGTTCGAATGAGATGCTGGGGTCTATAGTCAGGAAAGAATATGGACAAACTCAAAGTCAAAATTAAAGAAGATGGAGGTCGTCAAAGAAGATGGAGGCGACGATGGTTGGATAGGTTTTTGGGTTAGGTTTAAGTCTCCAGATTTTGATGTAAGGGTAGTATTGTAATTTGTTATTTAGTCCCATGTTGTTCCACCTTTTTTGGGGGAATTTTTTTTTTAAAGTTTTGTCCCATCAAAACTCATTTTTGTCCCATGTTGTCCCATCTCATTTTTGTTCCATGGCTCACCAAACATAGGACTATTTTTTTTGTCCTGTCCTATCCAGTCTGCGTACCAAACGCACCCTAATTGGAACCAAGTGGGTCATCCAAAACAAAAAAGATGAAGTTGGAGTTGTTGTTAAAAACAAAGCAAGGTTGTTTGCAAAACGTTATTGCCAACAAGAAGGAATGAAATATTTCTAGCTTATGCAGCACATAAGAACTTTAAGGTCATCCAAATGGATGTAAAATCTGCATTCATAAATGGTATAATTCATGAGGAAGTATATGTGAATCAAACTGAAGGCTTTGTTGATCCTGAAATTCCAAATCATGTTTATGTTTTGGAAAAGACACTTTATGAACTAAAACAAGCCCCTAGAGCATGGTATAATACTCTGACACAATTTTTTATAAGTCTGGCTTCAAGAAAGTTACTATAGACACAACACACTTTCTTAAGAAACAAGGTGATGATTTGATCTTGATACATATTTATATAGATGATATTATATTTCGATCTACTAATCCTAAGTTTTGCAAGAGTTTTTCAGAAATTATGCAATCAAAGTTTGAAATTAGTATAATGGGTGAACTGAATTTCAATTTAGGACATCAAGTAAAACAATCACCTGAAGGCATATTTTTAAATCAGTCAAAATATATTAAAGATATCCTAAAAAAGTTCAACATGTCTGATTGCTCTTCTGTAAAGACTCCAATGGTCACTGGTGTCAAAATTGACGTAGATTTAAATGGCAAATATGTTGACCAAAAGACTTACAAAGGCATTATTGGATCTTTACTGTACTTAACTACTAGTAGACCATATATCATGTTCTCAACATACTTTTGTGAAATGTATCAAGCAAATTCAAAAGCATCACACCTTGTATTTGTGAAAAGAATCCTAAGGTATCTCAAAGGAACTCCAAATATGGGCCTTTGGTATCCTAAGGATTTTGGTTTTCAACTAACAACTTTTACAGTTGCAGATCATGTAGGTTGTAAGCTGGATAGGAAAAGTACTTCAGATCATCTCAAGTTTTAAAGGACAAGCTTGTAAATTGGACTTCAAAGAAGCAGAATTGTGTTAAACTTTTACTACAGAGGCTGAATATGTTAGCAGCAACTAGTTGTTGTTCACAAGTTTTGTGGATGAAGACACAACTTAAAGACTATGGATATTCATTTAAAAAGGTCCCTATCTTTTGTGATTCGAAAAGTGTCATTGTCATAACTGCAAATCCAGTGCAACACTCTAAGACTATGCACATAGATATAAGGTATCATTTCATTAAGGATCATGTGAAGAAAGGAATAATTGAAATGCACTTTGTTCAAACATATTTTCAACTTGTTGATTTGTTTACAAAGCCTCTTGATGAGAAAATATTTAATTTTCTTATTAGGAAGTTGGGTATGCTTAGTTTGACAATTTGAAAGTGTTTATGTCGTTTCAGAGTTGATAGATTTCAGTTTTCTAAAAATCTGACAATAGAGATTTCTAAGTACAGAATTCTGAATAAGCCGATCAGAATTCTAATAAAGTTGTTCAAAATTCTACTCCTATTAGTCATAGTATCTGAAAAGTTTAAGTATAAACTCTGAATAGTCTTATCAGAGAAAAATAACTTTGATTTCATATAAGTCTGAGTAATCATTTGAGCATACTTATTAAGAAATTTTAACAATTGTTCCTTGCATATGTTAAGGGGAAGCTTTATATGTTTTATCTAACATCTGTGTGTGAGCTTACATACTACTTTTAAGGGGGTGCATTAAATCTAATATTGTTCTGATTAATCTGATTCTGAATTTTGAAGGAATATCTCATTCATATCTTTGATCACTTCTAAGATGGACAACTTTTAAGTGACAAAATCATTTTCTATTGTTCAAACCACTTCTTTATTATTAAATATTGTTCTAAATACATAAGTTGGACTTTAAATGATTTTGCAATCAGAGTTTTTATAACTCTAATCATAAAAAGTTGTAACTCTAACTCTTAATAATCAAAGTTCTGACTGTGTGTTCCAAGAGTTAAGACTTGTGTATTATTTTTTTCTATATTGATGATTAATTAACTTTCAAGTCATCATACATCACATGTCTACTTCACATTGGATTACTTATTTCCACGTCTCTAAAAAAATAAACCTTTTGGTGGTAATACGTAGCTTTGCACACTTAATAACTATCTAATCCTTCTTTTTCGACAAGTGTCATCTTGAAAAATTCAATTAAAACAATTCATAATCTTCTTTCAAGGTTTATCGATATATTGTTTCATATAGACAGATTTCAAATTTTTAAGAACCCTAATATTTTTAAGCATTCACTGTTTATTTCGAACCTTCAAGTTTTCTTCAAACCATAATCATGTCTAGAACAAACGATAACCAAGCTCCTAGGTTAATTCACACTGCTAGAAACATCTTTGCTGGATCATCAAGCTTAGATGATGATGATCTTACAATGCCTATTCGATCTGTTTCAAGAGATCATGGTCATTCTACTGGAGCAATACATGTGGATGACATACCCATTCTGAATGTTCAGAATGATGAACCTTAATATATGGAGATTGATATACTAGGAGGAGAAAATGTGAACATAGTTGAATCACAAGGAGATGTTGAAGAACACTATAATCAAAGTGTCATGAGATTTGTTGCTTCAATGATTTCTGTAAAAGAGGAGTTAGTTGTTGCTGAAGAAAACTATGTGGAAGTGAATCAAAATAACCACGTGCTTAAAATAAAGTCTGGGAAGTTTAAGGATGATCAAAAAATTGTAGTAGAGATCTTGAAGAACCATCCCTTCAAGAAATGGTTTGTTCGGCATCATGATGTCCATCTTCATTACTTTTAGCAGTGGTGGGAAAATGTGTACTTTTATGGGGAGGAATTTAACTCAAACATAGGAGGGATTGATTTTTCACTGGATTTGGTTACATTTAGATCTTTGTTGTATCTTCCACAGAGGGATGAGGTGGAAGGTAAATCTGAATTTGATGAAGAATCTACCTGAGAGAAGATTATAGCAGATTTCTACACGTTGGCTTATTTGGGGGAAATCAAGAGTCTTAGCTTGTTCAGAGTGGTACTGCTTATTCTTTATAATTAACAGGTGCTTATTTGGGAAGAATAGTAGCCAAGATCAAGGATCAAAGCAGATATTGCATATTTTTCATGGCATAGTGAAAAACAAGCACTATGATTGTGTTATGCTGATGTGGGAAGACCTGAAGAACACTCTGAGTAAGAAGAACATGCCTGACTACATTCTTTATCATGGATACTAGCAAATTTGTATCTTGAGGGCAATGAAAGACTTTCCTCAAATTACAAGAAGAGCTGATGAAGTAATTGTACCTCATTATTTCATGGACAATCTAAGGACATCTCCACCAATATCTCAATTTCCTAACCATAAGGTACTTTCTCTTTCTCTTAGGTAATAAGTTCCTTGGAACAATGGGTTAATTAGTGAATATTGTTCCTCTATGGATCTACCTCAACTAATAGATCCTACCTAAGAGGACCACCCTGTGAGTTTCAGAGGTGAGGGGTCCTTGAATCAAAATAGAGAGGGGGAGGAAGTTCACGGGGATGAAAAACCTCAGAGTGAAGAGAGGGAAAATGAAACTGGGAGTGTAGGTTGAGGTGAGAACATTGGAAAAAAGCTAAAGAGAATGTCACTAGAGTTACAAAACAGAGAGAACTCTGCACTAGCCACCTCTAGTTGGGCGCCCACTTCTACTATTGGTCCACAATCCTTGGTGGCAAATATTGAAATAGGCAGTGATACCATGCCAAATATTGAAACGACCCAACCCAACCCATCCACTCAACTCCTTCTTCACAAGGAGTTGTTTCATATTTTCAAGGGGAATCAACATATAAACTACATAGTCCTCACTTGGAGGACTTAGATATTGAAATAGAAGGAACTCCACCCCACCTTCAAACTTCAGTTCATCACTTTGAGTCTGTGGTAGATCTTGTTGTGTCCCAACAGATCCCACAAGTTGAGCCCCAAAATTTAATCTATACAAGCACTGGGACACGGAGAATTAGTTTCCCTGTCATAAGTTCCATAGAGATGCCTTTGGCTTCTCAAGGATTGGATGGAAGTCCTGGGGGAGTGAACATCACAAAAGCTCCCTTCCAAGGTACATTCATTGTATCAGGTGGCTCTATGCTACCTACAGGCCAATCTTTCTTAGAGTGATTGTCAACTAGATCATCAGTTGATTCAAGAATACCAAGTACATATGTGACCAAGGAGGAATTTGTTTCCTTCAAGGATCAATACTTATCTGAATTTGAAAAGATTCAGACTAAGCTACCAGAATTGACAGCTGTTACTCAATCAAAATTTTTGGAGCATAAGGTGGAGACCTTTCTAGAAAAGGTGGATGATAGGCTGTATAGAGTAGATGACTCTTTGATTCTACTGTAAGAGGATGTGTCTAAAGTATCACCTCATATCCTATAGTTTTAATCTTCTCATCTAGTGACAAAGAATGCTTTCTTGAGCTTCCAATCATGCATGTTAATGAATTTGAGCTCCTATCAAATAATGTAATTGTTTCAACTAAAGTTCAATCTTCCTCTCAACATCAAGCTCAGGTGCCTACTACAAGTGTTCATGTAGATCCTTCAACAACTCCAATCCTTGTCACTCCAAAATCTTCAGCCCTGCTTACCTATGACATATATGTCTACAAAGTTGAATTTGATCATCTTAATGCAATATTTGATTCCATGGAGGACAAAATGTTTGCAGTGGAAAGTTGAATTAAAGTTATAGCAAATTAGTGTAAGGTTTAGGCCACTCTGTTGAAGAGACAATTTGAAGAAGATGATGATTGTCATAATTATCAAAAGGGGGAGAAAAGGCAGAACAAAACCATCAGAGTCCTCTATGGCGTTTCCTGAAAGTGCACAAAGTGTTTAAAGTACTGAAAAAGAAAGTCAAGGTCAGAAAAGTAATTATGTTGATGAAATATTGGGTATAGCAGTTTGGAATGAAAGCTTGGTGAATGAATGCAAAGATATAGTTCTCTGTAATCCTGAAGTTTGTGGGGAATATGATCTGAGAAATCCATTTATATCTGCTCAGATTAATTTAGGAAATCTCTCACTTTTCAAGGAATTCAGAGATAGCAGAGTTGATGGTGTTCCTTCCCTATTCCAATGATTTTGCTGCTGATATCTTTTTAACTTCGGACATCTGGATAACTTTGAAGAAATTATTCAGAAGCTTATGCCAGAGTATATCTTCAGGCAATCCATTGTTATTCCAAAAATGAAAATAGATCTTCTGGAGGAACCAATCATAGATTATGTTATCAAAGAGAATGAATGTATTTTGGACAGTCATGCTAGCACTGAGAGTGTTTCTTGTTATGATGTCTACCCAGAGGAGACTTACAAACATTTATACATATCTGAAGGAGAGGAATGTGGTTTGCTTGAGCATGTTATGGTAGTTACCTTAGGAGATACAAATGATGTTTAGTGAGCTTTATCAAAGAATGAGAAGAAGTGATAAGGCGCTAATATTGAAGAAGAGAATTGTTGATTTCATAGAATTTCAAAAGATTGATTTTTCTATGATCGGCTATGCTGAAATCAACGTGAAGAAAGAAGATGATAGTATATGCAGATTGACCATTATTGATTTTGACAGACTCAACTTTGAAGATCAACTTTTTTTAGTGAAGTTCTTTGAAAAGGCATAAGAGTCCTGGTTAGAGTTGGAGTTCAAAATATTTTGGGAATCAGTATTAGGAATATGGCTTTGTATGATTTACAGTTGGCAATTGAGTTCAGACTTCTAAAAACAAATCTGAAAGAACAATTCACAAATTTAACTCCATGTGCTGATTATACTAGGAAGTGTCTCAAAATTCAAGATGCTTTGGGTTATATCTGCAGTCTGGATGAGCAAACCTTCAATCAACTAAGGATATGTGACATTACAAACTTCAATGATGTGGCTTTGAGAACATTTGTTGAAGATTTGAAAATTAGAATTCCAGCTAAGGATGAGTTGAGGTGTGTAAGAAGGAGATACATTGATGTAATAAAAGAAGGAATTGAGTTAAGGGATTGTGTTAGGGAATGCAAAGGTTGGTACATTGAAGAGTCAATGTAAGATCCCACATTGGTTGGGGAGGGGAACGAAAGTTGCCTTATAAGGGACTGGATACCTCCTTTACTAGACACGTTTTAAAACCGTGAGTCCAGGTGTATGGACAAAATGGACAGTATCTGGTATAGTTAGCCTGGGATGTTACATATGGTATTAGAGCTGGGAGCCGGACTAGTGTGCCAGCAAGGATGCTGGGCTCCCAAGGGGGTGGATTGTAACATCCCACATTGGTTAAGGAGGAGAACAAAAGTTTCCTTATAAGGGACTGAATACCTCCTCTACCAGACACATTTTAAAACCATGAGTCCAGGTGTGTGGACAAAATGGACAGTATCTGGTACGGTAAGCCTAGGATGTTACAGTCAAACACAAAGAGCCTACTGAAATAATATTTTGTTTTCCCTTCTGAATTATTGATAAGTTCAGATTTGGAAGAAGAAGTTGTAGAAGAAGTTGTGAAACAAGTATCAGTGTAAGAGAATGTAGTTGTAGAAAGTGTCCAAAAGGAGGCAAATCAAGAAGAACCAAGGACTATTCATTCTGATCAAATGCCAATTAATTCAGATGAATGATTTCTTGAGTTCAAGTTCTCAAAAATGTTAATAAGTGATGTGAAAGTTGTGAATTATTTGGACATATTTCATGAAATAGTGTGACAAATATTCTAGCTTATTACAATTTGATGCAAAAGGTGGGAAAGTCCAGAGATGCAGTTTACTTTGAATTCAAGATCACATCTATCAAGGAGATCTTTATAAGAAAGTTACAGAACTTAGAATATCTTGGTTTTGAAGTCATAAGGGAAGATGGAAAGATTTACTATTTCACATAGGCTGACTTCATGAATTTATGCATTCATGATTTTCTTGATTTGTATGCCTTTTTGGGGAACTATAAAAAAAGGTACTAAGAAGGAGAGATGGGCTTTGTCTTCCAACAAAGAGGGTATGTTAATAATATTGAGGTGGGCTGCATTCATAGATTTTCAAGTTGCCCTTCAAGATGGAAAACCTTATGTGTTTCTCTCAGTCCCAGATACCACTCATCCAAATTTAATAAGATAGAAAGGGGAACAGTTGTTGAATGGCCTGAATTTGGTGTTATGTTGAAAAACCCTTTGAATGGTATAAAATTCTTCTACAGGGCTAGAGAAGTAGTCAAATATTCTTCTGGAACAATAAGGCAATTGAAGAGGACAATGGAGAAGAGAATTAAGAAAGGAAAAGATGTTGAAAAGTGTAGCATGATCATAAAGCTCATAGATGATCAACTTTTTTAAGGAATATTGTGCATTTCAGATTCATTCCTATTCTTAAGAGAGATAATGTTGACGAGTAAAGGAAAATTTGACCAAAGAGGGACAATGTTAGTCTTGGAGAAGTTGGTCAAATTTGTCTAAGTGTTTATCTCTGATATGTTTGATCAGAGATATGAAACTGAGGGCTTAGAGTTGGAAGGGTGTAAATATGCTAAGTATTGTCTCTGAAGTGCTTGATCAGAAATTTGGGATTGAAGGATCAGAGTTCTGAAATGCTGAAATTGCTTAAGTGTCAAGTCTAAAGAATAACGCTTAGAGATATGAAGAAGAGTTATCAGAGTTCGGCTAAAGCTTATCAAAGTTAAAATACAAAGTCTGAATATCTTGTTCAGACTTTCATACTTTAATATACTATTCCAGAAATCCTCCAAAGTTCGTTAATGAAGATCATAGTATATTAGAACACGTGTAACTAGTTCATTTGTCTTTCATGTAGTTGTACAATAGCTTTAGCTGTTCTTTCCTTGTTTAAATAGAGTTTGTTAGAATCTTGTTATCTTTCCATATTAGAATACGCTCCTCAAGTTGTAATAGTTCTCTCACTACATTCTGTAATTGTCTCAAAGATTAATATAATACGGCTTGTGGCTCTCAATCTCTGTTGATCATATTACATATTGTTACTGTTCTTGATTGTTTGATTGATTTGGGATCCAACATTTTGGTTTGATATGGACCTAACCCATAACCGACCCCATTCTCATCAGTTTATATATTTTATAAACCAATTAAACCTCAAGTTAGATTAGATTGAGTTAGTCGGTCTAATTTTTTGGTTAAATTTGTCTTGTTAGTGGTTTGGTCGGTTTTTTGTGTACCCTAGTTAATATCATGTATATTTACTATGAATAATTTTCATTAGATGAATATCTATCACGACATTTATCATGGTAATTTTTGTCATGAATATCTATCATGACGTTCATCATGAACAATTTTCATTATTAAGTCTTATTCATCATGAATAGTCCGTTCTCCAAATTCTCAATAAATTTATGGTTCTCATTTGAATCCACCTCCATATATATAGATATATAGTGTTGGGTTCCGGTGAGAAGTTAAGTTAACGTGAGAAGCATGAGAAATAGTTATCAACCGTTGGATCACAGGATGAGATGCACCAGATCAATTCCATTATGAAGCGCGATTCATGGGTGAGTTTGAGATCATAAGTGATCAAGGGTTCAGATCAACTTCTCACTTTAACTCAACTTATCACACGATCATACGCATATATATATATATATGTATGTGTATGTATAATTTGAATATGTATATATAGATATATGGAAGAGACAAATATATATATATATATATATATATATCCAAAAAGAGACCACACACATATATATATGTATGTATCCAGGGGCGGAGCTAGAAATTCCGACGAGATAAGAGTCGTCACTCTCATTTACCGGGTAAGACTTTAAGTCCTTATTATTGTTTTTACCTGGTAAGATTCTCAATCATTGTCATGTTCACTCGATAAGTAAAAGCACTTACCGGGTAAGCTTTATTAAAAGCCCTTAACATTCACCTATTCAATAATGGCTTGGGAAGTTTTCATTTTCTATCAATGATGTCTTCATTATCAACATGGCAATAAGATCATTTTCAATATAAGTAACCAAATATGAGTATAAATGAATTGCAAAAAAACAATAAATTTTGTTTAACAATAATAAAAGAATGAGAAGACTTTAGGTGAAAAAAATATAAAACATGACTTCCCAACCAAAATGTCATATGCAACCACTCAAATATTATTTTAAAGCATATAAGATATTTTTGATAAATAAGTGAGGATGTGCCCAGGATGACTCTAGTGTATGTATGTATGTATGTATGTATGTATGTATGTAATTTCAATATGTATAGATAGATATATGGTGGAGACAAATATATATCCAAAGAGAGACCACACCAACTAATGCTAAGGTAACAAAATGGAGAAAAAGATTCTTTGATAGATTTGGCAGGACCATATTACTAGAAAACCATTCCCCTTTCCTTTGTAAGCCACAAATTATCTATATTTGTCCAATCACCTCTTAATACATACCCGACAATTTTATCTATATTTTATTTAATTAATATTTTAAAACATATATACTTTTAAATTTTAACATCAAATAAAAAACATTTTTCAAATATGAACACCCTAAATTTAGAGTTATGATATGTGATATCTTCACTTTAGCTCAGTTGGTTAATGGGCGAGGAGATGTTTGCTCCAATAGGTCGTTGGTCTCGGGTTCGATCCCAGGCCCCCTCGCAATCGCCTTGCCGCTGAGTGAGTCAGGTATGCCCCTCACATTGGGAATTGGCAGCCTGTGTGGGCCGGTTTGCGTGTCCGGTAAATACACGTTTTGCTACAATAATCTGTGTTGTTTAATATTTCCTGGTACCAAAAATAAATTTTAAAATACATCAATTTCCAACCTCACAGCATAATATCTCCCTCTTGCATAATTGCCTTCATTATTTAATAAATATTAGTTAATGCTTATATTAAGTTTAATATTTCATTCATTTAATGTTAAATTGTAAATCAAATGTGTTCATGCTCTTGGAACCTCATCTATAAATATTGAATATATTCATATCAATTTGGAAATTGAAGTTAATTATCTAACAAAAAGTGACTCTCTTAACATGATACTGGTTTAGTATACGTGTTACAGAATACCAACCAAACATATAGTAATCAACATAAAAATACTTACATTTATAAAATATATTGTTTTGAGTAAATTACATGTTTTGTTCTTATGGTTTATATGTTATAACGTATTAAGTCCCTCCTTTGAAATAATTATGGATTATAACATTGTGGTTTGCAATTTATAAGGCCTTGGGTCCCTTATGCTAGCTTTGTTTAAAAAATTCTGTTAAGTGAGTTAAATCAAAAGGGTTTAGCAAATTCTTCGTTTTTCTATTAAAAATTTTCTTTTTTCTTTTGATTTGAAATTCCTAATGTTCTATATTATATATTATATTATATTTTTATTATGTAATATATATATTATGCACACACACACACAGTACTCAACGGTCCCCTTCAGCCTCCCTCATCGCCTCACCACCGTACGAGCACCAACATCATCTTCTCCGGTGAAACCAAGACCACCACCTTCTCCTTCCACAAGCCGACGAAATCCTCGGTCTAAAATTTAACCGACAGTTTTCCTTAACCCCACCATAGTCACCTACTCCATCCCTTCATTTTTTCCTGTCACTGTTCCTCAACCCTACCATCATCATCCCAAACAGAGATACATGCTCCAAATCGTCCCCCAACTGAGAAACCCCATCATCGTGGCCCTAAACCACTGATCTACATCCCTTAGCTAGGAGATCCAGTCCCATATCCATCTCTCTTCCTCATTGCGAATCTCGATCTAAGATCCCGAAATCCAGATCTCATCGTCTTTCCTCTCCTTTTGTGGTTGTTCCACTATCCTTCATCTTCCACAACCACTGCTCCCACCGTCCTTTGTCTTCCACCACCACTGCTCCCACCTTGAAAGGTTATTTTTTATGTTTTTGGAGAAGGTTTTTCTAGGGTTTCAATCAAAATATTTTGTATTCATAGGTTGACGTTTTGATGTTTTTGATTTATATTGGGTTTTGTATCACAAACTTATTGAATGAATTTACATAAATTTGCTATTGATGTTCATGTGTTCTTTTCTTGGTGTTCCAATTATATTGATGGTGTTCTAATATATTTTTTATGCTTCTGATCAACCTGGTTTAGAATTTGATTTTGATTTTTGTTTTCAATTTTAATTTCATTTTTGAATTTTGATTTTGCAAGAAGATTTCATCGGTGAAACTCACCGAAGAAGAAGGGAAGGGGATCCCTGGAATAAAATTGTGGGGGTGGTGAGGGGAAGAACACGTGGAGCCATAGAGAGTGAAGGAATAAAAGGACAAAAATACGCTTGAGTTAACGGATGAATTTTAACTGAGTTAAAGGCAGGGACACAAAGCGTTAATAAAATGTAAACTATTGGGCTGTAATCCATAATCATTTGAAAAGAAGGTACTTGATACGTTATAGCATATAAATCATATGGACGAAACATGTAATTTACTCTATTGTTTTTTTCTTCTAAGAATTGTGCATTTATAAAGTGGACAAAGGATGTGACAAAGTTCCTCATTGAGGTACAAAAGTGGCCTACCATAAATTAGTAATTCCATATGGGGGATGTACTTGAGGTTGAGGTCGACATTATCCATCACTATCTTATTTAAATAAAAGACATTGGTCTTCTCATAAACATATCCAAGATTTTTACGTATTTTATATAACACAATATTATTTTTATCTTACAAAAATACCGTAATTTCATGCATACCAATAGGTCATGTAGGCACCTTATTAAAGTTTTTCAACAAAATATATTTTAAAGTTGTCGATCAAGAGCCAAGTTTCAAAAACGAACACCCAAAGACTCTAGTCTAAAATTTACACATAACAACTCATCTGTAATAGAGGAGCACATAATCTCTTACTAACTTCGATATTCTGAAAGAAACACTAAAACTGTAACTAGAAGGTAAAGATTGCTGGTAAAGTAACTTAACTTTTTTTAGAACTACAACAAAACAATATGGTTTTTAGGAAGCTTTCACGTGACACATTTTAGGAAGTGTCGTATGAAAAAGACTAATAAGAGAATTCACTTTTTTAGTCATATTAGATCGTCCAACTTCGTTGTAACAGCTTAGTATAACGTCTGTGGATAAGACACACAATTGTTAATGTTATAAATAAAAGTCTCATTAAATACTTTACTGAAACAGTTGTGGATAGCTGAACATGCTAATTATATTGTAATGGAAGAAGATCTATGGTATCATATGTTATATATATATATATGTATGTATGTATGTATATATATATATATATATAGGGAGAGGTTTATTTGAGAAATGGTAAATGTATGAGAAATAGAGAAGTAATTTTAGCCATTCATCTGGTCAACATTTGCGGCTTTGACCGCGAATCACCGGATAATTCATTGCATGATCTATAGAAGGTAGAGGAGTAGTTTCGTAAAATACGCGGGATGAGTTCATATATGAACCTATATGATTCACATATGAACTATACGTTCATATATGAATCAGTTAATTAGTTCATATATGAATCACAAAAGTTTATATATGAATCTGTTAATTAGTTCAACTGATTCATATATGAACTTACAGTTAATTAGTTCATATGTGAATTAGTTAATTAGTTCATATATGAATTACAAAGGTTCATATATGAATCAGTTAAAAAAGTTCAGATATGAATTACACTGATTCATATGAACATATAGTTCATATGTGAATTATACATGTTCATATATAAACACAACCCGTGTATTTTGTAAAAATTACGAAAATGTTCTTCTATTTTTGGAATATCCGCAACTTTTGACCAGTCAAAGCTGTAACTTTTGACCGGTCAAAGCCGTAATATTTGACCACTCAAATCCGATCTTGACCATATGAATGACTAGGATTACTTCTCTATTTCTCATATATTTATCATTTCTCAAATGAACCTAAGGCTATATATATATATATAAATATATATATATATTATGATTGAATTAAATCGAATAAGTTACGAATACGTAGATGAGGTTACCGAGTTGTCAAAGGTTTAATACACAGTTGGCTTCATTGCTTCTTCTACCTTGTAACTCAACATGTTTGTTAGTCTTTTCAATGTTTTTTAGGAATTTATTTTATATCACAAATAGTCGAATGAAATAAATTCCCAAAAGTAATTTATTATGTGAAATTTAATAGAGACCAACTTTAAAAAAAGATAATATTTTGACAAGCAAGGAGAACCACCTGCTTGATACGGGACTGCGACATGGGAAAGACATGTTGGGCCTCTACTATTCGTTTAGGGACAATTAAAACAACTGTCTCACTCACACACACACACATATATATATATATATATATATATCTATACATATATATATATATATATATATATTGGAAGAATATTTTGCAACCCTGAAAAAGGTTGCAACCCTTACAACCCACATCTTAACCGTTGGATTCATGATCGGCGGTTATTTTATTTTTATTTATTTATTTTTAATTAAAAATATTGGGCCCCATATCTATTGTAACCGCCGATCATGAATCCGACGGTTAAGATGTGGGTTGCAAAGGTTGCAACCTTTTTAAGGGTTGCAAATAAAACAACCCCTATATATATATACATATATATATATATAGTGGAAGAATATTTTGCAACCCTGAAAAAGGTTGCAACCCACATCTTAACCGTTGGATTCATGATCGGCGGTTATTTTATTTTTATTTTTTTGTTTTTTTTTAATTAAAAATATTGGGCCCCATATCTATTGTAACCGCCGATCATTAATCCGACGGTTAAGATGTGGGTTGCAAATAAAACAACCCCTATATATAGGATCAGGTTCAGGGGAAAACCTCAAAAAAATGAAAAATTGAGGAACACCTTGGTAGTCCTTCATCTGAACGGTATGCATTTGTGCATACAAGTAATCTGTAACATGCATTTGTGCATATGCACAAGTGAATAATGCACTTGTGCATAAAAACCAAAAAACAACATAATTTATCTGTATGCACAAGTGCATACCGTCCAGATGAAGGGCTACTAGAGTGTTTTTCAATATTCCGTTTTTTTGAGGTTTTCCCTTGAACCTTCGTGTGTATATATATATATATATATACACACACACACACATAGGGTGGGTTCAAACGAGAACACTAACTATTTAAAAAAATACGAGAATGACCGTTAATGAAAAAAATCATATATGATTCACGTACAAAATCGTATATATGATTCATGCAACTTTTCCCCGTGACTTAAGTCGCGGACAAAGTCGCCAGCATCCACTTGTTGCCGTTAATGTAAAATCACATGTGATTTGTACAAGATTTGTTGTTCTCGTGTTTTCTTATAATTAGCGTTCTCGTTTGATTCTCACTCCACACACACATATATATACACATAAAATTCAGAACCGACTACTTTGTTTACTATTAATGATGAATAATGTGATAGATATTCATGATAAATGTCTTGTTGTTTCTTCAACAATTTCAAATCTCTAGTGGGTCGAACGATCAATGTCACTTGATCCTTATCAAATTGACTGCTTCTCCGTGAGAAGCTGCTATGGCTGAATATTTTATGTACCGTGAACGACACACCATTTTTTTGTCGTTAATGTGGAGAACTGAACAAATAATTCCCTCCTTTCATCATCAATCAGATACCAATGAACTATGGCCAAAATAATTCCATTGCTACTATTCATCTAGTCGAAGTAACTACTTGTGAGACATCTATTTGTGTCACGATCCCAGGATAATATGTTGTTAGTATTATTGTTATTAATAATGGGTACTCTATAAAATAGGTGGTTTATGAGTTCTTAAAGCATTTAAAGTTCCTAAATGAACCCCCTCTCTTTCTCTTTCTCTCTCTTTTTCCCTCTTACCCCCTCTCTCTCTCTATCTATTTATGTGTGTATGTATGTGTGTGTGTATATATATATATAGGTTCTCTTTTGTTAACCTCTCTATTTGTACAAACTTACTAACTAATCACAACCATCTATCTAGCTTCCATTTAGATTTGTTTGCCTTAAGAATCAAATAACTTGAGGCGGTGCATTTGTCTTTTTTTATTGATTCAGATTAATAATTAATTAATTTATATTTAAATAAAAATCGATGGTTTCTTTGAAAATCTCCTTGGTTATCTCCTTGATTATTTTCAAGCTCTCTAAGTTTACATCCTGATTATTTTCAATGGGTGGTTTCTTAAAGCCTAACCTGATTGTCACCTTATATGAATGATAGGTATTGTTGTTCATCTGTGACACAATAAACTATTTCAAATATGAAACTATTTTCATTTTCCAGTTTCTTCAATCTGTTCAGTTATGAAAATTCATTACATGTTCATCCATGAAAAATCATTCAATCAATTAAACTCAAACCTTTTTCATCTATGAAACTAAATTAAAAGTGAGTAAAACATTTTAAAGTGAACCATCATTTTCCATAACTAAACCAACATATTTCATAAGTGAATCAAAAACATGTCATAAGTGAACCAACCGTAGACATTATATTTAGTGACCAAACTCGTACCTTTTTCATTTATGAAACTAATTAGTGAAACTTATTCAATAAATGAAACTCAAGCCATGTCCATGGTTGGTTTTCAATAATGACTAATATTTTTATGAACAGTAAACTCTAATTTTGGTCCCTGAGGTTTAGTGAAAAGTCTGAAAGTGGGACCTGAACTTTGATAAGTCTAGAAAGCATCCATCTGGTTTCTAGACTTATCAAAGTTTATGTCCACCTTCAGACTTTTTACTAAACCTCAAGGATCACAATTAGAGTTTACGCTTTTATGAATGAAACCTTTTGACCACATTAATTGAATTTATCACTATATTTGGAAATATTTATCTTTACACAAGAGAAAAATAGAGTTACCTATTAATAACTTTTAATGCATTACATTGTTCATCTACTAACAATAAAAGGAAATTATCAAAAAGGAGGGATTCAAATATATATATATATATATATATATATATATATATATATATATATATATATATATATATATATATATATATATATATATATATATGGTGCGTTTCTTTTGCAAACCAACCAATTTGTACAAACTATGCAAACCACTATATTAGGAAACAATAGATATATTTATGGATAATGATTATGATTCATTAATAATGATTGTGATATATATGGAAAATGTTAAGTTTATTCATTATAATCATGATTTTAATTTAGGAAATGTTAAGTTTATTCATTATAATCATGATTTTAAATTAGGAAACATAATAAAATCATATATTCATTAGACTTGATGAACGGCTAAGATTGGTTTGCATAGTTTGTACAAATTGGTTGGTTTGCAAAAGAAACGCATCATATATATATATATATAGGGTTGGGTTCACGTGAAACGACCCCTTTTCGTGAGACCCGTGAGACCACCTCCTAGCCATTATATTTCCTTGATCTCACGAATCTTCATCTTTTATACCAAAAATAGTGGCATCACATGATCCTACCAACCCCACCACCATGCCTAATCAATAACAACCTCACCCAACCCAACCTGTCTACTCCACCTTAACAACCACCCGACCCACCACCAATCCCAAGCACCATCATACACCACTCATCAACCACCACCACCCACCCACCCACCCCAACCCCAACCCTCCCCTAACTACAACCCGACTATCCCATACCACCACTATAGTGCCCACTCATCACCCATCACTCACCTTACCCCACCTCACCTCATCACCTATTCATCCTGCTACACCCGTATTTTTATATTTAAGTTCAAATTTAAAATTTTGTGGGTTATCATTGGATTTAGTTAGTATTTATGAGTATATAGCATTTTAATATTGTTATGTGAACTTTAGTGTGTTTTGGTGGACTAAGGATCATTAGGTCGGCTTTTTAGTGCAGCTCAAGAAGATCATCTAGTATAGGCACTATAGTGGTGGTATGGGATAGTCGGCTTTTTAGGCTTTAGGCATAAGTTTAGGATCATTAGGTGACTATTGAGGCGCCTAAAGCCGTCTAGGCATAAGTTTCCCATGTGGTAAAGATGGTTTGCGGGTAAAAGTCGTCTGAAGGCATAGGCACACGACGGATAAAGGGTCGGGTGACCTAGGGGTCCGACTCCTTAAGCCTCCCCAAAGGCCGCCTGAGCGCCTGTTAAGTTCCATTATCTTTCTCCTCATTTTTCTTCATTTATTCTCTATTTCCTCTTTTCTCTTCCTTCATTCCAATCCAATAATCATTCAATACTAAAGGTTGGTCATTTCAATCATGTAAGTGTGGAATCAACTTTCAAGATTTCTCACAATTTTCTAGGAAATTGCTTGGTTGTCTAGGTTTTAACCAAACCGAGAATTAAGAGTTGATCTTATACTTATATAAAACTATATACATGTTGAAATGTTATATTTTGGTTCGTCGAAGCTTTTACTTCATTTATTTCATATTAGGCATGGTGGTAGGGTTGGGGACTTTATGTCTTTTGATAAATGAAGTGTAGGAGATGTTTTTATTTACATGAGATGATCATTTTCATATTTTGTTGGGTTATGGAACTAAAGAAATTTAAATGGTTTTAACATGTATTTATTGGTATAAATGGGGATGTTTCCCACTTAATGACTACTTATATATGATTGTTCATAGATTAGTTATGGTTTGACATATCTAGAAGTTTAAATATAATAGACTATAATGCATTGGATCCATAGGTGTAAAAGTTGGCTTTTATTTGATGTGTATGGGATGATACTCCGTATTTGTAACTTGGAAATACGTGTTAGGTCTTCATAGGCAATCAGGTGTAGGCTCTTAGAGTCGGGCATTGGCCATTGACCATTATAATGTAGTTTCTAAGTGAACGAACTTAACTTGGATTTCAGAGATCTCAAGGTATAGACCTAGTATGGTTGAACTTGGTGACTGCATAAGCAATAGACTTGGAGTAGTTGAACTTGTTAACTCATTAAACTATAGACCAAGAGTTGTTGATCTTAATGATCGTTAAATTGTATGTGATGCTTATATAACATGGATATGGATATGTGTCTTACTTTTGTGTTCATTCACTATCAATGATAAATTGGGTCTCCCTTATCATCGTAAGATGTATTGTTCTCTTCCAAGGGGGAGAATGGTTGTAGTTGTTATATTGTCTAGATTAAAGTTATGTTTCCACTTTTATTATTTTATATATTTATTCTATAAGTGTTTGAACTCACTAGGCATTAGCTTAAAGGTATATGAGGAACTCTTAGAGGTGGGGCTTCAAAGGCTTTAGTAGAGTGATTGGATGCTGATAGAGAAACTTTTTGTAAATGATAGCTTTTGTCATTTTGGCGTTATATCTTGACACGATTTTTGGTGATGATAGTGACACTTGTCCATAATTTGAACTAGTTTATCTTAGATTAGTAGGTTGTTAATTATCATTTATTCCTTATATTGTAAACGCTTTGCTACTTCCTCATCTTGGGTGATTATCATATTTAGGTATTTTTCTGTATTGACTTTATGGTTTAAATTTACTCCTATTTTAGGGGTGTTACAAGTTGGTATCAAATCATTAGTTTAAATGAAGTAGGTATGAATTTAAGTTGCATAGACTTAAGCTGAGACTTTAAGTGATGATTTGTGAGAAGTGGGTACAACTCTTGAGATAGGAGAGCTTTAGAGTCAACGAAAATGCACTAATTAAGAGTTGTGATGATAGCAACAAGAATTGTTATATATAATATATTCATAATTTCATGTACCTAATGTTATTGTGAGTATATTGTTACATGAGCATGCTTGACTCTATTATTATTACGATTGATTGGTCAATGTAATAAGTACGTTTCGATTATTATTCATGTGTTGGTTTAAATCTCATGTGTTCTTTATCTTGATTGGCAGTATGAGATGGTTTACATGCGGAGTAGACCTCCGGTCCATAAAGAGGGCCAAGAGGTGAATGTGACTGCTATTGAACAGATAAGGAGAGCCAATAATGCTATACCACCTCCACTCCCTCCATTTTTGGGCAGAAGAATAAAGCATGTACCGAGGGTAGCGTTGGCTTCCTCCAACCCGATCATTCAAGAAGTCAACCCTCAAACTGAGATGTTGGCCATTGTCATGCATATGATGAAATCGGTCATGGAGAAACCATAAGAGATGTTCATGAAGTTGTTGGAGGACAGAGATTCCAGTAACCAAAGGCATGAGACTGTCGTAGTAAATGTTGTCGTTGGTTCTGAGGGAGCCGGTAATGTTGTGGGCATGGAGGAGCAAGCAATTGCCGGTATAGGACAAGGGAAGAAAACTTGCTCATATAGAGTAGCAAACCGTTAGAGTTCTCCGGAACCACGAACCCGATTGTGTGCATTAATTGGATTGAAGATGTAGAGTAAGCGTTCGAATCCAGTGAATGCGAGGAAGGCCAGAAGGTAAAGTTTGTGTCCTAAATGTTAAAGGGGAAAGCATTGAGATGGTGAAATGTTACGAGATCCTCCCTTGGACCAAAGTTTATTCCTTTGATCTCGTGGGATATATTCTAGAAGAAGGTCATGGATCAATATTGTAATGAGAGGGATTTGGACCGTATAGAGGATGAATTCTAAGTGCTCAAATGAGAAATCAAAGATAACGGCCTGTCTGAAGGGCCTACAGGAGGAAATAAAGTCAATGGTCTGCAATGGTAGAGTGTCCACCCTTCATGAAGCAATGGAGGAAAGTCAGTTGATGGAGCTTGCTTTGAGCACGGAAGAGAAGTCCATTGTTTGGGAGAATAGAAGTATGTACTTAGGGAGAATACAAGATGGGAAGGACAAGCGGGGTCTTTCAAGAGGCAGAGACTTTTCAACACCGTGGGGCCGATTCTCGACAGAAAGCTACATTTTGGTCCTTGCAACTTTTGTTGGTCCCGAAGGTGCTTAACAAGTTTGTAGAAGGGGGGGGTTGAATACAAACACAGAAATTAAAGTTTAATAAATTGTTTATTGATAAATCAAAATACAATTTACAAGTTTGTTGCGGAATAAGATTAAGACAGACTCAATCTAAACAAACTTAAGAAACACTAAGATGGTTGCACAAGAAATTCAGAGAATGGGGGATTTTTAGAGAGAGAGAAAACAAGGGTTTCTATCTTTGGAGTTCAAGGATTGAGCACACCTTCAGATGAAGGAGTGAGCTTCCTATTTATACCCTATGCATTAAATGCATGGCAGGGTACTTTACACGTGGCATTCATAGATTGGCTTTGGTAGTCTCACTTTTGGAGACATGCTTTTGGCCACTTTATGAACAGTGTAGTTGACAGAGTTGGTGTACGATTTGTGGCAGAGACTTGTCCGTTCTGACACATCGTACTGGTTGTGCAAGGTAAGACAAAAGAAAACTTGAGGCATAAGCTTTGTGATCGTTGATCGCTGAGTATCTCTTCTTCCAGAGATAAAGAAGTTCAGCTATCGCTGAAGCTTTTCCTCAGGCTTCTTCGCGTAAGTAGATTTGTCTGGTCTTCGCTGATATCCGCATCAGGTCACTAGTAGACTTATCTATTGTTCAGTGGCTTCGTCTTCGATTCAGCTATGAACTATGTTGACGCGAGACTTGTCTTCAGGGATTACGTTAACTGTGTTACATAGGAAACTATCAGTGATAACTGAACAGACTCAGTTTGATCGCTGAAAGTGAAACACTAATACATATTAAATGTTTACAGAAAGGTCATCAGCGATAACTGAACAGACTCAGTCTGATCGCTGATGATGAAACACTAATACATATAATAACGTAATTTTCACTAAGTATAAAAGAGGGTCGTTATCAAATCACTGAGAGAGTTTGGATCAACAATCTCCCCCTATTTGATAATGACAAAGTAACAAAAGAAAATTACTTTTTAATTCAAAATATAGGAATAAAAAGGACTCATAGAATGCATGTCCCAATTACTATTTTGAGGGATCTTTTACAGTACTGATAGGGTTAAGTACATCACTGCAATTTTCATTTAATTCAGGGATAGAATTACAAGATATGAAAATCATAAGTACAAGTGACTAACTAACTACTGTAAGTATAACTAACAGATTGCAGATAGGAAAACTAATCTATCAGCTATAAGAAGATTTGGGAGGATTGATCATATACTCAGGTATTTCTTCTCCTTTCTGTCTTCGTTCCAAAGATTCTTGACTGATAATTTCTTTAATTTTTTCAGCAGCAGGGAAGAAGTCACACCATAAGCATAAGAGATCCTTGAGATGATTCAGAGGACAGATAGGAATCTCAGAGATTCTTTGAAATCTGAGTTCCTCATCATCATCTCTGAAGAATATTCCATAAGGCTTGTCGATTACTTGACCAGCTTGGAAGGGACCACCAGGAGGCAGAGATAAGTCCAGAACTGAAAGATCAGGAGGAGGACCAAACAGTGCATCTCTTGAAAATTTGATAGAAGTTTCATTCCTGATGATGGCGACATCTTCAGAGGAGGAGGACCCAATTTTTCTCTTGAGTTTCAAAGATTTGGGAGGAAGAGGAGATGGCAGCTTTAGTACAGAAACGACTCTATTTATGAGGGCTTCAAGGAGTCCTTCAACGTAGCCTCTGTATGTAGATTTGGATTTCTTCAGCGCATCCCAGAACTCTAACCATTCCGTAAATCCGAAGCTTTCAAGTTTTGATACGTACATTGCTTTTTGGGTTCCATCCTCTCTGGTAATCTCCATGGTCACTGAGAGTTGATCTTTCTTCTTGCGACCAGAGATAGTCACGGCTGATATTGGAAGAAGATCAGAACGATAATCCATCTTTTGTTTGCACCATTCGATAGACTTATCGTTGATCTCTTGTTCTTTGAAGCGTTCCTCTTCAATTTCTTTCAGTAGTGCTGCTTGAACTTCCACAGGTTTGCTTTTTAGCTTTTTGTCCCTAACTTGAGAGGATTGAATCTTTAAAGCGAGTTGGGCATCTCGTTTGCATTCAGCGATCAGCTTCTCAGCTTTGGCAGATTCTTCTCTTTCAACTTCAGTAAGGAAGTCGAGCTCTGTGGATATTTGAAGAGGGATTTTCAGCCGTTGACTTTCTAGTTGAGCGATTATTTCAACTCTTTTCTTCACCACTTCCTCTGACCAATGAGATGGTCGAGAGGGCCTTCCTGGATGGACCAGGGAATCTTCTTCTTCTTCATCAATCTCAGCGATAGAGATTGGGATTATTTCTTCATCGATAGCCGCTGGTATTATTTGTAGTTCAGAACCCTTAAGCAGGGGTGAGAACTGTCTGGTTAGAAAAAGAAGGAAAGAAGGGATAAGTGTATTTTTAGAACGAGAGAGATAAAGGCTAGAAAGACATAGGGGTTTGGAAAGAGTAGAAAAATGGTACAATTGAAAGACATACCTGAGAAGGATGCTCCCCCTCAGATTGTGATCCAGTCCTCAAGCATTCTTCAGCGATTGGTTGCTTGTCTTTGCTTTGCGAAGGAACACTTGATGTATCACCTCTCACCCCTGTTTTGACAACCTCTTGCGAAGTTGTCCCTGATACGACGTTCGGCTTAGAGAACCACATAGATTGGTCTTCATCGTCGTCGTCGTCATCGGAGGGCTGATCCTTTTCTTGATCAACAAGATCTAGATCATCTTCCTCTTCATCGTCTTCTTCCTCATCCTCTTCAAAGAGAATGGAGTGAATTGATGAGGATTCTTTTGCCTTCTCCCCCTCAGATTGAGAGGGAGGTTCCTTAGCTTCCCCAGCAGCAATAGAGGTTTCTTCAGTTTTCTCCCCCACTTTGTCATTATCAGCGGTAGGGGATTGTTCAGCTGCTGGAGTAGCTGTTGAAGCTTTTAGCACTTGAACGTCAGCCTCCAGACGCTTAACTCGGTCTTCAACCGCAGGTATGTCGCATGTGGCATCATGAATGAATTCCACAGCGATGTTGAGGTTGGTACGATCATCTTCAGTGAAGGAGGGAGGCAGCGCTGGAGCTGGTTCATTCACTTTCTGTAGAACTTGCTGAAGAAGGGACGTGCAGAGGTCAACCTTGGAAGAGAGACCCTGAACTTCAGCTGTAAGAGACTCAAATCGTCCTTGAAAGAGTCGAGAGGACTCTCTGAGTTGGACGACTTGTTCTTCAAGAGCTGAAAGTTGAGAGTTCTCAGCTTTAGATGAGCAAGTGGCGGTCAACTTCTTCAGCTCCTCACCAGCCTGATTGACGGCGTTGGTGGTTTCATTGATGGTGTTGGTGAGAGCATCCACCTTTTCTCCTAGACTGTTGACATGCGTGTCAACAGTCGCCAAGCTAGGACCTGAAAATAATGTTAGTTCAGATATGGGCTTATTTGGAGAGGGGGGGAGAGAAGTGTTTAGGAGTATAGGTGTACCTGACGTATCAAACATTTTGTAGAACTGCATAGATTCCTCAAAAGTTTGATGCTCAGGTCCTATAGGGAAAGAAGAGGTGGCAGGTTCAGAGACCAAATGAGGAGAGAAGGGAAGAGTTTTGGGGATAGAAGTAGGGATGGGGTTAATCTCAGGGAATGAGATAGTAGGTGGGGTTACTGATGATGTGACAGCGAGTGAGATCGCTGACACGGCAGTATGAGTGACTGCTGAAGTTGTGGAGGAAAGACCCACAAAAGCATCTAAGGTAGCTTGTTGAGAAGCTCCCTCAGGTATAGTACTAGAAGGTGTACTTTCCTTAGTCTTTTTGGCCTTTTTGGAAGGACCAATTGGACTAGCTGATGGTCTTTTAGAAGTAGTGGTAGCGACAGGGATAGCAGACGAAGGAACCGTCTGCGTGGTCGCTGAAGATGAAGAAGAATGGAGAGAGAGACGAGAGCGAAGGAGAGAGATACTTACCTCGTCGGCGAGTGGCTTGACCTCCAGTGATCGTTGACCAACCCTGGCAAAGGTGCCATCATCTTTGGTGGGATAGGTGTTGGGATAGAGGAACTTGATGTACGTACATATGAAACGTACGTACGAGATCTTGGGATCTCGTTCAGGCTTCTCTAATCTCGACCTCAGATCTTCAAAGATGGCTGTGGCGTAGTCAAAGTTTTGACCAGCGATAACGGAGTATGCCATCTGCAGTTGTGTTTTGCTGGCTTGATCCAGCGAACCACTCTTCCCACTCATGCACTGAATTATGTGCGAGAAGATAAAGTTCAGTTGTGATGGCATCTGAGCTTTAAGAATCTTGGTGAGCTTCTTGTTAGGAATAGACGATCTTGGTTTGTTTTCCCAACAATAGCCCATTGCGTCCAGGAAGAATATCAGCTCATCATCAGTGGGGAGTGCGTCGAATCCACTCTTTGGTTTGTCAGGGAATCGTAAAGATTTCCTGAGGCTAAGAGCGGTCATGCTCCCTGGCCCTAATTCCGTGCTGAACGAGATAGCAGGGACTCGTTCGCCTTTCCTGTTTGTAAGTTCAGTTGCATCAGCAGTGAACCAGAACTGTTGAAGTAGAGTCTTGGAGGGCTTAGGATCCACAGTGATCGCGTAAGCTATGCATGACTGCTTGAGGAATTCAGCAGCTTCCACCAGATGTGGGTATTTGTCAGCTTTGAAGTCGAGTCTGGCCAAATGATTACATTTAGTAATCTCAACTTCAGTGAGAGCGAATCGTACATGCTTGGAAGCAACGATTGAAGACTGTGTCATTTCTGTTATGGAAAGAGGCATAATAGAAGAAATGATTTAGATTAAAAATAATATGATTACCAGTTTCCATAGAAGAAGGGAAACTGGAAAATTATCAAGTTATTTTTAAGAGAAAAAAATAGTGTTCTGGGTAGAAAGAATGAAGAACACTTTAAAACCAAAAGGTTTTTTTATTTAAAAACATAAAATCAGAAGGAATGATCTTTAGTTTTTACAAAAAAAGCGTTTTATAAAATCCATAGAAAGCGAGTAGGATTTTAAAAAGAATAAAAAGCATATGAACAAAGCATATAAACATGAAATAAACCTGTGTATCTTGAAGAGAAAGAGTTGCAGATTCAATATTCTGGGTTTACTTGCTTGAGTGTTCTTGAGAGAATGTTTCTTGCTTTGAAAGTTTTGAAAGCGTAAACCGTATAAAGGAGAGAAGAATTCCTTTTATACGAAGAGAGAGAAGAGAGATAAGAGAGAGAATGAAGCGGGAAAAGAAATCATCATGACATTGACACGTTCCACGAAGTTGATTGGATAGGAGGGCAACGGACGAACGTGTCAGAAAAAGCATGTCGTGGATTGTCGGTTCAAATGACGTCATAGAGGAGAGAGACTGTTCATTTGTCCGTTCAAATGATCACTGAAGAAAAGTCAGTGATAGATTTTCCTTTTTAAAAGTATCCCTGATTGTAAAGATAGGGATAGATTTTCCTTTTAAAAGATCACTGATTGGAAATATCAGTGATTAATGTATTTTTCAAAAAAAAGCTTTTAATCATTTGAAGAAAATTCAGTGATTAAAGTTTATATTTTGAAGAAAAACATCTTTGAGGGAGAGAGAACATACCTGAGAGTCCGAATGTTTATCAGAGAGAATGATGAGGGGAACTTTTGATTACTGACACAATACATGAACGCTGAAGAATTATTCTTCGAGGTTCAGCATTCCAAGCTCACTGATGAGAAAGTTGAAGAACATACCTGAGAGTCAGAATGTTTATCAGAGAGAATGATGAGGGGAACTTTTGATTACTGACACAATACATGAACGCTGAAGAATTATTCTTCGAGGTTCAGCATTCCAAGCTCACTGATGAGAAAGTTGAACCTTGTCTCATCAAGAGGTTTGGTGAAAATATCAGCAAGCTGAAAGTCAGTAGGGATAAAGTGAAGTTCAATATCACCATTCATCACATGATCTCTGATAAAATGATATCTGATCTCTATGTGTTTTGTCTTTGAATGTAGCACTGGATTATTTGCTATAGCGATAGAACTAGTGCTGTCGCAATAGATAGGAATCTTTGACAGCTGAAGATCATAATCTAATAGTTGATTTCTCATCCATAGGATTTGTGAACAACAGCTTCCAGCGGCTACGTATTCAGCTTCAGCTGTGGAAGTGGACACAGAATTTTGCTTCTTGCTTGTCCAGCTTACTAGCTTTCCTCCCAAGAGTTGACATCCACCAGTGGTACTTTTTCTGTCAAGTTTACAGCCTGCAAAATCACTATCAGAATAACCAGTTAGATCGAACCCTGAGTCTTTGGGATACCAAAGACCGAGGTTAGGAGTTCCTTTCAGATATCTGAAAATTCGCTTTACAGCGATCAGATGGGATTCCTTGGGTTCAGATTGATAGCGTGCACATAAACAAGTAGAGTACATGATGTCAGGTCGGCTTGCTGTAAGATACAACAATGAGCCTATCATTCCTCTATAGGCAGTGACATTAACAGGTTTTCCAGATGGATCCTTGTTAAGTGTCAGTGGTGGTGCCATAGGAGTTTTCATCGCTGAAGTTTGTGTTAAATCAAACTTCTTCAGCATGTCTTTAACATACTTACCTTGGTAGATAAAAGTACCTTTGTCAGATTGTTTAATCTGAAGACCAAGAAAATATGTCAGCTCACCCATCATACTCATTTTATATTCTTTCTTCATTCTTTCAGCGAAGCGAGTACATAGAGATGGGTTAGTAGAACCAAATATTATGTCATCGACATATATTTGTACAAGAATTATATGACCTTTTATCTTCCTGAAAAATAACGTATTATCAATCTTGCCACGTTCAAAATTTTCAGAGATAAGAAAAGATGAGAGAGTGTCATACCAAGCACGAGGGGCTTGTTTTAAACCATAGAGAGCCTTATCCAATTTATAAACATAATTTGGATGCTTAGGGTCATAGAACCCTGGTGGTTGTTCTACATAAACTTCTTCATTCAGTTTTCCATTCAGAAAAGCTGATTTTACGTCCATTTGATAAACGATGAAGTCTTTATAGACTGCATAAGCTAAGAATAGTCGAATTGCTTCGAGCCTGGCCATAGGGGCAAAGGTTTCATCATAGTCTATGCCTTCCTCTTGTTTGTATCCCTGAGCAACAAGTCGAGCCTTGTTGCGGGTTACAATTCCATGTTCATCTAACTTGTTTCTAAACACCCATTTGGTGCCTATTACAGTTTTATCAGATGGTCTAGGAACGAGATTCCAAACTTTGTTTCGAGAGAATTCAGTCAGCTCTTCTTGCATAGCGCTGACCCAGTTTGGATCTCTGAGGGCATCATCAGTCTTCTTTGGTTCAATTAAGGAGAGAAAGTTTACAAAGAGACAGATATTACCTGAGCTTCGTCGTGTCTGAATACCTGCATCTGGATTACCAAGAATTTGATCTATGGGGTGATCTCTGGTCCATCGCTGAGCAGGAGCAAGATTGCTTATTTCAGCGATAGGATCAACAATAGTCGCTGATGAAGATGCTTGAGGTTCATCAGCTAGTAATTGTTGAACATTAGATACACCAATGCTTTCAGAAGGGTTTTCAGACGTAGATGGATTTGATGGTAGAAGTGTGTTTAGAGGTTCAGCTGAAATCCATGAGTTGGATTCAGCGGTGGGAGGTATGATACTTGGTTCTTCATCAGCAGCTGGAGTTTCAGTGTGCTGTTGGTTTGAGAAGAAAGGTTCAGTTCCTTTATAGTGAGAGATCATCCAAGTATTCAGTTCTTCATTGTCAGCGATTGGTTTAGAGTTCGCTGAGCGCGTTTCATCAAACGTGACATGAATGGTTTCTTCTACGGTTTGTCTTCTTTTGTTGAAAACTCTGTAGGCTTTTGAGATGGAGGAATATCCTAAAAATATTCCATCATCGGCTTTTGGGTCGAACTTTCCAAGTTGATCTTTGTTGTTTAAGATAAAGCACTGACAACCAAAGATATGAAGAAAACTGATAGAAGGCTTCCTTCCAAGAAAGAGTTCATAAGCTGTCTTCCCAAATCGCTTTATTATCAGCGATCTGTTTTGAGTAAAACATGCAGTGTTTACAGCTTCTGCCCAAAATTGAGTAGGGAGGTGAGAATCGCTGAGCATTGATCTAGCAGCTTCTATGATCGTTCTGTTTCTTCTTTCAGCGACTCCATTTTGCTGAGGTGTTCTTACTGAAGAGAAGTTGTGAGAGATTCCCTTGTTCTCAAAGAAATTGTTCAGGGAACTATTTTTGAATTCAGTTCCATGATCACTCCTTATTGATCGAACAGTAAGATTATTCAGCACTTCCATCTTTTTGACAAAAGATATTAGTTCTTCTGGAGTATCATTCTTGCAGCGAAGAAAAATAACCCAGGTGTAGCGAGAATATTCATCTACAATGACAAGCGTATATTTCTTTCCAGCTATTGATTGGATATTGACAGGGCCAAATAGATCCATATGCAAGAGCTGAAGAGGACTTGTTACTGAGGAAACTTGTTTCGACTTGAAACTAGCTCTTGTTTGTTTTCCTTTTTCACATGCTGAGCAGAGAGATTCTTTAGCATATGAGTGCTGAGGAAGACCAGAAACCAGTTCCTTAGATGAGAGAGAATTCAGGGTTTTGAAGTTTAGATGAGAGAGCCTTTTATGCCATAGCCAGTTGACATCAGAAGAGGCCTTAGAGAGAAAACATAAGTTATCAGTGATAGTAGAGTCCATATCTATTACATAGACATTTTCTCTTCTATAACCACTGAGAGCAAGTTTTCCTTTTTCATCTACCACTGAACATGCTTTCTTAGAAAAGCGAACTTCGTAGTCTTTGTCACATAGCTGACTGATGCTTAGAAGATTGTGCTTCAGTCCATCTACATAAGCGACTCTTCGAAAGGTAGTTGTCCCATTGCTGAGGACACCAAACCCTCGGGTAAATCCTTTTCCATTTCCACCAAAGGTCACAGAGGGACCTTTCTCTTCCTTGTATTCAGTGAGCAGGTCTCTTTGTCCAGTCATATGACGAGAACATCCGCTATCGAGATACCAGATGCCCTTTGATCCCTGCATACATAAGGAAGATTAAGCTTTGTTTGGTACCCACTTTTCAATGGGTCCTTCAGAGTTAGTGGATAAGGAAGATTCAGCTTCAGTGGTAATCTTCACTTTGGTTAATTTCTTAACCTTAGTGGTATTTTTCACTTTGGTGACTTTATTTGCCTTAGAGGCATTTTTCTTCACTTTGGCTGTTTTATCAGCTTCGGTGGTATTTGGACACTTGCTCGCAATATGGTCAGTGAATCCACAGTGATAATATTTTCTATATCTGATGGAGGATTTATAGCCAGAAGGTTTTGAAAACTTAAGATGAGCAGGTCCAGCTCCAAGAATACCTTTAGCACGAGATCTGGGAGGAATTTTTATTTCTTCAGATTTCACGGGCTTTAGATCAACCTTCAGCTTTGGAGGGCAGATATCAAAGATTTCTGTCACTGAGCTAAAAGGTTTATCCACTGAAGGTTTGGAAGGAACTTTCAGTTTGGTTTTCTTGGAAGCCTTCTGAGGAGGGAGAATAGACTTTCCTTTATCTGCAGGCTTAGATCTTGCAGATATCTCCTCAGGGATGGGATTAGAAGAAGAACAGGGATAGAATTGATTATAAGAAGTGTCAAAGAAAGATGTGACAAAAGTTCCAAACTTAAGCGAGGAACTTTCTTCTTTAGGATCATCCTGTGGTGTCCAAAAACCAAGACCAGTTTTATCACTTTCAGGAGTTTGAGCATTTATTATCTCAGAGATCTTTGTTGATGATTTGCACCATTTTTCAACATGAGCCTTTTCTGCTTTTAGAGCAGCGATGGCTTGTTCGCGTTCAATGCTGATGATTTCATTTATAATGACTTGATCTTTTAGCTTTTCTTCTAAAAGATTTAGTTCACTGATCTTTTCATGACATTTCTCTAGCTCTTGTGTTAAATAAACATTTTTATTTTCAGCTTGAGTTTTGTCGTTTAGAGCATTATAAAGGTCAATCGTCAGCACATCAACAGCGCGACTTCTCTCAGATTCAGGCAGAGAGGGATTTGTAGAGATGGATACCTGAGATGATATGTAGCTCATAGAAGGTTCAGATGGTTCTTCTACTTCTTCTTTAATCTCAGCCATGAGGCAAAGATTAGCGACTTCTTCTTCATCAGAAGATGATTCTTCTGATTCAGCCCAGTCATGTTCTTCAGCGATGAGACCTTTACCTTTTTGCTGATAGCTTTTCAGCTTTTGATATTTGTTTTTCAGCTTATGGTATTTGTCATCACTGGATCTTCTTGAGGTAGAAGGTTTGAAGACCTTTTTAGACCTGCACTCACTAGCAAAATGTCCAATTTTTTCGCAGTTATAGCAAGTGGCTGTAGCCTTATCAACCGGAGTTGATTTTGGCTTTTCAGTAAGAGAGAGAGGTTTACTTCTTCGGAAGTTACTCTTTCTTGCAAATCTCTTAAAAGAGTTTGTCAAGAGTGCTAAGGACTCATTAAACTCTGAAAGATCAGGGTCTGATAAATCCTCAGATTCAGAATCTAACTCAGTGATGGTGAGAGTAGATCGCTGGGATGGAATTATCTCTGATGAGACTAAAGCAACAGCAGTGCTTTTGGAGTCTTTAGAATCTTTTACAAGATTCTTCTTCAGGAGATTAGATTGCTCATAGTTGAGCAATATTCCATACAGAGTGCTTAGAGAGAGAGTATGTAAGTCCTTTGTCAGCTTAAGACATATTGAATAACTGTCCCAGCTTTCAGGAAGACTTTCCAAGAATTTTGTTAGGACCTCAGAATTAGAATAGGTCCTTCCAACAGTTCTTAGGTCAATGATCAGGCAGTTAAACCGCTGATGAATGTCAGAAAGAGATTCATTCTTACCAGCGATAAAACTTTCATACTGTCTTACCAAGTTAATCTTTCGGGTCTCTTGGATTTCAGTGGTGCCCTCATATTGAACACATATGGTTTCCCACATTTCTTTAGAAGTTTTTAGATGCATGATGGAATGGAAAACTTCATCAGGCAGAGCCATTGATATAATGGTCTTTGCTCTTGCATCTATGCCTACCTTCTTTTTATCTTCATCACTCCACTGTCTTATTTCCTTAACGACATATCGTTCAGGGACAGCTTCAGTGGTGGCAGTAGCAGGAACAGCAGCTATAATTCTAACAGGTTCATAGGGTCCGTTTTCTATATATTCAGGTATAGTAGGATCCGCACCTTCAAGAAATAGCATCATTCGATTTTTCCATAGAGAAAAGTTATCTCTGCTAAATCGAGGAGGTTTAGAAAGTGAACCATTATCATAGTAGTTTGTGTTTGTGTTTAGTGCCATTTTAGAATAGCAAGGAAGAGTATACAGCAAGATCTTGTTTATTAGATTAAACAAACCGCTCTGATACCACTTGTTGGTCCCGAAGGTGCTTAACAAGTTTGTAGAAGGGGGGGGGGGGTTGAATACAAACACAGAAATTAAAGTTTAATAAATTGTTTATTGATAAATCAAAATACAATTTACAAGTTTGTTGCGGAATAAGATTAAGACAGACTCAATCTAAACAAACTTAAGAAACACTAAGATGGTTGCACAAGAAATTCAGAGAATGGGGGATTTTTAGAGAGAGAGAAAACAAGGGTTTCTATCTTTGGAGTTCAAGGATTGAGCACACCTTCAGATGAAGGAGTGAGCTTCCTATTTATACCCTATGCATTAAATGCATGGCAGGGTACTTTACACGTGGCATTCATAGATTGGCTTTGGTAGTCTCACTTTTGGAGACATGCTTTTGGCCACTTTATGAACAGTGTAGTTGACAGAGTTGGTGTACGATTTGTGGCAGAGACTTGTCCGTTCTGACACATCGTACTGGTTGTGCAAGGTAAGACAAAAGAAAACTTGAGGCATAAGCTTTGTGATCGTTGATCGCTGAGTATCTCTTCTTCCAGAGATAAAGAAGTTCAGCTATCGCTGAAGCTTTTCCTCAGGCTTCTTCGCGTAAGTAGATTTGTCTGGTCTTCGCTGATATCCGCATCAGGTCACTAGTAGACTTATCTATTGTTCAGTGGCTTCGTCTTCGATTCAGCTATGAACTATGTTGACGCGAGACTTGTCTTCAGGGATTACGTTAACTGTGTTACATAGGAAACTATCAGTGATAACTGAACAGACTCAGTTTGATCGCTGAAAGTGAAACACTAATACATATTAAATGTTTACAGAAAGGTCATCAGCGATAACTGAACAGACTCAGTCTGATCGCTGATGATGAAACACTAATACATATAATAACGTAATTTTCACTAAGTATAAAAGAGGGTCGTTATCAAATCACTGAGAGAGTTTGGATCAACAACTTTATTCCTGAAAGTTGTTTTAAATGTGGGAAACCCGACCACACCATCCAAGATTTCCTACGTAATGGGCCCATGTGTTTCACTTTTAGAGAACCTGGTCACTTCAAGAATGATATCCAGAGACTAGAGTCATGAGGAAATCAAGGAAAGAAAAAGATCTCTCCAGAGTATGAGGAAAGCATTTCAAATGATTTTCGAGCATGCGAAGGCATTGGCATATGTGGTATCGGGTACGTTCCTTTTCAAATATGTACTTTCACATGTTCTTTTTTATTCTGGTGCAAACTGTTCTTTTGTATCCAGTTATTTCTATCAAAGATTACTTGTGCCTGTTAGTACTCTAGATGATTCCTTGATAGTAGAGGTATCTAACTATAATCAAATCCTTATTCGTGAAGTTCTCAAAGGTTATTTTTTGGAAAATCGAGGGAAAGGGATTTCCAGTAAATCTTTTGCCGATGTCTATCAGTGGGTTTGATGTTTCGAACGAAATGGAATTGTTGGTAGAAATCGAAGACAAAATTATGTGTTCTAAGAAATTGATTTGGATCCCAATGTTGAGCTATGATGTGGTTCTTGTCTATGGGGAGAGAAGAAAAGGGAACACCGTGGTTATTTCAATGACGAAAGCGAACAAGTGCTTGGCTAAAGGGTGTTTCTCATATTTTGCATATATGTTGGATGCCAAGTTAGAGAATAAGAAGGTTGAAGTCGTAAGAGTCGTTCTCGGCTTCCTTGATATTTTTCCTGAAGACTTGCCCGGTTTTCCACCCGACGCACGATGGAATTGATCTTATTTCGAGGGTCTCTCAATTTCTAGTGTTATAACCAAGTTTTTGTTCATTAGAGAAGATTAAGAGGAATTGTGTAAAATCCATAAAATTGGGGGTTTAGTGTGCAAATAGTGAGAATGAGGGACTTAGTTCCCCAAAAACCCTAGCCGCCAATGTATTTTCTTGATAGAAAGGCTGGAAATTAGAAGGTGTACTGTGTGTTCTCTCGGTGTGGAGGAAACTTGGAGATTGGAAGAAATTCTACATCATTTCCCTAAGGTAAGTCATCAAATCATTCCTTATGTTCTTTTTGATTTAGGAGGGTTATTGTGAATGAATTGGGTGTGTTCTTAAGAGTAGTTAGGAATGTTTCTCTTGATTTAGTGGGTTATGCTTGGGAATCAATTATTGTTGAAATGAGGGCTTAAACCCAAGAAATCCTTGAATCGATCGATACAAAGGAGAGAGATGATTGAAGGAAATCAGGACTGAACCTGATTGGGGAATCGACCCTGTCCTTGAGTTTTGTCGTCGGTCGGAATAGCCTAAGGTCTTCACGACCTTGGGATTATGGTTGAGTCTGTGGCTGAGTGGTGCAGCGGTTGGGATTTTCCCATCCGGGTGGACCCGGGAGTCCCTTATCCGAGTGATCTTAGAAGAAACCACATCCGGGTGATCCCGGGACTTTCACATTCAGGTGACCCCGAGTTTCATCAACAGGACGACCCCGAGACCCAACAGTCGGTCGACCCGGGTCTCAGCTACCGGTCGACCCCGAGTTTTAGCAACCGGGCATTTAGAGCCCAAGCCCGGATCCATGGGTAAGTTTGGCCGGGTTAGCTCAGTCTGTTTGGGCCGAGCGAGTGAAGTGATGAGAATTCGATTTTCCTTTATTCCTTTTGATAATTTGTGTGTTTTATCGGGAGGATTTCGGTTATGATATAAAGGATAAGTGAGAGACTTATCTGCCTATATCACTCTATGTAGTATGATTCGTTCCCGACCTTAAGAAGTAAACGTGATGAATTAAGCAAAGGACGACAGGTGAGTTTTTCTTACTAGATGCTTTTAGTTGTCAAAGTGGTTAAAGACATGTAGAAGTTTATTTTTAAAGCATTTAATTACTATGTCAGATATATTTATGCGAGAACTTTATTAAACGTGGTTTATACTGTTATTGGTTAAATGTATGCATACATTATTGTGAACGTGTACGACTGAAGTCGAGGGGTGTGTCCCGCTTGTACTCATATCGGGGGGGGGGGGGTGTCCCGTGTATGCCATTGGTGGGGTGTCCCAGTTAAGGCAATATGAGGTCAGACACGCTGGCACTTTCGAGTGACAGTAGTGTAGGCTAGTAGCATGGTTGTAAGTATAACATTGTTTTCATAACTGAATTGGTTTATGTTTTATAAATCTCTTATATACTTTTGTTGTTTAAACTGTTGTTAGAGGGGACTCACTAGACCTTCGGTCTAACCCTCGCTCCTTCAAAACTAAAAACCTTTTCAGGTAACCGTGAGATAGGAGGATCGGGCAAGGGTAAGGAGAAGGTGTGATATGGAACCGGAATAGAAGACTTCCTTTTAGTACTGTTTCCTTTTGTTCTCAGTTGTGTAAATAGGTTGCCTCACCACAAACCTTGATTTTAATTGTTAACTTGGGACTATTTTGGGCCTGGATTTATATTAATATGTTTATGTTGATTGTTGAGTTTATGGGTTGTTACAATTGGTACCAGAGCCATAGTTTAAAGGATCTAGGTGACCGGATGAGCCTAGACTTAAACTAGTAAAGTTGAAATACAACTGAGAAATAGGACGACCATAGGGAGACGAGTAATAGGGTAGTGAGGACCAACATGTAAGGTAAATTTTGAATTACATCTGTCCAATGTAATTACGAATTTACAGGTACAAGTGTGTGTGCTTGATGTACCTTATTGCGTTGGACCTGTTGATTTGAATGTATATGTTTGCGTCTTTTCAGTAAGCATGTCTGAGCGAGTAACAAGGAGTAGATCTGTACCGGTTGTGGATGCAGTACCGGTGAACGAAGTAATTGTGGAGGGACCAAAAGCTCCTCCGAGAAAGGTAGCCACTCGGGGAAGAGGACGTGGTCGCGGAAAGGGTCAAAGGAAGGGGTCCCGGAAGGCTGTCACTCAGCAGACGAACCTGAGGCAGGAGCTCAGGGGAGAAAGACGACGCAAGGGGGTCGTCGAGGGAGGACCATGGAGGTTATGGAGGAACAAGAACCCTATTTGCAAGGGAGTTCGGCGACTATCAGAGGAAGAGGACATTCAAGGAGTCCCAGTGGGAGAAGAACCCAAGACTTTGTGACTCAGGAAACCTTTGCTAATGAGATAGGGAAACTCCAGGAAACACTGCAAGCCCTGTTAGCTCATCAGATGAGGAAAGCTTCTACAAGTAGAGAGAAGAGCAAAGAGAAAGAGGTGACTGAATATTCTGAACCGCTGGTGACTGTGGTGAGCAGTCACTCCCAATTGACTCCTGCGGTGGCTGTTACATCGGTGACAGAAAATGGATGCAGTTACAAGTCCTTTGCTACGTGCAATCCCCCTGTCATCAAAGGGGAATGTGATCCATGTTGAGGAGGACAAGATAGTGTTTGCATTGTCCATGTTGAGAGACAATGGCGTATTTTGGTGGGAGGCTGAAGCTGGAGGTAAGGGCTCGAGGGCGGCAAAGGGAATGGTATGGGAGACCTTTGTCGCCAAGTTCAAGCGACAACTCTGTCCTCTTGCAGCGGTGGCAGTACGAGAGTATACGACTAATTTCTTGGAGAAGGCTTGTTTTGCTGAGATCTATGTGCCGAATGAGGAACGTCGTGTAGATAGGTATCTATTTGGATCTAGAAGAAATATTCGAGAGCTTGCGGCTGCATGAGAACCTACTACCTTCTAGGCTGCTGTGAATGCAGAAGAGATGACTGAGAAAGATAAGGTTCGTTAGATGATGGCGAGAAGCGGTGAAAAGAGAAAGTGGGATGGGTCAGCTTGTGACCCTAAGAAGATCAGGAGTGGAAGATCCGAGCAGCGGGCAAGGTCGAGGTTTGTGGGTAAGCCGTGTAACAAGTGCAATCGGATGCACAAGGAGGAGTGTATGATATACAGGGAGGGTTTTTTAAGTGTGGGAAAACGGGACACATGGCTCGGGACTGGCAGGGACCGAGATCATGTTATTAGTGTGGTTCTCTGGTTCTTTGAAGAAGGGAGCGGTCGGAGGGTTTGGCAGAATAGGAGAAAGGAAAGTGGAACCAGCCCAAGCAAGAGCAAGGGCATTCAAAATGACGGTGTAGGAGGCGGTGGAAACACCGGATGTGGTGACAAGTACTTTCCCTATAGACTCGACTTTTGCTAAGGTGTTATTCGATTCAGGCACAAACCGTTCGTTTGAGTCGCCAAATTTTATTCAAAATTTGTGTATGAAACCCAAGAAGTTAAGTCATGGGTTTGAAGTAGAGGTAGCCTATGATAGTCGAGTCTTGGTGGCGGAGGTTTACGAAGGGTGTTGAATTGATATTGACGGTCATCTTTTCCTGTTGCAATTATACCCGATGGGTATGAGTGAATTTGACGTCATTATAGGTATGTATTGGTTGGCGTCTAATGATGCCAACATAGTATGTAATAAGGAGTTGATCCGTATAGCTTTGCCTGATATGAAAGAAGTAGTGATTTATGGCGATCGTCGGGATAGAAAATCGTGTTTGATCTCGATGATCAAAGCTAGGTGGGTGTGTGGGGTTTTTAGCGTATGTGTTAGATGCTAAGAAGGAGAACAAGGGGCTAGAGTCGGTTTCGGTGGTGACTGAATACCCGGAGGTGTTTCCCAAAGATTTAACCACTTTGCCTCCATATTGGCAAGTGGGGTTTCGAATAGACCTGATGCCTGGCGCGACACCAATCGCAAGAGCACCCTACGGCTTGGCACCGGGAAAGATGAAAGAGATGATGACGTAACTGCAAGAACTACTCGACAAGGGGTTTATTCATCCCAGCACTTCACCATGGGGAGATCCTATGTTGTTCGTTAAGAAAAAGGATGGGTCTATGTGAATGTGCATAGACAATCGCGAGCTTAACAAGGTGACAGTCAAGAATAAGTACCCATTTCCAAAAATTGATTATCTCTTCGGTCAGCTGCAAGGAGCGAGTTACTTTTCAAAGACAGACCCATGATCAGTCTATCATCAGCTGAAGGTGAGAGAGGAGGATATGCCTAAGACTGCATTTCATATAAGGTATGGACACTATGAGTTTTTAGTCATGCCCTTCAGACTGACTAATGCGCCAACGGTATTTATGGACCTGATGAATTAAGTATGTAGTCCACTACTGGACAAATGTGTGATCGTCTTCATTGATGACATACTAGTTTATTCACGGTCGATTGGAGAACACGAGATACACCTGCGAGCGGTGTTAGAGTTTCTTAAGCGTGAAAAGTTGTATGCCAAATTCTCGAAGTGTGAATTTTAGATAAGGGAAGTACAGTTCTTAGGGCACGTGGTATCAAAGGATGGTATTAAAGTCGACCCAGCTATGATTGAGGCTATCAAAGGTTAGGAAGCGCCAAAATCGCCGTCGGAAGTAAGGAGTTTCCTTGGGTTGGCAGGATACTACCGCAAGTTCATTCAGGACTTCTCGCGGATAGCTACGTCGTTAACTGTCCTAACCAGGAAGAACGTTAAGTTTGTGTGGTCGAAAGCTCAAGAGAGCGCATTTGGCAAATTGAAGGAGAGCCTGAGTAGTGCACCCATCTTATCCCTACCCAACGGATCAGAAGGATTCGTGATCTACAACGATGCTTCCCAGTTGGATTTAGGATGTGTGCTGATGTAAGAAGTTAAAGTAATCTCTTATGAGTCTCGTCAGTTGAAAGAGCATGAGAAGAACTAACTGACGCATGACCTGGAGTTGGCACCGTCAATTTTTGCCTTGAAAATTTGGAGGCATTATCTGTATGGGGTTAAGTGTCAGATTTATACTGACCATAAAAGTCTTCAGAACCTATTCAATCAGGAAGAGATGAATATGTACAACGAAGATGGATGGAATTGTTAAGCAATTATAACTGCGAGATTCTTTACCATCCAGGTAAAGCCAAAGTTGTTGTCGACGCCTTGAGTCGAAAGAAGCGTGTGGATGCAACAAAAGTCGTGGTCTTTCGATTCGAAGCAACTTCCAATTTCTTGGAGGGAGTCAAGAGGTTCCAAGAGAGTGCACTCCTGAAAGAAAATTTGAAGGGTGAGAGAATGGTCGAATTGGTAACTTCGTTGTTTGTGGACAACAGCGGGGTGAAGTGTTTTGAAGGTCGGGTGTGGATTCCGATATTGGGTGATCTATGGAAGAGGGTGTTGGAGGAAGCGCATAAGTCTCGTTATTCCATACACCTGGGAACCAATAAAATGTATCGAGATCTGAAGCAATGTTATTGGTGGCCGGGATTGAATAAAGACATCGCTTATTTCATTGATCGATGCCTGACTTGCTTAAAGGTTAAAGCAGAGCACCAACGACCCAACGTGGAGCTTCAGCCATTGGAAATACGGGTGTGGAAGTGGGACGAGATCGTGATGGATGTTGTCATTGGGATTCCACGATCACCTAAGGGGCACGATGCCATTAGGGTGATAGTGGATCGACTTACGAAATCTGCTCACTTCCTATCGATCAAGGAGACATACCCGTTAGAGAAGCTAGCGAAATTGTACATAGATGAGATAGTAGCCAGGAATGGGGTATTGTCGTTTATTGTATCAGATTGAGATGTCCATTTCACGTGATCATTTTGGAGAAGTCTACAAAGAGAGTTGGGCTCCCAACTTAAGTTGAGTACATCGTATCATCCTCAAATGGATGGGCAAAGCGAGAGAACCATTCAAACATTGGAACACATGCTTCTAGCATGTGCGATTGACTTTAAGGGCTCGTGGGAAGTTCCTCTGCCGTTTATAGAGTTCTCCTACAATAACAATTATGAGGAAATTATTCAAGCAACACCATTCGAAGGCTTATACGGGCGAAAATGTATAACACCCTTGTGTTGGAACGAAGTGGGAGAACGACAATTGACAGGTCCAGAAACAGTACAGGTGACCACTGATAAGGTTAACCAAATTCGAGAAAGGTTGAAGACGGCTCAAGATCGTCAGAAGATGTACGCGAATAAGCGAAGGAAGCCAATTGAATTCCAAGTAGGAGACATGGTAATGTTAAAGGTCTCGGCTTGGAAGGGAGTAATCCAGTTCGGGAAGAAAGGTAAGCTGAGACCATGGTTCGTCGGACAGTTTGCCATCATTGAGCGTGTCGGAGAAGTAGCTCTAAGATAGATCTACCCGAGGACCTGCGAGGAATTCACCCCACACTCCATGTGTCAAATCTGAAGAAGTGTTTGGCAAAATATGATGTGGTGGTGCCAGTGGATGATATTCGCATTGATAAGAAGCTAAGCTACGTTGAAGAGTCGGTGGCCATCTTGGACCACAAAGTGAAGAAACTAAAGACTAAAGAGATCCGTCTTGTGAAGGTGCAATGGCGTTACCATGAAGGGGAAGAAGCGACATGGGAGGCGGAAGAGGACATGATGTCCCAATTTCCTAATTAGTTCAGAAATGGAATTCTGGGGACGAAAATCTCTTGAGTAGGGGGTGTTGTTATAACCAAGTTTTTTTTCATTAGAGAAGATTAAGAAAAAATGTGTAAAATCCTTAAAACTGGGAGTCTAGTGTGCAAATAGTAAGAATGAGCGACTTAGTACCCCAAAAACCCTAGCCGCCAAAGTCTTTTCTTGATAGAAAGGCTGGAAATTAGGAGGTGTACTGTGTGTTCTCTGGGTGTGAAGGAAACTTGGAGATTGGAAGAAATTTTGCATCATTTCCCTAAGGTAAGTCATCAAATAATTCCTTATGTTCTTTTTGATTTAGGAGGGTTATTGTGAATCAATTAGGTGTGTTCTTAAGAGTAGTGAGGAATGTTTGTCTTGATTTAGTAGGTTATGCTTGGAAATCGATTATTGTTGAAATCAGGGTTTAAACCCAAGAACTCCTTGAATCTATCGATACAAAGAAGAGGGAGGATTGAAGGAAATCGGGACTGAACCTAATTAGGGAATCGACCTTTCCTTGAGTTTTGTCGTCGGTCGGAATAACCAAAGGGCTTCACGACCTTGGGATTAAGGTTGAGTTTATGGCCGAGTGGTGCAGCGATCGGGATTTTTCCCATCCGGTTGGACCCTGGAGACCCCTATCCGGGCGATCTCGGAAGAAGCCAAATACGGGTGATCCGGGTGACCCCGATCTTCATTAGTCAGGCGATCCCGGTACTCTGTCAATCGGGTAACCCCGGGTTTCTTCAATCAGGCAACCCCGGGACCCAATAGTCGGGCGAACCAGTTCTCAGCTACCGGGCAACCCCGGGTTTTAGCGACTGGGCATTTAGAGCCCAATCCCGGACCTATGGAGAAATTGGGTCGGGTTAGCTTAGTCTGTTTGAGCCAAGCGAGTGAATTGATGAGAATTCGATTTTCCTTTATTCCTTTCGAGAATTTGATTGTTTTATCGGGAGGATTTCGATTATGATTTAAAGGATAAGTGAGAGACTTATCGGCCTATATCACTCTATGCAGTAGGATTCGTTCCCGACCTTAAGAAGTAAACGTGAGGAATTAAGCGGAGGACGACAGGTGAGTTTTTCTTACTAGATGTTTTTCGTTGTCACAGTGGTTAAAGACTCGTAGAAGCTTATTTTTAAAGCATTTAATTAATATGTCAGATATATTTATGCGAGAACTATACTAAATTTGGTTTATACTATTGTTGGTTAAATGTATGCATACATTATTGTGAATGTGTACGGCCGAAGTCGGGGGGTGTGTCCCATTTATGCCATTGGGGGGTGTCCCAGTTTAGGCAGTATGAGGTCAGACACGCTGGCACCTTCGAGTGACAGTAGTGTAGGCCAGTAGCATGGTTGTAAGTATGGCGTTATTTTCGTAACTGAATTGGTTTACGTTTTATAAATCTCTTCTATACTTTTGTTGTTTAAACTTTCGTTAGAAGGGACTCACTAGACCATCAGTCTAACCCTCGCTCTTTCAAAAATAAAAACCTTTTCAGGTAACCGTGCAAGGGTAAAGAGAAGGTGTGATCTGGAACCGGAATAGAAGACTTCCTTTTAGTACTGGTTCCTTTTGTTCTCAGTTGTGTAAATAGAACGTCTCACCGCAAACCTTGATTTTAATTGTTAACTTGGGGCTATTTTGGGCGTAGATTTATATTAATCTGTTTATGTTGATTGTTGAGTTTATGAGTTGTTACAGCTAGAGCGCCTTATCATTTGGCTCCATCTGAGATGTAAGAGGTGATGTCACAATTACATGATTTTATTGAAAATGGATTTGTGAGACCGAGATCGTCGCTTTCGTCTTATTTATGAAAAAAAGGATGCCACTATGACGATTCGCAACGATTATCGAGATCTAAACAAAGAACCATGAATAACAAATATCCACTTCCTAGGATTGATGACCTATTCGATCAAATTCAAGTAGCGGGTTGCTTCTTGAAAATTAACCTCCGTTCAGGACATCCAGTGAAGGTGAAAGATGATGATGTTGCAAAGACGATTTTTGCACACTTTATGGACATTACGAAATCCTAGTAATGTCATTCATTTTGATGAATGCGTGTACAATGTTTATGGACTTGATGAATCGAGTGTGTCGACCATTCCTTGACAAGTCAGTAATCGTGTTCATTGACGACATACTCGTTTATTCCAAGAACGTGTCAGATCATGAGCGACACCTCTGGGAGGTCCAAGAAGTACTAAGAAAGGAGAACTTGTATGCAACATTCCCCAAGTGTGATTTTTGGTTGGAAGAAGTCCAATTCTTGGGTTACGTGGTCACCCGAGATGGGGTGAAATTTGACCCATCAAGAACCAAGGAGATGATGAATTGGGAACAACCCACGAGTCCATCTGAAATCCGAAGTTTCTGGGTTTGGTAAGCTATTATAGAAGATTTATTCAATATATCTCCAAGAATGCTTCTTCATTGATGGCCTCGACCTGGAAGAATGTAAAGTTTGTTTGGACTGAGACTTAAAAGAAGGCTTACCGGACTCTCAAAAAGAAGTTGTGTGAAGCTCCAATTCAATTATTATAGGAAGGGTCTAAAAACTTTATGGTGTATAGTGATGCCTCCAAGATGGGTTTATATTATGTCTTGATGCAATGAGGAAAACTGATCGCCTATGCGTCAAGGAAACTCAAGGAGCATGAGCGGAATTACCCTACCCATGACTTGGATTTGGCAACGGTAATGTTCACGTTGAAATTATGGTGACACTATCTCTATGGTACTAAGTGCACATTTTATACCATCCACAAGATTTTGAAGTATGTCTTTGATCAAAAGGAGTTGAACATGAGGCAACGACATTAGTTGGAAATACTCGAAGACTACGACTGTGAATTGCTTTACCACCCAGATAAAGCGAATGTGATGGCAGTGTTGGATCTAAGATTTAATCTTATAACAATGATATAAACAGATAATAATAAAGACAGCGGAAGCAATAAAGTTTAAAATCAAAGTAGATTCAACTCAGAGTTAATAAGAAGATATCCAATAAGGTAAATATAAGAACAAGCATAATATTCACCGGATAAATCAGGTAGATTAATAAGAACACCAAAAAGGTGGATAAATCCTACAAGATCTTCTTAGAATACTTTTCAGTATATAAAAGATAATTTAAATACAAGATATAAGGAAAAACACACTTCTAGAAATGGGGTGATGGTCCTATTTATTGGACCATAAAGTGAACAGTGTACTATCCTGACATAAGAAGCATATTTGAACAGTATTTTACCTAAAAGGTAAACTCAAGACATGCTTGAACAGTAACCTACTCTAAAAAGTAAATCTTATCACTTTGTGACGTGTCATCTGTTCTTCTGTCAATACTTGTAGGAATTATCAGCTTCTTCTTCAGAGAGGATGTCTTCAGAGCTCTGATGTAGGAACCTCTGATGAAGCCATATCTGATGTTCTTCTATTGAATCTCTGAAATGTATTTCAGAGGCAGGAATGTCCTCTGAAGTCTATCTCTGGAAGTCCTCTGAAATAAGACTTAGAATATTTTCAATACTTTTACATTCCAGAATTGGGGCTAACCATCTCCCCTAAGTATTGAAAATAAAAAAAATGCAAAATAGCAGAGATAAAAAATTTAATCTAAAAAGCATAGAGGAGAAAATCATCCTCTTAAACGTTACTTCTCAAATGATAGGAATTACAAACAGAGAAGATAACAAAAAATATAAAGGAAAAGAACTAGAACATATCACTAGAGCAGATCCTATGGAGCTTCATAATGAGCTCTCTAAAGTTAATCATTGAGCTAATTTCTAAGTCTAGTTTCGCCAATAGGTCAGCTCTGTGTCGTTCTTTCTTCACATGTATCATCCTTAGTACACCTTTCAAAGTCTCATCTGAATACTTGGACACCTCTGAAGCAAGAAAGATTTTCTTGATAAGATTGACTCTGTAGACGAATCCCAGAGGCTCAACAATTATTGAACCTTTCAAAGTCTCATCTGAATACTTGGACACCTCTGAAGCAAGAAAGATTTTCTTGATAAGATTGACTCTGTAGACGAATCCCAGAGGCTCAACAATTATTGAACCAGTCTTGTACTTGTTCAGATTTTCAATTGTCTCCACTAGTTTAGTAGCACCAAGTCTTGCTTCTCGCAAATTCAGAGATATCTGAAATCAAGTCTGGACCTTAGCTTGACATGAGCTTCCATAGCACGCCTGACTTCTATAAGCCCATTCTGAACGTTCTTCCTTTTTCATACTTTACCGAGTTGTTGGCGTAGAGATGAGGCAGGTCATAAGGGTTTAGATTTACGAGATCATTGTCGTTAAACTCATAAACCTTCCCATCAGAGCGAATCACCTCAAAATGTTTGTAGGTGATTTTATTTTAAGCAAATGTCTTTTCACTGACTTTGTTTATCTTTGTGATATGGGAATACGAGAGAATACTTGCACTTGGACTAGTCTTATCTCTGATAAATCTCTGCTCATAATCTTCCATGTTCTCCCTAATTCTTGAATTCATAGGGAGGACTCGAGTATCTTCTAGGTTGAACTCGCAGTAGAGGTATCTGAAATGTTCCTCTATCGAAATTTATGGCTCAGAGGCAAGAAACACTAGGGGTTGAGTGAACTTGGAGAGTGTAGGGATGCCAATGCTTGTCTTCTGAACAGGTACCTCTGGAGGGGCCTGTTCATCAACAACCATGGTGGATTCTTCAGCAGATAGCTGTGGAGCTATCTATGGTTCCTTTCTTTGGATTTGAGGGGATTGAGGTGGGGTTTCGTTGATGGCAGAGAAGATTAGATTTTCTATTTGAGCAGTGTCTTTAACTCTGTGCTCTACCTCTAATGTAGAAGGATAATGAGATTGAGCATTCTTGTAGAATTACTCTTCAACTTCAAGTACCTCATCTTCATCTGCTTCTTCCACATCAGCAACTTCTTCTTCAGACTCTGACCCGAATGCATCTCTCATTATTGTAGTTGGCCGTTCAGGTGATGAGAATTCGTCTCTAGAGTTGGAGAAGTCAATTAATTGCTTATCTTCTTCTTCTTCGTCCAGAGCACCTATAGTCTCTGGAATAGCATTTACTACCTGGATTACAGGTGCTTCTGAAGTTGTTGGTGCTAAAAATACAACAGGTACTAGAGACTTCAAGATCATTTGGTTGTCTGCAGCAGAGGTGGAGTGCCTCTCTGGTTCACTCTCGTCTTGAACTCATTTGCCTTTTCTTGTAGAGGGAGAGAGGACAGAGCCACTAACTTTTGTGGGTTTAGTTCTGACATTCTCTCGCTTCTCCCCCTTTTGATGATTGGAGGTCCCATCTCTTCGGGGTCCTCTGAATCATCAATCTTTTTCTTCTTCGACTCCTCTCTGCAAAGGTCAGAGGCCTCGACCTGGAAGGGGTTCTCATCAATCGTACCTTTGCCTTTGTCATTTATTGAGGCCTTTTTTATGGACTATATAGCATCAGGAACATCAGTGAGAATGTCAGAGACCTAGTCTTCTGCATGAAATTTGTGAATTGCAACAGCGGCTTGAACCTTCTTCTCTACGATCATGCTTATCTTTGAGGAACAAGACAACATGCGACTCATAATGCCTTCCTTGAAATTTGATAAGTCGGCTTTTGTGACCATATCCACTGTAGAGGACGGAATTGAAGATGAAGCAGCAACTGGTACTGGCAACTTTGCAATTGTCTCTGATAGAACTGGGAGGAGCTCAACCTTGAAGGTAGAAAAATATATGAAGAGGTGTTAGAGGGAGTTTGAGCAGAGGGAGATGGAATGGCTCTGATGATCTCTGCTTTGGCCTCTGAGATTTCCTTAGAGAATATAGATGAATTGTTGAGAACAAGTTTCTCAAGAGACTCTAAGCGGTTGTTGTTGGAGTGTAATGCAACACGCAGCTTAGAGACCTCTGAAGTAAAATTTTTTACTTCAGAGTTCGAGGCAGAGGCCTCTGAGGTCTACTCCAGATGAAGTTTTGGATCAATCAGGGATCTTCTGATTTCATTTCCAAAGACTTTGAACTCTCCTTGGTGACATAATCAGAGTGGTTAACCTTAGAATCAACACATGATTCTAATTTTTCCTCGAGAACAGATGGACCTTGTTTCAGAACTTGTTTGATGTTGGTTCCGGAAGGACTTCCTATCAATCTTTGAGGATCCTTTGTAGAGGATTTTGTTAAGTCTGATTTTATAGTAATCATTATATTTATAGGCTACGGGGACTAAAAGTGACACAAACTGAAACTTAAAACTACAAGGATTAGAAGTGACAGAATTTAAAACTCAAAGCTAGAAGGACCAAACATGACATATATTGAAACTATAAACTTGAGGGACTAAAACTGTATAATATTAAACTTCTAACGGACTTAACTGGACCCTAACAGAAAAATGGACTAAAATGTAACAAAACTAACGGAAAGACTAACGGACAGTTAACTGACAACTAACTATAACGACACTAACCGAAGAAGTAATGTAATGGACTAAATAGTTAAGAAAATAACCGACTCCAACGGAATTTAACGAGACTTAATGGAAATTAGACCAAAAATGTATGAAATTTAACGACAAACTAACGGATTCCAGTTAAAACACTATTCATCGTCTTCTCCATTGAGACGCACCTGCAGAACTTCGAACGGGTTAGAAATATTCAATGCAAAACGATTGTTAAAACTTCTTGATCACTCTTTAACAGATTAAAATTCAAACGGTCAACCCACGATCACAAACGAACCAACCGAATTTTTTTCGGAAAATGATCAAAAACTCAAAACACGACGTGAGTTAAAAAATTTCGACCAAGAAAAAATCGTTTAAGTTCCCTTAAGCTCCCTCAATTGATTAGAACTCAAAACAATCTCTTAAACTCTCGAACGTAGCAACCGAAAATTTATCGAAAAACGATTGACAACTTAAAAAATCGACATGGGTTAAACTTTTTCGATCAAAACATTCTTTGAAGCTCCGTAAACATGCTTTAACAGTTTAATATCGAAAAACTTCGTCAACAATCTCAACCGAATCAACAGAAATTTTTACGAACAAAAGGTCGGCATCCACGCTTTCAAACAAAGAGCCAGTTCCAATGGTATTCCAAACTCGGTAGGCAAGGAAACAACACAAACCCGGGTGGCGGGGCTTCGAGTTCCGGGAGAGTAGCTTGACCCGGGTCCGGGTGGTAGATGAACCGGGCCTGGAGTGATACCCGGGAGACGGACGGGTAAGGAGGATACCGGATGACAACCCGGGTAGGAGGTACCAGGAGTTAGAATCGGAAGGGAGAGGGAGGCGCCCGGATTATGAAGGTTTCAAGTTGCTCGTCGGTCCCAAATTAATTTGAAGCACCTTGCTAATTCTTGTTAGCACCAATCAATTAAAAAACTTACAGCCTCCACAAATCCACCGCCGACAATCAACAAATTTGGAATTCCATTTAACAGGCTCTGGTCACATGCATTAAACAACCGACCCATTATCAATTTTGTAACCCAATCACAAGTGAAACTAATTAGAACCAGCGATTACAATTTGATACCAACGCCGCCGATTACAATTTCTTGTTTCACCGTTGCACGATGGTGTTAACCCAATAAGATTGTAAATTAAACTTCCTGGATCACGCTATGTTCAAGTCTTGGTTCATAGTACTTCAAACTCTCGGTAGTGTCTTACATTCCCAGTAGACATAGTAACTCCTGGGTGTGAGGATCGGTCCGGGTTCCTAGGGTATCAGGTCCTGGATTGATTTCCAACTCCCGGTTCCAACTCCTGGCTCAAAATTGAAATTCGGATGACACGACCATCGATCCAGAAAAATTCAATTCCAACAAAATCCGTACAAAATGTTGTGAATTGACGATAGTAGAATATTTATAAACACTAATTAATCAATCCTTTGCGATTAATTCAAATCAAATCACACAAATTCGATCCAATTTCTGGAAATCGATAAGAACATAGTCGCAATCCAAAACTTCTCAGATCAAACCAAAATCCTCCAAAAATGATAAAATCAACAAATTAATCTATTCAAAAGATTTTAGCAAGTAAGATTGAATCGATTTATGCAATAAACTCACAAATTAAGCTCCAAAATCATGAAATCAAATCCAAATCAGCACAGATTCAAAAACTTTGGGCTAAAGATCACGAAATGTAGAAAATCGATTGAATCAAAGAAAAAAAATTCTTTGACCCGACTCTGATACCAATTGTGAATCCTAGATGCAAGTGTATAGATTAAACAATGAAGAACAATCACAGTGATTCATCAAACATGGTCATATGATTAATCGATGAACTCGTGGGTTTACAGAGAGAATCAAAATGTAATACGTATAAACCTAATGACTATTATACCTAAAACTAGGTTTAGCAAAACTATTTATACTTTAAAGAGAAAATTACATTTTGCACACTTCAATTCAACATATAAAACAAACCATAACAAAGCCTTTCTCAGCTTTTAGTCTCTTCTACCTCTGCTTCTCCTTCTTCAGTGGCTATGAATATGACCCAACCTTCCCAGTCTACCCTAGCTACTAAACCAAAAACATCAAAACGACCATGTGAAGCCACTCTTGGCTCTTCAAAGAAGGCCAATAGGATATCAAAGGGGAAACCACAACAACCGAAGGACTCTCGACAGTCCTCCATCGTTGAATTCGTCGTACGCTCCACGACATCTGTTGTAACAACTTCAACCACTTCAGCGATGTTAACTATTGTCGAGGCTTCTCTGGATCCTACCCAATCTAGTTTAGAGTCTTAGATCACTGAAGTTGTAACGCTAGTGTTCCTATTCTACACAGCACTGCCTCCTTATCCACACGAGTAGAAGATGCATCAGGGTTTATTCCTTCTGATGATGATGCTCAGTTGCTTGATAGCCATATGGCTAGCAACACAAGCACTGGACCTGAGGATTTCCCTCAAGGAGATTTTCAGACAAAACCTCTCTTGAGTTCTTTGGACCGAGACATGGAATTTTTTCCAATAATAAATCGGATATTGTCATTGATACCTCAGGTATTCCATCTACCTAACCCACTTGTTTCTCAATTACTAATCCAACGCCATCCTTTGCTCATCTTACTAACTCTGTTTCAGGTCCTAAGATGGATGCAATTTCCACAAGCATTCAAGGAATCAATGACAGTCTTGCTTTAGTTGTTGTTGATACTGCCGCCAACAAGTCCATAGTCCAGACAGTTCAGTAATCAATCATTACTCTAAGTAGTCGCTGTTAGACTAATATTGTATTCAAGATTAAAAGTGAAGGTCTATTTTGTAATTGTTGTATAGTTTGAGTGTTTAGGTGTAAAGTCAACTCAAGTTGACTTAGTATAAATAGGTTGTCTTTGTTGTTAGATAGATAGACACACTTACATTCAGAGAACACAAGTCTTGCACATTAGAGAGAACACATAACTCGCATCTTTCATGTTAGATCTGTTACATTGTAATCTTGTGACATTAATGACAATGGCTTCTTGATAATCTATGTTGTGAATTATATTGCTAGAAACTGGGATCACAATTGGTATCAAAGCAGATCCAGATTGAAATCAAATCAAGAAATGGGTTCAACACTGTTTCATTGAAATCTAGATTCGATTATGAGTTTGAGTGTGTTTTTGGAGTTGTAATTGATCAAATGATGTTGAAATAGTGTTTTAGAATGAATTTGTATAGGTGATTTGAATTCTTGAACTGTAATCGAGTATAATTTGTTGAATTTGTCAAGTTCAAGTTTCACGAGTTCAACATGCACTGTATTGGATCGATTTGTACGTCTTAGTGTATCTTGTGGAAATTCTTTGGTAGAATTAGGTTCTAGGAGAATAGGTGACCGGTTTGTCAAAGTTTCAGATTGAAAGATGAAGGTTTGATGTGTTTTTGATCAGATCAAAGACATTTTTCAAAGCAAATCTGAAGAACTCGCAGACTCCTTCAAGAACTCGCAAGATTAATGAAGAACTCGCAGAGTGTCAAAGGATTCGCAAAAAGTTCCAAGAATTCGCAGATTTATCAGATTTCGCATAGTTGTTAAATTCTGAAAAGTTTAAGGAAGGAATTCGCAAGTTTGTCTCTTGCGAATTGCCCAAATTTCGCAGATCAGAGTGTTGAGAATTCTTAGAATTCGCAGAAGGATATCTTGCGAATTTCAAAGAATTCGTATAAGATTGTTTTACGAAAAGTTTGTTATCAAAATTTTTTTCAAGTAAAGACTTCGCAGAGGTCATTTTTGCGAAAATTGTTTGATAAATATTTCTAAGGACAAAATTCGTATCTGTGAGATTTGCGAAAAGAATAGAATTCGCAAGTGGGTGTGATACAAATCCCTCAGAATTCGTATCTTTAATTTTACGAATTCTTGTGTTTTCCGAATTCTATGTTTGTTTTTATAAACTTGCGAATTCTTTGTAATTCAAAGTGTTGCTTGTGAATTCTATGTGATTTGTGAGTGTGTGCAAATTGTGCATATGAATTCTTGTATAGTTCTTCTTGTTTGCGAATTCCAGACTTTGTGATTTTTGAAATCTCATTTTTCTGAATTTCTTTTTAAGATTTTATGTATCGTTTGATTTCATTGGGACTAAAGATCATTTCTAGCATATTTTTCACATATTCATCAAAGATGCCTAATACTGATGAAAAAGGAAATATGGTGCTAACCAACAGAGATTGTGCTTTAGCGTACATGCCAGAGATTCCAGCACTGGAAGCTGAAATCAAAAATCTGAAGATTCAGAACTTATCTCTTCTTGATCAAATTAATAGTTTGAATGATAATAAAGATTTTGTTTGTTCAGAATGCATATCTAACTCAAAGATTAATTTTGCAGGAATTATTGAAGCAAAAGAAAAAGAAATTTCAAATATGCAAGCCAAGTTGAAAAGATCTGAAAGTGTTAATTCTAGCTCTACATGGTCCAAGAAGGAATCAATGCAAAGAGAGCTAGATGAACTGAGAAGAAGAGCTTTTACATTGTCATATACGCTTGTGATTTTGAGAGATATTCTAGAGAGAGAAAATATGTAGAGAGAGAAAGTTCAAGAATCAATAAACTTGTTATTTGAGATTGAAATATGTATTTGTTTTGGTTTTATTTACACATGTTTCTAATAATCCTTTGTTTGATACTAATGATAATCATATTTCTAAACTTAAAGAACAAATTCGTCCTTCTAATCTTTTCTATGACAAAAATGTTGATGGTTCAGGTAATATCAAGAAGAATAAAACTCAGCAGAAAATGACCTGGAGAAAGAAAGATGAGAAAGACAAAGAGAATTGGTTTTGGAGAGTTAAAGGATCTTCAGAGGAGAAGAAGAAGGAAGAAAAATCATTTGTGCATGCATCTAATGCTCAAAGGAACAATACTCCTAAAGGTAAAACTTTTGGCAAACCTGATCTGGTCTACACTATAAAACAATTGATCAGGTTAGCGCAAAATAAAATTAGTTGTTCCTACTGCGGTTCAAATGTTTTTGTAAATAACAATTATGAAAATAGCTGGTATGGTTCTTACTTTATCTGTCCTACTAGAACTGCAACTAATAATTCAGGATTCACGTACCAGTGGATACCAAAAGCTAAACCTGTGTGTTGCAGACATCCAAGGTTTAAGGGGGAGAAAGAACCAAGGCATCTGAATAAATAAGTTCAGAACCCATGCTTCAAAGAATAATGGCTCTTGAATAAAACAGTTGAAGACCCGTTCCTAAATGTTTCAGAACAATGGCTACTGGTTACATCAGATCATAACTTGGTCTTCATTGGTAAAAATGCGTAATACTATTCTCATCGGAGAATAAGTAATCATGGCTTCTGAATATTACAGTTCAGAACCCGTAACCAAATGTTTTTATTCTGACGGATGCTTTCAAGATCACATATGTTTAAGAAGTTTTTTAATTTGAGGGGGAGTTAACTGCTATATCTTTTAGGGGGAGGAGATCATAGTTAGTTATACTATCATTGTCATATTTTTCTGATAAGTTGACTTTTTACAGGTATCGAGGGGGAGGATATCTGAGGTTTTTGTATAAGTGAGAGTACAGGTATTTTTTTTACTTTAATCTTTAACACTTGTTGAAAGAAGAACAACTTTCACTTGTGTAAAATGGTTTCCTAAATGTTCAAACCACTTCTTATTCTAAAAATATTTCATGAATTGTGAAGTGTGACTTTAAATGATTTTATTTTGGATACTTTCATGACTATCTGACCATGTGTTTCTAATGACAAATACTTGTGTAATTGTCTTATCTATATAATGTCAAAGATTCATACACACATCGGTTCAGTACATTTTTCTTGAATTTGTTATTACCATGTATCAAATGTTTAATTTTTCTATGGTAATACTCCCAGTTGTATTCATTGTTGTTTGAATCAAACGTCATTTCATTATTATATGTGCTTTCATTGATAAAAAATGTTTATATATTGTTTATATAAATATACTACGTCTTTGTTACCCCAAAATATTATTCTTCATGATAAATTGATATGATCTTAATCATTGTCAGATTCTCAAAACATTTCTATTCTTTCATGATTATTCATTCATACAAAGTTTTGAGAAATCTTCACTGCTTAAAATGCTCAAATTTCATTCTAATTCTTAATGAGCATACATATACTGACAAATGATTTCTTGTGCTTTAATGTCAAGAAAATCATTGAGGCAATACATGTTTTTAGGAAAATACATGGGATTCAATGTGAGTGCTTAACAGAACTTCCAAGGATTCACGATAACCAATGTTTCCTTCCTAGGAATTATTCCTTGAGTGATTGAGGGGAGAGGGGTAAAAGAATTGAGTGTTGGTGTGTGACGAGGTAAAATGAAAATGAGAGATTGGTTAGATGTGAGCTTAAATGCTTAAAAGAAAGAGGGTGTGAGATCAGAGTAAAAGAATATCAAACTCTGCACCAAACTTCTTTTTGAGTTGGGCAACCACATTACTGATTGGTACACATTCTTTGGTGACCGTCATTGAAAAAGCTAGTGAGCCCATGCCATCTCTTGCATACAACCCCACCAGCTACTCATTCTATTCTTAAAAAGAGAATGTTTCACATTTTATGGGGAAGCAGCACATAATCTATTAGTTTTTCATTTGGAAGATACTGATATTGAAAAAGAAGGAAGGTTGACCCACCTTCGACCCTTCATCATGCACGTTGAGTCTATGTATAATCATTGTTGTCTCAGTGGTTTACATACTTTGAGCCTTATGAAACACAATCATTGTGCTAATTCTTTCATAACACAAGCACGAGCACACAGGAAATTTGTTTTTCTGTCAGAACATTCATAGAAAATACATTGTGTTTTTCAATGATTGAATGGAAGTCCTGGGGAGTGAACATCACTTCAAGCTCTTTACATTGTACATTTGTTGTACACAGTGGCTTTGTGCTACTGACAGACATTCCTAACTGTTTCATGTGTTGATTCAGGTTTACCATTCCTATTTTGTCTGAATTTGAAAAGATTCAGATGAATACTTTCTTGAATTGACGGCTCATTCAGATCAGATGAACGATTCTTTCATATCATTCATTGGGAGATATTGAAAATTTTCCTATATGGGGGAGATTATTCACATTTTATCAAAAAGGAAGATTATGAAGACTGTGCTAAATTGGTAATTTGGGGGAGATGTTCAAAATACAGATCTAAACTTGAAGAGTTTTAATGATTTTGATTCTGACAAATCATTAAAAAGGGGGAGATAGATCAAAGTTCAAGTTCAGATGAAAAGCATATATCAGAGTTGGGGAGATAATTCAGAGTTCAAGTTCAGATAATTAAAGAGATGTTCGAATATGAAATGAAAGGGGGAGATGAATCAAAGCTTAAAGTCAAATGTTATATGGTTGATTGAGAAAGAGAAAGTAACGATGAAGAATGTCAAAGTTTCAAAGTATGTTGAAAGTTTCAATGTTTTGAAGAAAGTTAGAGATTGAAGAAAAGGTTGATTTTTCAGAAATTCTAAAAGCTAATCCAAAGGGGGAGATTCATTTAAAGTGCTTTCAAAAGAGTTTCTACAAATCAAAGCTTTCAAGATGTCAAAGCTGAAAAAGATTCAAAGCTGAAGAGATTTGTGAAGATGAGAAGACCTGAAGATTATTTTCAAGTTTTTTTTAATCTTGAATCCAAAGGGGGAGATTGTTAGACTAATATTGTATTCAAGATTAAAAGTGAGAGTCTATTTTGTAATTGTTATATAGTTTAAGTGTATAGGTGTAAAGTCAACTCAAGTTGACTTAGTATAAATAGGTTGTCTTTCTTGTTAGATAGATAGATACACTCATTGTAGAAACACAAGTCTTGCACATTAGAGAGAACACAGAACTCGCATCTTTTATGTTAGATCTGTGACATTGTAATCTTGTGACATTAATTACAATGGCTTCTTGATAATCTGTGTTGTGAATTATATTGCTAGAAACCGGGATCACAGTGGCCTCTCCACCAAGGCCAAAAACAAAGAAACTTAAGACCTTCAGCAAGTGGTTGGCAAACTACAACTTAACGTCGCTGCCAATTCCACTTTGCTCGCTGACTTGACGAACCAAATTGGTCAGGTGAATTCCAAGCTTGATATCCAGGATAAACTATTGAAGAGCATCCTCCAACATCTAGAAAACCAAACTCCACCAGCACCATCCTTCACCTTTGAAGAACGAAAAGATCTGAAGATGGTCGTTGAGTTCGACATTTTGGCCACAACTGCCTTCGCTGAACTGGAAGAAAAAGTCAAGAAACAAGAGGCCTTAACAAAGAAGAAAGCTTCTAAATCAACTGATAAATTGGCCAAAAATTCCAAGAAGGTTACCACTCCCTTGTCGCTGAAACTACTGTCTCCCTTGATAATGACAGAGAGGGAAGAAAAATAAAGATACAACAACTGTTGAGTGGGAGCCAAACCAAAACATCTATTCAAATAATGATGATGATGAGGCCACCTTCGTTCAAGAAACCACCATGCCTTCCATCATCCTTTCCGTTACATGAAATGAATCCGCTCAAACTACAATGGTTGAGATTGATGACAATAATGATAAAGAAGAAGATGACGATGATGATGTTGATGTTATTGAAGATGATGGCAAGGATTTGGGAGATGGTGATGAAGACAATGATGATGACGATGATGGAGGATTTCATGTTGCAGTCATCAGACCTCATCGTTCTGAAGGTGTGGTTATATCTAAACCAACATCAAGGGAGAGGACCTTAGAACCTCAACATCCTTAACACACTAGAAAAAGGCAAACAAATAGCCGTAGAGGATAATCTGAAGATCATCTGTCGATCTGAGAAGGAGCTACTATTACTAGAGGTATGTAATTTCTTAACCTTATAATCCCCTACAACCATCACTGATGTTGAACCCTTATCCTCCCCCCAACCTTAAAACTTCCATATTATGTGGACTTACCCAACTCTCCAAAAAGTGTCTACAACCTATCCTCTCCCCTGCTTGATTCTCCCAAGCATTCAATCTACACCACCGAAGATATAATTCTAGTGTTCAAGCCCGAGTCTGATGAAGAAGAAATCATTGACACTGACATCCGACACAGAATAATACCATCAACTCAACATTCTACATCTGAAGTGCAAAATCCAAAAGGATGATTGAGTTGATAACCCGACTCGATAGGTCCAGGGTAAAAACTCCTCTTCGTACCCCTGATGACAATGCACTTGGCTTCCTCTCGGAAGCTGAAATAGAAGAATCCCTGAAAGCAGAGAGAGACATAAAATAAATAAAGACACAAAAAACCGACAGTGAGCAACTGGCCCTCTCACTTGATGTCGAGGATCATGCTGAAGGGAGATTTAAAAAGAGAAACCCAATCTCAGCTCAAGCATTGATGCTTGAAAAACTGAAAGAGCTTGCAATGTACAGAAAAGAAGAGCGACAAGACAAGGAGGAAGATGAGTTGAATTGGTGAAGAGATCATGCGAACTTAAAATTGAAAGAAAGCAAAATAACAAACGTCACAGTATCCAAAATATCAAAGTATGGAGTAATACTTGTCTCCATGGTTATATTCAGAGATGAGCACTCTACCCTAAAGGAATCTCCCTCATATCTAACGATGTATGGATACTCTGAATGGTTGGAGATTCGACAAGCTATTCAGAAGTCCAAATCAAAATACAAGGAAGTCGTTGAAGACATGCTGAATAAACTTCTGGAAATAATATCCAATATTGTCGAATTCCTCTCTCCCTTCCTCTGAAGCCCTCTCGCTGAAGGAAAACAACTGAAGTTGAAGAAGACAAGTTACCTTCACCAAATCTGAGCTCAAGTTTATCATCGAATCTTTCCATCTTAACACTGAGTGTGACACTTCTATGCTAAACTTGTCTCTTCCTGAGAAAGGTGCTTATGCTCGAGGTTTAGTACCTCTAACTCATGAACTAGGCCTCATGTTCATCAGCATTCAAGGTGAGTATTGCTTTCAGTGAATGTTTGAACTTCATATCGGCCCCATTCCTCACTTGGAATACAACAGAAAATGGTTGAATGAAGATGAAGCTGGAAAAATGATTGAAGTGATGATCAAGAGAGAACTACTTAAGAGGAAACACCAGGAGAACAAGTGCCTAATCATATTAGATTATATGATCTTAGTTGATAGGTCCCTTTTGTATTTTGTACTTATCAGTTATTTACTTTCAGTTATTATGCATTCATTCGTACTTGTATTTTCATTAATTCCCTTTTATAATCTGATACGATTTAATGAAAATTTCAATGAAATACTTTAATCCACCACCGTGCTGAAAATATCCCTTAAAACAGTAAATAGGAAATGTATGTTATGAGTTCCATTTCCCTTCTATTATCAGTTAGAAATTTTCATGTGTTGCGTTGTCATCATCAAATAGGGGAGATTATTGATAAAGTCTCTCTTTCTGATTTTATGATGATCCTTTTACTTAGTGATAATTACTTAAAAATTGTTGTATTGATAGATTTCAGTTTCAGCAATCAAAATCTGAGTTTGTTCAGTGATCACTGAAAAATTTAATGTAAGCAATTAACTTAAGTAATCCCTGAAGACAAGTCTCATAGTGAAAGAAACTCACAGCTGAAGTCAAAGACCAAGCTGATGAAAAAGATAAGTCTACTCATAATCTAAAGCGGTATTCAGTGAAACCCAGACAAGTCTACAGAACGTGACAAACCAGATCAAGACTCACCGATAGTTGAAGGTGTTCCTCAGTGATAAATGATCAAGAGCCTTGCTCTATAAGATTTGTATGTCTTATCCTTTTGCAAAAATAGTACAGAAGTACAAAAGAAAAAAGTTCTCTTCTCTAACTCTGTACAAACCACTCTCTGCTCTAGTGTTCAAAGATGGCTAAGAGCATGGTTTGATTAAAAGCCAAATACATGCTTCCAATACCTTTTTGACACGTGGATCATACCTTCTAACTTGCATTAATTGCATAGGATATAAATATGACTGAAGATCATCCTCTCCAAGAATCCTTCCTTCTGCCTTTGAATAAATCTTTTCTTCAAACTCTATTCTCTTTTATTCTCTCTTCTTGTGCAAAGAACTTAGTGATTCTCATAGCTTGTTTAGAATAGGTTTACCTTTTTTATTTCCACAACAATCTGTAAATTTTGTTTTTGGTTTACTCAACAATCAATAAACAAATTTAAAAAGTACAATTTGTCAGTTTGTATTCAACACCCCCCTTATACAAACTTAATCCCTCATAAAACCCCTTTGGGTCCAACAAGTGGTATAAAAGCATTGTTTTTTAATCTAAGAATCTTGCTTATCTCTTCCTTGCTATCCTTAACATGGCACAAAACACAAACACGAACTATCATGATAATGGTTTTCTTGCAAAACCTCCACGATTTAGCAGAGATAACTTCGCTCTCTGGAAAAATCGTATGGCTCTTTTTATTGAAGGTGTAGATCCTGAGATCCCTCACTACATTGCAAATGGACCCTATATCCCATTTGTTCTTGCTCCCGCAGTTCCTGCTACTGCTACTACGAAAGCCATACCCGAAAGGAATGTGGCTAAGCTAGTACATCAATGTTGCAGCAAATTAATAAAATTAATTCGTCATTTTTATCATAAAACAATCTTGCTCCAAACTTAATAAATTGTAGTAGAGAATAAAAATAAGATGAAATAAAGTCCTAACTAGGTGCTAAATTGTACATTATTGTAGCACTTATCACACTCCACACATCAACTATTGTTTATCCCCAAGAAACTAATAATGACAACAAAAAGACTTAACTTTTGAAAACAATAAAATACAGAACATGGACAAGTGATTGTTATAAGCTCATTTAATTCTTTAGCAATCTCGAAGACTTTTATAAATCAATTTCTATTAATTGCCAATTTCTCAAAACCATAGGTCATAACTCATGATTTCTATTGTTAGTCACTTTGATTTGTTAAAACTGATTTTCTAAAACTTGGATTTCTTTAGGTTTAACTTTATGTCTCAAACTGTCTTCAAGTACAGTTCTTCATGTTGTAGCAAGTAGTTCAATGTTGCAACCTATTTTATATTTTCTGCTTTGACTCGGTATGTTTCACTGTTTTCTTAGAGATAATTTTCTGTTCTTTGGTTTATTTTTGCATCATAGAAGTGCACAAGTTCCCTCCCCCAGACATAGACGGTTCAATGCCCCGTTGGACTTCATTGTAAGGCTAGGTGTATGGGTCAAAAAGAGTGTGTATGAGCATAGTATTTGTGAATTAAAGGCCTAAATCAAATCTTAGGTATGTGTCAATCTGATGCCAAGTTACTTCCCATAAATTCAAAGGCTAGTCTAATTTGAAAAATCAATTAGAAATTTTTAACAACCAAATTATTTGGGCTATGAGGTGTCAACATGATCAAATAAAGACTATCATCTGGACCAATATTAAAATTTCTCTTAGGCTCAAGGTAAAAATAAAATATACATACAAATAAATATATAATATGGAGCTCAAAGTATAGGAATATTAACCTGTCATACTAAGGAGGAATGGACGATGTAGCAGTAGACACCAAGGTTTCCTCTTGGTAACTTCTTCAGGGTTTCCTTCTTTCCAAATTGTCCTGACCACACCTTCTCTTTTTCTACCCCGCGTTTTTAACAACATTGTCTCTCATTATCTTTTGCAAGCGTTCTTCTTGTTTCTCCATGTGGACCAATAACTCAACTTTTCTTTTCATGAAAGCGTCTATCATCTCCATCTTCTTCCTTTCCATTATGGTACTCCACAATAGATATCGGTCTTCAAAATGTGCAACATATCTCTTGATACCTACACAAAAGTTAGGTCAAATATACAAATGAAAAAAATATCCAGGGTTTGACTTCCTTGAGTTTCATATGCAGTGGTTAAGGGGCCAACCTTGTGAATTGTAGTTTGAACTTTGCTTATGGCATAGACATTTTTTGGTTGCATCATGGGTTAGACTTGTTTCAAAAACTCTAAGAAACTTCATCTTTTCTTATGAATTCTTTCTAACTTCACTGGCAGTTAAGACCTCCATGGTTGACTTCTCTTGGATCATCTCATCACTGGGAAACTTCTTTACTTCTGCCTTTTCCATAAGAGCATGGGTGTGGGTTGGATGCCATAAGTATTGTTGATCTAGTCTCTTTCTGTGATTTAATGATGATCCTTTTACTTAGTGATAATTACTTAAAAAGTGTTGTATTAATAGATTTCCGTTTCAATGATCAAATGCAAAGCATGTTCAACGATCGTTGAACAATTAAATGTAAACACGTAACCCAAGTAATCCCTGAAGAAAAGCCTCACACAGAAATAAACTCTCAACTAAAGTCGAAGACCAAGCTGATGAAAAAGATAACTCTACTCATGATCTGAAGTGGTATTCAGTGAAATCAAGACAAGTCTACAAAGGGTGATAAATTTGATCAAGACTCACCGATAGCTGAAGATGTTCCTCAGGGATAGTTGATCAAAAGTCTTTATCTACAAGGTTTTTTTGTCTTATCCTCTTGCACAAATAGTACAGAAGTACAAAATGAAACAATACTCTTGTCTATCTCAATACAAACCACTATCTGCTCCCCCGTTCATATATGGCTAAGAGCATGGTTTGATCAAAAGTAAAATACATGCTTCCAATACCTTTTTGACACGTGGAACATACCTTCTGACTTGCATTAATTGCACATGGTATAAATAGGAGTAAAGATCATCCTCTCCTAGAAGCCTTCCTTCTTCCTTTGAAGAATAATTTTCTTCAAACTCTCTTCTCTCTTCTTGTGCAAAGAATTTAGTGATTCTGATAGATTGTTTAGAATAGGTTTACCTTTTTTATTTCGGCAAAAATATGTAAATTTTGTTTTTAATTTACTCAATAACCAAACAACAAATTTAAAAAGTATAATTTGTGAGTTTGTATTCAACCCCCCCCCCCCCTACAAACTTAAACCCCTTGTAGAACCCCTTTGTGACCAACAAGTATCCTTTCTACTTCTCAGCACAAGCTTTACTTCTTCTGGTGATCGCCTCTCCGATGTTGAATAGTTTTCCTATCATAATATAGTAAATAAGTACCATTCTCTAAAAGGTTAAACTAGCATCTTGAGTAGTTGGTTGTAATGTGTGCCTTAAAAAGTAAAACGAAATGTTTGAATCGGGAAGAAAACCACTATTATTGAAATTCTTTGTGATGGGTTCTTTAAATGAGTCCAACCAACCCATGGTTGAGAAAAAAAACTTGCATAATCTTTGCAGCATTTGCCTCAGAGGTTTTTTTCACCATGATGAAGAATTCTAAGGGCATTGGTGGAACATACTATAGTGCTCATCCATTATAGTGGAATAACACAATTTCTTGTACCTTTAGGTTTCTATTTCACATGGAGTAACTCCTACCTCAACATAGAATTCTTTAATCCAATCAAGGTTGTATGGAAGTAGTACATCACATAATTGTTTCCATCCGATCTTTTTAATGGTTTCTTAAAGGATAGGGAACTTGCTCAAATAATGGGTACTAAATCTTTTGCAAGTGAGTGCTTCTTTAGTAGCAACCATGGCATGGCGTTCCAAGTCATTTTTCTACAAAAGTCACCTTATGAAACATCAAGATGGTCTTCATCTTTTTGAACATGGGAAGCTGCATATTTTCCACATCTGTTCACCCTTCTTCTTGTTGGTGTTGCAACTTGAATTTCCTCATCTTTCTTTGTAGCAAATACATCCTCGTCATCATCAGTGTATCATAAGTACTTCCCTCATCATCAGCTTCCTCTTCTTCCATATCTTAATCCTCATCTTCTGATTCATTTGTAACATCATTCTTATCATTTGCATCTGCATTTTCTTTGACTTCTGGTTCATCCAACGTTGTTGTATGAAAATCAATTCCTTCAACATTGCTTTCCACTATTACTCTTTCTGTTATGGTTACTACAACATCAACACTAAGATGTTGCATCACTTAGAGAGTTGCCATTACATTCTCTAGGCTTTCTTCCTGCATTATGTTAGTGTCCAAAACAAAGGCAGGATATACCACTAGAATAAGAACTTCATGTGGTACTTTAGGTATGACCACATTGTGTATGACATCTTATACTGTTAGTGCACATATTTGTTCGATATAAGATCATAAAGTCTGAAGGTCAAAGTCAAGCCATGTCAAAGCTTAAAGTCAACTCTCAAAGTGAAAGTGAAAGTCATTGTAATAATGTCAAAGTCAAAGTCAAAGTGTTTTGTTTCCTTGTATTTGTTGTTTGGTATAAATAGTTCTTTTCTTTGTAATTTTAGTGTGTGACTTGATTCATTGTGGGCGGAGCTTATTAGAGAAGAACTCATTTTTACATTCTAGTGAGAGAAAGTAGAGAGAGAAAACTTGTAATCTGTGGCGTTTAAATCAATGACATTTGATTAAGAAATTGATTCTCATCTTGTTATTGTGATTGTTAGCAATTAGAACTTGAAATTGGGAATTAACATATACCATGGGTTGTATAGTAGGGGTTCTTTGGTTTTGTGAAACAAGTGTGCCAACAACAGATTTAATAGGTTCCTTGAGTTAGTTTCCCAATATCTCATTGGTTTCTCTGAATGCTTCATCTAGAATATGCTCAGGGTTTTTCAAAATAGGGGATGATTTGATCAATAAGGGTTTCTATGGAAACACCTATGCATGGGTTTGAACCTCATCCACTAGTTTGAATATCCCTCCTAAACGGATTGTAGGAGTTGATTCTTTGGTAGACTTTGAAGCATCAACAAACCATTGGTTTTAATACTGGGATTTTTGGATCAAAGACATGGGTGTTGGTAGAAGAATCATGAGATAAGGAAATTGAAACCTTTGTTTTTCCCTTATACTTAACCTTCTATCATTTTGAAGAGAATTTAGTTGTAGAATCTTCGGCCACAAGAACAGTAGAATCTTCACTAGGTGTCATTAGCTTGGTTACAAGCTTTTGATTTCGAGTTGTTCTTCGTCGTTGTGGGTTCAAAGTAGCATCCTCATATTCCCTAACTCTTTTTAATGCTTAAGCTTTTGGTCTCCTCATTGATGGTATTTTAGGGATGATGACTAAACAAAGTAGTGTTGTGAAAAATAAGATGTTATGGATTCTCAATCGATTTATCCCGAGAATAAACCATAAATGAAAGTGGTGGTGCAACCAAAATGTAATGGTGTAGTGATAACTTGGTTAGGATAGAAATGATAAGTTAAATAGGTTTGGAAGATTTTTTGATAAGATAAGTTTTTTAGAAAAAGGTGAAATGGTTGGTATATAAATTTTTATTTTTAGGTTCCCCATACAAAAACTTGAGTGCAGTCGATTGAATGGACTAGTAGGTCTATCAACAATTGTTGCAACAAGTTATTATATGTCGTAGCAATCCGATTATACTGTTATTTCCTCATTAGTCACCGACACATACATAAACTGGTTACATAAATCTACTCAAAATAAACCGAATTAAATTATATACTTATTAATAACTTGTTTGGACTATCAAATTCAAGAGGTTGAAGCCTCAGACACATAGGATTGCTTTGTCCTTGTTTTAGTCTTAAAGTAAGTTTTCACTCTTTGTCCAATGACTTTAAAATTTGACCCATTTGCAGGGTCAATTAGCCCAACACACCTATGGGGATATGCACGGTGAACCAAAAAAAGACATGTCCATTTATATTTCATATTTCCAAGAAAGATATTTAATTTAGAATCGAACACCTTTTGTCCAACAATAATCTATCATTGAAAAGTCACTTATCATGCTATCTCATTCTCTTATATTTGTAAATTTTCGCATTTTCATAAGAGAGATCTATTAATTCTTCTAGTTCATTCATATGTAGTTTTCTCCTCCCTCGAGCGTCATTCCCACTCATTTTTAACTCTTTCAAAGCCCAAAAAGCTTTATGTTCTAGCTCTAATGGTAAGTGGAAAGATTTTATATAGATAATTTTGTAGGGAGACTTACCTATAAGAGTCTTATAGGCTGTTCTATGATACCATAAAGCATTATCCAACTTGAAAGGCCAATCTTGCTTTGTTGGTTTCACCATTTCCTCAAGAATGCTCCCTATTTGATAATTCAACTAAACCATTAGTATGATATGTTGTAGCAAGTTTGATTAATGTTGTACTTCTGAATTACTCCTTTCATCATGTTATTCACAAGATGCGTACCCTCATCACTAATTATAGCTCCAGGAATACCAAATCTTATCAAAATGTGCTTGTGAAGGAACCTTACTAAGTCTTGGAATCATCATTATGGCATGTTGCGGCCTCTACCCATATAGAGACCTTAATCAACAACTACCAGGAAATATTGGCAATTTCTAGAGATTAAAAATGGACCCATAAACTCTAATCTCCATACATCAAAGGGTTCTACTTCAAAAATACCATTAAGAGATGTATCATGTCATTAGGAAATAGATCCAATTCTTTGGCACTCATTACACCTTTTTGTAAAATCATCAACATATGAAAAAAGTGTAGGCCAAAAGAAACAAGATTGAAGTACTTTTGTTATAGTTCTTTGACCACTAAAGTGACCATCATATGTTGTAGCATGGCATTGCTGTGATTATCTCCTAATTTAAACAAGAGTGGCTCATCCAAAAGATAATTCTTGGAATCATGGATGAGTTTTTTCTTTTAATTTTTGTTTAGCTCAGGGTGTATCATTCCACCAGCTAAATTGTTATAACATAAATATGTTCACTTTAGAAGTTTAGTAAAGTAATCCATATGTTATTGTATTGGGCCTTGTATATGGGTTAGGGCTTAAAATGTATACAAGGGCTTGGGGGTATAAATAGGAATCATGTAGCTTAGTTTAGGGTAAGCTTTTCATTTGCAATGTAGACATACGACTCTTTGTTATCTAGTAGTTGTAATTTTACTTTTCGTATGAATAAACTACAGATTTCTACCCTATGATTCCTTGTTATCTTTATCATTCAATCCAATCATGATCTCAATGGACCTAAAAGTTGGTATCAGAGCAGATCCAAGATCGAAATTAATAATTGGAAAGTTTGCACTGTGTTCTTGAGTCGAAGATCAATTTTTTGAATTTTTGTGCAAATTCTTTATTTCATCAGATTTCGCATTGAAATTTTCTGAAAAATTCGTAAGGATAGAATTCACATTCCTCTGTATTACGAAAATCATAGAATTCGTTAATGTGTATATTGTGAATTTCATAGAATTCGCAGAGAATTCACAGAGGTTTATTTCGAAAAAGTTCAAGTATAGAATTCGCAGAAGACTATATTACGAATTGCTCAGAATTCGTTATTGTGTATTTTGCGAATTTCTAAGAATTCGCAAAGGGTTAAATCTGAAAATGTTTTTAAGTTCAGAATTCGCAGTTGTCTCTTTTGCGAATTGTTCAAAATTCGCATATTAGAGAGTTACGAATTCCTGATTCTTTCTTAGGACAGAATTCGCTAGTATCAGTATTGCGAATTCCTCAGGATTCGCAGGTGTGTGTATAGCGAATTCTGAAAGATCTTTACGAATTTTTGTGTATTTTTTTTTTGTTGTTTGCGAATTCCTGGTGTTTTTCAGTGTTCATTACGAATTTCAGTGTTATTCTGTTTTCTTGAGTTTTCTATTGGACTAACGGTCAATTTCAAATTTCTTATTGCATATTTTCAATTGGCACTGATGCAAAACCCCCTGTTCTCTTCAAAGGGGAATATGAGCAATGGAAAGACAGATTTCTAGATTTTGTTGATCGGCATGCCAATGGGGAAAACATTCTTCTTTCAATTATAGAAGGACCCATGATACCTCCTACTGTTCAAATACCTGATGATGAATCCTCAAACAATGAGGATGGAGACAAGGACAGAGTGCAAAAGATGAGAACTGTTCCGATGGATTTTGCACAATATTCTGAGGAATAGAAAACTCGGTTTAAAGCAGACAAGCAAGCAAGATATATTCTACTCCAGAGTATTCCGAATGAGATATACATCAAGATAGATAGCTACAAGGCGAATGCAAAGAAAATGTGGGATCTGTTACAAAAGATGATGATGGGTTCCAAAGTAGGAAATCAGATGAAGGTGGCTAACTGCATAAATAGCTACGAAGAGTTTAAAGCAAAAGAAAATGAGAGCCTAGAGGAAACCTATGATAGGTTTGTGCTTCTTCTGAATGAACTCTCAAAGAATAAAGTAAAGAAGAAGCAGATATAAAACAACGTCAAGTTCCTAAGCATTCTGCACCCGGAATGGAAGAAACATACTCGTTGGATGAAGCAGATGAAGGACTTGAGCGACATACCTCTTCATGAAGTCTACGAGACTTTACGTCAGAATGAGGAAGAGGTGGAAGAGAAAAGAGTTGAAAAGAAGAAAGCCGAGAAAGTATCTGACCCCATAGCTTTGGTAGATGGAGAGAAGGAGAAAGAGAAGAAAGAGAAGATAAAGAAGAAGAAAGTTGTGATTCCCAGTTCTGATTCCGATTCAGATTCAGATAGTAATGATGGAGAAAATCTCAAACAAGCTATGCTTCTTCTAAACCGAGCATTCCAAAAGAAATTCTACAAGAAACCGGGTTTAAACACACAGAGGAATTCTTCATCAAGTTCAAAGAATCATGAACACCGGGAAAGAGTTGAAGGAAAGAGATATGGGGAGAACTGGTATGTAGAGAGAAAGCCGGATGAGAAGAAGAAGTATCTGAATGACTATGTTGGTGCTGAGAAGAAGGCTGGCGACCTTGTAAAATGCTACAATTGTGGAAAAGTCGGTCACTATGCTAAAGACTATCGGAAGCCAAAGGTCAAAAACTCAGAATATTACAAGAACAAGATGCTCTTGGCTAAGCAACAAGAAGCTGGAAAGGCATTCATGGTGGAAGACGAGTTTTGGCTAGATCATTCAGATGAAGAGGTAAAAGAAGAATCAGCTCACATGTGTTTGATGGGAGACACAGTGAAGTATGATGATTCGGATGAAGAAACTGCTGATGAGGTACTTAATCTTTCTAAATCTGATTTTATGGTTAAAATGGAAGCTATGATGGTCGAACTTCAAGATCTTCAAAAGAAACTGAAAAAGGAAAAGAACAGAGTTGAAAAAAAAATCAAAAGATCTTTGATCTTAACAAGCAAGTTGTTGGGAACAAAGATTTGATTGATTCTCTTCGCAAATCTGTTTTTGATTTTAAACTGGAAAAAGATTGTTTTGAAAATAAGATTTCTGATTTTGAATCTAAATTGTCTAAGTCTGTTTCTGAAAAACAAGAATATGTTCTAAATGCTAATAAATTGCAGGTTGAAAACAAGAGCTTAACAAAGAAGGTAAATGGTTTGGAAGCCAAACTTTATACACGAGGTCAAACAGATCAAACTATTTTTCTTAACACCCCGAATGAAGAAGTTGATGTTAGAGAGAAGTGGGGTCTCGGTTATGAAAAACCACACTATCTAAAGAAAGCTATCAGAAAACAACCAACTTTGTATAATTTTGGTTATCTTTTTGTGGTTGAAAAATAACCTCATTAGAAACCCAAATTTATTACCAAATCACCTGACGAATTAGAAGCTAAAGGGGATGAGAAAAGAAAGAACTTAAAGAAAATGCAACTACCATTCTACTATCAAAAGTTGAATGATAGTTATATTTCAGATCAGCCGAAATGTCTTTCAAATGATTATTTTGAAAGTTATTCGTCAAAGGAGTTAGAGGCAAAATCTGTTGAAGCTAAAATTTATGTACCTCCACTCATTTTAGAAAGCAAAATAATTGAACTTGAAAATATTTTATCCGATGAAAGAATATTGGTTGACATTGAAAAAGTTGTATTTTCAACAGTTATAAAGAACACAGTTTTTAAAGTTGAATCTAAAGAGTGTTCTACATCCTTTAAAGCACCTCATACTTCTGAATCTGATTTTGATGATTTATTTGAGTCTTCAAATGATATCTTAAATTCTGATGAAGGGTGTGTAAATGAGATTGATATGTTTGATTTCAATGCTAACCTTCCAGATCATTCTACTTTTGTTTTTAATGGTCAAGTTTTACCTAGTGTGCATGAAGTTGGTGAATCATCAACTAAGGTTGATGAAACAGTTTCTGTGAATGCTAATTATTATGCTAAAGGTAAGAAGCAAAAGAAATCTGATTTTCCTAATAAATCTAAATTCTTTGTTTCAGATATAAGAAAGAAAAGGTCTGAAGAGAGAACTGAATGGAGACCTAAAAAGAAAACTGATGAGAAGGCGGAATCAATTCCTGATGTAGTTAATGATAGATCTGATAGTAGTGTAAATGATGTAGTTGGTAAAGTTGCTTTCAATAAACAAAACCTTGTAATTCCATACAAGCGATATTCAATAAAGCAATTGTTCCAATTATCTCGTCCTACTACTCAATCTTATACTTATCGGTGGAATGATTTTGCTTGTCATCATTATTCTAATGATTGGTTTGGAGCTTATCATGTTTATTCTTCTAAACAAAATGTTTTCAAAAGTTTTCAAAGGAAAATAGGATCCATAGTTAAATGGATACCAAAATCATGTGCTAATCTGTTAGGACCCGTTTTTAAATGGGTACCTAAATCTGTTGTTTCCTAATTTCTCTTGCAGACCTGGCATATGTGGTACTTGGATAGCGGTTATTCCAAGCATATGATCGGGCATAAAGTTTTATTGTCTAATTATACAGAGAAATTCAGCGGAAAGGTAAGATTCGACAATGATCAATTTTCACCAATTCTGGGCTATGGTGATGTGGTACACGACAAAGTAATGATAACGAAGGTGAGCTATGTCGAAGGATTTGGGCACAACCTATTTAGTATTGGACAGTTCTGTGACAAGGGGTTAGAGGTAAATTTCATAGCTAAGAGTTGCTCAGTGCGAACTGAAGACGGCAAAGAAATCTTAGTTGGTACTCACAAGTCAAACCTCTACACCATCAATCTTTCAAAGGTCAAGACTGACAATCAGGTTTGCTTACTAACAAAAGCCTCGATGCAGCAAAGTTGGCTTTGGCACCGACGGCTGTCACACCTGAATTTTTGTTATATCAACAAATTGGTCAAAGGCAGATTGATGAATGGACTTCCTGAGTTGAGATATGAAAAGGAACACTTGTGTGCAGCGTGTGAAAAAAGGAAGATGAAGAGAGCTCCACATAAACCGAAGCCTGAACCTAGTACTAATTCTCCATTAGAGTTGTTGCATATGGATCTTTGTGGTCCGATGCGAACTCAAAGCTTAGGCGGAAAGAAATATGTTCTTCTTATCGTGGACGATTATTCGCGATACACGTGGGTCAAATTTTTACGATCAAAAGATGAGACACACGAAGTACTCATTACATTTCTGAAGACGACCCAGGTGATTTTGCATAAACCAGTCAAGCTTCTCAGAACTGATAATGGCACAGAGTTCATAAACAAAATTGTTGAAGAGTATCTCGAATCGTTCGGGATATCACATCAATACTCTGCTGCTCGTACGCCTGAACAGAATGGAGTAGTCGAAAGGCGAAATCGAACGCTAGTCTAGGCTGCTCGCACTATGCTTACCCAATCAGACCTACCTCTATTTCTGTGGGCAGAAGCTATTTGGACTGCGTGCAGTTAGAGTATAAATATGTTGGATACAAGATCAAGAAGACTGAAGGTCAAAGTTCAAGAAAGTCAAAGCTGAGAAAGTCAACTCTTATCAAAGTCAAAGTCAATTTGTAGTAAAGTCAAAGTCAATGTATTATATTTGTATTTTAGTTTTCTTGTATTTTAGTTGTGGGTTTAAATACCATGTATCTTGTATTTCAGTTGTAGTTGTAACTAAGTGTAGTAATCTGATTGAGAGAGAGAATACGTTAGAGAGAGAGAGAGTTCTAGAGAGAGAAAGATTGTAATCTTGGAATTTGAAAGTGAAATCAAACAGGTAATTGATTCATAAATCTTGTTTGTTGATTTGTTTATGATTAGGAACTAGAAACAGGGACTATCAATTGGTATCAGAGCATATCCAAACTGAAATCAACTCAACAAAATGAGTTCTGCACTGTTCATCGAGTTTGGAGGTTGATTTTTGTTTTTCAGTGTGAATTTTGAGTTGTAATTGATTAGGTTGTGTCCATATAGTGTTATTGATCGAGTCTGTATTGTTCAATTTGTCAATTGCACTGTAATTGATTGTTAATCTTGGATTTTGTTGAGTTTTTAAGGCTCGAGTTCTTGAGCACTGTTTCATAGATCAAATTGTAATTTTGAGTGTTTGATTTTGTAATTCGTTCATTGTAAACTGTTAGAATATTGAAATCGAGCATCCCTACAAAGTTTCAAGTCAATTGGACAAGTATTGGATCAAGATCATTACAAAAAAGTTTTAGAACCATTGGCACTAATGTCAAGCCTCCTGTTCTGTTCAAAGGAGAATATGAACAGTGGAAAGATAGATTTCTGGATGACATCTACATCAAGATTGATAGTTACAAGGCAAATGATAAAAAGATGTGGCATCAATTGCAAAAGATGATAATGGGATCCAAGGTCGGGAATCAGATGAAAGTGGCTAACTGCATCAATAGCTATGAATAATTCAAAGACAAAGAGAATGAAAGCCTGGAAGACACCTATGAACGGTTTGTTTTGCTTCTGAATGAACTGACAAAGAACAAAGTGAAAAAGAAGCAGCTTGAGAACAATGTCAAATTCCTGAGCATCCTACAACCTGAATGGAAGAAGCATACGCGTAGGATGAAACAGATGAAGGATCTGAATGACATACCGTTACATGAGGTTTATGAGACTCTGAGGCAAAATGAAGAAGAAGTGGAAGAGAAAAGATCTGAGAAAAAGAAGGCAGAAAAAGTTCCTGATCCTATTGCTTTGGTAGCCGGAGAGAAGAAGAAAGAAAAGAAAGAGAAGAAGAAAAAGAAGAAAGTCATCACTAGTTCTGAATCCGAATCTGAATCAAATGGTGATGATGGAGAAAGCCTTAAACAAGCTATGCTATTATTGACCCGTGCATTCCAAAAGAAATTCTACAAGAAGCCGAGATCAAATTCACAAAGATATTCTTCATCCAGCTCTAAGAACCATGAGCACCGAGAAAGAGTTGAAGGAAAGCGATATGAAGAGAACTGGTATATGGAAAGGAAGCCGGAAGAAAAGAAGAAGTTTGTGAATGATTACACCGTTGCTGAAAAGCCAGCAAATGATCCAGTTAAATGCTACAACTGTGGCAAAATTGGACATTTTGCTAAAGAATGTCGAAAGCCAAAGGTTCGAAACTCCCAGTATTATCAGAACAAACTGCAATTGGCCAAACAACAAGAAGCTGGCATAGCATTAATGGTTGAAGACGAATTTTGGTTGGATCATTCTGATCAAGAGGATGAAAAAGAGAAAGAAGAAACTGCTCATCTCTGTCTAATAGGAAAAGAGGTCAAGTATGATGAGTCAGACGATGAGACAGCTGATGAGGTATTAAACTTAACTGAAACAAATTTCATAACCAAAATGGAAGCTATGATGGTTGAGCTTAATGATCTTTAAGTAAAACTGAAGAAAGAAAAGGACAAAGTTGCTAAAAGAAACAAAAAGATCTTTGAGCTTAATAAGTCTGTTATTGGGAACAAAGATCTAATTGATTCTTTACGCAAGTCTGCTTCTGATTCTAAACTTCAAGTAGATTGTTTTGAAAAGAAGATTTCTGATTTTGAAATTAAAATTTCTAAGTCTGAGTTTGAGAAGAAAGAATCTGCACTAACTATTCATAAATTGCAGGTTGAGAACAAGATTTTGAATAAGAAGGTAAATGGTCTGGAAGCCAAACTCTATGCAAGAGGCCAAACAGATCAAACCATTTTTCTCAATGCACCTAACGAAGAGGCTGATGTTAAAGAAAAATGGGGTCTTGGTTTTGAAAACCCCCATTATTTAAAGAAAGCCATCAGAAAACAACCAACACTTTATAATTTTGATTTTCTTGTTTGTGCTGGTAAACATACTCATTTAGAACCCAAATTTTTTTATCAAATTACCAGAAGAAGTTGAGGCCAAAGAAACTGAAAATAGAAATAATATAAATAAAATGCAACTACCATTTAACTATGCAAAGTTAAATGATAGTTATATTTCTGAGACACCAAAAGTTCTTTCAAATGACTATTTTGCTAGTTATTCTGTTTCTGAGATGAAGGCAAAACCTGCAACTGCAAAGGTTTATGTTCCTCCACTCATTCTTGAAAGCAAAATAGTTGAGCTGGAAAGTGTTTTATCTGATGAAAATTTTTTGTTGATATTCAACAAAGTGTGTTTTCTACAGTTTTAAAGAACACCGTTTTTCAAACTGAATCTACAAAGTGTTCTACAGTTTCAAAGGCACCTCAAACTTCGTCTGATAATTTTGATGACTTATTTTAGTCTGCAAATGACTTTCTTATTTCTGATGATGGGTGCATAGAAGAAATTGATATGTTTGACTTCAATGCTCCTCTTCCTGATCATTCTACTTGTATTTTAAATGAAAAAGTGTTACCAAGTGGTTTTAATATTGGTGAATCATCAGCTAAGGTTGGTAAATCAGTTTCTATAACTGCTGATTACTATGCTTAAGGTAAGAAACAGCGATTACAGAAACAGAAATACACTGGTACACAAAAGAAAACTCAATCTCAGAAATCTGATTTTCCTAATAAATCTAAATCTTTTGTTTCAGATATAAGGAAGAAAAGGTCGAAAGAGAGAACCAAATGGTGACCAAAAAGAAAGGATGATGAGATAGCTGAATCAGTTTCTGATAATTCTTGTAATAGATCAGTTAGTAGTGATAATGATGTAGTTGATAAACTTGCTTCATCTAAACAAAACCTTATAACTTCTTACAAGCGGTATTCAATAAAGCAATTGATTCAATTATCTCCTATTACTACTAAATCTTATCATTATCGGAGAAATGATTTTGCTTATTCTCATAATTCTTCTGATTGGTTTGGATTTTATCATGTTTATTCTTCAAGATCAAATGTTTTTAAAAGTTTTCAACAAAAAGGAGGGTCCATTTTCAAATGGATACCAAAATCTTGTGCTAATCTGTTAGGACCCGTTTTTAAATGGGTACCTAAAGTTATTGTTTCCTAATTTCTTATGCAGACCCGGCATATGTGGTACTTGGACAGTGGATGTTCCAAGCATATGACTAGGCAAAAAGGTTTATTGTCTAATTATACAGAGAAATTCAGCGGAAATGTCAGATTTGTGAACGACCAAGTTTCACCAATCTTAGGATATGGTGACATCATTCAAGACAACATAACGATTAGGAAGGTGAGTTATGTCGAAGGCTTAGGGCACAACTTGTTTAGCATCGGTAAATTCTGCGACAAAGGGTTAGAGGTCAATTTCAAAGCTAAGAGATGTTCAGTTCGTTCTGAAGACGACACAGAACTCTTAGCAGGCAAGCGAAAGACAAATCTCTACACCATCAATCTTTCAAAGGTTCAGAATGACAGTCATGTTTGCTTATTATCAAAAGCTTCGATGCAACAAAGTTGGCTTTGGCACCGACGACTATCATATCTGAATTTTCGTTATATCAACAAGCTGGTTAAGGATAAGTTGGTAAAAGGACTTCCTGAACTGAGATATGATAATGAAAACTTTTGTGCTATATGTGAAAAGGGTAAGATGAAGAGAGCCGCACATAAACCGAAGCCTGAACCAAGCACCAGTTCTCCACTAGAGTTGTTACATATGGATCTCTGCGTCCGATGAGAACACAAAGCTTAGGAGGAAAGAAATACGTGTTGGTTATTGTGGACAATTATTCAAGATACACGTGGATCAAATTTCTTCGATCAAAAGATGAGACACCCGAAGTTCTCATTACTTTCTTAAAGACGACCCAGGTGAATATGCAAAGACAAGTCAAGTTTCTTCGAACGGACAACGACACAGAATTCAAAAACAAGATTGTTGAAGAATATCTCGAATCGGTCGGATATCACATCAGTACTCTGTTGCACGTACACCTGCAAAGAATGGAGTAGTCGAAAGGCAGAATCGGACGCTAGTCGAGGCCGCTCGAACTATGCTAAGCCAGTCTGACTTACCTCTATTCTTGTGGGCAGAAGTTATGTCAACTGGATGTCATACTCAAAATCGATCCATGGTACATCGTCGTTTCCAAAAGACTCCATATGAACTGATCAACAACATAACACCTACAATCAAGTATTTTCATATATTTGGGTATAAGTGTTTCGTGCTTAACGACAGAGAGAGTCTGAATAAATTCAGTGCTAAGGCGGACGAAGGCATCTTCATTGGTTATTCTTCAACATCTGCAGCATATCGTGTTTAGCTGAAAAAGTCAAAGACAGTCGTAGAGAGCGTCAATGTAATATTAGATAAAGACATGGTTTCTGAACAACTCAGTTCATAACCCTTTATCACTGGAGTATTAGCTTCTGGACAGATCAGTCCAGAACCTGTTTATACAGGGAAAAATTCGGATAACGCTTCTACTTTAGTTTCACATTTATCTAATTTAGATTTGTTATTTGAATTCTTTTGTGATGAGTTTCTAGGATCTAATTTGTCTAAATCTGCTATGACTGACAGGTCTGAAGACACAAGTTGCAATCATCCAGTCACTTCAGAAGTTGTAACTGAACTTGTATCCCCCGTTCAGTCAGAAACTCACATTCCATCAACTACTTCTACAGTTGAAGATATAAAAGTAACTGCTGAGCCAGAAGTAACTGTTTCAATTGGGTGTGATATATTGTCTACTCAACAGCCAGAGTCTACTATTCCAACTTATGCTTCTGCACCTGAAACTTCAACTGCAAACCTCCCTCCTGTTATTCAAACTGAAAAGCCTGATAGTGGATTTTTAGATGATGATCATGTTCAAACTTCATCTATTCCACTCCCTCATGAGCATCGCTGGACCAAAGAGCATCCTTTACATCAAGTAATTGGAGATCTTAACAAGCCTGTACAAACTAGGTCAGCGACTTTGAATCAGTGTCTGCATGACTCATTCCTCAGCAAGATAGAGCCCATGCGAGTATCAGAGGCTTTAGCTGATTCGGATTGGGTATCTGCCATGCAAGAAGAATTAAATCAGTTTGAAGCTCTGAAGGTCTGGAGATTAGTTCCAAAACCGAAAGGAAAATCCGTAATTGGCACTAAATGGGTATTCAAAAATAAAAAGGATGAAGATGGTATCGTCATAAGGAACAAAGCTAGACTTGTTGCAAAAGGTTACCGGCAAGAGGAAGGCATAGACTACGATGAGACGTATGCTCCAGTAGCGCGTATAGAAGCAATCCGTATGTTTCTAGCCTACACAACTCATAAGAATTTCACAGTCTATCAGATGGATGTGAAAACAGCCTTTCTGAATGGCATTCTTAAGGAGAAAGTATACGTATCTCAACAAGAAGGGTTCGTGAATCCAGATAATCCAAATCATGTCTACATCTTGGACAAAGCTCTGTATGGTTTGAAACAAGCCCCTCGAGCATGGTATGATGTTCTATCAAAATTCTTGGTCAAGTCAGGTTTTTCCAAAGGTAAAATTGATACCACTTTGTTCATCAAAAAGGAAAAAACCGATATCATCCTTTTTCAAATATATGTTGATGATATAATATTTCGCTCTACAAATCCTAAATTCTGCAAAAACTTTTCTAACCTCATGGTGTCACGTTTTCAAATGAGTATGATGGGAGAGATGAATTTCTTTCTCGGATTACAAGTTAAACAGTTTTCAACGGGGATTTTCATTAACCAATCTAAGTACATTTTGGATATTCTTCGGAAGTACAAAATGGAAAATTGTAAACCAATTGGAACCCCGATGGCACCAGGTACTAAAATTAGCAATGATCCTTCCGGTAAAAGTGTAGATGTTAGAACTTATAGAGGTATGATAGGATCGTTATTCTATCTTACTTCAAGTAGGCCAGATATTATGTTTTCAACATGCTTATGTTCTAGATATCAGGATGCTCCTAAAGAATCCCATTTGGCTGCTGTCAAAAGGATTTTTAGGTATCTTAAGGGGACTGCAGATATTGGTTTGTGGTATCCTAAGGATACTGGGTTTCAACTGACTGCCTATTCAGATGCAGATCATGCAGGTTGCATGTTGGATATAAAGAGTACTTCAGGTCACATTCAATTCCTTGGAGACAAGTTCGTTAGCTGGACATCAAAGAAACAATTATGCGTTTCCACATCAACTGCTGAAGCAGAGTACGTAACTACTGCCATTTGCTGCTCTCAAGTGTTGTGGATACTGCTATCCCATATTTAATCTAGTTGGTAAATAATCAATCAAGTAATCAAACAACACAATAATAATCAAGAGATAATAAGATTAACAAAACGTACCAATCCCTTGAATAAACAATGAAACCCTTGAGTGTTCTTGATACCCTTTGAATACAGAGAAAATACGACTAACTATTTAGAAAATTATCAGAGTTCTTTCAAGGTTAACCTAAAACTAAACTAATCAAAACTTTAAATACCCAGGCCATATGGGCTTTAACCTTAATGGGCATTCTAATGGGCTTGGGCCCAATAGCTAATAAACTATTGACTTATTACACTTTAAACCCTTTAACTATAACTATCAAACAATTACAGTTTAAACCCTTAACTTTAACTTTAATCTTGAATACAATTATGATCCAACAATCTTCCCCTTTGGATTCAAGATTAAAAAAAAAAAATTGCAATTGTCTTCGGGTCTTCTCTTTTCTTCAGATATGTCATTGATAGCTTCAAAACTTCAAAACTTGATATCTTTAAATAATCTTCAAATCTTTAAAATTTTGAAAATCTTCAGATCTTCAGATTGTATTCTCCCTTTTTGTATCTTCTCCCCCTTTTTGATGAGTGATGAGAATCAACATCATCAAAACTTGGCAAAACAATCTCCCCCTTTTCAAGACAATCTCCCCCTTTGTGTATGATCATCATGTAAGCATAGTCTTCATCATGTAACGAGCCCTGTATGGAAATAAGAGCAGTCTTCCCAGATGGAAAGAGTGATTATTTCAATCTTTTCAGATTCAAATAACATAAAAGTAGTAACTATTCGAATCTTTTCAAATTCAAACAGTTTAATAGTTGTAACCCTAAATCAACAAATGACTCAGTTAGAATGCCTGTCAGTAACACAAAGTTACTGAGTAACACAAAGTTACTATATAAGGAGCTGGTTTGATATAGACTCCCCAGGTCTTCCATTCAATCATCGAATAATACATGGTTATCTATGAATGTTCTGACAGAAAACAAATTTCTGTGTGTTCGTGCATGTGTATGAAAGAAATTAAGCATAGATGATTGCTTTTCAATTTAGGCTCAAAGTATGTAAACTTGTTGAGACAGCAACAAATTATACAAAGACTCAATGTGCATGAGAAAGGGTTCGAAGGTGGGGCAACTTTCTTTCTTTTTCAATATTAGTATCTTCCAAATGAAGAACCAATAGCGTATGTGCTGCGTCCCCAGAAAATGTGAAACATTCTCTTTTTGAGAAAAGAATGAGTAGCTGGTGAGGTTGTAAGCAAGAGATGGCATGGGCTAGGTGCCTATTTCAATGATGGTCACCAAAGAATGTGAACCAATCAGATTATGTGGCTGCCCGGCTCAGAAAGAAGTTTGGTGCAGAGTTTAATATTCTTTTACTCTGTTCTCTCACCCTCTTTCTTTTAATGCTCACGTCTAACCAAACTCTCTTTTCCATTTTACCTCTTTTCACACACCAACACTCAAATCTTTTGACCCTTCTCCCCTCAATCACTCAGAGAATACTTCCTGGGTAGGAAACACTGGTTATCGTGAATCCATGGAAGTTCTGTTAAGCTCACACACTGAATCCCATGTATTTTCCTAAAAGAAACATGTTGTTCAACAGGCTATTGTACATGTAAGCACAAATACCACTTGTTACATGAGAAATAAGACTTTCGGAGATGTCAAAACAGTTATGTATGACGATGCAATTCTCCCCCTCAAACTAAAAGAGTTTGACGATTTAAGCTCTTAAGGAGTTTTCAATTAAGCTTATAGACGATTTGTCATGAAGAATACTATGCTGGAGAATCAAAAACGAATGTTGTTTATATGAACAATATATAAACATATTTTCAATGAAAGCACATGAAATGACGTTTGATTCAATCAACAGTGAATACAAAGAACGTGAGTATTACCATAGAAAGATTTTACTTTTGATACATGGTAATAACAAAGTCAAAATAAAATGTTCTGAACCGTTATGTGTATGAATACTTGACAAAGTATATTGACAAGATAAAACACAAGTATTTATCTTTAAGAACACACGGTCAGATAAGCATTTAAGTATCCAAAAATCTGTTAATATCACAGATATTCTCCCCCTTAAATCATTATTGGGTTTTTTTTTTTAAATAAATAAGGAAATAAAGCATATAAAAAAATAGATAGAGCACTGAAGTGCGGGTTCTAATCCGATGTGATTAGAAGCCATTCTTCGTTGAAGTACGGGTTCTAAGCTGATTTACTTAGAAGCCATCTTTTTAACAATGAAGTCCGGGTTTTGAACTGTGTTGTTCAAAAGCCATAGTTCTTTCTCCCCCTTAAACATTGGGTGCCTGCAACACAGATTTAGATTTTGGTACCCACTGGTATTTGGGTCCTAATGGGTTAGTTGCAGTTCTAGTGGGAGATATGAAGTAAGAACCATACCAGTTATTAACGTAATCTTTTCTTACAAAATCATTTGAGCCACAGTAGGAAGAACTAATTTTATTTTGTGCTAACCTGATCAGTTGATTAATGGTGTAAACCAGATCAGGTTTGCCAAAAGTTTTACCTTTAGAGGCATTGTTCCATTTAGCATTCGTTGTATGTACAAATGATTCTGCTTTCTTCTTTTCCTCCGGAGATCCTTTAACTCTCCAGATCCAATTACCTTTATCTTTCTCATCATCTTTTCTCCAGAGGCTTTTTTTCTGAGACTTATTCTTCTTGAAGTTACCTGAACCATCAACATTTTTGTCATAAAAAAGGTTAGAAGGATGAATCTGATCAGTAGATTTAGAAGTAAGACAATCATCTGAATCATAGAAAGGATTATAGAAAACATTTGAAAAATGTGAACTTGAAGTTGTTTTTAATGAACTATTTGAGTCAGCTAGATCGTCTCTTGGTGATTGAGCTATGAACTCTGGCGTCTTGTGCTCAGTCAGCTTCACCTTGAATACGATCTCTTCAAGTTCCTTTATCTTTGAAGACAAACTATTTCTTTCCTTTTCAATCAGATCAAACTTCTTATGCAACTCAGATTTTGCATTCTTCTCCTTCATGATGTTTGTTGACAATTCAGCTAGGTTTCCTGTCAGCTTGGCTATCTCCGTCTCGAATATCTTCTTTTCTTCCAAAAAGTCTGTATTTGCTTTCTTCAGCTCATCTTTCCTCTTCTCTTTCTCAGCCTTTTCTCTTTCAATAATGATAACCTTTTCAAAGTCTGAAACTTGTTGAGAAAGTTTAACACATCTAAGTTCTAATGCTTTCTTCTCTTCAAAGGCTTTTCTGGAGAAGTCAGAGAATTTCTTGGCAAATTCTTTTCTCTCTTTCTTAATCTTTAACAATTCATCTTGAGCTTTTGAATTGTCTCTGTCTTGGGTTGCCTTTTCTTTTAGCTTATCGATCTCAACCTCAAGACTGAGAACTTTATCTTTAAACTTATCTCTGTCCGCACATAGTTGAGAATTTATCGTTCTAAGTCCTTCAGATGTCTCACTCGCAATGTTTGCTCTTCTTCTCAATTGATCTAGCTCTTTTTGCATTAGTTCCTTCTTTGACCATGTTGAGCTAGATTCAGATCTTTTCAGCTTTGCTTGAAGGTCAAAGATCTCTTTTTCTTTAGACTCAATTATTCCTGCAAAGTCAATTAAGGAATCAGAATCTTTTAAATTTTCTTTTAAAGCATTGATCTGAATAAGAAGAGATGAGTTCTGAATCTGTAAATCCTTGTTTTCAGCTTTGAGCATTTTTTCTTCTTTGTCATACTCATCAATCATGCGAGATGATGTTGATAATCGTCCAGCAAGTTGTTTAGCCTTTTCTCTTACTTCAGATAGAGTCATGTTGTTAAAATCATGGCTATAACCTTCAGACATATTTAGCTGATTCGACATCCTGGCTGTATGGTTAGTAATCAAACTTTTCTGTACCAAGACAACCAACTAGATGAGATCGTTAGAATCAAAAGTAAAGACTACACTCAAAAAATTTCAGAAAAAATAAATTTCCAAAAATAATCAAATGCAGTCCTCGCACACAGTATAAAACACTAATATCTATGAATAAAATACTGAAAAATTAAGAAGATTTTGATCAAGAGCAAATCTTTGTCCCCCTTCGCAGACTTAGCACGGGGGTCCCGCTACCCGGTTAGCGGGTGGGGTCAATGGGCAACGCCCTTGCGGGGGTATGGGGGCAGCGCCCCTAGACAAAAAAAATTAGGCTTTTAGAGGCCCTGTTGCAGCTTGCAAAATTTTGTCTAGGACTGGAAAATGTGCTTCGAAGAATGAACTGTACCGGTCGAAGGAAAGACCGGAGTATGCAAGTACCCGGTCGAATGGCAAGACCGGAGTAACAAATATCCGGTCGAATGGGAAGACCGGAGAAACAATTACCCGGTCGAATGGGAAGACCGGAGAAACAATTATCCGGTCGAATGGGAAGACCGGAGAAACAATTATCCGGTCGAATGGGAAGACCGGAGAAACAATTATCCGGTCGAAGGTGCAAGACCGGATTAACAAGTATCCGGTCGAAGGTGCAAGACCGGATTAACAAGTATCGGTCGAATACTAGACCGGAAACCACTAAGGTCCGGTCGATACTCCTATCCGGTCGAAGGAAAGACCGGAGAATACTAAGGTCCGGTCGAAGGAATGAACGGAGATCACAACTATTCGGTCGAAGGAGCAAGACCGGATTAATAAGTATCCGGTCGAAGGACGAAGACCGGATTGAGCAAGTACCCGGTCGAAAGTTCAGGTCGAAAGACTATCAGATACGTTAAACTTGATAAGATCGGATAACTGATAAGCCCGAAGAACACGATGAATTTCTGGATTCGACCGAAACCAAACCCAGAAAATTGAAACGACCGAAGAACACAATTAAACACAAAAACCACAGAAACTTCGATCGAATGAAACACAAAAACACAAATAATCAATTACTAATCGACCGGATGCGATAACAGATTCATAAAGTCGGATGAACAGTATTTTTTTTCGATGAACAGTAAATTCGAAAAAAAATATAGATTTAATCCTAAAACTTGATTCTTTAGGCTCTGATACCAATTGCTATCCCAGATTTAATCTAGTTGGTAAATAATCAATCAAGTAATCAAGCAACACAATAATAATCAAGAGATAATAAGATTAACAAAACGTACCAATCCCTTGAATAAACAATGAAACCCTTGAGTGTTCTTGATACCCTTTGAATACAGAGAAAATACGACTAACTATTTAGAAAATTATCAGAGTTCTTTCAAGGTTAACCTCAAACTAAACTAATCAAAACTTTAAATACCCAGGCCATATGGGCTTTAACCTTAATGGGCATTCTAATGGGCTTGGGCCCAATAGCTAATAAACTATTGACTTATTACACTTTAAACCCTTTAACTATAACTATCAAACAATTACAGTTTAAACCCTTAACTTTAACTTTAATCTTGAATACAATTATGATCCAACAGATACGAACACAGCTGCGAGACTATGGATTCAAGTTTGATAAAACTCCAATCTATTGTGACTCTAAGAGTGCAATCGCGATATCTGCTAATTCTGTCCAGCATACGAAAACCAAACACATTGACGTCAGGTATCATTTTATCAAAGACAATGTAGAAAAAGGAACAATTGAACTTTATTTTGTAAAAACAGATTATCAGTTTGCAAATTTATTTACTAAACCCTTAGATGAAAAAGAGATTTAATTATCTTGTCTCTAAGCTTGGTATGCTAAATCTTAAGACATAATCGGTTGTTACTTAATAAAGTTAAGTATTGTTATTTTTCATCATTTTCTTTATCTTTATTTCTGAAAGATATCTACACTTTAATAGTTTACTCATGATCTCAGGGGGAGAATGAGATGCACTTTACGATGATCTACATTCATTTGAGGGGGAGCATAACTAATTTCTGCATTTTACTTAAATGACAAAATTTTTGTAATGCATGATTTTAGGGGGAGCTTATATGTCATACCAAAAGGAGTAAGACTATGATTTCTGATTATTTCATATCAGAACTCGTACTTTAATCGTTTTATTGCTTTATGTCTTTTACATTTGAATAAATTTTTTTTGTGAATAAAGTTGCTTTGACATGACTTTGAGACTTGTGCAGGATGAGAGGAAGCTATCAAGATCATATTTTTATTACTTCAACTGACTTCATGAGATTTAAGATTGTGCGAAAAGGTAAATTTCTTATATTAATCTCAAATATATCTGACAGAAGGACAACTTTTAGATATAGAAAACATGTTCTGAAATGTTCAAACCACTTCCCGATTCTTAAACAGATTTTATAATTTGGAAGTGTGATTTTAAATGTTTTCATTTTATTTTTGTGATAAATTGATAAACAAACCGTGTGTATCCAATGATAAATACTTGCGTATTGTCTTTTCTACATACTTTCAAGTATTAACACACATCGGTTTAATTTTTGTTCAAATTGTTATTACCATGTCTCTAAATTGAAACAATTTTTCGATGGTAAGACACCCTGCTTGTACTTTAAAGAATTTTGAGCGATATTTCATTTCGAAACGTCATTTCAAGAATGTCTATATTTTTGTTTCGTATAGACAATATCCATTATTCTTGACCTTAAGCTTTGATTGTTATATCATTCATTTCTGATCATTTTTCATACAATGTCAGATTTTCAAACAAGCCTTTTGCATTCATGTTCATTCATTCAATATACTTGTTTGAAAATACTTCAATGTTTAAAAATGCTCATATTTCCATGATTATATCTCTAAGCATATTCATATCTGACATTTGTATATGAGCTTTAACTAATAAAGTTAAACCATTTGAGCAACATTATGCTTTCATAGGATTATATGGGTTCTTTGTGCTAGGACTTACATGAACTTCTATGAAATCATGTTAACCAGTGATTTCTACCCAAGAAGTTAATCCATAGAGATTGAGTGTGAGGAGTCTAAAAGAAATGAGTGTGGGTGTGATGAGGTAAAATGTAAAGGAGAGTTTGGTTAGTAGTGAGCTTAATGATCAAAAGAAAGAGGGTGTGAGAACAAAGTAAAAGAATATTAAACTCTGCACCAACTACTTTCTGAGCCGGGCAGCCACATTACTAGCGTTTCACAATTCTTTGGTGATCGTTATTGAAACAGGCAACTAGCCCATGCCAACTCTTGGTAAAACCCCACCATCTACTCATTTTCTTCTCAAAAAGAAAATGTTTCACATTTTCAAGGGGACGCAACATATAATCTATCTGGTTTTCATTTGGAAAATCTGGATATTGAAAAAGAAGGAAGTCTGCCCCACCTTCGCACTTCAATCATGCACATTGAGTCTGTGTTTATACTACTGTTGTCTCAGTGGTTTACACAATGTTGAACCTTATTAAAAGCAATTATTTGTGCTTAATTCTTTATACACTTGCACGAACACACAAGAAATTTGTTTTCTTGTCATAACATTCATAGAAATTGCCTTTGTGGTGTTTTGATGATTGGATGGAAGCCCTGGGGGAGTGAACATCAAAAAGCTCCTTTATATTGTGTATTCGTTACACAGTGACTTTGTATTATTGATAGGTATTTTAACTTATTCATTTGTTGATTTAGGAGTTACATGTTCTTATTTTGTCTGGATTTGCAAAGATCTAGATGTATACTTGGTTATGGATCACAGAATCAGAGGCTTAGTTTGCCAGATCAGATTGGTCAAAGACATTTCTTGGAAGAAAAGTTTTGATGATATAGATGCTCAAATCATCAAAAAGGGGGAGATGGTATCAAGAAATGATAAAGTTTTGAGAGATGATTTTTAGAAATGTCCAAGTCAGAAAAGTTCAAAGTAAAGATTTGAAGATTTGAAGAAGATCAAAGAATTTCTGAAGATTTGAGGAAATTTTCTTTGAAGATTATCTGCTAAAGCATTCCGAGATGATTCTGAAGATAATTTCTTTCCAAAGTCTGAAAGTATATTGTGAAAGTTTTGGGGAGATTGTTAATCGTTTGAAGACAATTTTGGAAAGAATACCATCAAATAAAATGGGAGATTGTACTGATAGAGCTTAAAAGAGAAGATTGAATTGCTAGATCTTTCAACGGTGATCTTGAATCCAAAGGGGGAGATTGTTAGAGCATAAATATGTTGGATACAAGATCAAGAAGACTGAAGGTCAAAGTTCAAGAAAGTCAAAGATGAGAAAGTCAACTCTTATCAATGTCAAAGTCAATTTGTAGTAAAGTCAAAGTCAATGTATTATATTTGTATTTTAGTTTCCTTGTATTTTAGTTGTTGGTTTAAATACCATGTATCTTGTATTTCAGCTGTAGTTGTAACTAAGTGTAGTAATCTGATTGAGAGAGAGAATACGTTAGAGAGAGAGAGACAGAGAGTTCTAGAGAGAGAAAGATTGTAATCTTGGAATTTGAAAGTGAAATCAAACAGGTAATTGATTCATAAATCTTGTTTGTTGATTTGTTTGTGATTAGGAACTAGAAACAGGGACTATCACGTGCTACACTTAAAACCGTTCCATGATACACCGCAGATTTCAAAAGACTCCGTATGCATTGATCAATAACCGAACACCAACCATCAAATATTTTCATATTTTTGGTTGTAAGTGTTTTGTGCTAAACGACAGAGAAAATCTCAACAAGTTCAGTGCTAAGGCAGATTAGGGCATCTTCATTGGATATTCTTCTACATCTGCTGCATATCGAGTATATTTGAAGAAGTCGAAGACTGTTGTCGAGAGCGTAAACGTCACATTCGATGAGGAAATGGCTTCTGAACAAGTCAGTTCAGAACCCGTGGTAACTGAAGTGTTAGATTCTGGACAAATCAATTCAGAACCTGTATCTGAAAAGAACAAATCAGATGAAGCATCAACGTCTACTAATCATCTATCTGATTTAAATCTTTTATTTGAACTGTTTTATGATGAATATATTGGGTCTAATGTGCATAAATCTATTGTGGTTGACAGGATGGAAGATTCAACGGCTAATCATCCAACTACTTCAGATGTTTTCGCTAAATCTAATTCCTTGATTAAACAAGATATTCTAGTTCAAATGCCTACTCCGATAGTTGAAGATGTAACTACTAATGAAGAGCCAGAAGTTGCTGAGTCAGTAGGATGTGCTGTAAGGACATATCAACAGACTGAACAAGTTGTATCTACTGAACTTCTACACCAATTATTTCAACTGAAACACTCCCTCATGATGTACAAAATGAAGAAGTTGATAGTGGATTTTTAGATGATAATCATGATCAATCTTCATCTACTCCACTCCTTCATGAACATCGTTGGACCAAAGAGCACCCTCTTCACCAAGTAATTGGAGATCTCAACAAACCGGTGCAAACTGGGTCAACAACTTTGAATCAATGTATGTATGACTCATTCCTCAGCAAGATAGAGCCTACTCGAGTATCATAAGCTCTAGCTGACTCGGATTGGGTGTCTGCTATGCAAGAAGTGTTAAACCAGTTTGAATCCCTGAAGGTCTGGAGACTAGTGCCAAAACCAGAAGGAAAAACCGTTATCGACACTAAATGGGTGTTCAAGAATAAAAAGGACGAAGATGGTATTGTTATAAGGAACAAAGCAAGACTTGTTGCCAAGGGATATAGGCAAGACGAAGGCATAGACTATGACGAGACGTATGCTCCAGTAGCGCGTATAGAGGCAATTCGCATGTTTCTAGCCTACGCAGCTCACAAGAACTTCACAGTCTATCAAATGGATGTGAAGACTGCCTTTCTGAATGGCATTCTTAAGGAGGAAGTCTACGTATCTCATCCATAAGGGTTTGTAAATCCAGATAAGGCAAATCACATCTACATCTTGGATAAACCTTTTTATGGTATGAAACAAGCGCCTCGAGCCTGATATGAGGTATTATCAAAATTCTTGGTCAAGTCAGGTTTTTCAAAAGGTAAAGTCGATACCACTTTGTTTATCAAAAAGGAAAAAGCCGATATCATTCTTATTATGATATATGTCGATGATATTATATTTGGCTAAAGTAATCCTAAATACTGTAACAATTTTTCAAGCCTTATGGTGTCACGTTTTCAGATGAGTATGATGGGAGAGATGAATTTCATTCTCGGATTACAAGTCAAATATTTTTCAATGGGGATTTTCATTATCAATCTAAGTACATTTTTCATATTCTTTGGAAATTCAAAATGGAAAATTGCAAACCAATTGGAACCCCAATGGCACCGGGTACTAAGATTGACACTGATCCTTCGGGAAAAGCTGTTGATGTTAGGACTTATAGAGGCATGATAGGTTCTTTAATGTATCTTACTTCAAGTAGGCCAGATATAATGTTTTCAACATGCTTGTGTGCTAGATATCAGGCTGACCCCAAAGAATCCCATTTGCTTGCTGTCAAACGGATATTTAGATATATAAAGGGGACTGCAGATCTTGTTCTGTGTTAAACCCAAATTATAGTTGATAAACAATCACAACACAATAAAGAACAAGAGATGAATAGATCAAATTAACATACCATTGATCTCTTGATTAATCAAGTAAAAACGTGTGTGTGTTCTTGGTGTATACAGATACCTCGTGTGTAGACTACAGAGAAAATACGACTCCTCTATTTTTTGTTCACCTTGTTGTTAACCTAAATCTAGAAAATAAAACCCTTATATACGTAGGTCAACATGACCTAATTAATATTAACTATTAGCTAAAATACCCCTTAAGGTATTAAACACTATTACAAACTAGACCCCTATTTTAATTTAATCTTGAATACAATTACTGATCCAACAATCTCCCCCTTTGGATTTAAGATTAAAAAAAAATTCCAACTATCTTCGGGTCTTCATTTCTCTTGAAAATTGTATAAGCTTCAAAGCTTGTAGCTTTAGACAGTCTTCATCTTCCTCTTTCTTTTAAATGAAGTGTCATTCTGACGATCATCTTCAGTCAGACTTTTGATAAATCAAATAAGTTCAGACACTTTGATATCTTTGAATTCTTCAGCAGTCAAAAATTCTTGTATACTCTTTCTCTTTGTATTCACCCCCTTTTTGATGAGTGGTGAGAATTAGCATCCTCAAAACATAGCAAAATAAAGTAGGAATTTTCTCCCCCAAGTCATCAATTAAGTGCAGTCTTCATTTATAGATCCCTGTGTGGAAATAAGAGCAGTCTCCCCAGATAGATAGAGTGATTATTTGAATCTTTGCAGATTCAAATAAGTAAAAAGTGGTAACCCTGAATCAACAAATGACTCAGTTTGGAATGCCTGTCAGTAACACACAGTCACTGAGCAACACAAAGTTACTATATAAGGAGTTGGTTTTGATGTTGGCTCCCCAAGACTTCCATTCAATCATCGAATAACACATGGTTATCTATGAACGTTCTGACAGAAAATAAATTTATGTGTGCTCGTGCATGTGTATGAAAGAATTAAGCACCGATGATTGCTTCTCAATGTTGGCTCAAAGTATGTAAACTTTTTGAGACAACAACAAATTATACAAAGACTCAATGTGAATGAGAAAAGGTCGAAGGTGGGGCAACTTTCCTTCTTTTTCAATATTAGTATCTTCCAAATAAAGAACCAATAGCGTATGTGCTGCGTCCCCAGAAAATGTGAAACATTCTATTTTTGAGAAAATAATGAGTAGCTGGTGGGGTTTTATGCAAGAGATGGCATGGGCTAGGTGCATTTTTCAATGTCATTCACGAAGAAATGTGAAACAACAGATTATGCGGCTGCCCGGCTCAGAAAGAAGTTTGGTGCAGAGTTTGTGAAAAACCCAAAATCTATCTAAATCATAGAGAGAGAATGTAGAGAGAGAAAGTAGATCTTGATTTCATATCACAAATCTTACGTATCTGATTTTACAATGAAAGTGCTTAAGGAAAACTTACAAAGCAAAAGCTATTTAAACCAACTATCTAACAAAGACTTAATGACTAAGTAATTAAATAACTTTGACTTTTACAAAACATTGACATTGTTGACTTTTACAGTTTGACTTTTCTAATTAAATCTTGGATACAAAATTTAGACTTAACAATCTCCCCTTTGTATTCAAGATATAATAAAAATTTGACACTAGTATTCAGCTCTTGATTCTTCAACTTTTGTATCTGACAACTTTGAACTTTGAACTTTGAAACACTTTCAGCCATTGAATAATCTTGAAAAGTCTTTTTAACTTTGAAGCTTTGAAAGTCAACATTTTCTTGAATACGAAACGGAATTCTTGAAACTTCTGAAACAATGAACTTTGAAACATCTTTGAAAAACTTTGGAACGTTGAGGGATCTTTGACAAACATGTATCTTCATCTCTTGTGATCTCTAGACTGTCTTTAGAAAACAAACTTTCACAAATCATCTTGATTTATATTTTGACTTTGAATTAGCGGAAGCATTTTGAATTGACTTTTGAACTCTCAGAATTTCTTCACAAGTCTTTTCACTTTGACAACTCTTCATGGCTTTGAAATTGAATCCTTATAAAATTCTCCCCCTTTTCGATGATTGAGAGCATCATGATCATCAAAACATCATCAATTTCAGCACAGTCTTTGATTTCCCCCTTTGAGAACAAATATCAATCTCCCCTTTGACAGATGGCGCACTTTGATCTGAGAGCCTTCAATTCATGAAAGATATATATCCGAATCTTTTCAAATTCAGACATAATAGACGTGTAACCCTGAATCAACAAATGAAACAGTTAGGAATGTCTGTCAGTAACACAAAGTTACTGTGTATAATGAATGTACAATTTAAGGAGTTGGTTTGATGTTGACTCCCCAGGACATCCATTCAATCACTGAAAAACACAAGGTAATTCTATGAATGTTTTGACAGAAAAACAAATTCTCTGTGTGCTCGTGCTTGTTTTTGAAAAAATTAGCACAATGATTGTGTTTCATAAGGCTCGAAGTATGTAAATCACTGAGACAACAATGATTGTACATGGACTCAATGTGCATGAGAAAGGGCCGAAGGTGGGGTAACTTTCCTTCTTCTTCAATATCAGTATCTTCCAAGAGAAGAACTAATAGATTATGTGTTGCTTCCCCAGAAAATGTGAAACATTCTCTTTTTAAGAAAAAAATGAGTAGCTGGTGGGGTTAATGCAAGAGATGGCATGGGATATTTGCCTATTTCAATGATGGTCACCAAAGAAATGTGAACCAATTAGTAATGTGGATGCCCGACTCAGAAAGATGTTTGGTGCAAAGTTTTGATATTCTTTTAACTCTGATCTCACACCCTCTTTCTTTTGAACCTATAAGCTCACATCTAACCAATCTCTCATTTTCATTTTACCTCAGATCACTCACACACTCAATTCGTTTAGACCACTCTCCCCTCAATCACTCAAAGGATTTCTTCCGGGGTAGGAAACACTGGTTATCGTGAATCCATGGAAGATCTATTAAACACTCACACTGAATCCCATGTTCCTAAAAGTACATGCTGGTCAATGATTTTCTTGATATGAAAAGCACAAGAAATCATATGTCAGTGTATGTATGCTCATCAAAAATCAGAAATGAAATTTGAGCATTTTTAACGTTGAAGATTTCTCAAAACAAAGATATTGAAAGAATGAAATGAAATCAATAGAATTGTTTTGAGAATCTGACAATGTATAAAATCAGATCAAATGAAATATCTAGGGTATCAAAGAACTGGATATTTTGTTTATATGAACAAATATAAACAATTTAGCAATAAAGGCACAAACTTGAAAAAGATGAATGATGCTCAACAACTTTGAAAGCAAACGGGGGTATTACCATCGAAAAATTGGTTCGTTTAGAGACATGGTAATAACAAATTCAACTAAAATACTGAATCGGTGTGTGTGAATACTTGACAGTATATAGAAAAGATAATACATAAGTATTGATCTTTTGGAAACACATGGTCAGTTAAACATTAAGCTCAAAATTTTGAAAAACATTTAAAAGCACACTTCTAAATTCTTGAAATCTTTTGAGAATAAGAAGTGGTTTGAACAATTAAGAAAGTGTTTTTCATTCTTGAAAGTTGTTCTTCTTTCAAACAATCAGAGATCTAGGAAAAAAGATATTTACCTTTTCAGCTCCCACTTCAAAACATGATATAATGATTTATGTCTTTTGAGCTCCCCCTGGATATTAGCACAATATCCTTCTTTGATCATTGAAAAACGGGTCCTGATCTGTCATGTGATCAGAAGCCATCACCTGTACTCCCCCTATAAATTATGCATTAGTAGATATATCAATTAAAACAAGATATAGATCCACAATTCCTTCTGGAATGCGGTCCGTCATATCAGAAAGATCTATCAGTGAAAAGTCTATGATAGAGATCCACAATTCCTTCTGGAATGTAGTCCATCATATCTCTCTATTGCAGAAAGAGTGTACTCCCCCTTGAAGGTTGATGTACTCATTTGAGTGTTGGAATACGATCTCTTATGATATCACGGGAGTAGAGGGCTTTAATCCTTTGAAGTTCGGGTCCTAAGCTGAATTACTTAGAAGCCATAGTCTTGACATTGAGGTGCGGGTCTTGAACTGTGTTATTCAAGAGCCATAATCTTGACATTGAAGTCCGAGTTTTGAACATCTATGTTCAAAATCCATGATCTTTTAACTTTGAAGTCCGGGTCTTGAGCTGATTTACTCAAGAGCCATAATCTTGCTTACTCCCCCTTGACTTGAGGTGCCTGCAACAAAGATTCAATTTTCTTCTTTGGTACCCACTGGTATTTGGGTCCAGAAATGTTAGTTGCAGTTCGTGTGGGGGTTATGGAGTAAGAACCATACCAGAAATGATCACTGGTCTTATGGATATGATCATGTGTACAGCAATAAGAACAATAATTTTTCTTACCTGATAACCCGAGTAATTGATCTCTCGAATAGATGTGATCAGGTTTACCTTTATGAGCTTTGTTCTTCTTGGCTTTGTATGTATGTACACATGAAGTATTTTCATTCAACTCATCTTTCTTCTTATCTTTGACTGGTTTCTTCATCCAGACCAGTTTCTCTGAATTGTAACTTCTTCTTCTCGGAGATGTATCTGAACCATCTAAAAAATGATCATAGAAAATGTTAGATCGACGAATCTGATTAAAGGATTTAACTGACCTTTGTGAAGAGACAGATTTCTGAATTGAACTTGAAGCAGACATTTCAAGTTCTTTGATGTTTGAAGCAAAGTTGTCTCTTTCTTTCACTAGTTGGTCAATCTTCTTTGAGAACTCAGACTTCGTCTTTTGCTCTTTCAGCGCAGTAGCCGATAGTTCAGATAGCTTTGAAGTCAGTCCTTTGATCTCAGACTCAAATATTGATCTTTCTTCTTCAAATCCTTTCTCTGACTCATTTCTCTGCCCGGATAATTCTTTAAAGAATCCCACATTCTTCTGCTCTATGGCCTTCTTTTCTTTATCAAACTTCTCTCTTTCCAAAATCAGCACTTTCTCAAAAACTGAAATTTGTTGAGAAAGTTTAATGCATTTAAGATCAAACGACTTTTTTTTTTTCATAACACTTCTTAGAGAAATCTGAGAACTTCTTTGAAAAAAATTTATTTTCTTTCTCAAAATCATCTTTTTCTTCAACAAACTGTTTTTCAAAAACAGATAAATTCTTTCTAAGCTTTGCGTTCTCAGATTCCAATTTCAGAATCTTCTCATCATTTTGCCCAAAATCTTTTCAGAAGATCTTCATTGATATTCTTTAAGACACTGATTTCTTCTTTCAGTGAGATGATTTCAGCAAAATACTCTATTGACTTTTGCGAATGAAAGTCAACAGCATGACCCAGATTAATGTTCTCTAGTTTCAGCTTTCTATTCTTCTCTTCAAGATCTGAAAGAAATCCCATGATTAATGAGTAATCAGCTTAATATGAATGATCGTTAGTTGAAATGAATTCAAAAACAAAGTTCAGACAATATAAAATTTTCTCTCTCATGAAACTTTGAATGAGAAACAGCTTGATAAAACAAATGATCGTTCCCAAACAATTCAGAATTTTTTTACTAAAAGTCAAAATCAGATCAGAAATAAAATAATCTCAGAAAAATTCAATTTCTGGAACTTCTTCAAATCACTGAAACTTCTCAAAACACAGAACTGAAATTCGCAAACCAAATGAATCTTGAAATTCTCAGAATAAAATGAGGACTAAAATTTAAAAAAAATACTAAGACACGACGAAAAATGAGAACTCAAAATGACAAAACACAAAATATAAAATCTAGGGGCTAAAAATGTAAAAACACACAACTTATAAAACTAGAAGGACTAAAAATGACAAAAGAACAAACTAAATACTAGAGGGACTGAAAATGTAAAAACATAAAAGATAAAAACTACAGGGGCTAAATCTGCCAAAACTAAAAAACTAATTAACAAAACTAACAAATCTAACGAAAAAAAAGGACTAAAATGTAACAAATTTAACGGAAAAACTAACGGAAATTAACAAACAACTGGCTAACGATACTAACTAACAATATAATGGAAAATAACTAAAAGAGAAAAGAATTTAAAGACTATAACTGAAGAAAACTAGACTTAACGGAGAAAAGGACCAAAAAAGTTAGACAATCTAACAAAACTAACGAAACTCCGTTAAAATACTATTCATCTTCTCCTCCACAACGACCCAACCTGCAAATCATGTTATGACTTCGAAATTTTTGATCAAAACTCTTCTTTTGTGATCCCTTAAACTCCCACAATCGATTAGAAGTTGAAACACGATCTCAAACTCTCGATATTCGAAACCGAATATTTCCGAAAAACCGAATTTTTTTCGAAAACTCTTTGTAAACTTCTGTTTCTTCGAAAAAAAATGTTTCTTTATGATCCTTGATCAGAATATAATCGATCCCCACAAAAAAATTCGAATCATGCAACCGTTTATGAACCGAAAATCAACGTGAAAAAATAACTCCGGCGAGACTTGATTTTCCGGCGACCATTTTTCTTCCTTTTAAAGAAGTTAAACACCTGGAAAACACTAGAAAACAATAAAGGAGCACGATGAAAGAGTTAAAATAACGAAAACATCATCTGAAAATGAATTCCGGGGAAAAATGTTTTTCCGACGAGTTTTCCGGCGAAACTTCAAACACTCGTATCTCACTCGTTTCTTCACGAAAATTGAATCCGAAACTTGTTCTGGAATCCTTGTGACAAGAAGAAAAATTTAGAATCAATTAAATCGATCAACAACACCTTATACAAAGACCCACTTCGAAGAACACGGCTGTAGTTTGCGTGAGAGCTTCATTGCAAGAACATGTGGTTTGCGTGAGAAGGCTTGCGTGAGAAGACCGTGGCGCAATCGTATGGTTTGCGTGACTCACTGAAGACGCAAAGTCGTGATAGCCTTGAATCGCAAATGAGATTTTGCGTGATTGCCTTGAAACGAAAATGAGACTTTGCGTGATTGCCGTGAAACGCAAATGAGAAGATCTCTTGATCCTTGTATGGCGCAAAGTAGATTTTCGTCAGCCTTTGCTTTGCGTGACCCGCTAGATATGCAACCTGTGTGTGTGATGTGTGTGCGTGATAAGTGCAACCTCTGTGTGTGTGTGATGTGTGTGCGTGAAGTGCAACCTGTGTGTGACCTCCACCGCCAAACAATTAAAGCCACCGCCCACTTTGAAATTGAGAATCAAACTTTGATTTATTCACCACCGCCCTATTAATGATTTCTCATCCTTTGTTTGATTCAAATATGCCAAACAAATAACAAAATACGGTCCAATCACAATGTTGCAGCCACCGATTGAAATCAATCACACAAAACAATTCATTATTAATGATCAGTGACAAATTCAGAATAAATTTGGCACAAAATCAATTATGATGTTGGCGCAAACTTTAATTCCATGTGCATTGTAATCGTAACCTGCAAATTCTCAATTTTGAACCAAGAATTGATTTAATCCTGAAAATTAAAACATGATCTTGCATAGAAATGATCGAATAAGCATATCAAACACATTTCTAAAATCAATTTCTGATTAACAGCAAATCACAAAAAATCTGATCAAGAACAGTGCGACATCTTTAGACTAAAAAATTCGAATTTGCAATTTGATTTTGTGAATGATTTGTGAAATTTTGTTATTATAATGTGTTTCGTGACTAAAATCGATCACAATGAAATCAATTTCGCTCACAATGAACAACAAATCGTAGAAAATTTGATTTATCAAAGATGAATCTGTGTTCTTGAAATTTTCAAGAAATTTTCAGAAAAATATCAAAAATTCAGAAAATCAATCCAATTTTCAGAAAAATTTTCAAATTCAGATTAAAAAACGCTTCTCTCAATTCTCTTCAATTTAGAACTAGCTCTGATACCAATTGAAAAACCCAAAATCTATCTAAATCATAGAGAGAGAATGTAGAGAGAGAAAGTAGATCTTGATTTCATATCACAAATCTTACGTATCTGATTTTACAATGAAAATGCTTAAGGAAAACTTACAAAGCAAAAGCTATTTAAACCAACTATCTAACAAAGACTTAATGACTAAGTAATTAAACAACTTTAACTTTTACAAAACATTGACATTGTTGACTTTTACAGTTTGACTTTTCTAATTAAATCTTGGATACAAAATTTAGACTTAACAGTTTGATATTTTTTTACTCTGATCTCTCACCCTCTTTGTTTTAAACATTAAATCTCACTTCTAACCAATCTCCCATTTCCATTTTACCTCTTCACACACCAACACTCAAATCTTTTGATCCCTCTCCCCTCAGTCACTCAGGGAATACTTCGTGGGTAGGAAACACTGGTTATCGTGAATCCATGGAAGTTCTGTTAAGCATTAACATTGAATCCCATGTATTTTTCTAAAAGAACGTGTTATTCAACAACCTTTTGTACATGTAAGCACAAAGAAATACAAATAAACATGAAGAATAAAAATTTGGAGAAGTAAAAAACATAAGGTGTTTGACAATATAATTCTCCCCCTCAAACTAAAGGTGTTTGTGAATTAAGCTCCCCCTCAACTTAATAATTAATTTTTTTTAAACAATAAATAGAAAACAATGCACTGAAGTGCGGGTTCTAATAAGATGTGATTAGAAGCCATTGTCACTTGAACTATCCTGCACAAAAAAGAAATCATGGTAATCATTTGTGAAAATGATTCCTCTATTCTTAGCAACAGTAAGAGAATAAATATATAAAACACAAGATTTAGATTCAGAATACACCCCCCCTCGAATCATGAGTAAGGTCTAAGAAGACATGATCAACATTCCAAGTTTGCTGATTAGAAACTGAAACCTCTTTTCATCCAATGGTTTGGTGAAAAAGTCAGCTAACTGGAAATCAGTTTGAACAAAGTGCATTTCGATATCACCTTTTTCTACATGATCTTTGATGAAGTGATAACGTACATCTATATGCTTGGTCTATGAATGCTGAACCGGGTTAGCGGTTATGGCGATTGCACTCTTGGAATCGCAATAAATAGGAACGCGCTTGTAGTTGTACCCAAAGTCCCTTAACTGTGTCTTCATCCAAAGGACTTGTGAACAGCAGCTAGCAGCAGCTACATATTCTGCCTCAACAGTGGACGTTGAAATACAGTTTTGTTTCTTTGAGGTCCAACTTACAAGTTTGTCACCTATAAAATGACATGATACAGAGGTGCTTTTCCGGTCTAGCTTACATCATGCATGGTCAACATCTGTAAAGGCAGTTAGATCAAAACAAGAATCCTTTGGATACCAAAGGCATAAATAAGGAGTGCCTTTGAGATATCTAAGGATTCGCTTAACAACATTAAAGTGCGACTCTTTAGGGTTAGATTGATATCTCGCAAAAAACATGAGGCAAACATTATATTTGGGCGACCGGAAGTCAGATAAAGTAAAGAACCAATCATGCTACGATACACCTTTTGACCTGTAGGTTTACCAGAGAGATCTGCATCTAGGAGTATACCGGTAGCCATTGGTGTTTTCATGACTGAACTATCTGACATATTGAACTTTCTTAACATGTCTTTTATGTATTTGGCTTGATTAATGAAAATGCCTTCGGGTAATTGCTTTACTTGTAAACCAAGAAAGAAATTTAATTCACCCATCATCGACATTTCAAACTTTGTTTCCATGATTTTAGAAAAGTTCTTGCAGAATTTCTGATTTGTCGACCCAAATATTATGTCGTCAACATAAATCTGAATGAGAATCAAGTCCTCACCTTTCCTTTTAAGAAATAAGGTGGTGTCAACCGTACCTTTCTTGAAGCCAGAAGTTAGGAGAAATTTAGTTAAAGTTTCATACCAGGCTCTTGGTGCTTGTTTAAGACCATACAGTGCTTTGTCTAGCACGTAGACATGATTAGTGTAATGAGGATCAATGAAACCTTCAGGTTGTGCCACGTAGACCTCCTCATGTAGAACGCCATTTAGGAAAGCTGACTTTACGTCCATTTGATAGACTTTAAACTTTTTGTGTGCTACATATGCTAAGAAGATTCTTATGGTTTCGATCCTTGCAACAGGGGCGAATGTTTCGTCATAATCAATGCCCTCCTGTTGACAGTACCCTTTTGCAACCAATCGAGTTTTGTTTCTCACAACTACTCCTGCCTCGTCTTTCTTGTTTCTGGATACCCACTTAGTTCCAATAACAGTTTTACCTTTAGGTATTGGGATCAAGCGCCAAACCTTGTTCCATTCGAATTGCAGAAGCTCGTCTTGCATAGCAGAAATCCAGAAGGGATCACGTAGAGCTTCGGATGCTTTCTTTGGTTCTAGGGAACTAAGGAAGCTTGAAAACATGCAGAAATTAGCTGACGCTGACCGTGTCGTGACACCAGATTGTACGTCACCTATCACCTTATATAGGGGATGGTCCTTAGTCCAACGATGTGTGCTTGGTAAGGATTCAACTATTTGATGCGTATTTGATACATTATACTCATCATGCACGACAGATAGATCCACAGATGTGCTCGGGTCATCTTTTACAGGTGTTTCTGATACTGAAGCTTCTAGAATGGCAGCTGAAGTATTCATGACTTCATTTCCAGAAGGAATATCTGCAGAGACAGATTCAACATTAGTAGAGTCAGAAACTAACGGTTTAATTGTACTTGATGAAGTACAGTTTCAGTGACTGCTTCGGACGGTCCAGACATGTCTACAGCAAGAGTAGGGACCTCCGAGCTTAGTGTTGATGTTGATATGCCTTTGTCAAAGTCTGCACAAATATCATCGAAGGCATCAATAAACAAGAAATCTAACTTAGAAGTGATAGAGTTAGTCATAGAAGAAGTAGATTCTTTAGACACTGGTTCTATTCTGGAATGAATAGAAGCTTTGTTCTTGAGTACGAGTTCTGAACAGTTTTGTCCAGAAGTCCGAGTGGAATTCTAATCAAAGGATACATTCATGCTTTCAACAATCGTCTTGGTTCAAATAATGTAGATTCGATAAGCTTTGGATGTCAGGGAGTATCCAACAAGATATCCTTCATCCGCTTTCTTATCAAATTTTGATATTCCTTGACGCCCTCGTAGAATGTAACACCTGCAAACAAAAACAAGAAGGAATTTGATATTAGGTTTACGATTGTTGATCAACTCATATGTTGTTTTGTCAAAACGTTTGACCACAATGGTACGATACTGAGTGCAGCAAGTAGTAGAAACAAGATCAGAGTCTGAAGCATTCATCATTTCAGAAAAAATTTCTTTAGTCATGTTCTCAATAAACTCCATTTTGTCATTTTTAAAACAAGATCCATTCGTGATTACCGTTTCTTCTTCAACCTCTTCAACAAGTCAAGGTTTAGGAGCAATGGGATTTGAGACTGATGGTATATTTGATGGATCGACATCTGATTCATACTCATCATGTTTGCATTCAGTCTCAGGTGGAACCGTGTAATTGCTGACTGATTCTTTTGAAAATGTGGTAAACAGTGATTCAAACTCAGCAAATTCGATCTTTCGAGTCTCATAGCTTTTGTTCAAATCACTATATATAAAACGAACTGATTTAATTTTTTTTTAGAATCATTGTCACAATACATGTTTTCTCCCATTTCTTCTTTACCTTTGGTCTCTGTAAAAGGTTTAGAAGTACTTGCTTCAACAAAAGTTGCACGAATGTTTGGAATGGGTCTGACTGTGGAGCCAAGTTTATCAAAATTATACAAGTGCTCTAGTGCCTTTTTCAAAACATCGTTAATTGGCAAACCCAAACCTGGTTTAAGTTTATAAAACCTTTCATCTTGGAGTTTATTGGTCAACAGATTTAATGTCTGCTCAGTCTGACCTCGTTTCATGTTAATATCCTCCAATTGCTTAATCTTGGTGTAAGCTTCATTTCTTTCTTGAAAACATACTTCGAATTTTATTTTGAACTTACCTTTTTCAGCATTGAGATTTACAAGATCCTTTTCTAAACCATATATTTTTCCTTTTAAAGATTCTTTTTCAACTTTTAAACTTTGTGTCTCTTTTTCCTTTTCTTCTACAACAACTTTTAGCAAAGCGTTTTCATTAAGACAGTTTGATGTGCGGAGCTAAGTTTACCTTTCAACAAAGCAAATTCATCTTTCATATTGTGTATTTGGACCATCAGAAATTCAATAAGTTCAGAATTTACCTCAGAGTTGTCATCTTCGGAATGAGCCTCAGAAGCTTCATCATCACCATTAATCTTGGCCATGTAAGAGACTTGGGTGAAGTGCTCCTGCTCCTCTTCATCAGAACTTTGGAACAACTAGTTTTCCTCTTCAGCCATAAGCACCTTTCCCTCTTCTGCTTTCTTGGCAATGAGTGACTTCCTTGCATAGTATTCTGAGTTCTTGACTTTCTTGAACTTACAATCTCTGGAGAAGTGTCCAAATTTGCCACAGTTATAGCATCTGCCCGGTTCATCCTTTCTCTCTTCTTTCTTCTCCTCTCTCTTTTCTTTTGTTCTATCTTCCTTCCTATCATCTTTCCTCTTTTCTCGTCTTTCCTCTCTCCTTCCATATCTTGGCTTGTGTCCCATTTCAGACTTCTCTTTCTTGTACCCTTCGTACTTTGGCTTTTAATAGTACTTCTTCTTGCCAAAGCTCTTCTTGAATTGACGAGTTATCATGGCCAAGTTCTCAGAGAAATTCTGTATATCATCATCAGAATCAATCTCCAGTTCTTCATCACTTGAAGAAGAATCGGACTCAGTAACCTCCGTAACAAAAGCTTTAGACATTTTCTTCTTTGACCTTGCAGCAGATACAGGACCAGAACTTGAACTTTTTCCTTTGCCAGCTATGAGAGCCACAAAGTCCTTCAGATTCTTGGACTCATTGTTGATAGTTGTCACCTCTTCTTCATGCTGAGAAAGAGTAGAAAAAATATCAGTTACGTTTTCTAGAGCCATGCTCTTTGACATCTGAAGATTGATGGCAAAGTTCATCTATTCAGCGTTCAAGTTCTTGATGAACTTATAGTTTATCTCGGAAGCAGATTTAGAGATATTGTTCCTCCTTAGGTCATTCAGAATGATGTTATATCTGTTGTAGGTATCAATCAATGTCTCTCCTTCCCTTGCATGAAATCCCTCATAGGCATTAATGCACAGATTCTGCTTGGCCTGAATTGAAGCTTCACTTCCCTCAAATTGTCTTGCTAGTTCATCCCATACTTCCTTAGCTGAATTTCGACTGTCTACCCGATTGTAGATGTCATTTGGGATGGCCATTGTCAGGTAAATGAGAACCTCTTCATCTATCTTGTACAGATCTTTCTCCTTTTCTGTGAAGTACTCATATGGTTTAGGAACAAGTCTGTCAGGGATTTCAGGAGAGGTTTCAGTTACAGCTTGACCAGGTACTCTGATCATTGGATTTACTGGACCAGAAGTGATTGATTCCATGTAATCTCTGCTTTTGTGATTTAGGAACTGAATCATTCTTTTCTTCAATTGTTGATACTCATTAGCCAAAAGAACAAGAGGTTTGGACCGAGAGCCTATTGAGAGAAGTTGCTTCGACATCTTTAGCTATATGATTAGTAACCAAACTTATTTGTACCAAGAGAATAACCTAATAAGATCTTCTGAATCAAGAATTGGATAAAAACTACACTAAAAAATTTTCAGAAAAATAAATTTCCAAAAAGAATCAAATGAATACAAAATAATACTGAAAAATGAAACTGAGAAAATCTGGCGCAAAACACAGAATGCCCTCGAAACAGTAGCGCAAAAGACAGTTTGCGCTAATCAAAGCTGGCGCGAAATCCAGTTATGCACTAAAGAAAAGTAGCGCAAAAATTACGCTAAGTGAACCTGGCGCAAAAGAAGATTTGCGCTAAAAGGAGCTAGCGCAAAAATCAACTTGAGTTGAGGATCTGGCGTAAAAGACTAATTTGCGCTAAGAGAAGATAGCGCGAAACTCAGATATGCTCGAGGAGAAGATGGCGGAAGGACGGTTTTGCACGAAGAGCAAATGGTGAACACCGGGGTCTTGAGGCTGACCGGTGTGTGGGTGTGCGACCGGTTTGAGCTGCGACCGGTGTGTGGGTGACCGGTGTCTCCCTCGACCGGTGTGGACCGGTGTCGACCGGTGTCCAAGTTTGATCGGTGTGGCGCAAAATACAGTTTGCTCTAAGAGGGACTGGCGGAAAAGACCACTTGAATTTGGCGCAAAATCAATTTCTCAGGTGATGTTGGCACAAAACGTAGATCTGGCGTGTTCTTCAACTGTTCGACCCTCAACTCGATTTTCAATCCAGAAAACACTTAAAACGGTTGATACACAGTATAAAATTCTCACAAATCATCCACAAACATACAGCGATCAATACTTAATCAAAAACAATGATTAAAAACAACTTTTCTGCTTGAAATTGAATATAACAGTAGTCGACTTGTTCATGAACAAAATTTTCAAAAAATCATCAAAAGCTAATCGATTTGTGTTTTTTAAAAACAATTAGGCAATCTGGTGATGTTCAATAGCATAAAACACACCTAATCAAATCGATTTTATGCATAAAAACACATTGAACCATGAAATCGATTTTCACACAGTAAGTTATCGATAAATATTATTTTAATCCAAAAAGCTTGATTCTTTGGCTCTGATACCACTTGTTAAACCCAGATTATAGTTGATAAACAATCACAACACAATAAAGAACAAGAGATGAATAGATCAAATTAACATACCATAGATCTCTTGATTAATCAAATAAAAACATGTGTGTGTTCTTGGTGTATACAGATACCTCGTGTATAGACTACAGAGAAAATACGACTCCTCTATTTTTTGTTCACCTTCTTGTTAACATAAATCTAGAAAATAAAAACCTTATATACGTAGGTCAACATGACCTAATTAATATTAACTATTAGCTAAAATACCCCTTAAGGTATTAAACACTATTACAAACTAGACCCCTATTTCAATTTAATCTTGAATACAATTACTGATCCAACAGTCTGTGGTATCCTAAGGATACAGGGTTTGAACTAACTGCTTATTCAGACGCAGATCATGCAGGGTGCATGTTGGATAGGAAGAGCACTTCAGGTCATATTCAATTCCTTGGAGACAAGCTCGTTAGTTGGGCGTCAAAGAAACAACTTTGTGATTCCACATCGACTGCTGAAGCAGAATATGTAGTTGCTGCCAGTTGCTGCTCTCAGGTTTTGTGGATTCAAGTTTGATAAAATACCGATATATTGTGACTCGAAGAGTGCTATCGCTATATCAGCTAATCCTGTGCAACACACTAAAACAAAGCACATTGATGTCAGGTATCATTTTATTAAAGATAATGTAGAAAGAGGTACAATAGAACTTTACTTTGTAAAGACTGATTATCAACGTGCAGATTTGTTTACCAAAGCTTTAGATGAAAACACATTTAATTACCTTGTGTCTAAGCTTGGTATGCTAAATCTCAAGATCTAATCAATAATTACCTATTAAAGTTTCTTTTATTGTAATTTTCATCATTTCTTTATCATTAATTATGAAAGGATATCTACACTTTAACATTTTGTTCATGATCTCAGGGGAGTGAGACACGATTTTAAGTTGATCATCATTATTCTGAGGGGGAGTTTATAGACTTATTGCATTTACTTAACTGTTAAATTTTTGTGATGCATGATTTTAGGGGGAGTCTATCGGTACAACAAAAGGAGTAAGGATATGATTTCTGATTACTTCAGATCAGAACTTGTACTCTCATTGTTTTACTGCTTTATGTCTTTTATTTTTGAATAAATTTGTGAATAAAAGTTGCTTTGACATGACTTTGAGACTTTTGCAGATTGGGACGATGCTATCAAGATGATATCTTTATGACTTCAGCTAACTTCATGAGATTTAAGACTACACGGAAACGGTTAATTTCTTATCTTAATCTCATATATGGTTGAAAGAAGGACAACTTTCAATCATAGAAAACATATTCTTAAATGTTCAAACCACTTCCCGATTCTTAAACAGATTTCATGAATTGGAAGTGTGATTTTAAATGTTTTCAAGATTTACTTGTGCTTACATGATTATAAACCGTGTTTCCAAAGATAAATACTTGTGTATTGTCTTTTCTATATACTTTCAAGTATTCATACACACCGGTTTGACTTTTTGTTCAATATGTTTTTACCATGTCTCAAATTTGAAGCATATTTTTCGATGGTAAGACACCCCGCTTGTACTTCAATGAATTTTGAGCGTTATTTTATTTCTAAACGTTTCATTCAAGAATGTATATATTTTTGTTTCATATAGGCGATATCCATTATTCTTAACCATAAGCTTTGACTGATATAACATTACTTACTGATCATTTTTTATACAATGTCAGATTTTCAAACAAGTGTCTTGCATTCGTGTTCATTCATTCAATATACTTGTTTCAAATATCTTCAATGTTTTAAAAATGCTTATATATTCATGATTATATTCTGAGCATATATACATCTGACTTGTATTTGAGCATTAACTGACTAAGTTAAACCATTTTGAGCAACATATGTTTTATAGGACAATATGGGTTATTTGTGCTAGGACTTAAATGAACTTCTATGGATTCACGATTACAAGTGTTTCCTACCCAAGAAGTTAATCCATAGTGATTGAGTGTGAGGAGTCAAAAAGAAATGAGTGTGGGTTGTGCGTTGAGGTAAAATGGAAAAGAGAGTTTGGTTAGATGTGAGATTAATGATTAAAAGAAAGAGGGTGTGAGAACAGATTAAAAGAATATCAAACTCTACACCAACTATTTTCTGAGCCGGGGAACCACATTACTAATGATTCACAATTCTTCGTGAACATTATTGAAATAGGCAAATAGCCCATGCCAACTCTTGACAAAACCCCACCAGCCACTCATTTTCTTCTTAAAAAGAAAATGTTTCATATTTTTCTGGGGACGCAACACATAAGTTATCTGGTTTTCATTTGGAAAATCTGGATATTGAAAAAGAAGGAAGTCTGCCCCACCTTCGCACTTCAATCATGCACATTCTGTCTGTGTTTATCTATTGTTGTCTCAGTGGTTTACATAATTTTGAGCCTTTATATGCAATCATCATATGCTTAATTCTTTCTACACTTGCACGAACACACAAGGAATTTGTTTTCTTGTCATAACGTTCATAGAAATTTCCTTTGTGTTGTTTCGATGATTGGATGGAAGCCCTGGGGGAGTGAACATAACAAAAGCTCCTTTCCTATGTGTATTCGTTACACACAGTAACTTAGTGTTACTGACAGACATACTAACTGATTCATTTGTTGATACAGGTGTTACATTCCTATTTTGTATAGATTTGCAAAGATCTGGATGAATACATTGTTCGAATTGGCAACAAATCAGAGGCTTTGTATGATAGATCAATGGTCCGAAAAGAATTTCAGCGACATTTCTTGGAGAAAGTTTTGATGCTATAGATGCTCTATTCATCAAAAAGGGGGAGATGATTTATAGAGATGTCAGATTCAGAAATTTCAAAGTTAAAGATTTGAAGAAGATAAAGTTTGAAAGATTGGTCAAGAAAAGTCATAGATGTTTGAAGATGTGTTGATTTTCAGAAATTTTCTTTGAAAATTATTTTGTTGAAGATGCCTAAGCTAAATCTGAAGATAATTTCTTTCCAAAGTCTGAAAGAGTTTCTGTGATAATTTCTAGAGAGATTATTGAAGATCGTTTCTACCATATTTGGGGGAGATTGTCAATTTTCTTCAAAGAGACAGACTTGGGAAGAATATAGTCAAAGAAAGAAAAGATTGCAATGTTTGTGCTTACTGAAGAAATTTGTTTCAAAAAAGGAGATTGTACTTTTTGAGCTTGAAGAGAAGATTAAACTGCTAAATCTTTGAAAGATGATCTTGAATCCAAAGGGGGAGATTGTTAGAGCAGAAATATGTTGGATACAAGATCATGAAGACTAAAGGTCAATGTACAAGAAGTCAAAGCTGGAAGGTCAACTTCCATGGAAAGTCAAAGTCCTTGTTAATAAAGCCAAAGTCTTTGTATTTGTTTCGTTTCCTTGTTTTTTAAGTAGTGGATATAAATAGAGTTGTTTTGTTTAATAGATAGATGACTAGAGAGAAAATACGTATTCTGTGAGAGTATTGTAGAGAGAGAAAAAGACGTTTAGAGAGAGAAAGCGATACACAAATTGTAAACAATTTGAATCTGAAATTGAATCAAATAAGGTAGTTAAACAATCTTGTTTGTTTGATTAATTGTGATAAGAATCTTGAATTTAGGGACACACAAGTTCGTATAATGTTTTAGATTGAGTTTGTATAGGTTAATTTGAGTTTTGCACTATAATTGAGATCAAATTTGGAATTTGTACGTGCTTTGAGTTCACAAGTTAGTCGCACTGTATTTTGATTCAATTTGTAATAGTTAGTGCTTTATATCGAAATTCATTGTTTGAATTAGATTCTAGAAGTATAGTAGATCGAGTTGTTGAATTTTCAGATCGAAATTCGAAGCGTAGATAGATTTTTGAGTAAATCATTGTGGTTTTTCGATAAGATCTGTCGGTCCGTGTGATTGAACACGGTCTTTACCAGATGATAACAAACACGAATATATATATTAACCAACCTATTTAGATTACAAAACGATCGATTACAAGGTTGATGTTCTTATCTGTTTAAGCTCTCTCTCTCTCTCTCTCTCTCTCTTTTCTTTCTGGATAAAAGTTGTTGGCGATGATACGATTGTGTATTGTATGTTGAGTGTGATATGAGATATGTTAGTATCTCACCTAACAGCAACCAAAATAATATCTAAACTAATATCCTAAATATCTATTCATAAGATATTTAGAATAAACATAAAATACAATAAACAACTTTGACGATTTACTACAAACTGACTTTAGACTTATATTAAGAGTTGACTTTCCAACTTTAGCTTCAGATTGCGATCTTCAGATTGGATGATCTTGAATCCAATAGATATGTGCGCTAACAATCTCCCCCTTTGGATCAAGATCATTACTAAAAAGGTTTAGCAATTCAGTCTTCTCTTTCAGCTCAGAAGATGCAATCTCTCTCTTAGTCTTCAACAAGTAGGAATCTCCCCAAAAGACGTAGATAAACTCTCTTTCAGATGATGGGAAGAAATTATCTTCAGATTTAGCTCAGAATGCTGTAGCAAAGTATCTTCAAAGAAAATTTCTCTCAAATCAGCATGTCTTCAGAATACTTGCTCTAAACTTGTGTTGTTCCCTATTTCTTGTGTAGCTCTTCTCCCCCTTTTTGATGAAAAGTGCAACGACTTCATCAAAACTTTTAAGTCAAGAAAAGTCTATCTTTAGGAGCTTCTGATCCATCAATTCAAAAGATATTGATCCAGATCTTTTCAAATCCAGACAAAATAATCGTGTAACACCTGAATCAACAAATGAATGAGTTAAAATGTCTGTCAGTAACACTAAGTCACTGTGTGTAACTAATACACATTGTAAAGGAGCTTATTGATGTTAACTCCCCCAGGGCTTCTATTCAATCATCGAAACACCACAAAGGAAATTTCTATGAACGTTATGACAAAGAAATAAATTCCTTGTGTGTTCGTGCATGTGATAGAAATAATTAAGCACTTGATGATTTCTTATAAGGCTCAATATTGTGTAAACCACTTAGACAACAGTAAGTTAAACACAAACTCAATGTGCATGAGTGAAGTGCGAAGGTGGGGCAGACTTCCTTCTTTTCAATATCCATATAGCAAATGTAACACCCCCTTCCCGAGATGGAAAAGGAGGTTACATTCAAACTTAACACAAACTGCTAACAAAAGCATATAGAGCATTATTAAACCTTAATTAAAATAAGCACTAACAAAATAACAATCGACTCAAACGATACATTTTTTTTTCTTCCAATACTTGCTTAAAAAAATTATTAACAAGACCTACAAATGCAAATCAACAAACCTCTTAGATACTTGGATCCCTTACTCCTTAGTTTATCCTTGGATACCTGCCGCGAAGAAAGAAAACGACTGAGCCAAACGCTCGGTGCACGGATACAATAGATAACATACGGATAACCGAACTCAATAACGAATACAATAAAAAAAACTAGATTCTGGATACGAGTCTCGAATTTTTGAATGTTCATGAAAGCTAGATCGAGTATTAAATCATTCAACATCTAACTTCAATAACATACCAAAATATCTCAAACAAAGAAAAGAAACCAAAAGAAGTTAGACCAAAATACTCAATTTAATTGTTTAACCAAAAGTCATAATAAAATGAATATATATATATATATCCGAATTCATTATATCGAGACAGTAAACTCGTCAAACACCAGAACTAGAGTTGTTAAATCTAAACAAATATTGTCCACTGAATACCAAACTAATCTGAGAAGCTTAAATCAAAATCATATCATAAGATTGCATAACGAGCTCGAACAAATAATCGCTTACACTTGAGTTTCATGTCACACATAAAAAGATACAACAAGTGTCAGACATAAGCCACATAGGCATGTACGTTGGACATTCTCATCCAACTGTACTAAATAATGTGAGATGCGGTGTTGGGTACTACACCGTCATCCACCCTACAAACTAGAGCTGACCCATACGCCTCCTATCACACCACACCAGCTCTCATCAGAGCACACAAAATCAAAAGGAGACACCGTGGACTAATCACACCGCCACAGGTGGTGTCATGTCATCGGTGCCACAATGACGTGTCTATGGTACCCCCATAGGTGGTTAGTACCTTGGTACACCTTAACGTATAAACTTCAAAAGTATGTCACAACACATGTGATCACACTAAATAAATATCAAATCATACTAATTACAAAACAAATCAAAAAAAGGGATGTGAACGTACAAAAATATTGACCACTTCACTTAAAAAGTTTATTTTTCAAACATTCTAAAACTAAAAGACATAAATCGAAAAGAAAATTAAATGGGACGAGTTTAGTAGACCATTGACATAACTCCATGTACAAACCTTTACAAAAGAGTTGAAACAAAAAAACGTACGACGAATAAAACCTGAACATAGACCAGAAATTTCACACTCACAACTTTTCGAAATCGTGTCGTACTAATTTCAGCACTTTACACGTTTACAAATCCAATAATTTCTCATACTTCAAAGAGGTTTTAGAAAACTATATTTAAACAGAAGTTTTGAATATACGTCTTAGGATTCCAACGAATCAAGAATGGACTGAATCGGATTTAAAATAGATTTTATACGAATTTTCGAAAACAGTCGCGCTGTTCTGGCCTAAAACGAGACCAGCTTTGAAAAACCCAGCTTTTAGACATCTTAGCATAAAAATTACAGTTTGCTCGTGTGAGAGTAAATCGTATACGACATCTCCAGCTTTTCAAAAACATATCGTTTGCCTTAATCCGATAAACGAGCAATTTATTATGATTTTTACAAATAACACTGAATTTCAAAAAGGAAGTTCAACAGATTTATAAAATTGAGTTTGACGTTTTTAACATATTAAACCACGATTTATCTTATGCAAAACCAATAGAGAACTAAACGATCAACTAATTTGACGGAAAAGAAACTGACTTGATGGAAGAAATAACACATTGACCAAATCGAACGAAAAGAGTCGAAACTAAAAGAAAAGAAATCATACATATATGTAACGAATTAAATAAACGTAAAAGGAATTAACATATAAACAACGGATCGAATGAACACAAAAGTGGGGAACATGAAGAAGCCGTACACTTATATAACGACTCAAATAAACGCAGATTAATGAGGGAAAATTAGAAATCCGTACCTTAACTTATGAAAGATCTCTTAGATGCCTCCAATGAACGGAAATCCTTCACGATCAAAACTTCAAACACGAACCCAACCTCAAACATAAAAATTGATGTTTTGAACTCTTTAGATTTCAACCTAAATGTCCCTTTTTTGTTTCTTTTGCTTTCGTAGACGATTATATGCCATAAAACCAAAAGGATTGCTACACCTCCCAAAACCCTAATTTGAAAATAATGCCACCTCCGTGAAACACCAAGTTATCCAAATCTAAATTTTTTTTTTATATTTTTTTTTGCCTATAACATATCTAATCCCTCGACTTTCATAAGGTTGCTAAACTTGACATCTTTAGCATTATTAATGTATTTATCATCTTATTTTAAACACCCAATTATTAATTTAAAAATATCTTAAAAACTACGGATATTACAATCTACCCTCCTTAAAAAAAATTCCGTCCTCGAAATTCAAATAAGCAAAAAAAATATATGCATCTAAAACCATTGCAATATCACATATTTTGAATTACGAACACATATGATACTTCTTATAAGAGACGATTCTAGAAATTAAATTACGACAATTGCCGACTAAATCCTCAATAATAATTTCATCCTCAAAGTTATATAAATAACTTTGGTTATTGCAACTTACCCCACATACAAGAATTTGGTCATCGAAATTCTTCACCTAATGTCTCCGCTTATCGATACATACAATGACAATTCACTCATATACATAAGAGATGAAATACCAAAATTATTTCAATTTAGTAGCTAATATTTTAACATGAATGTCACTCGACCAAGTCTAAATCTGTACAAAAGTATTCACCAAATGTCACCACTTCCTAAATGCCATAAATCATGATTCTAAATGTAAATTTGAACAACTCAAATCACTTTTGAAATCAATTTCTAAGTTAAACGCACTTGATTTGAGCTTTTCCATACCTCCAAGAAAACGTCTTTAAATTATTTGAAACGTAGTTATAATTCTCATCTTAAAACATCAATTCAATCGATTCTGAAAACTGTTATGCAATACAAATTTACCCAACACTATATAGCATTGCCCAAGTATGTAATCCTAACATTCCAACTTATCTTTAAAGTTATTCCAACAATTTTCATATTCCTCAGATAACCCATAATTAATTAAACTATACGCTACTTCTAAGTATACCAAACCGCAACTCTCCTTTTCGATAATCAAGGTCAATAATTAAAACTATATCATTCATTAAAAGTTTTAAAACATAAACTCTTAAGACTACTGACTTAGCAAACCCATACACTTACTTAAATTGTTTTCTTAAAAAAAAAATCAGATTGCCTATAACATTAAAGTAACATCCACATACACCAAGAATACTACATGCAAATACCTAAATAACATACCACCTATTACAATTTCGACCATGAGATTTATCAACCAATAAGCTAATCTAAATCCATAAATCCTTAATTCTCATACCAACTAGGGAGCCAAGCTAGGATAACAAAAATAATTTCACCACCACGCTTCCGCTACACCATTTCGATATCCTCTTCTAAACCACACATACTCACAGGTCAAACCTATTTGGTTTTCTACAAGATAGAACCTAGAGCTCTGATACCATTCTTGTAACACCCCCTTCCCGAGATGGAAAAGGAGGTTATATTCAAACTTAACACAAACTGCTAACAAAAGCATACAGAGCATTATTAAACCTTAATTAAAATAAGCACTAACAAAATAACAATCGACTCAAACGATACATTTTTTTTCCAATACTTGCTTAAAAAAAATTATTAACAAGACCTACAAATGCAAATCAACAAACCTCTTAGATACTTAGATCCCTTACTCCTTAGTTTATCGCATACACTTGAGTTTCATGTCACACATAAACAGATACAACAAGTGTCAGACATAAGCCACATAGGCACGTACGTTGGACATTCTCATCCAACTGTACTAAATAATGTGAGATGCGGTGTTGGGTACTACACCGTCATCCACCCTACAAACTAGAGCTGACCCATACGCCTCCCATCACACCACATCAGCTCTCATCAGAGCACACAAAATCAAAAGGAGACACCGTGGACTGATCACACCGCCACGGGTGGTGTCATGTCATCGATGACACAATGATGTGCCTATGGTACCCCCATAGGTGGTTAGTAGCTCGGTACACCTTAACGTATAAACTTCAAAAGTATGTCACAACACATGTGATCACACTAAATAAATATCAAATCATACTAATTACAAAACGAATCAAAAAAGGGATGTGAACGTACAAAAATATTGACCACTTCACTTAAATGGGACGAGTTTAGTAGACCATTGACATAACTCCATGTACAAACCTTTAAAAAAGAGTTGAAACAAAAAACGTACTGCGAATCTAACCTGAACATAGACCAGAAATTTCACACTCATAACTTTTCGAAATCGTGTCGTACTAATTTCAGCACTTTACACGTTTACAAATCCAATATTTTCTCATACTTCAAGAATCAAATTAGAGATATTTCTTGCAAAGTTTTGATGATTTCAATGCTTCAATCATCAAAAAGGGGGAGAAGAGTTCAAGAAATGGTTGCGTCATAAATGTTATAGATGGGGGAGAAGATCAAGTAATGTTTGTAAAGTGATCAAGAATTGTTGTTTGATAAATAAAAGATGGAGCTTAAACGAGAAATTTTATGTCAAGACAGTTGATTTGAAGAAAAGTTGTTGAAAGCTGAATTGAAAAGTTCAAAGATTTCCGAAAGAAAGATGATTTTCTAGAAATTTTCTTTGAAGATAACCTGTTAAAGCAAACCGAGCTGAATTCTGAAGATAATTTCTTTTAAAGTAAAATGTTGTAGAAACTGAACAACTTCCTTCAAAAAGTCAGAAACTGAAAATTCTTAGCCACGAGCCTTAAATTCCACAAGCTTTAAAACAATCTACAAGTACTAGAGTTTAGATAACTCGATTGGGATATGAAATAAATACATATGGCCATCTCATATTTATACCGAAGAGATACCTTCAAAAAAGGGGAACAAAAGGATTGCAAGGGAACACAAAGTCCAAGAAGTATTATCCAATGGGTTATAAATTCAATAAACTAAGCATAAGCATTAAGGCCATATCCAAGCATGTAGATCTGCTCCTTGATTTATGATATGAAAAGTCTTCAAAAGTGGTTTGCCTTTATCTATCATTTGTTTGCTTTAGGCATGGGGTAGCAACCCGCTGCAGTAATTTAACTTACAAAACCAAATTCTTCAACCTGTCTCTACACTCAATAAATTGCAAAATATGACTAAAAAGTCTCAATTTCTGAGTGGGAGAATAAAAATAAGATGAAATACATTAAATAGATTCTAAAGTGTACATTGTTATGGCACTTAACATGCTTGAATATAGTTTGCCTATTTGTCTCTTTCACTCGTGCTTCTTCCATTTCATTATGGAAAAAAGGGAGGCTGATTAATTTATAGAAACAAAATCATGAAAACGAACGCATGAAAATGTCGTGTTTGATGGGTTTTTTTTCCTCCAATCTAATCATGTTTCAAAATTTGAATTTTATTCTATCGATTTTACCGTCATATGTTTACTGCCCTCATATTAAATTAGACTTGTTTTCACTATATTTACAAGTTTGTTACTAACAAATGGTATTGTTGGTCCTGTAGCTGCTTAACACGTTTGTAGAAGGGGGGGGGTGAATACAAGCATAAATTCTAAAGGTTTAATAAATTGTTTATTGATAAATCAAAATACAATTTACATGTTTGTTGCGGAATAAGATTGAGTAAAACCTAATCTAAACAAACTTAAGAATCACACAGATTGGTGCACAAGAAATAGAGAATAGAGATTAAGAGAATATAGAAAGCAAGGGTTTCTATATGTTTAGAAAGATAGAAGACAACTCTCAGATAGAGTAATGATCTTTCTATTTATACCCTGTGCATTAAATGCATGGCAGGGTACTTTACACGTGTCCTTCGATGGTTGGTTGCATGTGTCTGACTTTTGGAGACATGCTTTTGGTTGTATAATAAATAGTGTAGATATCAGAGTTGTTGTACGATTTGACGCAAAGGTTTATCTCTTCTGATATTTGTACTATGTGTGCAAAGGTAAGACAAAACAGACTTGAGATATAAGCTAAGTGATCTTTCATCGCTGAATATCTCTTTCTTCACATAGATAGAAGGAAGTTCAGCTATCACTGAAGCTTTTCCTCAGGTTTCTTCGCGTGTATGTAGACTTGTCTTGGTTTCACTGATATCTGCATCAGATCATGAGTAGACTTGTCGTTTGTTCAACAACTTTGTCTTCGATTCAGAAGTGAGCATCTTTTTGTCGTGAAACTTGTCTTCTGGGATTACGTCTAACTGTTTACTAGAGATATTATCAGCGATACTAAAAACACTCAGTATTTGATTGCTGATGGTGAAACATTTATACATACAGATGTTTAAACGTAATTTTCATTAAGTATAACAGTGGGTCATTATCAAATCACTAAGAGAGTTGGATCAACAATCTCCCCCTATTTGATGATGACAAAGTAACTATAAAGAAAATTACTTTAAGTCAAAATATAAGGATAGTCAGGACTCGTAACATACATGTCCCAATTACTATTTTGAGGGATCTTTTACAGTACTGATGAGTTGAAGTACTTCACTGAAATTTTCATTAATTTGTAAAAAGAGGTTACAAAGGGGAATCATGAAAATTATAAGTACAAGAGAAGTCCTATACTACTATAAGACTAACTAATAGATTACAAGAGGTAAAAGAGAATCTATCAGCTATGTTTTCAGGAGGTCTCTAGAGAGATCATATAATCTGGTACCTTTTCTCCTTTCCTTCTTCGATCAGCAGGTTCTTGTTGAATAAGGGTTTTGATGGGATCCGCTAATGAAGAGTATCCACACCACAAGTATAGAATATCTTATAGATGGCTTAGTGGGCAGATAGGAATTTCAGAGACTCTCTGAAGATTCCATAAGGCTTCTTTATCACTTGCCCTGATAAATAAGGTCCACCAAGAGGTTGTGATAGATCTAAAAATAAAAGACCAGGAGGAGGCCCGAATAGTGCATCCTTGGAGAATTTGATGGATGTTTCATTTCTGATAACTGCATCATTTTCAGAAGAAAAGGCACGCTTTCTTTTAACTGGTCATCGCAGAGATGCAGGAGCTGAGGGCACATTTGTTTTGTCTGCGACCCTGTTTATGAGATTTTCAAGAAGGTTTTCAACATGGCCTCTGTACATTGATCTTGATTTCTTCAATGTTTCTCTGAACTCTAACCATTCTGAATAGCTGAAGTGCTCGAGTTTTGATAGGTACATTGCTTTTACACTTCCATCTTCTCTGAATATCTCCATGGTGATAGATGTTCGGTCCTTCTTTTTCCTTCCAGAGATAGTTACGGCTGTAATCTTCATTAGATCAGATCGATGGTCGAGCTTTTTCATGCACCAATCTAGATTCGCATCACTGATCTGTTTTCTTTTAACATTTACCTCCTCTATCTCTTTCAACAAAGCAACTTGAACTTTCACTAGATTCTTTTTCATCTTGTCATCTTTGAAAACAGATGAATGAATCTCAAGAGCTTTGGCAGAAAGTCAAACTCTTCAATTGAGGATTGAAGAGGGATCTTCAGCCATAAACTCTCCAGGATGGATATCATCTCTTCTCGTCTTTGTACTACATCCTCTGACCTTTAAAGAGGTCGAGAGGGACGTTTTGGATGACTCAAAGATTCATCATCATCTTCTTCTTCTTCTTCAATCTTATTGACAGATATTGGGATTATTTGTTCTTCAGCTATTTGAGCTAGGATTATTTCAAGAGAAGTTCCCTTAAGCAGGGGAGAGAACTGTCTGATCAAAAAGAAAAAGAGTAAGAATGTTTTTGAGGAAGAGAAAGATAAAGGTTAGAAAGACAGGGGTGGATGGTAAGAAAAGAAAGATAAGGGTACTTTGGAAAGACATACATGAGAAGGTTGCTCCCCCTCACAAGTTGATAGGAGTTTCAGGTTTCCCTCTGCAGCGATTCCCTTTTGCTTGCCTTGGGATGAGGTACCTGAAGGTTTGTCCTTATGTCTCCCCCCTGCTTCATACATAACAACGCCTTTCATCGTTGGCGCTGATGATATGTTTATTGCAGAAAACCACTGAGATGGGTCTTCATCTTCATCATCATCAGCGATGATGTCGTCGTTACCTTCTTGATCTTGAAGATCAAGTTCTTCCTCATCTTATTCTTCTTCTTCCTCTTCTTCTTCTACTTCCTCCTCTTCTTCTACTTCTTGCGCTTGAGAAGAAGGAGGAGTTTGATCTTCAACAACCTTCTCCCCCTCAGCATGGGAGAGAGGTTCATCCGCTATTTCCTTATGTGCTTCCGCTGGATTTTCTTCATTGAGTTTCTTCTCCCCCTTTTTGTCATCATCATGGGGGAGGTCAGTAGAAGGAGCGACAGCAATGTCAGCAACAGGGACTTGGTGGGCATCAACCTCCAACATATCTTGACGTCTATCTATCTCTGGAATAACATAAGTGACCTGATGAATGAATTCCACTACAACATTCAGGGACACTCTGTCATTCTTAGTGAAAGAGAGACTAGGAGCGGGAGCTGGTTCATTCACTTTTGACAGAAGTTTAGTGAGCAGCTGATTTGCAGTCTCTAGCTTGTCGTTGAGGTTCTTGACTTCTCAAGTCAGGTGATCAACGTGGCCAGTGAGAAATTGGATATGTGTTGTATTTTTGGCCACGTTCTCCTTTAGCGCATTAACCTCTGTGTGAAGAGTGTTAAGCTGAGAAGCATCAACTTTTGTGGAAGTAGCAGCAGAGAGGGTCTTCAGCTCTTCACCTGCTGTATTAACAGCGGTGGTGTTGGTGTCGAGAGAGGCAACAAGAGATTCCACCTTGTCAGTGAGCTTTGTCACATGAGCATCGACCGTTCCCAATGTAGGACCTGAAAAACAAGTTAGCATTTGAGCAAAATGATGCTCAGGCTTATTTAGAGAGGTGGGAAAAGTGTATTAGTTTTCAGCGATACCTGAAGTGTCAAACATGTTGAAGAAATTCAAATCGCCTTCAAAGGAAGGAAAAGGAAGCGATGTTTAAGGCACAATAGGTCCTACATGTGCAACATTAAGAATTGGCTGCTGTAATGAAGGACGGTTAGAAACCAAAGAAATATGAAAATAAGAAATGGTGGGGATAGAAGAGGAAACACTAGTTATTAGAGAAGTTACTTGAGATGGGTTTGGAGTCACTGAGGGAATTGGGGCAGTCACCGGTGGTGTATCAACGTTTGATGTCACTAATACGGTTGATGTTGAAGCAGTTTTGGAGGAACGAGCCAAGAAATCATCTAAGGCAGTCTGTTGAGAGACCACGTCAGGTATGTTTGTCGAGGAGGTATGCTCCATAGTCTTCTTGGCCTTCTTAGAAGGACCAGTAAGAGCTGTTGATTTGCGTTTCTGAGGGGTAGTAGTGGCGGGGATAGCTGATGAAGAAACCATCGGCGTAGCCACTGAAGACGAAGAAATTTGGGAGAGTCGGAAGCGCAAGGTTTGAAGACTTACCTCTTTGTCAGCGGGCTTAACTTCTAAGGCTGGAAGTCCAACCTTGGAGAAGCTGCAGTCACCTTCTTTAGGGTACTTGTCGTCAAGGAAGAAGTGGAGAATGGTAGAGATGAAGCGGACGTAGGAAATTTTGGTGTCCCTTTCAGTCTTCTCGATCTTTGAGATGAGATCTTCGAAGATCGCTCCAGCATAGTCGAAATTTCGACCATCGATCACTGAGTAGCCCATCTGAACTTGTACTTTGCTAGCTTGGTCCAGGCATCCAACCCTTCCACATGCTTTGAATGATATGAGTGAAGATGAAGTTCAGCTCCGAGGTTATGTTTGCCTTTTGTATCTTTGTCAGTTTCTAGTTGGGAATAGTAGTGTGAGGCTTGAAGTCCCATTGGTAACCCATGAAATCAAGAAACTGTATAAGTTCAGTATCAGTTGGTGGGGCGTCGAAGCCTTTGGTGGTCTTCGAAGGAAACCAAAGAGCGGTGCGGATGGCGAGAGCTGTGATGTTCCCTGGACCATGTTGAGTATGGAAATTAATAACAGGGATTGGTTTGCCTTTCTTGCTGAGAACTTCACTGTTAGTGCGCATATTTGTTGCATACAAGATCATAAATACTGAAGAATGAAAGTCAAAGCTCAAGGCAACTCTCAAGCAGAAACTCAAAGTCAATTGTAATAAAAAGTCAAAGTGTTGTTGTATGAGTGTTTTGTTATGTACACGTTTTTTACTGTGCATGCTCTGTGTCTTGAGAGTTTGTATCCCATGTATAAATAGTGATATGACTCTGTGTTGAGCGTGTAGTTCTAGAAGTTCATCAGTTTAAAAGTGTGCGCTTATCTGAGTTAGAGAGAGAAAGTTGAGAAAACATTTCTGTACGAATTCGTTTGTGAAATATAAAAAGAGAATTAATTGAGATTGATTGTCATCTTGATTTACATTGTTATCTGGGATAACAATTGGTATCAGAGCAAATCCAAGTTGAAATCAATTGAGAAAAAATGGTTTTCGCACTGTTCATCGAGTATTGACCGAGTTTGGATTTTTGTGTGTAATTCAAGTTGTATTCGATTGAATTGAGTTCGTATCATTGTTTAGATTAATCTTGTATAGGTTTGATATCTAATTGCACTGTAATTTTCATGAATTTTGAGTTTTTGTTCATTCGAAGTTCATGAGTATGTACGCACTATAATGGGCTCAATTTGTATTTTTTAGTGTATTTTTTTGAAATTCTTTGGCCGAATTTGGTTCAAGATGTATTAGTAAGCAAATTGTTTAAATTTCGGATTGAAATTTGAAGAATTGATGGGTTTTGAGCCAATCAGAGTGATATTTTCGACTAGATCTCAAGAATTCGCATCAGTTCTTGAGGAACTCGCAGAATCCTCAAGAACTTGCATGAAGATTTCGCATAGCCATTAGATTTCGCATAATATTGGATTCTGAAAATATTCAAGTATAGATTTCGCATATGTCTGTTATGCGAAATGCCTAGAATTCGCATATGTGTGTATTGAGAAATCCTCAGAATTCGTATTGCTTTGTTTTGCGAAAAGTTAGAATTCGCATAGCATTTTCTACGAAAAGTTTTCTTGAAAATGTTTAAGGACAGAATTCACATCTAAGTGTCATGCGAAAAGTAAAGATTTCGCATCTGTGATTAATACAAATTCATTGAATTCGCATAAAGGTGCATGCTAATTGCTCAAATTTTAAAAACTTTAATGTAAAGATTTCGTATGTTTCTGATGTGCGAAAAGCTCGTGCGAAAAGTTCATGCAAGTTCTTAATTTTTTGTTATATGCGAATTCTTTATTTTATGCAAATTGTGCTTGTGTGTGGATTTCTATGCGAATTGTGTATTTCTCTCTGACATGCGAATTCCATACTTAGTGATTTTTGGAAATTTCATTTCTGAATTTTTCTAAGTGTTTCTGTATTTTTCTGATTTCACTTGGACTAACGATCATTTCAAGTTCTAATGGAAAACAGTGTAAAGATCAAGATGTCATCAAAAGAAGAGATTGCTAAACTTAAGGCCAAGATTGTCTCTCTCGAAGAAAAGATTGTTCAAAAGTGTGATAGCTACTATCAATCTTTGGTTGGAAAGATGAATCAAATTGAATACTATTAGAAGAAAGAAAATGACCGAGTTGCTACTTTCAATAGTCTTAAAGAATAGATGCATGCTCATATGGATTTACTGAAAAAGGCAACTGATTCGGGAAAACATTCAGAGTTCTTTGCTAGATATAAACAACATCTAAAACAACTTGAAAGAGAAATTCTTCAAGTTTTGAAAGAAGATAAATGGTTGGAGGTTGATAAGTTGAAGACTGAGAATTACGAGTTAATGCAAAAGATGTCAGAGACGGAAAAAGTTTTAGATTGCAATGAGAATGAAAATAAGATAAAGAGTTTGGAAGCTGCTAATGAAGAGCTGAATAAGAAGATTATTGATCTGGAACTAAAGATGGTCAAAGACAGAGATGATTTTGAGAGTGAAAAGAAAGGGTTTGCAAGGATGTTTTTTGAGTTTTCAAGGAAGAGTTTTGAAGAGAAGAAAACGGTTGAGCTTAAATGTTCCATTCTTTCTCAACAAGTGATTGACTCTGAGAAAGTAATCATAATGGAAAGAGACAAGTTTGACAAAGAGAAGAAGACCATTGAACAGAAGAATGTTGGAATTTTTAAAGAAATATCTGGTTAGAGAACGAATGCTGAGAAGGATTTTGAAGAAGAAAGAAATATATTTGAATCAAAGATTAAGAAGCTTACTGACAAGTTATCTGAACTATCCACAAATGCACTGAAAGAGCAAAATACGAAGTCTGAATTTCAAGAAAAGATTGACCTGCTCATCAAAGAACGAGACAGTTTATCTTCAAAGATAAAAGAGCTTGAAGAAATTGTTTCTATGGTGGTGGTGACTGAGAAGAAGACTCCAGAGTCAATTATCCACACATCTAGAAGTGATTCAGCTGATTCTAAAACGACAGCAACAAGCTCTCATCAAATAACTGTTTCCTCAACAAGGTCAGCCAATTCATATAATCATATTTCTACTACTAACATTTTCTTTGATAGAAATGTAGATGGTTCAGATACATTCAGAAGAAGAAGAATAAGGAGATATAGAGAAGAAAAGCTGGTTTGGAGAGTGAAACCAGTTGATGATGAAAAGAAAAGAAAGGTGAGAAATCATGTGTACATGCACCAAATGCCAAGAAAAACAGTGTACGGAAAGGTAAATCTGATCTTGTTTACTCGAGAGATCAATTAATCAGGTTGTCTAAAAGGAAATATTATTGTTCTTACTGTCATACATATGATTTTATTCATAAAACGAGTGATCATTACTGGAATGGTTCTTTCTCAATTACTCTTAATAGAACTGCAACTCGTAAACATGGACCCAAATACCAGTGGGTACCAAAGCCAAAGGATGATTCTGTGTTGCAGGCACCTCAAGTCAAGGGGGAGTAAAGAGAACCAAGGCTTCTGAATACTACAGTTCAGGACCCATTCCTCAAAGATTAAGAGTTTGATTTCTAAACACAATAGTTTATGACTCGTACTTCAATGAACAAAAGATGTTATACTCCGTGCATATATGAGATTGTACTCCGATACATGAATGAGAAGATACACACTTCAAGGGGGAGTATATATTTTTCCTGATGCATAATTTTAGGGGGAGTATATGATTTCTGATTACATCTGATCAGAACTCATACATTAAAAGTTTTACTGCTTTATGTCATTCTACTTTTCAATAAATTTTGTCAATAAAGCTTTGTACTTTGACGACTTTGTGACTTTTGCAGAATTGAGAGAGCTTAAATGATCATATCATATATGACTTAGAGCTTACTTGATGAGATTTAAGACTGATCAAAAAGGTTTATTTCTAATCTTAATCTCATACGTGTCTGAAAGAAAGACAACTTTCATATATGAAAACATGTTCTTAAATGTTCAAACCACTTCTGATTCTTAAAAGATTTCATGAATATAGAAGTATGATTTTAAATGTTTTCATGTAATTTGTGCTTCAATGTTTTATAAACCGTGTGTTTCCAAAGATTAATACTTGTGTATTATCTTTTCTATATAATTTCAACTATTCACACACACCGGTTTAAATTTTTGTTAAATATGTTATCACCATGTCTCAAATTGAACCAAATTTTTTGATGGTGATACACACCGCTTGTTATTCAACGTTTGAGCGTGATTTCATTTCGAAACATTTCTTTCAAGGGTGTCTATATTTTGATTCGTATAGACAATATCCAACTTTTGCTGACATAAGCTTTACTCGATAAATCATTCTGATTTTGATGTTTTTCATACAATGTCAGATTTTCAAACAAGTTTCATGTATTTATTTCATTCATTCAATATACTTGTTTGAAATATCTTCAATTTTTAAAATGCTCAAATCTTCATGATTACATCTATGAGGATATAGATATCTGACTTCTATTTCATATTATGTGCTTTAACTGCAAAGTTAAACCATTTTGAGCAATATGTTCTTTTAGGAAAACAACAAGGGTTCATTGTGTTAGTTTACAAGAAATTCTATGGATTCACGATAACCAGTGTTTCCTACCCAAGAAGTTAATCTTTAATGATCGAGAGGTGAGGGAAGAAAATAACTAAGTGTGGTTTGAGTGATGAGGTAAAATGTAAAAGAGAGTTTGGTTAGAAGCTAGCTCAAAGATTAAAAGAAAGAGGGTATGAGAACGGAGTAAAAGAATATCAAACTATGCACCAACTTTTTCTGAGTCGGGCAGCCACATTGCTGGTGTTTCACAATTCTTCATGAACATCATTGAAACAGCCACCTAGCCCATGCCAACTCTTGATAAAAACCCGACCAGCTACTCATTTTCTTATCAACAAGAAAATGTTTCAATTTTTCTTGGGGATGCAACATATAATCTATCTGATTTTCATTTAGAAAATCTGGATATTGAAAAGATGGAAGTTTGCCCCACCTTCACACTTCGATCATGCACAATTGAGTCTGTGTTTAACTTTTGTTGTCTCAATGGTTTACACAATTTTGAGCCTATAAAAGCAATCATCTGTGCTTAATTTTTTCAAACACAAACACGTACACACAAAGAATTTGTTTTTCTGTCAAAACGTTTATAAAATAAACTTGTGTTATTCGATGATTGAATGGAAGACCTGGGGGAGTGAACATCACAAATGCTCCTTTCCAATGTCTATTCGTTACACAAAGTGACTTCGTGTTACTGACATGCATTTTAACTGATTCATTTGTTGATTCAGGTGTTACACTCATAATTTGTCAGAATTTGAAAAGATTCAGATGAATATATTGTTGGATCAATCGATGTTCAAAGGATCGTAGGAAAGATCAGTGGTCAGATCATGTGATCCCAGATTACTAGCATACATTTCACACAAACATTTAGAACACAATATATATTGATTAATCACACGAATTACAATAGTCACATATCTAACTTTCTGCCACAAGTCTCACGTAGTGTGTGTTTTCTGTGTGCGAGTTCTTACCAATCCAGCGTATGTTCGTATCTACAAATCTAACAAGAAGACTAACTATTTATACTAAGTCAACATTCGTTGACTTTACAACACAAGCCCTTGAACTATCAAACTATTACAACTTTGACCCTCTATTTAATCTTGAATACAATTCTAGTCTAACAATCTCCCCCTTTGGATTCAAGATCTAAAAAAAATTGACAATTATCTTCAGGTCTTCTTATTTTCAAAAATATCTTCAGCAAACAATCTTTATCAGCTTTAAATCATGAAAACTTTGAAGCTTTGTATAAACTTTGATAGCGCTTGAAATAAATTTCCTCCATTGACTTTTCCAACAGATTTGACATATTCTTCACAAACATTGAAGTCTTCAAACTTTGACTAACTTCAAAACTTTCAAACTTTGTCAATCTTCAAATTCTCTTTCTTTTCTCAGCTTTTTCAATCAACTTGTAATAGACTTGCACTTTGAACAACTGAAACTTTGTATCGGACTATGAAATTTTGAAATTCTACCCCTTCTTGATAATATCAACTTTAGTCTAACTTTGAAAACTTGATATATTTCCCCTTTTTTGATGAATTGTGAGAATCAAAATCATAAAAACTTTTTTAAAATCAGCACAGTCTTTGAATGATTTCCTCCATACCATCTGATAAGCACAATTTTCATGATTAACAATCTCCCCTTCTTGGTAAAATATGAACATTTTCCACCAACTGATATGATAATGAGCCTGCCGTCAGTTCATGAAATGTATTTATCCGACTCTTTTCAAATTCAGACAAAATATGAGATCTAACCCTGAATCAACAAATGAAATAGTTACGAATGCCTGTCAGTAACACAAAGTTACTGTGTACAACAAATGTACAATTTAAGGAGCTTGAAATGACGTTCAATCCCCAGGACTTCCATTCAATCATTGAAAAAACACAAGGTATTTTCTATGAATGTTCTGACAGAAAAACATATTTTTTGTGTGCTAGTGCTTGTCTTATGAAAGAATTAGCACAATGATTGCTTTAACAAGCTCAAAATAATGTAAACCATTGAGACAACAACTGTTATACAAAGACTCAAAAGTGCATGATAAAGGGTCGAAGGTGGGGCAACTTTCCTTCTATTTCAATATCAGTATCTTTCGATTGAAGAACCAATAGAGTATTTGCTGCATCACCAGAAAATATGAAACATTCTCTTTTTGAGAAAAGAATGAGTAGCTGGTGGGGTTGTTTACAAGAGTTGGCATGGGCTAGTTGCCTCTTTCAATGAAGGTCACGAAGAATTGTGAACCAACAGTTTATGTGGCTGCCCGACTCATGAAGAATTTGGTGCAGAGTTTGATATTCTTTTACTCTATTCTCTAACCCTCTTTCTTTTAATCATTTGAGCTCACTTCTAACCAATCTCTCATTTCCATTTTACCTCTTCACACACCAACACTCAAATCTTTTTGACCCCTCTCCCCGCAATCACTCGTAAAATGTTTATATGAATAAATATATAAACATATTTCCAATGAAAGCATATTTAAAATAGAAATAACGTCTGATTTCAAACAACGTTGAATAGCAAACGGGAGTGTTACCATAGAAATATTTATCATTTGATACATGGTAATAACAAAGTCAATAAATGTACTGAATAGATGTGTGTATGAATACTTGACAAAATATATGAAAATAAAATACACAAGTATTTTTATTTAAGAAGACACGGTCAGATAAGCATCAAAGTACCCAAAGAAAAATCATTTGAAAAAAATCACACTTCTCAATTCATGAAAACATTTGAAGAATGTGAAGTGGTTTTAGCATTTAAAAACCATTTTTCACAAGTGAAAGTTTTTCATCTTTCAACAAGTGTTAAAGTTTTTCATTATTCACTTGGATACCATGGAAGTAGATGGAACGGAGTATATCAGGCTGAAGAGGAAAGATGACAAGTTTGAAGTGTATCCTACTTGGGCCAAGATTGTAAGAGTATGCTCCAGATCTGATTTACAGGAAATGTTTGAGGTGGGGATGAAATTATATGCTGTTAAGCTGAAAACTCCAGGGATACCAGTTACAAAACTTGTGATGGAATATCTATGCATGTTGTTCAAGCTAGAGGAATTTCAGCATGTTATCATAAATGTTTTCAAAACCATTAACAACTGGACTCTGTATGAAAGAAGTGGAGTATATGCCCTGGCTATGGATACAAATCACATTGAATACTTCATAGTGGATAGAGTTTACAACCATAGCAGGCTAAAGCTGCATGCTATGTTGAAGAAAAAGCTTGGTTGTGCACCAGATTCTGCAATGGCAAGATACTTGATCCAGAGAACTCTTAATCAAAGTTTGGGGCTGAATCCTGATACAGGATTATGAGCAATGGAGTTTTGGGAGCATCTGAAGAACTTGACTTCTCTTCTCTAAAAGTCAAGTTAGGGGGAGATTGTTGGGAACTGAATATTTGTTTAAGTATGATTACTGCTGCCAGTACAACATGGTTACTACTGCTGAGCCAAATTACTACTGCTTGTAGAAATTAATACTGCTAAGCATAGTTACTACTGCTGGTGAAGATTAATACTGCTCAGAGTGTTAATGCTGCTATGACTTAATACTGCTTATGTGATAATCTTGGTAAACCGCACAGATCAAGGTTTGAAGATAATCATGGAAGGTTGAAGATAATTATGGAAAAATATACTGAAGATCTTTTATGTTTTGTAATTATCTTTTATTTTCAGTATATGTATAGAATTATTCAAAATAGTTTGTAAGACGAGTATTCTAAGCTTTTGTTTTGAGAGAGAATTGACCTCAAGGTTTACAACCCTAGTTCTAGAGAAGTAGAATTCGTCTTGGTGAGCCTGTTCATCAAGATTGAGGTTTTGTGTGAAAGCTTGTAACTTTAATCATTCAATAAAGTTTACAAGTTGTGATTTCTACTTTACTGTTACATCGATATTTGAATATAAAGTGTTTTTCCGCAACTTCTTTAATATTGTTTCTGAGTTTCATTATTCTTGTTAAGAATCAGATCCTGACAAACTTCTTTTCATCCAACGATTTGGTAAAAAGGTCAACTAACTGGTAGTCTGTTTGCACAAAATGCATCTCTATGTCGCCCTTTTCGACATGATCCTTGATGAAGTGGTACCATACATCAATGTGTTTAGTCTTTGAGTGATGCACTGGATTAGATGTTATTGCTATTGTGCTCTTGGAATCACAGTAGATAGGTACTCGTTGATAGGAATAACCGAAGTCTTTCAATTGTGTCTTCATCCAGAGGAATTGCGAACAACAGCTTGCGGTAGCTACATATTCAGCCTCGGCGGTGGAAGTAGATACACAATTATGTTTCTTTGAGAAGTAGAATTCGTCTTGGTGAGCCTGTTCATCAAGATTGAGGTTTTGTGTGAAAGCTTGTAATTTTAATCATTCAATAAAGTTTACAAGTTGTGATTTCTACTTTACTGTTACATCGATATTTGAATATTAAAGTGTTTTTCCGCAACTTCTTTAATATTGTTTCTGAGTTTCATTATTCTTGTTAAGAATCAGATCCTGACAAATGGTATCAGAGCCTAGTATTCTCAGAAACCTTCATTCATCATGGACAACACAGTTGAATCAAACAGTACTCTTGTTTCAAAGGTTCCCATGATCAAACCTAATGACTTTGACATGTGGAAAATTAGGATCAAGAAGTACATCCTCCTTACAGACTTTTCTATGTGGGACATTGTTGAGAATGGTCCCTTTGCTGAAAGTAAAATTGGACAACATGGAAGAAGACCCATTCCTAATGAGTATGAACATCAGTTTCACCACTGCAATGATGCTCAGATTCTATGGAATACTTTAGAGAAGAGATTTGCTGGCACCAAGAGCACTAAGAGGAATCAAAGGGAAATTCTCAAGCAGCAATATGAAAATTGTACATCTTCAAAGAATGAGTCTATGACTCAAACTTTTGATAGATTCAATAAGTTAATTGGTGAGTTATCTACTGTTGGAGTCCAGATGGAACAAGATGATGTCAACCGAAAGTTCCTCAGATCTCTTGGAGATGAATGGACCGTGTACACTGTTTCATTAAGATAGAATGACAAATTGGAAGAAAAGGAACTGGATGATCTGTACAATGATCTGAGAGTGTTTGAATCTGAGGTGGAAGCAAAGAAGAAGCCTACTGGATATGTTCATAATGCTGCACTCCCATCAGCATAAACTGATTCTACTGCTAACCCTGAATCAATTAATGCTGCTAATGAAGTAAATCAAGAAAAAGGCAATGAATCTGTTTTTGAAGCCTTTCTTTCCAACCATGGTAACTCCTCTTTAATCAATGATGACTTGGAACAGCTTCATCGTGGTGATCTTGAAGAGATGGATATTAAATGGCAGATGGCCATGCTTTCTATGAGGATGAACAAGTTCATCAAGAGGACTGGGAGGAACAACTTCTCCCAAAGAAGAGAAGATGGAGCAGACTTTGATAAGTCAAAGGTGGAGTGCTACAAGTGTCATATGAAGGGACACTTTACCAGGGAATGCAGAAGTGGAGTGTCTCACAACAATCACCAACAAGCTCAGACTGGAAGCTTCAACCAGAACAGAAACTCTGCTCAAGATCTTGTTTCTCAACAAGGAATGGGGTTTGACTGGAGTGATCAAACAGAAGAGGCCATTCAAAATCAAGCTCTCATGGCAGAGGTATCTGATCTTCCAACTGAGGTACTCTCTAATCTCTGTTCTCAAACTTGTATAGACACTGTTAAAAGGTACAGGGATCACAACCAGAGTATGAGTGATGACCTTAAGAGGTTAGAAAAGGATAGAAAAGACTATGTGAAAATTGTTGAGAGATTTGAGGAACAAATTAAAGGGTTCCAAGCCAATGAACTTCAACACACATATGATACAAACTACTGAAAGTGGGAGCAAAAATGAGCTAGAAATCCAACTGACAAAGTCTAGAGAGGAGAATTAAATGTTGAGAGGAGAGCTAGCCAAGGTTAAGCTAGATGTGGAAAAGTTTTCATATGCTTCTAATGCCATGGATTCAATTCTAAAGGTCCAAATCCATGATAAGCTTAAACCATGAATTGGGTACAATACCACACCACCACCATACAACAACAACTACATCCCTCCTAAATCAGACTTGCTAGAGACCAAGGATAGGAAGGACTTGCATGAGGGAGCCACTAAGATAGATCCTTTAGATGAAGTAGTTGTTGAGGAAAAAACTGAGAAAGAAGCTGGTAAGAGTAAGGATAATATTGTGAGTGGCGAGATTCCCTTAGAAAATAAAATTCTTACCAATGAGGGTGGTGGAAGGGATTGGATCAACTCTGATGACGTAGAGAAGACTGAGGGAAAGTCTAAAGAGGTCCATTACAAGCAGACTACAGTTGTGAATCCTGTTCCTTGCAAACAGTGTGCGGGTAATAAGTCTAAGCCCCTAAAACATGATAAAAGGAGGGGCAATCAAAGAAATTGGAATAATTAGTGGGCTCAGAAACAAGGAGTTGATCTGAGTAGAATCATCAGACCAAAAACTTGTTTCATATGTGGCAAAATGAACCATCTTGCCAAGCACTGTTATTTTAATCCTATTAACCAATGGATAAATTTTCAAAGATCTGTGCAAAAACCCATTGGTTATACGAAGGATGAAAGGAACCATGTGGCTAAGAAATCTGTTAAATCTAAAAGCCACATGAAGAAAAAAGCTGTGAAAAGAGAGTGTCAAGATGTGGGTTCCCAAAAGCACTAAAACTGTTAGTACTGCTACCACAAATAGTGCTGCTGACAAAGATAGTGCTGCCAGAAGCAATACTGCTACTATCAATGTTAGTGTTGCTGAGAGTATTAGTACTTCTAAAACTAACATTGTTAGTACTTTATCAGATGTTAATACTGCTAACTCTGTTAGTGCTTCTAACAAGGTTAGTACTGCTAAACCTGTTAGTGTTGCTAACTCTGTTATTACTTCTAAAATTAGTACTGCTTCTAGTGTTTGTGCTTCTAGACCAATCATCTTGACAAAGTACTCCAGTAAAGAGTATTCTAAATTTAAAAATCTCATCAAAAAGGAGTGTAAGTACTTTGATGAGAAAGGGAGGCCCAAGACCACTTTGGCTTGGGTTCCCAGTCAATACTAATTTATTTATCTTATGTGCAGGGCAACCAACAGCTCAAAATGGAAAGAGCATTTGGCATGTTGATAGTGGTTGCTCTAGGCACATGACAGGGAACATGGCTTGCCTCAAGAATTTCAAGAAAATTGATGGAGGGCAGGTTGCCTTTGGTAATACTCCAGATGGAGGTAAGATTAGTGGTAAGGGAGATGTAACAAAAGGTAAGATGACCTTTGAAGATGTTTAGTATGTTGAGCAGTTAAGATACAACCTGTTAAGTGTATCACAGGTTTGTGACAAAAAGCATAGTATTTATTCACTGATTCAGAATGCATTATCCTTACTCCTGGATTCAAGGTAGTTGATGAAAAGATGATACTACTAAGAACTCCTAGTAAGGATAATGTCTATTGTTTGGATATGGAAAATGTTTCAAATGATTCATCCCTAACTTGTCTTGTTTCAAAAGCCTCTTTGGATGAATCATCACTTTGGCACAGAAGGATGTGTCACATGAACTTTAAAACAATGAATAAACTTGTTAAAAACAACCTTGTAAGAGGTCTGCCTTCAAAAGTCTTTTAATGTGATGATCATTGTGTTGCTTGTCTCAAAGGCAAACAACACAAAACTTCTCATAAGTCCAAAGAGTTGAACACAATTTATTCTTCTCTTCAGTTGTTGCATATGGATCTGTTTGGTCCTACAAATGTCATGAGCATAGGTAAGAAATCATACTGCTTAGTTATTATTGATGATTACTCTAGATTTACTTGGGCATATTTTCTAAGGACTAAGGATGAGACAAGTGGACTGATCAAATCCTTTATTCTAAGAATTGAAAACCAAACAAATCAAAAGGTAAAAGTCATTAGGTCAGATAATGGTACTGAATTTAAAAATCTTGACCTAAACACCTTTTGTGAGGAAAAAGGAATTGAGAGGCAATACATTGCTCCTAGGACTCCACAACAAAATGGTGTTGCTGAGAGAAGGAATAAGACACTGATTGAGGCTGCTAGATCTCTGTTAGCTTATTCAAAACTTCCAATTACTTTCTGGGCTGAAGCAGTTAATACTGCTTGTTATGTCCAAAACAGAGTTCTAGTAGTCAAGCTTAAGAACAAGACACCATATGAGCTTTTAAATAAAAGAAAACCATTTATTAGTTTTTTCAAACCTTTTGGGTGTCCTTGTACCATTCTCAATACCAAAACTCACTTAGGAAAGTTTGATAGCAAAGCAGATGATGGTTTTCTTGTTGGTTACTCATCTCAGAGTAAGGCCTACAGAGTGTTTAGTTCTTCTTCTAGAATAATTGAGGAAAGTGACAATGTCAAATGCAATGAGAACTCACCAAATCCTATTGGTTCAGATCCTCAGTGGTTATTTGACATTGATTCACTAACTAACTCTTTGGGTTTCAGTAGTGATGATCATGCAGGATCAGGAAGTAGAGGATCAGGAGATGAACAAGTACAAGATATTATTCCTCAGTCTGTGATCTTTCCCATACCTACAATGATCCCTGTTGAAATCTGTGAAACGGAGACTACTACTGAACCAATTCAGAGTGAAGAAGAAAGAAGAGACGAGGAGAATTCAGAGCATGAAGAGCCAGAAGTAGCTGATGAGATCCCCTCAGCTGACTTAATGACTCCAATTTAGATGTGGGAATTAATGAAGAACCTAGTCATCAGACAAGAACTCAGAAGAATCATCCTCCTGAGCTGGATCAGCAGCATACATTACTCTCTTGCTTTCTATCTCAGATTGAGCCTAAGAAGGCTTATGATGAAATGAAAGATTCAAGTTGGATAGAAGCCTTACAAGAAGAGTTGCTACAGTTTAAATTGCAAGATGTTTGGGACTTGGTGGACCTTCCAAAAGGTCATAGAGCAATTGGCACCAAGTGGATTTTCAGAAATAAAAAGGATGAGAGAGGAATAGTAATCAGGAACAAAGCAAGTCTAGTAGCACAAGGGTACACTCAGGAAGAAGGCATAGACTATGAGGAAGTCTTTGCTCCAGTTGCACGGGTAGAGGCAATTAGGCTGTTTCTAGCCTATGCCTCATATATGAAGTTCAAGGTGTATCAGATGGATGTGAAGAGTGCCTTTCTATATGGAACAATTGATGAAGAAGTATACGTCTGTCAGCCCCCTGGATTTGAAAATCCATCATATCCTGACAGAGTATACAAACTTAAGAAAGCACTCTATGGTCTACATCAAGCCCCAAGAGCATGGTATGATACTCTGTCTACCTATCTCTTGGAAAATGGGTTTGAAAGGGGAATCATTGACAAGACCCTTTTCATTAAAAGAAGTAAGAAGGACACCCTACTTGTTCAGATCTATGTGGATGACATCATATTTGGATCCATAAAAGATCAGATGTGTAGAGACTTTGAAGAGTTGATGCACAAGAGTTTCAAAATGAGTTCAATGGGTGAACTCACTCTCTTCCTTGGGCTTCAAGTGAAATAGCAAAAAGATGGGATTTTCATAAGTTAATCAAAGTATGTGAAAGACATCCTTGATAAGTATGGTTTATCAGACTCAAAGCCAGCAAGCACACCAATGGAAACACACAAACAGATCACTGCTGATCTCGAGGGGAGGATGTTGATGTCCATCTTTATAGATCAATGATTGGATCTCTCATGTATCTCATAGCCTCAAGACCAGATATCATGTTTCTAGTGTGTGTGTGTGTGCCAGATTCCAAGTCAAGCCAAAGCAGTCACATCTTCAAGCAGTTAAGAGGATTTTCAGATACTTAAGAGGGCAACCTAGATTAGGTCTTTGGTATCCTTATGAATCTACTTTTGAATTGATTGCATATTCAGACAGTGACTTGGGTGGTGCTAATATGGATAGAAAGTCTACTTCAGGAGGATGTCAGCTTTTGGGTGCAAGACTAGTTTCTTGGCAGTGTAAGAAGCAAACCACAGTGTCCTTATCCACAACAGAAGCTGAGTACATTGCTGCTGCAAGTTGCTGCTCCTAGGTTCTATGGATTCAGAATCAAATATTGGACTATGGGGTAACCTTTCTTCACACTCCAATCCTCATTGACAATAGCAGTGCTATTAGCCTTGTTAACAATCCAGTCAAGCACTCCAAAACAAAGCACATTGAAATCATGTATCACTTTATTAGAGGTTGCAATGAAAAGAAGCTTATTCAAGTTGCTAAAGTTCATACTGATAACCAATTTGCTGATCTATTCACTAAAGCTTTTGATGTGGGTAGATTCACTTTGAATGAGCTCATGTTTAAAAAGTGTTTGTATACCTGTTATTTGTTTATTTTTTTGGTGCTACTAATCATCTTTCTTAGGAAGTTTTATTGCCTTGCTCAGACTAACACAAGCTTCAACAGTGTAAGTATCGTTAATGCTGCCAGTGCAAAGTTACTACTGCAGGTTCATTATTACTACTGCTAGTCTAAGTTACTACTTCAGGTATGTGTTACTACTGCTAGTTAGTTAATACTGCTATTTGGTTACTACTGCTCTCAGTTAATAATGCGAGTGGGTCAGTACTCCTTTAACTGAAATTAGGGTTAATACTGCTTCTTTCCTAAATTCTATAAATACCCTCTTTGCCCGCCAAAAAGCTCACAACGACTCTTTGAATACTGTTTGTCTTCTCTCTAACTCTTTTCTCTCAAGCAACCAGTATGTTTCAGTCAAGAATCCTTAAGCCAGATGACATCCATGGCATTTATTGATGAAGACAATGAGATCGCAATGCTTCAAAAGCCTAAGCAGGCTGCTGGATTCCATCAAATAGTTGATTTTCTCAAGTCCAGTCATATAGCTCATGCTCTTACAGTGTCACCACAAATTTACATCGAGCACTAGAGGCAATTTTGGGCGAATGCCACCACTGTTACTAAAAACGGTGTGCAGTTTATCAAGACAAGGGTGTGTGACAAACCCTTGATAGTCTCTGAAGAGGTCATTCGCATCAGTCTACGACTAGACGATGCCTCAGGTATTATCTCTATCTCTAATGAGGATTTGTTTTCCAATCTCACAAGAATGGGGTATGAAGGCCAACTGGGTGTTTTCAAATTTTACAAAGCTAACTTTTCTCCCCAATGGCGTTTCTTTGTTCATACTCTTATGCACTGTATTTCTCGAAAAACTACTGGATGGATTCAGTTCAGTAGTACCATTGCTTATGCTTTGGTCTGCTTGTCCAATGCCATAAAGTATAATTTCTCACAAATGATTTTCAATGACCTTGTGTCAAACTTGGATAATAAAAAGAGTTTCTATATGTATCCAAGATTTGTCCAGGCAGTTATGACATCTGAATTGATGGATATGCCTCAGTCTAATGCGGTATATGTACCTAAAATCCCCAAGGGCAAGGTCTTTTCAAATATGAAAAGATCTGCCAAGGACTCGGAAGAAGTTGACACCCCATTGTTCTATACAATGATGGTGGTGTCCCACAACCAAGAAGGTATGGCATCAGGGTCAAGGCCCTCACTAGACCATCCCACTGATAGCCAAACCCAACCTTTAACCACTATATCACTCTCTCAGTCCCTTGTTCTTAAGCCAACCCCAGTTATATCCAAAACTTATACTAAGAGAAAGGTACGCAAGGCTCCTTCCCTTGTTGTACCTCCTACAAACCCAGAACCTCAAAGCCCTCTAATGGAGCATTCTCCATTAGAGAATATCCATAGGGAAACCACTTGGGTGTCTCCTAACCCCAAGGAGGTGCTCACTAAGAAGATACATGAGCATGTGGGTGAGAAGGTTGCCACTACTCCGGCCAGCACAGAGGAGGCCAGTGGTAATATCACTAAGACCTTCCCCACGACAACTTTGAATGAGCAATCATTCAAAGGTCCCGGGTGCCCAGAAACCAAGGGAATAGGTGGTGCTTCAGTCTGGCTGGAGATCCCTATTAAACATTCCAATGATCCCTCAAAATGGGGTAACACTCCTGGAGAAGGTGAGAATAGATATGACTACCAGGAATTGATTTCTGCCATGTCCAACATGGCAACTGAACTGGATTCTCACAAGAAGGTTGTGAATGAACTCAAGAAAGTCATCATCAACCAGCAAGAAGAAATTAGTACCTTAAAGAAGTTGGTTAAGAAGGTGGTTCAAAGAAGGTCAAAGCAAAGATTTGAGCTCAGAAGAAGGAACCCAGTGGATGATGCTCCCAAAAAGGGGGAGTCAGAAGCTGAGGTTAACATGGAGAATGCTAAGAATAAGGGGGAGAAACATGGAGATGAGGGGGAGTTTGCTGGTGGTAGTGGGGATAAGGTACAAGTAGTAGAAACAGAAACAGGGTTTGAAAAAGCAGCTGTTACAGAGAAATCAGTACAAACAGAAACAGTGTTTGAGAAAGCAGCAGAAACAGTTAATGATGCTGAAGCAAGCAAAGCAGCCAAAATAGTTAATGCTGCAGAAATAAATGAAGCAGCAGAAATTGTTCAAGAGATATTAACCGACATCCTTAGAAGCAATTTGGAAGAAATTGAGATAGCTGAAGCATTAATCAAGGCTAAACATGACACTCCTAAGGTCACTTCAAAGACCAAAGGAGTTGTTATCAAAGACAATGTTGAGGTTATCAAGAAAGCTAGTGCTGATAAGGTAGAAAGCAAGGACAAAGGCAAAACCAAGATAGTGGAATCTGACCAACCACTTAAAAAGCAATAGTTGGTTGAGTCAGATGAATCTTTGGCTAAGAAAATTCAGGCAGAACTTGAGCAAGCAGAAAAAGATCAAGTGGAAAAAGATAGGTAGATGGCAAGAGCTCTAGTTGCAGAGCTTAATGAAGCATATCAAAAGAGTTTAGCAACAGAGATGGCACAGAAGAAATCTGCAATTCTAAAGAAGCCTGTAATGATCAAAATGGGTGCAAAGAAGAGGCAACCTTCATAGACCTACCTTGGCACCCAAGAGAGAAAGAAGATGATCACTTTCCTCAAAGGTGTTGTGGGAGTCAAAAATGGAAATGACCAAGGAAATGACCAAGCAAGAGTTGAAGTGGAAAAGAAGATGAAAGAGAGGCATGGCCTTCAAATACAAAAACCATTTCCTGATGATCAAGAAACATCAAGGAAGGAAGCTACTCTACGTGAAAGTTTGAGGACTTTGAAAAGAACAAAAATGATGGCAAGAAGAAAACCAGCTAAGAAACCTAGAGTGGATGAGGAAGAAGCTGAGAAAGAACAGAAGGTAGCTGAAGAAGAAGGGGCACCTATGTCTGATGAACAGGAAGCTCAATCTCAGGAAGAACCATCCAGTACTTCTGATGTGAATATGTACATGGTGGTGATGGAAAAAGTACCTGAGCCTATAACAGCTAAACCGGTTGGTGTCAAGCCTCCTAAGATTATTCACTGGGATACTATGGAAGTATATGGAACGGCGTATATCAGGTTTAAGATGAAAGATGACAAGTTTGAAGTGTATCCTACTTGGCCAAGATTGTAAGAGTATGCTCCAGATCTGATTTAGAGGAAATGTTTGAGGTGGGGATGAAATTATATGCTGATAAGCTAAAAACTCCAGGGATACCAGTTACAAAACTTGTATTGGAATATCTATGCATGTTCAATCCAGAGGAAGTTCAGCATGTTATCAGAAATGTTTTCAAAACCATTAACAACTAGACTCTATATGAAAGAAGTGGAGTATATGCACTGGCTATGGATACAAATCACATTGAATACTTCTTAGTGGATAGATTTTACAACCATAGCAGGCTAAAGCTACATGCTATGTTGAAGAAAAAGCTTGGTTGTGCACCAGATTCTGCAATGGCAAGATACTTGATCCAGAGAAATCTTAATCAAAGTTTGGGGCTGAATCCTGATACAGGATTATGAGCAATGGAGTTTTAGGAGCATCTGAAGAACTTGACTTCTCTTCTTTAAAAGTCAAGTTAGGGGGAGATTGTTGGGAACTGAAGATTTGTTTAAGTATGATTACTGCTGCCAGTACAACATGGTTACTACTGCTGAGCCAAACTACTACTGCTTGTAGAAATTAATACTGCTAAGCATAGTTACTACTGCTGGTGAAGATTAATACTGCTCAGAGTGTTAATGATGCTATGACTTAATACAGCTTATGTGATAATCTTGGTAAACCGCACAGATCAAGGTTTGAAGATAATCATGGAAGGTTGAAGATAATTATTGAAAAATATACTGAAGATCTTTTATGTTTTGTAATTATCTTTTATTTTCAGTATATGTATAGAATTATTCAGAATAGTTTGTAAGACGAGTATTCTAAGCTTTTGTTTTGAGAGAGAATTGACCTCAAGGTTTACAACTCTATTTCTAGAGAAGTAGAATTCGTCTTGGTGAGCCTGTTCATCAAGATTGTGGTTTTGTGTGAAAGCTTGTAACTTTAATCATTCAATAAAGTTTACAAGTTGTGATTTCTACTTTACTGTTACATCGATATTTGAATATTAAAGTGTTTTTCCGCAACTTCTTTAATATTGTTTCTGAGTTTCATTATTCTTGTTAAGAATCAGATCCTGACAAACTTCTTTTCATCCAACGATTTGGTAAAAAGGTCAACTAACTGGTAGTCTGTTTGCACAAAATGCATCTCTATGTCGCCCTTTTCGACATGATCCTTGATGAAGTGGTACCATACATCAATGTGTTTAGTCTTTGAGTGCTGCACTGGATTAGCTGTTATTGCTATTGCGCTCTTGGAATAACAGTAGATAGGTACTCGTTGATAGGAATAACCGAAGTCTTTCAATTGTGTCTTCATCCAGAGGAATTGCGAACAGCAGCTTACGGTAGCTACATATTCAGCCTCAGCGGTGGAAGTAGATACACAATTATGTTTCTTTGACGTCCAGCTTACCAACTTGTCGCCTAAAAACTAACATGATCCAGACGTGCTCTTGCGATCTAGTTTGCATCCTGCATGGTCAGCATCTGTGTAGGCAGTTAGATCAAAACTAGAACCCTTAGGATTCAAAAGGCCTAACTTGGGAGTATCTTTGAGATACCTAAGAATTCTTTTTACAGCGACTACGTGAGATTCCTTCGGGTTCTCTTGATACCTAGCACAGAAACACGTGACAAACATAATATCCGGTCTACTTGCTGTTAAGTATAATAATGAACCAATCATGCTACGGTACACTTTTTGATCTACAGATTTACCAGACAAATCAGCATCCAAAAGTGTTCCTGTTGCCATTGGTGTTTTCATCACTGAACTTTCAGATAAGTTAAATTTTTCAGGATATCTCGAATATATTTTGACTGATTGATGAAAATGCATTTAGGTAACTGTTTTACTTGAAGACCAAGGAAATATGTCAATTCATCCATCATTGACATTTCAAATCGAGATTCCATGATTTTTGAAAAGTTTTTACAGAATTTAGGATTTGTAGAACCGAAAATAATGTCATCCACATAAATCTGTATTATAATCATATCTTCACCTTGCTTTTTCAGAAAGAGAGTTGTATCGATTGTACCTTTCTTAAACCCTGAAGCGAGTAGACATTGGGTTAACGTTTCATACCAAGCTCTCGGTGCCTGTTTTAATCCGTATAGTGCTTTGTCTAGTACATACACATAGTCTGGGTGTTTTGGATCGATGAAGCCATCGGGTTGAGAAGCATAAATTTCTTCATGCAGAATCCAATTCAAGAATGCAGATTTTACGTCCATTTGATAGACTGTAAAGTTCTTTTGGGCTGCGTAAGATAGAAAGATCTGAATAACTTCAATCCGTGCTACAGGGGCAAATGTCTCGTTGCAATCAATTCCCTCCTGTTGGAAATAACCCTTTGCAACGAGGCGGGCTTTATTTCTAACCACAACTCCAACTTCATCTTTCTTATTTCTGAAAATCCACTTTGTGCCAATCACTGATTTTCCTTCAAGTAGTGGGATAAGTCGCCAGACCTTGTTCCTCTCTAATTGTAGAAGCTCGTCTTGCATAGCTAAAATCCAATCAGGATCGCGCAAGGCTTCTGATGCTTTCTTTGGCTCCGAGGAACTAAGGAAACTCAAATATAGACATAAATTTGCAGATGTCGCCCGCGTTTTAACACCCCAATGTACGTCACTGATAATGTTATGTAAGGGGTGATCTCTCATCCATCTTGTAGTGCTCGGAAGTGGTTGAACAGAGATCTACGTCATAATCATATTCATCGTATATTGCAGGAACAACCTCATATGTACTCGATACATCTTGTACATTTGTTTCTGACTGAAATAATTTTGGAGCAGTAGAAGAAGTACTCGAGACTTCTCTTCCAGAATTTGTATCTGCAGATGCAGAATTTGAATTAGAATTGTCAGAAATAACAGGTGTAGAGGTACCTGATGAGGCTATTGTAGTGATAGGTTCAGACGGTCTACAAATAACTTCTGTAACATCTGGGACCTCTGATGTTGATGCCAATATGTCTGATTTTTCAAAATCTTAACAAATATCCATAAATGCATCAAGAAACAGTAAATCTAACTCAGATGTTACATTAAGTGAGTTAGAAAGCTTAGTCTTTGACGATCCTTCTATTTAAGCTTGAGTTCTGAACTGCTATGTTCAGAAGTCAGAGCAGATGATTCATCAAATGACACATTCATGCTCTCCATGATAGTCTTGGTTCGTCTGTTGTAGAACTGATAGGCTTTTGACATCAAAGAGTATCCTACAAAGTATCCTTCGTCCGCTTTCTTGTCAAACTTGCCAATATTATCACGGTCCTTTAAGATGTAACACCTGCAACCAAAAACGCGAAGAAATTTAATATTCGGCTTTCTATTATTTATATGCTCATACGCCGTTTTCTTATGTCTTTTGATTACGATGGTACGATTTTGAGTTAAGCATGCAGTTGCAACGGCTTCAACCCACAGATACATTGTAAGGCCAGAATATGCCACCATCATTCTCACAGCTTCAACCAAGGTTCGGTTTTTTCTTTCAACGACACCGTTCCATTGAGGTGTGTAGGCAGCAGAAAAATTGTGAGAGATCCCAACCGATGTGAGATAACTTTGAAGCATATCATTCTTGAATTTTGTGCCATTATCACTTCTCATCATCTTAACCGGCAGTTGAAGTCGAACCTGGATCTTTTTTATAAAAGCAATAATTAATTCTGGTGCATCAAATTTATTCCTTAAAAATTCCAACCAAGTGTATCTAGAGTACTCGTCTATCATCACAAGTATTAACTTCTTCCCATTAATAGACCGAGTTCTCATTGGCCGCAAAGGTACATGTGAATAAGCTCCAAAGGTGTTGAGCAAGAGAATTATATCTTTGCTTTATGTGAACTGCGTTTCATCTTTCCCATCTCGCAAGCGGGGCAATGAGAATCTTTCTCTAACCTCAGTTCTGGTAGACCTTTTACTATACCATGTCTCGCCAACTGATCTATCGCTTGAAAATTCTGGTGAGAAAGGTGCCAATGCCACATCCAACTTTCAGCTTTTGAAGATTTGGCAATTAGACAAACAGATCTAGTAGCAGAAAGTGTTGGAAAATGCACTGCATATAGATTGCCTTGACGTTCTGCTCCAAAATCCTCACAACCGTCCTTGTCTTCACTGAAACAGCAATCAACAGTAAACCGAACATGGAATTGACTGTCACAAAATTGACTTGTGTTGAATAGATTATGATCAAGTCCATCTACAAATAGTACTTTCTTGATTGCCATGGTGTTGTTTTTTCATGAACCGTGTCCTCTAATGATTCCATTAAGCTCAAAATTTTCAAAGCTGACTATTCTTGCAGGTTCCTCAACATAGTTATGTAAAATATGCTTAAATACAGTCATATGTCTCGAGCATCCTGAATCAATGTTCCACAGATGTGATACCTGCAAAAAGAACAAATCACTTATTCTTAGGTACCCATATCCAAATGGGTCCTTCTTTGTTAGCTTCATGCAATTTATTAATATCATATACCTTAGCCTTTATTCTCCACTCATACCTAGGCTTCGGTACCCATTTCCAGATCATTTTTACATTAAGCTCATGAAATTTCTGTTTTCTAGAAGAATAAGCATTCTTAGCATGAAAGACTTTAGCATGTTGCGTTGAGGATTTGGAGACAGGTTTAGCTCCAGATGCCTTTTTAACAAATTTAGACTTAAGAGGAATGGAGTGAAATGTAAAGGCATTGTTACCACAGTGTTTACATATAAAGTTCTTGCGAAAAAATGTCAACAATTTTGATTTATCAACCTGAGTACAATTATTCATACAAAATTGACATTTAGAATCGTTTGAACTAGTACACGTCAGATCAGCACTAATGGTAACATTACAATCACTTTTATCAACTTTCTTTTCACACTTTTTCTTCCTCCATTCTCCTTTATCATTTTGCTTTTTTAAATCTGAAACAAGAAATGAAAATTGTCAGTTTTCTTCTTAAAAGATGAATTTTTCTTTAAAGTACCAGAAGACTCGCCTTTCTCAAATATGCTTAGAGGATATTCAGGAGTTTCAGTATAAACAACAGAGGTTTTGGAATTAGTAGTTTGAAACTCTGGATTTGAATGAACATTCCATTTCTGATATTCAAACATCTTTTTCTCATTCATATTTTGGTTAAACAAATCAACTTTTAAACCATTTAACTCTTTTGATAGTTCTTTGTTTTCCTCAAAAGACTTGTCAAGTTTGAATTTGAGATCACAATTCTCATCTTCCAACTCTTCAATAGTCTTTTGAAGATCTTTGATTTGTTTCTCAAAAGTAGATGTTTGATTCATCACATAGTTTGATTCTAACTTCTCAATGATAGAAACAGGATCTGAAACATTCATCATATTTTCAAAAATCTCCTTAGTCATTTTCTTTGAAAAATCAGTTTTAATGCTATGATTCGTGACATTTAAGCACTCATCAGTCTTAATCTCTTTTGGAGATTCAAAAGTGATTGATTCAGATATTGGAATTTGTTTCTCAACATCAGTGTCTGATTCATATTCATCATACTGACATTGAGTTTCAGGTATATCTGTTTCATTGATGGTTGATTATGTTGGTGATGGTGTAGAAAATAATGATTGAAACTCAACAAACTCAGTTTTCCTGGTTTTATAACTTTTGTGCAATTCATTATAAGAAAAACCAACAAATTTAAAAGTTGAAATTGAATCAGCACAACTCGATATATCATCATCAATCACTTCTTTACCTTTACAAGAGATGTCAGACTTGTTTCGGCTTTAACAAATGTGTTAGAGCATGAATATGTTGGATGCAAGATCATAGAAGCTGGATGTCAAAGTTCAAGAAGTTAAAGCTGAAAGTCAACTCTCATGTGGAAGTCAAAGTCTTGTAATAAGTCAAAGTTGTAGTATCCTTGTTTTTGTTTAACGCGTGTGTTTAGCTTATGTTTATTAGACTTATAGATAGTAGTGTTGTAAGTAAGCGTGTGATTAGAAGTCTTGATTCGCAGATTGTAGAGAGAGAGTTTTAGAGAGAGAAAGCCTTCTGTACGAATTGAGAATTGGAATTGGAATCAAATCAGGTTGAGTAATTGAATTCTTGTCATCTTGTTTGTTTCTGTTGAATTGGTAAGAACTTGATTAGATTGGGACATTATCAATTGGTATCAGAGCAAATCTAATTTGAAATCAAGAAAAATACAGAGTTCGACACAGTGTTCATCGAGTCTTAATTGATTTTGAGTATTTGTGTGAATTTAGAGTTGTAATTGGTCTTGTTGAGTTCGTTTTAGGATATAGATAAATCTTGTATAGGTTTTGTGGTGAATTGCACTTTAATTGATTGACAATTTTTGATTTTTTAGAGTTTCGAGTTTCACGAGTTTTATAGCACTGTAATTGGATTATCTTGTAAAATGAAGTGAATTTTCTTGTAATTCAGTGTTAGGATCCGATTCTAGTTGTGTTAGAGAGCATTGTGTCAAAGTTTCAGATCGAAACTTGGGGTATAGATAGGTTTTTGAGGAATTCAGAGGTGTTTTTCATCGCAGATCTGAAGAATTCGCAAATCATTTCAAGAACTCGCAGAGAGAAATCGCATAAATAATTGGATTTCGTTTAATCTTTAATTTTCGCATAAACTTGATTCTGAAATTTTGTAAGTGTTGAATTCGCAGATGGGAGTGGCACGAATTGCATAGTCTTCGCATAGCAGAGTCGTGCGAATTGAAAGAATTCGCATAAGTGTGTGTACGAAAAGTATTTTAGAACATCTTCAAAGGAAAGAATTAGCAGAACTTGTATACGAAATTTTTTTCAGAAATTTCTGACAGAATTCGCATAAGTCTCTTTTGCTAAAAGTTTTTGAGTAAATTTTTTTTAGTGTAGAATTCGTATAAGGTAACATACGAATTCTTAAGAATTCGCAGGTAACTATATACGAATTCCTCAGAATTGGTGTTAGAGTGAGATACGAATTCTTGTGTTTCAAAATTTTCAAAGTCTAGAATTCGTATAAAGGGGTTGTGCAAAAAGTTGTTTGCGAAAAGTTTGATCTTCAAAAAATTTCAAGTCTAGAACACGCATAGAGTTGTATACGAATTCTGTAAATGTTCTTGTGTGCGAATTCTAGATCAAATTTGTGTGTAGTGTGTGAATTTTACAATTTGTGCAAATTATTCATGGGAATTCATGTTTCTCACTCTAGTGTGCGAATTCCACACTTAGAGATCTTAGAAATTTTCTTTTTGAATTTTCTTTCAAGATTTCTGTATCTTTGTGTGATTTCAAATTGGAATAACGATCATTTTCAAGTTCTTATTGAATATTTGAAATAACAGGATGGCTTCTAAGGATGCTCTCCCGATTGGTATGGATGTAAAACCCCTGTTTTGTTCAAAGGGGAATACGAGCAATGGAAAGACAGATTTTTAGACTACATTGACCGACACACAAACGGGGAAAATATTCTGTTGTCTATTACTGATGGTCCTATGATTCCTCCTACCATAGAGATATCGGATGAAGATTCTTCTGATAGTGAGGATGGAGATGAGGACAGAGTCAGAAAGACAAAGACCGTTCCTAAAGATTTTTCTCAGTACACTAATGAATAGAATAGCATATTCAAACCTGATAAACAAGCCAGATCTCTTCTACTTCAGAGTATTCCAAATGAAATTTACATCAAGATTGATATCTATAAAGCGAATGCCAAAAAGATGTGGGATCAACTGCAAAAGATGATGATGGGTTCAAAAATTGGCAACCAGATCAAAGTAGCAAATTGAATCAACAGCTACGAGGAATTTAAGGCTAAAGAGGATGAAAGCCTTGATGATACATATGAGCGGTTTGTTCTTCTTCTAAATGAGTTGTCAAAGAATAAGATTAAGAAGAAGCGAATCGAGAATAACGTCAAGTTCCCCAGCATTCTACAACCCGAGTGGAAAAAGCACACTCGCAGATAGAAACAGATGAAGGACTTGAGTGACATACCTCTACATAATGTCTATGAGACTTTGCCACAAAATGAGGAGGAAGTTGAAGAGAAAATGAGTGAGAAGAAAAAGAAAGTTGAGAAGGTTGTTGATCCCATATCTTTGGTAGCTGGTCAGAAGGAAAAGGAAAAGAAAGATAAGAAGAAAAAGAAGAAGATAGTGATTCCCATTTCTGATTCTGATTCTGAGTCTGATTCTAATAGTGACGACGGGGAGAACCTCAAGCAAGCTATGTTGCTATTGACCCGTGCTTTTCAGAAAAAGTTCTAGAAGAAACCGGGATCAAACTCACAGAGGCATTCTTCTTCTGGGTCGAAGAATTATGAACATAGGGAGAGAATAGAAGGAAAGAGATTTGAGGAAAAGAGATATGTGGAGAAGAAGCTAGATGAGAACAAGAAATATCTGAATGATTATGGGGATGAGAAGAAAACAGATGACCTGATTAAATGCTACAACTGCGGAAAGATTAGTCATTATGCCAATGATTGTAGAAAGCCTCAGAAACTCATAATACTATAAGAACAAGATGCTCTTGGCCAAGCAACAAGAGGTGGGCAAGGCATTGATGGCTGAAGATGAGTTCTGGATGGATTATTTAGATGAAGAAGAAAAGGATGAGACAGCACACATGTGCTTGATGGGTGACACAGTGAAGTATGATGATTTTGATAAGGAGACAGCTGAAGAGGTACTACATCTATCTGAATCTGATTATATGAGTAAAATGGAAGCCATGATGGTCGAACTTCAAGACCTACAAACAAACCTGAAAAGGGAAAAGAACAGAGTTGTTGGAAACAAAGATCTGATTGATTCTCTAAACAAATCTGCTTCTGATCTTAAATTGCAAAAAGATTGTTTTGAAAGTAAGATTTCTGATTTTGAATCTAAACTATCTATGTCTGATTTAGAAAAGCAAGAATGTGTTCTAAAAGCTCATATTTTGCAGGTAGAAAACAAGAACTTAAAGAAAAAGGTAAATGGTTTGGAAGCCAAACTTTATGCACGAGGACAAACAGATCAAACTATTTTTCTAAACACACCTAACGAAGAGGCTGATTTTAAAGAGAAATGGTGACTCCGTTACGATAACCCCCATTACTTAAAGAAAGCCATCAGAAAACAACCAGCATTGTATAATTCTATTTTTTTTTGTTGCTGGTAAATATCATCATTTAAAACCCAAATTTGTTACCAAGTCATCGGATGAGGTTGAGGCTAAAGTGGATGAGAAAAGAATGAATTTAAAGAAAATGCAACTACCATTCTACTATCAAAAGCTGAATGATAGTTATATTTCAGAACAACCAAAATCTCTTTCAAATGATTATTTTGAAAGCTATTCGATAGAATAGTTGGATGCAAAACCTTTAAAATCTAAAATTTATGTTCCTCCACTTATTTTAGAAAGCAAAATAATCGAGCTTGAAAATATTTTATCTGATGAAAGAATATTGGTTGATATCGAACGAAATGTATTTTCAACTGTTATAAAGAACACAGTTTTAAATGTTGAATCTCAAAAGTGTTCTGAATCTTCTAAAGTACCTCAAACCTCTGAAGTTGATCTTGATGACTTATTTGCGTCTGCAAATGATTTTTTAAATTCTGATGATGGGTGTGTTGATGAGATTGATATGTTTGACTTTATTGCTAAACTTCTAGATCATTCTACTTTTGTTATAAATGGTGAAGCATTACCAAGTGTGTATGAAATTGGTGAATCATCGAATATGGTTGGTGAATCAGTTTATGTGAATGCTGATTACTATGCAAAAGGTAAGAAGCAAAAGAAACGGCGTTCACCGAAACAGAAGAACACTGGTAAGCTTACGAAAAGACAAGCTCCTAAATCTGATTTTCCTAACAAATCTAAATCTTTTGTTTCAGATTTAAGAAAGAAAAGGTCGGAAGGTCGAACAGAATGGCGACCAAAACAGAAAGTTGATGAGAAAGAAGAGTCAATTTCTGATATGGATTGTAATAAATCTACTAGTAGTAATTCTGATGTAATTGGTATTGTTGCTTCAAATAAACAAAACCTTGTAATTTATTACAAGAGATATACAATAAAGCAATTACTCCAATTATCTCGGTCTGCTACTAAGTTCTCTACTTATAAACGGAATGATTTTGTTTCTCACCAATATTCTGCTGATTGGTATGGTACTTATCATGTTTTTTCTTATAAGCCATATTCATCAAAAGTTTATCAACAGTTCAGAGGATCCATATACAAATGGATACCAAAATATTGTGCTAATCCGTTAGGACCCACTTTTAAATGGGTACCTAAAGTTTTTATTCCATGATTTCTCTTATGAAGACCCGTCATATGTGGTACTTGGATAGCGGGTGTTCTAAGCATATGACCGGGGAAAAATATTTATTGTCTAATTATACAGAGAAATTTTGCGGGAATGTACGTTTTGGCAACGATCAGTTTTCACCAATTTTAGGCTATGGTGATGTGGTTAATGACAAAGTGACGATTACGAAGGTGAGTTACGTGGAAGGATTAGAACATAACCTGTTCAGTATTGGCCAGTTCTGCGACAAAGACTTAGAGGTAAATTTCAAGGCCAAGCGGTGTTCTGTACGTACTGATGATGGTAAGGAACTCTTGGTCGACACTCGAAAGTCTAACCTCTACACGATTAATCTATCAAAGGTCCAGACTGACAATCAGGTTTGTCTACTATCAAAAGCCACGCTGCAACAAAGCTGGTTATGGCACCGAAGGCATTTTCACCTGAATTTTCGTTATATCAACAAATTGGTCACGGGTAAGCTAGTCAAAGGACTTCTGGAGCTTAAATATGAAAAAGAACATCTATGTGAAACATGTGAGAAAGGAAAGATGAAGAGAACTTCTCACAAGCCTAAGCCTGAGCAAAGTACCGGTTCTCCACTAGAATTGCTACACATGGATCTCTGCAGTCCAATGAGAACGCAAAGCATAAGTGGCAAGAAATATGTCTTAGTTATTTTGGACGATTACTCACGATATACTTGGGTTAAATTTCTGAGATCTAAAGATGAGACGCTCGATGTCATCATCAGTTTCTTAAAGACTACCCAAGTAAATCTGCAAAATCCAGTCAAGCTACTTAGAACAGACAACGGCACAGAGTTTAAGAACAAAACTGTGGAAGATTATCTCGAATCGGTCGGGATAACAAATCAATTCTCTGCTGCTAGAACGCCAGAACAGAACGGAGTAGTAGAAATACATAACTGAATGCTAGTCGAGGCCGCTTGTACTATGCTGAGTCAATCCGATTTACCTTGGTTTCTGTGGGCAGAAGTTGTTTCGACTGCGTGCTAGACACATAATCGGTCCATAATACATCGCTAGTTTGGTAAAACACCATATGCATTAATAAGTAATCGTACACCTAGCATTAAACACTTTCATGTTTTTGGATGTAGGTGCTTTGTACTTAATGATCGAGAGAACTAGAACAAGTTTGGACGGAAGGCTGACGAAGGCTTCTTCATTGGTTACTCTCAAATATCTGCTGCATACCGGGGCTTCTGAACAAAACATTTCAGAACCTGTACTTATAGAAGTGTTAGCTTCTGGACAAATCAGTCCAGAACCTGTGGGTAATGAGACTAATTCGGATAAAGCATATACTTCTACATTTCACTTATCTAAATTAGATTTATTGTTTGAATTCTTTTACGATGAGTTTCTTGGATCTAAACTTTCTAATCTGTTGTGGTTGGCAAGTCAGAAGATTCAATAATGACTAATCATCCAACCATTTCAGATGTATCAACTGAACTAGTTCCCCCGGTTCAGCAAGAAACTCAAGTTCGAATAATTACTCCTTCAGTTGAAGTTGTACCTGAGCATGTTGAAATAGAAGTTCCTACTTCAGTTGGATGCAATGTGATGGATAATCAACAGACTAAACAAGTTGTTCCAACTGAAACTACTGTACAAGAAACTTCAACTGCACCCCCAACAAGATTGGGTAATTTCCATGCAAGAGGAGTTGAACCAGTTTGAAGCTTTAAAAGTCTGGAGACTTGTGCCAAGACCTGAAGGTAAATCTATCATCGGCACAAAATGGGTATTCAAGAATAAAAAGGACGAAGATGGTATCGTGATTAGAAATAAAGCACGACTTGTCGCAAAAGGCTACAGGCAAGAGGAAGGAATTGATTATGACGAGACTTACGCTCCAGTAGCATGCATTGAAGCGATCAGAATGTTTCTTGCGTATGTTGCTCATAAAAACTTCACCGTCTATCAAATGGACGTGAAGACTGCCTTTCTTAATGGCATACTAAAGGAGGAAGTCTATGTCTCACTACCATAAGGCTTTATCAATTCAGAGAAACCAGATCACGTCTACATCTTGTATAAAGCACTTTATGGTCTGAAACAAGCGCATTGAGCCTGGTACGAATATTATCAAAGTTTTTGGTCAAGTCGGACTTCACGAAAGGTAAAATCGATACTACTTTGTTTATTAAAAAGGAAAAAATCCGATATCATTCTTATTCAAATATATGTGGATGACATTATATTTGGCTCAACAAATCCTAAATACTGTAAGAATTTTTCAAACCTCATGGTGTCAAGATTTCAGATGAGTATGATGGGAGAGATGAATTCTTTCTCGGATTACAAGTCAAACAATTTTCAATGGGGATTTTCATAAATCAATCCAAGTACATTTTCGATATTCTTAGAAAATTTAAAATGGAAAATTGTACAACAATTGGAACCCCGATGGCACCAAGAACTAAGATTGGCATAGATCCTTCGGTAAAAGCAGTCGATATTAGAACCTATAGAGGGATGATTGGTTATTTGATGTATTTAACTTCACGTAGGCCAGATATTATGTTTTCTACATGTTTATGTGCGAGATATCAGGCTAATCCCAAAGAATCCCATATGTCTGCTTTCAAAAGGATCTTTAGATATCTGAAGGGCACTGCAGATCTTGGTCTATGGTATCCTAAAGATACTAGTTTGGAACTGACAGCCTACTCAGATGCAGATCATGCAGGTTGCATGTTGGACAGGAAGAGTACATCGGGTTATATACAGTTTCTTGGAGATAAACTCGTTAGTTGGGCATCAAAGAAACAACTGTGTGTTTCCACATCAACGGCTGAGGCAGAGTATGTTGATACTGCAAGTTGCTGCTCTCAAGTGTTGTGTATGAGAACGCAACTATGAGATTATGGCTTCAAATTTGACAAGATCCCGATAGTATGTGACTCTAAGAGCGTCATTGCAATATTAGCAAATCATGTACAACATACAAAGACCAAACACATAGACGTACGATATCATTTTATCAAAGACAATGTCGAAAAAGGTACAATAGAACTTTATTTTGTAAACATTGATTATGAGCTTGCAGATTTATTTACCAAGCCTCTCGACGAAAAGAGATTTAATTTTCTTGTCTCGAAACTTGGTATGCTAAATCTCAAGACATAATCTGTGATTACCTACTAAAGTTTTTCTTATTGTTATTTTTCTTCATTTCTTTATTTTTAATATGAAAGATATCTGCACTTTAAGGTATGTTCATGATTTCAGGGGAGTGATAGATGATGAAAAAGATGATTTGTTAGTTGCAGTTCTATTAGGAGAAATGTAGAAAGAACCATACCATTTATCCACATAATTTTTGCAAACAAAATCATTTGTACCACAGTAAGAACAATTAATTTTCTTTTGAACTTTCCAGATCAATTGATTAACAGTATAAACGAGATCAGGTTTGCCAAAAGTTTTACCTTTAGGAGCATTGTTCTTCTTTGCAATCGGTGTATGCTCAAATGATTTCGGTTCCTTCTTCTCCTCTATAGATCCTTTCACTCTCCAAATCCATTTTTCTTTGTCTTTCTCATCTTTCCTTCTCCAAAGCATTTTCTGCTGAGACTTGTTCTTGTTGATGTTACCTGAACCATCAATAGATTTGTCATAGAAAAGGTTAGAAGGACGAATCTGTTCTTTATGTTTAGAAGTATGATTATCATTTGCAACAACCAAAGGATTATTAGAAACATTTGTAAAAAATGAACTTGCAGCTGATTTAAATGAACATTCTGATGCAGTTGGATCATCTCTTGGTGATTGAACAATTGATTCTGGTGTTTTTTGCTCTGTCAACTTCACCTTGAACATTATCTCTTCAAGTTCTTTGATCTTATTGACAAATTGTTTCTTTCCTTTGTGAGTAGATCAAACTTCTTGTGCAATTCAGACTTCGTCTTCTTCTCCTTCATAACAGTTGATGATAGTTCAAATAATTTTCCTGTCAGCTTTTTTATCTCATCCTCAAATACTTTTCTTCCTTCATCAAAGTTTTCTCAACACTCTTTCTTTGTTCAGAAATCTCTTTGAACACACCAACATTCTTTTGCTCAACTAACTTCTTCTCTTTCTTAAACTTATCTCTCTCCAGAATGATAACTTTCTCAAAGTCGGTCACTTGTTGAGAAAGTTTGGAACATTTTAGTTCTACCATCTTCTTTTCTTCAAAAGACTTTCTTGAAAAGTCAGAAAATTTCTGAGCAAAATCTTTTCTTTCTATTTCAAATTCTTCTCTTTCTTTCTTTGACTTCTTTTCATCTCGAGATATATGTTCTTTTAGTTCAGGAATCTTCTTCTGAAGCTCAACATTTTATTTTTCAAACTTGTTTATCTTCTCTTGATCTCTATTGTTGCCTTTCTTTTTGGTTGCTTTTTCTTTCATCATGTTAATCTCAACTTCAAGACTAAATACTTTGTCTTTCAACTGATCTCTTTCAACAATGATTTGTGAATTTATCTTTTTCAGACAGTCACAAGTCTCTCCAGCAATGTTTTCTATTCGTCTGAGATCATCAATCTATTTTTGCATCAACTCCTTCTTTGACCATGTAGAATTTGTATTTAGTCCTTCAAACTTCTTTAGATTTGTTTGCAGATTTGAAATCTCTTTTTCTTTAGATTCAATGATCCCTGCAAAATTTATTTTGGAGTTAGCAACACAATCTAAGCAAATAAAATCTTTCTTTAAAATTTTAGAATTATCTTTCAATTTGTTAATCTGATATAGAAGAGATGAATTCTGAATTTTCAGATTCTTATTTTCTGCTTCAAGTGCTGGAATATCTAGTATATAAGCGATAGCATAGTCCCTTTTCGTCAATACATTATTTCCCTTCTCATCAATATATGGCATCTTGAAATCTGTAGAAAAACGAGCTAGAAATGATCGTTAACAAAAATCAGAAACTTTAATCACAATCAGAAATATGTCCCCCTACGTAGACATGGCAATTCGTATCACTCTTATATGCGAATTATGCATTTTTCGCACGCAGGCTTATACGAATTCTGAACTTTTCGTATATAGGCCTATGCGAATTCCACACTTTTCGTATATAGACCTATGCGAATTCTTGACTTTCCGTATATAGGCCTATGTGAATTCTTGAGTTTTCGTATATAGGCCTATGCGAATTCTTGACTTAACATTTTCAAAATTCAAGTTCTATGCGAATTCTTCCTAGACCCATGCGAATTACTCAGATCTTGCTAGTTCTTCATGCGAGTTCTTCAAAGTACGATTCGAATTTTCAAAAACTCACCATATCTGATTCAAACTTCAATCAATTGATGTCAAACTTCACAGGATAGATCACGATTATGTTCTGAACAAACCTTTGGCACCAATTTCACCCAAACAACAATGAATCAAAGATCTTGATTCGAATACAGTAGCCAAAATGTCGAACTCTAAAACTTACAAATTCGAGAAATTGAATATGAATTACACTGATTTAGCCTGTACGATCTGAACAAAAATCATTCTAAAACATCATACGATTACAATACAAGAAAAAAATCAACAAAAACAGTCCAAAATCAAGATTTCAATTCAACTACAAATTGCTCTGCGAGTTCTTCAATTTCTGAGTGAAAATCAATCTTTCTGAAATTTTTCTGCTCTGATACCAATTGTAGTTCCAGTTTCAAGCTCTTAATAGACACAAACAGTTAATCCAAATGCCATATTCATTGATCTTACAGATTTACAATTCATACAATGAATATTCTCCCTGTATGCACAAATTCTCTCTCTACAATCTCAAGTATTTTTGCGTATGACTTAATAATTACAAAGACACTAAGCTATTTATACTAAGTCAATAACGGTTGAATTTACAACAAAACCCTTACACTTTACAACAATTACAAGTTAGACCCTCCATTTAATCTTGAATACAATTCATATCTAACAATCTTCATCATCATCATCATCAGCTGCGTCATCATCTTCTTGATCTTGAAGATCAAGGTCTTCCTCGTCTTCTTCTTCTTCTTCATTCTCTTCTTCTAAAGCTTGAGAAGGAGAAGGAGGGACCTGAACTTCAATGGCTAAAACCTCAGCTATCTTCTCCCCCTCAGATTGAGAAGCAGGTTCTTCCACAGCTACCTGAGCCACATCCGCTGTATTTTCTTCAGAATTAATCTCCCCCTCTTTGTCATCATCACGAGGGAGGTCAGCATTTGTAGGAGCAGTAGCATCAGCGACAGGTGTCCGACGGGCATCAGCCTCCAGCTTGTCCAATCATCTTTCAATATCAGGAATAGTTGAAGTTGCTTGATGAATGAAATCAACAGCAACAGTCAGCGACATCCAATTGTCATGCGTAAAGGAAGGACTTGGAGCAGGAGCTGGTTCATTTAGTTTGGCCAGTAGCTGAGAGAACAGCTGATTGGATGACGCCATCTTGCTGTTGAGATCATGGACTTTGCCAGTCAAGTGATCAACATGGTCGGTGAGGAATTGGAGTTGATTTGTGTTGCTGGCCATGTTGTCCTTCAATTGATTGACCTCATTTTGAAGGGAGCTCAGTTGAGAAGCATCAGCTTTAGTGGCGGTTATTGAGGTTAAATTCTTCATCTCTTCACCTACCTGATTAACGGAAGTGGTGTTGGTATCAAGAGAGACAGCGAGACTTTCCACCTTCTCACCAAGCTTGTTGACCTTGGCGTCAACAGTTCTCAAAGTAGGACCTGAAAGAGAAATTAGTAGTTGAGCGAAATTATGCTCAGGCTTATTTAGAGAGGTGGGAGAAGTGTATATGGTTTTGGGTTTACCTGAGGTGTCAAACATGTTGAAAAAGTTGAAGTCCCCCTCAAATTGAGAGAAGGGCTGAGATGTTTGAACAACAATAGGTCCTGTATTAGTAGCGACAGAAGCTGGCTGCTGTAAAAATGAACGGTTAGGGACCAAAGAAATAGAAGGAGAAGTAATGAGGATAGAAGGAGAAACACTAGTGATTATAGTAATTACCTCAGCTGTATGAGAAACTTGAGGAGTTAGATGGATCACCGATGGTGTAACAGCGATTGTAGTCACTGGTATCGTTGTGATGGTTGCTGATGTGGAGGAGCGACCCATAAAATCATCCAAGGTAGTCTCTTGAGAGACCACCTCAGGTTCTTTCAGCGAGGGGGTTGACTCCTTAGTCTTCTTGGCCTTTTTAGAGGGTCCAGGAAAAGCTGATGACTATCTTTTGAGAGGGGTGGTAGTGGTAGAGATAGCTGATGAATGAACCATCGTCGTGACCGTTGAAGTAGAAGATGTGGAGGAGAGACGAAGGCGTAAGGTCTGAAGACTTACCTCATTTTCAGCAGGCTTCACTTCTAGGAAACGGGGACCAACTTTTGAGAAGTTGCAGTCGCCTTCAGTTGGATTCTTCTGACCAAGGAAGAAGTGTAGAATAGCAGAGATGAAGCGGACGTGGGGAATCTTTGCATCCCGTTCAGGCTTCTCAATCTTTGACATGATATCGTCAGATATGGCTCCGGCGTAGTCGAAATGCTTTCCAGCCAGCAGCGAGTAGCCCATCTGAAGTTGGATTTTGCTGGCTTGGTCCAGCGATCCAATATTTCCACTCATGCTTTGGATGATGTGAATGAAAATGTAGTTCATCTCTGAAGGCATGTTCGCCATCAGGATCTTCGTCATCTTCTTGTTTGGAATGGTGGTTCGAGGCTTGTTGTCCCACTGATACTCCATGTGATCCAGAAACTGAATCAGTTCAGCGTCAGAAGGTAGAGGGTCGAAGCCTTTTGGAGTTTTGGAAGGAAATCGTAGTGCGGTGCGGACAACCAATGCAGTGATGTTCCCTGGGGCATGTTGAGTACTGAAGGAGACGGAAGGGATAAGTTCACCTTTCTTGTTGACTACTAAGCCCTTGTCAGCAGTGAACCAGAATTGCTGAAGAAGGGTTTTGCTGGGCTTGGGATCCACTTGCAATGCATAGGATAAGTAGGACTGCTTCAGAAAGTTGGCAGCTTCCACGAGATGAGGGAATTTTTCAGCATCAAAGTTCAGACGTGCCAAATGGTTGTTCTTTGGAATCTCCGAGTCAACGAGGGCGAACTTGACGTTCTTGGAAGAAACAAATGTAGATTGGGCCATTTCTGGAATAGAAAAGAAGAAAATTGAATAGAACAATTAGAGTCTAAAAACATTTTAAATTATTTTACCAGTTTCGTTTTGAGGAAAGAAACATGAAAATAAGTTTGTTTTTAGATTAGAATAATTATCTTAAGGATAACAAAGAAGAAGAATAGTCGTAGGACCAAGGGTATTTGCATAGAATAGAATCATAAAGAAAATGATTTTAACAATGAAAAACACTTTGAATCAAAAACAATAGAAGTTTTAGAATCAAACACGTGTTTTTATTAAGAAAAAGATGAAGAACAAAAACCTGAAAGTCTTGAGGATCTGAAGATTAAGGAGTTTGCTTTTGTTTGTTTGAATGCCTTGAGTACTTTTCTTGCCTTGGAAGTTTTTGAGAGCATAAAAGGCAAAAATGTAAATGGAATTCCTTTTATATGAGGAGAGAGAAGGAATTTGGAGTGGAAAAAGGAGGTCATCATGACACGGACACGTCCCATGAAATTGATTGGACATGAAGTGCAACGGACGAACGTGTCAGAAAAAGGTGTGCCATGGATTATCGTTTAGAATGAAGTCATAGGAGAGAGAAAACGTTTCGTTTTTAGAAAATATCACTGATAGAAATTCAAAGATAATTTTTCTTTTCAAAGGATCACTGACAAGAAATATCAGTGATAAGATTTGTTTATCGAAAAGCTTTTAACCACATGAAGAAATTCAGTGATTGAAGATTTTGATTTTTGAAAAACGTCTTACTGAATAAGATTCAGCGAAAGAGAATGAGATAACATACCTGAGAGTTAGAAACATTTAGTTAGAGATTATATGATGAAGTGGAACGTATTATTATTGACATAATGCATAAAACCTGAAGATTTAATCATCAAGATTCAACATTCCAAGTTCGCTGATGAGAAAGTTAAACCTTGTCTCATCAAGAGGTTTGGTAAAAAGATCAGCTAGCTGATAGTTAGTAGGGATAAAGTGAAGTTCAATATCACCATTCATCACAAGATCTCTGATAAAATGATATTTGATCTCTATGTGTTTCGTCTTTGAATGTAGCATTGGATTGTTTGCTATAGCGATGGCACTACTGTTTTCACAATAGATAGGGATTTTGGATAGCTGAAGGTCATAGTCTAATAGTTGATTTATCATCCATAAGACCTGACTACAACAACTTCCAGTTGCTACATATTCAGCTTCAGCTGTGGAAGTGGATACTGAATTTTGCTTTTTACTTGTCCAACTTACCAGCTTTCCTCCAAGAAGTTAACATCCTCCAGTGGTGCTTTTTCAATCATGTTTGCAACCTGTAAAATTACTATCTGAATAACCAGTGAGATCGAATCCTGAATCTTTGGGATACCAAAGACGAGGTAAGGAGTTCCCTTAAGATATATGAAAATCCGCTTTATAGCGATCAGATGGGATTCCTTGGGTTCTGATTGATAGCATGCATATAGACATATATAGTACATCATGCCAGGTCGGCTCGCTGTAAGATACAGTAGGGAGCCTATCAATCCTCTGTAGGAAGTGACATTTACAGGTTTTCCAGTTGGATCCTTGTTTTATGTCAGGGGAGGTGCCATATGAGTTTTCATCGCTGAAGTTCGAGTAAGATCAAACTTCTTCAGCATATCTTTTACATAATTACCTTGATTAATAAATGTACCTTTATCAGTTTTCTTGATCTGAAGTCCAAGGAAGTAAGTTAGTTCACCCATCATACTCATTTTATATTCTTTCTTCATTCTTTCAGTGAAGCGAGTAACAGAGATGGGTTAGTAGAACCAAATATTATGTCATCAACATATATTTGTACAAGAATAATGTGAACTTTTATATTTCTGGAAAACAAAGTGTTATCAATTTTTCCACGTTCAAATTTCTCAGTGATAAGAAAATAAAAGAGAGTGTCATACCAAGCACGAGGAGCTTGTTTTAACCCATAAAGAGCCTTATCCAGCTTATATACATAATATGGATGCTTAGGGTCATAGAACCCTGGGGTTATTCAACATAGACTTCTTCATTCAGCTTTCCATTTAAGAATGTTGATTTTACTTCCATTTGATATACTTTGAAGTCTTTGAAAACTACATAGGCTAAGAATAATCGAATTGCTTCGAGCCTAGTCATGGGGGCAAAGGTTTAATCATAGTCTATGCCTTCCTCTTGTCTGTATCCTTGAGCAACTAGTCTAGCTTTGTTACGGGTTATAGTCCCATGTTTATCTAATTTGTTTCTAAACACCCATTTAGTGCCTATAAAAGATTTATCAGATGGTCGGGGAACAAGATTCCAAACTTTGTTGCGTGCAAACTCGGTTAGCTCTTCTTGCATGGTGTTGACCAAGTTTGGATCTCTGAGGTCATATCAGTCTTCTTTGGCTCTGTAAAAGAAAGAAAATTAACAAAGTGACAGATGTGACATAAACTTCTTCGTGTCTTAATACCTGTTTAAGGATCACCAAGAATTTGATCTATGGGGTGATCTCTGATCCATCGCTGAGCTGGGATATGATCGCTTACCTCGGGAGTTGGATCATCAATTGGAATGTTCACTGATGAAGAAACTTGAGGTTCTTCATCTAGCAAAGGTTAAGTGTCAGAAAAACCATTATTAATTGAGATGCTTTCAGAAGAGGGAAGTTCTGATGGAGGAAGTGTGTTTAGAGAAACAGCTGAAACCCAAGAGGTGGATTCAGCGTTAGGAGGTATGATGTTTGGATCTTCATCAGCATTGGGAGAGTTAGTATGCTGATGAGGGTTGAAGAGAGGTTCTGTTTCTCTATAATGAAAGAGCATCCAAGCATTCAGTTCTTCATTGTCAGCGATAGGTTTAGAGTTCGCTGATCTGGATTCGTCAAAGGTGACATGAATTGTTTCTTCTACAGTTTGTCTTATCTTGTTGAAGACTTTGTAGGCTTTGGAGATTGAGGAATAACCAAGAAAGATTCCATCATCAGCTTTTGGATCGAACTTTCCAAGAGCGTCTTTGTTGTTTAAAATGAAACACTGACAACCAAAGATGTGTAGAAAGCTGATAGAAGGTTTTCTTCCATGAAAGATTTTGTAGGTCGTCTTTCTTAAACGTTTTACTATCAGTGACATGTTTTGAGTAAAACAAGGAGTGTTGACAGGTTTTGCCCAAAACTGAGTTTGAAGATAAGAACCGTTAAGCATAGATCTTGCAGCTTCAATGATCGTTCGGTTTCTTCTTTCAGCGACACCATTTTGCTGAGGAGTTCTCACAAAAGAGAAATTGTGAGAGATTCCCTTACTCTCAAAGAAATTGTTCAGAGAAATTGTTTTTGAATTTAGTTCCATTGTCACTTCTTATTGAGAGAACAGTTAGATTATTCAGCACTTCCATCTTTTTAACAAAAGATATCAGTTCTTCTAGAGTGTCACTTTTACAGCGAACAAAAAATTACCCAGGTGTAGCGAGAATATTCTTCTACAATGACAAGTGTGTATTTATTTCCAGCTAAGGATTGAATATTGGCAGGGCCAAATAATTCCATATGCAGAAGTTGAAGAGGACGTGTAACTGAGGAAACTTGTTTTGATTTAAATCTAGATTTAGTCTACTTTCCCTTTTCACATGTTGAACAGAGAGATTCATTGGCATATGAGTGCTGAGGAAGACCGGTGACTAGTTCTTTTGAAGAGAGAGAATTCAGTGTCTTGAAGTTAAGATGAGATAGCCTTTTGTGCCATAACCAGTTGACATCTGAGGAGGCCGTAGGAGAAAACAAACGTTTTTAGTGGTAGTAGAGTCCATATCTATTACATAGACATTTTCCATAAGATAACCACTAAGAGCGAGCTTTCCTTTTTCATTCATCACTGAACATGCTTTCATACAAAAGCGAACTTCGTAGTCTTTGTCACATAGCTGAATGATGCTTAGAAGGTTGTGCTTCAGTCCATCTACTAAAGCGACTCTGGAGAAGGTAGTTGTTCCATTGCTGACAACCCCAAACCCTCTGGTATAGTCTATTCCATTTCCACCAAAGGTTACTGAGGGACCTTTCTCTTCCTTGTATTCATTGAGCAGGTATTTTTGTCCAGTCATGTATCGAGAACATCCGCTATATAAATACTAGATGCCCTTGAATCCCTGCAAACATAAGGAATATTATTTTCTGATTGGTACCCACATTTCAATAGGTCCAGCAATGTTAGTGGAGATGGAAGGTTCAGCAATCTTCATGGCATTTTAAGATTCAACTTCAGTGGTAACCTTCACTTTGGTTATTTGATTAACATTAGTGGTATTTTTCACCTTAGCAGATTTCTCAGCTTTGGTTACCTTCTTAGCCTTGGAGGCAATCATCTTCACTTTAGTTGTCTTTTCAGCTTTTGTGGTAGTAGGACATTTACTAGCAATATGGTCAGTAAGTCCACAGTGATATTATTTTCTATAGACGAAATTTTTCTTGTGATTATGAGAAGTTGAGTTAGAAAACTTGAGATGAGCAGGACTAGATCCAAGAATGCCCTTAGCATAAGATATCGGAGGAACTTTCAGTTCTTTGGATTTCTTGGGCTTAATATCAATTTTCAGCTTTGGAGTTGATCTCTGAGATATATCAGTGATTTTAGTTCCTGAGCTAGAAGATTGATCTACTGAAGGTTTGGAAAGGACTTTCAGTTTTGCTTTCTTTGCTGCCTTCTAAGGATGAGAGATGGATTTCCCTTTATCAGCGAGCTTATAGCTTTTTCATAAGTCCTCAGGAATAGGATTGGAAGTTGAAGAACAATGAGTAGACGAAGTGTCAGGGATTCAAGAGACAAACATTCCAAACTTGAGCATGGAACAGTCTCTGTTAGTTTCATCCGTTTCAGGATGATAACCGAGACCAGTTTTGTCATTTGCAAGGAATTGAGCCTTAAGGATTTCAGTGATCTTGGTTGAAGATTTACACCATCCCTCAACATTTGCCTTTTCTGATTTTAATGCAGCGATGGCTTGTTCGCATTCAATGCTGATACTTTCATTTACAATGACTTGATCTTTTAAACTTTCCTCTAGAAGAGTTAGTTCTTTGATCCTTTCATGACATTTCTCTAATTATTCAGTTAAGTCGATGTTTTTGTTTTCAGCTAGAGTTTTGCCACTTATTACATTGTACAAGTCTATTGTCAACACATCTACTGTGCGACTTCTCCCAGCTTCAGAAAGAGAGGGATTAGTAGAGATTGATACCTGATAGGAGATATAGCTCATGGAAGTTCCTATTGGTTCTTCCGCTTCTTCTTTAATCTTAGCTATAAGACAGAGATTAAAAACATCTTCTTCATCAGAACTAGATTCTTCAGATTCAGCCTAGTCATGCTCTTCAGTGATAAGACCTTTACCTTTTTGCTTAAAGTTTTTCAGCTTTTGATATTTCTCTTTCATCATAAGGTATTTGCTATCGCTGGTTTTCCTGGAGGTAGAACGTTTGAAAACTTTCTTTGACCTGCATTCACTTGCAAAATGTCCAACTTTTTCATAGTTAAAGCAAGTGGCAGTAACCTTATCAACAGGGGTTGATTTTGGCTTGTCTGTTAAAGAGAGAGGCTTATTTCTTCTGAAATTGCTCTTTCCTGCAAACCTTTCGAAAGAGTTTGTAAAGAGTGCTAAGGATTCATCAAAATATGAAAGATCAGTGTCTGATAATTCCTCAGAGTCAGAATCTAACTCAATGATAGTGGGAGTAGATCGCTGAGATGGAATGATCTATGAAGAGACTAAAATGACAGGAGTGCTTTTGGAGTCTTTAGAATCTTTTATAAGTTTCATCTTCAGAAGATTTGATTGCTCATAGTTGAGAAATATTTCATACAAGGTGCTAAGAGAGAAAGAATTTAACTCTTTTGTCAGCTTGAGACACATTGAGTAATTATTCCGGCTTTCAGGATGACATTCCAAGAATTTAGTTAAGACCTTAGAGTTAGAGTAGGTCCTACCAACAGTTCTTAGATCAATGATTAGACAGTTAAATCTTTTGTGAACATCAGATAGGGATTCATTCTTACCACAGATAAAACTTTCATATTGTCTTACCAAGTTAATCTTTCTGGTTTCATGGATTTCAGTGGTACCTTCATATTGAACACATATGGTGTTCCATATTTCTTTAGAAATTTTTAGATGCATGATGGGATGAAAGGCTTCATCAGGAAGAGCCATTGAGATAATGGTTTTTGCTTTAGCATCTAAACCGACTTTCTTTTTATCTTCATCACTCCATTGTATTATTTCCTTAATAGCATATCTTTCAGGGATAGCAGGAGTGGTGGCAGTAGCTGGAACTGCAGCTATGATGGTGAAGGGTTCATAAAGACAATTTGCTACGTATTCAAGTATAATGGGATCTACACCTTCTAGAAATAACATCATTCAATTTTTCCAGAGAGCAAAGTTATCTCTGCTAAACTGAGGAGGTTTTGAGAGAGAACCATTATCATAGTAGTTAGTGTTTGTGTTTAGTTCCATATTGAGAATAGCAAGGAAAATAATAAAGCAAGATCTTGTTTATGAGATTAAACAATCTGCTCTAATACCACTTGTTGGTCCCGGAGGTGCTTAACAAGTTTGTAGAAGGGGGGTTGAAAACAAACACAAAATTTAAAGTTTAATAAATTGTTTATTGATAAATCAAAATACAATATACAAGTTTGTTGCGAAATAAGATTAAGGAAGAACCTAATTTAAACAAACTTAAGAAAAACTAAGATGGTTACACAAGAATTAGAGAATGTGGAATAAGGGAAGATAGAAAACAAGGGTTTCTATATTTTACAGAAATATTGAAGGCTTAAGGCTTAAGGAAACTCCTAGATTGAGTTGTGATCGTTCTATTTATACCCTATGCATTAAATGCATGGTAGGGTACTTTACACGTATCCTTCTCTGGTTGGTTGCATAAGTCTGACTTTTTGAGACATGCTTTTGGCCGTATGATGAACAGTGTAGATATCAGAGTTGTTGTACGAATTCTTTCAGATGTATGTCTTTTCTAACATTCATACTATGTGTGCATAGATTAGACAAAAGAGACTTGAGTTATAAGCAAAGTGATCATTGATTGCTAGATATCTCTTCCTTCTCAGAGATAGAAAGAAGTTCAACTATCGCTGAAGCTTTTCCTCAAGCTTCTTCGCGTGTGAGTAGACTTGTCTTGTTTTTGTTGATATCTGCATCAGGTCATGAGTAGACTTGTCTTTTGTTCAGCAACTTTGTCTTCGATTCAGCAGCGAACGTCTTTTTTCGCGAAACTTGTCTTCAGAGATTACGTCTAACAGTTTACATGATAAATCATCAGCGATACTGAACATACTCAGTATTTGATCGCTGATGGTCAAACACTAATACATACAGATGTTAAACGTAATTTTCACTAAGTATTATAAAGGGTCATTGTCAAATCACTAAGAGAGTTGGATCAACAGTAGCCTAATCAACAGGGGTTGATTTTGGCTTGTCAGATATAGAGAGAGGCTTATTTCTTCTGATATTGCTCTTTCTTGCAAATATTTTGAAAGAGTTTGTCAAAAATGCTAAGGATTCATCAAACTCTGAAAGATCAGCGTCAGATAATTCCTGATAATCCAAGAATCACTAAATCTCTAGAGAGAGAAAGTAAAGAGAGAGAGAATGAAGCACAAAGTGTAATCTGATTAGAAGTGTGTGAAACCTTACAAAGACCAAAGCCCAAAGAGACTTAAATACCCTAGTCTTATACAACACATATAAGCATCCTAAACATTGTATAAGACCAAGCCTATAAATACAATGATTACTATAAAATCAGACTTAACAATCTCCCCCTTAGTAATCATTGGCGCTGTGATCTTCAATATCCATCTTCTAAATCAGCATGGACCATCAAAGCGACTTTGCGAAGCTTTCTGACTTTTTTAAAAAAAAATCTTCTCAGCATCTTTCAGTTTGAGTTATCTTTGCTGACTTGACAAGACTGGACCAATTTGAAATAAACTTGAAAGAACAGTTGATTCATCATCTTGTGCTCTAGACGACACACCTCTTTTAAATGACCTTGAATGAACAGTGGTGGTCGGAGCAGGAAAAGCAAAATAACTAGTAAGCTGAGAGAATAGAATCTTGAGTGAATCTTGATCAGCAGATAAACATTTGAGCTCTTTGTCTCTTTAACTTCTCCTTAACTTCTCCCCCTCATGACCTTGATGATCTGGATCAACTTGGTCATGCAAATGTTGGAGATGAGACAGCTTAAGATCTACAAAATCAAAGGAAAGGAGGAAGAGGGAAGATTTGCGCGACACGTTGGTGGCGCAAAGTGAAGTTTGCGCTAGACGAAGGTGGCGCAAAGTGAGGTTTGCGCTACCAACTGTTGGCGCAAAACTGACAAACTCAGCAAAATTTACTTGATAAGCTCTTTGACTCCCCCTACACAAATGCACTAAATTTGACAATTCAAGTTAGCATTCATATAGAGAATCAGATACTCCCCCTCAAAAACATATATTATTTTTCATAAAATTCTCCTTATTCACTCCCCCTTGAATAATGCACAAACCCATTTATAAAGATATGAGAACACAAGAATTGAAACATCAATGTAGAAAGAAAAATAAACTGAATATATATTTCGGAACTACTAAATATATAAAAATTTAAACATAAACAAATAAAATTCTACTTAGTAAAATATCACAATAAAATCCATCAGATAAAATCAAATGTATTTGTTTGGATACAGAAACAAGTTTTATTGCATATCAAGTGAAGACATGTTCAATTTCAAAAACTTTCATCAATCTAATTAGTGTGCTCTCATGCGAACTTTGATTAGCTTCAAGAAAATGCAATTCTAAAAATATAATAGAAAACTTTGCAAATAATCACACTAAGCCACCAGAAATTAAGACTTTCACAAATTTACAGGTTTATCGCAACTCAGAAATATCACCAAGTATCATGAGATGTGTGCTCATTGGCATCTTTTTAGCATTGTACACATTGGATCTTGACATGATTGTGCTCTTTGGCATATTTTAAGATTGTGCACTTTGGCATCTTTTGAATCAAGAAGTTTCTTAAGTAAAGAACATGCCGTAAACGTAACTTTCTATCTGACCCTATTGCAGGATTTGAGTCAGCCGTTCCCAGACCAATTGGCCTTAGGGGACTAGGTGTCAAGAATCCCTTGGAACTTACTCTCCCAGATCAGAAAGGCTACATCGACACATCCTAAACCCATTCATACCAGTAGAACATGACTTTCGATCTGATTCTATAGAAGGATTTGGGTTCGATCACTCCCAGATCAAATGACCTTAGGGGACCAGATGACAAGCATCCCACATAACTTACTTTCCCAAACCAGAAAGGTCACAGGTACAAACTTTTAAACTTAGGGATTTCTGATTTTATAAGAATTTAATAATCATCTCAATCACAAAGTTTTACGTCTTAGTGCTTAGCCCATATTTTCATTGCGATCCAAAATTCTGACTGTTTAGGTTTTCTAAGCATCGTAAACTATAAATATTCCGAATCACACAACTTTAAAGCAATATCAAAAGCTACAAACATGTTGCTGACTTTTCGACATTTGTTAGACTTGAAATGTGAACATATAAAAACTTTAATATAAACAAAGCAACTTGAAAATTTATCCATGACACACATTTTATTCGAAAGAAAGAAAATTGTAAAACTTTTACTTTATAGAATAAAACTTGTGAAGGTTTAAACTTTTAAATTCAACATGCCGAGATTTTAAAATAGAAACAATTGAGAAAATAAAATCGGCAGGTTTATATTCAGTTGAAACAAAATATAATTCAATAATATTATCTTTCACATAATGTATAAAAAAATTTGTGTCTCTTTTGAAAAAAAATTTGGGTTAAACAAAATCAGGGTTTGAATAAGATTGCTCAGATTCTTTAAAAAATATGACAAAACTGGAACAACATCATTATCAGAGATAAATGCAGCGGAATAAAGTAGATGCACTCACAGTTTCTCATTAGTCAGAAGCTGAAAAACATTGAATAACGAGTCCTAGACTGACATGTCTAGAAGTCAAAGTCTTTTGAAGTACGGGTTCTGAGCTGAATTACTCAGAAGCCAAAATTCTCTTACTCCCCCTTGACATTAGATGTCTGCAACTTAGAAGCAATTTGAGATTTTGGTACCCACTTGAATTTGGGCCCATGTTTGTTAGTTGCAGTTCTTATGGGAATAAACTTCTTAGATTTAACATATAAAGCACGAAGGAGATAATCACAAAAATGAACAGAAGAATCAGAAGAAGATAAAGCATAATCATCTGAACTAGAATCAGAAGAAGAATATGAGACATTTTTGGAAATTTGAATCATTTGCTTTATAGAGTATTTTGAAACTTTATTACAAACAGCAAAAGAATCAGTTTTATATTATTTTTCTACATATCTATCCTCATCAGTCTGAGAATCATCTGATGTCCGCTTGGATCTCCATATCTGCTTGGAATGAGTGCTCAAAGTCCTATCTAAAAACATTGAAGTACAAGAATTAGAATTATCAGAAATGACTGACTCTTGTTTCTTTGACTTCTTTTACCTTCTTCTTTTACGCTTTGATTTATAATAGTCATCATTGAGCGTAAAAGATTCATCAAGAATTTTCGATTTAATATCAGAATCAGAAGAAGCAATTTTATCTAAGGCACCCATCTGATCATCAATACATCTGAACTTACCTCGGAGTCAGATAAAATTTGAGAAAAGTTTTCAGATTTTGGAAATTCCTTTTTGTTTTCCTGATAATCAGAAGAATGGCCAGAAATAGAATCTTGTTTTTGAGAAAATAAATTTTCTTCAAGACTTGACGTCATAAAAGAAAGAAAGATATCAGATTCAATTTCTTTTAGAATATTTTGATCTTCCATTTTATCTTCAAGGTCAATGATTTTGCCTTCTAATACTAAAGGGGGAATATATCTCCTAGAATCATAAGAAACCGGAGATACATATTCCTTATCAGAATTATTGTCAAAAATATCAACAAAATCATCAGACACCGAAGACTTGATGGGAGATATATCATTTAAACCTTTTCTGCCTCTCTTTGATTTGTCAGGAAAATATTTTGCATTTTCATGCGTATAAACAAAAGGAAATTCCTTGTGCGTGTTTTTCATTCTTTTCTCATTTTCGATTTCTAACACTTGCTTTTCATTCATCCAATCAATTTTAAATTGAGGAGCATATTGAGCAAGAGTTAGATAATCGTATTTATATAAAGTTGGGGATTTTTTAATTGCATTGTTTAAACAATGAGGATTTTCAAAACCAAGTCCCCATTTTTCTTTTATAGACTCATAACTCCTCGGTTTGTTCAAATAAATAGTTTGTTCATATTGGTTCCTTCGATATAATTTTTCTTCTAATTCGTTTATTTTAGTCGAGAAATTATCTTTTAAATTGGTCATTTCAGTCAAAGATTCAAGATAAGACTTATTTGATTTTTCTAAATCATCTAATTTCTTTTAAAAGATGTCTTTTGTATGAATCAAAATAGATTTTTCATCTTTCAAAGAAATTTGTAATTTATCAATCAAATCTTACTTTTCTGAATTTAAATTATTTTTAGATAATAACTTCAAGCATAAATCATGTAAAGCAGTAATTATAATATCCATCTGTGAGGAAATGAAATTGTAATCAAAATCAGAATATACCTCATATTCATCTATGTCAGAATCATCACTTTGATCTTCTCCGTTGAATCACATTTGAGCAATCTCTACATTTGCAGCTTCATCATCGGAGTGATCCAGCCAAAACTCTTCTTCTGCTAGCAAAGTTGTTCCATTCTCTCTTTTCTCGGTCAGTTCCAATTTCTTTCGATAGTAAGCTGTGTCCCGAACTTTCTTCACTCTACACTCCTTAGAGATGTGACCAGGCTTTCCACAGTTATATCATGCAACAGGTTTCTTAGCCTCGAGCACTTGAACAATCTTAGAACCAGAAGTGAAGCGAAGATTGTTTGAACCCGACCTAGGTTGGAACTTCTTCTGATAATGTTGTGAGAGAAGGATCATTGCTTTCTGAAGCGCCTCGCCATCATCAGTGGCCCCGTTGTAAGCATTATCAGACAATGCTTGTTCTGCCAGTTGTTTCGTGATGAGAAAAACCGGGTCCACTGATTTCTTGTTCTTCTTGTCCAGTTTGGCCTTCTTTTCTATGACAATGCACTCATCTGTCAGCAAGATCTCAAACATCTCTTGGATTTGCATTGTAGAAATTCTTACATCATTCCTCAAGCGATGGCAAGATTTATTCCATTCTGGTTAAAGTGCATTGAGGAATTTCAGATTTGTCTCAAGCTAAGTCTTTTCCACTTTAATTTTCCTCAGATCATTAATCATGGCACATAATCTGTCATAAGTAGTTTTCAGTGACTCCCCATCCTTGGCTTTGAATTCTTCAAAGTTGTTCATGTAACGAGTATGTCGGAGTTGAGTAGCAACTTAAGAACCAAGCATAATCTTTTCTAGTTGTTGCCACATAAGATTAGGATGATTTTTGAAACAATCAATCCTGTTGTAGATAGAGTTTGGCAAGACCAACATCAGATTTGCCTTTATATCACGATCAGCTTGATACTCCGATAACTCATCTGGTGTATACTCTTTGGTAGGATTATATAATCCAGAAGCCAAAATGGGTTTTTCAAATGGTCCTTCAGATAGAATATTCATCATGTCATTTCCGTTCTTTTGACGCTCGATGAAGTTCAGGAACCGATCTTGCCACTGTGTAAACTCGTTTTCATCAATCAGCACCGGAGGATGATTTCTGTGCCCAATGACATCATGAGATCGTTCTTGTAGAATTGAGCTTCATAAGCAAACTTTGCATAATCCATATCTCATAAATCCAGAAAAAATGTTGTCTTGACTGAGTTGGAGCAAACTAGAAGATAGTCGCGAGCAGTTGGAGACGCAAACTTAGATTTGTGTGAGCTGAAGCTAGAGAGAACTTGACTTTGCGTGAGGCACTAAAGACGCAAACTAAGAGTTGTGTGAGCCGAGAAAGACGCAAAATAAAGGTTTGCGTGTCAAACGGTATGTTTGCGTGTATAAGCAGTGATGCAAAATAAACTTTGCGTGATACGTGTTTTTTTAAGTGTTCTTTATTTTTTTTAGTTTAGTATAAATAGTGATTAGTATGTTCTATTTTCCTTTTCTCGCTCCAATTTCATTTTGAAACCATTCTTCACTGTTCATCTTCCCTCTCTAACTCTGTGCGTCGTTTCATATTATAGATTTCTGTGTTGATCTTCAATCAGGTTTGTTTCTATTTTTCCTTGTATTGTATTTGATTGGTATTTTTTTTAGTATAACTTTGCTTGTATTGGATTTTGGTTTCATTTCAATCTTCTTACTGTGCGTGTTTTTCATTTTTCGTGCATTGTTCATCGTCTCTTCGATCAGAATCGTGCTTTTTTGTTAAATCAATAGTTGGGTTTGTCTTAGGTTCTATTTTCGAACATAAGTTATGTTTTTTTTTTCTTTAATTTGTTGTTTGTTGCTTTGATTTTACGTTTGTGTTAGTTTGCGATTGTTCATGTGAAGTTTTTCAAAATTTCATCGTTTTTGGTGAAAAATGATTCAAATATGTACTATCTTGTTCGAAAATACTTAACTTTAGTACATGTATTAGTTTCGAATCTTCATTTACCTTTAAATCTGTTTTATTTGAAATTTTGTGAAATCTCAGATGAACTCACGCAAACCGTTATGTTCTAGGGTTTTTGTGTATTCTGAGAATAACACAGTCAGATTTGCGTATCACGTTGGTCACGCAAACCTAAGTTTGCGTTACCTGTTGGTCACGCAAACCTAATTTTGCGTTACCCGTTAGTCACGCAAACTTAAGTTTCCGTTATATGTTACTCATGCAAACCTGATTTGCGTTATGTTCTTGACACGCAAACCTCGTATGTTGTTGTGGTTTTTTATTTGAAGTTTAGTTTGCGTAACACGTTGGTCACGCAAAGTCTACTTTGCGTTACCTGTTGGTCACGCAAAGTTTCCTTTGCGTCACCTACTTGTCACGCAAACCTTTGTGTTTTGTGTTAATGAAATTTTTCAGGTCAGGTTTTCTTCACAAGTTTATCATGCAAACCTCGTTTTGCGTTATCAACTGAATATGCAAACCTCAGTTTGCATTTCATGCTTGTCATGCAAACTTATCTTTGCGTTTCTAGTTCATAGCGCAAACCTTACTTTGCGTTTCTCACTTGTCACGCAAACCATAATTAGAAAAAAATTTCATTTTTGTGTTTTCTTACCTTATCTAATTTTTCTTCGTTTTTGTTTTCCAGGTTATTCAATGGCTTCTCAAACCCACACTGATCCTGTGATTCAAGACGAGAATGTTATTCTCGATGATCCTTCTGATCGTGCTTCACACGAGACGTCAATGTCGTCTGTTCCTTCTGTCGGGGCAAATCTTTCCGCATCACGTCGAACACCGAACGATGTATTTCCAACGTTGATGTACATCTTGCCGTACAAGCCGAACAACTACTATGTTGATTTTGACAGAATCAAAATTCATCCAGTCATACGTGCTATTCTCAAAGGTCAACCGCTCGCTCCGGCTCTTACCTATTGCGCAGATGTTCTTGAAGTGTATCTTCAGCAAGCATGGCACACAATTTCAAAGAATGAGCAAGTTCGTCCACAACGTTTTGATCTGCAGATTGATCATTTTGACTCGTTTCTTTCTTACAAGCGTCTTCGTCTCATTCTGGAGCTTCCTGAGCCCAACTCTAGACCAGGTCGTACATCTTACGACAGCTTTCCTTCGGAAGTGGATGTCTTAGAGGGTATTCGCAATCTGGGATATCTTGGCACTTTGAACAGAGTAAGTGATTTTGACAAGTCTAATCTTCCTCCAGTATGGTATGCATTGTTCTCTGTCCTTAACAGGTGCCTTACTTCGAAACATTCCGGCACGGACAATGCAAGTCTGCATTATCTTCGGTTGTTCCATGCAGTCGTCTATGACTTGCATGTTGACTATACGTATATTTTCTGGACCGAACTTTCGGAGAGGGTGCAAGACAAGCTTACTCACAAGAAGCGCAAGTTCATTCCATTTATCAGATATTTGAAGTTGATCGTTCGCAGTATGCTTAGAAGTAATTCGGCTATCCCTCGTCGACTGTCTTGGCCTCAGGTTCCTGACAATGAAATGACGTACATTCAAAAACCAAAACAGTCATTCAATTATTCCATGACCATTCCTTATGCTCTAATCGCCAACTATGCTGATATGACTGATGATAGCATTGTTCAGTACTGCATGGAGAATGATTTTGTGGAAGCTGACCAAGATGAACCATCTCATGATGCACAAGTTGCATCTTTTCATACTGAACAAGAGGTTGCCACAGCTGTTGAACAGGAGGTTGAACAATCTGCCGAACAAGAAGTTGAATCAGCCGTTGCAACTCAACAAATTGGTGTTGTTCTTGTTGATATTGTTCCTGATGCTAGTGTTGCTGCAGGTATTTATATTGAGGATGATGATGATGATACTACTGCTGGTAATGATCTTGCTGGTGATAAAGATGGGGATGATGATGACACTGATGACAATGATGGAAATGATGGTGACCAGCCTGATATTCGTGTTTACGAAAGGAAGACAAAGGAACCAGAAGTGATTGTTCAAGAAGATGTTATGTCCGAAGAAGAGTTTGTTCCAATTAATGCTTCAGTTGTTGATATTCATGTTGATGAGCTTGATTTAGCATTTGCCAATGCTTCAACTCATCATCGGGTTCAAGATACAGCAGTTTCTCATTCGTCTTCTGAGATCTCTTCTACTGTCGATACTTCTTTAGTTGAAGTTCGTGATACGACGGAAAAGTTTACTACTCTGAATGAGGTTATTCATCAACTGACAGATCGTATGGATGCTGAGAAAGAGGCACAAGTGCAGAAGCTAAAGGTTTTTTTTAAATGAAAGATGCCAGAGATCGATACTACTTTGATTCCTCAAGAGATTCCGTTCCGAAGACCATCTGGGTTGCTATCCGTGAATCTACTCATGTATCTACTGCTACTCCTCTGATCGTTTCTCTTCTAATTCCTCCTTCTTTTACTCAGTCTATTGGTATATCTACTTCAGTTCCTCATATTTCTACTTCACGGTCTGCAGTTCAAGATCTTCCAATTACAGAGTTGACAGATTTGCTCTACGCTCGCCTTCTTTCTATGTCGCCGCCAGAACATCAAGATCAAGATTTGATTTCTCTACTAAGGAATTTTCAACCAAATCCGACTCCGACTCCAACTCCAGCTTCTACTTCCACCTCTGCTCCTGACAGGGTGTCTGCGCTATACACGGAATTCACTTCCTTTCGGACTGAAGCTCGGACGAATTTTTCGGACATCAAGGAAGCCCTATCTCTCATGACTCAAGCTCTCACTACCTTGTCTGACTGATTTGATCATCATGACCTGAACTGCAGAACTGAAGCAGGTCCATCTCTTAAACGACGACATGACCAGGATGATCCAGATCCTCAAGGTCATGAGGGGGAGATGGCTAAGAGACAAAGGGTGGAGGGTTCGTCAGTCAGAGATGATCAAACACAAGAAAAAGTGGCTGACAAAGAAAAGAGTACTGATAATGTCCATGATTGTAATATTGAAGATCTAGTGAATGTTATGATTGAAAGTGTTGATTTATCTTCCATGTCAAATATGCCGAATATTTCTGAGCAGAATATTGAGAACAACATGCAAATTGTTGTATATGAAGATCCAGATTCTGCAACAAGGGCAATCGAGCTAGATGATTCTGAGATTGCAAACGACTTGAGATCCTTCTTTGCAAACTTCATTTAGATCAACTCAGACGATGATGATAACATCAGATACGAGAAGCTTTGCAAGGTTAAAAAAGAAGAGTATGAAGATATAGTTGTGATTTCTGACACTGAAGATGATTCTGTTTTCTTGGATGCAAAAGATGAAGAAACTTCAAACACGCTGTACGGAGACCTTCCATCACAAGAAGAGATTCCTGAAGTTGCTCCAACTACTTCTACTCCTGCTGCTGATCCTACTCCAACTACCACTACTCCTTCAGAAACATTCGAAGTTGGTCAGTCGTCCAGAGCTCAAGCTGATGTTTCTCCTTCTGATCCTGTGATTCCACCATCTATCTTAGAAGAAGGTCTAGCTTTGACGAGACAGCAAAGGCAACAAAATCTTGAACAACGGCACATGGCTTCAAGATTAAGATCTGCTTTTCTGGAAGATTCTCAGAGTAACATTTTTGTTTCCAAGAGAAGAACGATCAATATTCATGATATTCTTGGAGTAGGAAAGGAATCAGCTGAATATCAATACGAATATTTGATGTTTATCAAATGTCAACGTCGAGGAAAGCATCTAGTTTCTTCTCCTCATCTGATTGTCCAGGTTATCAGTGTTGTGATTCAAAAGTTTGTTAACATCTGGTATCCGGTATTCAAAGTGCAAAGAAGAGACTGCAATCTTTATACTTTCTCGGAAGCTGATTTTAACGATCTATCCATTGATGATGTCGAGTTTTTGTATAATCATTTCAGGAATCTGTACTACAGGTCTGGATATGTCTCCCAAGTATTGTTTGTAATTAAAAGGTTTATTCGACGCCAAATCAGATTCTTCAGAGTGTTTGACTTTCAAATGGCTGCTGAAAGCTTTCAGCCGGTGGTGAACTTACAGAGACCTAACCGTAGTCTGCCAAACATCGATTCATATCCCTTATTCACTATTCTTCAGAATCCATATGGAGTTATCTACAGGAACAGTTCTAGTCAGAATTGCTTCCTCAAATTTGAAGAGATTAACCATTACTCCGATGGAACGTTGAAAATAATCAGACTACAGTTAGATCAACGTTTAAAAGCCGCTGTAAAGAGATTTATGGAGACAAGAACAGATAGGTGTCAGATCACTAATGATGAGATGCAACTTCTCCGGAATGCTTTGAATACAATTAATGAGAGGTTGATGTTTCGCTCAACTCTACGCCGCTTAGAAGTTTTACTTGGGCTCAATCGACTTCATCAAAGAGAGGAGCGTCAATGATTACTAAGGGGGAGATTGTTAAGACTGATTTTGTAGTAATCATTGTATTTATTTTCTGTTGTCTAAACAGTGTTTTGTTTGGTTATCTATTCTGTTTAGACATGGGGTATTTAAATCCCCTTAGGGCTTAGTTTTTGTAACTTTAGATGCTATATTGAATATACAGTTTACATTTGGCGCTCTCCTACTTTCTCTCTCTACTTTCTCTCTCTACTTTCTCTCTCTAGGATTTAGAGATCTTGGACTCACAGGATATTATTGGATCCCACTTTGATGCTTTCTAATAAACCCTTTTCTTCCACTTCTATCATTATCAAATGTAAGTTTTCGGCCACAATAAGAAATAGGAACAGCGCCAAGGGGTTGCCTTGCCGCAATCCTCTACCCATCGAGAATTCCTTCATTGGGCTTCCATTAATGAGGATAGACATCGATGCGGAATAAAGACAAGCCTTTATCCACATAACCCATTAGTCACCAAAACCCATTTTTTGCAAGTAATCGATCAAGAATTCCCACTCCACACTATCGTAAGCTTTTTCAAAGTCCACCTTGAAAATCAACCCTTTTTTTTTCTTCTTTCGCATAAAATCGATCACTTCATTTGCGATTAGAATCCCGTCAAGGATGGACCGGCCTTTTACAAACGCGCTTTGGGTATCAATAATTACCTTTTCCATCACGGTTTTTATTCTTTCCGCTAGTACCTTTGAAATGATCTTATAGTAAATTCCGATAAGGCTGATTGGCCTAAATTCACCTAAACTTGTCGGGCTTGCAACTTTAGGAATCAAGGTGAGGAAAGAAGCATTACATCCCCGACTAATTTCTCCGTTTTCACCAAACCACCTAAATGCTATCATGAGATTGTTTTTATCGTATCCCAAAATCTTTTTATAAACCCTATAGTGAAGCCATCCGGCCCCGGAGCTTTCTTTGCCCCGCAACTTCGAATTGCAAACAAGACTTCCTCTTCGTCAAAAGGTCTCTCCAAGACATCGGCCTCCTCTTTGAACAGCCTTTTAATTTTTTTTTCATGTAGAAACGTCCCCCCCGATCTTATTGACGAGATTTTTTCTCTAAAAAACTCGAACGAAAAATTCTTAATTGAGCTTGGATCGTCCGTCCACCCCGACTTCGTATTCAAGCCTCTAATTGAATTCTTTCTTTCTCTATACTTTATTGCCAAAAGAAATAACTTGGAATTTTCATCCCCTTCCATGATCCATTTTACCTTTGCCTTTTGTCTCGCCATTCCGAGCATCTTTTCTTCCAAATCGAGCCACTTTGAACGCGCTTGAATCTAACTTTGTCTACTTCCTTCATTCCACCCTATTTGTTCCGCCTCTTCTTCCTTTTTTGATGCCTCTTCTTTCCATTTCTCCACCTCTTTTTCTAAGTTTCCGAACTTTGCTTTTACCCACACTCTAATGGCTTCTTTCACGTTTTTTAACTTGTCCCGAAAAACACAATCCGACTGATTTGATTGTACGATTTTTCCCCATGTAGATTTCACGAACTCTTCTATCCCGTCCTCTTTCATCCACGAATCGAAGAATTTGAACGGTTTTGGTCCAAAATTGTTCCTATCTTTGCAAAGCATGATAGGGGCATGGTGATAGGTCGGGTTTACACCCTTCCCACACGAACCACAAGTGTACGGTGTCGACTCAAGTAATATGTACGTAAGTACGAGTATCGAACCTTGGGAACTTGGTATCAATTACCACAAATCTATATCAATTATTAACTAGACTTGACATGAAAAGGTTGTTGGTGAATTGTTTTTAAGAGGATTGACTTATGCGATTAACAAGTCTACTGACGAACGACTAAATCATGATTTCAGAAAATTAAGTTGAGGATTGGTTTCATAAAAGGGTTTGTACTCCAAACCTGGTTCGAATTGCATAAGATGTTTGCATAATTCAATGAAAATTTAATAGAATGATTGTTACCCTTTTACAAGCAATAACAATACTAGCAATCAACAAAGACATTTCTTTTCTCAAACTCAAAGATCAAGTTGGATTGCTTATAAAGAATAAATTAAAGATCTATGGAGGAAATGTTATATCTCTATTTTATTTTCTCCATAGGCATACGACCAACACATCTAATCACTTTACTCTCCTCTCAAATAATTAAGTAATCAAGAGATATCCACATAGTTGATCAGACTATAAAGATTATATTCAAAATTAGTCATATGCTTCATTGAAATTAAAATAAAAGTCATATGTCTACAATTCAAACCATAAGTTTAAAGAACATCACCCATCAATCCACCAACCCCCAACATGAGAAGTTTAGCTCATGTTGGGGTCTATGAAAATGATAAAGAAAATGGAAGAATACTCAGATCTAAACATTGTTCTTAAGAAAAACAAAATATCTTCAAAAGTTAACACTCCTTGAGATCTTTAATCTTGCAGCAAGGTTGTAACAAGATCCCGGATCCGTTTCCACTAAGTTTTCCCACCTTTTTGTCACGTTTGTGCCTTCGTTTTCTCTCCCAAAATCGCCTTCTGTCGCCGCCGTCAGTCCTCTGCTATTCGATAATCATTAACGCTAGCAACAATAAGTGAATAAACGACCACAGGGCCTTTCGCGACTTATGCCGCGAGTTAGGGTCGCGGCACAAGTCGTCCGCGTTTCCTACTCCACAAACTGCTTCTTTTGTCTTCTTTTTCCAGCCACACGTGAACCGGCTCTTGGATCGAAGCTTTTATCTCTTTTCACTGCTTGCCTTAAACTGACATTTTCTTAATAAAAACATTAGAAATTACCATTATTTTACTCAAAAACTTGCAATATCAACTTAATTTAAGAGAATAAATAATGTCAATTATGACATTATCACATGGTCCGACCACTTTCTCTCCAACACTTTTACCCCCCCATTTACTCCTCGAATACCCAAAGTCACCCGACACAAGGAAGCGATCTAATTTACTAAACTTCAACCCGTCATCACTAATTCTCATAAACTTTCTCCCACACATCGGAACTTCTATCAAGTTGTTTCTATTAATAAAGTCATTGAATTCTTTTACCCCCCTTGGATTCGTGTTTGCATTCAATCCCTCATGATGCCCCCGTACCTCGTTAAAATCCCCAAATATACACCATTTCACTTCATCCCTTTCGACGATTTTTTCTATCCTTCCCCACAATTCCATTCTACCTTTGAGATCATTCGGGCCGTAGACGTTTACTAACCCAACCTTACCATCTATTCCAACCCACAAACCTATCACCGCCAAGAAGGTCGGGTCTTCAATTAAATAATTGCAGTCGAACGATTTTTTATCCCATATAGTAACAATTCCTCCTGAATTACCCATGGCAACAACTTTCGCAAAATCTACGTCGTCACTACCCTAAATCGCTCTAATTTGAACAAGGTCCTAATTTTTTACTTTCGTTTCTTGAATTCCCAACAGACTAGGTTTTTTAGTTCTACAAATTTCTTTTACCCAAGCTTTTTTCCACTCGATCCTAATCCCCTCACATTTATAGAGATAATATTCATAATGAAGTTTCTGGATTTCGACACTTACCCGAATTGATATCGCCATTTGCCATTGTAGCCTCTTTCCAAATTTTCGAACTTTGAGGTTTTTCCCAGACCATCCCAATCGTCTTCCCGAATTGCTCCACTCATTCCGATTCGTCTATGCTATTTAATTCATTTGATACAGACGTGTGAAAAACCGTTGTTGTTGAATCCGAACATGGTTTCTTCTTCCCCCATTCTCACCAATTCCCGATTTTGAACCTTTCCTCAGTCCCATTTTTTTATTATTCAATCTGGCCAATTGCTTGAGCCTATGAAAGATAACTTTCCCACTCCCGTAACTATGTGAGTTCACCCTTTTTCCTTTCGATTTCTCACCGATTGCCTTCTGCGAATTGACTGTTTCTTCCAATCGAATATCTGCATTGTTTCCTTCCATTAGAGACGATGATATTTCTTCAACAAAATTTGGTCTTGCATTTTTTTGTGTAGTTCTCACCTTTTTGGGTCTTCCCATTCCTGCATCCTCCTTTTGTTGACTTTCCACAGGCCCAACTTCACTACCTTCCATATGGGCCCAAGACTCTGATCTATTTATCATCTATCCCCTTATTACCCCCTTGGTTATTAGAGTTGCCCAACCTGATTATCTTTTTGATTTAACTTATCTTCATTAATATTTTTAATTTCTTTTTGACCGTTTCCATGTGATTCATTTACGTCTGAATCCCCCTCTTTATTGGGACTCTCTCCATAATTATTGTATCTTGGAAACCCTTCCTCCCTTAATTCATGCATCCCTTCGCCTTCCACCTTACTTCCTCCTTCCTCATCGCCGGTAACATTTTTCTGGCTAATTTCGCCGGAATCTCCTCCCTCCTTTACATTTTTTTCTGTTACCGATGCTTCTATTTCTCCCGTTTCTTATATCCATGACTCCTCAACCCCCCCCCCCCCACTCTGTTCGATGTATATTATATTCCAGATTAAAATAGAGGGTCTTGTTTGTAGATATTGTATAGTTCAAGGTTTTGAGTTGTAAAGTCAACTATGTTGACTTAGTATAAATAGTTGTTTCCTTTGTGTTAGATCAGTGAGTACGCGCATAGAATCATATTCAGTGAGTTGGTAAGATTCGCACACACAGAGAACACATACTACGTGAGACTTGTGATTATAAGTGAGATTTGTGACTTGTGTAATTCATATGAATTGATCAATAAATCTGTTCTTGTTAATCTGTGTGTAAACTATATGCTAGTAATCTGGGTCACAATTGGTATCAGAGCAGATAAGAAAAGAAGAAAAATTAAATTTTTGTTATTGTTTCATCGTCACTGTTCCATTGAAATCAAGATTTTGATTTCATGGTGTTTTTTATGTAAATTTGGTATTACAGTGATCGTCCATAGTAAGGGAACATTTCTTGTTTAAAGCAGAAATCAAATTGACCAACAGAATGATGCAATTTGTTAAATTTGTCGAGTTTTAGAAAGTTTCAAGTTTCGACTGTCAAGAATCGATTTCCACATTTATGTTTGTTCTTGATGAAATTCACTTCACAAGGTTGTTCACGATGGTTAAGTGATCTATTCTGCAAATTTTCAGAATCAAACATCAAGGTTTGAATGGAAATCAGTTTATTTTTGTGAAAATCGACTCAAGATTGAAAGAATTCGCATAATTCATGAAGAACTCGCACAAAGAACTCGCAGACTGAAGGAATTCGCACATCACAGAGATTAAAAATTGTTAAGAATAGAATTCGCAGATTGGGTTGAAGAATTCGCAGAAGAGACATGTACGAAATGCGTAGAATTCGCATCTGTGTCTGAGAAAAATTCCAAGGAAGGAATTCGCGAGAAGTCTTATACGAATTGTCGAGAATTCGCATCACAGTGATATGCGAAAAGTGAAGACTTCGTATCCTTGTCTTATGCGAATTGTGTTTTATGCGAATTGTTGTAAATTTCATACGAATTCTTACCTGTGAGTGCTATGCGAATTGTGTCATACGAATTCTTGTATACGAATTTTGTGTTTTGAGTGGTATACGAATTTTATACTTTTTAAATTTTTGAGTGATTTTCTGAGATTTTTACTGCTGATTTTTCTGATTTTCTGACTAACGATCATATCTAGCTAGTTTTTTTTTTTATATCAAGTTGCAATATGAGATTGAATTGTCAAAAAAATTCTCTAGGGGCGCTGCCCCTCGACCCCGCAAGGGCGTTGCCCCTAGATTTTTACTGCTGACTTAGCGGGACCCCCGTGCTAAGTCTGCGGAGAGGTACATATTTTTTAGTGTGATCAAGGTTTCTGATTCTTGTTAACGATCATTTCAAGCTTATATTTTTACATATTTCAAAATGCCTTACATTGATGAGAAGGGAAACAAAGTTCTAATCAACAAGGATTCTTTATTTTCATACAAGTCAGAGATTCCAGCATTCGAAGCTGAGAACAAAAATCTGAAAATTCAGAATTCATCTCTTCTTGCTCAAATTAATAGATTGAAAAATGATAAAGATTTAAAGAAAGATTTGATTTGCTTAGATTGTGTATCTAACTCAAAGATTAATTTTTGCAGGAATAATTGACTCGAAAGAAAAGGAGATTTTAAATCTGCAAGCAAAACTGAATACATCTGAAAGTCTTAATTCTAGCTCAAGCTGGTCAAAGAAGGAATCTCACCTAGTCGCTGTAAAACGAATTCTTAGGTACCTCAAAGGCACTCCCGAGTTTGGCCTTTGGTATCCTAAGGGTTCGAGTTTTGATCTAACTGCCTACACAGATTCTGATCACGCAGGGTGCAAACTGGATCGGAAGAGAACGTCTGGATCATGTCAGTTTTTAGGTGACAAGTTGGTAAGTTGGACGTCAAAGAAACAAAATTGTGTATATACTTCAACCGCCGAGGTTGAATATGTAGTTGCTGCAAGCTGCTGTTCGCAAGTCCTTTGGATGAAGACACAATTAAAAGACTTTGGTTATTCATACCAGCGAGTCCCTATATGCCGTGACTCCAAGAGCGCGATAGCCATCACAGCTAATCCAGTGCATCACTCAAAGACTAAACACATTGATGTACGGTACCACTTCATTAAGGATCATGTGGAAAAGGGTGATATAGAGATGCATTTTGTGCAAACAGACTACCAGTTGGCTGACCTTTTCACCAAACCGTTGGATGAAAAGAGGTTTACCTTTCTAGTCAGCCAATTAGGTATGTTAAATGTCATTCCATGATTCGAGGGGGCGTTTTGTGCTTATATTAACTGTGTTTTGGAAATTATGAACAGTTACTTTTATTCATCATTTACTGACGAAGGCAGAATCATTTTTACAATGATTACCAAAATCTTTTATCTTGCAGGTTATCTTTCAAGTGACAATGGTTTTTTATTACATCAAATCAGGACCCGATCTTCATTGGTAAATTGAACATTACTATTCTCACCGGAGAATAAGTAATCATGGCTTCTGAATATCTCAGTTCAGAACCCGATTTCAAATGTTTTTCTTCTGATGGATGTTTAAAAGATAATATGTTTTTCAAGAAGTTTTTCATTTGAGGGGGAGTTAGTAAATTAAACTGTTATATTTTTTAGGGGGGGGGAGATAATAGCAAGTTGTACTTTCATTGTTATATTGTTTTAATAACTTGAATTTTTATAGATATCGAGGGAAAAAATATCTGAAGTTTTGTTTAATTTTAGAGGGAGCTTACAGGTATATTTTATTTACCTCAATCGTTATCACTTGTTGAAAGATGAACAACTTTCACTTGTGAAAATCATTTTTGGATTAAATGTTCAAACCACTTCACATTCTTAAAATGTTTTCATGAATTGAGAAGTGCGATTTTTAAATGATTTTGGATACTTTGTTGCTTATCTGACCGTTTGTTCTTAAAGAATAATACTTGTGTATTTTTCTTTTCATATACTTTGTCAAATATTCATATACACATCGGTTCAGTATATTTTCTTGAATTTGATATTACCACGTCTCAAAAGTTTAATCTTTCGATGGTAATACTCCCGTTTGTACTCTACTTTGTTTGAGATCAAACGTCATTTTATCATTATACATGTGCTTTCATTGTTAACATGTTTATATTTTGTTCATATAAACATCTTACGTCTTTGATATCCCTTATTATAATTCTTCATGAAATAATTGATCTAATTAAATCATTGTCAGATTCTCAAAACATTTCTATTCATTTCATGATATTCATTCATTCAAATTGTTTTGAGAAATCTTAAATGTTTAAATGCTCAAATTTCATTCTTATCATTATGAGCATACATACACTGACATTGATTTCTTGTGCTTCAATGACAAGAAATTCTTTGAGAAACACTTTCTTTCTAGGACAATATACATTGGATTCAGTGTGAGAGCTTAACAGAACTTCCATGGATTCACAATAACCAGTGTTTCCAACCCCGGAAGTAATCCTAAGAGTGATTGAGGGGAGAGGGGTCAAAAAAATAGAGTGTTGGTGTGTGATGAGGTAAAATGGAAAAGAGAGATTGGTTAGAAGTGAGCTTAAAATGTTCAAAAGAAAAAAGGTGTGAGATCAGAGTAAAAGAATATTAAACTCTGCACCAAATCTTTCTGAGTCGGGCAGCCACATAATCTGATTGGTCCACATTCTTTAGTGATCATCATTGAAAAAGGCAGTGAGCCCATGCCAACTCTTGAAAACACCCAACCAGCTACTCATTCTTTTCTTAAAAAGAGAATGTTTCACATTTTCTGGGGAAGCAACACATACTCTATTGGTTCTTCACTTGGAAGATACTGATATTGAAAAAGAAGGAAAGTTTCCCCACCTTCGACCCTTTATCATGCACATTGAGTCTATGTATAACCTTTGTTGTCTCATTGGTTTACATAATTTTGTGCCTAAACAGTAATCATTATGCTAATTCTTTCATACACAAGCACGAGCACACAGAAAATTTGTTTTTCTGTCAGAACATTCATAGAATATACCTTGTGTTTTTCAATGATTGAATGGAAGTCCTGGGGAGTGAACATTACTCAAGCTCCTTACATTGTACATTCGTTGTACACAGTAACTTTGTGTTACTGACAGGCATTCTTAACTATTTCATATGTTTATTCAGGGTTACAATTCATAATTTGTATGAATTTGAAAAGATTCGGATAAATACATTCATGAATTGACGGCTCATTATCATATTTATTGGGGTAGATTGATTTCTTTCTTACATGGGGGAGATTGTTACTCATGAATACTGTGCTTATCAGATGATTTAGGGGAGACTATTCAAAGACTGTGCTGACATTGAAAAAGTTTTGATGATTCTGATTCTCACAATTCATCAAAAAGGGGGAGATATATCAAGTTTTCAAAGTCAGGCTAAAGTTGATATTATCAAGAAGGGGTAGAATTTAAAAGTCAGATACAAAGTTTCATTTCTTCAAGTTCAAGTCAGTTACAAGTTGTTTGAAAATTTTGAGAAAAGAAAGAAAGTTTGAAGAATAACAAAGTTTGAAAGTTTTGAAGATTTTTCAAAGCTTTTGGAAAAGTCAAAGAAAGCGATAAAACTGAAAACTACATCAAAGTTTGGGTTTGAAGAATGGTTTTTCTGAAGAATATGTAATTTTGATGAAAACAAAGGAAGAGATTGAATATTGATCAAAATGACAAAGTTTTGAAGTTGCAAAGTTTGGGGAGATTGTCAAAGTTTTCAAGATTTAAAGCTGAAAAAGATTTTTACTGAAGTTCATCTATGAAGTTAAGAAGACTTGAAGATAATTGTAAAAAAAAAATTAATCTTGAATCCAAAGGGGGAGATTGTTGGATGTATATTGTATTCAAGATTAAAATAGAGGGTCTTGTTTGTAGATATTTTATAGTTCAAGGTTTTGAGTTGTAAAGTCAACTATGTTGACTTAGTATAAATAGTTGTTTCCATTGTGTTAGATCAGTGAGTATGCACATAGAATCATATTCAGTGAGTTGGTAAGATTTGCACACATAGAGAACACATACTACGTGAGACTTGTGAATATAAGTGAGATCTGTGACTTGTTGTAATTCATATGATTTGATCAATAAATCAGTTCTTGTTAATCTGTGTGTAAACTATATGCTAGTAATCTGGGCCACACACTCCTCTTCTGAAAGCCTACCGTCTTCCGACCATTGAGACGGTATTGTCGACACGTCTGCTTCCCCTCCTCTACTTGATAAACCATCATCCTCCCTTTCCCATTCGAAAGTGTCCAATAGGCTAGTTTATTCTTCCTCGACCTTAATCCGGTAGTAAAAATCCCCCACTTTTATGCCTTGTAGACTATTGATCGTCGATAAGATGTGTGTGCTTACCATAACCTTGCCCCATGCAAGGTTATTACTTTCTTCCATATCACAATCCATTGTTTTTAGGACTTTTCCCCATTTTCTGGCTATTGCCGTAAAGATTTCCTTCTTCCATCCATGAAGCGGAACGCCTATTATTTTGATCCAGACTAGTCTCTCGGAATTACGATACCCTACCGACCACTTACGGAGATTATTGATCCAGTAATGAATTCCATGCAACTTATTATTAAGTACTTTTTTTAACGGTTCCTCCCTTCGAATCTTAACAGAATCTGACATCCCCCAGGTATTTTATTTGTGTCACCCCAATGGACTCTTCATACTTACATAAGTGTCGAATGGCCGATATGTTATCTGTAGATTTCATACTCCCTACTAAACACCATTTCAATAATTCCATTGCTTTACTATCTCCCGCCAATGACCCGTTAACTTCTTCGACCTCCTCCTTTGTCAATGGGTTATTTTCTTTTTTATCGACGACATTGCTCTTGAGCACATCGACGTAAGATTTTTTGCCCACTCCGCCTAACCTGCCATTGTGCTCTAAGGTCCTCCCGACTTCTTGATTCATCATCTCCCCTTTCTGAAGATTTTTCCGGTTATCAAACTTTTCCTCGACCCTCCCTCTATTTTCTACGAAAGCACGAAGCCTAAACGAGCAAATCCATATATTGTTTAACTTCTTTTCCAGCGCCTGGACTTCTACGTTTTTTTCTGAATCGTACAAACCCGAATCTTTTTCCGTTCATCAATCGTTTCCTTGCCATATAAACATCCAACAACTCGCCATACCTCCTGAATATTTTCCATAACACTCCCTCTTCCAACTTTTCCGGGAAGTTAAAAAACAAAAAGGAAATCTCCCTTGGATGCTTGTTGAACTTAGCATCGCCGGAATGTTCATCTCCGATGTACCTGATTTTCGTTGCTTGAACCCTCTCACCTCGCCTCTCTACCCCCCCCCCACTCTCTTTTTCTCTCTACCCCTCTCTCTCTCTCTCTCTCTCTCTCTCTCTCTCATCTCTCTAATTGAACTTCACTACCTTCCATCTTTAACATTCTTACATGGGACACACAATTGTTTGCTCATATAAACTTAAGTCATATGAAATAATTTATTAAAACATTTATACATTTTTTGCTTTCTATAAACCCGATTGTTGAAATAATAGCTTAACTATATTATAAACTTATAAATACATAAAAAATTTACCTCTATCACATTAACATCACATCTATTCAGTACTAAAATAAATAAATAAAAACTTTCATGTTTTGAAATCATGTAAAACAAACACACACCTTCTCCCCCAATCTCTAATTACATGCTAAAATCACTCACAACCTAAAAGAAATATATTTATAGCCAACTTTGTCCTCCATTGACACTATGACATAAAAGGCCACCACGACATTGTAAACCTATCATGCAAAGGACAAAGGTATCATAATCCAATAACATTGCATGTCTTCGAAAAATGTCATCTCATTTATCCTTAATATTTAGAAATAAATGTACAACACATGTTTCACAACTAAGATATATTCGAGTTTCCTCAATTGGATATGATCTCTACATACAATAATGAATTAAATTGATCCATAAATTTATTCTCACAATTAAAAAAAAAATTTATTCTTATTACTATGAAATCATAATTATTAATAATTTAAATATATATATATATATAAATATAAAGGTTTACCTTTTTCGTATTGGATTTATTGGATCAATAACATTTTTTGATTCTTATTACTATGAAATCATAATTATTAATAATTTAAATATATATATATATAAAGGTTTACCTTTTTAGTATTGGATTTATTGGATCAATAACAATTTTTGATTCTTATACATGTGTATTATTAAAAAAAATATGATAGTTAATTATTAATAATTTAAATATATATATATATATATATAGGTTTTCCTTTTTCATATTGGATTTATTGGATCAAAATGTTTTAGATTTTGTATACATGTGTATTATTAAAAAAAATATGATAGTTAATTATTAATAATTTAAATATATATATATATATATAGGTTTTCCTTTTTCATATTGGATTTATTGGATCAAAATGTTTTAGATTTTGTATACATGTGTATTATTAAAAAAAATATGATAGTTAATTATTAATAATTTAAATATATATATATATATAGGTTTCCTTTTTCATATTGGATTTATTGGATCAAAATGTTCTAGCTATTGTATCATTGTGTATTAGTATTACTAAAAATATTTTAATGATAGTTAATATATTTTAATTCAGATGTCAGATAAATTATAATAATATATTTTTTCAATCACATAAAAGAATTTATAAAAATAAATCTATTAACAAACAATACAAGTAATAAATATATATAATTTTGTAATAATGGGTGTATGAGCGAAAAACAAAGGGTTATAAGGTTGCGGATATATTTAATAAATATGTTAAAAAGATTGTACACCTTAGTTGAAAACAGAAATTCGTAATTATATGTTGAGAATCATGTACTATTTAATATTTATATTATAAACTTTATTAAAGCAAAAAAACAATTTATAACATCTTGTAATTAAATAATACCAAAAAGTGTCAATAAAATATTAAACCAAATTAGAAGTCCTAAGTAACAGAAAAAAAACATACTAATTAAATTGCATAAAATTTGAAATTATAAATCCTCAATAATATTTAAAATAAATAATGACAACTTAAAATGAGCATGACTTTTGAAAAAAAACACACACACACACACATCAATATGACATGTGATTAGTATATTACTAACTTCACACTTATTATAAGATGTGAGTTGGATATTGAGTTACTTAACTAGGTGCCGTTTATTTTTTGAGAGATCTAAAGTCTGAAGTTTTATTTTAATTATGATTAATAAGAGGTGGTATGTAAAAAAGTCTGAACGATTCAGTCTTAAGAGCCATTAAGAAGTTTTTTTTTTTAAGACAAACAACCCCTTAGCCATCAATTGTCTTTGAATTTGGTTGCTTTAACAAAGATAAGATACATTATTGCTGTTAATAATACAAGTTTTATTAAATGCTAGGTTGGGTGACTTTGCTTCTTCGGTTTTTGGGTCCTTAAAATATGTTAAGAAGCTTTTGTTTGTTTTTTCTTTTTCCTTTTTGGAATGGATGACCACAAGTTTCGCTTCAAACAAATCCCATGGCAAGTCGCAGCCGGAGGTAGTTCTCTCAGTAGCCCCCATTCACAAATTTAGATTTTTTTTTAATATTTTTATAAATGTTAATCACACATTTGAACGACGTATACTCTAAAGCTTTAATTAACCAAATGTTAGTGGTTACAGTTATATAAGAGTAGTTTAAAAATAATTATATCGATTATGATACTTAATAATTAGATTTTTATACATCAATGTTATATCACCAAAAAATTATCTGAATTAATCACACCAATACCATAATATATTTTGAAAGTTTTTTCATCATCGAAAATTGATCATATATATGTGTTACGTATACTCCTTGGGTTTGTCATTTTCAATATATATATATATATATAGAGAGAGAGAGAGAGAGTGTGTGTGTGTGTGTGTGTTTTGTGTGTGATGTTTAAGGGAAAACCCCCAAAAGAATGAAAAACTGAATAACACCCTGATAACCATTCATCTATACAGTATGGACATACCGTACAGATGTATGGTTATCAGGGTGTTTCTCAATCTTTTATTTTCTTCCAGTTTTCCCCAAAACTTGACGTATATATATATTATATATAAAAACTTATTATTAAATACTCGTTGTTGAGGTCAGGGTTGGTGTTGGGGTCGGGTTTGAGGGGTATCCCCATCCCCGGTGAACATATTCGGGGATTGTTGTCCCCATCCTCGGTCAACTCGAGGATTCCCCGGTCAAATCGGGTTCGGTATCGCGTTCCTCAAGGACACGGCTTTTTTTCTTTTGCCATCTTTAGATGCAACCATTGTTTATTATATACATCCCTGTGAAGTTCCTAGCAATCTTCTTATCAACTATGTGTTAACCAGAGGGATTTATTATGTATGGGCAAAGGATTTCCAAAATGCATTAGAAGGCTGCAACAAATTTGTTTTGTAAATGGCAAGTTTGTTTGACGTAGTGATGAGAAAAGTTTCTGAGTTTGTTTCATCGAAATCTAATAACTTAATTTGTTCTTGGATGTATAATAGTGTTAATGTTTCCAACCTAGTATTGTCTCTCATACGATTGCAACTAAGATGTAGAACGATGTAAAGAATGATATTCGATTGTCAACGGACCTCGAATGAACCAACTAGAATATGAAGGTGCGTTTGGTTTGCGGGAATGAATTGGATTTCAAGGAGGGATTTGGATTTGGAGGGATTTGAATTTGGGGGGATTTCAAATCCATGCTAATTGCAAAATATTTTGAAATCCATCAGGTAAGGGACTTTAAAATGGTCAAGGGATTTCAAATCTGGTCAACGAAATCCTTTCTTGCAAACCAAATCCATTCCAATCCCGCAAACCAAACGCGACTTGAGTTTCATCTCTTGCATTAAAAAAGGTTAGTCTATTGTGGCTTATTATAACAAGTTTAAAGCATTGTAGAATGAATTGTATCGGTTTGTGTATGTTACATGCAGCGGTGAGTAGAAAGTCATTCAATCCAATTCAAACCGACTAATCCAATTATAACCGAACGACCATAATTTGATGTCCAAATATAACTGGATCAGATCATATTCAAAATTTCAACATGCAAATTGGATCAATCGGTTCTTGGATGACAGTCCAACATCTAATAAAACAGAATTGATCCAATCTAATGATCATCCAATTACCCATCAAATTATCATCCAACTACCATTCAATTAGTAATTGTATATAATTATTAACATTTTACGATATTATTTTTTAGTTGATATATATATATATATATATACATACCTAGTGGTTTTTAATAAATCTTGAAATATATGCATAATTGGTTGAAACAATCGAATAATTGGTTGAAAATTTTACCAAAATATTAGATGGATCCAATATGATCCAATGGATAACCAATGGGAGAGTCCAATGGATGGAATATATCCTATCCAATCATCCAATAGATTGGATCGGATCGAATCGGATGTCCAATGTTATTTGGATTGGATCGGATCGGATCGGATCTACCTAAATCCATTGGATTTTAACCGATGAAAACCCTTAGTTACATGTGGTTGCAACTGTTGCTAGGGTGTTTCATCGGTTGAAATCCAATGATTTTATTGTTCGTGATTTTAGTGCCACCAGCCACTCAAGTGTAATTGGATATAACACGAGCGCTAATGGGTTTCAAACTGTGATCTAAAGTAAGGTGGTACGGACTGTACACTTGTTATAAGACGAGTTTGATCCCGGACACGACGAAATGGCGGGGGTCAAAGGGCAAAGCCCCTGGCGGTGGTCCCGCTGACCGTTCAGCAGGGTCAGCGGGAAAAACTCGATCAGAATGAAGATTACTTCAGTTCTAATTAGTTTGGAGCATAAGATCAAGAGGTGTAATTTTCAGACTTAGTTCTGAAAATCGGACTAGAGGCTCTGGTTGGTATACCAGAGGCTCTGGTCACTATCTCTGAACCATAGGCGCTCTGTCACTATCTCTTATTATCTATCTCTAAACCGGAGGCTTTAGTCGCTATCTCTGAACCAGATGCGCTCTGGTCACTATCTCTGATTAGATATATCTGAACCAGAGGCTCTGGTCGCTATCTCTAGTTAGCTATCTTTGGTCGCTATCTCTAGTTAGCTATCTCTGAGCCAGAGTTTCTTGTCGCTATCTCTGGTTAGCTATCTCTAGACCTGCAGTTACTGAACATTTATTGCTCAGTTATTTCCAACCCATGATCTTAGCTAAAACGGTTGTAACCGACCTTTATTGCTAATAATGTGCCATTATTGTCATTTCAGTTATTTTCTCTATTTTACGAATGGGACTAGTATATATACCCTATATACTTACATTTTAGAACTCATGAATTTGAAAAACCTTCATATAATTTCTAGTAGTTTTACTCTCGTTTTTTTGCCTAAAAACGATAGTGATCTTGAGTCTTATCCCATATTAAATTTCGTGTAACCCAGGCATAGGGTCAAAATATCTATTCGGAAAGTGAAGTCACACGATTCTCAAGAAATCCGATTACCTGATCGACTCTATTACCATAATTTCTCTAGCAATCGAATTGATATTTTCGTAATGTTGATCATGGCCGATTCTGTAAAAGAGATGACTTTGAAATTCGAAAAGCTGGAGAAGTTTGAAGGGACTAATTTTAGGCGCTGGTAGAAAAAGATGCATTTTCTACTGACGGCTTTAAAGGTGGTGTATGTACTGAGTACCCTCATGCCAGAAGTTGTGAAGGACGAGACGTTGGAACAAGCCCAGAGAAGGATCAAGTGGGAAAATGATGACTACATTTACAGAGGTCACATCTTGAACGGTATATGTGATTCCTTATTTGATAAGACCAAATTGTGGAAAGTGCGAAGGAATTATAGAATTCCCTTGAGTCTAAATATATTGCTGAAGATGCTTCTAGTAAGAAGTTCTCGGTTAGAAATTTTAACAATTATAAGATGGTAGACTCAAGGCCCGTAATGGAACATATAATAAAATCCTTCGCATTTTGGGTCAATTTACACTACACAAAATGAATATGGATGAATTTGTTGCTATGTCGAGTGTGATTGACAAACTTCCACCATCTTGGAAAGATTTTAAGCATAACTTGAAACATCAAAGAAATTGTCATTGGTTCAACTTGGGAGTCATTTGCGCATCGAAGAATCTCTTCGGGTGCAAGAAAATGACAAAACCAAAAGGAAAGTTGAATCCGGACAACCCTCTGTTCACATGGTTGAGGAGAAGAAAGCCAACTCCAACAATAACGGCAAGAAACGTAAGTGTTAGTGCAATATTTGTTGTACTCAAGATCATCAAAGATTGAGGTTGAAAGCCTCAAGTCAAAGCTTCAAAGAATGAAGTCAAAGTCAACATGCTCAAAGGATAAGGCCAACGTCAAAGCTTTGTTAATTTCGTTGTTAGTTTGCTTTTGTAATCATTAGGTATAAATAGTTTGTCCTTTGTAATTTGTGTGTGTGCATTTCATTCATACATTTGAGAGAAAGATTGTAGAGGGAGAAAGTAGTGAGAGAAAGTCATATTGATTTGTTATCTTGATTCATATCAATACATATGAGATTTTAAGCATAATTATATTGATTACACTTGCATTTGGGACTAATAATTGGTTTCAGAGCAGACAAAAATCAGAAAGATTGATCAAATTTGAAGATTTGTTGCCAAAATTCAAAAAGTCGCAAGTCCATACTGTGAAGATTCAAAGTTTTGGTGTTTGTGAGTTTAAGTCTAAATTTGGTTGTATTGTGCTCATTTTATGTAATAGAACAAGTGATAGGTCCAATGATTCACAATTATACAATATAGAAAGATTACATGAGATAGATTGGGAGAGGAAATTGAATGTATTATTCAGAATCTAGAGAGAGGAAGAGTTTTTCTCTCTAGAAACACACAGTACACGTAAAGTCTACATCTTGAATGAAACTTACAAACAAAGTCCTATTTATACCAACCATCCCATGTACAACTAGGGATGGCAAAAATAACCGAAACCGATGGTGAAAACCAAAAACCGAAATTTTCGGGCTGGGTTCGGGGACTTCTTATCGGGGACGGGGCGGGGATCGGGGATATATTCGGGGATTCTATCGGGGACGGGGGCGGGGACGGTGATCACCGGCCCGACCCGATATGTGTATATATATAAATATTAATGTATTTACATATATATATATATATGTTAAATTATCTATATATATATATAATATCATTAAAAGAAAATTACTAACATTATATTAAAATTTAAAATATTTTAATCCATTTTATCTCAACTCCCCAAACAAGCCTCCCGAAAAAGTTTATTTTATTTGTTTAATCGTGAAACCGTAATGTTAGTTGGATGATATATGAATTTTATTTACTTTTATATCGTAATTTAAGACATTTTTTAGGCATTTAGACTTATGTTCATAAAAACTGTAATTTATTTTTAGTTGTGACAATTAACATTTTGTAAAAAAAAAATCCGGGCCGGTTTCGGGTTCGGGTATAACCAACGGTGAACGGGAAAACCCAATGGGAAAATACGATTTTTAATCTTAACGGGTTCCCAAACGGGGATCGGGGAAACCGCGGGGACCCAACGGGGATCCCCGATAAGATCCCCGACGGGGATCGGGACGGTTTCGGGGACGGGGATACCAATAACCGGCCCGAACCCGGCCCGTTGCCATTCCTATGTACAACATTTAGCCCCAAACCCAAATGCTAAATACAAGGCCCAAATAAACAACATTGAGGCCTTTACAAAACTTTTCAAACTAAGGACATTTTATGTCCAAACATTCTCCCCCCTAAAGTTTTGTAAATGAATCATCCTCTTTAAGCTCCAACTCTTCTCCCCCTTGATTTCTTTGGAAAACTTTAGTATTGTGTATCTTCAAAACAACTCTAGCTCCCACCTGAATAAAGCTCTTATCCTTCAGAGTTTCAACTTTAATACCAGATTCGATGTACACAATAACCTCGACTGAGTGCACTCAAGACAACTTTTATCTATTGAAAATCCAACACATTCGTTATGCCCACAAGAAAGAAATGTGTGAATTTTGTGTGACAACCACATTGCATCTTCAATTTATAACAACGAATTTGTCTTTGAATCGCGAGTTGAATAGGAGTTCAACTTAAGAGCTTGATCTGATAGGCTCATAGGAGGAAGCATCTTGTAGCAAACACTACTTGGCAAGCGTTAGAAGAAATTTCTGTTAACTGATCAACAACTGATGAAGGACGCTCATTTTCTAACTGCTTTCTAGAACACTGAATGAATAAACTCATACCTCCTTTCTTCACGAATCAGCTGGATGATTATAAGTACTCAAAATTCTAGATCACAACCAAAGCACTAGAACAATGATTGCAAGCACTCACAATTCTGATTGGTCAGGTCAGAAGAATGATTAAGAGCACTCAAAGGTCTAGCATCGTCAAGAAAACTCTAGAATGATGATTGCATATACTCAAACTGCTAATCTAATCCAATTAGAATCCAAATCCAAACACCTAATGTCTAAAAATCTTGACTAGCCTGAACTCTGTAAAATTCTGATCAGTTGCTAAAAATATGTGACCAACTGATAGTACGAGTGATGTCACATATGCATTATGCAAAAAATCTCGGGAACAGGGCAAACTTGTCGCAAAATTGGTTGTGAACAGTAACTTTCCGCAGACCATATTGCTTTACTTTTCGCAGACCAACTTCTCGCAGACCATTAAACATGAAAAAGCACTTCCACAAGTGGCACGAGCCGAAAATTCACTTTTCGCAAAGGCTTTCTTGCGAGTTCCTACTTGTCACAAGGGCCTATGTACGAGTTCTTCACTTCTCGCAGGGTACAACATGCGAATTCCTACTTGTCGCAAGCCACTTTTTGCAAGTTCTATACTTGTCGCAAGTAGTTCTCTGCGAGTTCTCACTTTTCGCAAACCCTTCTATGCGAGTTCTAAACTTGGTCGTACATGCTATTGTTAAGTCTAAATATTGTATCCAAGATTTAATGTAGAAAGTCAAACATGTAATGTCAACAAGGTCTGTATATGGTTAGTCAGTATTCTGTTTATCTTGTCTGTGTCCATGTTCCCTATGGTATAAATAGGGATATGGCTCTTGTAAGCATGTAACCAACTTTTGAGAACACTTTGATCGCATATTCAATACATTGAGAGCTTTTCACGTCTCTACTTTCTCTCTCTACTTTCTCTCTCTACGATTTGGTAGATTTTGGAATTATCAATTGGTATCAAAGCTGATCCAAATCAGAGAGAGGATTAAGAGAAATGAATTTCGAATATGAATTTGTGTTTTAAATCAAAATCTTGATCGATTTTCTTGGTTTTTTCAAGAAAAACTCGTTTTTCTGAATTTTATCAAATTTGATTTGATTTGTGGTCGATTTGATTGTAAAATGGAGTTTTTGGATTCGTTTTAGGTTATGGAACATATTTGATTCATGTTATTTTTCAAGATTTCCAAGTTTTGATCATCAATTTCAAGAATTTTGAGTTTTTGAAAAACACGAACGAACTGTCTGTTCGATCGATTGGAAATCGATTTCTGCGAAATTTGTTCAAAGTTTGTGTTTAAAAGATGTTATAAATCTGTTTTCGATCACAATTGCACGAGAATGTTCATCAAATTCGATTTATAAAGATCAGATTTAGATGTTTTTCGAGTGATCGTGAACTTTGCGCCAAATCTAAACTTTGCGCGAGTTCATCAAGTTTGCGCCAGTTCTTCATCAACTTTGCGTCACCCTCTACTAACGCAAAGTGTTGTTTGTGCTTCCTTTTGCTAACGCAAAGTGTTCTTTGTGCTTCCTTCTGCTAACGAGAACCCAACTTTGCGCCTTCAACGTCTAACGCAAACCAAGGTTTGCGTCTTCCAAAGCTCGCGAGAATCTGACTTTGCACCATCCACGTATAACGCAAACCAGGGTTTGCGTCATCCAAATCTAACGATAAGTCAACTTTTCGCCTTCAACGTTACTCACGCAAACCAAGGTTTGTGCCACTCAAGCCTAACGCAAACCAGGTTTGCGCCTCTCAAAGGTAACGCAAAGCTCCTTTGCGCCTCACGTCCATCGCGCAAACCAGGGTTTGCGCCACCCCTTGCTGTGCAATTCTCATTGTGCACCACACGTTGAATACGCAAACCTCCAAGTTTGCGCCAGTGCTTGCTCACGTGAAATCCTACTTTGCGCCAGTCTAAGTGTTGGTGGTTGAAGATGTCGATATTGTACAAGCCTGATATAACTGTAATAGAAGCTCAACGAAGGACTCTGCAAATTAAAAATTCAGATTATCTCAGAAGGATTCAGGAGTTGGAACTTAAATTGTTCAATTGTGTTAAAACTCCTGAATGTATAAATTGTTCTAAAACTAGATATAATTTTGCAGGTATTCTCTATGAAAAGGAGAAAAAGATAAAAGAAAAAGAAAGAGAGATTATGAATCTTCAAAGCCAAATGAAGACAACTGAATAGAAATCATCGGAGCTGCAAGCAGAATCAGTTGAGCTTCAAACCAAGTTTAAGTCTTTCGAAGAAAATATATCTGCATTGGAAAGTTCAAATATTGAACTTAAAAAGAAGATATATTCCTTGGTGTTAGAGAATGCTGAGATGATTAAAAGCATCCAAGCAGATAAAGCAAAATCAAAACAGGAGACATCTTCTTTTCTTCAGATTCTGAAATTTCCAAGAAAACTCTCCAAGAGAAAACGGATTTGGAGCATAGATGCCGAAAACTATCCAAGCAAGTGTCTGAGTTTGAGAAATTCTTATTAACGAAAGAGACACATTTGCAAAGGAAAGAAAAGTTCTTGAGGTTAAAACAACTGAACTTCCCATTCTGATCTCTATTCTTCAAGATTTACTTAATAAAGAAAGAAAAGTTTTCAAAGAACAGAAAAAGTCTTTGGAGATTGAAAAGAAGAAATCTGAAAAGAGATATGTTGAGATTTTCAATGAAATTTCTGAGAAAACTAAGAACTTACAAAAAGATTTTGAACAAGAACGTTCACATTTTGAATCTAAAATATCTATGCTCAAATCCAAAATTATTGTTCTATCTTCAGATATCCAGAAAGAAACAAAGGCCAAGTCTGATTTGAAACAGAAATTTGACACACTTTCAAATGAAAGAAACATTTTGACCAAACAGATAAAAGACTTAGAAGCTGCAAACATAGAAATGTCAGAAAAGATAACAGCTGATGTGATTGATCAATCACCTATTGATAATTCAACAGAATCAGTTTGTTCTTTCAAAACAGCTTCTAGTTCTATTAATGAGAAAAATGTTTTGAAAAACAAAAGTGTCAAATCTCAAACTATGAAATCAAGTCAGATTAGACCTTCCAACCTATTTATGACAAGTCTGTTGATGGTTCAATGCGCTTTTATGTTAAATCTCTTGGAAAGAATTCAAGGAAAGATCAGATTGTCTGGAGAGAAAAGGGTTCTTCAGGTGATGAGAAGAAGAAAGGCAAAGCATCTTCATCCACATCTAATGTCAAAAAGAACAGTACACGCACAGGTTAAACTTTTGGTAATTTTGATACATTTTATTCCACTAATCATCTTATCAGGATTGCTCAGAAGAAAATCTGTTGTTCTTACTGTGGAGCACATGATTTTGTAAGTAAAAATTTTAGTAATTACTGGTATGGTTCTTATTATATGTCCCCCACACGAACTGCAACATTTCTAGACCCAAATACCAGTGGGTACCAAAGAAGAAAACTGATTCTTTGTTGCAGGCAACACAAGTCAAGGGGGAGTAAGAAATATTATGGCTCTTGAGTAAATCAGCTCAAGACCCGGACTTCAAAGTTGAAAAACAATGGCTTTTGAACACAACCGTTCAAAACTCAGACTTCAATGTCAAGATTATGGCTCTGAATAACACAGTTCAAGACCCACACCTCAATGTCAAGATTATGGCTTCTAAGTACACAGCTTAGGACCTGTACTTCAACGGAGTTTAACTTCTAAACACAACAGTTTAGGACTCGGACCTCAGCGATCAAAAGACCTTACTCCTGTTTTTGCATCCGATGGATATGATGGTCTACATCCCAAGAGAATTGATCTGATCTCTATCCTGTACTTTTTCACTGATAGATTTTACTGATATGATGGTCTACAATTCAAAAGGGAGTGTATGATCTCTATTCTGTTTTAACTGACATATTTCAGATGCTTAATTTAAGGGGGAGTAAAGGTGATGACTTCTGATTAATTCAGATCAGAACTCATAATATAATTTGTTTTACTGCTTTCTGTCCTTTTAAATTTTTTTTTTTGAATAAATAATGTGAATAAAGTGGCTTCTGATCACATGACAGATCAGGACCCGTTTTTCAATGATCAAATAAGGATATTATGCTAATATCCAGGGGGAGCTCATAAGACATAAATCATTATATCATGTTTTGAGGGGAAGCTGAAAAGGTAAATATCTTCTGTCCTAGATCTTTGATTTTTTGAAAGAAGAACAACTTTCGAACATGAAAAACAATCTCTTAAATGTTCAAACCACTTCTTATTCTTAAAAGATTTCATGAATTAAGAAGTGTGATTTTAAATGTTTTTCATTTTTGAGCTTTATTGTTTAACTAACCGTGTGTTTCCAAAGATCAATACTTGTGTATTATCTTGTCCATATACTGTCAAGTATTCATACACACCGGTTCAGTATTTTATTTGAATTTGTTATTACCATGTCTCTAAACGAACCAATTTTTCGATGGTAATGCCCCCGTTTGCTTTCAAAGTTGTTGAGCATCATTCATCTTTTTCATATTTGTGCTTTCATTGATAAATTGTTTATATTTGTTCATATAAACAAATTTCCAATTCTTTGATACCCTAACCATTTCATTTGATATGATTGATAAATTGTCAGATTCTCAAAACAATTCTTTTGATTTCATTTCATTCATTCAATATCTTTGTTTTGAGAATTCTTCAACGTTCAAATGCTCAAATTTCATTCATATTTTTAAATGAGCATACATTCTGACACTGTTATCTTTTTGAGCTTAACTATTTCAGTTAAATTGTTGAGCAACCATGCTTTTTAGGACTTACATGGGATTCGTGTGTGAGCTTAAACAAAACTTCCATGGATTCACGTCAACCAGTGTTTCCTATCCAGGAAGTTATCCTTGAGTGATTGAGGGGTGAGGGGTCAAAATCAAAGAGTGGGGGAGATAACTCATCCGGTTGAGTTTTTCTCATTGTGTGGAGCGGTAAAATGGAAATGAGAGTTTGGTTAGAAATGAGCATACTGATTGGTTCACATTCTTTGGTGACCATCATTGAAAAAGGCAGTGAGCCCATGCCAACTCTTGCATTTACCCCACCAACCACTCATTTCTTTCATAACAAAGAAATGTTTCATTTTCTTTGGGGACGCAACATATCTGCTATATGGTCTTCACTCAGAAGATTCAGATATTGAAAAAGAAGGAAAGTTGCCCCACCTTCGCACCTCTTTCATGCACATTGAGTCCGTGTAATATATGTTGCTGTCTCAACAGTTTACACAATTTGAGCCTAATGAAACACAATCATTGTGCATAAATTCTTTCATACACAAGCACGAGCACACAGAAAACTTGTTTTTCTGTCAGAACATTCATAGATAAACCTTGTGTTTTTCAATGATTGAATGGAAGTCCTGGGCAGTCATCATCAAGCCAGCTCCTTAAATTGTACATTCGTTGTACACAGTGACTTTGTGTTACTGACAGGCATTCCTAACTGTTTCATTTGTTGATTCAGGGTTACCACGTTCATTTTGTCTGAATTTGAAAAGATTCGTATATATATCTTTCATGAATTGACGGCTCACAGATCAAAGTGCGCCAACTGTCAAAGAGGAGATTGTTATTTGAATACAAAGGGGTGATCAAAGTCTGTGCTGAAATTGAAGAAATTTTGATGATCTTGATGCTCACAATCATCAAAAAGGGGGAGACATTTACAAAGATTCAATTTCAATGTCATGAAGAATTGTCAAAGTGAAAAATGCTTCCGCTGTTTCAAAGTCAAAAGATTTTGATGAAAGATTCTTCATAGTTAAATCAAGTTTCAAGAAAGTTTGTTTTTCCAAAGATGATCCAGAGTTCACAAGAGATGAAGATACAAAATCAGAGATTTCCTCAAAGCTATTTCAATGTTAATGTTTCAAAGATTTCAAGTTTCGTGCTCATGACTTGTTGACTTTCAAAGCTTCAAAGTGAAAAAGACTTTTCAAGGTTCTTCAAAGGCTGAAAGAGTTTCAAAGTTCAAAGTTGTCAGAAACATAAGCTGAAGAATCAAGTGCTGAAGACTAGTGTCAATTTTTTTATTAAATCTTGATACAAAGGGGGAGATTGTTAAGTCTAAATATTGTATCCAAGATTTAATGTAGAAAGTCAAACATGTAATGTCAACAAGGTCTGTATATGGTTAGTCAGTATTCCGTTTATCTTGTCTGTGTCCATGTTCTCTGTGGTATAAATAGGGATATGGCTCTTGTAAGCATGTAACCAACTTTTGAGAACACTTTGATCGCATATTCAATACATTGAGAGCTTTTCACGTCTATACTTTCTCTCTCTACTTTCTCTCTCTATGATTTGGTAGATTTTGGGATTATCAGCTATCATCCTGGAAGCCACTTTTCGTAGACCAAAGGATACTAATTCAGCACTTGTCGTAGACTTCGTCGTGCGAATTCTTACTTCTCGTAAGCAGTGGCTTGCGAGTTCTTTACGTGACATATACAACACTAAGGATCTTGCAAAAAGTCGTATCTGGAAGCTAAAATTCATCATATCTTTCACAATTCTTCGATTTTTTAGAAAAGATACTTCATACACATGTTCGAAATTCACCTCTGAGCAACTTTGTAGTTAATGATCTTCTCCAAAAACAGTTCTATAACAAAATTCGATCTCAACACAGTGAAAAATACATTTCGAACCAAAAACTTCTCAAAATCGACAAATTCTTCCAATTCTGTTGAAATCAAACATTGTGATTGATTCCATATAATTCGACTCTATGCAACTAATCAATCTAACATCAAAATTCGTTCAGATCCGCTCCAAAATGAAAATTTTGAATTGCAGACCACTGTTCATGCGACTATGTTACTGTTCCATTAATAATTCCAAATTTGATTGATTCTAATGAATAATCTCATTGATTTTGCTCTGATACCACTTGATAGGTCCAATGATTCACAATTATTCAATGTAGAAAGATCACATGAGATAGATTGGGAGAGGAAATTGAATGTATAGTTCACAATCTAGAGAGAGGAAGAGTTTCTCTCTCTAGAAACACACAGTACACGTAAAGTCTACATCTTGAATGAATATTACAAACAAAGTCCTATTTATACCAACCATCCCATGTACAACATTTAGCCCCAACCCAAATTTTAAATACAAGACCCAAATAAACAACATTGAGGCCTTTACAAAACCGTCCAAACTAAGGGCATTTTATGTCCTAACAACTTCACAATCACATAGATAATTCATTTACTTTGTGTACCTGCAAATACACTTTATCAAAGGAATTATTAAGAAGATAAACTTTAACCTACCTACTGCAGGACTGAACACATACCCGGGATGATGCAACTTGTGTTCCAATTTATGAGTGTGAGTTTTCCACATTGAATTCAGCTTCTAATGTCATATTAGAAGGGAATTGAGTGTCTCACCTTTATAAATTTATATGGACTTCACTCCCATCCTAATCACAGACTTGTGCACTAAGTCTCTTGTCAGACATTTAGTTAAATGACCTGCCAAATTTTGTTGTGTTCTAACAAACTCAAAGGAATGTACAACATTCATGATTAATTCTCTAATCATATTATGTCTTACACCGAAGTGTCTAGACTTGCCATTGTAAACATGGCTATAAGCCTAAGCCAAAGTGGCCACACTATCACAATGGATAGAAATAGGTGCAATCGGCTTTGGCCATAATGGAATCTCATAAATTAAATTCTTTAGACACTCAGCCTCTTTACCGGTGACGGCTAATGCAACAAACTTAGATTCCATTCTTGAGTTCGTAATACAAGTTTGCTTTTTGGATGCCCAAAAATGGCACCTCCCCCAAGAAAAAATACCCAACCACTAGTCGAAGAATGATCCTCCATGTTGGATATCCAACTTGCATCTGAATAACCTTCTAAAAACGAAGGGTATCCTAAATAACTCAAACCGTAATCCATGGTTCCGTTAAGATCTTTAAATACTCTTTGAACCGCTTGCCAATGTTGAGTACTAGGATTACTAGTATACTTGCTCAACCGTCCCACGACATAAGCTATACCGGGCTTAGTGCTTGTCATGGCGTACATCAAGCTACCAATGTTCTTAGAGTATTAAAGTTGTGAAATAACATTGCTCGTGTTTGGCATTAATTTCTTACTTTGATCCATGGGAGTGCTTACGGAGAACAATCACGGTAATTGAACTTATTGAGAATTTTCTCAATGTAATGCGATTGCGTCATAACAATCCCTTTCTTAACCCGTTTAATATTTATACCAAGGATTACATCATCCTCTCCCATATCTTTCATGGAAAACTTATATGACAACAATTTCTTAGTGTCATCTACCTGATTTTGGTCAGTCCCAAAAATTAGCATGTCATCTACATACAAGTAGATGATCACACCTGCATCAGTAGCATCAAATATATTATAAACACATTTGTCACATTGGTTTAAAGCAAAACCACATGACAAAATAACTTCATCAAACTTTTTATGCCATTGTTTAGGTGATTGTTTCAGCCCGTACAAGGATTTCACAAGTTTACATACCTTATGCTCGTTTCCAGGCATAACGAAACCTTCTGGTTGTTTCATGTAAACTCCTCATGAATATCACCATTCAAGAAGGTTATTTTAACATCCATTTGATGAACAGTATTGCCGCCAAGGAAATTAACAATCTAATAGTCGAACTCGAAATACGTGCCACTGGAGAATACGTATCGAAATAGTCAATACCGGGTTTTTGCCAAAACCCTTGAATTACTAACCAGGACTTGAATTTATCAGTTCCCATCAACATTCATCTTGTTTTTGGAGATCCATTTGCATCCAAGTGGTTTAGAACCTGGACACAAATCTTTTGGGTGTTATTCTCAAGAATTGATGATATTTCGTCATCATTTGCTTCCTTCCAAAAGGCGACATCTCGAGACTCCATCTCCTCTTTGAAAGTCTTTGGGTCATCCTAAATACTATAACAATAAGAGTATAGAAGTCCAAGCTCATTCTTGAACCTTCCACCAAATATAGTTTGAAGTCGGGACCGAACTTTTTGGCAATTCGGTCTCTTTTGCTTCTCTGGACCTGTTGTGTTTCTGGACTGGAAACACCATCCAAAATTTCTGGATTTTGCATTTTATTAGTTCTAGCGATCGGGTCCTTAGGCCTTTGTATTGATGAAAATCATATCTCATCAAAAGTCGCATCACGCAACTCGATTACGGTGTTAATCGACACTGAATCATTAGGTTCTATTATGTAGAACAAGGGTTGGAATTTTATGCATATTCAATGAATATACAATCAATTCCACGTTCACCCAAAGTTTTTCTTTTGGGTTCAAGTAGTTTTACAACATCCCGACAACCCCAAATTTGAAAATAATTCAAAATCGGAGTTTTCTTGAACCAAAGTTCATATGGGGTTGTTTTGTTCCTTTTATTTGGAACTCTATTCAGAACATAACAAGCCGTTAACATGGCCTCTCCCTATAATCCCTCGCTCAATCCCGAGTAAGAAAGCATCGAGTTTACCATTTCCTTTAAAACTCGATTTTTACGATCGAAAATCCCGTTTTGTTGAGGTGTGTATGGTGCCGTTGTCTCATGGATGATACCAACTGATTGAAAGTATTCAGGATCCATATATTCCCCTCCCCGATCAATTCTGAGATATTTAATCGAATTACCCAATTGTAGTTCGACATCGGTTTTGTAAATTTTAAACTTATCTAAAGCTTCATCTTTTGCATGCAAAAGATATACATAACAAAACCAAGTATTGTAGTCAATAAATGTGACAACATACTTCTTGTTTTCCAAGGAGGGGGTGGAGTGGAAATCACACAAATCACTGTGTACATGTTCCAAAGCAGTCGTATTCCTTTTAACGTTCGAAAATGGTTGTTTTGTAACTTTAGTGAGCATGCAAGTTTTGCATTTCTCTACATTAATGTCAAAGGCTGGAATTAATCCATCTTTTGACATTTCATGCATCCTTCTAAAATTCACATGACCCAATCTAGCATGCCAAATCATTGAATCATCAATTTTAGAAGAAGACGGTGACAATAAAAACGCAAAATTTTCAGAACATAAATTTTTAATTTAAACGGAACATATGATTACTTAAATATCCAAAACCAATAAAGCTGCCATATCGAGATAGGATAAACCTATCCAATTCAAATACTTGCATAAAACCAAGATCATTTAAACGACTACCACTCACTAAGTTCTTACGGATTCTAGGCACAAATAAAACATCATAAAGTTTAACATTATTACCAGAAGAGAACTCTAAATTAACGACTCTAACTCCACAAATTGGTGCACTGGATTCATTTCCCATATTAAGCACTGAACCGTCTTCAACCGATGTCAATTTCTCGAACCACCGTCAATCCTTGCACATATGGCTTGTCGCTTCCGAGTCGATCCACCATGCACAGTCCTCATCTTCCACATAAAAAGACTCAGGTATAAGTGAAACATAATCTGGACAAAATTATCAAAGTTAGTCAAAAACTTACCTCCTTTCACTTGATAAAGATCCTTAGACCCCGATCCACTTCCACTCATACCAACACCATTATTGTTCAACTTCATCTAGTAATCACATTTGCAATGGCCCACCTTGTTTCATCTCCAACACACCAAATCCTTTCTCTTTTTAGAGGATTTATTAGGTCCATCAAACTTACTATTAGTCCCAAATGCAGGTGTGATCAATACAAGTATGCTTCAAATCTCATATGTATTGATATGAATCAAGATTACAAATCAATATGACTTTCTCTCGCTACTTTCTCTCTCTACAATGTTTCTCTCAAATATATGAATGAAATTCACATACACAAATTACAAAGGAAAAGCTATTTATACATAATGATTACAAAGGCAAACTAACAACTAAACTAACAAAGCTTTGACTTTTACATTCTCCTTTAAGCATGTTAACTTTGACTTCATTCTTTTAGGCTTTGACTTTAGGCTTTCAACCTCAATCTTTGATGATCTTGAGTACAACAAATATTACACTAACATTCTCCCCCTTTGTATTTAAGATCATTCTTCAAAAGAAAAATTGATAATCTCCCCCTTTGTATTAACTTGCTCTTCTTAGGTAGTTGATATCATTCTAGAAAAGAATTTCAACTTTAACGAACATTCTCCCCTTTTAGCTTTGATAATCATTCTCCCTTTGTACTAATCTCCTCTTTTCTTTATCAAACATCATCTTTCAAAAACATTTTCCCTCTTTGTAATCACGGAATATCTTCAACAAAGAAATTATTTTCAGCTTTAGCTCACTTTTCTCTTTCAAACAATCTTCAATGAAAATTTATGAAATCTTCAACAAACTTTCAGAATTCTTTGAATCAATGCAATTTGAACTGTCTTTCTTTCTTTGAATCTGCTTTTTCATTCTTGATTTTTTTCCTCACACACTTGAAACTGAATCTTCACAAACCATCATTTATTGATAACTTCTCCCCCTTTTTGATGAATGTGTTCATTAACATCATCAAAACTTTGCAAGAAATGGATTCTTTCAATTACTGAATAATATCATCATCTGATCTCTCTACTGATATAGTAACATCCGTCAATTCATATATGAGTCTGAATCTTTTCAAATTCAAAATGGATTCGTAACCCTGAATCAACAAATGAATCAGTTAACATGCCTATAAGTAGCACAAAGCCACTTAGTACAGCGAATGTATTGTACAAGAAGTTTTATTGATGTTCACTCCCCTAGGACTTCCATCCAATCATTGAAAAACACAAGGTAATTCTATGAATGTTCTGACAAAAAATCAAAATTTATGTGTGTACGTGCTTGTCTTATGAAAGAATTAAAGCATTATGTGCTTTATCAGACTCAAAATGTGTAAATTGTTGAGATACAACAAGTTTTCCACAACTCATTGTGCATGATCGAAGTGCGAAGGTGTGGCAAACTTCCTTCTTTTTCAATATCCAAATCTTTCGAGTGAAGATCAGATAGCATATGTGTTGCTTCCCCATGAAAACATTAAACACTTCTTTGTTAAGAAATAAATGAGTAGCTGGTGGGGTTAAGTCAAGAGTTGGCATGGGCTCACTGCCTGTTTCAATGATGGTCATCAAAGAGTTGTGAACCAATCAGTAATGTGGATGTTGTTAATCAATAAATCCCAATCAAATCAAGCAATTACTCAAGATATGAGCAATTATGAACAAGAACTAGAGAGAGAATCTAGAGAGAGAAAGTAATCTTCATTAGTCACAAGTCTGAAAGTTTTACAATATGAGCTTCGTAGTTGTTATCTCTCAAGATTCTCACCACAACACCTATTTATACCACTACCTAAAACAAAGACTTAAACACTAAGGAATGCAAAACATGCTTTGACATTTACAATACTATGACAATGTTGACTTTATAACTTTGACTTTCCTAATTAAATCTTGGATACAATATTTTGACTTAACAATCTCCCCCTTTGTATTCAAGATTTAATAAAAATTTGATACAGATCTTCAGCTCTTGATTCTTCAGCTTTTGTCTCTTTATCTTTGTACTTTGACACTTTCACAGTCTTTAGTCTTTCAGCCTTTGAAGAATCTTTGGAAAGTCTTTTTCTCTTTGTAACTTTGTAAGTCAACATGCCTTGAACAGAAACTGAGATCCTTGAAACGTTTGAAAACCTCTTTGAAGAAACTTTCTTTGGAAAAACAAACTTCTTGGTATCTTCATCACTTTGATCTCTGGATCATCTTTGGAAAAACAAACTTTCTTGAAACTTTGAATAATCTTTATCAGGCTTTGAACTTAGTAATTCTGTCTTTGCGCCTCACGTTCATCGCGTAAACCAGGGTTTGCGCCACCCCTTGCTCGCGCAATTCTCATTGTACGCCACACGTTGAACACGCAAACCTCCAAGTTTGCGCCAATACTTGCTCTCGTGAAATTCTATTTTGCGCTAGTCTAAGTGATGGAGGTTAAAGATGTTGTTACTGTACAAGCCTGATATATCTGTAATAGAAGCTGAACAAAGGACTTTTTGACATCTCTTCATTGTTTTGAAATTGATCTTTGTAACATTCTCCCCCTTTTTGATGATGTGAGCATCATGATCATCAAAACTTCATCAATTTCAGCAAAGGCTTTGATTTCCCCCTTTGTGAACAAATATCAATCTCCCCTTTGACAATTGGCGCGCTTTGATCTGAGAGCCGTCAATTTATGAAAGATATATATCCGAATCTTTTCAAATTCAGACATATTGAACATGGTAACCCTGAATCAACAAATGAAACAGTTAGAAGTGCCTGTCAGTAACACAAAGTTACTGTGTACAACGAATGTACAATGTAAGGAGTTGGTTTGATGTTGACTCCCCAGGTCTTCCATTCAATCATTGAAAAACACAAGGTTTATCTATGAATGTTCTGACAGAAAAACAAATTTTTTGTGTGCTCGTGCTTGTGTTTGAAAGAATTAGCACAATGATTGTGTTTCATAAGGCTCAAAGTATGTAAATCACTGAGACAGGAATGATTGTACATGGACTCAATGTGCATGAGAAAGGGTCGAAGGTGGGGCAACTTCCCTTCCTTTTCAATATCATTATCTTCCAAGAGAAGAACCAATAGATTATGTGTTGCTTCCACAGAAAATGTGAAACATTCTCTTTTTAAGAAAAGAATGAGTAGCTAGTGGGGTTGTATGCAAGAGATGGCATGGGCTATTTGCCTATTTCAATGATGGTCACCAAAGAAATGTGAACCAATCGGTAATGTGGTTGCCCGGCTCAGAAAGATGTTTGGTGCAGAGTTCTGATATTCTTTTAACTCTGTTCTCACACCCTCTTTCTTTTAAACATATAAGCTCACATCTAACCAATCTCTCATTTTCATTTTACCTCAAAACACTCCCACGCTCAATTCTTTTAGACCCCTCTCCCCTCAATCACTCAAAGGATTTCTTCTGGGGTAGGAAACACTGGTTATCGTGAATCCATGGAAGATCTATTAAGCACTCACACTGAATCCCATGTTCCTAAAAGTACATGTTGGTCAATGATTTTCTTGAAATGAAGCACAAGAAATCATATGTCAGTGTATGTATGCTCATTGAAAAATATGAATGAAATTTGAGCATTTTTAAACATTTAAGATTTCTCAAAAGAAGAATATTGAATGAAAAATCAAGAAAGAATAGAAATGTTTTGAGAATCTGACAATGATTAAGATCAGATCAACTGAAATGGCTAGGGTATCAAAGAAATGGAAATTTGTTTATATGAACAAATATAAACAGTTTATCAATGAAAGCACAAATATGAAAAGATGAATGATGCTCAACAACTTTGAATGCAAACGGGGGTATTACCATCGAAAAATTGGTTCGTTTAGAGACATGGTAATAACAAATTCAAATAAAATACTGACCCAGTGTGTATGAATACTTGACAGTATATGGACAAGATAATACACAAGTATTGATCTTTGGAAACACACGGTTACTTAAACAATAATGCTCAGAAATGAAAATCATTTAAAAGCTCACTTCTAAATTCATGAAATATTTTGAAATAAGAAGTGGTTTGAACATTTAAGAAACGATTTTTTTTTCATGTTCGAAAGTTGTTCTTCTTTCAAACAATCAGAGATCTAGGATCAGAAGATATTTACCTTTAAGCTCCCCCTTAAATCATGATATAATGATTTATGTCTTTTGAGCTCCCCCTGGATATTAGTAGAATATCCTTCTTTGATCATTGAAAAACGGGTCCTGATCTGTTATTTGATCAGAAGCCATCACCTTTACTCCTCCTTAAAATAAGCATCTGAAATATGTTAGTTAAAAGAGGATAGAGATCAGACACTCCCTTTTGAATTGTAGACCATCATATCAATAAAATCTATCAGTGAAAAAGTATAGGATAGAGATCAAATCAATTCTCTTGGGATGTAGACCATCATATCCATCGGATGCAGAGATACAGGAGTAAGGTCTTTTTGATCGCTGAGGTCCGAGTTCTGAACTGTTGTGTTTAGAAGTCAAACTCCTTTGAAGAACGGGCCCTAAGATGATGTGCTTAGAAACCATAATCTTGACATTGAGGTGCGGGTCTTGAATTGTGTTATTCAAGAGCCATTGTCTTTTTTTTTACTCCCCCTTGACTTGAGGTGCCTGCAACAAAGATTCAATTTTCTTCTTTAGTACCCACTGGTATTTGGGCCCAGAAATGTTAGTTGCAGTTCGTGTGGGGATTGTGGAGAAAGAACCATACCAGAAATGATCACTGGTTTTGTGGATGTGATCATGTGTACAGCAGTAAGAACAATAATATTTAATACCTGAAAACCTGATTAATTGATCTTTTGAGTATTTGAGGTCAGGTTTACCTTTATGCTCTTTGTTCTTCTTTTCTTTGTGAACATGTACACATGATGTCTTTCCATTCAACTCATCTTTCTTATCAGCTTTGTCTAATTTCTTCATCCATACCAGTTTCTCTTTCTTGTAACTACTTCTCCTTGAAAATGTATATGAACCATCTAAAAGTTCATCAAAGAAAATGTTAGATCGATGAATCTGATCAAAATATTTAACTGACCTTTGTGAAGAGACAGATTTCTGATTTGAACTTGAAGCAGATTTTCAAGTTCTTTGATCTTTGATGCAAAGTTGTCTCTTTCTTTCACAAGTTGGTCAATCTTCTTTGAAAACTCAGACTTCGTCTTTTGCTCTTTCAGCACAGAAGCATACAATTCAGATAACTTGGAAGTCAGCCTTTTGATTTCAGCTTCAAATATAGATCTTTCTTCTTCAAACCATTTTTCTGAATCTCTTCTCTGGCCGGATAACTCTTTAAATAATCCCACATTCTTTTGTTCTATGGCCTTCTTTTCTTTATCAAATTTCTCTCTTTCCAAAATCAGTATTTTCTCAAAATCGGAAATTTGTTGAGAAAATTTGATGCATTTAAGCTCAACTGACTTTTTCTCTTCAAAACATTTCTTTGAGAAATCTGAGAATTTCTTTGAAAAATTTTTCTTTTCAGCATCAAAATCAGCTTTATTATCAGCAAGCTGTTTTTCAAAATTAGATAAACTTTTTCTAAGCTCAGAATTCTCATATTCCAATCTCTTTATCTTCTCTTCATTCTGCCCAGCACTGATATTCTTTAAGGCACTGATTTCTTCTTTCAGTGATATGATTTCAGTAAAATACTCTCTTGACTTTTGTGAATGAAAATCAACTGCATGAGCCAGATTAATGTTCTCTAATTTCAGCTTTCTATTCTTCTCTTCAAGATCTGAAAGAAATCCCATGATTAATGAGTAATTGGCTTAATATGAATGATCGTTCCAAACTGTATATCAGAAAATCAAAAATCAGATTAAATTGAAATCTTTCACAAAAAGAACTTTTGTCCCCCTCCGCAGACTTAGCACGGGGGTCCCGCTAAGTATACGCAAAAGACAGTTGGAGGCGCAAGACTGAGTTTTTCGTAAACTACGTGATACGCAAAGTAGGTTTGCGTGACCCATTGGAGACGCAAAGTAAGCTTTGCGTGAGTGCCTTGATGCGCAAAGTAAGCATTGCGCAATGGTCTTGATGCGCAAAGGAGACTTTTGTAATCCGCGTGACCCAAAGAAGCTTTGCGTGAACTGAGTGTAGCGCAAAGTAAGGTTTGCGTAATGGTCTTGAAGCGCAAGATGAGGTTTGCGCGACAAGGGCAAAACGCAAAGTAGCTTTGCGTGAGTTACAGGATACGCAAACGTAGCTTTGCGTGATAGGAGCAATACGCAAACGAAGCTTTTTCCTCTCAAGGTGATCTCACGCAGACGTCTATGAATCTCGCGCAAACCATATGAATGTAGCGCAAACCGTGGATCTTGGCTGATTCTTCTTAAATCGATCAAAATCTGCAAATTTGATCTCAAAAACTCATCAGAATCATCGACTAACAATACTAAACACAAAATTACAATCAATTTTCGATTAAAAACAACAATTCAAACAATTTGGTTCAAGAACAGTGTTCGAACTCGTTTTCAAGAAAATCTCAAAAAATCGAAAATTGAAATTTATTTTGTTCAAATTAAGAGATTTAAACCAAACAAGAATCAATCCTAAACATAATTCGCATCCAATGAATCCATTTTCTTGCACTAAAACCGATTTTTCACAAAAAATTTGAATGAAACAGTGAAACCACGAGTTCGTGAAAATTTTCAGAAATACTCAAATTTCAATCTTAAAAACTCCAGATTTCAATTCAAATCATGATCAAATCAATTCCGAAAAGTTTGGTTCAGCTCTGATACCAATTGTTAATCAATAAATCCCAATCAAATCAAGCAATTACGATATGAACAATTATGAACAAGAACTAGAGAGAGAATCTAGAGAGAGAAAGTAATCTTCATTAGTCACAAGTCTGAAAGTTTTACAATATGAACTTCGTAGTTGTTATCTCTCAAGATTCTCACCACGACACCTATTTATACCACTACCTAAAACAAAGACTTAAACACTAAGGAATGCAAAACATGCTTTGACATTTACAATACTATGACAATGTTGACTTTCTAACTTTGACTTTCCTAATTAAATCTTGGATACAATATTTTGACTTAACAGATGCCCCTCTCAAAAGTGGTTGGTGCAGAGTTCTCTTATTCTTTTAACTTTGTTTTCTCACCCTCTGTCTGTTTTTCATTTCAGCTCACTTCTAACCAAACTATTTTTTACATTTTACCGCTCATCGCACTGAGGTTGTTCAACCGTATGAACTTCCTCCCCCACTCTTTGATGTATGACCCCTCGCCCTTCAATCACTCAGGGTAACTTCTTAGGTAGGAAACACTTGTTAACGTGAATACATAGAAGTTCTTGAAGCTCACACATTGATCCCATGAATTTTTCCTAAAAGAATAATGTTGTTCAACAGTTTAACTTGAACAATGAAGAATCTCATAATATGAATCACACTGTCAGTGAATGTATGCTCGACAAAAATATCATGATTATTTGAGCATTTTGAACTTTAAAGATTTCTCACAACAACAATATTGAATGAATGAAATGAATTTGAAAGACTTGTATGAGAAACTGACAATGTATCAGAAAGATCAAATATGAATGATAAACATGAAAGGCTTAGGTCATGAAAGAATTAGAATTTGTCTATATAAACAAATATAAACAATCTTGAAAGAATCTCTTATTTTTTTTAATGAATATGATGCTCAACAAACATTGAAATGCATACGGGTGTATTACCATCGAAAAACTGCTTCATTTTGAGACATGGTAATAACAAAATCAATAAGAAAGACTGAACCGGTGTGTATAAATACTTGACAGTATATGGAAAAGATAATACACAAGTATTTATCTTCAGAAACACGCGGTCAGGTAAACAATAACGCGCATTTATGAAAACAATTAAAAATCACACTTCTAAATTCATGAAATCTTTTTAAGAATAAGAAGTGGTTTGAACGTTTAGAAACATGTTTTCATGCTTGAAAGTCGTCCATCTTTCAAACACTTTGAGTGTAAGATCAGAAAATACTTACATTCATCTTAAATCTCATAAAATCTCCTCAAAGTCATGATTGATTGAATAGAATCTTTTAAGCTCCCCCTCAAAATCTTCATAGAGTCAAAAAGTCATCAAAATATCAAAGTCTTAGACAAAGAAAAACAATGGAAAACGAGTCCTGATCTGATTTGAATAGAAGTCAATATTTCACTAAAGATCGAGTTCTAAACTGATGTGTTTAGAAATCATGAACTCCCGCTGAAAATATGCCTTCAGTAAAAATTTGTCGGTACAAAACATATGAAATAATCTAACTCCCCCTTGAAAGTTGATCATCTTTTCTTGTTACTAACTCCCCCTGAAATCATGAGCAAACCTTCAGTGCAGATATCTTTTTGAATGAAAAATTAAAGACATAAAGAAAATTATAAACCAAACTGTACGACGCAAATACGGATTATGTAAAAATCATGTTTCAAGATTCAGCATTCCTAATTTTGAAATCAGAAAATTAAATCTCTTTTCATCTAACGGCTTAGTGAAAAGATCAGCAAGCTGATAATCCATGTTTACAAAGTACAATTTTATCGTACCTTTTTCAACATGGTCTTTTAAAAAGTGATGTCTCACATCAATGTGCTTGGTTTTGGTATGTTGAACAGGATTAGAAGATATAACGATTGCGCTCTTTGAATCACAGTAGATCGCGATCTTGTTGTATTGGAAACCGTAGTCTTGGAAATACGTCCTCATCCACAACACTTGAGAACAGCATCTAGCAGCAACTACGTATTCTGCTTCCGCTGTTGAAGTGGATATGCAAAATTGTTTCTTCGATGTCCAGCTAACGAGCTTGTCTCCCAAGAATTGAATGTGATCCTACGTACTCTTCTTGTCTAACATGCAACCAGCATGAATTAGCATCTGAATATACGGTTAGTTCAAATCTTGTATCTTTAGGATACCATAAACCAAGATCTTGTGGTGCCCTTCAGATATCTAAATATTCTGTTGACAGCTGAGAGATGGGACTCTTTGGGTTTGGTCAAGTATCTCGCACACAAACATGTCGAAAACATAATATCAGGTCGGCTTGTCGTTAAGTACATCAAAGAACCAATCATACCTCCATAAGTCTTTTGATCAACAGCTTTTCCATTCAGGTCAGCTCCGATCTTAGTCCCTGGTGCCATCGGGGTCCTAATAGGTGTACAATTTTCCATTTTAAATATCTTTAAAATGTCACAAATGTACTTAGCTTGATTTATAAAAATCCACGTGGAAAATTGTCTGACTTGTAATCTGAGAAAGAAATTCATCTCTCCCGTCACACTCATCTGAAAACGTGACACCATTAAGGCAGAAAAATTCTTACAGTACTTAGGGTTTGTTGAGAATAAAATCGCCTTTTTCTTTCTTAATGAATAGAGTAGTGTCGATTTTACCTTTGGAAAACCCGAACTTGACTAGAAACTTTGAAAGAACATCATATCAGGCGCGAGGGGCTTATTTTAATCCATGAAGGGCTTTGCCAATAATATAGACGTGGTCTGGCTTCTCAGCACTGACGAACCCTTCTGGTTGAGAAACATACACTTCCTCCTTCAAGATGTCGTTTAGAAAAGCCGTTTTTACGTCCATTTGATAGACAGTAAAGTTCTTGTGTGCAGCATACATGAGAAACATTCGAATCACCTCGATGCGTGCAACTGGAGTATATTTCTTTGTCGTAATCAATGCTTTCCTCTAGCCGGTATCCTTTAGCCACAAGTCGAGCTTTATTTCGGACTACTACACCATCTTCATCTTTCTTGTTTTTGAAAACCCATTTAGTGCCAATAATTGTTTTTCCTTCAGTTCATGGCATGAGTTGCCATACTTTCAGTGCTTCGAACTGATTAAGTTATTCTTGCATGGATGCTATCCAATCAGGATCTTCAAGAGCTTCTGATACGCGAGTCGGCTCTATCTTTCTCAAGAAAGAATCATATAAGCACTTATTTGTTGTAGCAGACTTAATTTGCACTGGTTTCGAAGGATCTATGATAATATGATGTACCAGGTGCTCTTTGGTCCACTTGTTAGTGTGAGGGAGTGAAAAATAGGTAGATTGATCATTTTCATTATCTATGTATCCATCATCTTGGGGTTCAATTGAAGTAACAGGTTCAGAAGTTCCAACTGGTTGTACACTTGTTGGTTGTTGAACAGGCAAATCTGTACTAGCAACCGGTTCTACATCTTCTGGGTAATCAACATTTTGTGCATCTTCAACTGAGTGAGTATCTGTCTGAACATGAGCTGGAGTAGGTTCACTAGAAATATCCAAATAAACTAGAAGTTCATCTCTCGGATCTTCAGCTCTGTCAAGAACAGTAGTTTTAGACACTTTAGTTCCCAAGAATTCATCATAAAAATGTTTAAACAAATGATCTAACTCAAATAAGTGTGTTGTGGAAGTAGAAGCTTTTTCAGAATTAAAAACATTAAAACCAGGTTCTGGACTGATGTCTAGAAGCTAACACTTCTGTAAGTACTGGTTCTGAACTGCTTTGTTCAGAAGCCACTTCCGTAGCTTCATCGAATGTGACATTTACGCTTTCCACAAAGATCTTTGATTTCTTCAGATAAACTCTATATGACGCGGATGTTTGAGAGTATCTGATGAAAATCCCTTCTTCGGCTTATGGACTGAACTTATTTAAAATTTCTATGTCGTTTAGCACATAACACCTTCATCCAAAAATATGAAAAATTTTAATGTTTGGTGTTCTATTATTTATAAGAGCATATGGCGTTTTACCGAAGCGACGATGAATGATTGAATGATTTTGCGTATAACAGGCAGTAGAAACAGCTTCAACCCATAATAATAGAGGTAGGTCTGATTGGCTAAGCATAGTGTGTGCAACCTCAACTAGAGTTCTATTTCTTCTTTCAACTACCCCATTTTGTTCAGATGTTCTGGAAGCAGAATACTGATGTGTTATCCCAACCGATTCGAGATAATCTTCAACGGTTTTGTTTTTGAATTATGTGTTATTGTCTGTTCTAATCAGCTTCACTGTTCTCTGTATATATTCACTTGGACACTCTTTAGGAACAAGATGATTACATTGGGAGTCTCGTCCTTTGCCCTTAAGAATTTGACCCAAGTGTAACGCGAATAATTATACACTATCACCAAGACATATCGCTTGCCATTTATACTCTATGTATGCATTGGACCACAGAAATCCATGGGCAGTAACACCAAGGGATCATTTGTATTCAGTTCAGTCTTAGGCTTATCCGAAGCTCTTTTCTTCTTCCCCTTCTCACATGTGTCACATAGATATTCTTTTTCGTATCGCAGCTCATGTAGTCCTTTCACCAATTTGTTTATGCATCTGAAGTTGAGGTGAGAAAGCCATCAATGCCACAACCATCTTTGTTGCATAGAAGCTTTTGAAAGTAGACACACAACACTTTCAGGTTTGACTTTGGACGTTGGACAAATTAATCGTGTAGAGGTTGGACTTTCGAGTGCCGACCAAGAGTTATTTCCTGTCTTCAGTCCGTACACAACATCTTTTAGCCTTGAAGTTTACCTATAAATTTTTGTCAAAGAACTATCCAATGCTGAATAAATTGTGTCCTAGTCCTTCAACGTAACTCACCTTCTTTATCGTTATGTTCTCTTGAACAACATCTCCATAACCCAGTATTGGCGAGAAATGATCATTCCCGAATCGCACACTGCCACAAAATTTCTCTGTATAGTTAGATAAAATATCTTTCCTCCCGGTCATATGCTTGGAACAGCCTGAATCCAAGTACCACATATGACGGGTCTACACAAGAGAAATCAAGTAACAACAGTTTAGGTACCCAGTTGTAAATGGCTCTTTTCTGGTTAGTCTCAGATTTTGGCACCTAACGAAATTTGGGTTCTCTTTTCTTTCGAAAACCATTTGAACTGTCAGAATGATATAGATAATATGAACCAAACCAATTATTCGAAAAATGACGATCAACAAAATCATTCCGGCCACAAGTAGAACACTGAATTGTAGAATGAGATAATTGAATCAATTGCTTTATTGTATAAATCTTGCATGGATGTACAAGTTTTTGTTTATTCGAAGCAAATTGATCAACCACATCACTACATCTATCACTTTTCCTATTACATTTGGAATCTGAAAATGATTTTGCCGATGTTACATCTTTCTTTGGTCTCCATTCAAGTTTCCCTTCAGACCTTTTATATCTCATATCTGAAACATAAGATTTATACTTGCTAGAACTATGAGATTTATGAGATTGTTTCTTCCTAGACTTACCAGTGTTTTTCCGTTTCGGTGGGTGCTTCTTTTTCTTACCTTCAACATAGTAAGCACTTATAGGAACTGTGTCATCAACCTTAGTTGATGATTTACTAACTTCAAATACGCTTGGTAATTCTTCAGAATTAACAACAAATTTAGAATGATCTGGAAGTTTTGCATTAAAATCAAACTTTTCCATACACTCATCAGAACATACCTCGGAATTAAGAAATCAAACTCATCAAACAGATCATCATCAACCACAGAGTGAGATGCACTTGAAGATTTAGGATACATGAAATTGTTGAATTATTTTAAACACTATTTTTGATAAGGCGTTTGTTCAAAGTCTGATAGTGTTACTTTGCAAAAAATATCACCAATAAAAGCTTTGCAAGAAAATGCATTTGAATCAGTAGAATTGTTCTCACAAACTCTGTCTAACTCTGATTTATCTTCCCTTTTGATATCAAACTTTGAATCGGTGTTTATTAAAACAGTTGAAAGTACAGTCTTTTCTAAATCAACCAAAATCCTTTCTTCTTTTAATGTTTTCTCAAGATGAGAAATTTTGCTTTCTAAGATGAGTAGAGGAACATATATTTTTCCTTAAACAGGATTTGCCTCCATCTCTTCATCAGAATAACTTTGAAAATAATCACAAGAAAGAAACGTTGGTTGATCATAAATGTAACTATCGTTCAGTTTGTCATAACATAATGGTAGTTGCATTTTAACCGTGTTTTTCCTCTTAAGATGTTCTTGTGCCTCTACCTCTTCAGATGATTTAGTCCATCTGACTTTCAATTTGGGGTGTTTGTCAGCTACTTGTAGAAAATCAAAATTATAAAGAGTAGGCGGTTTTGAAATTCCCTTTTTCAAGTAATGTGGATTGTCATACCCAATACCCCAATAAGCGTTGAAGTATTTAAACTCTTTTGGTTTGTTTAGGTGAATGGTTTGGTCAGTTTGGCCTCTTGCATAAAGCTTTTCTTCCAAACCACTAGTCTTAGCAATCCAAGATTTGTTTACAAATTTCAAATCTTTATATTTTTGAACAACCACTTTCTTCTCAAGTTCAAACAAGTTAAACTTGGAATTTACTTCAGATATTTGATTATACAAATCAGTCTTTTGTTTTTCGAAAGAGTTGGCGTCGTTGTTCAAAGAATTAATCAATATTTTCTTCTCAACATTATCTTTGTTGAGTTTAGATATTGTTTGACGCTTTTTCTCAACAACGCTTTTTCCTTTTTAAGCTTAGAATGAAGATCTTGAAGTTCAACCATCATGGATTCCATCTGTTTAAGAAAATTAGATTCATATAAATCAGTTACCTCATCAGATGTGTCGTTACCAGATTCATCATACTTTGCTTGCTTTCCCATGAGACACATATGGTCAACCTCATCCTTCTCACTTTCAGAGTCAGTCTGATCCAGCCAGTGATCATCTTCAGTTATCAATGCCTTGCATGCCTCTTTCTGTTTAGCAAGAAGCATTTTGTTCTTGTAGTAGTCAAAGTTGCGTACTTTCGGCTTTCGACAATCTTTGGCATAGTGACCAATCTTTCCACAATTATAGCATTTCACTGGTTCATCAGACTTCTTCTCTTCATATTTGTTCACATGCCTTTTCTCCTCAGTCTTTCTATCCTCATACTTCTTACCATTAAACTTGTTCTTTCCTTCCACTATCTTCTTGTGCTCATAGTTTCTTGAACCTGATGAATATCTCTGACTGTTAGACCCTGGCTTCTTGTAGAACTTTTTCTGGAATGCCCGGGTCAATAGAATCACTGCCTGCTTCAAAGTCTCACCAGTATCAGACTCAGAAACAATCATCATCTTCTTCTTGTTGTTGTCTTTCTTCTTCTCTTTCCTTTCAACAACTAAAGCTAGCGCATCTGGAACTGGTTTTTCAGCCTTTTTATTTTCTGCTCTCATCTCTTCTACGTCTTCCTCGTTTTGTCTGAGAGTCTCTGATAATCCAAGATCTCTAAATCTTAGAGAGAGAAAGTAGAGAGAGAAAGCATGTAAGCGCAAAGTAAGATGATCTATTAGAATGAGCTTGAATACTTACAAGACACAAGGACCAAAGGGACTTAAATACCCTTGGTCAATACAACACAGTATACGACTATAAACACAGTATTAGACCAAGCCTATAAATACAATGATTACTATAAAATCAGACTTAACAATCTCCCCCTTAGTAATCATTGGCGCTGTGGTCTTCAAAATCAATCTTCTAAATCAGCATGGACCATCTAAGCGACTTTTTGAAGAAGCTATCTTGACTTAAAAAAATTTCTTCTCAGCATCTTTCAGGCTCAATTGCTTTTGCTGTCTTGACAAGACTGGACTAGTTTGTAATTAGCTTGAAAGCACAATCGGTTCATCAGCTTGTGCTCTATACGATTCACCTCTTTTAAATGAACTTGAAGAAACTGTGGTGATCGGAGCTTGAACAGCAAAAGACAAATATAGTTGAAGAAATTTGAATCTTGAGCAAATCTTGATCAACAGATAAACGTTGGAGCTCTTTGTCTCTTTAACATCTCCTTGACTTCTCCCCCTCATAACCTTGATGATCGGGATCAACTTGGTCATGCAAATGTTGGAGATGAGACAGCTTAAGATCTGCAAAATCAAAGTAAAGGAGAAAAGAAGAGGTTTGCGCTACATGTTGGTGGCGCAAAGTGAGATTTGCGCTAACAGAGAGAAGCGCAAAGCTTGTTTTGCGCTAGCCAAAGGAGGCGCAAAGCTAGTTTTGCGCTAGAAGCTGTTGGCGCAAACTAAGTTTTGCTCTACCTAATTAGCTCTTTGACTCCCCCTATACAAATGCACTAAATTTGACAATTCAAGTTAGCATTCATATAGAGAATCAGAAACTCCCCCTCGAAAGCAGATAATATCTTTTCATAAAAAAAAATTTCTCGTTATTCACTCCCCCTTGAATAATGAACAAACCCATTTAAAAGAAAATATGAGAACACATGAATTGAAACATCAATGTAGAAAGAAAAATATACTGAATATGTATTTTGAAACAACTAAATATATCAAAATTTAAACATAAACAAATATAATTCTATTTAGTAAAATATCACAATAAAATCCATCAAATGAAATCAAATGTATGTATTTGGATATAGAAACAAGTTTTATTGCATATCAAGTTAAGACATGTTCAATTTCAAAAACTTTCATCAATCTATTCAGTGTGCTCGCATGTGAACTCCGATTAGCTTCAAGAAAATGCAATTCTAAAAATATAATAGAGAACTTTGCATGTAATCACACTAATCCATCAAGAATTCAGACTTTCACAAATTTACAGGTTTATTGCAACTTAGAAATATCACCAAGTATCATGAGATGTGTGCTCATTGGCATCTTTTAGCATTGTGCACTATGGCATCTTTACATGAGTGTGCTCTTTGGCATCTTTTAAGCTTGTGCACTTTTGGCATCTTTTTAATCAACAAGTTTATTAAGTAAAGAGCATGTCGTAAACGTAACTTTCTATCTGACCCTATTGTAGGATTTGGGTCAACCGCTCCCAGACCAGTTGGCCTTAGGGGACTAGGTGTCAAGCACCCCTTGGAACTTACTTTATCAGATCAGAAAGGCTACATCGACACATCTTAAACCCATTCATACCAGTAGAACATGACTTTCGATCTGATTCTATAGAAGGATTTGGGTTCGATCACTCCCAGATCAAATGACCTTAGGGGACCAGATGACAAGCATCCCACAGAACTTACTTTCCCAAAACAGAAAGGTCACAGGTACAAACTTTAAAACTTAAAGATTTCTGATTTATAAGAATTTAATAATCATCTCAAACACAAGGTTTTACGTCTAAGTGCTTAGCCCATATTTTCATTACGATCCAAAATTTCGAATTTTTAGGTTTTCTAAGCATTGTAAACTATAAATATTCTGAATCACACAACTTTAAAGCAGTATCAAAAGCTACAAACATGTTGCTGACTTTTCGACTGTTGTTAGACTTGAAATTTGAACATATGAAAACTTTAATATAAACAAAGCAACTTGAAAATTTATCCTAGACACACATTTTATTCAAAAGAAAGAAAAATTGTAAAACTTTTACTTTATAGAATAAAATTTGTAAAGGTTTAAACTTTTAAAACAACATGCCTAGATTTGAAAATAGAAACATTTGATCGGCAAGTCTATATTCAGTTGAAACAAAATATAATTCAATAATATTATCTTTCACACAATGTATAAAGAATATGTGTCTCATTTGAAAAAATTAGGTTGAACAAATTCAGGAGTTGAATTGAAATGCTCAGATTCTTTTAAAAGCATTTGAGAAAACTGGAACAACATCATTATCAGAGATAAATGCAGCGGAATAAAGTAGATGTACTCACAGTTTCTCATTAGTCAGAAGCTGAAAAACATTGAATAACGAGTCCTAGACTGACATGTCTAGAAGTCAATGTCTTTGAAGCACGGGTTCTGAGTTGAATTACTCAGAAGCCAAATTTCTCTTACTCCCCCTTGACATTAGATGCCTTCAACTTAGAAGCAATTTGAAATTTTGGTACCCATTTGAATTTGGGCCCATGTTTGTTAGTTGCAGTTCTTATGGGGAAATATTTATAAGATTTGACAGTTAAAACACGAGAAAGATCATCAGAATAATAAGCACAATCATCAGAAAAAGACAAAGCATTATCATATGAACTAGAATCCGAGGAAGAACATGAGACATGTTTTGAAATTCGAATCATTTGCTTTATAAAGTATTTTGAAATTTTATTACAAATAGCAAATGAATCACTTTTATAAAGTTTGTCTACACATCTATCCTCATCAGTCGTAGAATCATCTGATATCTGCTTGGCTCTCCAAATCTGCTTGGAAGATGTGCTCAAAGTCCTATCTAAAAGATTAGAAACAAAAGAATTAGAACTGTCAGAAAGAACTTTATCTTGTTTCTTTGACTTCTTTGACCTTCTTCTTTTACGCTTTGGTTTATAATACTGATCATTTAGCGTAAAAGATTCATCAAGAATTTCCGAATTAATATTTAAATCAGAAGAAATAATTTTACCTAAGCAACCAATTTGATCAGACAATAAATCTGAACATAGCCCGGAGTCAGAATTATTTTGAGAAAAGATATCAAATTTAGAAACTTCCATTTTGTTTACTTGACAATCAGAAGAAAGGCTAGAAATAGAATCTTGTTTTTGAGAAAATAAATTTTCTTCAAGACTAGACGTCATGAAAGAAAGAATAATATCAGATTCAATTTCTTTTAAAATATTTAGATCTTCCATCTTATCTTCAAGATCAATTATTTTGCCTTCTAAAATTAAAGAAGGAGTATATTTCTTAGAATCATAAATGATTGGAGAAATATTTTCCTTATCAGAAGTTTTAGCATAAACATCAACAAAATCATCAGATATTGAAGATTTGACAAGAGATATATCATTTAAAGCTTCTCTGCCTTTCCTTGTTTTATCAGGAAAATATTTTGCATTTTCATATGTGTAAACAAAAGAAATTTCCTTTTTCTTGTTATTTGTCCTTTTCTCATTTTCGATTTCTAACACTTGCTTCTCATTCATCCAATCAATTTTAAATTGAGGAGCATATTGAGCAAGAGTTAGATAATCGTATTTATATAAAGTCGGGGATTTTTCGATCGCATTGTTTAAACAATGTGGATTTTCAAAACCAAGTCCCCATTTTTCTTTTAAAGCTTCATCACTCCTTGGTTTATTCATAAAAATTGTTTGCTCAGATTGGTTTCTTCGATATAACTTTTCTTCTAATTTATTTATTTTATCCGAAAAATTGTCTTTTAAAGTGGTCATAGCAGACAAAGATTCAAGATAAGTCTTATTTGAATTTTCCAAATCATCCAATTTCTTTTGAAAGATTTCTTTAGTATGAACCAAAATAGATTTTTCATGTTTCAAAGAAATTTTCAGTTTGTCAATCAAATCTGACTTTTATGAATTTAAGTTCTTTTCAGATAATAACTTTAAGCGAAAATCATGTAAAGCAGTAATTATAACATCCATCTGAAAAGAGATGAAAGTATAATCAAATTCAGAAGGTACCTCATCAACATCGGTTGAGGAGTTGTCATCATCGTCAGATTGATCATCTCCAACAAAGCATAAAGTAGCAGTTTCAACTTTGTCAGCTTCATTGTCGGAGTGATCCAGCCAGTACTCCTCTTCAGTAAGTAAAGCAGTTCCATTCCCTCTCTTTTCGGCTAGCTCCAATTTATTTCTGTAGTATGCCGAATCTCGAACCACCTTTGCTCGACACTCCTTTGAAATGTGCCCCGACTTTCCACAGTTAAAACATGCAGCAGCTTTCTTAGCCTCGGGCACTTTGACTCTTGAACCGGAAGTGAAGCGAAGATTGTTTGAACCCGACCGAGGTTGGAACTTCTTTTGATAATGTTGAGAAAGAAGGATCATAGCTTTCTGCAGTGCCTCGCCATCATCATCAGTTGACCCGTCATAAGCATTATCAGACAATGCTTGTTCAGTCAGTTGTTTCATGAGGAGAGCAACTGGGTCCACTGACTTTTTGTTTTTCTTTTCAAGCTTAGCTTTCTTCTCTAGTACAATGCTCTCATCAGTCATCAAGATCTCATATAGTTCCTGGATCTGCATTGTGGAGATCCGAACATCGTTCCTCAGTCTGTGACAAGATTTGTTCCATTCAGGCTGAAGAGCATTGAGGAATTTCAGATTTGTCTCAAGCTCTGTCATGTTCACATTTATCTTTCGCAGATCATTCAGCATTGTACAGAATTTGTTGAAAACACTCTTTAGAGACTCACTTTCTTTGGCCTTGAACTCCTCAAAGTTGTTCATGAAGCGTGTATGTCAAAGTTGAGTCGCAACTGAAGATCCAATCATGATCTTTTCTAACTGTTCCCACATCTGATTTGGATAATTTTTGTAATGATCAACACGGTTATAGACAGAGTTTGGCAAAGCTAGCATCAGATTAGCACTTAATTCTCGATCAGCTTTTATTCGTAAAACTTCGTCAGGTGTTGCGGGAATCTCTTTGTTAGGCTTTATGAAAGGTCCTTCATTTAGAGACTTCATCATGTTTGCTCCATTAGTTTGACGTTCAATGAAGTTGAGGAACCGATCTTGCCACTGAGTGAATTCGTTTTCATCTATCAGAACTGGAGGACGAGTGTTTGTACCCAATGACATCATGAGGTCATTCTTGTACAACTAGGCTTGAAAGGATAGCTTGGCAGAATCCATTTAAAAAAAATTCAAAGTATGGGGCTGGCGCAAATTAGAGGTTTGCGTGAGAGGCTGATGGCGCAAACTAAGCTTTGCGTGAGCAGTGGAAGGCGCAAACTAGAATTTGCGTGATGAGAAGATGATGCGACTGAACTTTGCGTGATGCTTTGATGAAGGTGTAAATCAAACTTTGCGTGAAACACAGGAGACACAAACTTGATCTTTTCATGAAACACAGGTCGCGCAAACTTGTCTTTGCGTGAAAAACTGGTGACGCAAACTTATCTTGCGTGAGAAAAAGGTGACGCAAAGTTGAACTTGCGCGATATGGAACTAACGCAAATTAGACTTTGCGTGAGATGACTGAAGAAAACTTGATCACCTTGAAAGAACTAGCGCAATGTTCCTGATAAACTCGTGCAAACTAGGAAGAACTCGCGGAAGATGAAGATCTGGCGCAAACTGCTGAAACACATGAAAAATCAACAACAATCGATTACAGATTAGAAATTACAGATGAATTCTTCTACAGATGTGATCGAAAACACATTTTTAACATTTTAAAACAAACAATTTCAATTAAAAACCACAATTTCGAAAATTCGTTAAACGAACAGAACGTGAAAAACCGTTTTTCAGAAATCAAAAAATCTTCAAAATTGAACACCCAAACTAGTTTTTCTTGCAAATCGATGTGAATTAAAAATGTTTTACATTCAAAATCGAATCCAACAAACCAATTTATACAGAAAATCGTTCACAAAACAGATTGAATTTGATGAAAGATCCAAAAACGAGATTTTCTTGAAAAATTCAAGAAAATTGATCAAATTTTCAGATTATTGTACAAATTCAGATATGAAAATCAAATCTCTCAATTCTCTCAAGATCTAGATCAGCTCTGATACCAATTGATAATCTAAGATCTCTAAATCTTAGAGAGAGAAAGTAGAGAGAGAAAGCAACTAAGCGCAAAGTAAGATGATCTATTAGAATGAGCGTGAATACTTACAAGACACAAGGACCAAAGGGACTTAAATACCCTTGGTCAATACAACACAGTATACGACTCTAAACACAGTATTAGACCAAGCCTATAAATACAATGATTACTATAAAATCAGACTTAACAGTCTCATATTCTTCATGAAGTGGAATGTCATTGAGATCTTTCATTTGTTTCATCTGACGAGTAAATATCTTCCATTCTGGTTGTAATATGCTGAGAAACTTGACATTGTTCTCTATCAGCTTCTTCTTCACCTTGTTTTTGACCGGCTCATTCAATAAAGATACTAACCTACCATAAGTTTCTTCCAGACTCTCTCCCTCCATAGCCTTGAACTCTTCATAGTTGTTAATACAATTTGCAACCTTCATCTGATTCCCGATCTTGGAACCCATCATCATCTTCTCTAATTTATCCCACATCTTCTTACCTGTAGCCTTGTAGCTATCAATCTTGATATAGATGTCATTCGGGATTGCTATGGAGCAGGAGAGATCTAGCTTGCTTGTCAGCCTTGTGTCTTTTCTTTTTTTTTTCAGCAGAATAGTTTGAAATATCTACAACAATTTGCTTTGTCTTAGGCTCTCTTGGTTCATCACCATCTTCACTATCCGAGGAATCAACATCTGGTACTTCCACTGTAATAGGCTTCATTAAACCTTCATCTAGAGACTGCTCGATGTATTCACCATTTTTTGTGTCGATCAATAAAGTCCAAAAATCTGTCCTTCCATTGCTCATACTCACCCTTGAATAGAACTGGTGGTTTCACATCAGTACCAATTGCGAGAGCATCTTTGGAAGTCATCTTGAATAACACTTGCTTTGAACGTTTACAAAAATCAGAAACTTTTCACAAAACTGAAACTTGTCTGAAAGTGACCAAGTCCAGAAGTCGCAGATCAAAGGACTTAACTTGTCATATGAACAGTGATTTGTTGCAAAGCACTGTTGAAAAAACTTGTCGTAAGACACTGCACCCGAGAAGTTACTATTTGTAAACCAAATGAACCGAGAAGCTAGTTGTCGTAAGATGAAAGACACGAGAACCAACTTGTCGTAATCCAAATAATCCGATAAGTAAACTACTCACAGACCGAAGGACACGAGAAGTCACTATTCGCAAGCAATGAGAACCGAGAACTAAACTTGTCGTAAGCCGTGGGACACGAGTTCTAGACTTAACGCAAAGCAAATGATCCGAGAACTTACTACTCGTAAGTTGAAAGATGCGAGTGTTGTACTTATCGTAAGTCAAAACACCCGAGTTTTAACTTGTCGTAACACGTGAGATATGAGTTCTATCTTGTCGCAAATCGAAGAATGCGAGAGAACCAGACTTGTCATTTCCAAACAAGTTGAACAGTAACTTGTCGCAAATTGAGACTTGCGTCAAGTTATTTGTCGTAAACACCTTGACCCAAGAAACAAATTGTCGTAAGTGCCTTCTTACGACAACTATACTTGTCGTATGCCTCGATATGCGAGTTCCACCCTTAGACAATTTCACCAAAAACTCAAACACCCTTTAGAATCTTGCGACAAATCTTTGAATCTTGCGAGAAGTCTGATGAAGCTTACGAGTTCTATAGATCTTACTAGAAGTAGATCTTAGAACACAAAAATCTTCATAACTCGAACAATTCTTCGAATTTAAGCACCAAACTTTGCAGATTAGTCCACGATGTGATTCTGAACATACTTCTAGTTGAAAATTACAACTAAAAATCCCTATAAATTGAAATTCAATCAAATCACAGACTTTACAATATTTTTGAACAAAATTCACAAAAACTCAAAATTTACACTGATTGTTGTGAATTGAATAATACGATTTAAACAAGACTTATTGTTAGGACATAAAATGTCCTTAGTTTGGAAAGTTTTGTAAAGGCCTAATGTTGTTTCTTTTGTATTGAAGGGAGTATAAATAGGTTTTTGTTAGTAGAATCTTTAGGTTCCTTGATAATGCATATTCTAGTGAGAGAAATATAGAGAGAGAAAGTGTGATTTGGACCTAACAAGTGGTATCAGAGCCTAAATCGAAGAAATTATTCATCAATTCGATCAAATTCACAGCTTCTTCAATGGAACAGTAACTTCACATATGAACAGTACCTGTTGAATGTCAATTTCTTCATTTTGGAGCTTAATTGATCAAGCTTTGATGCTAGATTGATTCTACACTTAGAGTCGAACCAATTGGAGTCAATTACAGTGAGCAATTTCATCAATTTGGAAGAAATTGATCGATTTTCAAGAATTTTGGTTCGAAAAGTTTTTTACACTGTATGATGATTGAACTTCATAATTTAATGGTTTTTGGACGTGAACTTCAACACAAAACATATTCAGCTTCACTTTTCGAATGTGCCTACAAAGTATCATCTTGAAATTCCCAAAATCGTGAAAGATATGGCCAAAATCCGATTCCAGACTCGACTTTTCGTAAGATCCAAAGAACTCGCAAGTATCATCGAAGAACTCACAAGCTTCATCCGTGGTTGACATACAACGAATTTTCTAAGGCATGAATTCGCAAGTAACTATCTGCAACAAGTGAGAAACTTGCAAGTTACTGTGCATAGTGTTGTATACGTCAAGTGAAGAATTCGCAAGCCACTGCTTACGAGAAGTAGGAACTTGCACGATAAAGTCTACGGAAAATATTGAATTCTTATCCTTTGGTATATGACAAGTGGCTTCCCGTATGATAGCATGTATGACTAAGTACAGAACTCGCATAGAAGGGTTTGCGACAAGTAAGAATTCGCAGAGAACTACTTGCGACAAGTGCAAAACTCGCAAAGAGTGCCTTGCGACAAGTAGTTTCTCGTATGTTGTACCCTGCGAGAAGTGAAGAACTCGTACATAGGCCCTTGCAACAAGTAGGAACTCGCAAGCAAGCCTTTGCGGAAAATGACTTTGAGGCTCATGCTACTTGCGAGAGGTGCATTATAAAGCTTAGTGGTCTGCGAGAAGTTGGTCTACGGAAAGTAAATCCATGTGGTATGCGGAAAGCTACTGTTCACAACCCATTTTGCGACAAGTTTGCCTATTTTATCTGTTCCCAAGATTTTCCGCATAATGAATATGTGACATCACTCTTATTATCAGTTGGTCACATATTTTTAGCAATTGATCAGATTTTTACAGAGCTCATGCCAGTCAAGATTTTCAGACATTGGGTGTTTTGATTTAGTCTCTGATTGGATTGGATTGGATTAGCAACTTGAGCATCTACAATCATTATTCTCGAGTTTTCTTGACGATGCTAGACCTTTGAGTGCTCTTAATCATTCTTCTGACCTGATCAATCAAAATTGTGAGTGCTTGCAATCATTGTTCTAGTGCTTTGGTTGTAATCTAGAATTTTGAGTGCTTATAATCATCCAGCTGATTCGAAAAGAAAGGAGGTCTGAGTTTATTCATTCAATGTTCTGGAAATCAGTTAGAAAACGAGCATCCTTCATCAGTTGTTGAACAGTTAACAGAAATTTCTTCTAACCCTTTCCAAGTAGTGTTTAATACAAGATGCTTCCTCCTATGAGCCTATTAGATCAAACTCTTAAGTTGAACTCTTATTCAACTCGCGATTCAAAGACAGATTCATTGTCATAAAATGAAAATGCACTATGGTTGTCACGTAAAATTCACACATTTCTTTCTTGTGGACATAACGAATGTGTTGGGTTTTCAATAGATAAAAGTTGTCTTGAGTGCACTCAGTCAAGGCTATTGTGTACATCGAATCTGGTATTAAAGTTGAAACTCTGAAGGATAAGAGCTTTATTCAGGTGGGAGCTAGAGTTGTTTTGAAGATACACAATACTAAAGTTTCCCAAATAAATCAAGGGGGAGAAGAGATGGAGCTTAAAGAGGATGATTCATTTACAAAACTTTAGGGGGGGGGGGAGAAGGTTTGGACATTAAATGTCCTTAGTTTGAAAAGTTTTGTAAATGCCTCAATGTTGTTTATTTGGGCCTTGTATTTAGCATTTGGGTTTGGGGCTAAATGTTGTACATGGGATGGTTGGTATAAATAGGACTTTGTTTGTAAGTTGTTTGTAAGTTTCATTCAAGATGTAGACTTTACGTGTACTGTGTGTTTCTAGAAAGAGAAACTCTTCCTCTCTCTAGATTCTGAATAATACATTCAATTTCCTCTCCCAATCTATCTCATGTAATCTTTCTACATTAATTAATTGTGAATCATTGGACCTATCAGAAGTGTAGTTGTATTTCAAAATGTTGGGGACTTGGCCTGTATACAATCATGAGAGGATTAGGACACACGGCTTTATAATTTTGTCATGTTTTATTTTACTAGACGAGTATAGAAAAATTGTGTGTAATTTATCTTCAAGTATTTTAATGAGTTGATGGGTTCAATCTTTGGGACACCTTGATTCTCAAATTTTTGGAACGTGTAAAATACTAATATGGAAATTCAATCGTTTCGATATTTTCATTTATGTGCAAGTTTGATTTGTTCAAATTAAGATGTTATTTCATGGTTTACACTAAAATGGGGGAGGATTGTTGGTGATTTTAGTGTCACCGGATATTCAAGTGTAATTAGATATAACACGAGTGCTAATGGGTTTCAAACTATGATCGAATACAAGTTAGGCGGAGCAGAGTGCACACTTGTTATAAGACGAGTTTGATCCCAGACACGACGAAATGGCAAGGCTAAGGTCGCGCAAGTCACTGAGGTTTGCAGCTGGGGGACACGCGCAGCTTGGCCCGCGACTTGAGGTCGCGGCCAAGGCCGCGGGGAAGGTTTGGACGATTTAAATCCCATTCTTTAGGGTTTTTCTCTCATTTTCACACCCTCTCCATTTCTCTTCTTCTTGGAACGATTTTCGGAGCTCCAATATCAGTTTTGGGGAGCATCTTGGAGTGAACCTACCATAAAGAGATCTCATGGAAGTGAGTTTGGAAAGTAGGAAGATATCATGGAAGTGAGTTGGTTGAGAGGTTAAAGATGTGAATGCGGTAAGTTTCTTGTATATTTCAAGTTCTTATATGAGGATCCTTGTAGATCTAAAGAGTTTTTACTTATTGGTGGTCAATTTCCTTAGATTTGGAGAAATGGGTTATTTTGAAACCCTAGCTCATTGTGGAAGATGACTGGTTCCTGGTGAAAGCTTCATTCTTGGAGGCTCAGGATTTGGGTTTGAAATCTAGGTTTAACTTAACCTAGTAAGGTGAGTTCAAGTTGATTTGTGAAAACATTGTACATGCCAAAATGTCCATTTTAAAGTATTTACGTGTTTTACATGAAATTGTCAATTGTTGAGTTATTTGATAACTTTTGATTAATTGAAGTGATTAGTTTATTAAGCTTCGTAAAACACCCACATTTGGGATTTTTGGGCATTTTGATAAATGTGTCATAAATTAATGTGTTTTGATGAGTTATTGCATAAATAGATATTTGGTCAAAAATGCACTTTTAGTATTTGTCGGGTTTTATGCATCATTCATGAAATGGGATGTTTTGAAAAGTACGAATGTGTGAGCCCTTTGGTTTTGGGCCATTCCCGACTTTGGGAACATTATAGAAATGGTAAACCTTTTAGTTTTGGGTCGAAGGCCAATTGTGATTTGAGGGACAAAGAGTTGTGAGAAGGGATGAATTTGGTTTTGTAACCCTATTGGCTCACGTATTTTTATCCAATTGTTCATTATGCCTTTCGGGACTTGGTTTACACTCAGATGAGTATTTGGAACATTTGTTCAGTTTTGATAGCTCACTATAGAGCTTTGGTTACGATTTGTATCATTGCATCTTATTTGAGAATTACATGTTTTGGATGCGCTAGTTCATTCATTTGGAGTCATGTAAGGTTTTAGACTGTAATGCAATGGATCCATAGGCATAAGAGTCAGTTTGAGTGGGATAAATATCCCCGTATTGTAACTTGAAATAGGCATGGGGTCTTCTGACCAATAATTGCAATTTTCTTGTGAACGAGCTTAACTGGGATGTTTTGGAATTCCAAGGGATAGACCCAGGGGGGTTGAACTTGATGAGTGCACGAAGATTTTCATGGTACAGACCTAGAGGGGTTGAACTTGATGATTATCCAAGCAATAGACATGGAGTTGTTGAGCTTGTTGGTTTATTAGCTATAGACCCGGAAAGGTCGATGTTAATGAGTGTTTTATCCCTAAGTGACACTCATATAACATTGATAAGTGGCCTAATTTTGTGTGCCCGCCACATTCGATGGAATTCAGGTCTCCCCCGTCACCGAAAGGTGTTATTTTGGGTATTGAATTTTATTATCCAAGTTTTCGGTGACGTTTTGTATAAATGGATCTTATCCATGATTTCTGGGTTGAGTATTATGCCACACCTGGGTTTTTGGGTGTTTCAGGATATAAAGTTTTATCCGCATTTCATAAATTGGGAGTTCAATTTCTATTCACGTTTGAGTGAGTTTTTGGTTGAATTTAATTTACGAAAGAACGTTTATATTGGTGTTTCTTTGCCTAAAATGCATATTTTTGGAAAACAAGTCGTTTTCATATTTGAGACCTATCAAATTGAAAGATTATGATTTAAATTACATTACTTCTTTTAAACGATACCTTCATTCATGTTGAAAACTCTTGAACTCACTAGGCGTTAGCCTAACCTTTTTATTTGTCGGCATGTGCAACAGGTTCCGATTGGGAATAGTCCTAGTGACACTATGAAGCGAATAGTGCTAGTTGTGTGCTTGAGGAGTGTTTAGCTTGTCGGAGTCTTCCGCAATTATTTTGGGAAGAGCAACTTGCGTTTGGGGATTAAGTAGCACCCGACTTTGGTTTAGTCTTTGTGTATTATTGTAGTTTGTATTTGTTGAGGTTATTTATCGAATTTCATAATTGAAGCGTAATGAGTTTTGAATTGTAGGACGATGTGTTGATTTATTTGATGTTATATCGAAAATTTTCGTTAGTTGCTCTTACCAAATTTGAGGGTGTTACAAGTTTGGACCTTAAGATCAAGAGGTGTAATTTTTAGAATTAGTTCTGAAAATCAGACTAGAGGCTCTAGTTGGTATACCAGAGGCTCTGGTCGCTATCTCTGAACCAGAGGCGCTCTAGTCACTATCTTTGATTAGCTATCTCTGAACCAGAGGCTTTGGTCGCCATCTCTGAACCAGAGGCGCTCTGGTCAATATCTCTGATTAGCTATCTCTGAACCAGAGGCGCTCTGATTACTATCTCTGATTAGCTATCTCTAAACCAGAGGCTCTGGTCGTTATCTCTGGTTAGCTATCTATGAACCAGAGTCTCTGGTCGCTATCTCTGGGTAGCTCTCTCTGAACCAGAGGCCTTGGTCGCTATCTCTGGTTAGCTATTTCTGACCTGCAGTTACTGAACATTTATTGCTCAGTTATTTCTAACCCATGATCTTAGATAAAACGGTTTGTAACCGACCTTTATTGCTAATAATGTGTCATTATTGCCATTTCAGTTATTTTCCTTATTTTACGAATGGGACTAGTATATATACCATGTATACTTACATTTTAGAACTCACGAATTTGAAATAAAAAACTTCATGTACTTTCCAGTAATTTTACTCTCATTTTTGTGCCTAAAAACGATAATGATCTTGAATCTTATGAATTTCGTGTAACCCAGTCATATGGTCGAAATATCAATTCAGAAAGTGAACTCACATGATTCTCAAGAAATTCAGTTATCTGATCGACTCTATTACCATAATTTCTTTAACATTTACGTCGATATGATCCAATCCAATCATCCATTAGCTATTGGATTTTGTCATCCAATCCAATTAACGTTGGACATCTGATTCACTCAAATAATTGGATGATTGGATAGGTTCGGTTCCGTCCATTAGATATTATTATTATTGGTTATTCATTGGATCAGATTGGTTTTATCCAATGTTTTAGACTAATTCTCAACCAATCAATCTACCATTTCGACCAGTTATTCATATATATATATATATATATATATATATATATATATATATATTATAATTTACTTAAAAAACAACTACATATAAATATCAACTAAAAAACAATATCGTAAGACGTTAATAATTATAATAGTTATTAATTGGATGTTGAACATTACAGCCCAAACATTTATAGCTCAAGCCTGAAGTGTAAAGTCTAACACTATAGAAATTGGATATGCTCTGGGCTTATTTAGAGAGGTAAATACTTACTCCCATTCTCGTACACGAAGAGTCGAACACGAATTCTTTGAAAATTGAAGAAAATAGTGAGTAGAGATTCAAGAGATTTAATCCCGATTTTACACTCTTGATTTCATTTTCTAAAAGCTTTATATATTTGGTATCAATGGTCTTCTTTTTTTTATTATTTTATAAGAATTTAATTTGTTTTACGATATTATACAAAACACTAACATATAACTGTGTGTATGTGTGTATATATATATATATATATATATATATGTCGCCTTAGGGACACGCCTTGAAAAACGATATGGCCCGCCGTAACTCATAAGGCTTCAGGCTTGACATTGTCGCCATGTCACGCCTCAGGTCATTTAGAACCTTGATTTTTAGTAGTATTTATCGTATTTCATTATGAAAGTTTATGTATGCTACGAAACCGCTCAATCCGCCCAACCTGCAAGGGTTAGGTTAGGTTGGGTTATACTTTTGAAATGGTTGGTTTGGGTTGAGATTTTTCCAAACCGTCAAATTGGGTTGGGTTGTAAAAATGTCCCAAACCACCTAAGCCAACCCAACCCAACCCATATACACCCCTACTTTCTGCACACCCCTAACTAACTATTGCACCAAAGTTGCATACCCGGGCTACCAAAGAACAAGTTGATTACTATGTTATGGGGCTCGATTATGAACAATATGGTAATTTGCGCATTCAGATTCTTAGCATGCATGTTTAGGGATGGGGTAAAAACTGAAAAGACATACATCGTGAGTTTCATTGTATAGTCCTCACTCAACCCATCATGAACAACACCCTCACATGCTTCTCCATTGAATTACACGTATTATGTGATCTTACAAGCCATAATTATCATCGGTGTTATCAGCATGTTGGGAATCCCTCAGGCCTACGAGGTTGCAGGGGTAGTGGCAGGACTGGTCGTGGACCAAATTACAATTTCCTAACATAGTTTGTCTTTTGACTAATCACAATGATCAAATTACAAGAGCAGAGCTCTACCAATATATATATATATATATATATCAAAGCCAAGTGAAGCATACATGAAGGAGTCACACGTTTCTTTTATACTCTTCTTTGGAACAACTATGCCATACCGAGATTGTCATATCGGATAAGGGTAAAAATGCCATTTTAACAACTAACGAAAATGAGATGAAAAGATGGAGATGAAGGTGGTGGTCCAAAACAGCAAAAAGAAAAGTATAGAGAAAAAGGTTGGCCATGTCAAGTCAGTGGCATGTCAAGTCAATTAATTGCGTTTGACCCGATAAACTACAAATTCATTATGAATTAATCATACATACACTTATCCAATGTTTATAATGATTTGGACATTAACATGTGCAAATGTATCATTTTCAAACACAAATTTTCTTTCAATTTTAATATACTAGTGTTGGGCCCGTGCATTGCATGGGAGGATAAATTTTTTGTTGGAATATTGAACCGAATTAAAATGAAACGTAATTTCTCTGTTAACAGTTAATGAAATATAATGTGAAAAACAAATGTATTTTCATAAGTGGTTAACTTGCATATATATTCTTAATCGTTTGTTGTTATGAGTTTGTGCAATAATATTGGTAATAGTTTTGTATTATATTATTTAAAACTCAAACGACATATCTCACAACATATCACTATTATTGAAATAATTATAAATATGAACATACGTTTTTACAGATTTTGCAATTTTTCTGAAACCTCCTCGACAACACTTGACAATCACTTTGAACATATAAATCTGTAGAATAATTAACAACATTCAACCCACATCAAATATGACAAAGAAAATAAATGATTTCTATCTTTTGTAACCGGCAACTCAACTGGTATAGTTCAAATTCACTCAGTACCACTTAAAAATTTATCTGACTATTGACTTCAAGACCTCATAGCATTAGTCGATAAAAATAAAGATATGTATATATATCTTATTCCCCTACTTCGAAAAATATGATTGTGGGTTTTGAAAAATATAAACAAATCATTAATAAATAAAATAAAATATAAAAAAGTAGTTTTTCAAATAAACAAAAATATAGTGGAATACCTTTTGTTCAGTTGCAGGTTCCGCCATTGACACCCGACCGTTCGTCTTCTTCTTGTACTCGGATGATACATAGAGAAGTTATATATATTTATAGTGAATGTAGAGAATATTTTAAAATCTTTTATTTTCATTTTCGATTTTACAATTAAATGTAAATATATTAAAAATATGGAAGAATATTTTTATATCTACATCGTTTCTATTTTATTTTCTTTACACTTGGTTAATTTGGAAAGTATTGCGGAATATTTTTATTTTAAAGAATACGATAATTTATTAGTGTATCTCGTTATTTTTTATTTTTAATTCATATCAACCTTCTTTTTTCTTTTTTTAATGCTTGTGAAAAAAAAATACGTGTAGATTTTATATTAGCAAAAAAAATACGTGTAGATTTTATATTATGCTAATATAAAATACGTGTAGATTTTATATTATGCTAATATAAAATACGTGTAGACTTTATAAAATAAAATAGATTTTATATTAGCAAAAAAAATACGGAAGAAAAAAGAGTTTATATTACATCTCATTATGTAAAAAGATTTTATAAAATAAAATATGGAAAAAGATTTTATAAAATAAAATATGGAAAAATCATTATGAGATGTAATATAAAAAAATACGGAAGAAAAAAGATTTTATATTAAATCTCATTAATATAGATTTAAAATAGATTATGCTAATATAAAATCTATTTTATAAAATCCTTCACAAAAATACAAATATTTATATTATTAAATGAGTATCCATTCCACAAATAAATGATTATGTAAAATACTGTGCTTGGAAAGGTTGTACCAAAGCATTAAGAAATTGTAAATTAAGTAATTAACTTTAATTAATTGTATTTTATGCTTAAAATGTTGTAATTAAGAGTTTTTTATGTCGTTTTTATAATATAGTATAGATAGGAAAATATAATAAATAAACATGATAACTGAACAACGGAAATATTAAAAAGAATTAAATAAACGATATAGAAAAAAAAAGATCTTGTATAAACCAATCGTACGGAATAAGAAAATTTAAGCCATGGAGTTATTTATTTGGAAATTGTATCTAATACGTCAATCAGTTTTTCCACTATTTTTATTTTTGTACCCAAAATTAGAAATAAATTGAACAGTTTATTCTTATTAAAATGGAGTTACTATCGACGTCCACCAAAAACAAAGTTTTCATACTACTTCGGTTTTTAATCGAGCAAAGTAAATCAAACATATGTAGTATATTAATCTATTTGAAGTAGGGTTGATAAAACGAGAAACTAAACATTTTGCGAGAAAGCGAGAAGTGTGATATCATATATGATACACATACTTAATCATATATGATTAAACACATGTTAAATTGACAATACATAGACGTTTAATCATATAAGATTAAACACATCCATAGGCCGTGTAATCACATATGATATCACACTTCTCTCATTTTCGTAAAATGTTTAACTTTTTGCATGATCCTTCCCATATATATATATATAGCCTTAGGTTTATTTGAAAAATGTTAAATGTATGAGAAATAGAGAAGTAATCCTAACCTTTCATATGGTCAAGATCGGATTTGACTAGTCAAATATTGCGTCTTTGACTAGTCAACAATTGCGGCTTTGACTGGTCAAAATTTGCGCCTATTCCAAAAGTAGAAGGACAGTTTCATAATTTTTACAAATACACGGAACGAGTTCATATATAAACCTTCACATATGAACTATATGTTCATATGTGAACCAGTGCAATTCACATATGAACTCTTTTAACTGATTCATATATGAACCAGTGCAATTCACATATGAACTCTTTTAACTAATTAATATATGAACTAATTAACTGTAGTTTCATATGTGAATTAGTTGAACTAATTAACAGATTCACATATGAACCTTTGTGATTTTCATATGAACTAATTAACTGATTCACATATGAACGTATAGTTCATATATGAATCACATAGGTTCAGTTATGAACTCGTCCCGCGTATTTTACGAAACTACCTCTCTATCTTCTACAGACCACACAAGGAATTATCCGGTTCTTCACGGTCAAAGCCGCAAATGTTGACCAGATAAAGGGCTAGAATCGTTTCTCTATTTCTCATACATTTAACATTTCTCAAATGAACATCTCCCTATATATATATATATATATATATATATATATAGGGTTGGATTCCGGTGAGAAATTGAGTTAACGGTGAGAAACGTGAGAAATGATTATCAACCGTTAGATGAGAAATGGACGCACATTAGGATGAGATGCACCGAGATGCACCGGATCAATTCCCTTATAAGCCGCAATTCATGGGAGGGCTTGAGATTAAAAGAGATCAACGGTTTATATCCACTTCTCACGCTTTTCAGCATTAACTCAACTTCTCTTACAATCCTTCGTCTATATATATATATATATATAGGCCAAGGTTAATTTGCAACCGATATAAATCTTACAACCCATGCAACCCACATATTAACCGTTGGATTAATGATAAAGCGGTTATTTTGTTTTTATTTTTTTGTTTTTTTAATTGAAAATATTGGGTTCACATCTGTTGTAACCGTCGATCATGAATCCAACAGTTAAGATGTGGGTTGCATGGGTTGTAAGATTTACATCGGTTGTAAATTAAACTACCCCTATATATATATATATATATAATTAAGATGTGAAAAACTGAAATATGAATAAAGAAGGGGAAAAGAAAAAATGAAGTTTGGGCTTAAATGCAAAATAATAGGCCTAAACCCATTCCTGCTTTAAGCCGGAGAAATGAAAATTATCAAGTAATTTTTGAAGCCCAAAACCACCATGTAGCAAAAATGATTTTGGTTTTTTAATGTTAAAACAAAATTGTCAACCTTTAACCTAAAACGCAAAAAGGAAAAGAAAACATTATCAAACAAAACGTGAATGGTTGTTTTATCAGTTTTATCAATCTTTATAAAGCGAACCCTAAAAAGAATTTGAGAGTGCGAGGATAGCTTGCATGTAGCTTTTATCCGTTTGGATTGCAGGAAATGCAATGGATTTGGGGGATTTTGATTTTAAATTCATTCTAATCCTGTGTTTGGTTTACAGGATTGTCCGGATTTGAAATACCTCAAACATAAGATTTTGAAATCCAAGGGGGTTGTTAGGATCTCAAGGATTTCTGTATATAATAATGTTCTAAATTATGTTACAAACATTTGTTTTATAATAACCAGTTAAATAAAAGGTATTTTATTTATTTTTACAATTTTTTATATTTTTTTAGTATTTTTATATAAATAATTTCAAATCCTACAAACCAAACACACAAAAGTATTCCAAATCCTCCTCAATTCAAATCCCTCCAAATCCCTACATGAAATCAAATCTATTCCATTCCATTCTTACAAACCAAACGGACCCTAGGGTGTTTGGTTCATTGATTTTGAAGGAATTGGAATGGGGAATTCATTTGACCAAATTGCAAATCATATGTTTGGTTCACATTATGAAAATGACGGAATCCTTTGAACTCCGCTGAATTCCACAAATTAAGGAATTCATCATTAATCGGCTTAAGTGAAAAGATTGAATTTCATCCAATTCCCACCAACCAAACGCATGGTCAACTCCATCAAATTCCATTCCAATTCCTTTCAAAGTCAAATTTCTTCAATGGATTCCAATTCTATCAAATTCCATTCTGCAAAGCAAGATTAGATGACATTTGGAGGAATTTGGAATTGAATTCCATTCCAATCCATGTTTGGTTTGAAGGATTTCCAGGACATGAAATGTAACATCCTAAAATTTTGAGCAATAAAAGTAGGGTATAACGAATATGAATTACATAAAACCTTCAAGGCTATAGACAACTCAAACCCAAGAAAGGGAAGTTTGTACATCAAATCATCAACAATACAAATGAGACATATAAATAACAACCTAATTAATCTAGTTAATAGGTGATAAGATTATATTTGGGTGTCACTATGTCTCCAAAAGAATCCTTCTCTCAAAAGCTTCTCAAAAGCTTCCCAAAAACTCACGCCTTAGATGCTCCTAACGGCACCGGTTGGCATCTCAAACATTTCTAAAGTCGCCACTAGTGGGACCTGTAAGCCATATACACAACAACAAGTGTTAGACTAGAAGCTAGTGAGATCATACACAAATCTATAATTGTAAAGACAATGATACTAATTCAAGGGTACTCGATCCGCAATGGAAGCACATTATTACCATAAGTCATAGTTTCACATGATGTTCCACACCTAAACGTATACACAATTATATCTATCGATGACGGGGGAGACCCGTTTCTATCAAGGGTGACGGGAACACGTGAATGTGGTCACCTAATGATGTTACCGAGACTACACCTCAGGTTCTTGGCTTTAGTGCACATACCACATTGGCATAACCTCAAGCATTCTTGTTACCTTTAGTGTCTACTCCATAGAGTTACACCTCAATGGTTGTTGAACATTAGTGCCTACCCATTTCTATAAGAGTTTCACCTCAAGGATTCAATGGTCCTTTAGTGTCTATCCTCTAGAGTCCAAAGATGGACATTATCATACACAATATGGAACCCTCCCAAATCCTCACGCATAAGGATGTGGGTTCAATATCTCAAATACTCATATCCATATAGTTAGAGCACATTTAATTATCATCACATAAAAATACTTTATATTCACATCGTACATACTTGATACTCATGAATCCCAAGTTGGCTAGCAAAATAACTCATTATGTTCACTTCACAACATTTTAGAGTTCTCATGTGTATAAACACATAAATGAGCCAAATAATCAATATACTCATGTTTAGAAACAATTTCAGGTCATATGCTTCCCAAAATCATAAACCCCCTTTTAGGTCAAATATCTACTAAAACATAAAATCACCATTTTTGGTCAAAATCTCAAGATGTCATCACATATGTTAATAATCATGAAACAAATGTATTCATAGAAGCATAAATGTATAAAACTCACCTATTAGGTTTGTAAAGTAAAAACTCTAGAAGTTTGAGAACCCTAGAAATGGAGATGGTGATTTGAAGCTTGCCAAACCCTTGTAGCTTTTCCTTTGGAGGACACTAGAACCCTAGAAGAACATCATTAACTACTTGGATCTCTCCTTAGCAATCAATGAAGAGATAGATAGATAGAGAGAGAGAGAAAGAGAGGAAGAAGAAGAAGAAGAAGAGGAAGAAGAAGAAGAAGAAGAGAAAATCGCCCTAGATAGAGAGCAAATTCGATCATTGAAACCGATTTGGGAAAGATGATATCGGTTGAGAAAACGGGTTGGGTTGTAACCGTATGGAGTGCGCGCGACAGTGCCCAAGCGACAATGCCACAGGCACAATTGCAGGGCATAATCGCCCAAATTGTACCGTGGCCCCAACCTCCTTTGCGATAGTGCCATGGTGACTGTAACCTTGTCACTGTCGCCGGCACAGTCGACACTAGTGTACAGAGGGTGGGGCAAGTTCCCAGATAATGACACCCGCGACTATGACACTGGCACACTCGTCGGGCACAATCGGCGACCCCTACACATACTCCGATCCGATTCTCTCAACTTTCTGAATCGCTCTCGACATCGAATAAATCAACAATGATTAGCACCACGACTAAAATTTAACGTTCAATACTAAAGTGAAATCGGTGCGATAAAAGGACGCTTACCGAAAATCCGGGGTGTTACATGAAATCTGTAACACTCGTAAATCTCTACCCGTGAAGTTAACCCTTTGAGAAATTATTGTTTCTTATCGTAGAATTTCATCCCCTATATCTTACCTATTAAGCCTTATCGCGTCATGAGTGGTATGTGTAGAAAATGGGAGAAGAAACGAGCTTCGGTACACTCTGGGTGATAGTGCCCTGGCGAGAGTGCCCTGGGCACAATCGCCAGCGGGAGTGTGCTCGCGGTACGTTTTGGGCGATAGTGCCCTGGCGATAGTGCCCTGGCACAATCACCGGGCACAATCGCGGTCGGCCCCAGGGCCTTTTAGAGTCGCGATTCTCAACCATTTCCCTCATTCTTACTTCTTAATTCCTTCCCTTTTCTCTCCCAAACCCCAAAACCGAACCCTAACCTATTTTGGCGTTTTTCCTCCTCAAACCACATAAGTACTCACCATCTAGCTAGTTGGGAGCTTTAGTCACCAAAACCTCCATTTTCATCTTCCTCGTCAAGTTCAACGGTTGGGAGCTCGGGTTGAAGTGATGGATTGGGTGTTCTCGGAAGGTCTCTTCATCTTAAGTGGTAAGCTTTCTTGAAATAATGTTATAAATGCTTCATTGGTGGTTTCTTAGTGTTTGGTATCTCAAATCTCGGATTTGTTAGTTTTGGAGAAACTAGGGTTTTGATCTTGTTGAGGATTTTAGTATGTAAAGGTTGGGGAAATGTTTCTATATGATTATGTATGGGTATTTATGGTTTGGATTAGTATGAATCTAGGTTTTGGAAGTTTTTGGCTTGAGGATTCAAGCGACCTTCAAAAGAGCTCGTTGGGTGAAATCTAGATTTAGCCTAAATCTAGCAAGGTGAGTTCAAGTTGATTTGTGAAAACGTTGTACATGCCAAAATGTCTATTTTAAGGTATTTATGTGTTCTACATGAAGTTATCAAATGTTGGGTTATTTTCTAATCTTCGATTATTGGAAGTATTTAACTTTACAAACTTTGTATAATACCTACATTTGGGATTTTTGGTCATTCTGATAAATGTGTTACAAATGAATGTGTTTTGAGGTCTTATTGCATAAATAGATATTTGATCAAAGAAATACGCTTTTAAATGTTTGTCGGGTCTTATGCATCGTTCATGAAATGGAATGTTTTATAAAGTTTTACTTGCGCTGTTATGCGAGGTACTCGAAAGAATGTCTATAGTCTCATTTTATGATTTTATTTCTGATCAGCAGTTAAATTTGGGAAAATGCATATTTTGTGTTGTGAGGTATTTGGAAAGTATAAGAGTATAAGTTCATTTGGAAAATGGGTGCCTTAACTAATGTTGAGTTTTGAACTAATCTTACTTTAGTCGTGGTGTTTGCATATCCGTTGGTCGAGTGCGTTTTATTGTATTTTTATTTCATTTACCAATGAGTCAATGGGCTGCTAGGCAGCAGCTTGGTATTTTTATTTTGATTGGGTTTTAGGACAATTGTCCAGTTTTGGTAGCTCGACTTCGAGCCTTGTTGGCGTTATTGGATGAGGCACGTTAGGTATCGGATGAGATGTAAGTCCTTCGTGCTGCACGTTAAGGTACCGGGTGAGGTATAAGTCCTTCGTGCTCAAGTACTACGATTTTGGATGAGGCACGTTAGGTATCGGATGAGATGTAAGTCCTTTGTGCTGCACGTTAAGGTACCGGATGAGGTATAAGTCCTTCGTGCTAAAGTATTACGATATTGGATGAGGAGCTCGACGTAGGAACCCGACGGGGTTGAACTCGAGTTTCCGTGGGTGTACGTTTAAAGCCACTGAGCCTGACATCCCTTGCGTGTACTTTTGTTTATATGACTAGTCATAATAACATAAAATGGGCTTACTTTGTGGACCGTCACATTTTATGGAATCGGGAATCCCCCGTCACCGAAAGGTGTTGTTTTTGGGTATTGAGTTTTATTATCCAAGTTTTCGGTGACGTTTTGTATAATTGGATTTTACCCTTGAATAATGGGTTTAATATTATGCCCCACCCGTGTTTTGGGATATAAGGTTTAACCGTATCTTCATAAATGGAGAGTTCAATTTATATTTACGCTTTGAGTGAGTTTTGGGTTAAAGCCAAATTATGAATGGGCGGCTTACATTGGTATCATCATCTTTGTAGTAGTTTGGTTTGGAAAATGTTCAAATTGGTGTTCTTTGTCTAAAATGCATATTTTGGAAAATGAGTCGTTTTCACATGTAAGACGTATCATATTGAAGGACTATGACTTTAACCGCAACCTTTCTTTTTAAACGATTATTTTATATATGTTGGAAACTCTTGAGCTCACTAGGCGTTAAGCCTAACCTTTTTATTTGTCGGCATGTGCATCAGGTTTCAAGGTTGAGAGTTGGTTCTAGCAATCCTGTGAAGAGTAAAGCCTTAGCTGGATCCGAAAGTAAGTATTCGGCGAAGTCTTCGGCATTATGGAGATAGTGACTATGCATGGGTATTAGTAGCACCCGTCCCTTATAGTCTGTATTTATATAAGATGGTAAACGTGTATTGTAGCAAAGTCTGAATTCGTGGTTGTAGATGATTCATTTATTGATGTATTTAGAAAATTTAAAATAAGTCGATATTTCCAGATTTGGGGGTGTTACAAGTTGGTATCAGAGCTTAGGTATGAGAGAATTAGGTATTTATCTTTGGATGCCTAGACTCAAACTAGAGTTCTTATAAGTGATTGAAAGTGAAGTTGCATATTAGATGCCTTAAGATAAGATATTTGAGGATTGATCGGGTCGCTAGAAACGGGAAATTGTCAAGGGTCGCAAGGATGATCATGTATGGTACGTTCATAATGGCACATGGCCAGTGTTATGGTGAACCTACATATCACATGTGTATACTTGAAATACCTTAGTATGATGACCGTTGGGGTAGTGAGAAAGTTTCTAAGCGAGTAATCTAAGGAAAGGTTGATGTCGATAGCGATGTGACGTTGAAGTGATAGTTAAATACGTTGAATGCATTAAGTTGATCACCTTGAGTAAGAATTATTGGTTGGATTAGAACTATAAGTTCGTTAGACTAATTTTATTTCGAGGAGAAATTGTAAGTTAAACCCATTAGTGGGTTCGTGACTCTAAGATGTTTGATGTATCCGGATGGCAATAGTACGTCGGGAAAGTGGAGGAGTGTAGTCCTGAGATGCTGAGTGCCGACCAAGTTCATACACGAAATTTATTTCTAAAATAAGTTTGCATCAATTGTTTCTCATGTATTCGAAGCATAAAGTGTGTTATACTTTGAAGTCTTGGTAAAACATCTAGCACTCATCAGATTTTTTAAACTGTGAGCTTAAGCATGCATGGAATTGTTTGTTGCAAGTTATTACAATTTATATGAAAAAAAATCTCCCCGTCCCTGTTTGGTGTTTAACGCTATTTTTGGACATCCTAAGATTCGTGTTTTAATGCCACATGTGGTATTGGGCAAGTGACTGTAGAATTTTTAACCTTGACATTGGATCTCCTCCACGTATGTTAAGGTTTTAAAGGAACAGTTGTCCCACTGTTCTCGAGTCAGAATTTCTAAAGAATTTTAGTCTGTACGAGTCGTGTTTAATTTTACGGGGTAATCCTACAACCTTTTGATTTCGTGGGTATATTTTGAGATGCGTGAGTTTTAATTTTTATGGCATATAAATTACGAGCTTTTGGGTGACGTATCTAATGTGAGCTTTGTGGAAAAGGGTCACTTGATCCTACATGGTGGTTTTAGAGTTTTGACATTTTAGAATTATTGTCGTTTTACGCTTTTTATGTTGAGAAACATAGATTTTGACACCGCTTGATTTTACCGTCAATGAGTTGATGAAAGTTTAGTTGGGTTTATGGCGTTTTATTTTATGACCCTTAGAACCGCGTAATAAAAAGAAATTTTGGAACGGGTAGACTTGCATTATTGTGTGCGTTAATTTACGAGTTTTGTTTAATACTTTGTCTCATGCGAGTCTTGCACCTACATTTTTGCAACCGTAAAAGGCACCTTGAAAATCTTAATGTCGCATGATTGCATCGTGGGTTTCACGCGGGTATATGTGCATACTTTTGGGTTGGATCTGATTTTCACTCGCGTGAGTAAATATGTGAAATATTTATGTTATCTCATGTTAAACTTCTAATCTAAACGTGCTTCGATTGTGGACTTTGCTATTATAAATTTTCTGCAAGGCATGAAATGAATTTTCGGATTGCATATCGTTGTAGTTACCATCTTGGTCAAATGTGTATCATCGAGGCGGCTCAAGGCTTTAAACTCGATTTGAAAATTTATTTGCTTTCCAATCATTTTATAAAGTTTTGGGGAATAAACTGATACATAGGAGACTTGTTGAAGATTTTATGCCGCAACGTTTTCGGTTAACGAAGGAAAAGTTAAAAGTTAAAAGTTGTGAAGCTTTCTTTTGGAGTTGTACGAACATTTATTACACGCGTTTGGTGCAGAAAGTTATTTTTGGTATACATAGTATAATTTGTAGTATGTTGGGACTCTGGTAGTCCGTTTGAAAATTTTGTTGTGCATCTTATGTTACCGTTTTATTAACGTAAGTAGCGATCAAATGAGTTTTGGAAATGGTTTTACATGCATAGTGTTGATAATCAGTTTTGAATGGTAGTGTATTTTACTGCACGATTAACTGTTATAAAATTTATGTAGTTGAAAGTTTATAAATTTCAAATTGGCGTAATGGTTGAAAAACCTTGAACTCATTAGGGCTATAGATTTAAAAACCCTATCGAAAAAGGATGTTGTAATTCGGGACTAGAAGAGTCCTTGGGAAGCGAAGCGTCGGAAGATCCGACTTGTGGTTGATTCTGAATTTTGGGTTTCAGATTTTGTTTTGGGTAATGCATCAATAATGGAGATATTAGATTAAGTCTTCTCAGTTAATTAAGAAATGATGTTATGCTTTGGTAAGCATGCGGGATAAGGTCTCACGTGATTATCTACGCTTGAATTGGGTACGACTTGGTGGGTTGCTCGTCGGTGTGACATTATGGATTATGTTGATGGTGTACCGTCTTAGTGCGTTCCACGACCAAAGGAAATTTTGTGGTTCGTTTGTTAGAAATATAAGGTTTCGAATTCTAGCATTCTGTTAGGTGTCAACCTTGGTGTAACGATCCGTCTGGAATGGGATTTTTGGGCGGGATGTCCATGTTTTCGAGGTCACCGTTTAGCCCTAAGTGTCGACTTGTTTTCTTGAAGTCAATGGATCTTGGAATATTCGGAAATATCCCAGTTGGACCATGGGAGATAATGACCTTTCGGTAATGGAAATTTGAAGAAGGTTAGATGTTGTTAAGAAAATACCGATGTGTATAAGCTTTTCCATGGTGAAAAGGGTTGCATTAGAGGATTATTGTGAAGTTGGGGTTGGAACGAAGTTGAGTGTTAACCGAATCCGGGTTAACCAGTTGCCTGAAGGACGCATTGGTGCGCCTTAGGAGGTCAACTTTATCAGCATTAGGAATGGATCAGTTGAAATCTGAGGATTTTGGAAGTTTAGTTATGATCTTTGATATTGGGTTCAGAACCGTGATGATCCGAAGGAATTTTGTTTGGTGAAATGTTGAGGTCACAAACTACCCTAGAGGTAGTGATTGTCATTCTAAGGTTGGGAAACGACCGTAATCTTGTGGGTAAAGGTTACTTTGGTGGGTTAAGAGTTCGCTCGGTCATGAGGGTAATGTGCCCCTGAGGGGCGGTTGGTGTGTATCGGTGCAAGGGGTGTCATAGTGGTGCTGGAAGAGAGGATTAAAGGAAACCCTTCTGCGGGCAAGGTTTCATGGGGATCTAGATTTCGAGGACGAAATCATTCTAAGTTTGGGAGAATTGTAACACTCGTAAATCTCTACCCGTGAAGTTAACCCTTTGAGAAATTCTTGTTTCTTATCGTAGAATTTCATCCCCTATATCTTACCTATTAAGCCTTATCGCGTCATGAGTGGTCTGTGTGGAAAATGGGAGAAGAAACGAGCTTCAGTACACTCTGGGCGATAGCGCCCTGGGCACAATCGTCAGCGGGGGTGTGCCCGCGGTACGTTTTGGGCGATAGTGCCCTGGCACAATCACCGGGCACAATCGCGGTCGTCCCCAGGGCCTTTTAGAGTCGCGATTCTCAACCATTTCCCTCATTCTCACTTCCTAATTCCTTCCCTTTTCTCTCCCAAACCCCAAAACCGAACCCTAACCTATTTTGGGGGTTTTTCCTCCTCAAACCACATGAGTACTCACCATCTAGCTAGTTGGGAGCTTGAGTCACCAAAACCTCCATTTTCATCTTCCTCGTCAAGTTCAACGGTTGGGAGCTCGGGTTGAAGTGATGGATTGGGTGTTCTCGGAAGGTCTCATCATCTTAAGTGGTAAGCTTTCTTGAAATAATGTTATAAATGCTTCATTGGTGGTTTCTTAGTGTTTGGTATCTCAAATCTCGGATTTGTTAGTTTTGGAGAAACTAGGGTTTTGATCTTGTTGAGGATTTTAGTATGTAAAGGTTGGGGAAATGTTTCTATATGATTATGTATGGGTATTTATGGTTTGGATTTCTATGAATCTAGGTTTTGGAAGTTTTTGACTTGAGGATTCAAGCGACCTTCAAAAGAGCTCGTTGGGTGAAATCTAGATTTAGCCTAAATCTAGCAAGGTGAGTTCAAGTTGATTTGTGAAAACGTTGTACATGCCAAAATGTCTATTTTAAGGTGTTTATGTGTTCTACATGAAGTTATCAAATGTTGGGTTATTTTCTAATCTTCGATTATTGGAAGTATTTAACTTTACAAACTTTGTATAATACCTACATTTGGGATTTTTGGTCATTCTGATAAATGTGTTACAAATGAATGTGTTTTGAGGTCTTATTGCATAAATAGATCTTTGATTAAAGAAATACGCTTTTAAATGTTTGTCGGGTCTTATGCATCGTTCATGAAAGGGAATGTTTTATAAAGTATTACTTGCGCTGTTATGCGAGGTACTCGAAAGAATGTCTATAGTCTCATTTTATGATTTTCATTCTGATCAGCAGTCAAATTTGGGAAAATGCATATTTTGTGTTGTGAGGTATTTGGAAAGTATAAGAGTATAAGTTCATTTGGAAAATGGGTGCCTTAACTAATGTTGAGTTTTGAACTAATCTTACTTTAGTCGTGGTGTTTGCATATCCGTTGGTCGAGTGCGTTTTATCGTATTTTTATTTCATTTACCAATGAGTCAATGGGCTGCTAAGCCAGCAGCTTGGTATTTTTATTTTGATTGGGTTTTAGGACAATTGTCCAGTTTTGGTAGCTCGACTTCGAGCCTTGTTGGCGTTATTGGATGAGGCACGTTAGGTATCGGATGAGATGTAAGTCCTTCGTGCTACACGTTAAGGTACCGGGTAAGGTATAAGTCCTTCGTGCTCAAGTACTACGATTTTGGATGAGGCACGTTAGGTATCGGATGAGATGTAAGTCCTTTGTGCTGCACGTTAAGGTACCGGATGAGGTATAAGTCCTTCGTGCTAAAGTATTACGATATTGGATGAGGAGCTCGACGTAGGAACCCGACGGGGTTGAACTCGAGTTTCCGTGGGTGTACGTTTAAAGCCACTGAGCCTGACATCCCTTGCGTGTACTTTTGTTTATATGACTAGTCATAACAACATAAAATGGGCTTACTTTGTGGACCGTCACATTTTATGGAATCGGGAATCCCCCGTCACCGGAAGGTGTTGTTTTTGGGTATTGAGTTTTATTATCCAAGTTTTCGGTGACGTTTTGTATAATTGGATGTTACCCTTGATTCATGGGTTGAGTATTATGCCCCACCCGTGTTTTGGGATATAAGGTTTAACCGTATCTTCATAAATGGAGAGTTCAATTTATATTTACGCTTTGAGTGAGTTTTGGGTTAAAGCCAAATTATGAATGGGCGGCTTACATTGGTATCATCATCTTTGTAGTAGTTTGGTTTGGAAAATGTTCAAATTGGTGTTCTTTGTCTAAAATGCATATTTTGGAAAATGAGTCGTTTTCACATGTAAGACGTATCATATTGAAGGACTATGACTTTAACCGCAACCTTTCTTTTTAAACGATTATTTTATATATGTTGGAAACTCTTGAGCTCACTAGGCGTTAAGCCTAACCTTTTTATTTGTCGGCATGTGCATCAGGTTTCAAGGTTGAGAGTTGGTTCTAGCAATCCTGTGAAGAGTAAAGCCTTAGCTAGATCCGAAAGTAAGTATTCGGCGAAGTCTTCGGCATTATGGAGATAGTGACTATGCATGGGTATTAGTAGCACCCGTCCCTTATAGTCTGTATTTATATAAGATGGTATATGTGTATTGTAGCAAAGTCTGAATTCGTGGTTGTAGATGATTCATTTATTGATGTATTTAGAAAATTTTAAATAAGTCGATATTTCCAGATTTGGGGGTGTTACAAAATCCCGGGATTTCATTCAAATCCTGCAAAATGTAGGATTTTGAAATCCCATAGGGATGGTTAGTATTTCGTGAGATTTAATAGGATTTGTTTGTAATAAATTTCTAAAATATGTTAAAAACACTTGTTTTGTAATAATCAATTAATTAAAATGAAATTTAATTATTTTTATAATTTTTTATAATTTGTTTTTATAAATTATTTATAAAAAATGAAATTCACTTTCGTTACAAATCCTACAAACCAAACACAACCAATATTCCAAATCCTTCCAAATCAAAATCTCTACAATTCCAAATCCTTCCACGAAATCCAACTCCCTCAAAACCATTCCATCAAACCAAACACCCGTTTGGTTTGTAGGATTTGGAATGGAATTGAATTCCGTTTTTTATAAATAACTTATAAAAACAAATTATAAAAAAATTAAATTACCATTTTATTAATTGCTTATTATAAAAACCAATGCTTGCAACATATTTTAAAACATCATTACACACAAAATCCTACGAAATCCCGCGAAATACCAACGACGCCCATTAGATTTCTAAATCCCATGTCCGTGGGATTTCAGTGAAATCCCGAGATTTCAAATCCAAGCAATCTTTCAAACAAAATATGGGATTGGATTGGAAATGAATTTCAAATCCCTCCAAATCCTATCCAATTATGGGGTATTTGGTTCATAGAATGGAATTTAATGGAATTAGAATCCAAGAAAGGAATTTGTCTTTGAAGAATTTGAGATGGAATTTGATCAGGCATTTGGCTAATAGGAATTGGAACGAGATCTCGAAAAATAATTAGATCTGCATGTGATTGGGGAGGGGTATGTGCTGTTGCGAGGTGGTGGTTGTGACAACGACAATAGTGGCGTGGCGATGTCGGGGTGGGTGGGGTGGGTGGCAATTGTGATGACGTCAGTAGCGGGTGGTGTTAGGTGGGGGTTGGGGTGGGTAGCGATTGTGATGACGAAAGTAGTGGGTAGTGGGTGGTGGGTGGGGTAGGGGTGGTAGGATAGGGGTAGGTGGTAACTGTGAATTGGGTGGTAGTAGGGATGGGGGTAGGTGGCGGCTGTGAGGACAAATAGTAGTGGTCTAGTGGGTGGATGGCAGTTATGGCAACTGACGGTGGTGGCGTCAATGAAGGTCGATTGTGGTGGGAAGTGGAATGATAATATTAATTGGAGGTGATGGTGGTGGTGGCAACCGGGACAATGGTAGTGGTGGCAAAGATGGGGCGGAGATGTTGGTGGTAATAGTGACAGGGGCAGTAGGGGTAGTGATGGTGGAACGGTCAGGGTGGCGGGGGTGGGGGTGGGTGCGGTAGTTAAATTGGATGTAATTAGTATTTGTCTTTTTAAAGTCAAATTACATTTACCACGATATGGAATTCAAATCATTCACTTGTGTTAACAAATGATCAAGTCCCTCGATCATGGAATTAAACATAATCCAACCAATTCAATCCGTGAAACTAAACATCATCATGGAATTTGGTCAATAGAATTTATCATTTTAATTCGATCAAAATCCACAAACCAAACAACCCCTTAATTAATTTATCTTTTTTGAGTATAATAAACATAGTTTGAAATGGGAATTAGGTGAATAATATCACTTACTCCTGCATTACCTTTTTCACTTAATGGAGACATAAAACAAATGCACCAATTTGAAGGTGATAATATTAATTAAGTTAAAAGGTACCCAACAATGTCAAAATAAAATTTCATGGACCATCAATCGTTAAATTTTCCCCAACTTAATTGTTTTTTATTCACTAATTATTATATAATATTTTAGATGAATCTCACATTATCATTACTTAAATCAAGATATTATTTTTAAGTTGTTTATTTATTTGAAAACTAAATGCTAAAAAATTTGGGAGAGTTATCGAGTTTTTTTTCAAGTACGTCATGTTATACCCGAAAAGCATGATAACTCTTTGATACTTGTTCGATAAATCGTAGAAAATTTCCAATATCTAGATCTCGAATAAATAACTTAAAAAAGGTTTTTTCGATCTGAGTTACGTGAGAAAAAATTACGAATTCTTAAAAATGACCATAAATATGTTATTATATACATACACGAGTTTTAAATTAGCAGATAAAAGTATTATAATTAAAACCATAACAAACAAAAAAAACATAATGTATACACAATATACTATAATTTTATACCAAAAATGTTAAATGTACACCTAAAACAAAATTCGTTTGTCAAACACAATCCAACCCCTCCCATTTTCAAGGGACAAGACCGTGGTGACGTCATCAATACGGCTGGTTAGCAACCGTACGTACTTGTCCAAACTTTATATTTCTTTTTGATTTGGGCCCCCAAATCTAAAACTTTTTCTTTTATCAATTGGATCCTATTTCCTCATTCTATATTACCGACATGCTACTTTTTGTTTAATTATAACGAATAATCGAATTGAGTGTTGTCATATGCACCTTTTTTTGAATTAAATTTGAATCGTTGAAAAAAATAAAAAGGACATGTTTATGTGGATGTACGAGACAGAGAAATAATAGGAAATGGGTGTAAATAGCAAGTAGGTAGTGCATCTAGAATCACCCATCAGCAGTTACCAGACTCTTTGTTCTCTTCTAAACCCAAAGTTCTTGTGTTTGATTTTGTAGGGTATCATCAATATCTGTTACGGGTCCATTAATTGAATATAATAAATGGTTTTATTCAATTCAAGTTTATGATGTTTCTTTTAACTCAAATCATATAAATTTTGGCATAAACCATGGTAGGAGGACCACTTAGCTAGTGTTCATGAATACTTTCATTCTAATTTTGCAATTGACAAAAAAGATGGTTTGATTCATGGTTACAAAAAAACCAAATCAAATCTAATTACATACACTTGTACATGAGATTGTAAATTTTATTTTCTTTTTTTTTAATTACATAAACTTTAATAATGATGTTGAAAGTTATTGCATAAATGTTTAATAACAGTAAACACTTATTGCTAAAGATGTTAGCACACTTGCCATAGAGTGACTACTGGTCAATTATCATTTCAAAAGCCAATCATCAAGAGTACAGTGATAGGAAAAGCATAACTTTAAGCACACTCAAGACAGTGCATGATATCCTGTCAAAATCGATCAAACTTTTACAAATTATTTTAATACCGGTATACAAAGTATCATTCATTATATCTACTTTAAAAAGACACTTCAACCCTTGAGTATTTCATGTTGTTTTGTTCCATCAAGTAAGTTTAATCCTATATCAATGTTGTCTTGCTTAACCCCTTACATCACACCTCATTAGTTTTACAAGAAAAAGAAAACCAACACAACACCTTGTATGAACTTTATAAATGTATTCTACAGTCTATGATCTAATGGTTCAAGTTTACATATCACAACACGGAGTGGCAGATACAAGGATTGCAACTTGGATATTCATTTAAATAACATGTTTTCTTAACAATGCACTAAGTATAACAATAACAATATTCACTCAGACAATATAATGACAATGTTTTGAATCAGTAACAAACAGTGAGTAATTTTTAAATAATAAAACAATTTAATGGCCATGCAAGTTCATATCCACAAGACTACATAAGTTTATCCCTGATCACAACAATATATAATTCATAATGTTCTCGATATTACTTTCATAATTATACATTTTAAATACAAATTTCATAAGTATACTATATAAAGGTAGATACGTATTCTTTTTCAAGTAAATGACAACGTTTTGGAGGTTTAGTTGCACTAAATTGATAAAGCCAAAATCCACCAACTATAAATTGCAAAATACACTTAGGGGCTTGTTTGGTTGGTTTTCCATTAAGTTCTGTATGAATAAAGTTGACTGTGTGGATTAATCTGTCTGTATAGATTTAGAAGGTTTTTATTTAAGAGAGTTTTTTCATAGATGGAAGGAACGTGTTTTTTAATGAGAGAGACTAGTTTGGAAAAAAACTTGACTTTCTGTATAAAGCTCCTCCTTGAAATCTTACTGAATAAGCTACTTTCTATATCATTAAGCCACTACCAAACAGTCATATATAGTTGACTGAATAAGCTGTGAGGATCATTAAGCTCATTAAGCTGCAAACAAACAGGCTCTTATAGGACTTTAATTGGAAACGAGAATCTTGAAGGGGTTAAAAGAGAAATAGTTTAAAGTTGAGGGATGGTTTACAATCCACGCCAAAAAGGACACGTAAGAAAGTTGGGTCCGAAAGTACCACGTTAGTACGAATAGACGAATATTTGCCGATATGCTACGATCACTATCACGTAAATCGGTAAATGTACATTTAACTTTTCTTTCATTTTTTATAAATAAATTATTATTAAAATAAAACCTACTTTATTTGATAATCTACTTTTAAGTTTTAGAAAATGTATTTTTAAAATGATTATTATTGTGTATTTAATAATTTTTCAAAAATAACATTTTGTTTATAAAGTTATAATCCGAGAAAAAAAATAGGGAAATTAATTAAAATGGGCGTATTTCAAATCCGTATTACCCAAATGCCCCAAATCTCGTTAAATTCGCCGAAATACCCCTTTTGTCCGGGATGCGAGGCCGGGATGGGGCTCGATCCCGGGATTGGTTGCGAGGCTGGGAATCCCGGGGTTATGTCCGGGAAACCCCCTAAGTAATGATTTTGACTTGGAGAAAATTGATTTTGACCAATTTCATACACACTCTTTGTGTCTGTATATTGTATGCATATGATACTATGTAACCCCGGGATTCCCGGCCTCTCTCCAATTGGAAGTAATGATTTTGACTTGAATGAAATGATAAAAATAAGTAAACCCATTGTTCATGGTTAACCCCGGGAAACCCGGCCTCTAACCCCGGGAATCCCGGCCATAACCCCGGCAATCCCGGCCATAACCTCGAACACGACCAACCCGGGATTCCCGGCCACTATTCCCGTACATAAAGGGTATTTCGGCGATTTGAACGAGATTTGGGGTATTTGGGTAATACGGATTTGAAATACGCCCATTTTAATTAAATTCCCTAATATTATGTCAACTTATTTCACCAAGTTGGACTCCCCTTGGAAAGTAGTATATTCTTTAGTCTTTTTATTTAGGGACGTTTGGTTCATTATAAAGAATATGAATGAAAATGAAAATAGAAATGCATGAGAATGTGAATAGGAATGAGCATTGCATTGATGCTGTTTGGTTAAACTAATATAATTAATAAAAAAACATTTTATATAATATTTTTAATACAAATATGTGACATCTAACATGAAAATAAAAAAAATATTTTACATTCAACATCGACAAATGAAGGAACGAATGAAAAAAAAAACGACTAAGCGGGAATAAAATTTTCATTCCTCTCAATTTGGTCAGGATTGGAAATTAATGGTTTTGGGGTAATGTGCCTATTATATTATATCAAACCAAACAACAGTTTTCATTATCATTTTCATTCCTTACCGCTCAATACCACTAACCAAACATCCTCTTAGTTTAAATAAAGGTTATTGAGGTAATATTTGAAATGCAAATATGATTAGACATGGTTGAACATGACAAAATTGGACAAGATTGAACATGACAAGAGGGCAGAACATGAATGGATTTGACATGACAAGTTGTCTGATATTTAATACGACGAAAGTTGGATACGACATAAGTAGACAAGTTGTCCTAAAAAATGTTTGATGATTTCAAATATCATATAATAGTTATAAATAGTATAAATCAAGTCAATGTCTAAATAATTCAATTAATAAATATTTTTACACAATTTTCCTATACATAAATAAATGGGAAATTAATTAAACTAGCAATTTCAGAAAATCGACTTTATCTCCTAACCAATCTCTCCCTCAATTTATTAAAATAGCCCATAAGTTCGTGAAAGGTGTTCGTATATACGAACACATCCCTAAATCTGATAAATTTGACATATGTTCGTAATATATGTTCGTATATACGAACATAATTTAAAAACTCAACAATTTTTATTAACTTCGTGAAATGGGTTCCTGGGAAATGAAATCAGTTTAAAAAAATTACATTTATGGCCCATGTTCGTATTTCACGAACCAAACTTACCTTTTTGACCATCTTGTGAGCTAAAGAAATATTACAAATTTACAATTTTAGCCCCTGTTCGTATATATCATGTGAGTGATACGAATATACCGAATTACAAGTTTGGCCCCTGGTTCGTATATATTATGTGATACGAAGTAAATGGTTTAAATAAAAAGGCAAGTTACAATTATGGCCCCTCATCTTTGAAACATTAATCAAATTATTTTCAATTTTGGCCCTAGTTCGTATCATATGTTCGTGTATCAAGAACATAGATTTCCAAATTAAAGGAAAGTTACAATTATGGCCCCTCAACTTTGGCCCAATAATCAAAGTATTAGGGCCAAAATTGTAAATACTTTGATTATTGGGCCAAAGTTGAGGGGCCATAATTGTAACTTTCCTTTAATTTGGAAATCTATGTTCGTGATACACGAACATATGATACGAACTAGGGCCAAAATTGAAAATAATTTGATTAATGTTTCAAAGATGAGGGGCCATAATTGTAACTTGCCTTTTTATTTAAACCATTTACTTCGTATCACATAATATATACGAACCAGGGGCCAAACTTGTAATTCGGTATATTCGTATCACTCACATGATATATACGAACAGGGGCTAAAATTGTAAATTTATAATATTTCTTTAGCTCACAAGATGGTCAAAAAGGTAAGTTTGGTTCGTGAAATACGAACAGGGGCCATAAATGTAATTTTTTTAAACTGATTTCATTTCCCAGGAACCCATTTCACGAAGTTAATAAAAATTGTTGAGTTTTTAAATTATGTTCGTATATACGAACATATATTACGAACATATGTCAAATTTATCAGATTTAGGGATGTGTTCGTATATACGAACATCTTTCACGAACTTATGGGCTATTTTAATAAATTGAGAGAGAGATTGGTTAGGAGATAAAGCCGATTTTCTGAAATGACTAGTTTAATTAATTTCCCTAAATAAATACATATATAATAGTAGTATATAATAAAAAAGAGAGAGTGTTTAAAAAAAAGTGTAGATTTAACAAGGTTCCTGAAGAGAATTCTAAACGAATAGCATCCTATGATTGCATTTCTATAATGGAAAGGGTCCCTCCCAATGATGTCATCAATTGAAATGATGTTAGTGAGGGTAATTTAGTCCATTAACCTTTCCTCTCCATCTACTTTCATTTTTATAAGACATATGATCCTCGATCAACTTTCATTTTTAATAACAAATTTGATCCCACCCTTTACTTTTATTTTAATTAATATACGCAAAAAGTTATTATAGTTAAATAGATAAAAAAATATGAATTAACTAATTCACTTAAACTAATTAATATACACTAAAGTTTAACACTAGTGCTATTTGTTAGCAATTTTCGTTGAAATTGATCTAATCTACTTTAACCTTTTAAATTTTTATTTGAGTAAATTACATGATTGGTCCTCATGGTTTACACAAAATCACATTATACGTTCCTAAATCAAAATAATGTTGTGGTTTACGTTTTCACACGCATTTGGTCCATGTGCCCTAACATCGTTAAATGTATATGTTAAGTAGGTTAATTAGGAAGGGCAAATTAGTCATTTCATAATACTTGTTTTCTATTAAAACAACATGGACCAAGAATGTAATCTATTAATACCCTAGGTCTACCTTTCTCTCTCTCATCTCTTTTAATGATATATATACACAACATATATATAGAGGAAAGATCATGCGAGAAGTTAAACATTTTGCGAGAAGGCGAGAAGTGTTTAATCATATATGATTACATGGGTTGTAGGTGTGTTTAATCATATATGATTAAACGTTTATGTATTGTCAATATAACATGTGTTTAATCATGTATGATTAAGCTTGTGTATCATATATGATTAATCATACATGATTAAACATTTATCGCCTTCTCGCAAAATGTTTAGCTTCTCGTTTGAACCTGCCCCTATATATATATATAGAGAGAGAGAGGGGGGGGGGGGGGGGTGTTCAAATGCAACTCATTTACATGGTGCAACCTTTGCAACCCCTCTATCCACCACATATTTTATGTAATTAAAAAAAGAAAAAAAAAACTAAAAGTAAAATGTGTGGTGGATAAAGAGGTTGCATAGGTTGCATTATGCAGAGTGGTTGCATACTAACCTACCTCTCTCTCTCTCTATATATATATGTGTGTGTGTGTATATATATATATATATATATATATATATATATATATATATATATATATATATATATATATATATATATGTTGGGTCTCCTTCTTTTGTTAACCAAATAATTAGTGTTAACTTTGTTAACGAGGACATTTTTGTCATTTTCATATATTGTTACCACATTCTTTAAATATCTCATTCAATTAATTATTATATTCCTTAATTATTATATTTTTAAATATATTAAGAAATATCACTTAAAATTTATTCACTTAATTGTTTCACCTATAAAATTTCAGGTTTCACTTATGAACCAGTTTAAACTTTCTTAATTTTATTCACTTTTTGGTTTCACCTATGAAATTGGGTAAGAAAGTTTAGAGCAACCAAAGTTAATACATGAAACAAAAATCATTGTTTCACCTATGAACTTTCTAATAAGAATAATTGTTTTCACTTATGAAACACATTTTTATCCAAAGTTCATACATGAAACATGTATCACTATTTCACCTATGAATTTTAAACAAAAAACATTGGTTTCACATATGAACTTAAAAATTATTGTCTTATATATGAACTTTGGATAAAAATCATTATTTCCCATATAAACTTTGGTTTCATCTATATACGAACTTTTTTTAAACTTTCTTCATTATCTTATTTACTTTCTGGTTTCACCTATGACTTTGGTAAAAAAAAAAAACCAAAGTTCATAGTTGAAACAACATTATAACTTAAAATAAGAACACTTTTTCACCTATGAACTTCTTTGCTTTTACCTATGAACATAATTGAAACAATCAAAAGTTCATATATGAAACAATATATGAACTTTAAACAAACATCACATAATCACGGGAGGAGCAAATTTTTTGGTTTCTAAATCAATTTTATTGTCATTTTGATACAAAATCGATACAAATCAAGCCCTAAATTGAATTCAAATAAAAATCGAATGCAAATCGAAAACCTAAATCGAATTCAAAAAACAATCAAATCGTTAAATAAAAAAAAACACTAATCTATATTTGTTCTCTCAATTTTATGCATCCATTTAAATATGCTTGTCTTGAGTAGCCCGTCTCCCAAACCCATAAAGAAAGCCGAAATCCATGGAAAGATGCTTGTCCCGAGTCACCGTCGCTTAGATCTCAAATGCTTATATTTTTGTTATACATGTCTATCACCGCTAAAAGACTAAAATCATATGAGAAACTAATAAATAAAAAAAATTATTCATTTACCATTTATAGTAACAATCGTAGATATGTGGCTTCATGACCACCACTGTTGCCAAGCACCACCATCTTTAACTCCTTCACACTATTGTCTTGATAAACCTTATTTCCACCATGGACCCATCTTCCCCTTGTGCTTCATCTAAAATATTCCGTGGAATTCAATATGAGATGATAATGGAAGATTTGGGATGATAATGGATGATATGAGGAGAATCAAAAAAATAAATGAGGAGATAATTATCTTCCAAAAATAAAAAAACAACTTATTCTAAAATTGCCCTTTAATTAATTCTATATAGTTACTTTCCTTTTTCATAAGTTTATAGCCTACCATTAAATCATAACCGTTGATTAAAATGATTGACTGTTGAGATTGGTTAACAAAGTTAACACTAATCTCTAGGTTAACAAAAGATTAGGACTCTATCTATGTATGTATGTATGTATGTATGTATATATATATATATATACACACACCAAGGTTCAAAATGGCGTAAGGTGTGACGTGTCGACGAGGTCAAACCTTAAGCCTTACATTCTATGCTGAGGACGCAACGTTTTTTAAGGCGTGACATAAAGAGGCAAATTTGTACGGCATATTCAAACTTATATATATATATATATATATATATATATATTTATTTATTTATACAGAGGGAGAATCAAACGAGAACAATAATTATTTAAAAGAACACGAGAACTAACAAAATCATTAGTGATTTTATATTAACGCGCAAAAAAGTCACGCGGACCTGAAGCCGTGGCCTACATACATAATTACATATATATTTTGTATATATTATTCTAATCAAATAATGATATTAAGAATTTACCTTCATATTGGAAGAAGAAAAATCATATTGATTACAAGTATAAAAATAGTTTTTGATTGAATATTCAAAATAGAACTTAGAAAGATAACTTTAAGTACAACTTCGTTTTAACCGTGACTCCATAACGTTTATGACTTTGTGAAACTATGAGTGATGTGATTAGATAAATCTATAAAATTGTTAAATATAAAGTTAAAATGTAAAAACACAAAAGATAAAAAATTAAAAAATTGAAAAAATATATTCTTTTTGAAAAAATCATGTCTTAAAAAAAACTCGCACCGCGGCGAGCCATGGCGTGCCTTAAGGCGCAATAGCTTGAGTCACGCCTTACAGAAACGCTATGGGCCATTTCGTAATGGCAGAGACACATTTTGCACCATACCAGGCTATGACGCGCCTTTTTGAACAGTAATATATACACATCGCCGCCCACCATTAAAACCACCATCTACCACCACCGCCCACCATTACAACCACCATCTACCACCCACCACCACCATCACCCACCAGTACAACCATCATCTACCCCTACCACCCACCATTACAACCACCATCTACTACCACCACCATAAACCATAAACAACAATACATAAAACAGAAAAATAAATGCAAATAATATAAAAAGCATAGGTTTATCAAGAAATCTTAATAAAAACTCAATTTCATCAAAAAAATCTTAATAAAAAAACCAAAAATTGACCTAATAACTTGATCAAAACCACAAATAACATGATCTTAAACCAATATTACATCCAAACTCTTACAACATAATAACTAATCTAGACAAACAAAAGTAAACAAAAAACATCTATACTAAAACCAAAAATTCATGTACAAAACCACAAGGCTTGTGGCGTACTGATTCAGACCCTGCAAAAATTTATGTACAAAACCACAAGGCTTGTGGCGTACTGATTTAGGCCCTTCAAAAATTTATGTACAAAACCACAAGGCTTGTGGCATACTGGTTAAGGCATTGGGGGATGTGGTGGAATATCTCATTTGCCCAGGGTTCGAATCTAGACGTACACAACAATTGTGGCCACTGAGGGCTGATGTCTTACAATCATAATTTGACAAGGGATTAGTCTAGGCATAGCCTAGGACACCCTTCCCAAAAAAAATTCATGTACAAACCTTTTGAAACACATCTACTATAAAGATGAAGGGAGGGGGATTCTTCGGCGACCTCCACTGAAAAGACTCGTCAAAAAGCAATCAAAAGCCCATCAGAGATGAACATCGTGGATCGTAGATCTGGATGAAGACCGTAGATCATAGATCTAAACCAAATGCATGCCTGATAATTATTCTTTAAAAAAATGCATAAATTATTTCACTTTGTTAAATTACTTGTACATGGGGTGTTGCCAATTTGGAGAATGTCTTGGTACACATAGATGTATAACCATGTTTTGAAATACATGAATTATTTTGTTGGGATTTGTGTACAAATTTGTTGGAAGTTTTCTTCGTGTTATTATGCTAGAATTTAGGAATGTTGAAGCATACCATTGGGTAACTTTAAAATTTGAAACCGACCTAAATTGACCAAGTTTACCCAAAATACATACACAAGTTACATTACAAGTTTTGAGAAATTATTTGGTGCGTGTGAGATTTTGGTCAAGTTTTAAATTGTAAGGAACTATTTTAGTTCATACCTTTCCATGCAAAGTTTTCTTCGGAATTTTGTTTCATATCATTTTGTCGCTAAATAAGAATTTTTGGAAACTCGATTGTTATGCAACATTTGCTTTGAGTTTTGCATAAGCATGTTATATTGCACATATTGATTTATAAATTGACGCACAAGAGATTTGAATCAAATTTTGAATGCACGAAATCACTTGATTGCAAATGCTTATATGCAAAGTTTTATTAGAATTTTATTTCTGATTGTTTTGTGGCTTAAGGGCGAAAACTTGAAATGCACAGAATTACTTTATCGCGTGTGTTTGCGTATAAAGTTTTATTGAGAATTTAACCTATGCGATTTTGATTTTAGAGGTGAAATTTTGATAGTGTTCATTAAAAAATTTTCCTCTTGAGTTTTGTGTGAACGCATACTGTTGCACATCATTTTGGTGCTTAAATTGATTAACTTGCGAGACGCGAGTAAGTTTTGATGGGACTAAGAAGGCCCATTTTTGTGTTCCATTATGTATATTATCGTTTGTTGTCGTTATTGTTGTTGACAACATAAACACATTTTACTGTTCAATTTTATGTGTATGCCATTTGTGGCCACCTCGTACGACTATCTAGTAGTGGTAGTAATTTTTATGTGTGCGTAAAATAGTTATAAACATTTTATGTTCTGTAAATCGTTTACAATTTCAAATTGGCATAATTGTTGAGTCTTGTACTTAAAAAACCTTGAACTCTCTAGACCCATAGATATAAACCCTTTTGGGGAAGGTGTTGTATTTGAGGATTAAGAGAGTCATTGAGGATTGAAGAGTCAGATGACCCGACTTGTAGTTGGTTTTGAATCTTGGGATTTCATCTTGAGAATTTGATGCATGTTTAAAGTTGAGGTATTAGATTTTTATCATATATCGGTTATTAAAGAAGCAATTCTTGTCGTTCGGTATCTACTGGTTGAAATTTCTATGTGAATATTTGCCTTTGGGTCGATTGAAATTAAGGGTCAACCCGGTTGACATCATGTTGTATGTTATTGGTGTGCCTTCTTGGTGGGTCTTCCTGAATGGAGAAGATTATATGGTTCATTTATTAGAGTTGTGTAATTTTGGAATTCTAGTCCCCGTGTTAGGTTTCTACTCTAAGTCGATACTAGGGATCGACAAAGTGCAAGCTAGGGAAGAGGTACTGGTTGGCGTACCCACGATTGCGGTACAGTCATTCCAGTATATTAGGTATCGACTTTTAAATTTGGAGGTCAATGATCATTGAGTACTTGTGAGTATTTTCCTTGAGTTCTAAAAAACACTTGTAATATAAGTGACTCTAATGAGAATATATGTTGATAAATAGGTATCGATGGTTAAAGATTTTCTTGATTGGTAAGGATTTTGTTGGTGCAAGTGTATCACATCTCAATTTTGATGATTCCAAACAAACAGACTAGTGTTATTATTTAACCATATTGTTAATGTGCATGTTAAGTTACATCCTTGTTTAAATAAGTCGAGATGTCGATATCTCGGTACACATCTTATATGTCTCGAAGAGGGTGCCAAGTCGATCTTGAAGAATATTTCTTGAGAAGCGCGCCAACAAATTATTCAAGATTCCATTTCGACATACGAAAACCTCGGTAGCCTCGAGTGGTATTCATTAAATCTCAAATTGGGCTCGTTACCGATTATTTTTTTATAAAATTGATTTTACAAAAATGAAGAGAATTACTAGAATTTGTTTTTCACTTGAAAAGTTTTTTCTTACAAGATGACAAACAAAATTATTTTAAATTTTTTATAAAAAGGCTTAAAATCCCAAGTACTTGAGTTGCTTAAAGATACAAGTTACCTTCTATTTTGGTTTGTATAAAAAATCTTCTAATGACCAAAAATTGGAAAGAGCAATCTATTAACCATGGGAGAAAATGGTGAGTTTTCATTCTCACTTCTCCAAGCAAGATTCAAATCTTCCATGGTTGCTTTCTCTTCTCCCAAAAAACTTTTTCTAGAGTTCTTGTGTACCTTGGGGTGTGTTAGAGCACAAATTGTTGTCTTCAAGATCATCTATATTGAAAGTCAAAAGCTCAAGTCAAAGCCTCAAGATTGCAAGTCAAAGTTATTCAAAGTGGAAAGTCAAAGTCAACTCAATTCAAATAATGTCAAGTCTTGTTATTTTGTCTCTTGTAAGTACTTTATTATAAATAGGTTTACTTGTGTTTGTAATTAGTGTGGAACCTAAGTGTGTGCGTGTTGAGAATCATATCATATTTCTAGAGTGAGAAAGTAGAGATAGAAAGTTTGTATACTGTGACATTCATATCAATGACATATGGATTTATGATTTGAAAATCATTGTCAATCTTGATAATCTTGCATAATCTAGGAATAACAATTGGTATTAGAGCAAGCACTAAATCAAAAATCATGATCAAAATCTGAGATCTTTGGTCGATTACTTCAAGAACTCGCACAGGACTGTTCCATAATCAAATCATTGTTCTAGTGTGTTTTTGATTGAATTTTCTATTGTACTGTAATCGTTTTGTGTTTTAGAACAACTTTGATTTGTATTACTTCGTCTAATTCACAACAGATTGTGTGAATTTTGGATTTGATGTAATTTTCATTCGAGTTTGTAAACGCACTGTAATCACTTCAAATTTCAATTGTTGTTGTTTTTGGTTGTAGTTGATTGTTTGTAAAGTGTTCAAATTGTTCTCGAGATCAAATTGATGAAGTTTTAAAACCTAATTCAAGAGTTTGGATCGAATTTGGACTGATTTTGAAGTTTTTGGGTCGAGATTTGTAGAATTCGCATGAATAATGAAGAACTCGCATGTTCTTGAGGATTTCGCACAATATTGAGTGTTTGGAAAAAGCTAAGGAAGGAATTCACACAAAGCTTCGTACGAAAAGGAAGAATTCACATAACTTGAGATACGAAAAGTGAATATTTCAATATTCTAAGGGAACTTTTCGCATCGTACTGTATACGAAAAGTGTGAACTTCGCATAGAGTAGTATGCGAAAAGCTCAAATTCGCATCCCATTACGTGCGAAATCTGAGGAATTCGCATCTCAAAGATCTGAATTTTTTTTAAGTATAGAATCCGTATTGATACGGAAAGTTTGTGATTGTAATTTTGACTAAGTATAGAATTCGTATAAGATCTTCATGCTAAAAGTTTGAAGCTGAAAATATTTCTAAGTCAAGATTTCGCATACTGTTGCGTGCGGAAAGTCAAAATTCGCATACAGAGGCGTGCGAAAAGTGACTTCACGCATCCTATTACGTGCGAAAAGTTGAGAAGTTTGATCCTTTGGTGTGCGAATTCTATCTTTGTGCGAAAAATTACTTCTTTGGTGTGAGGATTTTATACTTAGTCATTTATCTGACTGAGTTTTTCAGAGATTTTGCTATTTTCTGATTCTATGTTTAAAGATCAGTACAAGTTTTATCAAGGTTGGCACACAATGTCCTCAAAAGAAGAGAATGCTAAACTCAAGGCCAAGATTGTCTCTCTGGAAGAAAAGATTGTATAAAAGCGTGAAAGCTATCACAAAACTCTTGCTGGATATGTATATCAGATTAATTGCTATGAGAAGGAAATGAATGAACAAATTGCTTCCGTCAAGAAATATAGTGAGTGACTCCACCTGCATATTGCAGATCTGAAAAAGGAAATTACTTCTGGTAATTATTCAAAAATTTTTGCTGAATACAAAAAGTTGATAAAAGAGCTTAAAAGAGATTCTTGCAGCTTTGAAAAGTGATAAGTGGTTGGAAGTTGAGAAATCTGGTCATGATAAAATTAAGATGGTTGAAAAAAAAGCAAAAACATTAGAGACTGTGAATGCTGAATTAAAGAAGAAGCTACTTGTGATAGCAGAAGGTGCTACTAAGAAAAGTGAAGAGAAATCAAAGGCTTTAGACAGTGAAAATACTGAAATGAAAAGGAAGATTTCAGATTTGGAACAACAGATTGCTAAAGATAGAGTAGAGTTTGACTAGGAAAAAAAGTTTTTGAGAATGAAAGAAAGACATTTGCACAGAAATTCTCTGAGTTTTCAAGGAAATCATTTGAAGAGAAGAATGTCGTTGAAATAAAGTGTGCAAAACTTTCTCAACAAGTGTTGGATTTTGAGAAAGTGATCATTATAGAAAGGGACAAGTTTGCAAAGGAGAAGAAGGTAGTTGAGCAGAAAATGTTGGATTTTTCAAAGAAATATCTGATCAAAGAAAGAATGTCGAGAAAGATTTTGAAGAAGAAAGGGAGGTTTTTGAGACGGAGATTAAGAAGTTGACAAGAAAGTTATCTGAACTGTCAACAAAGGCAATGAAAGAGCAGAACACAAAGTCTGAATTTCAAAAAAAGATTGACCTGTTTCCAAGATAACAGAACTTGAAGAAATTGTCTCAAAGGTGGTTTTCACTGAGCAGAAGACTCCAGAGTCAATTATTCAAACACCTAGAGATGATACAACATCAAGTTCACCTCATATAACTGTTTCTACAAAGAGGTCAGTCAATTGAAATGATCAGATTCGTACTTCTAACCTTTTCTATGATCCGAATGTTGATGGTTCAGGTACATTTAGAAGAAGAAATGGAAATGAGAAGTTCGTATGGAGAGTGAAAGCAACTTCTGATGAGAAGAATGATAAAAAATCATTTGTGCATACACTCAATGCCAAGAAGAACATTGTGCATAAAGGTAAACCTGATCTTGTTTATTCAATAAATCAGTTAATCAGTTTAGCTAAAAAGAAAATTAACTTTTCTTACTGTGGCTCAAATGATTTTGTTGGTAAAGATTTTGTTAGTTACTGGTATGGTTCTTATTATATTACTCCTAACAGAACTGCAACTAACAAACCTGGACCCAAATACCAGTAGGTACCAAAGCCAAAATATCCATCTATGTTGCAGGCACCTCAAGTCTAGTGGGAGTAAAGGAACCATGGCTTTTAGACAATACAGTTCAAAACCCGCACCTCAATGTTAAGAAGTTAGAATTCTGAGTAAATCAACTCAAGACTCAGACTTCAATGTCAAAGAGTTTGACTTCTAAACACAACAGTTTAGGACTCGTACTTAAAAGATCAAAATAGATTGTACTCCAATGCATAAGAGATGATCAACCTTCAAGGGGGAGTCCATATCATCCTTACTGACAAATATTGTGAATGCAATAGTTCAGGGGGAGTAAATGACTTCTGATTACTTCAGATCAGAACTCGTTCTCTAAATGTTTTACTGTTTTTTATGTCTTTATTTTTCAATAAATGTTTTTGTTTGCAATAAGACTTTGTTGCTTTGATGTCTATTTTGACTATTTGCAGAATTTGAGGGGGGGCTTACATGATCATATTATTCATAATTTTGGAGCTGACTTTATGAGATTAAAGCTGAGCGTAAGGATTATTCTACTCTTAATCTCATTGTGTTTGAAAGAAGGACAACTTTCAAACATGGAAAACATGTTTCTATATGTTCAAACCACTTCTCTATTCTTAAAACAATTTCATGGATTTAGAGGTGTGTTTTTTAAATGTTTTCATTATTATGAGATTTCTTGACTGACTAACCGTGTGTTTCCAAAGATATATACTTGTGTATTATCTTTTCCATATACTGTCAAGTATTCATACACATCGGTTTAGTACTTCTATTGACTATGTTCTTACCATGTCTCAAAATGAAACTATTTTTCGATGGTAAGACACCCGTTTGATATTCATAGTTTGTTGAGCGTTATTTCATTCAAAGTGTTTCTTTCAAGAATGTTTATATTTGCTTCATATAGACAACATCCAATTTTTCATAACCTAAGCTTTAAATGATAATCATTCATCTTTGATCTTTCATACATTGTCAGATTCTCAAAACATATCTATTGATTTCACTTTATTCATTCAATTTCCTTGTATTGAGAAAATCTTCCATGTTTAAAATGCTCAAATCTTCATGATTATCTTCTTGAGCATACATACATCTGACATATATTTTGTGCTTTAACTGTTGAAGTTAAACTATTGAGCAATTTTTTGCTTTTAGGACAACATACATGGGCATTGTGTGAGACTTTAATGAACTTCTATGGATTCACGATAACCAGTGTTTCCTACCCAAGAAGTTATCTTGAGTGATCGAGAGGCAAGGGGTCAATATCAGATTATGGGTGTGTATTGAGCAGTAAAATGTAAACAAGAGTTTGGTTAGATGTGAGCGAAATGACAAAAAGAAAGAGGGTGTGAGAACAGATTTAAAAGAATATCAGAACTCTGCACCAACCACTTTCTGAGCCGGGCATCCACATTACTGTTGTTTCACAATTCTTTCGTGGACATCATTGAAACAGGCACTAGCCCATGCCAACTCTTGCTTTATACCTCACTAGCCACTCATCTTTTTCTTAACAAGAAGATGTTTCAACATTTATTGGGGACGCAACACATAAACTATCTCATCTTCATTTGGAAGACGTGGATATTGAAACAGAAGGAAGTCTGCCCCACCTTCGACCTTCGATCATGCATAATTGAGTCTATGTATTACTATTGTTGTCTCAATGGTTTACACATTTTGAGCCTATTTGAAAAGCCTAAGTAGCTTCAATCATTCTACACTATCCACGAACACACAAGGAATACATTTTCTTGTCTTAACATTCATAGAAAATTTCTTTGTGATTTTTCGATGATTGAATGGAAACCCTGGAGGAGTGAACATCAAAAAGCTCTTTCCAACGTACATTCGTTGTACAAAGTGGCTCTGTGTTACTTACAATCATTTTAACTGATTCATTTGTTGATTCAGGGTTACATTTCTATTTTTCTGAATTTGAAAAGATTTGGATGAATACATTATGCATTGATGGATGGTTCGATATTCTTGTGAAAGAGGCCAGAGAGTGCATACATGACATTTCTTGGAGGAAGTTTTGATGATTTCTATACTCTACATCATCAAAAAGGGGGAGAAGGTTAAGAAATGGATAAGAAGTTATGGGAGAAAGATTCAAGAAATGAGAAAGATATTGTGAATAAAGTTCAAGATTTCAAGAATGTTTAAGAAATGTTCTTTGATGATTATTTTGGAAAGAGAAAAGTGAGCTATAGCTGAAGATAATTTCTTTGCTAGAGATGATGATTTTTTTTCAAAGTCTTAAGGGGAGAATATTAAAGATCACAAGAAGGGGAAAGTGAAGATTATCAATTTTCATCTCAATAAAGGGAGAATGTTCTTGAAAGGGGGGAGAACGTGCGTTAAAGTGAAATTCATTTGAAGATAAGTGCAAGTTTATCCAAAGGGGGAGATCACTTGTTTTTGAATCAAAGGGAGAGAATTTGTTTTTGAAGATGATCTTGAATCCAAAAGGGGAGAATGTTAGAGCACAGATTGTTGTCTTCAAGATCATCTAGATTGAATGTCAAAAGCTCAAGTCAAAGCCTCAAGATTGCAAGTCAAAGTCAAAGCTATTCAAAGTGGAAAGTCAAATTCAACTCAATTCAAGCAATGTCAAGTCTTGTTATTTTGTCTCTTGTAAGTACCTTAGTATAAATAGGTTTACTTGTGTTTGTAATTAGTGTGGAATCTAAGTGTGTTCGTATTGAGAATCATATCATATTTCTAGAGTGAGAAAGTAGAGAGAGAAAGTTTGTATATTATGACATTCATATGAATGACATATGGATTTATGATTCGAAAATCATTGTCAATCTTGATAATCTTGCATAATCTGGGAATAACAGGATGACAAAACATTTATAGAAAATTCACATCGCTTTTTAAAGAAATAAATTCAAATTTTTTTGAATCTGCATCAATGTGGATGTCCACTTTATGTCCCATGCGAACTCCACTTGAGGTCCAATTTTTTTTTGGGGCTATAAATGTCGAGCCTTTGGGGACTTCAAAGATATCCCAAAACAACATTCTTAAGCAATTTTAAGTATTTTCTCTCAATTCTAACATACACTTCAAGAGTTAAAGTTCATTTATTCTCTTTAGTTTTTTACTTTGAGCTCATTATTCTCAAGTGAGATTGAAAAGAGAGATTTACTCACCACTCAAGGCTTCCATTGATATTCATCTATACTGTAAGTTGAGTGTGTGAGATCCACTAGTATACATCTAGCTCAGAAGAGTTAACTTAATTTTCTACTCAAGTTTTTCATCTTCATTGTAAAATAAGTGATTTGTACTATGGTTTAATTCTACCATAAAGAACTCCCATATTAGTGGATCGTGCATATCGATGGTGCTCGGCAAAGTGGATTAGCCATTTGGTGGACCAATCTAAGTATCTGAGTTTGATTCTTCTTCCGTTATATGTTTATATTATTGTTTGTTTGATTGTTATACTAAATCTTTGATTCAAGCATTTCCGCCTTAGTGTGCATGCAACCGAAACAATCTTAAAAATTGCCATAATTTTAAAAAAGTACAACCTCCCCCCCCCCCCCAAGGTTGCCCTTACAATTGGTATCAGAGCAGGTTTCAAGTATTTGTATCAAATTTTGTGTTTTTAAAACCTTGGGCTCGATCCTTAAAAAATAACAAACGTTGAAAGATCTTTGACTACAAAGCCTCCTCAAATAGATACCGAAATTTTTTGTATTTAACTAACCTTTTTGAATGCCACATTTGTGGTAAAAGTAAAAAATTATGGGATATTATAGTTAAGGGGAACTATAAACCCATGAAAACTATTGGAAAACAAGTTGAAAGGCCGGTGTCCGAATGTTCTACCACGGAAGACAATTGGAATTGCTTAATCTATGAAGACAAAAATATTATTTTTGCCGCCCTTACAAAAGATGAGATAGAACGTGTTTACTCTTGTAACACGACTTTTGAAATATGGGAAATTTTGAACAACACACATCGTGGAAATTCTCAAGTCATGAGTAATTAAGTTAATATTCGTATGCATGACTATGAAATGTTTGAGATGGCTCATGATGAGTCTGTTGATTCTATGTTTAAAAGATTTAACTTGATCATGACTAGTTTGAAAGATTTAGGACGCACCTACGAGAATGAAGACTATGTCCGAAAGATATTGTATGATCTTCCTCTGAAGTGAATGCCAAAAATTACTTCTTTGGAAGACTCTCGAGATTTTACAACGATGAATCTAGACGAACTCATCGGAAATCTTAAGTTGCATGAAATTGCACGTAAAAGGAACAAGGTTCGGGAAAAAGGAAAAAAAAGAAGACATTGGCTCTTCCCTCACATGAGGAAAATAAGAAAAAGAAAAAGAAGGAGAAACCCAGCTCTTCCAAAGAAAAATCGGAAGATATCAGCGACATTAATTAATTGGTAAAAAAATTTCTAAGTTTTTAGCTAACAAACGTTTTTCAAGATATAGTAGGTACCAAAAATTTGGCAACAACCTACATTATGAAAAACGAAGCAAGAAATTCCATAAGCAAGAAGGGAAAAAAACTAATGAGGATCAAAGCGAAGATGACAAACCAAGATACCTAAGGGTACTTGTTTTAATTGTGGAAGCAAATAACACTTTGCTAATGAATGTCCTAAGAAGTCAAATTTCTAAGATAACCAAAAGGCGTTCTTTGGAGGTGTTGGAGCAATAGCAAGGAGGAGGAAAATAATGATGATATTTGCCTCATTGCAAATGACGATTTTGAGGTACATTCTAACTAATCTTGTAGTAATGATGATGTGTGTAGTAATGATGATGATGAAGATCTTGATGAACTTGAGGCATCTTACGACGAAATGGTTAATCTTGCAAAGAAATATAGTGATGTGAATAAAGAAATTAGTAGATCACTATTGTTAAAGGAAAAAGAAGTTAATGATCTCAAAGAAAAAGTTGCATATGATTCTAAGAAATATGTGGGTATGTCTAACACGATTGCATGCTTAGAAAAGAAATCAATTGAAAGTGGAAAATATGATTCATGTGTTAAGTTACATTAGAAAGTAGCATGTCTAGAGAAAAGGATAGTTGAAAATGATCCATGTGCTAAATGTGATAGATTAAAGTTTGATATTGCATGATTAAAATCAAAATGTGGCAAACTTGAAAGGAATGACATTTTATCATCTAACTTCAAAGAAAGTAATGATAAATTATGCAAGATACTAAATATTCCAAAAGTCCCTAATGATAGAAGTGGCTTGGGATTTAATGAACGAATCGATAAATCAAGTTGCATGAGTTCGTGCAAGAAAATTATGTTTGTAAAAGCTTAAAAAGTAGATGAACCACCTAAAGTTGATCATGTGGTATCAACATCTTAAAAGTTGTAAAAAATCAACCATCTCCTAATCAACAAGGTCTTGATTTTGTAAAATTTCAAAATGAAAATGTTGTAAAGCCTAAAACACCTTTTAATAGCATGTTTCATAAACCATCGTTCATGGAAAACAACAACAATATGTATAGTTCAAACTTTACAAGGGAAAAGCGTAAGAAAAATGTATTATGACCTTATTTTCTGTACAATGAAAACCAAAGATTTAAATTACCCCAAGATGGATTGCTAAAGGTGGGTTTGATATTTCTAACCCCAGTCCCATGAAAAGTTGGATTTTTAATATGTGATGTATATTTGTGTGTTATGATATGTATGTCATACTTGAAATTTGCAAAAAAAAAATATCCATGTCGTGTTACATTTATGAAAAAAAGGTCGTCCAAGTGGACTTCCACATTAATGGACGTTCGCGTTAAGTAGACTTCCACTTGTTTATGCGGAAGCAACATAATTTCTTTTTCGTAAAAATTTCAAGTGGACGTCCACATTATCAAAATCTGTACTTTTTGTGCTTTTTTAATGCAATCTTTTGGAAGATTCTCATCCATCTCTTTCTCAGTACTTAAGCTGAAAAGGATATATTTTATCCTTAAGAAACTCATCCAAGTACATCTCTTAAATCCTTTTATAAAGATTATCTCTTCCATATCCAAACTCAATCTTTTTTCTTCCTTTTCAAAGATCATCCTCAAACTTGCAATTAAGTTTTTTTTTTCTCTCAACTCAAAATTTCTTAAGAAATCTTGCATTACATCCTTGTTTCAAATATATCTTAAATTAATATTCTTGTCTATAGGTATGAACTATTTCCTTCAAGGTCAAGACTCATCCTCTAACATTCCAAGAAATGTTGTCCATCGTGACCCTATTGCTAAGAAAAATCATTTAAAGGCAAGACTCTTTTCTAGAGGCTTTATTCATGGGTGCAAATTGACCTCAAAAACGACCTTTTTGATACTATCCCAAGCTTTTCGAAAATCGATTGGTTATGTTTTCTTGAAATCGATGGACTCATTTTTCCAGAACATATTATTGATTTTTAAAGTTTGTTAAGGAATCTAACTTGGTGGTTTTTGAGTTGTATGAGCATACCTATGAATGGCATTTAGACATGTTCTTTGATTATAGAAATACGAAGACATGACAACAAAATTTCAAACAATGTGCATGCTTACTCTTTGGAAAAACTAGACAATCATCATGGTCACCAAAAGATTCTTAGAAATCTCACTTGTCAAGAACTTCCTTTTGTCTAAAATTCTATCCCAGAAATGTATCTTTTGGATCAAAAGAAGTTTTGGAATAAAATTATTCTCAACAACATTTCTCTCGATCTTGACTCCGAAATTGTGAACCCCATCCAAGCTTACATCCTCTTTTGTCTAAACTAGGGAATTCATCTAGATGCAAGTGGAATTGTTATGACGGGAATGACTAATGTTAAGAAGATTCCTTGCAAAATTCCTTATGGTTATCTTCTAGGGAGACTCTTAATTTACCTTAATTATTGTGAAGTCCCTAGGGATCTAGATCCAACTCCACTTTTTATTATTCATCAAAATATACACTCAAAAAACCGGTTTCTTTTTTACTCCCATTGATGAAAACTCCAGTCAAAACTCAATCCAAGAGTCAACCGATGACTCATCACATGTGAGTATAGAAAACTTTGTGCTGAGTTTGAAGCATGGAAAGCAAGGGAATAATCCATCATGGAAAGGCAAGATGATTCCATTGTTGAATTGAGGGAGTTGTTGATTAAAGTCCAAGAGAAATTGGATTAGAATCCTTGAGTTTGTGATGTATTTCTTTTAAACAATGTTTCATGTATCTTAACTATGATGTATCCGTACTATTTGTGTTCTTGGATATTGTAAGGATAATTTATCGTTCAAATTAGTTATCGTATTTATATTTTTAACTAACACTTAAAGACCCATGAAAGATGGGTACCATAAGTTATTGCTTTTTACATGTGTTTTTAGGATATATCAAATCAAGCTATTGAAGACCTTGATTGGATTCTTGATAGCGGATGCACGCGTCACATGACCGGAAATCAAAACCTATTTTCATCACATGCGGCATGTGATGGTGGACAACTAATTTTTGGAGGAAACTCCAAAGGCAAAGTTATTGCTAGAGGTACAATTAAATGCAATAACATGAAAATTTTAAATGTTAAGCATGTTAATTATCTAAATTTTAACTTGCTTAGTATTAGTCAATTGTGTGACAATAATATAAAAGTGGTATTTGAAAAAGATGCATGCAAAATAATAAAAGAAGGCAAGGTAATTCTCATCGGGTATGAGAAAAAGAATATTTATGTTTGTAAAACACATGTTAAAAATTTTGTATGCTTAACTTCCTTACATGATAATACAATTTTGTGGCATAGACGATTAGATCATGCTAACTTAAGACTAATTCAAATATTAAAATGTAAGGAACATGTTGATGATCTTCTAAAACTAAGATTTGAAAATCACTTTTGTGATGCTTGTCGTGTCGGTAAACAAGTCCATTTTTCAAATAAATCTAAAAATGTAGTCTCAACTAAAAGAGTGTTAGAATTACTCCATATGGACTTTCCCTCGACAATCCATAGCTATGAAGGAAACTTTTACACTCTTGTGATTGTAGATGATTTCTCTCGTTACACTTGGACTTTATTTTTAAAACATAAAAATGCAGCTTTCAAGAAATTTAAAATTTTGGAAAAAAGAATTCAAAACCAACAAGGTTGTAAGAATGTTTCAATTCATACGGACCATGGTCGTAAATTTGATAATGAAGTGCAATTTGGAGACTTTTGTGAAAAACATGATATAATTCACAATTTTTTGGCTCCTCGAACTCCTCAATCTAATGGGGTTGTATAAAAGAAAAAATATGCTTAATGAACAACAAGTTCCCTAACAGTTTTGGTGTGATGTCGTAGCTACCACAACCTATGTCTTAAACCGTGCCCTTGTTAGGGGAATCCCAGAAAAGACACCCTATGAATTATTTCGTGGTAGAAAACCTTCCTTAGGCCACCTTAGAGTGTTTGGGTGCAAGTGCTTGATCTTGAACGATAAATATTATGTCACAAAATTCGTTCCTAAAGCCTATGAAGTAGTATTCCAAGGTTATTCTTGGAATTGTAAAGCCTATAGGGTCCTATATAAGTCCACTATGGTAGTTAAGGAATCTCTTAATGTTAGTTTTGATGAGACTGCTCCTAATCCTAGTGCTTCTTTGGTAGATGATGATGTAGGTGAGGAAGAAGCCTTAACACACCATCTTAGAACCTCGACTTTAGATCATGAACCATCTTTTAGTCAAGTTGAACCAAGTGATGTCGCTCCTTGCTATATTCCTCAAGGAATAGATGATCCTAACCTTAGAACCACTAGAGGTCATCCTGTAGGTCAAATCATAGGTGATCTAAACCAAAGAATCACAAGATCTCAATTTCATACCCATAGTGCCTTTCATGCATTTGTGTCATCCATAGAACCCCAAACTATTGAGGAAGCCTTAAATGATGAGGATTGGGTCGTAGCAAAGCAAGAAGAGCTCAACCAATTTACTAGGAACGATGTGTAGAACTTAGTGCCTCAACCTAGTGGTCAAACCATCATAGGAACCAAATGGGTCTTACGAAACAAGGTAGATGAACACGGTGGAGTTACACGAAACAAGGCACATTTAGTTGCCAAGGGGTACAATCAACAATAAGGCATTTATTATGATGAAACTTTTGCTTTGGTTGCTAGATTAGAATTCATTAGGATGCTTTTAGCTTATGCTAATGCAAAAGGCTTTAAGTTATTCAAAATGGATGTCAAAAGTGCATTTCTAAATGGTTTTATAATTGAGAAAATGTATGTTACACAACCTCCCGATTTGAAAGTTTTGAAAAACCGACACATGTTTATAAACTTAAAAAGGCTCTTTATGGTCTCATAAAGCACCTCATGCATGATATGATAGATTAAAGTCTTTTTTAATTGATAATGGATATATAATGGGTAAAGTAGATAAAACTTTATCTGTAAAGCATGCTAACGATAATATAGTTGTAGTTCAAATTTATGTAGATGATATAATTTTTGTCTTAACTAATGATATTTTGTGTAAAGAATTTGCCACTAAAATGACAAATGAGTTTGAAATGAGCATGATGGGAGAATTACACTTCTTAGGATTGCAAATTAGACAACTTGAAGATGGTATCTTCATAAGTCAATCTAAATATGCAAAAGATATGATTAAAAAATTCAATTTTGAAACCATAAAAGCGATTGATACACCAATGACCACTATCTCAAATTGTCAAAAGATGAAGAAGGCAATGGTTTTAATGAAAAAATCTATCGTGGTATGATTGGTAGTTTATTTTATTTGAACCACTCTAAATCTCGGAGTTTGATTCTTCTTCCCTTATCTCTTTATATTATTGTTTGTTTGATTGTTATACTAAATCTTTGATTCAAGCATTTCTGCCTTAGTCTGCTTGAAACCGAAACAATCTTAAAAATTGCCATTACTTTATAAAAGTGCAACCTTTCCCCCTAAGGTTTCCCTTACTGCTTTTATTCGATTGGTGATGATCAATACTTGAATGTATTATGAGAGTTGTGCAATCGATGAGTTTGTGGTAGTCAACTCTTTATAGAGTCTATTGGCAAGTTCCGAGATGGAACATTAGGACAATGGCAAGAATGGTTTGATTAAGGAATTTTTGGGAACTCTTACGATTATTGTGCATTATGACAGTTTGGAGTACATATTTTGAGCTATATTGAATCGACTAAACTAGTCAAGAAGGATTTCTTCAAGCGGTTGGTAATAATATTTTATGGTGGTGACTCTTAACGAAAGCCATGATTAGGAATATTTTTCGTTATTTTCATGGGATTGTTGTTCGAAAATTAGAAGAATTGAAATGAGGGAGTTTAGTGGAATGTCTGAAGTACACCCTAAGTGGAAATATTTTTATTGAGAAGACTTTGATTGGTCGAGGTTAATTTATTGATGCAGTAGTGACTTCAGATAATCTATTCAGGAATGCTTAGTTGGGTCTTTTAGTACCCAGGTAAAGTCGACACGGTAATGAGTTCCCTGACTCAAAAAGAATGTGACTGATGATAGTTAAATCAATTTTTTTTTCCGAAAATTATTAAAGTGTTGAATGCAAGGGAGGGACATATATCGGTTTGATAAAGGTCGTTAGAGAAAAATTTAAGAGTAACTTCGTTTCGGGCAAACATTTGTGGATTAGCAGTTGAGGTCATAATCTACCCTTGAAGTAGTATGAGCCACCTATTTTTGGGAGGTAATCGAGATCTTGTTGTTGAGGATTGGTACAATAATGTTCAATGTCCACCTCAGTGGTGGTGTTATGTATCGAAGGTTCATATTTGGTTCGGTGTTGTTCATTGTGAGGATCGGCATAGCAGTGTTGACTAAAAGGTAATTAGGTCCTGGTCTAAGGACAGGTTATGTTGTGACATTCCCTTGGAAGAGGAGTTAATTCGTTGGTGAAATTGAGAGTAATTGAGGTTCCATTCTCAGGTCGCTATCCATTTGGCGAAGGTTAATTGGTGAACCATCTTTCAGACTTGCACCCCGGGTTATGTGCCTTTCTTGAAGCATCTTATGTGCCTCTCATGGTTCGAAGTTTAATTTACTTAGAGTAGACCGAACTTTTGAGCACCAAGTAATCCCGTTTGTGTGGGACATTTGTGTGTTTGATTGGTGCTCGATTTCAAGGACGAAATCTCCTTTAAGGATGGAGGATTGTAACACCCAGGTTTTTCGGTATGTTTATTTCGAGCTCCATATTTATATTTTGACCTTAGAATATCTCTTGGTATGAATTTTGAGTTGGTATAATGTTTTGAGGTGAAAATCAAGCACTTTAATTTTATGAGAAGTTTCATGCCCGGGGCAAATGCTTCACGCCCAGAGAGATTGCCAATGAAAAAAATCCTTCTTGCCAGTGAAAAATCCTTCACGCCCGGGAAGGATGGCAGAAAATCTAAGGTGCTGATGCTTTTAAAGACGGGATTTTATCCCTTTTCTCTTCATTTTTGCAACACCTACTCACTTCTCCTCCCTCTCATTTGGTTCTTGAGTTTCTAGTTCTCCAAATTGATTTTTCTTCTTGAGTGTTAAAGAGTCTTGGAGCTAGAAATTTAAGTCTTATGGTTTGGAGCTCAAGATCATCTTCATCTTCTTCATCTTCTCCACCTCTTTTCCACCATTCTTAACCTAGTTTTTGGATTTTTCCTAAAAACTAATTTGAAGTTTATCCTAACCTTTCTAAAACTTTACTTATGTTAAAACCTTTCATATTAACTTCCTAGAACATCCCTCTTGATATATCTCTTATATTTTGAGTTTTGACCAATTGTGGGTATTTTAGGTGATTTGAGTTCTTGACTAAGGTTGGTTATAGATTTGATTTTGAGGTAACTTTGATATATTTCTAGGCTTGGTTGTAACCCAGATAAACTTTATAGATTTGGGTGTTTGTGGATCTTAAGATTTCACTAGAGGAAGCTTAAGATTGGGGTAAAATCTAGATTTAACATAAATCTAGCAAGGTGAGTTCAACTTGCTTTGTGAAAACTATGTACAAGCCAAAAATGTCTATTTTATGGATTTAAATGTTTTCCTTGATAATTATCAAATTGATTGATTATTTGATGATGTTTACATATATGGTGCATTTGATTTTATAAAACTTGGGAAATGCCCACACATTTGGGGTTTTGGAAATTTTGATGAATAAACCATAAACAATGATGTATGTTTGGTTGGAAAATACATATTTTGCATTATGGGACTTTTTAGAAATATAAAGAGTATGATTTTAATCGAAAAATGGTTTGTCCCAATCAATGATGAGCTTTTGAGTACACGAGCATCCTATTTATTGAACATTTGCATTTTATTGCTTATGTTGGTTTTATTTGATTAGTCAATTGAGTTGTGAGCTTTTGTCTATTTTTTGACTCAAATGAGTCTTGTGGGACACTTGTTAGATTTAATTTGCTCTACGTCGAACTTTTGGAGTTATATGCATTTGTGGCATATTTATTTGTATATTACATGTTTGGAGTGCATTGGACATTCATTCAGAGTCATGTAATTTAGTCTGTAATTAATTGGACCCATATGCATATGAGTTAGTCTTGTGTTAATGGTATTAGCAATTGCAGGGTTGGACTCTAGGACTACCAACATTGAGGTGTTGGACCTGGAGACCTTTGTTTTGAGTCTTTTGGCCTAGTTGAGTAGACCATAAGGACTCGAGATGAGGTGTTACCCAAAAGGGGTAGACACTGAGAACCAATGCTTCTTGAGGTGCTACCAGTCAGGGTAGGAACTAAGGTCATGATCCTTGAGAGGTGTTACTTCAAAGAGTAGGCACTAAGATTATTGAGTTTTGAGGTGCTAACGGTAAGGGTAGGCACTAAGATCTTCCCTGCTTGAGGTGTTACCCATAGGGGTAGATACTAAGTGTGTCAAGCCTTGAGGTGTTACATTGGAGGTAGACACTAAGGTCAATTAAATCTTGAGGTGCTAATTGATATTGATGTTTAGCTTACTTTGTGCTCGCCACATTTAATGGATACTGGTCTCCCCCGTCACTATTAAGTCTTATTTTTGGATAATGTACTATTCATGTTATAGTATTATTTGGGTTTGACAAATAATCATGATTTATGGTTTTGATATATTGGATCCCCTCCGTGTATTAATGTGTTGGATATAAAGTCTTATCAATGTTTTCAGTATTTGGATATTAATCCTTATTTGTGTTTCGTGTGAGTATTGCGTTTTAGTTTCATGATTTGATGGGTATTTTACTAATGGATTTTCATCATGAAAATGATGGGTTTTGGGCAAGATATTGTTTTTCATTCTAAATACATTTCTTTCTGTTTTACCGTTTTATATAACCGATGAAAACTGGTTGAACTCACTACGCGTTAAGCCTAACCTTTTTTCTTTATCGGCATGCGAATCAGGTCCTTGGGGGAATGGTGCTAGCAACATTGTGATGTGATGAGTGCTAGTTAGAGGCACGAGAAGGAATTAGTTAATTAGAGACATCCTCCATACGTTGGAGATAACATATGTTTGTTGGGTTTTAGTAACAACCATCCCTAAATGTAGACCTGTATAAGGTTTTGAAAGTATTATATTAATGTTAAATCTTAGTTTGCCATCATAGGTAATCAATTTTTGATTTTTAAGAAAGCGACTTATTTGTTATTTGATTTTTTATTGAAAATTTTAAATTAGTCCCACTTTCCAAATTTTAGAGTGTTATACTCTGGTTGTTTTTTCATATTGAACTAAGTCCCTATCACTAACTTCTATAGAAAATCCGTTAGGGTCAAGGGCATTTCTGTCTTTTCATGTTTTTCTTTAACTTTTCATTTCAAAAAGTAATATAATATAAATATATAATATATATATATATATATATATATATATATATATATAATATACATATACATAGACAAGACGTCCTTGCCTCACACCACCGGCCACAACCATACCACTTCTCCTCCTCCTTCTGGCCACAACAAAACACTTAACCCCCTCCCATCATCCTCAAAGTTCGTGACTTTCCCCTCCATTCCCTTGATGAACATCCTCAATGAAAACCTAAAGTCCACCCCCACTCTCATCTCTTCAAACCCATCTATTCTCACTTCAATTCACTCTCCCCATAGTTTACCCACAAACCCAAAAGAAAATTGCTTTCATTTCTAAAAACGGTGCTGCTCCAGTGAGTAAATTACATGTTGATTTGAAGGGGAGAATGAGGTTGTTGCATTGGTAGTCATCTACGGGGATGAGTTTGTAAGATTAACAGTAACTAGGACCAGATCGAGAGAGAAAGGGTGGTTTTAGAAGTGGAGGGTTGGGGTGGACATGAAATTGGGGAACTGATACGTTTCTGCAATGAATTTTTGGAGCGATAGAGAGGTAAACAGAATTTGGGACCACTCTGATTGCTACTGCGAACTCCAACTTTAACGACCACAACCTCCAATTTTGGTTGTTGGAGTGGGATGAGTGACCAAAGAATGTAGATGTGGTGGCTGTCCGAGTCTTGCATCTACGTTGTTGTTGCCAGAGAAGGAGGGAAGAGAACGTCGATAAGGGAGGAAAAAGGGAGGGAGATGGGTCTACGTTGTTGTTGCCAAAGCAAGGAAGGGATGTGCATTTTCAGTGGAGAGGGAAAGGGAATGGAGGGGTTATCAACTTGTGGGGTCATTTAACTCTCTATATATAGTTGTGACACGTAGATAATTTAAAAATATGCTTAATTTTTAATGTAAAAGAAAACAAAAACTTAAAAAGACAAAGATACCCCTTACCTAACGAACATTTTTACTATAAGTTAGTGGAAGGGACTCAATTCGTTATGAAAAAACAACCACAAGGACCTAATCCATTGAATTTTCAAAAAAGGAATAAGGAGTGTTAAAACCATCTAACCATAGGGATGGAATATGTAATTTACTCAATAGTTAATAACTGTTCAACTTTTTTACCTTTCCTTTAAATCTTCTAATTAAAAAAACATTAAAACATAGTTCAATATGAATATTAAATGTGATTGTCTTTATTGTAATTTCAAGTTGCAAATATTAATTTATCGCGAATGAATAACTGATAAGTGTATAGAAGTATACACTTTAACAACCATTTAGGAATTTATTCTAGTATTTTCTTACTCCCAAAGCCACATATTCTAGTATTATTATTCTGATTTTACATGTTACTTAGTCTAGAGGTAGGAATTAAAAATTTGGATTTGTTTTGTTCTATTATCTACAATATTAGTAATATGCTCCAGGTTGCTGCAGCAGGTTACTCTAGCTCCGTATAAAGGTGACTTTGTAAGCCCAAGATTTCAGCTTGGAAGGTCTCATGGGCCGAAAAGGTAGTTTGATGTTACCTTTGTACTATTAGATGCTTAGTTATAAACTCTTGGATAATACCTTTTGTTATTGGGTAATACCAAATGGTTATTGTGTTTGGTTAGTTTTGAAGCTTTCTCCTCCCTATATAAGGAGAGCTTCATTTAAGTTTTTAGATCATGTTATGCTGACTTAGTTCAGCCGGTACTTGTAACACCTTTCTAGTTCTTGTTATGTATATTTGGGAAATGTATTATTAAGCTTTCGGTTTAACAATTCTTGTCTCCAAGTTGCTACAACAAGTTCTTTTGTATTTACAAGCATCTTGTCCTTTAGAGTTCTTTACATTTTTGCGATTCTACTTCCATGTTGTTTACATTTAAGGGATTTACTTTCATGTCTTACTTCTCTTGCAAAGCGATGATGGGCTAATCACCCTAGCTTAGGTGTGAGTGAAGGTTGGGAGATTAAACCAACCGTGCATGTGGATAATTTCTTTCGCGATATTATCAACTCCACTATTCACTCACTTCTTGTAGTTTCCTTTAAATGTTTTTTGACAAATCGACACATGTTATTTCATTTAAATGAGTTGAGTTTATAGAGAAGACAACGTAAACAACGAGAAGTAAAGGGTTGTAGAATGTTACAGTTTTCTGTTTCAACTGATACTGTTATACCTATATGGAAGGAAGGATAAATCTAGTACTAGGCCTGGATTTATACTTATTATTTATACGACAAGGGTACTATTGGTGAGCGTCTGACTGCACTTCGAAAGAAGGCCGTTCAATCCAGTAGTGTGTTGTTGAGAACTATCTGCAACATTCCAAAAGTTGTTGTAGCAAGGTTCTGGTGTACTTGCATTGAAATCTCAACTGGATCTTGCACCCATGCTTTCTTTTATTACTGTTATATCTTTCTAGTTGTTAACAAATCTCACCAAAATCATTTGCTTCAAACTTACCATCTGAAATCATCCTTTAAGACTGAATTCCACAATCCTTAGTTTCATTCATCCTTGTGGAATACGATACTTGGTTCTTACCATTATTACTTGCTTTGAACGTCACTAGTGAGCCATGTATACTCGCATGATTTGCTAGTTTCCTTAGCTCTCTTGAGGGTTAACATTCATCCTGACCAAGTTTTTGGCGCCGTTGCCGGGGACAAGCCAAATTTAAGGATTTATAGTCATTTTAAAAGTTGATTTTTCTACCATCTTGTTAAGTATTTTTAAGTGTATGCCATGATTACCACACGGTGAAATCTTTCAAGCTGGTTTGAATATCGAAAGAGCATTTTGGCAAAGGAGGAGAGTGTAAAGAGCTTTGATTAGTGCTTTAACCTCTCCTAGCATGAAACCACCACCTCGTAATCCGAACCCCAATCCTACTCCTAATACTTATCCGAATGGTCCATCTTTTCAAGAACATCCTGTGCAAAATGAAGCACAAAACATCATTGATTTTGCAAACTCTAAAAATGGAGTTATCATGGACTATGCAGTTCCTGATTTTCACCAGTTGCATTCACGGATTCTTAGGCCACAAATTGATGCTTCCTATTTTGAGTTCAAACGATTCATGTTTCAAATGTTGAAAACAAATGGTCAGTTTAGTGGTTCGCCATCAGAGGATCCACATGCCCATCTTAGATCCTTGATGGAAATCATTGATTCATTTCATTTTAATGGAGTTTCTGATCTGACCTTAGGCTAAAGTTATTTCCATACTCACTAAGAGATAGAACAAAATCTTAGTATAATTATTTAAAACCAAATTCAATTGTTACTTGGAACGATATGGCCGAAAAGTTTTTAAAAAAGTATTTTCCACAAACACGGAATGCCAAGTCCAGAAATGAAATTTGCATGTTTAGACAAGTTGATGATGAAGCAGTTCCGGATGCTTGGGATAGGTTTAAAGAACAGTTAAGGAAATGCCCACACCATGGCATTCACTACTGCATTCATCTTCAGACTTTCTATAATGGTCTAAATACCTTGGCTAGACAGATGTTTGATGCTACTAGAGGAAGAGCCTTTACAGCAGTACTTATTAATGATGACTATGATAGTTTGGAAGATTTCAAAAAACAATAGCCAATGGTCAGATCCAAGAGAAATAGTAAACAACAAGTATTCATGAAGTGGATCCATATACATCTCTCATAGCACAACTCACAACAATGACTAGCTTGTTGAGAAACTTGTCTATCCCAACTGCTACCACTATTGCTGCAACAACCACTTCAAAATCTTTACCTGATCAACATGTGTACTATGATGGAGGTCATACTTTTCACCAATGCAACCAAAACACTTAATATGTGAATTATGTGCATAGGAGGAATGGTCAGTTTTCAAACAATTACAACTCAAGTTGGAGGCAACATTCCAACTTCTCTTGGAATAGTCCATGTTCGAACCAACCTGTCATGAAAGAGTAAAGACAAAGTTTTCAACCAAGTAGCTCATAAACCAGCAAAGTCAATTTCAACAAAACCAATCATCTATACATGTTGGAAAACCTTTTGAACCCACCTTCATCGGAAAACATGTTGAAAGGTGTCATTAATCAAACCAATTCAACAATGAATCACCAAAATGCTACCATTAGGAGCTTGGAAACAGAGAGTGGACAAATGTAGATAGAGTTGAGGAATAGACCTATTGAAACACTCCCTAGTGATACATAGATCCCTAGAAATGTGATGAAAGAGCATGTGAAAGTAGTGACATCAAGAAGTGGAAAGTATTTAGTGGATAATACACCTAAGACTGTTGTAGAGCTTGGAGAAAATGCTGCAGCAACACCTGTTGTTAAGGAAAATTCTCCTATTGTCTCTAAACCTATAGAAAACAAAGAATATTTTTCCATCCCAAATAGATCAGAACTTCCCTGACTATTTCCTAATGAGAAGAAGAGAAGAGAATAAAAATAGAGTGATGCCATAATGAGTCTGCCTCACACATACACAATTGTTGCAGCACCACACAAACCACCTACACAACCTGTGTCCACACCTGCACAACCTGGTCGTAAACAAGATGTCATAATACTTGTTACAGAGGTTAATGAATTAACAGGAAGAAGCACAATTTAAGAACTTTCTTGATGTGTTCACGCAAATGCATATCAACATCCCTTTGGTTGAAGCAATTGAAAACATGCCTAGTTATGCCAAATTTCTTAAAGATATTTTGATCAAGAGAAAGAAGCTTAATGACTATGACACAGTACCCGTACTGAAGGTTGTAGTTCCCTCTTGTCTAACAAAATCCCCCCTAAAATGAAAGATTCTGGAAGTTTCACAATACAATGCTCCATATGTGGGAAGGAAGTGGAAAAGTCTTATGTGACCTTGGTGCTAGTATAAACCTCATGCTATTGTCTATTTTAATTATCTTAGGGATAGAAGATGCTAGGCTAACCACAATCACATTACAATTAGCAAACAAATCCATAGCTTACCCCAAAGGCAAAATAGAGGATATGTTGGTACAAGTAGACAAATTCATCTTTCCTGCAGATTTTATAATCTTGAACTTTGAAGCTGACAAGGACATACAAATATTGTTAGGAAGACATTTTCTAGCAACTGATAGGATCTTTATTGATGTTCAGAAAGGAGAGTTGACTATGAGAGTGCAAGACCAGAATGTCACCTTTAATATCTTCAATTCAATGAAATACCCTGAGGAAAGATGGGAGTGTTCTATGTTAAGTACCATTGAGTCTGAAGGGTTTCGACGGGATCACAACAGAAATAAACATACAATAGCAATAAAAATAAACCGCAAAACCCCACTAGCCTAGATTCGTAACTAACGAAATATAGGAACAAAATAAAACAACCATAGGATGTTAAGAAAAACTACCTCAAGTGTTTTTGGCCGATGGATGGATTAGAAGCACGAGAAATCAACGTAGATTTCCTCTAGAAGTATCCACATGCGAGTAGCTTTGATCCCGAATGGTTACTAGCTCAATGAACCAAAATAACACAAGGAAAAATCGATTTTTCTTTGTGTGTGTGTGTGTGTGTGGTCGACGACCAAGAGGAGAGGAAAGGGAGGGAGTGGCTTTCTTGTATTATGATTAGCTTAACCCGAAACCTAAACAAGGTTAGGTTTAAATACCCTCCTTACCATATTTGGACCGGGCCCCTAATTTCCTTAATTAAGCTAATTGGCTTATGATCCTTTCAATTAGTTATTAACATAATATTTGTTAAATCTGATTTTGTAGTAATCAATGTATTTATGTCTTTTGGCCTTAACTGTTGTTTAGCTAGTCTTTTGTATCTGTTTTGGCCAAGGGTATTTAAGGCCCTTGTGTCTTGTCTTGTTTCATAACTTTGTACTGCATATTGAATACATCAAGCTTTTGCGTCTCATTCTTTTCTCTCTACTTTTTTCTCTCTATAGTTTTAGATAGATCTTGGTTTATCAATTGGTATCAGAGCAAATCTAATTCTGAGAGATTTGAGAGAAACAATTTTCAATCTGAATTTGTTATTAATTCAGAGAATTTGATCGATTTTCTTGATCTTAATCAAGAAAATCTAATTCCCTGAATTTTTCACAAATTTGTACTGAAATTTGATCGGTTTTTCCTGAAATTTGATTCGTTGGATTCGCTTTCAGTGGTAGATCATTTTTGTTTCACATCAAATTGCAAGAAATTCAGTGTTTGAAGATCAATTTGAGGATATTCGTGGTTTTGGTCTTTTCCGATAAAAGTTACTGTTCGATTCTCAATTTCACGTTTCTGCGAAAGTTTGTTAGAATTGGTTGTTCTTTGTGGTTGGAAAACAGGTTTCGATCATTTCTGGGTGGGTATAATTCATCAGGTTTGATTCAGTGTTCGATTTAGAAGTTTTTCTTGATTTTGCGCCAGATCTACGTTTTACGCCAACATCATCCGCTTGAGGTTTTCATCATCATCAAAGTCATTCAGTTCTACGCCAGATTATTGTTCTTTTTCGCCAGATTCAAGTGTTAATCGTGTTTAGCGCAAATTGTTTTACGCAAAGATTCAAGTGTTGTTTTGCGTGTTCTTAGTTTCTTGCCAGCTTTACTTAGCGCATTTCTGGGTTTTGTGTGTTTTGCATGTTTTAGCGTTAAGTATCTAATACCAATTGATAAACCAAGATCTATCTAAAACTATAGAGAGACAAAGTAGAGAGAAAAGAATGAGACGCAAAAGCTTGATGTATTCAATATGCAGTGCAAAGTTATGAAACAAGACAAGACACAAGGGCCTTAAATACCCTTGGCCAAAACAGATACAAAAGACTAGCTAAACAACAGTTAAGGCCAAAAGAGATAAATACATTGATTACTACAAAATCAGACTCAACAATAATTGATTTATATAATTATTAACATAATAATTAAACTTGGGTCTCAAGTAATCATTACTTTTAAACAATGGGATTTTGGCCTAATTAATTATTAACATAATAATTAATTATCCATATTATGTCAATTATGTAATTATCATAATTATTTATACACACAAACTTTATAATTATTATTCTACTAGAAAAATAATTATCTTTCCATTACAACATTTAATTATTTGGTTCACGACCATCATGGTTAATCCAAGACTAACATACTCTATGCGTGCGACCCTCATAAGTTCATCTGACGTTAGCAGTGTATTTATGTGACATGGGGATAGAGAAACCTACAAGGTCTTATGTGATCCCAGGTTTCAAGCAATCATTCACAAATCACAATAACAATCAAGACCAACATGAATGTTATGGTTCTTAACAAAACAAGACAAAACAAGCTTTATATAGGGTCAAACACAAACCTTGACCTCTACACAAGCATACATGAAAAGTCAACTAAACTAACAAACATACTTACAAATTAACTCAAAACTATGATCTAACAATCTCCCCTATTTTGAGCAATTTGAAAGTCTTCAACGTGTCCATTTCCTCATGCAAGTTCTCCTTATTCCCAAATATCCTTCAAACCTTCTTATTGCTTGTCTAAATCTGATTCTATCCCTTATTACATAAATAACATGCTCAGTAAAGATCCTCTCCAATCTAGGCATATGATCATTCTCAACTAATCTCTACTTTTCACTTTCTTCATACTTGGCTTGCAGCTTTTTAAGAACATCTTCTAAAGTACCATCAGAGTACTTTGGAATCTCAACAACTTTCATAAATCTTTTCTCCTTCTTGTCTACATTCTCATACACAACTCCAAGTTCTAGTTCTCTTAGAACTATGTAGAGTGGAGTCTCTTTAAGTAGAGGATGTGTCATGTCAGGCTTAAGCAAATTAATCCTCTTCTGGTTTGTCTCTATGCCCAACTGGAAGTCATACAGATAAGTATAGTAGATATGCCATCTGATAAACCTCTTAATAGTATCTAGATCAAATACTACTTCAGGATGCCTGATGGTTCTGTCTCTGAAATCATGGCACATGAATTCAATATCTCTGAAGTGAATATTGGCAAAATCAGCTTCATTGAAAGAATAAATCCCCAAATTCTTTCTTTGAACAGTGAATTCTGGATACCAAAGCTTCTTGTATTGTTTCATGGTCACCTTGGTAACTTCCAAAATTTCAGATCTGCTTCTGACATCCTTACATGTTCTACCCATAATCTGAAGCATTCTGATGTAATCTTTTTGATACTCTGGAGACTGATCTTGAATCCCCAGAATTTGAGCTTTAACAATCTGTCTAATGTTGCTCACAAAGATCTTAACTCCCACTTCAAGATATGGAACATGTAAAGCTCTTCTGATTCTTTTGATCTCAGCTTCTATTGGACCAAATTCATCATAACTAGTGAAAAGAGTAGAACCCACCACAGGAGTACCTGAAGGATCTGCTTCAGCTTGTGGAAACTTTGGCACAAGTGGTGGTTCTCTGACAAACTCAGTTTAATTATCTGGACTTCCTGGCTTTCTCTGGTATGGTAGTTTCTCTTCAACATGGACATCAGAAAGATGAACATCAACAATAGAATCAAGATTGACAATAGGCTCAGCAACATCAGGTCGAACAATATTGGGATCAGGAAATTCAAACTTTTTGAAGGATGGCACAGTTGGAACAACACTCGGTTCAGGTAGTTGAACATGAACAGGACTTAGATGTAGTTCCTCAGGAGTACTCTGAGAAAACATAGCATTCAGTGCATCTGTGTCTCTGTCCTTAAACAAATCATCTAGAACACTAGCTTCATGAGCTGGAATCTCCTCAGCTCTCTTCACAATCTCAGTAACTTCCACCACTTCATCATCTGATGGAATTTCAACAAAATCATCTTTCTGCCCTTCTTCCTTGATCTTCCAATACATCTCATACTTTGCATGAACTTTAGCAAAAGTATCATCTTCAAGAGGTATCACATCAGGATTTGACAAACCTGTTATCTCCAAAATTTCTTTCCTTGTTGCAATCTTAGGATTTTTAACCCTTGATTCAACACTTTCTTTAGCATACAACACCAACTGATCATTTTGCTTATTACCATGATCATCTCCCCTTTCCACACCTTCAACATTTTCAGCTCTCTCCTCCATCAAATCTGTACCACTAGAACCTCCAGCAGCTGCTTGTTTCTCCCTTATCTCCCCTCATGATCATTATCTGGATCATGATCATATTCTTTGGTAGAAACAAATGCTTGGGATTTGCAAGAAGTTTGAACTACCTGTTTGAGATCAGATAGAGCAAACAAAATGTCATATTTAAAAGAATGAAACTCTGAAGCACTAACCATATCTGCTGGTTGCACAGATTGTGACGGTTGACTTTGATGGTGGGATTGTAGAAGGGTAAGAAGATCTGCATCATGCTGAGTATCTAGAGCCTGAGATAATAACTTTGCAAACAACAAAAATTTCAGCTCATCGATGGATAGGTCAGCAAGTTGAGTGTATGTAGTTTGCTGGCTTTGGTGTATAGGTTCAGGTTGAGATACTGGATCTTTCCCTTTCAACAAATGTTTAATACCTCCAATTTCCTCTTCAATCTTCTCAAACACCTTGTTTTCAACAGCCTTTAAGGCGCCGTCGAGCATTTCCTTTGATACAAATTCAGGGTTAGTAACACTGGTATTATGTAGATTAACCGTTTGCATGTCAGCTGTGGAAACAACTGCATGGCGTGTTTTCATCATTGACAAAGACGTGTCGATGACATGACTTCCATCTGATCCTCGTAGTCTGGATTGCGGATCTACTACAGATGTTCCAATCGGGTCACAAAGGCTTCCGATGGTAACAATATCAATAAGTGTCCTAGGAATAATAATCGGTAAACGATAAGGCACTAGACTCAACTGTGAAGGAAATGAAGTCGGGAACTGGGGCTGTTGTTCTCTGGTTTTAATACCTTGATCCTCCGAATGAGAACCCGGTAGATTATGTGCAATATCCCCATGAGAACATAAAACTATTTCTTTTTTGAGAAGAAATAGAGTGGCTGGCTGAGGTGTGCAACTGCATAAGTGGGATACTTATGTCTTTACTTGCACGCAACAGATGTGGCGAAGTGGTTGATTTGGTTAGCCTTTGGGATAAGTAGGTTCGGCGGTACACAAGCTCACCATGTTCTTTTTCTAGAATTTCACTCTCTCTCTCAAAATTTTCGACTATATCTCCCTCATTTCTCCTTATCTCTCCAACAACCACAGTAAGGATTGAGTCAACATGTTGCTGCTCTTCCACTTCCATGGCCTCAGTACCATAGAAAGGTGCAAAAGCATCAATAAGATCATCAGCATATACATCAGCTTGTTGTTCTGTGTGAGTTGCATCAATATCAACAGTATCAACATTGTTTGCATCATCATCCTGATCATCATCACCATCTGATTCACCATCTTCAGCAATCTCAGTATCTGTATCAGTCTGTTCATCACCTTTGGAACTAGAAGCAGAAGGTACTTGTGACCCATATTATACTAGCATATTAATCACAACACAAGTTACAAACATATTTATGAAGATCAAATCATATTATTTCAATTAATCACAGATCTAACAATGTGCCACAGATCTCACGTTCACTGTGTATGCATACAAGGCTTACCAACTCTGAATTCGTATCAAGTGTGCGTGTCTACAAATCTAACAAAGAACCAACCTATTTATACTAAGTCAACTTATGTTGACTTTACAACCAAACCCTCAAACTATTACACAATTACAAAATAGACCCTTACTTTTAATCTTGAATACAATATTAATCTAACAATCTCCCCCTTTGGATTCAAGATTAAAAAAAAAATTGACAATAATCTTCAGGTCATCTTATCTTCAGAAAAAATCTTCAGCTCTGAAACTTTTTCAGCTTTGACATTTTGAAAGCTTTAACATCTTCAGCAATCTTTGAAACTTTAAACTCTTGAAACCTTTGATTTGTAGAAACTATTTGAAAGCACTTTAAATGAATCTCCCCCTTTGGATTAGATTTTAGAATTTCTGAAAAATCAACCTTTTCTTCAATCTCTAACTTTCTTCAAAACTTTGAAACTTTCAACATACTTTGAAACTTTGACATCTTTGACAGCTTTAGCACAATCTTCATTCTCCTTTTATTTACAATAAACTTTGACAAAATCTTCTTAATCAATCAAGTCTTCAAACAATGACTAACTTTGACTTTGAAACTTTGAAGTAAATCTCCCTTTTTAGCTTTTCAAACATCTTCAATCTCTCTCTTTGTTTGCAACAATATCATATCTCTTTACAACAAACTTTTCTTCATCTTTCAATCTGACTTTGTAAATTATCTTCCCTCTTTATTGATTCAAACTTTAATCATCTGATCTTGAACTCTGATTTATCTCCCCAATTCTGATATAAGTTTTTCATCTGAACTTGAACTCTGATCTATCTCCCCCTTTTTAATGATTTGTCAGAATCAAAATCATTAAAACTCTTCAAGTTTAGATCTGTCTTTGGAACATCTCCCCCAAATGATCAAGTAAGCATAGTCTTCATGATCTCTCCCTTTGACAATAAATGAACAATCTCCCTCAGATAGGAAAATTTTCAATCTCTCCCAATGAATGATAAGAGAATCATTTATCAGATTTGAATGGGCCGTCAATTCATGAAAGTATTCATTTGAATCTTTTCAAATTCAGAAAAAATAGGAATGGTAAACCTGAATCAACACATGAAACAGTTAGGAATGCCTGTCAGTAGCAAAAAGCCACTGTGTACAACGAATGTACAATATAAGGAGCTGGTTTGATGTTGACTCCCCAGGACTTCCGTTCAATCATTGAAAAACACAAGGTATTTTCTATGAATGTTCTGACAGAAAAACAAATTTTATGTGTGCTCGTGCATGTGTTATGAAAGAATTAAGCTCAATGATTGTGTTTCATAAGGCTCAAAATATGTAAACCATTGAGACATCAATGATTATACACAGACTCAATGTGCATGATGAAGGGTCGAAGGTGGGGCAACTTTCCTTCTTGTTCAATATAAGTATCTTCCGAATGAAGAACCAATAGCGTATGTGCTGCATCCAAAAAATGTGAAACATTCTCTTTTTAAGAAAAGAATGAGTAGCTTGGTGAGGTTGGATGCAAGAGATGGCATGGGCGCACTGCCTTTTTCAATGATGGTCACCAAAGAATGTGAACCAATCAGTAATGTGGTTGCCCGACTGAGAAAGAAATTTGGTGCAGAGTGTAATATTCTTTTACTCTATTCTCTCACCCTCATTCTTTTAATCATTTAAGCTCACATCTACCCAATCTCTCATTTCCATTTTATCTCTTCACTCACCAACACTCAATCTTTTTACCCCTCTCCCCTCAATCACTCAGGGAATACATCCTGGGTAGGAAACACTGGTTATCGGGAATCCATGGAAGTTCGTTTAAGCTCACACATTGAATCCCATGTATTTTCCTAAAAGCATGTGCTGTACAATGATTATTTTGAAAATTTAAGCACAAGTAATCATTTGTCAGTATGTGTATGCTCATCAAGAATCAGAATGAAATTTGAGCATTTTAAGCATTGAAGATTTCTCCAAACTTTTTATATGAATGAATAATCATGAAAGAATAGAAATGTTTTGAGAATCTGACAATGATTAAGATCAGATCAAATTATCATGAAGAAAAATAATAAGGGAAATCAAAGACGTAAGATGTTTATATGAACAAAATATAAACATATGTTCAATTAAAGCACATATAATGATGAAATGACGTTTGATTCAAACAACAGTGAATAGCAAACGGGAGTATTACCATAGAAAGATTTAACTTTTGATACATGGTAATAACAAAGTCAAATAGAATATTCTGAACCAATGTGTGTAGGAATAGTTAACAAAGTATATGAAAAGAAAGTACACAAGTATTTTTCTTGAAGAACACACGGTCAGATAAGCTTTAAAGTATCCAACTAAAAATCGTTTAAAATCGCACTTCTCAATTCATGAAAACCTTTTAAGAATAGGAAGTGGTTTGAACATTTAAGAAACCATTTTGTCACAAGTGAAAGTTATTCATCTTTCAACAAGTGATAGAGTATAAGGATTAGAAATACATACCTGTAAAGCAAAATCCTGTACTCCCTCTTGAATGGATATATTCTTTTACGTATCCATGACAAAAACATCAGATATCCTCTACCTCGATACCTGTAAAAAATCAATTTATCAGAAAAAGATGACAATGATAGTATAACTAACTATGATCTCCTCCCCCTAAAAGATATAGTAGTTAACTCCCCCTCAAATCAAAAACTTCTTAGAAAAGATTTTATCTAATTAGCATCCTTCAGAAGAAAATATTTGAGTAAGGGTTTTGAACTTAAGTATTCAAAAGCCATGATTACTTATTCTCCGGTGAGAATAATAATATTCATTTTTACCAATGAAGAACGTGTTCTGATCTGTTGTAACCAGAAGCCGTAGTCATATATTCTCCGGTGAGAATAATAACTTTCCTTAAGAGAAATCTTCTCCTGAAAAAATCAGAAGAAATATCAGTAGTAATATAAAACATATTAGATCCCCCTTAACATTTGCATAATCCTTAATCATGAAAACGAGTTCTGAATTACTAGGATTGAAGTAAATTCAGAAGTCAAACTCTTTGATATTGAAGTACGAGTCCTAGAATGTATTGTCTGGAAGTCATATTCCTTGAAGCACGGGTTCTGAACTGATTTATTCAGAAGCCTTGGTTCTTTCTCCCCCTTAAACCCTGGGTATCTACAACACAAATTTAGCTTTTGGTATCCACTGGTATTTGGATCCAGATTTGTTAGTTGCAGTTTTAGTAGGAGAGATATAGTAAGAACCATACCAGTAATTCACAAAACCTTTACTTACAAAATCATTTGCACCGAAGTAAGAACAATTAATTTTCTTTTGTGCTAAACTGATCAATTGATTGACAATATAAACAAGATCAGGTTTGCCAAAGAATTTACCATTCGGAACATTGTTCTTCTTTTCAATCGGTGTATGCACAAATGACTTTTCTTTCTTCTTCTCATCCGAGGAACCTTTTACTCTCCAAATCCACTTTTCTTTGCTATTCGTCTTTTTAGATTTACCTGAACCATCAACATTTCGAACATAGAAAAGATTAGAAGAACGAATTTGATCGTTATGTTCAGAAGTATGAGTATCATCTGAATCAAATAAAGGATTATTAGAAACATTCAAAAAATGTGAACTCGAAGCTGTTTTGAATGAACATTCTGAATCAGCTTGATCATCTCTTGGTGATTGAAGAATTGATTCTGGCGTCTTTGGCTCAGTCACCTTCACCTTGAACATGATCTCTTCAAGCTCTTTTATCTTTGTGGACAAGCAGTTTCTTTCCTTTCAGATCAGATCAAACATTTACTTTCTTTTACTTTCACTTTGACAAACTTTCACTTTGAAGATTTTGAAACAGTACTGCAGTTGTCTCACTACCACTTCCTGCCTATTCTTGTGCAAGATCCAGTTGATTATCAGAGCCATGACCTTCATCGGCAAGAGGTGTCACTAAACGTGGGGTAACAACCCGTGACCCTGAAGCCTCAAGTCTTGGTCTCCGATCCCTTCCAGAGCCCCTCTCAGTGTTTTTCCTCTTCGCTCCCCGTTTCTGTACCCCCGTGGTATCAAAAACCCTCACTGACTCCGCTCGCCTAGGGGTGGAGCCTTGGGTAGGGATAACCGGTTCTGGTTGCCCCGTAGACTCTCTATATTCTACTACACTATCATGTATCTCATCTCATTGTATGGAGCATAAGATATGCATAATCCAATAAACCTTCAGGCACAGGCATGGTATATGGAAACTCTCTCTTTTGCTTCATCATGTATCTCATCTCATTGTATGGAGCATGAGGATAATTTCCCCTCTTTGGTATCTGTGGATTACTCCTCAGCATACTTCTAACAATAAGAGCCATAAACCTCTTACGGTACATAGTTTGGTGCTTTGAATGTCTTCTTAGAAACCACCTTTTCATACAACTCAGTCCAGAAGATCTGTGCATAATCTATGTGCAGGTCATGAACAATGGAATAGAAGAGCTTGAGAATATGTATGTTAGCATTATCTATTCCACATATCTTTGCTGTAAGGCATTTGTTGATGACAGAGAATAGGGTATAATAGAATGGTGGCAAATTATTTTTCTTGAAGTGACTGACTTGAGTCATCTGGCCCAGATACCCCATATCTCTTATGCCTTTGAAAACATCAACATCGGATGGTAGTTCATCATATGAATTTTTGCCTTCCCTAGCATTCTCAGCAGGTAGTCGCAAAATGAATCTCAGTCTTTCTAGGGTCAAGACAGATGTGAAATGATCTATCTCCAGCTTGAAAACAGGTATCCTCTCTCCTTGCTCCTTGACATGAGTAAACCTGATTGTCTTCTAGGCTTGTTGCACATACAGTTCTGGAACTACTACAACTGCTGTTAAAGAATTTCTAAGAGAATGGTTCCTTAAAATATCCAGTACCAAGGGTTTAATGCGTATGCTGAATTGGAGATGATGATTGTTTTGTTGCTGGGGTTTCATCTCAGCAGGTGAAATCAGAAATATATATGGATGTGCATCATGTGGAACATGTAAATCAAATCTGGATGATGGCATTGGGCACTGTTCAGAAACCTCCTGATGTGGTGAATGGTCACCAGTCTGAACATGTTGGTCTACTGATTGATCTTCTATTGGTACCTGAAAAGATTAAACAATAATGGACAAGGTCCAAATGGGTTAATGAAAATTGAATTTTGACACTTGAAAATCAATTTTTGAAAACCACTAAGTATAGAATTCGCATGATAGGGATCTGCGAATTCTTAACTTAGGAATTCAAGGAAATAACAAGAATTCGTATAAGAGAATTCGTAGGACAGAATTGGTATGATGCAATATACGAATTGAACACTTAAAAATGCGAATTCCTTACTTAAGAAATTTTTTACACTCAGAACAGAATTCGTATGAGGCACTGATTCATCAAGAATTCGTATGACTTACAATATTTCAAAAAATTTAACAAATTTCTTGAAAAATTCTAAGTGTTGAATAGTACTAAGAACACCTTCAAAAGTTCAACCAAACCCAGATTCCAAAAGTTTAATTTTGTGATTTTAACCTAAACTTTTGATTCCATAACCATCGATTTGATATTATAAACCCTTTTAATCAATGAAATTTGATGATTAATCATTAATCGACCCTTTAAGATCTGATTTACCATGATGAACATTTGAATAGTCCAAAGGTCAGAAATACAAATCAAATCCCCAAAATATCAATTAGGTTAATCTTTTTGCTTTCTGAAGTTTGATTAAGCCATTTAAACAATATTCTTAGTCTACATCAACAAGAAGAATTTAACAAGATGAATTTATGATCAAAAAAAATTTGAAAGGCCAGTCGAGTTCTTGAACAATCCACAATCAAATTCTTCATACTAATCCTGATAGGGTAATCCCTGCAAAGAAACATGGTAATCGATACAAAAACGAAAGACAATCAAAAAGAAAAACAAGATTTAACCTTGAAGACCAAGAATCAATAAGAATCGAAGATGAAGATGAAAGTTCGCAATAAAGGGTTTTAGGGTTTGGTGCTCTGAAAAATTCGTAAGTATAAATGATGTGCGAAAAATGAGGGTTTCATAGAGATAACTCCTATATATACCCAAGAATGAATATGACAGGTGGCACGAGATGATTGGACCTCCCACTTTTCGCATATGACTCAGAAACGAATTGTCTTGAAAAATAAGACAATGTGTGTGAGAATTTGCATGATGCAAATATGCGAATTCTGTGTAAACCTAAGAATTCGTATGTCAGTGAGATGCGAATTCTTCACTTTTCGCATATAGGCACATGCTAATAGTTAGAATTCGTATCACTCTGGTATGCGAATTCCCAAGAATTCATGTAACACACATCTGTGAATTCCCTTGATTTCGCATGATAGTGTTATGCGAATTCTTGACTTAGAAACATTTCCAACTTTTGAAAAACATTCTAAATGAGGAAACTTGCTAATTTTGGAAACTTTTCAAAAATTTTCCAAATTAGAATTCGAGTATATTGATACAATTTGTTTAAAATTGTTGCTTAAAAATGTGTTTAAAATTGTATTTCAAGTATATTGATACAATTTGTAGAATCAATTTGCAGGTTTAGAGTAATTTGGATCGATTTCGTGAACGTAACTGTCAAAACGCGCAAAATTTACGAAACGCGCAAGTTCATATGAAGAACACGCAAGATCTGTAGAGCGCACAAGGTTCATGTGAAGAACACGCAAGGGTCTTCTACGAGTTTATCATCAAATGCGCACGTCAAAGGATTTGGTTTTTGCCTAAACACGCTAAGTGAGGCGTACGAGTTTGAGAAACGCGCAAGACAAGACTTGCGAGTTTTGGTCAAGTAGTTCATGCAATCTGCGAGTTCTTTGACAAAACGCGCAAACGGTGATCTGCGAGTTTCAGAAACGCGCTAGAAGAGATTTTCGAGTTTGGCCTGCAAGTTCTCAAAACGCGCACATAGTGGTCTGCGAGTTTTTCAAACGTTCTAACAACGTCATGCGAGTTTTTCAAACGCGCTAACAACGTCATGCGAGTTTGAGCAAAACGCACTACCAGTGTCCTGCGAGTTCTAGAAACGCGCACGTTACAATTAGCGTGTTTCTCAGTGAATAGTGCTTAGCGAGTTTAGTGACCTGCGAGTTTCAAGAGATAAATTTTTTTTGAAATTAATTTTTTTTGGTAATCCAAGTTTGACTTTTTAGTCAACATTTCTGTTTTGTTTGGGAACGATCATTTCATAATCAAGCTCATACATCTTTCAAAATGCCAAAAACAAATGAGAGAGGGAATACAATATTGTCACCAAGAGACATGGCTGTATTGTACATGCCTGAGATGCCGAAAATAGAAGCTGAACGAAATCAACTGAAAAATCAGAATTCAGTGTTTCTAAAGCAAATTCAGGAGTTGAAATTAAATTTATCAAATTCTGATAAAACTCCTGACAGTAAAAAGTGTGCTAATATGGACAAATCTTATTTTGCAGGTATCATCAGTGAGAAAGAGAAAGAGATTAAAGATAGAGAGAAAATGATGGGAATAAAAGATAATACCATTCAGTCTCTTGAAGAAGTAATCAAGCTGAAGGAATCTTATGTTGAAAGTCTTCTGAGCCAATTGAAGAGAACTGAACAAAGATCTTCAGAACTACAAGATGAATCAGTTAAGCTTCAACGATAGTATATGGCCTCTGAAGAAAATGCATATACATTGAAAGTGAAAAATGCTGATTTGATGAAAAGCATTAATGAAGATAAAGTTAAATTGAATCTTCAAAGTCAACTGAAGACGACTGAACATAAATCATCTGAGTTGAAAGATGAGTCAGTTAAGCTTCAACAGAAGTTTAAGGCTTTTGAAGATCAGATATCTGTTCTGGAGAAGAAGAATGCTGAACTGAAAACAAGTCTCCAAGCAGAAAAAGAAAAATCAAATGTGAATATATCTTCTACTCAACAGACATCTGAAATTTCCAAGAAAATTTTACAAGAGAAGAAGGATCTTGAGCTTAGATGCCTCAAACTTTCTAAGCAAGTGTTTGATTTTGAAAAGATAATAATCACTGAAAGAGATACATTTGCTAAGGAAAGACAAGTTCTTGAAGCAAAAATAAATGAACTTCCCACACAGATTTCAACCTTACAAGACATGCTCGAAAAAGAAAGACAAATCTTCAAAGAAAACAAAAAGTCTTATGAGCTTGCAAAGAAAAATACTAAAAAGAGAAATTCTGGGATTTTCAAAGATATATTAGAAAAGAACAAGAACTTGGAAAAAGATTTTGAGCTTGAGCGTTTACATTTTGAATCCGAAATATCTAAGCTCACATCCAAATTAACTGATCTGTCATCAGATTATCAAAAAGAACAAATGGCCAAATCTGATTTGAAACAAAAGTTTGACACACTTTCTGATGAAAGAAACATTTTAACTAAAAAGATAAATGACTTAGAAGCTGCAAACATTGAATTGTCAGATAAAGTAACAGTTGATGTGATTAGTCAATCACCTGTTGATAACTCAACAGAATCAGTCTGTTCTTTCAAAACAACTTCAAGTTCTATTCATGAAAAAATGTTTTCAAAAAGAAAAGTGTCAAACCTAAAATTGTCAAATCAAGTCAGATTCGACCATCAAATCTATTTTATGACAAATCTGTTGATGGTTCAACGAGCTTTTATGTAAAATCTCATGGAAAGAAATCTAAGAAAAATCAGATGGTCTGGAGAGTGAAGAGTTCTCAAGATGAAGAGAAGAAGAAAGACAATGCATATGTGTCCATTACCGAAGCCAAAAAGAACAGTGCGCACAAAGGTAAATCTTTTGATAATCCTGATATGTATTATTCTACTAACCATTTGATCAGGGTTGCTCAAAAGAAGATTTGCTGTTCTTACTGTGGAACGAATGACTTTGTAAGTAATAACTTTGTTAATTACTGGTATGGTTCTTATTATGTAACCCCCACAAGAACTGCAACTAACACATCAGGACCCAAATACCAATGGGTACCAAAACCTAAATTTGTGTTGCAGGCACCCAAATTTTAAGGGGGTGCATAGAACATAGGCTCTTGGATAATACAATTCAAGACCCGTACTTCAATGTTAAGAACTATGGCTTTTGAACACAACAGTTCAAAACCCGGACTTAAGTGTTAAGATTGTGGCTTCTGATCACATGACAGATCAGGACCCGTTCTTTAATGTTCAGGCATGGATATTTTGCAAATATCCAGGGGGAGCTTAAAAGAAAACAAATCATGATATACTGATTTGAGGGGGAGCTAAAAGGTAAATATCTTCTAATCTAGATCTCTGATTGTTTGAAAGAAGAACAACTTTCAAGCATGAAAAACGTTTTCTTAAATGTTCAAACCACTTCTCTATTTTCAAAAGATTTTATGAATTTAGAAGTGTGATTTTAAATGTTTTTCATCATTGAGCTTTAATGTTTAACTGACCGTGTGTTTCAAAAGATCAATACTTGCGTATTATCTTGTCTATATACTGTAAAGTATTCATACACATCGGTTCAGTACTTCATTTTAACCTGTTATTACCATGTCTCTAAACGAACCTATTTTTCGATGGTAATACCCCCGTTTCCTTTCAGTTATTGTTGAGCATCAATCATCATTTCCAAATTTGTGCTTTCATTGCAAAATTGTTTATATTCGTTCATATAAACAAAATATCCAATTCTTTGATACCCTATCCATTTCATTTGATCTGATTGATACATTATCATATTCTCAAAACAATTCTCTTGATTTCATTTCATTCATTCAATATCTTTGTTTTGAAAAATCTTCAAAGTTCAAATGCTCAAATTTCATTCATATTTTTCATGAGCATAAATTTTGACAAAGTCATCATACATTTTTTTGAGCTTAACTGCTAAAGTTAAATTGTTGAGCAACCATTCTTTATAGGGCTTACATGGGATTCGTGTGTGAGCTTAAACAGAACTTCCATGCATTCACGCTAACCAGTGTTTCCTACCCCGGAAGTTATCCTTGAGTGATTGAGGGGTGAGGGGTATAAATCAAAGAGTGGGGGAGATAACTCATCCGATTGAGTTTTTCTCATTGTGTGGAGCAGAAAAATGTAAATGAGAGTTTGGTTAGAAGTGAACTTTAATGTTAAAAAGAAAGAGGGTGTGAGAACAGAGTTAAAAGAATATCAGAACTCTGCACCAACCACTTTCTGAGCCGGGCAGCCACATCTTCTGATTGGTTCACATTCTTTGGTGACCTTCATTGAAAAAAGGCAGTGAGCCCATGACAACTCTTGCATTAACCCCACCAACCACTCGTTTCTTTCTTAACAAAGAAATGTTTTATTTTCTTTGGGGACGCAGCATATCTGCTATCTAATCTTCACTCGGAAGATTTAGATATTGAAAAAGAAGGAAAGTTGCCCCACCTTCGCACCTCTTTCATGCACATTGAGTCCGTGTAATACTTGTTGCTGTCTCAACAATTTACTCATTTTGAACCTTATGAAACACAATCATTGTGCTAAATTCTTTCATACACAAGCATGAGCACACAAAAAATTTGTTTTTCTGTCAGAACATTCATAGATAAACCTTGTGTTTTTCAATGATTGAATGGAAGTCCTGGGGATTCATCATCAAACCAGCTCCTTAAATTGTACATTTGTTGTACACAGTAACGCTGTGTTACTGACAGGCACTCCTAACTGTTTCATTTGTTGAATCAGGGTTACAACGTTCATTATATCTGAATTTGCAAAGATTCGGGTATATACAGTTCCTGATTCAGCTATTCAGATCAAAGGGCAGAGAATGTCAAATGTATCTCAAAGGGGGAGATTCAAAGAAAGTGCTGAAATTGATAAAGTTTTGATGATTATGATGTTCACAATCATCAAAAAGGGGGAGAAATCTACAAAAGTCAATTTCAAATCAATTTGAAAGTCAAGAAGAACGTTCAAAATGAAAAGACTTGTGGAGAAATTTACAAAGTTCAAGAAAGTTCAAATTAGATGAAAATAAATCATTCTCAAAAGATTCTGAAGACAAGTCCAAATTAAGATGATTCGAGAAAGTTTGTTTTTCCGAAGACGGTCAAGAGATCAAAGAGATGAAGATACAAAGTTTCAAAAGATCCCTCGATATTTCAAAATTTTTAAGAATTCAGATTCGTATTTGTTTTCAAGACTTGTTGACTTTCCAAAGCTGCAAAGTGTTAAAGACTTTTCAAGATTCTTCAACAACTTCAGAAAGAGCTTCAAAGTTCAAAGCCGTCAGAGTTAAAGATTGAAGAATCAAGCGCTGAAGACAAGTGTCAATTTTTTTTTAAATCTTGAATACAAAGGGGGAGAATGTTAATGTATTTTATTGTATCCAAGATTTAATAGGAAAAGTCAAGCCTAGCAAAGTCAACAAAGTCAACAAGGTCAAAGTCTAGATAGTCATAGTTAGCAAAGTCATTCGTAGAGTTTACTTTGTTGTTAAGCATGTAGTTTTAGTCCTTGATATAAATACTTTATGCTTTATAATAGTTAAAAAAGTAGAGTTCATTGTAAGCCTTCATTGTCAGATTAATAGACTTGTGATACTTTCTCTCTTTACTCTCTCTCTGAGATCTTAAAATTGTCAAACATAGTTTGGGATTGTAGAATTGCTTGATTTAGATCTAGGAATTACATTTTCACCTTGGTATGCTGACATAGAAAATTACCTGAGGTAGCCAAAAATCAAAGAAAGAAACTCATCCATGATTCAAAACATTATCTTTGGGATGAGCCATTTTGTCCAAACTTGGAGCTGATCATATTTTGAGGAGATGCATATCATAAAAAAGTACCTGTAGTGCTACAACAATGTTATGCTACTGCATATACTGGTCACTTTGGTGGCAAGAGAACAACAACTAAAGTACTTAAATCTGGCTTCTTTTGACCAACACTTTTTGTAGATGCTGAAAATTTTGCAAATAGGTGTAATGAGTGTCAAAGAGTTGGATCTATTTCCTAAAGACGCGAGATGCCATTAAATGGTATTTTAGAGGTAGAAATTTTTGATGTGTGGGAAATAGATTTCATTGGTCCATTTCCTATTTCAGGAAATTGCCAATACATTTTGCTGGATGTTGATTACATCTCTAAATGGGTAGAGGCCGCAACATGCCACAACAATGATGTAAAGACTGTGATTAGATTCCTTCACAAAAAACATTTTCACAAGATTTGGTACTCTGTGAACTATCATTAGTGATGAGGGCACCCATTTTTGTAAATCACATGATGAAGGTTGTTTTAGGGAGATATAACATCAATCATAGAGTTCTATAACCTATGACCCTAAAAACAATGTGTTGGGAGAGCTGTCTAATAGGGAAATCAAGAGCATCCTTGAGAAAGTTGTGAAATCATCAAGGAAAGACGGGTCCTTCAAGTTGGATGATGCTTTATGAGCTTGTAGAAGTGCTTATAAGACTCCCATAGGAATGTCTCCCTATAAGCTTTGTCTTTGGAAAAGCTTTCCATTTACCATTAGAGTTAGAGCATAAAGCCTTTTGGGCTTTGAAAGAGATGAATATGTGTGTAACAGATGCTGGTGAGAAAAGAAAGCTTCAGATTAATGAGCTTGAGGAACTAAGAAACAAATCCTATGAGAACGCCAAGATCTATAAAGACAAAGAAAAAAGATTGCATGGGTGTGTTGAGCTTGTTAATCATGAAAATGGAAACATTATTAAGGTAAATGTTCAAAGAGTGAAAACATACCATGATGCTGTAGTAAGTTCTAACTAGCCTCGAACGATTGGAGCTTCAACTTCTGGAACCAAGTGATCCTGGGATGTTTAGCCCATGAAAGAGTTGTAAATATGTATATAAGTTAAACTTAGTGTTTTGTGCATGCATTTGTGGTTATTTATGATATGCAGGTACTAAATAGGAAAGAAATGTGACTGATGAATGTTGCTACAACATAAAAACTGTTGCTACAACAAGTATCGTGGGAACCATATTCATATTTAAAAAATTAGATAAGATCCAAAAATATTTTTTTATGGAAACCATAAACCTGAAATTTGCTTTTGACAGAAAAAGGTAATGTCTCTTCAACCTCTAACTTGTACCTATGTTTACCCAGTTGTACCAAAGCCATGATGTCATGTACCATTTGTATCTTTTCTTTTATTTTTCATTTAGTTAGGTTTTATCGCCTCTTTAGTTTGCAATTAGATATCCCACTCCTCCATGACTACGAAAACCCTCTTTTCTTTTTCCCTCTCATTTAAAAACCAATTTGTGTCTTATAGCATTCCATTGTTCATCCAGAAATCCCAAACATTCTCCCCTGTTTTCTCTTCGAGCATTCAACCATGAAAAGAACCAAATAACAGGCAAGGAAGGGTATTCGAGCATCTGAGGATTCAAAACTCGAACCTCAATTGAGAAGGCTCACAAGACAACAGATGATTATGGCAAGATCAACAACAGAAAGTGCAATCTGATCATCCCATAGTTGAAAGCACACCTGAGGTTATCTCGAAGAAGCACAAACTCGAATCAAAGAAGAAAGGTAAAGCATCTTTTTCCTCTACACCTAATGTCGATTCTCCTCCTAAGGTCTCTGGACCAATGGAAATCGATACCAACAAACCTTCTGAAGGAGAAATCTCTACATTACTATTGGGAGGAATGTACAGACTAGGAGGTGAAGGGGTAGTAAGCAAAATGAGAAAGAACCCTACATTGATAAGTCATCGCCTGTTTTGAAAAACCCTAAACATTTTTGGATGAACCAGTTAGAAACCCTGAGGAAGGTTTGGATTTAAACCCACAAGAACCCCGTGTCTCGGCCCCTGTGGTGGTTACAACCTAATCACCGGCCACCACTGTTGAAGTCCCAATAGTTCAAACCACGACCCCATTTTGGGTGATCTCTGAAAAAACATGTGTGTCCCACAATGTGTATAGATCAATATTATAACAATCAATTTCCAATCAAATCACTTTTATTAATCACAAGTCTGAATTAAAATATTTCTCTCTCAAACTTCAAAATCGTATGACACAAAGAACAATAGCTACTTACAAAGAACACGCACAAAACCAATTTATACAAAGGCTTACAGAACACACTAAACACTATTCACGCAAAATATACAAACGCGGACACAATATGAAACAGTAAAAATACAATGTTGACTTTGACTTTTATTACAAAAGACTTCGACTTTGATGCTGAGAGTTGACTTTAGCTTTGACCTTCAGTCTTCAGTCTTCTATGATCTTGTATCCAACATATTTATGCTCTAACAATCTCCCCCTTTGGATTCAAGATCATTACAAAAAGATTTTGCAATTCAGTCTTCTCTTTTAGCTCAAAAAGTACAATATCCTTCTTTGCAATAAGTTTTCTTCTTTAGGCACAAGTATTGCAAACTCTCATTTCTTTGACTGTATTCTTCCCAAGTCTGTCTCTGAAAGATATTAACAATCTTCTCCAAATATGATAGAAACAATCTTCAACAATTATCAACAATCTCCCTAAAACTATCACAAAACTCTTTCAGACTTTGGAAAGAAATTATCTTCAGAATTAGCTCGGATTGCTTTTGCAAAGTAACCATGAAAGAAAATTTCTGAAAATTCAGCACAGCTTCAGAAAACTTTGAACTTTGCATCCTTCTTTCACAATTAACCTTTGATCTTCAAACAATTCTCTAACTCTAGAATATCTGACACAAACATTTCTTTAATTCATCTCCCCCTTTTTGATGAATAGAGCATCAATATCATCAAAACTTCCTCCAAGAAATGTCTGTAACAATTATGATATATGATTGTTTGAATTGAGCCTCTGATTCAACATCAATCCAAAATAAGGTATTGATCCAGATCTTTTCAAATCCAGACAAATTAGGAATGTAACACCTGAATCAACAAATGAATCAGTTAATATGCCTGTCAGTAACACGAAGTTACTGTGTGTAACGGATACACATAGGAAAGGAGATTTTTGATGTTCACTCCCCCAGGGCTTACATACAATCATCGAAACACCACAAAGGAAATTTCTATGAATGTTATGACAAGAAAACAAATTCCTTGTGTGTTCGTGCAAGTGTTGAAAGAATTAAGCACTTGATGATTGCTTTTATAAAGGCTCAACATTGTGTAAACCACTGAGACAACAGTAGATAGACACAAACTCTATGTGCATGATTGAAATGCGAAGGTGGGGCAGACTTCCTTCTTTTTCAATATCCAGATTTTCCAAATGAAAACCAGATAGATTATATGCTGCGTCCCCAGAAAAATATGAAACATTTTCTTGTTAAGAAGAAAATGAGTGGCTGGTGGGGTTTTTATCAGGAGTTGGCATGGGCTAGTTACCTATTTCAATAATGTTCACGAAGATTTATTGATCATTAGGAATGTGGTTTCCCGGTGCAGAAAGTAGTTGGTGCAGAGTTTGATATTCTTTTACTCTATTCTCACACCCTCTTTCTTTTAATCATTAAGCTCACATCTAACCAAATGATCTTTTCCATTTTACCTCAACGCACAACCCACACTCATTTCTTTTTGACTCCTCACACTCAATCACTAAAGATTAACTTCTTGGGTAGGAGACACTGGTAATCGTGAATCCATAGAAGTTTTCATTTAGGTCCTAGCACAAAGAAACCCGTATTTTCCTATAAAGAATATATTGTGCCAAAATGGTTTAACTTTATCATTTAAAGCAAAAATATACAAATGTCAGATGTATGTATGCTCAGAATAAAATCATGAAAATATGAGCATTTGAAACATTGAAGATATTTCAAACAAGTAAATTGAATGAATAGATAAGAATGCAAGAGACTTGTGTGAAAATCTGACATTGTATGAAAATGATCAGAAATGAAATGATATATCAGGTAAGGCTTATGGTCAACAATAATGGATATTGTCTATATGAAACAAAATATAGACATTCTTGAAAAAACATTTTGAAATGAATTAAGACTCAAAATTCAATGAAGTGCAAGAGGGGTGTCTTACCATCGAAAAATATGTTTCAAATTTGAGACATGGTAAGAACATTTTAAACAAGAAGTCAAACCGGTGTGTGTGAATACTTGAAAGTATATAGAAAAGACAATATGCAAGTATTTATCTTTGGAAACACACGATTTATAAAACATCTAAAATCAAAATAAAATAAAAACATTTAAAATCACACTTCCAATTCATGAAATCTGTTTAATAATCGGGAAGTGGTTTGAACATTTAAAAACATGTTTTCTATGATTGAAAGTCGTCCTTCTTTCAACCGTATATGAGATTAAGAAAAGAAATAAACCTTTACGTTCAATCTTAAATCTCATCAAGTCAAGCTTAAAATCATAATGATATGATATGATCTTGTAAGCATCCTCTCAATCTGCAAAAATCTCAAAGTCATGTCAAAGCAACTTTATTCACAAATTTATTGAAAAGTTAATGATATAAAACAGTAAGTGAAAGCAGTAAAACAATGAGTAAACGAGTTCTGATCTGAAGTAATCAGAAATCATATCCTTACTCTTTTGTTGTAATCATAGACTCCCCCTAAATTTATGCATCACAAAAATTTGGTAGTTAAGTATATGTAAAAATTCTATAAACTTCCCCTCAAAATAATGTTGATCATCTTAACATCTTGTCTCACTCCCGCTGAGATCATGAACAAACATGTTAAAGTGCAGATATCCTTTCAGAATTAATGATAAAGAAATGATGAAAAATGACAATAAAATAAACATTAATAGGTAATCATTGATTAGACCTTGAGATTTAGCATACCAAGCTTAGATACAAGAAAATTGAATCTCTTTTCATCTAAAGGTTTGGTAAACAAATCTGCAAGCTGATAATCAGTTTTTACAAAGTAAAGTTCTATTGTAACTTTTTCGACATTATCATTAATAAAATGATACCTGACATCAATGTGCTTTGTTTTTGTATGTTGCACATGATATTGCGATAGCGCTCTTCGAGTCACAATAAATCGGTATTTTGTCAAACTTGAATCCATAGTCTCGAAGCTGTGTCCTCATCTACAGGACCTGAGAGCAGCAACTGGCAGCAGCTACATACTCTGCTTCAGCAGTCGAGGTGGAAACACAAAGTTGTTTCTTTGACGCCCAGCTAACGAGCTTGTCTCCAAGGAATTGAATATGACCCGATGTGCTTTTCCTGTCTAAATTACATCCAGCATGATTTGCATCTGAATAAGCCGTCAGTTCAAAACCAGTATCTTTAGGATACCACAGACCAAGATCTGCAGTCCCTTTCAGATATCTAAAGATCCATTTGACCGCGGACAAATGGGATTCTTTAGGAGCAACCTAATATCTTGCATATAAACATGTTGAGAACATAATATCTGGCCTACTTGAAGTAAGAAACATTAAAGAACCTATCATTCCTCTATAAGTTCTAACATCAACAGGTTTTCCCGAAGGATCAGTACTAATCTTAGTACCTGGTGCCATCGGGGTTGCAATTGGTTTACAAGTTTCCATTTTGAATTTTCGAAGAATATCGAAAATGTACTTAGCTTGATTTATAAAATCCCCGTTGAAAATTGTTTTACTTGTAATCCGAGAAAGAAATTCATCTCTGATGAACGTAAAATCCCAATTACAACAAGCAATTACTCAAGATATTACAAATATGCTTAAGAACTAGAGAGAGAATCTAGAGAGAGAAAATAGATCTTGTATTACACACACTCTAGAATATTTCAATATGCATTAGCCACTAGTTTGTTATCACATGATTACAAAGGCAAACCCTTATATACTACCTAACTATTACAAAGCCTTAATGGCTAAGGAAACAAATACAAGCTTTGACATAGACAATTTTGACTTTAACAAAGTTGACTTTCCTATTAAATCTTGGATACAATATTTGGACTTAACAATCTCCCCCTTTGGATTCAAGATTTAATAAAAAATTGATGTAGATCTTCAGCTCTTGATTCTTCAGCTTTTGTCTCTTGAACAAAGAACTTTGAAGCTCTTTCAGCCTTTGAAGAATCTTGAAAAGTCTTTTTAACCATTGAAGCACTGAAAAGTCAACAAGCCTTGAACGAAAACCAGAAATGAAGCATTGTCTTAAAACTTTGAAACGACTTTGAGTAATCTTGTACAAACTTGTATCTTCATCACATGATCTCTGAACCGTCTTTGGAAGAACAAGCTTTCACGAATCATCTTGAATTGACATTGAACATTCTTTATCAGACTTGAACTTTAAAACAGCGGAAGCAATTTGAATTTCTGACTTGAACTTTGACAAACTTTGACAACTCTTCATCTTTGAAATTGATCTTTGTAACATTCTCCCCCTTTTTGATGATGTGAGCATCATTATCATCAAAACTTCATCAATTTCAGCTCAGACTTTGATTTTCCCCTTTTAGATCAACTAACAATCTCCCCTTTGACAATTTTCGCACTTTGATGTGAAGAGCCGAATCATGAACTGTATATATCCGAATCTTTTCAAATTCAGACATAATGAGCGTGTAACCCTGATTCAACATATGAAACAGTTAGGAATGCCTGTCAGTAACACAAAGTTACTGTGTACAACGAATGTACAATATAAGGAGCTTGTTTGATGATGACTCCCTAGGACTTCCATTCAATCATTGAAAAACACAAGGTTTATCTATGAATGTTCTGACAGAAAAACAAATTTCTGTGTGCTCGTGCTTGTGTATGAAAGAATTCAGGCACAATGATTGTGTTTCATTAAGGCTCAAAGTATCTAAATCACTGAGACATCAATGATTATACATGGACTCAATGTGCATGAGAAAGGGTCGAAGGTGGGGCAACTTTCCTTCTTTTTCAATATCAATATCTTCCAAAAGAAGATCCGATAGATTATATGCTGCTTCCCCAGAAAATGTGAAACATTCTCTTTTTAAGAAAAGAATGAGTAGCTGGTGGGGTTATATACAAGAGATGGCATGGGCTATTTTCCTATTTCAATGATGGTCACCAAAGAAATGTGAACCAATCAGTAATGTGGCTGGTCGGCTCAGAAAGATGTTTGGTGTATAGTTCTGATATTCTTTTAACTCTGTTCTCACACCCTCTTTCTTTTAAACATATAAGCTCACATCTAACCAATCTCTCATTTCCATTTTACCTCTGCTCATTCCCACACTCAATTCTTTTAGACCCCTCTCCCCTCAATCACTCAAAGGATTTCTTCCGGGGTAGGAAACACTGGTTATCGTGAATGCATGGAAGATCTATTAAGCACTCACACTGAATCCCATGTTCCTAAAAGTACATGCTTATCAATGATTTTCTTGACATGTAAAGCACAAGAAATCATATGTCAGTGTATGTATGCTCATTGAAAAATATAAATGAAATTTGAGCATTTGATCTTTGAAGATTTCTCAAAACAAGAATATTGATCTGAATGAAATGAAATCAAGAGAATTGTTTTGAGAATCTGACAATGAATCAATCAGATCAAATCAAAAGGTTAGGGTATCAAAGAATTGGAAATTTGTTTATATGAACAAATATAAACAATTTATCAATGAAAGCAAAGATATGAAAAAGATGAATGATGCTCATCAACTTTGAACTTTAAACGGGGGTATTACCATTGAAAAATTGTTTGAATTTGAGACATATTAATAACAATTTCAAATAAAATACTGAACCGGTGTGTATGAATACTTGACAGTATATGGACAAGATATTACACAAGTATTGATCTTTGGAAACACACGGTCAGTTAAACAATAAAGCGCAAAAAATTGAAAAACATTTAAAAGTCACACTTCTGAATTCATGAAATCTTTTGAGAATAAGAAGTGGTTTGAATATTTAAGTAACGGTTTTTCATGTTAGAAAGTTGTTCTTCTTTCAAACAATCCGAGATCTAGAATATAAGATATTTACCTTTTCGGCTCCCCCTCAATACATGATATAAAGATTTAATCTTTTAAGCTCCACCTGGATATTAGCACAATATCCTTCTTTGAATGTTGAAAAACGGGTCCTGATCTGTCATGTGATCAGAAGCCATCACCTTTACTCCCCCTTAAATTAAGCATCTGAAATATGTCAGTTAAAATAGGATAGAGATCAAACACTCCCTTTTGAATTGTTAGACCATCAATATCAGAAAAATCTAGCATTGAAAAAGTATAGGATAGAGATCAAATCAAATCACTTGGGATGGAGACCATCAATATCCATCGGATGCAAAAACATAGGAGTAAGGTCTTTTTATCGCTGAGGTCCGAGTCCTAAACTGTGGTGTTTAGAAGTCAAACTCCTTTGAAGACCGGGTCCTAAGCTGATGTGCTTAGAAGCCATGATATTGACATTGAGGTGTGGGTCTTGAACTGTAGTATTCAAGAGCCATTTTGACATTGAAGTCCGGGTCTTGAGCTGATTTACTCAAGAGCCATTGTTTTCTTACTCCCCCTTGGATTGAGATGCCTGCAACACAGAATCGATTTTCTTCTTTGGTACCCACTGGTATTTGGGTCTAGAAATGTGAGTTGCAGTTCGTGTGGGGGATATGGAGTAAGAACCATACCAGTAATGATCATTTGATTTGTGAAAATGATCATGTGTACAACAAATAGAACAATAAAATTTCTTACCATTAGATGCTTTGTTCTTCTTTGCTTTAAGTACAGGTACACATGATTTCTTCTCTTTAAGCTCATTTTCCTTCTTATCTTTGACAGGTTTCTTTTTCCACACCAGTTTCTCTTTCTTGAAACTTATTCTCCTTGGATAAGTATCTGAACCATCTAAATAATCATCATAGAACAGGTTAGTATGACGAATCTGATTAAAGGATTTGACTGACCTGTTTGAAGAGATAAATTTCTGATTTGAACTTGAAACAGACTTTTCAAGTTCTTTGATCTTCGATGCAAAATTATCTCTTTCTTTCACTAGCAGTTCAATCTTTGTCTTGAACTCAGACTTCGTTCTTTGTTCTTTCAGCGCAGTGGCAGATAGTTCAGAAACCTTTGAAGTCAGTGTTTTGATTTCGGTTTCAAAGATAGATCTTTCTTCTTCAAATCCTTTTTCCGAATCATTTCGCTGGCCGGATAATTCTTTAAAGAATCCCACATTCTTTTGTTCGATGGCCTTCTTCTCTTTATCAAACTTCTCTCTTTCCAAAATTAGTACTTTCTCAAAATCAGAGTTCTGTTGAGAAAGTTTTAAGCATTTAAGCTCCACCGACTTCTTTTCTTCATAGCATTTCTTGGAGAAATATGAGAACTTCTTTGAAATTTTTTTCTTTTCACTTTCAAAATCAGCTATATTTGCAACAAGCTGTTTTTCCAAATCAGATAAATTCTTTTTAAGCTCAAAGTTCTCAGATTCCAATCCCTTCGTCTTCTCTTTGAAAGCCTTCAACTCGTTTTGAAGTTCAACTGATTCTGCTTGTAGCTCAGGTGATTTCTGTTCAGTTGTCTTCAGTTGGCTTTGAAGAGTTATAATCTCTTTCTCTTTCTCTTTTATTTCTTTATCCCTCTCATAAAGGATACCTGAAAAATTAGAACTATTTTTAGTACAATTGATACATTCAGGAGTTTTAATACAATTGAAGTTTAGTTGTAACTCCTGAATCTTTTTGAGGTATTCTGAAATTTTCAATTTCAGATCATTTCGCTCAGCTTCAATACCAGATATATCAGATCTGTAGTAAATTGACATCTTGAAAAAGCTTGATAGGAAAGATCGTTCCCAAACTATTTATCAGAAAAACAACAATCAGATTGAATTGAAAATTTTCGAAAAATATTAAAAATTGAAAATTTGAAAAACACTAGTTATGACAAAAAGTTTAACAGAAAAAATATGCCACACTAAAAAAAAAAAATTTCCAGCTGAGGTTTGCGTTTGTGCTAAGGAACGCTAGTTTTGTCACACTAAAAACACTAGTTTTTTTTTTTTTTTTTTTTTTTTTTTTTTTTTAAGCTGAGGTTTGCGTTTGTGCTGAGGAACGCAAACCGTAACTTTGCGTTTGTGCTATGGAATGCAAACCTACACTTTGCGTTTGTGCTTTGAAGCGCAAGACTCACTTTGTGGTTGTATTGTGAACCGCGAACCTTACTTTGCGGTTGTAGTGCGGTTGTAGTGTGAACCGCAAACCTTACTTTGCGGTTGTAGTGTGAACCGCAAACCTTACTTTGCGGTTGTACCGTGGAGCGCAAACATTAACTTTGCGTTTGTGTCAATATATGCAAAATATACTTTGCGTTTGTGGAATGATACGCAAAAAACACAAACTATTGAAACCACACTTTGCGATTCCAGTAGAACCCGCAAAGTTCAGGTCAAATTTTAAGAAAATCAAGATGAATGAAACGCAAACCAGGATGAAGCACGCGCAAACCAATATGAACACCCGCAAACTCGGATGAACACACGCAAACCTCTAAACTCGATCAAAATCACACCAAAAACTCATCTAGACATCAAATTTCGATCTGAAACTTTTGACAATTCACTCACCTACACAATTCGAACACAATTCTAGCAAGCAATTTCGATTAAAAACACAGAAATCAACAATTTTGATTCAAGAACAGTGCGTGAACTCGTTTTAAAAAAAAATAACAAAAATTGAAAATTGACATCGAATTAGAATGAATTTTGATATAGAATCAAAACAAGAAACAATCACCAACACTAATCGATCACAATGAAACCAATTTCTTTCATTAAAAACAAATTTTCACTCAAAATTCGTATGTAACAGTAAAAAAAAAAAACCGTTTTCTTGAAAAACTTTTGAAAAATAACGATTTTTCAAATCAAATCACACAACATTCAATTCAAATCATGATCAAATCAATTCTGAAAAGTTTGGTACGACTCTGATACCAATTGATAAACCAAGATCACAAGATCTGTAGAGAGAGAATCTAGAGAGAGAAAGTGTGCACTCAAATGTAACAGTATTTTTAATTCAAAATGTTTTTCTTTAATTAAAATTTTTAATTAAAATGAAAAGTATTTTTAATTCAAAATCCCATCATACTCATTTGAAATCTTGACACCATTAGATTGGAAAAGTTCTTACAGTATTTAGGATTTGTAAAGCCAAATATTATATCATCAACATATATTTGAATAAGAATGATATCGGCTTTTTCTTTCTTGATGAATAATGTAGTATTGATTTTACCTTTAGTAAAGCCCAACTTGACCAAGAATTTTGATAGAACATCATACCAGGATCGAGGCGCTTGTTTTAACCCATAAAGTGATTTATCCAAGATATATACATGATCTGGTTTTTCTGGATTCACAAAGCCTTCTGGTTGTGAGACGTAGACTTCCTCCTTAAGAATGCCATTTAGAAAGGCAGTCTTCACGTCCATTTGATAGACAGTGAAGTTTTTATGAGCAGCGTATGCCAGAAACATGCGGATTGCTTCTATACGTGATACTGGAGCATAAGTCTCATCATAATCGATGCCTTCCTCTTGTCGGTAACCTTTGGCAACAAGTCATGCTTTGTTCCTAATATATATTTCTTTCCTCCTATATATTTCTTTCCTCCAATGCTTTGAGTACGGATAGGATCACAAAGATCCATATGCAAAAGTTCAAGCGGAGAACTTGTACTCGGTTCGTGTTTCGGCTTGTGAGTTGCCCTTTTCCTCTTACCCTTTTCACATGCTGCACATAGATATTCTTTTTCATATCTCAGCTCTGGAAGACCTTTCACCAATCTGCCTTTGACCAATTTGTTAATGTAACAAAAATTCAGGTGTGACAACCTTCAGTGCCATAGCCAACTTTATTTCATCGAGGCTTTTGTCAGTAAGCAAATCTGATTGTCAGTCTGGACCTTTGAAAGATTGATAGTGTAGAGATTGGACTTTCGAGTGCCGACTAAGAGTTCTTTGCCGTCTTCAGTACGCACCGAGCAACTCTTAGCTTTGAAGTTTACCTCTAACCCTCTGTCACATAACTGGACAATACTAAACATATTATGCCCTAATCCTTCTACATAACTCACCTTCGTTATCGTCACATTTTCTTGAACCACATCACCATATCTAAGAATCGATGAAAATTGATCATTGTCGAATCTTACATTTTCGCTAAATTTCTTTGTATAATTAGACAATAAATCCTTTTGCCCAGTCATATGTTTGGAACAGCCGATATCCAAGTACCACATATGATGGGTCTGCATAAGAGAAATCAGGGAATAACAAATTTAGGTACCCATTTAAAAACGGGTCCTTTCAATTTAACACAAGATTTTTGTATCCATTTATAAATGGATCCTCTAAACTTTTGAAAAATGTTTGAAACATATGGCTTATAAGAACCAACATGATAAGTACCAAACCAATTATCAGAAAATCGGTGAGAACTAAAATCATTCCGTCTATAATTAGATGACATAGTAGTAGATTGAGATAATCGGAGTAATTGCTTTATTGAATATCGCTTGTAAGGAATTACAAGGTTTTGTTTATTATAAGCAACACTACCAATTACATCAGAAGAACTACCATTATATCTATTACAATCTATATGAGGAGATGATTCAGAACTCTCATCGATCTTCCTTTTAGGTCGCCATTCCTTTCGTTCTTCAGATCTTTTATTTTTCACTGAAACAGAAGATTTAGATCTGTTAGGAAAATGAGATTTCTGGGATTGTCTTTTTGAAAGCTTACCAGTGTTAGTCTGTTTCTGTGAGCGCCTTTTCTTTTGCTTCTTACCTTTAGCATAATAATCACTTTAATTGATGATTCACCAACTTCATGCACACTAGATAAAACTTGACCATTAATAACAAAAGTAGAATGATCTGGAAGGTTAGCATTGAAATCAAACATATCAATCTCATTCCCACACCCTTCATCAGAATTTAAGAAATCATTTGCAGACTCAAATAAATCATCAAAATCAGATTCATAAGTATGAGGTGCTTTAGAGGATATAGAACACTCTTTAGATTCAACTTTAAAAACTGTGTTCTTTATAACTGTTGAAAATACAATTTTGTCAATGTCAGCCAATATTCTTTCATCAGATAAAATATTTTAAATCTCGATTATTTTGCTTTCTAAAATGAGTGGAGGAACATAAATTTTAGCTTCAACAGGTTTTGCCTCCATCTCCTTTGACGAATAACTTTCTGATAATGCAAGAGCGTTCTAAATCCTAGAGAGAGAAAGTAGAGAGAGTTTGAAGCGCAGAAAGGTAATATGTATTGAGAAATGCGTGAGAGTCTTACAAACAACAAAGCCACAAGGGACTTAAATACCGTTGGCTAAAACCAGATATAAAAGCACTCTAAACACAGTATTAGACCAAGCCTATAAATACAATGATTACTATAAAATTTGACTTAACAATCTCCCCCTTAGTAATCATTGGCGCTCCGGTCTTAGTGTAGGTTCTTGACTAAAAAAAATTCTTCTCAGCATCTTTCAATCTATGTTGCCTTTGCTGCCTTGACAAGACTGGACCTGTTTTTAATAAATTTGAAAGAACAATCGGTTCAACAACTTGTGCTCTAAACAACACACCTCTTTCAAATGTACTTGAATGAACTGTGGTGGTCGGAGATGGAAAAACAGAAGGACTAGAATAGCTAAGAAAATAGAATCTTGAGCGAATCTTGAGCAACAGATAAACGTTTGAACTCCTTGTCTCTTTAACTTCTCCTTAACTTCTCCCCCTCATGACCTTGTTGAGCTGGATCAACTTGGTGATGCCTAGTTTGGAGACGAGACAGCTTCAGATCTGCAAAATTCAGAGTAAAGGAGAAAAAGGAAAGGTTTTGCGCTACATGTTGGTGGCGCAAAGATTGTTTTGCGCTAGCAACTGTTGGCGCAAATCTGAGTTTTGCGCTACCAACTGTTGGCGCAAATCTGAGTTGAAATCTGAAAAACAAATTCACTTGTTAAGGTCGTTGATTCCCCCTACACAAATGAACTAAATATGACAATTAAAGTTAGCATTCATATAGAAAATCAGATACTCCCCCTCAAAATGAGATATGATCTTTCAGAATATTGTCCTTATTCACTCCCCCTCGAAAAATGCACAGACCCATTGAGACATATATGAGAACAAAATGATCGAAACATCAATGTAGAAAGAAAAATATACTGAATATGAATTTTGAAACAACTAAACATATAAAATTTTAAACACTAAACAAATTAAATTCTACTCAGTAAAATATCACAGATTAATCCATCAGTTGAAATCAAGTGTATGTTGTTGGATACAGATACAAGTTTCATTGCATATCAAGTTAAAACATGTTCAGTTTCAAAAACTTTCATCAATCTATTCAGTGTGCGAGCATGCGAACTTCGATTAGCTTCAAGAAAATGCAATTCTAAAAATATAATAGAAAACTTTGCATGTACTCACACTAAGCCATCAAAAATTAAGATTTTCACAAATTTATAGGTTTATCGCAACTCAAACATCTCACCAAGTATCATGAGATGTGTGCTTATTGGCATCTTTTAGCATTGTGCACATTGGCATCTTCACATGAGTGTGCTCTTTGGCATCTTTTAAGATTGTGCACATTGACATCTTTAAATCAAGAAGTTTGATAAGTAAAGAACATGACGTAAACGTAACTTTCTAACTAATCCTATTGCAGGATTTGGGTCAGCCGCTCCCAGACCAGTTGGCCTTAGGGGACTAGGTGTCAAGCAACCCTTGGAACTTACTCTCCCAGACCAGAAAGGCTACATCGACACATCCTAAACCCATTCATACCAGTAGAACATGACTTTCGATCTGGTTCTATAGAAGGATTTGTGTTCGAGCACTCCCAGACCAATTGACCTTAGGGGATCAGATGACAAGCATCCCACGTAACTTACTTTCCCAAACCAGAAAGGTCACAGGTACAAACTTTTAAACTTAGAGATTTTTGTATTTTATATATATAATTCATCTCAATCACTCAGTTTTACATCCATAATTCTGACTTTTTAGGATTTCTAAGCATTGTAAACTATAAATATTCCGAATCACATAACTTTAAAGCAGTATCAAAAGTTTCAAACATGTTGCTGACCTTTCGACTTTTGTAAGACTTGAAAGTTGAACATATAAAACTTCGATATAAACAAAGCAACTTGAAAATTTATCCTAGACACACATTTTATTCAAAAGAAAGAAAAACTGTAAAACTTTTACTTTATAGAATAAAAATTTGTAAATATTTAAACTTTTAAATTCAGCATGCCGAGTTTAAATATTTTTTTTCATTTAAGACAAATTTAAAGAATTCGGCAAATTGATATTTAGTCGGAACAAAATAAAAATCAATAATACCTTCTTCCACATAATGTATAATGAATTGGTGTCTAGTATCAAAGTTTTGGATCTGGTCAAACTTGCTCAGATTCTTGAAAAAATTTGAGATAACTGGAACAACATCACAGTCAGAGATAAATGCAGCGGAATAAAATAGATGCACTCACAGTTTCTCATTTGTTCAGAAGCTAGATGCATTGAAGAATGAGTCCTAAACTGATATGTTTAGAAGTCGAAGTCCATTGAAGTAAGGGTTCTGAGTTGATTTACTCAGAAGCCATATTCTCTTACTCCCCCTTGACTTGAGATGCCTGCAACTCAGAATTAATCTTTTGTTTTGGTACCCACTTGTATTTGGGTCCATGTTTGTTAGTTACAGTTCTAATGGGAGAATATTTGTTAGATTTGACAAATAAAGATGTAAATAAATATTTAAAATATTTGACAAATAGTTCTAATGACAAATAAACATTTAAAATCAGAAGAAAGGCCAGAAACAGAATCTGTAAGTAAATCTTGTTTTTGAAAAATTAATTTTTCTTCAAGACTTGACGTCATGAAAGAAAGAATAACATCAGATTCAATTTCTCTTTGAATATTTTGATCTTCCATTTTATCTTCAAGATCAATGATTTTGCTTTCTAACACTAATGGAGAAATATATCTCTTAGAATCATAAGAAACTAGAGATATATTTTCTTTATTAGTGTTAGTAACACAGATATCAAAATAATCATCGGATAATGAAGATTTAATGGGAGAAATGTCATTGAAATTGTTTCTGTTCTTCTTTGATTTATCGGGAAAATATTTGGCATTTTCGCACGTGTAAACAAAAGAAATTTCCTTTTTCTTGTTGTTCATTCTTTTCTCATTTTCGATATCTAAAACATGCTTTTCATTCATCCAATCAATTTTAAATTGAGGAGCATATCTAGCAAGATTTAGATAATCGAATTTATATAAAGTAGGGGATTTTCTATAGCATTGTTTAAACAATGTGGATTTTCAAAGACAAGTCCCCATTTTTCTTTGATAGACTCATAACTCCGTGGTTTGTTCAAATAAATAGTTTGTTCAGTTTGATTTCTTCAATATAATTTTTCTTCCAACTCATTTATTTTATCTGAAAAATTATCTTTTAATTTGGTCATTTCCGTCAAAGAATCAAGATAAGTCTTATTTGAAATTTCCAAATCATCCAATTTCTTTTGAAAGATTTCTTTTGTATGAATCAAAATAGATTTTTCATCTTTCAAAGAAATTTGCAATTTGTCAATCAAATTTGACTTTTCTATGTTTAAATGATTTTCAGATAATAACTTTGAGCGTAAATCATGTAAAGCAGTTATAATGATATTCATCTGTAAAGAAATAAATGTGTAATAAAACTCAGAAGGTACCTCATCTTCATCAGTTGAGGAATCATCATCATCATCATCATCACTCTGATCATCTCCGATGAAGCATATATGAGCAATTTCCACATTGTCAGCTTCATCGCCGGAGTGATCTAACCAGAATTCTTCTTCAGCTAGCAGAACAGTTCCATTCTCTCTCTTTTCGGCCAGTTTCATTTTCTTCCGATAGTACGTCGAATCCCGAACTATCTTCACTCGACACTCCTTAGCGATGTGACCCGACTTTCCACAGTTGAAACAATCAACAACTTTCTTATGCTCGGGCACTTTGACCTTAGACCCTGAAGTGAAGCGAAGGTTGTTGGAACGCGAACGAGGCTGGAAGTTCTTATTATAGTGTTGAGAGAGAAGAATCATTGCCGTTTGTAGTGCCTCGCCATCATCATCAGTTGCACCGTCATAAGCATTCTCGGATAATGCTTGTTCAGACAGTTTGCTTGTGAGATGTGCAACTGGGTCCACTGTCTTTTTGTTTTTCTTGTCAAGTTTAGCCTTCTAATCCTTGACAATGCTCTCATCTGTCAGCAAAATCTCATACATCTCTTGGATTTGCATGATAGAGATCCAGACATCATTCCTCAATCTATGACAAGATTTATTCCATTCCGTTTGAAGAGAATTGAGGAACTTCAGATTGGTCTCTAGCTCAGTCTTAATCACTTTAATCTTGCGCAGATCATTTATTACAACACAAAACCTGTCAAAAACACTTTTCAGAGACTCACCGTCTTTGGCTTTGAACTCTTCAAAGTTGTTCACGTAGCGTGTATGCCGAAGTTGTGTTGCAACTGTAGACCCAAGCATAATCTTCTCTAGCTGTGCCCACATTAGTTTAGGATTGTTTTTGTAACAATCAATCCGGTTGTATATAGAATTTGGCAAGGCTAGCATCAGATTTTCCTTTATATCACGATAGGCTTTATATTGCAACGACTCATCGGGTGTGTATTCAGCGATAGGCTTTGTCATCCAAGAAGCCAATATAGGCTTTTCAAAAGATCCTTCAGTTAGAATCTTCATCATGTCATCTCCGTTCTTTTGACGCTCGATGAAATTAAGAAACCGATCTTGCCATTGAGTGAACTCATTTTTATCAACCAGAACCGGAGGACGAGTTTCTGTGCCCAAACACATCATGATATCATTCTTGTAGAAATGCGCTTCAAACGCAAACTTTGCAGAATCCATATAGACAGAAAGATCAGAAAAAATCCAAGTCTGAAAGCAAAGACTAGCGCAAACTGGAGATTTGCGCTAACAGTGGATGGCGCAAAAGGAGATTTGCGTGATCAGTGACTGGCGCAAATAATACTTTGCGCAATAAGAATATGGTGCAAACTTGAATTTTTCTTGAGAAGAAGCTGGCGCAAACTTTACTTTGCGCGAAACGTTAGTGGCACAAAGATAACTTTGCGTGATATTCTGATGACTACTTTGCACGAGACGAAGATGTGCAAATAAAGATTTGCGTTAGACGATGATGGCGCGAACTGATCTTTGCGCGATATGAAGGTGGCGAGAACCTGTCTTTACTTGAGCAGAAGGTGGCGCAAAATTAATTTGCGCAATGAACAGATAGCGCAAAATAAACTTTTCGAGATGCACTGATAGCGAAAACCTGAATTTTTCGCGAAGAACTTGTGAACTGAACTTGGTGGAAACTTGATGAAACTCGCGCAAAACTTGATGAAACTTCGAAGAACTGGCGCAAATTCCAGATGAACTCACGCAAAACTCGGATCTGGCGCAAAACGATGAAAAACTCAGAAAACTTCTAAATTTTGAACACAAAAAGGAATTTGATAAGACTTTTAAGCATAGAATCTTTCGAAAAAAACTTTCTAACTACTTTGAATCAAACAATTCCAACAGATTTCGCACAGAATACAAAAAATTGGATTTGAACAGAACGACTTTCGAGAACAGACCAAAAATACGAAAATCTTGAAATTGAAGATTAAAAATTGATTTTCTTGCAATCTGATGTGAATCAAATATGTTCTTCTTATAAAATCGAATCCAACAAACCAGAAAACAAGACAATTCGATCAAAATTCACCAAAAAATTTTGAAAAAATATCAGAAAATGAGATTTTCTTGATAAAAAATCAAGAAAATCGATCAAATTTTCTAAATTGTTTACAAAAACAGATTGAAAAACGATTCTCTCAATTCTATCAGATTCAGATTAGGCTCTGATCCCAATTGATAATGCAAGATCATTCTAAATCCTAGAGAGAGAAAGTTGGGAGAGAGTTTGAAGCGCAGAAAGGTAATATGTATTGAGAAATGCGTGAGAGTCATACAAACAACAAAGCCACAAGGGACTTAAATACCCTTGGCTAAAACCAGATATAAAAGCACTCTAAACACAGTATTAGACCAAGCCTATAAATACAATGATTACTATAAAATCTGACTTAACACTTTCAAAATAATCATTTGAAAGACATTTTGGCTGATCTGAAAGGTACCTATTATTCATCTTTTGATAGCAGAATGGTAGTTGCATTTTCTTTAAGTTCTTTCTTTTCTCATCCTCTTGAGCCTCTACTTTGTCAGGTGATTTGGTAACAAAATTGGGTTTCAAATGAGGATATTTTTCAGCCACAAAAAGATAATCAAAATTATACAAAGCTGGTTGTTTTTTGATAGCTTTCTTTAGATAGTGTGGGTTTTCGTAACCGATACCCCACTTCTCTCTAACATCAGCTTCCTTATTCGGGGTGTTAAGAAAAATAGTTTGATCTGTTTGACCTCGTGTATAAAGTTTGGCTTCCAAACCATTTACCTTCTTTGCTAAGCTCTTGTTTTCAACCTGCAATTTTTAAGCATTTAGAACATATTCTTGCTTTTCAGAAACATACTTAGACAATTTAGATTCAAAATCAGAAATCTTATTTTCAAAACAATCTTTTTCCAGTTTAAAATCAGAAACAGATTTGCGAAGAGAATCAATCAAATCTTTGTTCCCAACAACTTGCTTATTAAGTTCAAAGATCTTTTGATTTTTCTTTTCAACTCTGCTCTTTTCCTTTTTCAGTTTAATTTGAAGATCTTGAAGTTCGACCATGTTATTTCATTTAAATGAGTTGAGTTTATATAGAAGACAACGTAAACAACGAGAAGTAAAGGGTTGTAGAATGTTACATTTTTCTGTTTCAACTGGTACTCTTATACCTATATGGAAAGAAGGATAAGTCTAGTACTAGGCCTGTATTTGTACTCATTATTGATACGACTAGGGTACTTCCAGTGAGCGTCTGACTGCACTTCGAAAGAAGGTCGTTCAATCCAGTAGTGTGTTGTTGAGAACTATTGTTGCAACATTCCAAAAGTTGTTGTAGCAAGGCTCTGCTGTACTTGTGTTGAAATCTCAACCGATTGCACCTATTCTTTCTTTTATTACCGATATATCTTTGTAGTTGTTAACAAATCTCACCAAAATCATTGGCTTCGAACTCACCCTTTGAAATCATCCTTTTAAACTAACTTCCACAATCCTTAATTTTATCTGTCCCTATGGAATATGATACTTGGTTCTTACCATTATTACTTGTTTTGGACGACACTAATGTGCAATGTATACTTGCTTGATTTGCTATTTGCATTAGCTCTTTTGAGGGTTAACATTCATCTCGACCAATAACCTAATTTTATTTATAGTTATTAGATTATTTGAGAGTTCAATAACTAGCATTGATGTTAATTATAATAAAATTAATTATTAAATATTATAGTAACGTTGTTTTATATATATATATATATATGTATGTATATATCTAATTTTATTGAATGCTTGTTAATTTTTTACTTGATCAAATAGTCAAAAATCTTCAAAATACTTAACGTTATGAAAAACAATTATTACAACTTTATGTACAAAAATGAAATACAAACCCTATTGGACCATTTACCAACACAAGTTATGTAAGTTTTAATTGAGTAAAATTACAGTCCATATAAACCGTGATTAACATGGTTGCCTGATATCCCTCAATTTTTAGAGTTATTTATCACTCTTTTTAAACCCCTTTGTAACCTTTTTCGTACTCATTTGAGCTTTTCTAATCCCTTTGGTCTAAAATGTTCCAAGATATTTAAAATAACTAAAGAGATAAAAAAAGTCACATTTTTGTGCGTCATTGTGGCCACAGTGTCACCACGTGGCGAGTAGTTCACCACGATTTTTTTCAGATTTTTGAAGGCCATTTTGGTGAAAGTGGAGTGCATGCTTGTTGGAATCAAAGTTGAACCTTGTGCAAAAGAGGAGGCAAGATGAGTACAAATCACATGAAGCCAAAAGTATGGGAACAAAACAACATGAGAGGTCACTCTCATGTTACTATTCACCCCTCTCCCTCATTCCCTATATATACCAAGGTTGGCTTGGCTTTGGAGATCATCTTTTCATGATCCCTCATATATTTTCATATCTCAACACTTAGAATCAGCTGGAGTTAGTAATAGAGTTTAATTTCACGTTCTTGTAGTTTCTATTCTTTAGTTTATTTACGTTCTGTCCACTACTGTGGTGAACTTGTGGCCACAGTGGTACGCTTACGTTGAATGCAATTTAACTTTACATCTCTCTTTTCCTTCATCACGTATTCTATTTTTATGAGTAGCTAAACCCCCTTTGGGTGCAGGTGTAAGCCAAACCCGAGAGGTTAAAATGTAACACTTACGTACCTCGGACTACCGGTTGGCGTATCAATGCGGAGATTTCACCATTGGAAATCTACAATTGAAAAGGTAAAATATAAACTAGCAACGTGGAAGACAAGAATGATCTCGTTTAGAGGAAGATGGACATTTGTTCGTTCGGTTCTAGGTAGTATATCGTTATACTTTTTTTCTTTGTTTCGTGCCCCGCAAGGAGTGTTAAAAATACTTGAGAGTGTGAGGAGTAAATTTTTTTTTTGGGAGGGGGGGGGGGGCGGGGGGAGTGGTCAGGATGTGATAAAAAAGGGGGTGGCTTGGGTCAAATGAGATAGTGTTTTGGGGTGCTTTAAAAGAGGGGGTCTTCACATTGGATCATTGAGGGACACAAGCTGGGGCCTAATCGGGAAGTGGTGGTGGAGGTTCCATAAGGAGCGAGACGCGTTTTGGGTAAAGGTGATTAGGAGTCTCTATGGGAAGGATAAAGGCCTACTAGGGGTGTCACAAAGAATTTTTTTTTTTTTTTTGGGGGGGGGGGGGGGAGGTTCGATTTGGGGAAGTATTATGGAAGTAGGGAGGGAATTGGGGAAAGAAGGTATTGCATTCTCTAACTCTTTTGGGAAAGAAGTGGGGGAGGGTTCGGAGATGCGGTTTTGGGAGGATAGGTGGATTTCAAGCATAAGTCTAAAATAGGCATTCCGACGACTTTATCAACTCGAGATATCTAAAGAAGTCTCGGTAGTTCTAGAGAGGGGAATGGAGAGAAGGGTGGATGTGGAAGTGGGGATGGATATGGGAACCGAGGGCGAGGGATATAGGAGAGTTAGATAATTTACGCGACTTATACAAAACGTGACACTAAAAAGATAAGGAAAAGACCGGGTGCGGTGGAGTTTGGACAATAATGGAGAGTTTACGGTAAAAAAACTAAGGCAAATTTTAGAGGATAGGAGGATTAGATAAGGAAAAGACCGGGTGCGGTGGAGTTTGGACAATAATGGAGAGTTTACGGTAAAAAAACTAAGGCAAATTTTAGAGGATAGGAGGATTAGTAGTGGGCCGGTTGGAGAGGAGACGAAGTGGAATAAGGTGGTTCCAAAGAAAATTGCCAACCTCATATGGAGAGTGAGATTAGGGAGGATCCCAACAAGAGTGACGTTGGACAAATTGGGCATAGAATTACACTCTACTCTATGTCCACGATGCGGGGTTGGGATAGAGACGGTAGATCATGCACTAGTGAGTTTTGAAGAGGTTAAAAAATTATGTCAAGAAGTTGGGAGATGGTGGAACTTGAGTGTGGATTCGATCGTATTTGTGGCCGATTTGTTTGGTGTAGCAGCGCAATTGGATGATAATGCGAAAGGAGCACATAGATGGGAAGCTGTAAGTTGGTGCTTGGTGTACCTTATTTGGGCCAACTGAAATAGAGTGGTGTTTGAAAAGAAAGAGGAAAAGATCTCGGATCGTTTTTTTGAATTTCAGTTAAAAACGATCGATTGGATTACAAAGAGGGATATCCATCTATCATGTGATTGGGCAACGTGGTTATCGAATACTAGATCATGTTAGAATGGCTAGTGTGAAAGCTTCGGGAAGCGATGGGATGGACCGATGCAGCTGGTGCCTGAAACCTTGCGGGATGTTGGCTGAATTGTTTCGGCGGGCTCCTCGCATAAGGCTAACTTCCCGGTTTGGTCATCCAAGTTAAAGCTTCATCTTAACGCGGACAAACCGATCACTTGTTTGTGTTAATATTATATCTTAGACCTCGAGAGGTCCGGATCCGGATACGGCTTGGGTGATACAAGGAGGTTTGAGAAAATCTTCAATAATCGCATAGAGATATGGATTTTTGCATAATCGAACTAAGGTCCAGATGTCGGTCGAGTTGATGTGTCATAGAGAGATGCACATCTCTCCATACTGGTGGGGCTAAGATATTCGAGATGTACTTAGTGAGATTGCTAAACCGAAAGTTAGCACTTGTGGTAATTTTATAATAAAACCGTAATCGCAACCTATACGACGTAGCTTCGAGAGGAGGAAATCGTGTAGGGTCACATTGTGACCGATTTTGTTAACCATTTAAGTTATTAAAATACTCTCGGGGAAACCTTACACCCATACCAACTTTTTATTATTTGTTAACTTTAATATTTAATATTTCTCTATAAATCAACCAATCAATTTTATAAAACTTTAACTTTGTACCGAAAGTTCGTGAAAATCTTAGATTCTTAGTAGTCCAATCCCTGTGGATACGATATTTGGTCCTTACCATTATATTACTTGTGAAGCGAACACAATATTTGGTGTATACTTGCGCCATTATTGTGCCACATTTGACACGTGTGCATTTTCGCTATCAAGTTTTTGTCGTCGTTGCCAGGGATTGTCACGATTTTTATCCTAAGATATTGATTTTCACTTGAGCCCGAGTCGCGAGTTTTTTTTAGCACTTTTCCATGTTGTATGCCACGACTACAACACTCTCTCACGATAATGGAATGTTTTAGTTGGGATGCCCCTTATTATAATACTTTCGATTATTGTGGGGAACATAATTATTGTACAAATATTCAAGATGATTGCACCTACCCTTCATTTGCACCTCCCTACCAACATTGGAATGACACGTATTTGAATACATTTGACCAATCATGGGAGACGCAAGTTGATTATTCATGTGATTTTCAAGGGACCAATCCTTACAATGGATTCCCGTCCTTTGTTCCCACCTACCCATCAAACAATTTTTTTGAACAACCCGAGAAATCTTACTCTTTTGAAACAATTTTCCTAAGCTTAATTGAAAATACGTTTCATTCTTATTATAAAGGGAATTTAATTAAAATGCCCCAAGTTCAACACTCGCTTACCTAAATGCCCAAAACCTCTACAGCTTTGCCGAAATACCCCATAACCCCGCGATTTTGACCCTCGATCGCGAGGTCGATAAATTTTTTTCAAAATCAGGAATATGTCCGCGATTTCTACCCCGCGAAAGTGGGAATTTTTCCGCGATAAGCACTTTCTGCGAACCCAGGCCGCGATCGCGGACTTGCCGCACCACGTGGCTGCCTGGGGTGAAACGCTAAAATTTATTGAGTTGTGTCTCCCAACTACCCCGCCTCTCGATTGCGAGTTATAAATACCGGTGCCCTCCTTACCCCAAACCCCACCATCCCCTTCCTTCTCACTCTCTATACTTTCACTCTCTCAAACTATCTCGTGTATCCTACATGCTCGGATCTCGACTCGGCTTGTGGGTGATTTCAGAAGTCGCATATAGCTCGTCGAGTTAGTAAGGTAAGTTTTCTAATAACGTCGTTGTAGTTTTATATTTTTTAAAATATTTGTTGTTATATGTTTTTATTTTAGAGATTGCTTTAATTTTAGAGTGTTACGTTTATGTTGATAATATTTTAGAGTATTGCGTTATTTTTAGAGTGTTGCGTTTTTTTGAAAATATTTTAGAGATTGCGTTAATTTTAGAGTATTGCGTTTTTTTCGAAAAATACTTTAGAGATTGCGTTAATTTTAGAGTATTGCGTTTTTTCGAATTTTTTTTTGAGTATGCGTTAATTTTAGAGTATGCGTTTATGTTGAAAATATTTTCGAGTATTGTGTTAATTACAACTTAGGCCCCTTAACTTAATTACAACTTAGGCCCCTTAACTTAATTAATAAGAACTTAGGCCACTTAACTTTTCTTAATAACAACTTAGGCCCCTTAACTTAATTAATAACACCTTAGGCCTCTTAACAATGCTTAGTAACCACAAGGGTTGTGGCGTGGTGGTAAAGGCTTGGGGAGTTCATAGCGCTCAACCCGGGTTCGAGCCCCACTAGCAGCACTTGTGGCCACTGAGGATAATTTCAGGGTTGCACGCTTTAGCAGCTGGGCCAAAGGCCCTAATTGCCAGAGATTAGTCTGGGTCATAGGCCCAGGATACCCTTTCCAAAAAAAAACAATGCTTAGTAACAACTTAGGCCCCTGAAACATAATTAATAACAACTTAGGCCCCTTAGACTTTGCTTAATAACAACTTAGGACCCTTAACTTTGCTTAATAACAACTTAGGCCCTTTAACATAATTAATAACACCTTAGGCCCTTAACAATGCTTAATAACAACTTAGGCCCCTCAACAATGCTTAATAACAACTTAGGCCCCTCAAACTTAATTAATAACACCTTAGGCCCCTCAAACTTAATTAATAACAACTTAGATTGTTAGTGTATTGTTGTATCCAAGATTTAACGTAAAAAAGTCAAAGCTTGTATAGTCAAATATAGTAAAAGTCTTGTTAAGTTTTTGTAAGTTTTCCTTGTATAAATAGGTATGTAGCTTTGTGAGAGAAGTAAGTGAGTAAGACTTGTAACATTGTAACACATTGCTTTAAGTGAGATATACGATTTCAATACTTTCTCTCTCTACTCTCTCTCTAGAATTGGTTTGTAATTGTCAAATTTGTTAATCTTGATAGTAATTGCTTGATTTTGTGACCTAACATTTGGTATCAGAGCAAACCAAAATCATTCAGATTGTTTGGATTTCACTTGATTAGATTGATTTTCTGTTTTTTCGAAGAACACACAGAAAATTACACTGTTTGATCAAATTCGCTTTTGTTAATTGATTTTAGTGATTAAAAATAGATTCACAGTGATCGTTTGATGATTTATAAACTTTCTTGTTCACATTTGTTTACGTAATTCTCACAAAACAGAATTGAATTTTGGATTTTTTTATATTCTTGGAAAAATATGTCGAACCCTGTAGCATTTGATCGCACTGTAATTTTGGAGTTTTTAGCCATATTTGTGTATTAGAAAAGTGTTCAATATCACCATTCGATCATCATTGTAAAATTTGGAAAGGTAATTGCAGGTCCTTAAGAATTTTGGTCAAATTTGTGTTCAAGTCTGAAGAACACGCTAGATCCAGAATTCGCGCAAGGGAAGAACATGCACATTGAAAAACACGCAAGCAATGAAGAACACACACAATGAAGACATTTTATATTTCCATGTTTTATGTGAGTTCTTGACCAATACGAGCAAAGGGTGTTATGCGAGAAGTGAAAACGCGCAAGTCACATTTTGCGTGTTTTGTTTTCTGAAGCCTTTGATTTGCGAGTTTTGTGTTTTGCGAGTTTTTGTTTGATCAAAGATTTTCTAAGTCCAAAACGCGCAAAGGCATTGCGAGAAGTTAAAAGCTCAAAATTTTTCTAAGTGTCGAAACGCGCAAAGGAAGTGCGAGACGTAAAGTCCAAAAACGCGCATGTCCCTTCTAGCGAGAACCTTGAACGCACACGTAGTATTCTGCTCGAACCTAAAACGCGCATATGTCTGTTAGCACGAAGTAGTTTTAAAAGTGTTTTGCGAGTTTTGCCTTCTGCGCGAAGTGAAATTTTTTGCTACAGTATTCTGCGAGTTTGTGCATTAGAATTTTTTTAAATTTTTTTTTCATGTTTTGATCAAGTTTGTCTTTCAAGTCAAATTTTTTATCTGAATATTTTGGACGATCACATCAAGAAAGTATATTGATCAAGATGTCTACAATATTATCAAACAGAGACTATGCCATCATGTATATGGCTGAGATACCTGTCATAGAGCTGAACGTGATAAATTGAAGAATCAGAATTTAGTTCTTCTAAATCAGATTCAGGAGTTGAAAACTAAATTTGTTAATTCTGATAAAACTTCTGAATGTGCAAAATGTATTAATCATTCTAAATCTGATTTTGCAGGTATCATTAAGGCAAGACAGAAAGAAATTGAAATGAAAGAGGATATCATCAATTCTAAAGCGAAAGAAATCAAACTGAAAGAAAGAAAGATAACCAATCTTCAAAGCAAGCTGAAGACAACTTAACAGAATTCATCGTAGCTGAAAGCTGAATCAGTTGATCTGCACATCAAGTTTAAAGCTTTTGAAGATCAAATTTCTGCATTGGAAGCCAAAAATGCTGATTTGATGAAAAATCTCAATGCAGATAATGTCAAAGCTGATCTGGATGTAATTTACACTCAAAAGATTTCTGACTTTTCTAAGATAGTTTCTCAAGAGAAGAGAGATTTAGAGCTAAGATGCATAAAACTCTCTAAGCAAGTATCATAATTTGAAAAGATTTTGATTACTGAAAAAGATACTTTTGCAAAAGAGAGAAAAGTTCTTGGAAATAAAAATCTTGAACTTCCTAAGAAGATTTGTACATTACAAGACTTACTTGAAAAGGAAAGACAAATCTTTCAAGAGAAGAAGAAGTGATAATGTCAAATCAAATCACAATAACAAAACAATCAAGAACAATGAGAAACATAGGGGAAGTCACATGTGTATTGATGTCACAAGTGATAGGTACAAGGGTTTCTCTCTCAGGATTCTCTCAGAGTGTTTACAATCAAGATTAGTTCTATACAAAAAAAGCAAGGAAGACCTTATTTATAGGTCAACCAAGATACAATGCAAACTTACAAAAGTCAACATAAAGGAAATACAAAATGATATAAACAAAAATACAATAACAATCTCCCCCTTTTAGATCATTTTATAAACTTGTTCTGGTCCCATCTTCTGAAATAGATTCTTCTGATACCAAGGTGTGCTTCAAACCTTCTGATGTGCTCTCTGAACTCTTTTATTTTGTTGATCTCTTCAACCATAACTTCCATGTTAAGAGACTCAACTGATCTTACAGCTTCATTTTTTCTGAACCTTTCCTGCTCTGACAGAAACAACTTATCTTCAAGCACTTTCCGCACATACTTCAAAGAACCATATGAATACTTAGCCAATTCTGATGTTCTCATGAACTGCTTCTTATGAGACTTGGTGTTTACATACATCACACCCAATTCCGGATATCTGGAGATCTGAAAAGGCTCTAGAACTCTGATCTTAGGATGGTTGAAGTTTGGTGCCAGCAGTTTTACTCTGTTCTGATTGGTTTCAATGTCGAGCTGAAAATCAAACGTGTAAGCATTGTAGACACTCCTTGTCATGAATCTTTTGATGGAATCCAAAGCATAAGCAACAGCTTGTGATCTCTTCCTCTTGCTCATGTCTCTGAACTCATTCACAATGAACATAATGTCTGAGAAGTTCAAGTTATCAAAATCAGCTTCTGTAAAGGTACTGATCTGCATATCTTTTCTTTGAACTGTGAACTTTGGATAGTAGACATTTAGAATCTTGCATATGTGAACATTTTGAACCTGCAGAATCTCTTCTCTTTTTGCAACTGGGGAAAGTCTGCTCTGAGTCTTCATGAATCTGATGTAGTTGGCCTGATAAACTTTATCTCTGTCTCCAACACCATAGAAATTTCCTTCATCAATTGGCTGCAGAGATGAGACAAAGATTTTGATTGTCTCTTCCAGGAATGGTATTTTGAGTGACTTTCTGATGATATCAATAAATTTCAAAGAGTCCCCCTCAATATCATAGCCTGTATAAGGAACATAACCAACTCTAACATCTCCCTTGAAAGTAACTTTCCCAATATTACTGAATTCATAAGAGATGAGTTCTTCTGCTTGCATTGTTTCAAGTTCTGGACCATGAGCTTTTGAAAATTCTTCAACTTCCATTGGAGTGACAAAAACAGGATTTGGCTTTAGCTTTATAGAGGCTTCAGCTACACTTAGTATCTTTGGACTATCAGGGTTTCGAATGTAAGGAAGTGTATTGTTTTTGGCTCTAGCTGCTTCTTCTTCCTCTTTTCTTAGTTTAAGTTTTGCTTCCCGGATTATCTGCCTTTCCTCCTTTTCTCTTTGCTTTCTTTCTTTGTTTAGCTTATTTCTGAAGTCTTGGATATCAACAATAATTGGCCTTTCTTCTTCAAGATCTTTTGGTTTGGGCTTTAAAGTAGGAATTCTTGACCTTTTAGAGTTCTTGGGCTTGTCAGCTTTTGGTTTTTGCTTGGGTTGATTGGCTGGTTCTTTAGAATCAAAAACTTCAGGTAAAGGTAGTGCAACTCTTGGTTCAGAAGCATCAAGATTTTCAAGGACAGAAAAGTTTCTTGTGGGAGAAACTATTGGAATAGCAGTCAAGATTTCATCTTCATCAAACAGTCTATAGGTTGGTGGAGCATAATCAACTGTAGTAGCAATCTGTGCAATCTCCACAACTTTTGCTTGTTGAACTGGTAAAGTTTGATCAAGATCTGCAATCTCTTCATCTTCACTGTCAAGATCGTCAAAATTCTCTTCTAAGTTTTCTCCAAATAAATCATCCAGCACATTCTCACTTTTACTCAGATGTCCTTGAGAAATGGCATTCTGTACAAACTCTTCAACTGTAATTGAATTCCTTCCTTCTTTACTTTGAATATTTTTTTCAATAACATCCATTCCTTCCTTCTTTACTCTCCAATAACTGTCATACCTAGCAGCAGCTTGCTCATCATCATCCCTTGCATAATCATCTAGGTTGACAAAATTTTCAACAGTAACTCCCAACATCTCCATAACTTCTTCAACTGTGGCAATCGCAGGCTTTTCAACCCTTGATTCCGTATTGTCATAAATCAGTAGCTTTACTTCAGCCTGTGGAGCATTCTCATCCAACTGTTCCTGTTCTGACTGTTCTCCATGTGTAGTTTCAGCTACTTCAGTCCCCTGCTCCTCAATAGTAACAGTAACAGTATCTTCTACAGTTTTCTGTCTCTTATTCATCTCCCCCTCATGATCTTGATCAGAATCACGGTCATGCCTTTTCTTTAAAACTGCATCAGATTGAGCCTGGCAAGAAAGTTGTACTACTATGGTTAGGTCCTGTAAGTGCTTCTCCACTGAATCTTTGAACTGGTTGAACTGATATTGTGTAACATAATCTACTGGAACTTGAGGAACAATAGGTTGGGATTGTTGCCTCAGTAATCCAATAAGATCTACTTTGGTTTGATCTGCTGGAGCTTCGGATAACAACTGGGCTAGAAGTAAAGATTTCAACTCAGAAACGGATTGAACTGGTGGTGGTTGTGGAACTGATGGTGGTGGAAGTGGTTGCACTAGTTCCTCAACAACTGGATTTTTCCCTTTCAACATTCTCATCACCTTTTCAATCTCCTCCTCAAACTTTTCAGTTTCTTTATTCATCTCTGACTGAAACTTCTATGATAAAGAGTTTTCAATGACCTTTAGGGTGTCATTGAGAAATTACCTTGAAAAGAATTCGGGTAAAATAACACCGGGGCTACTCAAGCTTCCCGTTGACACAACTGTTGTAGATCCAACAGTGTGGCCTGTTCTCAAAGCTGGCATAATGTTAGCAATGACAGGACTTCCACCTGATCCTTGTAGTCCGGATTGCAGATCTACTATAGATGTTCCGAACGGGGTACTAAGACTCCCGATATTAGTAGAAAAATGTATCCTAGCTAAAGAAGTTGAAAAAGTAAGAGGTGCTAGACTCGATTGTGTGCACGAAGGAAATGAGATCGGGGGCAAGTGATCTCCGTTTTCAATACCTGAACCATCCAAATGAAGATTACGTAGATTATGTTCTATAACCCCATGAGAAGTTGAGACCACTGTCTGTTGAGAGACAACAGAATGGGTGGTTGAGGTGTGCATATGCATTAGTGGGCGACTAATGTCTGTTTCAATACCTCCTGCTCGCAACACATGCGGCGAGGTAGTAGATGTGGCTGCCCTTCTGGAATGGTAGGTTCGAGTACACACACGCTCACCATATTCTTTTCCTTCATTCACTCTAGACCTCACATTTTCTGTATTTTCAACTAATACTCCCTCTTCCTGCCTTATAACTCCAGAGTCAGATACAACATTCATGATTGTTGAATCAACACCTTCCAAGTCAAGATCTTTTGCATTAGAACCAAGACTATGGTGTAAAGAAACATTCTCTAACAATCCAAACTTATGACCCATGTTATCATCATCATCATGTTGATCATTTCCTTTATTTGCTGCATCCTGTTCTAATGTTGCTGATGGCACTGAAGTACCAGATGAGCTTGCTTGTCCAACCGATACAGTTCTTTCAGAGTTCTGACTTTCATTGGGATTCTTTTCCTTAGTGCCCAATTGAGGAATGATAGCAATCTCAGGTTGAGATGTTGGAATCACTAAATGCGTGACAGATTGTGCCTGTGTTCCCACACCCTCCAGTACAGAAGTATGACCCACTCCTGAACCCCTCTCTAAATTTTCTCTCTGCTCACTTTCCCGTTCAACTACCCCCGTTGTATGTTGAACCCTCACTGACTCCGCTCGACTAACTGGCTCTACGTTCTGGGTAGGGATCTCTGGCTCTGGCAATCCCATGGACTCCCTATATTTCCTAACACACGAAGCGTTTGGATCAGCATAAGCAAGCAGTGCAGCAGGTACTGGCATCTCAAAAGTGAAGGATTGCTTCTGCTTTTGAAGATGTGTCATTTCATTTTTTGGGGCGATCTCATGATGTAGTCTCTTTGGAACATCTCGGATGGATCTCAAAATGCCTCGGACAATGAGTTGTAAAAATCTCTGATAAGGCGCATATTTTGGCTTCTTTGAATGTCTCTTGCTTAGAACTTTCTCATACAACTCAGTCCAGATAGCCACAACATAATCAACATGTAGATCATAGATGATAGCATGGAACAATCTTAGAGTATGAATGTTGGTGTTGTCATGCCCAAAATGTCGTGAAGTCAAACACTTGTTGATCACTGAAAAGAACTGATAATAGAATGGAGGCAAATTTGATTTCTTAAAGTTACTCATCTAAGTAAGGCTTCCAACATATCCTAGAGCAAGAATACAGTAAACATTTCTTGATTTGTTGGATAGGGATCAGAACTTGTCATTCCTTCTCTTGAGTCTGGCAAAGGACGATCTAGAAGCAATCTTAGTCTCTGAAAGGTCAGTATGGATGTGAAATTGTCAATGCGGATTGTGAAATATTTCCTGTTGCCTTGCACCACATGCTCAATGGTTTTCCATGCTTGTTGTAAATAAATCATTGGCACAGTAGCAGTTGCAGTTAAAGCAGTGCAGATTGGATGGTTTTTCAGAATCTCCTTTATCAGTGGCTTGACCATGAGATTGTCAAAGATCACGTGATGATTATTTGGCGACAAAGAGAGATAATCTTGAGGATTGATCAATTGAAGAAGTCAGGATCGAAGTTCAACCCAAGAATTTAAATAAACACTCAGAAACGTTTTTAAAGAAGTTTGCAGAATAACACTTTAACAATAATCAATGAAACAGTGTATGAACTCAAATCACAAGTTATATTGAATTAACTTAATGATTACAACCAAAGCCTCAATCTGTTGAACAAACTCAACAGACGTTTAATACTTCTCTAATGAAAGGATTACTAACAATCTTGAGGCTAATTCTCTCTCAGAAAACAAAGATATATGTTTTATAATCTAATACATCTAAACTATATATACAAAACAGATTATAAGATAATTACTAAAGAAACGTTGATCTTCAGTATTCATTTCATAATTATCTTCATCTCCTTGTCTTTCGCACAAATCATCCTTATCAACATTAGCAGCATTAATCTTCCAGCAGTATCTTTATCTTCAGCAGTATTAACATACTAGCAGTAGTTTCCATCTTGCAGTACTAACTCTTCAAGCAGTACTAACTATTCTTTTAGTAGTACTAACCTTTCAAGCAGTATTAATACTACTAGCAGTAGTAATTTCTTCAAATAGTAGTACTAATGTTTTCAGCAATAGTAATCTTCAATACTTAGCAGTATTATCCAGACTTAGCACATTTCAGACTCAACAATCTCCCCCTAACTTAACTTTTGTAAACAAGAAGTTAAGATTCTTCAGAATACGGTCTTCATGATGCTTTCAAAATTTCTGCTTAGATTCCTAGATCAGGATTCAATCCCATACTTTGATTAATGGTTCTTTTAATCACAAATCTGGCCGTTTCTGAACCTGTAGGGCAGACCAACTTAGCTTTCAGCATCCTTTGCAACTTTACTTTGCTGTGGTCATACACCTTATCAACCACGTAATACTCATGAAAGCTTTTATCTATGGTTAGGACAAATACTCCAGATCTTTCAATAAGCATCCAGTGATCAATGATTTTAAAACCTTCTCTGTGCACGTCTTTGATAAGATATTCAACTTTGACAGGGTCAAATATCATGCACAAATATTCCAGAGCCATCTTTGTTATGTTCATCCCTGCACCTTTTAACAAGTCACCATACAGATTCACTCCAACCTTGTACATTTCATCCAAATCAGATCTGGTACAACTTCTGATTATCTTACCCTAGGTTGAATAAACCTCAAACTTGTCACCCATTCTTTTGATTCTGAAGTATTCTTTGCCTTTATCCATCAAAGTGTCCCAATTAATGATCTATGGGGCTTTCACTGAGATAGGATATACTTTCACTGGTTCTTCATCTGTTACAGTCATATACAATTCAAACTGCTCATCAGATTGTCTTGACTGTTCTGAAGGCTGTTGACTTGATTGCTCTTGACTCTGTTCTTGAGTTTGAACATGCTCTGCTTGTTTCTGCTCTGTCTCATCTTCCTCAGTTCTAGGCCATTTTTCCTTTTTCTTTGGAGCAATTGACTTCATTCTTTTAGTAGCTCCAATATTTTGAGCTAAAGTCTCTTTCTTCTTGACTTCTATCTCTTCTTTTGTAGGAGTGCCTTCTTCACTGTCAGGGAAAGGCTGTTGAATGTTCAGATCATGTCTTTCTTTCATCGTCCTTTTAAATTCAACTCTCTGACTGAAGTCACGTTGAAGCTTGGCCATCTCCTTCTTGTATAAGTCTTCTATTCTTCCAAAAGGCATTTTGGTAAACATCCCTTCAGGCACTCCAACAGATCCTTTCAAGAAGTTTATCATTTTTCTTCTTTCTTGTGTAGCTAGAAAGGTATTTGAAGGCTGTCTTTTCTTTGAAGCTTTCAGTGTCACCCTTTTTGCAGCAGTTTTCAAGCTCTTCTGGTATTCTTCATTGAGCCATTTTTCCAGATCTAAGGCAACCTCTCCGTCTTTAGTTTTTTGAATTTCATTCTCCTTTTCAAGTTCCTTCTCAAACTGTACATTTAACTCCTTTACCAATTCTGCATCCAAATCTATTTGTTTTTGCTTCTTTACAGGTTTCACAGGCTCAACCATCTTCTCTTTCCCTTTCTTCTTGTTGGCCTCTGACATACTGACCTCTTTCTTTTTCTTCTCTAAGACTTCTTCTTTGATCACCACTCCCTTAGCCTTTTGAGTGGCCTTAGGAGTGTCATGCTTTGCCTTCATCAGAGTCTCTGCAATATCTATTTCTTCTCTAGACATTCCAGTTTCTGCTGCTGCTGTATCTGATTCTACTGCATTGGCAGTTTCTACTTCTGGTTCAGTAGTTACTCTTGCTTCTACATTTTCTGCTTCTTTCTCTGTTGTTTCTGCTGCTTTCACAAATGTTTCTTCTTCAACCTTCTTTTCAGCTTTACCACTAATCTCCCCCTCAAACTGAAATTCCATGCCAACTGAGCTTTCCTTCTCACATTCAGCTTCTTGATTCTCCCCCTTTTTGGAACCATCATGAGCACTCTCCCTTTTCTTCAAGACATATTGCTTTCTCTTCTTTTTGTGGATCAAACTGAGTACCATCTTCTTGAGTTTGGTTATCTGCACTTGTTGAGAAGTGATCACCTTTTTCAGTTCCTTTATCTCCAAGCCCTGATTGATTACATCTAAGTTCACATTTCCAATGGTTTCCATCAATTCATCATAGTTATATCTGTCCTCTCCTCCTTTAGGTGTGTTGACCACCCTTGAAAGATCATGGGATCTTTTAGTAGAGGCCTTCTTCCTAGCAGAAGCACCTACTACCCCATTGGTTTCTTGGCACCTGGGACCCTCAGATGATTTCTCATCCAAAGTTGCCGTGGGGAAGGTCTTAGTTATGTTCATACTGTCCTGAGCCACACCTTGTGCAGAATCAGTAGTGTGAGCCTTGCTGCCCACATGCTCATCCTTCTCCTTAGAGAGCACCTTCTTGGGGTTGGGAGACACCCCTGTGGATTCCCTTTGGATATTCTCTGATGGAGAATGCTCCATCAGAGGGCTTTTAGGCTTTTGGGGTGTAGGTACATAAAGGGAAGGAACCTTCGGTACCTTTTTTCTTGCATATGTTTGAGTGATTGGGGGAATTGGCTTATCAACAGGAAGCTAGGGATGAATATATGAAGTGGATGGTGTGGGTAGGTCATCAGTGGGTTGGTCAGATATGAGCTGTGACCCTGATGCCTCACCATGTGGATGGGACACAACCATCATTGTAGAGAACAATGGTGTGTCTTTTCTAGAAAAGTCCTTACTAGGCCTTTTCATGTTGGAAAATACCTTCCCTTTGGGAGGTTTAGGTACATACACCTCTGTAAAAGAGGGTAAATCCGTCAATTCCTTATTTAGTACTTCTTGTACAAACCTTGGATACATCTTTTGGTTTTGGTTTTGGTATCCAGGTTTGACAGCAAATCATTTAAGATCATTTGTGAAAAATTGAACTGTCTGGAGGTAGCTAAGCAGACAAGAGCATAAGCTATTTTACTGCTAAACTCACTCCATCCAGTTGTCTTGCGAGATAGACAATGTTACAGAGTATGAACAAAGAATCTCCACTGAGGTGAAAATTTGCTTTTGAAAAACTTATATACCTCAGTAGGACCTTCATACCCCATGCGGACAATTTCTTGGAAGAGATTGTCCTTTGAAAGAGTAGTAATACCTGAGGCATCATCTACACGTAGATGAGTGCGAATTCAGGCTTCTGTGATTGTGATAGGTTTATCACAGACCCTGGAGTGAATGACCTGATTGCCATCAACATTCTGAATGGAAGCATTGGCCCAGAATTGTAGCATGTGCTCCACATAGATGGTGGGATTCACCGTTAGCGCATAGGCAATATGTGATTGTCATAAGAAATCCACAATTTCATGAAAACCCTCAGCTTGTTTGGGCTTTTGCAGCATTGCAAGTTCATTGTGATCATCAATGAAATCCAGTCCTGCCATCGTTTTGATCGAGTCTTGGGTTCAGATTCAACACTAGGGTTTACGCACTGGGAAGCAAGAATTTTAGAGAGAGAGAGGATGAAACTTCACTGGAAATTCAAAGAGCCGTTTGGGTTTTGGAGGTCAGAGAGGGTATTTATAGGTTAAGGGTTCAGTTAAAAGCAGTACTAAGTACCTTAGCAACATTAACAAAACCCCGCAGTATTAACCCATATAAGCAGTAGTAACATAGACCAGAAGTATTAACACAGTCTAGCAGTATTAACAAACTCCAGCAATATTAACACTGTCTGGCAGTAGAAATAAGGCAACCAGTAGTAACTGTACACTAGCAGTATAAACCACCTAGCAGTAGTAACCATACTTAACTATATTTTAACTGTTAGTAGGAGTAATAGTGAAAGCAATATTAACTTAACCAGAAGTACCAAGTATCTAATCAGCAAAGCAATCTGAAACAATTAAACACAAATGGTTAGGAGCACCATGCACAATGAAATAAGAGAAAGTAAGCATTAAAGAATCTATACAGAAATGGTACATAAAGAAAATCAAAAGAGGCTTATTTAGTGTTTATCATGCCTACACTTGTGACCAAGAACGTGAATCTACCCACATCAAAAGCTTTGGTGAATAGATTAGCAAATTGGTTACTATTGTGTACCTTCAAAACCTGATCTAACTTCTTTTCAATGCAATCTCTAATAAAATGGTACTTGATTTCTATATGTTTGGTTTTTGAGTGTTTCACTGGATTATTAACAATGCTTATAGCACTGTTGTTATCAATGAAGATGGGAGTGTGAAAAAAAGTAATACCATAGTCCAACATCTGATTCTAAATCCATAGCACTTGTGAGCAACAGCTTGCAGCAGCTATATACTCTGCTTCTGTTGTAGAGGTGGACACTGTGGTTTGCTTTTTACACTGCCATGAAACTAGTCTTGTACCCAAAAACTGACATCCTCCTGATGTAGACTTTCTATCCAAGTTTGCACCACCCAAATCACTATCAGAATATGCAAGCAGATCAAATGGTGAGTCATGAGGATACCAAAGGCCCAATCTAGGTTGTCCTTTGAGATATCTGAAGATCCTTTTGACTGATTGAAAGTGAGATTGCTTAGGCCTCACTTGAAATCTGGCACACACACATACAACAAACATAATGTCTGGTCTTGAAGCTGTTAGATACATGAGGGAGCCTATTATGGAACTATAATGATGAACATCCACATCCTCCCCCTCAAGATATGAAGTGATCTGTTTGTGTGTTTCCATAGGTGTGCTTGCGGGCTTTGCTTCTGAAAATCCAAACTTTGTAAGTATATCCTGCACATACTTGGATTGACTTATGAAAATTCCGTCTTCCTTCTGTTTAACCTGTAGCCCAAGGAAGAATGTGAGTTCACCCATAGAGCTCATCTTGAATCTTTTGTGCATCAACTCCTCAAACTCTTTGCACATATAAGCTTTTGTGAATCCAAAGATGATATCATCCACATAGATTTGAAAAAGCAGAATGTCATTCTTCTTCCTTTTAATGAACAGGGTCTTGTCAATGATTCCCCTTTCAAAACCATTTTCCAAGAGATAGGTAGACAGAGTGTCATACCATGCTCTTGGTGCTTGATGTAGCCCATAGAGTGCCTTCTTTAGTTTGTATACTTTGTCAGGAAAGATAGGATTCTCAAACCCTGGAGGCTGACAAACATAAACTTCTTCCTCAATTTTTCCATATATAAATGCACTTTTAACATCCATCTGAAATACTCTGAACTTCATGAAAGAAGCATAGGCAAGAAACAACCTAATTGCCTCAATTCTAGCTACTGGTGCAAACATTTCTTCATAATCTATTCCCTCTTCTTGTGTGTATCCTTGTGCCACAAGTCTGGCCTTATTCTTTATCACTATCCCTCTCTCATCTTTCTTATTCCTGAAAACGCATTTAGTTCCAATTGCCCTTTGTCCTTGTGGAAGGTCAACCAGATCCCACATATTTTACAGCTCAAACTGCAGCAGTTCCTCTTGCATTGCTTCTATCCATCTTGGGTCTTTCATTGCATCATAGGCCTTCTTGGGTTCAATCTGAGATAGAAAACAAGATAACAATCCTGACTGCAAGTCTTTCAATCCTCCTAACTTACTTTGATGCCTTGTGATCCTGGGAGAATTGATATCACCAATCACCAACTAAGGAGGATGATTCTTCTGAGTTCTTGTTTGATGAACAACCTCCTCATTAATATTTGCATAAAGATTGGAGTCATTCATTTCAGGAGTGTTTCCACCAAATACTGAAGAATTTTCTTCATCAGTATCATCTTCTGACAATGTGGGCATTTCAGGAACTGTGTTTCCTGAACCTGAAGGATGAGCATCATCTTTTTCACCTTTATCCTCTTCATCACCTTGATTATCTTCATCCTGTTCTGGTTCAGAATCATCTATTTCTGAATCATCCTTTTTTTCTTGTTGACAAAATTCAATAGGGTCCACTGAAGGTGTAGGGAACAACACAAACTCTGGTTTCTGTGCTTGTATCTTTTATGAACTTGTTCCTGCAATTTGCACATTACTAAAACCCAAAGAATTAGTGAGTGAATCAATGTCAAACAGCCAATTAGGACCTGTACCAATTTGATTTGGTGTGTTCTCATTGCATTTGAGATTGTCACTTTCCTCTATAATCCTGGAAGAACTGTTGAATACTCTGTATGCCTTGCTCTGAGAGGAGTATCCAACAAGAAATCCATCCTCAACTTTGCTTTCAAACTTGCCTAAATGAGATTTGGTGTTGAGAATTGTACAAGGACACCAAAAAGGTTTGAAAAATCCAATAAAAGGTTTCTTCTTTTTGAAAAGTTCATAAGGTGTCTTTCCTTGGGATTTGACTACTAGAACTCTGTTTTGGACATAACAAGCAGTATTAACTGCTTCTGCCCAGAAGGTAATGGGTAGCTTTGAATCTGCCAACAGAGATCTAGCAGCCTCAATCAATGTCCTATTTCTCCTCTCTGCAACACCATTTTGTTGAGGAGTCATAGGAGCACTGAATTGTCTCTCAATACCTTTAGTCTCACAAAAGCTATTTAAGTCACTGTTTTTAAATTCAGATCCATTATCAGATCTGATGACTTTAACTCTTAGATTTGTTTGGTTTTCAATCCTAAGGACAAAGGATTTGATCATTCCACTTGTCTCATCCTTAGTCCTCAAAAAATATACTCAAGTAAATCTAGAGAAATCATCAACAATGACCAAGCAATAGGATTTCTTACCAATACTCATCACATTTGTAGGACCAAAAAGATCCATATGCAATAACTGAAGGGGTGAAGAGATTGTTTTTATTTCTTTGGACTTATGAGAAGTTTTGTGCTGCTTGCCTTTAAGACATGCAACACAATGATCATCACATGAAAACACTTTTTGAGGCAAACCTCTCACAAGGTTGTTTTTCACAAGTTTGTACATAGTTTTAAAATTCATGTGACACATCCTTCTGTGCCAAAGAGATGATTCATCTAAAGAAGCTTTTGAAAACAGAAAATTAAGTGATGAATCAGATGAAACACTCTCTAAGTCCAAACAATAAACATTATTCTTTCTACGAGTTCTAAGTAGTATCATATTTTCATCAACTACCTTCAATCCTGGAGCTAGGATAATACATTCAGTATCATTAAATAATATACTATGTTTCTTGTCACAGACCTGTGATACACTTAACAGGTTGTATCTTAATTTCTCAACATAGTAAACATCTTCAAAAGTCATCTTACCTTTTGAAACCATACCTTTACCACTTATCTTACCTCTTTATGGATTGTCACCAAAAGAAACACGTCCTCCATCAAAGCTTTTGAAATTTTGAAGGCAGGACATGTTACCTGTCATGTGCCTAGAGCAACCACTATCTACATGCCAAATGCTCCTCTCCTTGAGTTGTTGGTTACCCTGCACATAAGATAAAACAATTAGTTTCTTGAGGGAACCTAAGCCAAAGTGGTCTTGGGTTGCCCTTTTTCATCAACATACTCATATTCATTAAGCTTAGTCTTGATGAGATGATCAGAGTCAGGAATCTCATGGCTGGAATACTTTGTCTTAATTATAGGCTTGTCAGCATTAACACTGATAGCAGTACTATCCTTGTTAGCAGTATTAACTTGGTCAGCAGCACTAACTTTGTTAGCTGTACTAACCTCATTAGCAATACTAACTTGGTCAGCAGTAATAACTCTGGTAGCAGTGCTAACTTTATTAACAGTACTAACTTGGTCAGTTGTAGTATTGCTATCAGTAGAACTATTTCTGTTAGCAGTCCTATTTGAGGTAGCAGTACTAACAGGTTTAGTTTCTTTTGAAACCCAAATTAAGACAGAGTTGTTTGCTTTCCTATTCTTTGAGTTACTCCTTGATTTTCTTGGATTGTTTTCTTTTGCTTTAACAAACTCATTATGAATATGAGATTTTGCAGTACCAGTTTTCATTGGTGCTGTTCTCACATTCTTATCCATGTGGTTCCTTGATTTTCTTGATTGCTTCCTATAACCAACAGAATTTGGTATTTTTCTTTGAAAAGTAATTCTTTGGTTAACAGGATTGAAATAACAGTGTTTGGCTAAAGGATTCAACTTGCCACAAATAAAACAAGGCTTTGGTCTATTAATTTTGCTTAGATCAATTCCTTGTTTTTGAGCCCAATGGTTATTTCTGTTTCTCTGATTTCCCCTTATTTTATCATGTTGATGGGGCTTGATCTGTTCACAAGTACATGAATTTATAACAGTGGTTTGCATATAGTGATCTCCCTGTACCTTTTCCTTCCCTTTCCTGGAGGTCTCAGCTTTCTCACACTTAACAATCTCTTCTCCAATCTTAGAATTCTCCACTTTCTCACTCTTGACAAATGGTTTACCCCCCCTTTCATTTGTAAGAATATGGTTTTCTAAGGGAATTTCTTTCTGGTCTTCCTTATTCTTATTCTCAGTGTTCTCTTCTTCAGATTCTGCCTCTACCACTACAGTGTCTAGTGGATCTACCTCTGTGGCTCCTGCAGGTAAGTCATTCTTATCTTGCCTTTCTAAGATGTCTGAGGTGGGTGGAATATAGTTGTTGTTGTATGGTGGAGGGGTGATATTGTATCCTATACCTCTCTTCAGTTTTTCATGAACTTGAGATTTGAGTAAAGTGTCCATTGCTTTAGAGGCATTGGAAAATTTCTCAATGTCTAATTTGGCCTTCTCAAATTCACTTCTGACTTTCTTACATTCTTCTCTAGATTTTTGTAGCTTAATCTCTAACTCCTTGTTCTCCCACTTCCAATAATTGTGATCATATGAATGTTGAAGTTCATTGGGCTGATATGCCTTAATTTGTTCTTCAAAATTCACAATGATCAAATTGGACTCTCTCCTATGTTTCTCTAACCTTTTAAGATCATCACATATGCTCTGATTGTGATCCCTGTATTTTTTAACAGTGTCAAGACAGTCTTTAGAGCAAAGTTTAGATTTTACCTCTGTGGGGATTGCTGTGCTTGAAGACTTTGAAACCTCAGCCATCAATGCTTGATTCTGGATTGCCTCATCAGCTTGATCACTCCAATCAAATCCCATTCCATCTTGTGAGACAAGTGCTTGGGATGAGTTCCTGTTGTTGTTGTAGTTTGTGGACTTCGATTGTTGATTGCTGCTACCATGCTGTTGAGAGATTCCTCCTCTGCATTCTCTTGCAAAGTGCCGCAGTTTATGACATTTGTAGCATTCCACCTTGGATTTGTCAGATCTAGCACCATCTTCTCTTCTCATGGCAAAGTTGTTTCTTCCTGTTCTTTTAATGAATCTTTTGATTCTCATTGTGAGCATTGCCATTTGTCATTTGATGTCTATCTCTTCAAGATCATCAACATTAATCTTCTCCAGATCATCATTGATAAGAGAAGATTTAGCATGACTAGCAAGAAAGGCTTCCAAAACAGAATCATTGGGTTCATCCTGTTTTAAGCCATAAGCAGCACTAACAGATTCTGTATTTGCAGAAGAATCAGTAGTAGATGATAAGAAAGCAGCATTGTGAGAGTATCCAGATGGCTTCTTCTTAGATTCAACTTATGCTTCAAACACCCTGAGATCATTGTAGAGATCATCAAGTTCCTTATCCTCCAGATTATCATTCTACCTGAATGATATTGTATACATTATCCATTCTTCACCAAGAGATCTTAGAAACTTTTTGTTGACATCGTCCTGGTCCATCTTGACACCAACAGTGGCCAATTCTCCAATCAACTTGTTGAATCTATCAAAGGTTTGAGTCATAGACTTATTCTTTGTAGACATAAAATTTTCATATTGTTGTTTGAGAATTGTTTTCTGATTTCTCTTAGTGCTTTTGGTACCTGAAAATATATTTTCCAAAGCATTCCACAAGATTTTGGCATCAGAACAGTTACAAAACTTATATTGATATTCATTAGGAATTGCCAAGAGCAGAGTGCTCAAGGCTTTCATCTCAGTCTGCCTCATCTTTCTTTCTCCATCAGTCTTTGGTGGAGGTCTCTTGCCATCTGCTCCAATCTCTCCTACATTGAAAGGACCATTCTCAATGATGTCCCACATTGAGTAGTCTGTAAGAAGAATGTACTGTCTGATCCTGATTTTGCACATGTCAAACTCATTAGGTTTGAGCATGGGAACCTTTGAAACAAGAACACTGTCGTGTGATCCGTCCTTGATTATTGTTGATTTCTGAGTTCCTTGGCTCTGACACCACTTGTCAGGATCGAAGTTAAAACCAAGAATTTAAATAAACACTCAGAAACTTTGTGAAAGAAGTTTGCAGAATAACACTTTAACAATAATCAATGAAACAGTGTATGAACTCAAGTCACAAGTTATATTGAATTAACTTAATGATTACAACCAAAGTCTCAATCTATTGAACAGACTCAACAGACGTTCAATACTTCTCTAATGAAAGGATTACTAACAATGTTGAGGCTAATTCTCTCTCAGAAAACAAAGATATATGTTCTATAATCTAATACATATAAACTATATATACAAAACAGATTATAAGATAATTACTAAAGAAACGTTGATCTTCAGTATTCATTCCATAATTATCTTCATCTCCTTGTCTTTCGCACAAATCATCCTTATCAACATTAGCAGCATTAATCTTCCAACAACATCTTTATCTTCAGCAGTACTAACATACTAGCAGTAGTTTCCATCTTGCAGTACTAACTCTTCAAGCAGTACTAACTATTCTTCTAGCAGTACTAACCTTTCAAGCAGTATTAATACTACTAGTAGTAGTAATTTCTTCAAGTAGCAGTACTAATGTCTTCAGCAGTAGTAATCTTCAATACTTAGCAGCATTATCCAGACATAGCACATTTCAGACCCAACAGAAGATCTAGATTTGCACTAATTTCAGAATAATGAGATCGGGAAGAAGGAATGGGCATCTCCCGTGAAACATTCGGGTCATGTTCATCCATCTGAACACTTTGGTCAATGATATTTTCCTCCGCCATTGATTTCCTGAAAAATATGAAAGGTATTGGTTAAAATCCAATATGCCAGTATAAATCCAAAACTTGTTTTTCAGAAAACCAATTTTGAAGTACAGAACAATGTACTTTAAGATATTGACATTGAAAGCACAGTAAGTTGCAGAAAACAAATTGCAACTTCAGATGAACAGAACTTCACGACAACACACAAAACACAAAAAAATTGACAACACTTAACTTTTTGAATTTATTCTGTCAAAATAATGTTCTATTAAAAATAATACTTGAAATCTAAAAATTAGTTATAATACTGATTCTGCATAGGTTATCCATAATTTTTAGACTTTTTAAAACTTGCAAAATACTTATATGAACTCTAATTAGAACTTATGAAATCTTGGATTTGAATTTAAAAGGCCAAGAACACTGTTCATTTGACTTGGTACAAATTTGATTATATTTGAATTTTTTCAGAACACTAATCATTTGAAAACTTTGAAATTCAAATTTGAATTTCAAAAATTCAAATATTTCACTTTTCATTCCAAGAATCTGACTTTTAAGCTCATTTTAATCATGAAAGAGATGATTAATGTTCATGAGTCCAGGTTCAAGGTTCCATCCAGTTCTTGTTCATGAATCCAGGAATTCATAAATTCAGTTCAAAAGCACAAAGCTTTAATCCAGAAAATGAAGAGTCAAGTTCAGTTCTGAACAATAGTTCGAGTTCGGTTCAGTTCATATATCCAATAGTTCAGAAGTCCAAAAGTCATGGTAAACCTGGAAAAATCAATATTTCGAACAAAACCCAACAGATATCAAGTATGTTTTTCATACGCCATTGTAGTTTGATAGAACAAACCCAAAATGATTGTGTCTGTCATTTTAGAAAAACAAAGAATCAAGAAGATGAACAGTTCGAAATTTGAACTGACAAAATTAAAAATAAACCCTAGTTCTTGATGAAATCGAATCAGAAACTGAGAAAAAACAAACAATTAACCAAAAATAAGATAACCTACACTGATTCTTCGAGAAAGATGAACTGGAAGGTTGAAAATCGCAAGAAAATTCGAGAGAAAAATTCGCAAGTGCTGAAAGTCCCTAGTTGATAATGAGAGAAATGAAGAGATGAAACATATATATACTCGACAAAACGCGCTAGTCAAAGAACTCGCTAGTCAAAGAACTCGCAAGTCTTTGTTCATAGCACACGAACTCACAAACAACGCACGAATTGAGTTTTTTCTTCTCTCATATCAAGGAAACAAGGTATTTGTCTCAAAAATTGACAAATAGGTGTGTGTTTTTCACTTAAGAAACAATTTAAGTGAAAAATTGTGAAACACGCAAGCCTAAGGAGTAAATAAGTTGAAACTCGCAAGCTGAAAGAAAATAAACGCCCAAACTCACAAGTCATGTCTTGCGCGTTTATGAAACTCGCACACCTCATCTAGCGCGTTTGCTCAAACTCGCTAGTTTCAACTTGCGCATTCACCAAAACTCGCTAGTAATGCCTTGCGCATTCACTAAAATCGCTAGTAACGTCTTGCACATTCACTAAACTTGCAAGCTTCGTCTTGCGCATTTAGTGAACTCGCAGACTATACCTTGTGCTTTTTAGCGTAAGCATAGTGCTTTGCGCCTTTCCATACTTCAAATTTTTTTGAGAAAATATTCCAAAAAAAATGAAATCTTTCTAAAAATGAAAACTTTGACTTTCCCAAAATAGCAACTTTCAAAAAATTGACTTTTTAGCACAAAACCATCATTTTTCTCAAGAAAACTTTCATATCACTCAAAATATACATACACACTTACAAACTTTTGCATTAAGCTCCCCCTTGAAATGTGCACACATCTTAATTTCTCCCCCTTGATTTTTGTTATTAAGCACAAATCATGAAGTACGAGTCCTGATCTGATGTGATCAGAAGTCATAGTCCAATACTTTGAGAAAAACTGCAAAACAAGATAAGTCTTTGGTCCTCATTGAACATGAGTCCACAATTGTTAATGGTATCAAACTTTTAAAAGAACATATTGACCAAGACATTTAAGCATATAAAATTACAGATCTAGCTCCCCCTCAACAACAGGTATAGAAATGAAATATTGTTATGCATCAAGGTTTACCATTCCAAGTTTGCTGACTAAAAATGTAAATGTCTTTTCATCAAGGGGTTTTGTAAAAAGATCAGCAACCTCAAAATCAGTAGACACAAAGTGCATTTCAATATTACCTTTCTCAACATGATCCTTTATAAGATGATACCTGATGTCGATGTGCTTAGTCTTTGAATGTTGTACCGGATTAGAAGTTATGGCAATGGCACTATTGGAGTCACAGTAGATAGGCACTTTGCTGAATATGTACCCATAGTCCTTTAGCTGTGTCATCATCCCCAGAAATTGTGAACAACAACTAGCAGCTGCAACATATTCTGCTTCAGCTGTAGAAGTTGAAACATAGTTCTGCTTCTTAGATGAACAACTTACTAGCTTATCTCCTAAATACTGGCACGCTCCTGAGGTACTCTTCCGATCTAATTTATTGCCTACATGATCTGCGTCTGTATAGGCCATTAGTTCAAAACCAGAATCCTTCGGATACCAAAGGCCCAGATTGGGTGAGCCTTTGAGGTATCTGAAGATTCTCTTGATTGCATCAAGAAGGTACTCCTTAGGATTGGCTTGATACAGGTCACAGAAACATGTAGCAAACATTATGTCCAGTCTACTAGATGTCAAGTAAAGAAGAGATCCAATCATGCTTCTGTATGTCCGTTGATCCACTGATTTACCAGAAATATCAGCGTCCAGCAGGTTTCCAGTTTGCATGGGAGTCTTCATGGGTGTACATGAGGTCATGTCAAATTTCTTTAACATGTCTCTAATGTACTTGGCTTGATTTATAAAAATCCTATGCGGGGTTTATTTAACTTGTAAGCCAAGAAAGAAATTTAATTCACCCATCATTGACATTTGAAATCTTTTCTTCATGATGTTTTGAAATTCATCACAAAGTTCATTATTTGTAGAACCGAAAATAATATCGTCTACATAAATTTGTACTAGCGTCAAATCCTCACCTTTCTTTTTAAGAAAAAGAGTTGTATCGATTGTACCTTTTCGGAAACCTGACTTGGTAAGGTAAATTGAAAGAGTTTTATACCATGCACGCGGTGCTTGCTTGAGTCTATACAAAGCTTTATCTAGCACGTATACATGGTCTGGAAATTTCGGATCAACGAAGCCTTCGGGTTGACTCACGTACACCTCTTCATGTAATATACCATTCAGGAAAGCCGATTTGACATCCATCTGATATACTTTGATGTTTTTGTGTGATGCGTACGCAAGAAAAATCCGTATTGCCTCGATCCTTGCCACGGGAGCGTAGGTTTCATCATAATCGATCCCTTCTTGTTGATTATAACCTTTCGCTACAAGTCGTGCTTTGTTCCTTACAATAATACCAGCCTCGTCTTTCTTGTTCCGAAATACCCATTTTGTTCCAACAATGGTCTTTTCTTTGGGTCTTGGTACAAGTCTCCACACCTCATTTCTTTTAAATCATTTAGCTCGTCTTGCATCGCATTTATCCAGTCAGGATCCGTGAGAGCTTCAAACGGCTTTTTAGGTTCCATACTGCTGAGGAAAGTTGAGAACATACAGAAATTGGCCGATGCAGAAGCAGTTGCAGATCTGGTGGATACTTTAGCTTTCGGATCTTCGATTATATTTTCCAGGGGATGACTTTTTGTCCACTTATGTGTACTTGGCAATACATCTAGTTCAGTTTGATTATTTGTCATGTCAAACTCATCAAGTGCTGCAGGTTGTTCAGATTCACTTGCAGTTGAACTTTGTGCACTAGAAGAAGGTTCAGCTTCTGCAGATGTGGATTCTGTCTGATGTTGTTGTTCAGATGTTGCTGATGTTGATCCCACTTCAAATTGTGATGAGATCATTTCTGTTGTGTTTTCTGGAACTACTTGTTCAGAGACCTCTTGCATTGTGCTTGTAGAAGCTTCACCAACTTCTTGAGTTGGACCAGATATATCTGCACTAGTAGAGTGTGAGTTAGTATTTTCTAAATTTTCTTGTCTATTATCTTCAACAGATAAATCATTAAAAGAATCAAGAAATAATAGATCAAGATCAGAATCAGTGTAAAAGTCTGATTTCTTAGTTTGTTGTTGATTAGGTTCTACTCTTGATGAAGTAGAAGGTTTGTCTTTTTCTTTAGATTCGAGTTCTGAACTGCTTTGTTCAGAAGTCCTTGTCTTGCTCTCATCAAAGGTCACGTTTGCACTTTCGATCACCGTCTTTGTACGAGTATTGTAGACTCTGTATGCTTTGGACTGGAGAGAATAACCAATGAATATCCCCTCATTGGCTTTTGGTTGAAACTTGGATAAGTTCTCTCGATCGTTAAGAACATAGCACCTACATCCAAACACACGAAAGAATTTAATAGTAGGCTTACGACTATTAATTAATCCATAAGAAGTCTTATTAAAACATTTATTAATAATAGTCTTGTTTTGTGTGAAGCATGCAGTTGCTACAGCTTCAGCCCATAGAAACATTGGTAGCTTTGGATATGCCAACATTGTCCGTGCAACCTCTACCAAAGTTCTATTCTTGCGTTCAACGACCCCATTTTGTTGAGGTGTCATCACAGCAGAAAAATTATGTGATATGCCAACAGATTCTAGAAATGTTTGCAATGTAGCATTCTTGAATTCTGTTCCATTATCACTCCTCAGTTGCTTTACAGGGCTTTGCAGCAGAACTTGAATCTTCTTGATGAACTTGATGATTAGATCAGGAGCCTCAGATTTCTGTCTTAGAAATTCTAGCCAGGTATACCGAGAGTATTCATCCACCATCACTAATATGTATTTCTTTTCGTTGATGGATTGAGTCCTCATCGGTCCACACAAGTCCATGTGAATTAGCTCCAGACACTTGCTACAGTTGGATAACATCTTTAATTTGTGTGAACTTCTCTTCATCTTTCCTTTTACACAAGCTGAACAAAGTGAGTCTTGTTCAATCTTTAATTCAGGAAGTCCAGTCACTAACTGTTGTGTCCTCAGCTTATTCAAATCACAGAAATGTTGATGAGACAGTCTCCGATGCCACAACCAACTTTCTTCTGTTGATGTCTTAGAAATTAGACACCGGCTTTGAAGCTTTCAGTGTTGGAAAGTGGACACCATATAACAATCCCATTCTACCGGCTTTAATAATTTCTGCTCCACTCTGATCCTTAATGTAGCAAAAATCAGCATGAAATTCTATCTTGCATTTCTTTTCTGCAAATTGGGTTATGGAGAACAAATTGTAAGCCAAGCCTTCCACATACATAACCTTTGATATTGTGATCATACTGTTCTTTATAGTCCCGTAACCTCTGACATAACCTTTCATCTCATTCCCAAAATTTACTGTACCTGCATAATGATCTACGTAGTTGAACAACTGGTGTGTATGCGTTGTCATGTGTCTTGAAGTTCCAGAATCAATGATCCACACATGACACGCCTGAAATCAATAATCACTTAACTTTAGGTACCCATATGAATATGGGTCCTTTCTTGTTAGTACTCTTAACAGTATTTAAATTTGCTGATGACCCTTTAATGCTCCATTCAAATCTTGGTCCTTTTGGTGGAGTTTGTGTGTTAAGTTCAGCTTTCGGAATCCACTTCCACATAAACTTCACATCAGGAATAAATCTCAGCATTGTTGGCTTTGTAATGATTAAGAGAGTTTATGTTCTTAAATTGGACATGTTTATTTTTCTTTGAAGACTTTTGTTTCCAAGAGAATGAAGTACTAAGACAATATGAACATTGTAATCTAGTAGTAGCTTGCGTCAACAACTCTTTTCGAGAAGAAATATTTGTTTTATTGAAACTTTGTTGTTTGACAGAAGTACAAGCATCATCTACTCTTTTACATTGACATTTATCTATTTCATTCACAGTCTTTTCCACTACAGTCTTCTTTTGCTTCAAACAATCTTTCTTCACATTTTCATCTAAAATAGAAACAGATTTAGAAATATTAACAGATGATAAAGAATAAGAACATTCACCTTTTACTTTTGCTTTTCCAGACTCAGATGAAGACTCACATTTAACCACAGAAATTGGAATATCTTTATCAACAAGAACCTTTTTTCCTTTTGATAATTTGAAAATTTGAGATTCTAGACTTCTAATTTCTTTTTGCAAAGATTCGTTTTGGTTAAAGCTTGAGTCTAGTTCCATTCCAAAATTCTCATTTGCGTCTTCCAATTCAACAATCATGTTGTTGAGATGGGAGATTTGCCTCTGTAAATCTTCAATTTTATCCAAGGCTTGTTGATATTCAAGATCAGAAAATTTTGAAGTACAAACGGAATCAGACTTATCAGAAATGACCTTTTCATTTTTATCTTCTAAGATTGAGAAGGTCAAAATAGTTTCAGTAGTGTCAGAATTAGAACTAGATCTAGAAGACTCAGGTTTTTCTTTAAAAATATTTTCATATTCTACAAATGAATCCTCGTTACTTTCGTAATAATAATTCAGTTCATCATATGAAAATTTAACAGATTTAAAATACTGATTTTCTGATTCAGTTTCAATTTCTGTCTTTTCTTTTACTGTCTCTTCCTTTTCTATCTTAGTAGATTCAGACTAAGGAGTCTCAGGTTTTACAAATGTTTCTAGAATGTGTGGAATTAAAACAATAGGTTCATCACCTGACATTTTAAAGTTATAAAGATTTTCGGGTGCCTTTTTCAACACATCCACATCCGAAATACCAAGACTTGGTTTTGCTTTATAGAAACGAATATCTTTCTGATTGTTGGTTAAAATCTTAAGAGTCTGTTCCGTTTGGCCTCTTTTAAAATTCTGATCTTCCAATTCCTTGATCTTCGTGTAAGCTTCTGTTCTATCTTTCAAAACAATATCATACTGAAGTGTTAGATCAAGATTCTTATCTTTTAAAGTCATGATTTCTTTTTGTTGTTCAGAAATTCTTGTTTGAAGATTAGTTATATCCAATTTCAGAACATTTTTCTCTTCTTCTTTTTCCTCAGCCAAGGTTTTATAGATGTAAGCCTGATCTTGATGTCCTTGTATTGTACTCTTTTGTTGTTTGAAATTTTCTTTTAATTTCAAGAACTCAGAGTTCATCAGATTGAGCTGGGACATCAAGTTCATCACTTCATCATTATCATCAAGATATTCAGAATTATCAGAAGTGGAATTTACCTCAGAATCTAACTCATCATTCAGATGTGCCATTAAGTTGTAATGGAATTGATTCAGACTCACTTTAGCAACCTCAGTCTCTTCATCTTCAGAGTAGTCAAACCATATCTCATCTTCTTCCTTTAAAGTCGTGCCCTTTTCCATTGCTTTTGCCAATTGAGCTTTCTTCTTGTAATACTCGTAATTCTTGACACGCTTTTCTGGGCAGTCCTTGATGAAGTGACCAGGCTTTCCACAGTTAAAACATTTGTCAAACTTCTCTTTTTCCTCTTTCTTTTCTTCTTTTCTTCTTTTCTCTCCTCTTTCTTTTCTTCTTTTCTCTCCTCTTTCTTCTCTTTCTCTTTCCTTTCTTCATATCTGCCTTTATGCTTGCTATACTTGTAAGAATCGTGCTTCGGCTTGTTATAAAACTTTTTCCGACCAAACCTTTTATGGAAGCTCGAAGTCAGAAGTGCAAGCTTTTCTGTAAATTCCTTAAACTCATCATCATTAGAATCATTTGGGGTATCATCCTCTGAACTGTTAATCATGCTGGTGATCAGGGCTTTCTTCTTCATACTCTTTCTCGAACCAGAACATGACTTAACTGTATTTCCCTTTCCCTGAGCTATCAAAGCTAAAGAGTCTTCTACCTTCTTTTGTTTCTCCTTTAACTGTAACAACTCTTTGTTCACCGCACCCTGCTCTTTTACCTTGTCCTCATGTTGGTTTAGAGCACAGAACAGATCATTCAGCTTTTCTTCATCCATGTCTTTATTGATTTGCATTTGTATTGTGTAGACATCCCACTATGGCTGAAGATTCTTGACAAACTTGAAGTTTATTTCAGATTCTGATTTCTAAACCCCGTTCCTTCGCAAATCATTGAGGATGATGTTGTAACGATCATATGCTTCCCCTGAGAGATTCCCCTTCTTTAGCTTTGAAGCCTTCGTATGCGTTGATACTGTGCTGATTGACTTTGCTGATCCCATGAACTGTTTCTATAGATCATCCCATATTTCTTTCGCAGATTCTCGACTATCAACACGGTTGAAGATATCGTTTGGAATGGCCATGATGAGAAAGGTCAAAGCAGTAGCATCTCTTTCAACCAATTCTCTGTCATTTCCAGTGAATTGAATAGGATCTCTTGCTACTATACGCTCAAGAATCTCAGGATTTGTTTCGGTTGCAGGAATCCTGGCTACGGTAACATGCGAGAAAAGAGGACCATTAAGAATTGAATCCATCAATTTCTTATCTTGATTATTAAGAAAATTAATCATCCTTTTCCTCCACTACGGGTATTCATCTGCTTGAAGAATTGGAGGTTTGGACTTCGAACCCATGTTGAGTATATCTCTAGACATGATTGTAACAGGTATGTGATTTGAACTGATCGTTCAAGAAGTACAAATTACAGTCGGTGTGTAAGATCCAAAACTGATCAAATTTGAAACAGCTAACAAAAGTTGACCAAGTAACAAAACTCGCAGAATACTGAATAGCTAGAAACTCGCAGATCACTTAATAGCTTGAAACTCGCAGACCGAATAAACTCGCAACACACTATTTCGGACAAACTCGCAGACCGCTGAAATTCGCAAAACACTGTTCCTGAAGAACTCATAGATCGTACCGTGCGCGTTTCTGGAACTCGCAGAGGCTTACTTGCGCATTTTTGCAAACTCGTAAGTAAACACGCAGATGATATCTTCGCGGAAACTCGCAGAACAAAGAGTAAAACACGCAGACTTTGACTTGCATGTTCTAAGAACTCGCTAATAACGACTTGCGCCTTTGAGACCGATTCTTCAACTTGCGGGTTCTGGCGAAAAACGTGCGCGTTCTTACGATGAACTTGCGCGTTTCACAGATCTTGCGCGTTCTTGGGTTTTCCATTCGTGTTCTTCACCTGTTCGATCAAAAATCAAGTAAAACTTTATTTCTGATTCTGAAAATGACACAATACGTCCACGATATAGAACGAAACAAGATTACAACACTGAAATTTCAAAAGAAATCGAAAATTACAGTGCTCAATTCGAAATACAATGTACGACTTCCTATTTTTCACGAAACTAACATTTTGATCAATTTAAAATCGAAATTAGCCTATGTGACCTGAATGAAAGTTGATCCTATGGATAAAACGTACACAATCAAATCAATTTCTTGATTTAATTGTGCAAAAACACAAAAAATCTCAGATCAAACAGTAACTTTCAGTCCGCCAAAAATATTTCAAAAAAAAAATTCAAATCTGATCCAAATCTGATCCAAATCTGCTACTTCTTGTTTGCTCTGATACCAAATGATAATGTCCAATCAAATCAAAATAACAAAACAATCAACAACAATGAGAATCATAGGGGAAATCACATGTGTATTGATGTCATAAGTGATAGGTACAAGGGTTTCTCTCTCAGGATTAGTTCTATACAAAAAGAACAAGGAAGACCTTATTTATAGGTCAACCAAGATACAAGGAAAACTTACAAAAGTCAACATAAAGGAAATACAAAGTGATCTAAACAAAAATACAATAACAAGAAGTCTTTTGATGTTGAAAAGAAAAGGTTTAAAAAGAAAAATGCTGGGATTTTCAATGAAATTTCTGAGAAAAACAAGAACTTGGAAAAAGATTTTGACCAAGAACGTCTAATCGTTGAAAATGAAATATCTAAGCTCACATCCAAGATATCTGTTCTATCATCAAACATTCAAAAATAACAGATGGCAAAATATGATTTGAAAAAGAAGTTTGACACACTTTCTGATGAAAGAAACATTTTGTTTAAAAAGATAAAGGACTTGGAAGTTGCAAATGTTGAATTGTCAGAGAAGATTTCTGCAGACGTGATTAATCAATTACCTTTTGATAATTCAACGGAACCAGTTTTTTCTTTTAAGACTGCTTCAAGTTCCATTCAAGAAAATGTTTCAAAAAGGATAAGTGTCAAATCTAACATTGTCAAATCAAATCATATTCGTCCATCTAATTTGTTTTATGACAAATCTGTTGATAGTCTAGCAAACTTTTATGTAAAATCTCTTGAAAAGAATTCTTCGAAGAAAGGTCAGATGGTCTGGAGAGTGAAGGGTTCTCCGGATGACAAGAAGATTTACAAATCAATAGCATCCATATCCAAAGCCAAGAAGAACAATGCTCATAAAGGTAAATCTTTTGATAAACCTGATATGTTTTATTCTGCTAATCACTTGATCAAGATAGCTTAAAAGAAAATTTGTTGTTCTTGCTGTGGAGAGAATGATTTTGTTTAAAGAGAATCTGCTCATTACTGGTACGAAACTTACAAAATTACTTATCAGAAAAATGTAATTAAAAGTGTTAAATCTAATGAGAAGTGGGTTCCTAAATCTAACCTACCAGGACCCAAATACCAATGGGTACCAAAACCTGGCAAATCTGTTTTACTAGTACCACAGGTTTAGGGACAGCAAGATGATTGGCTTTTGAACAAAGCAGTTCAAAACCCGGACTTCAAAGTCAAGGAGTACGACTTCTGAGTAAATCAACTTAGGACTCGGACTTCAAGGTTAAAGAATATAGGCTTCTGAATACTTCAGTTCAGAACCCAGTCTTAAATGTTAAAGGACTATGATTTCTAAACACATAAGTTTAGGACTCAGTCTTCAATGTTTAAGGATAAGGATATTTTGCAAATATCCAGGGGGAGCTTATCAAAATATAAATCATTTTATCATGATTTGAGGGGGTGCTAAATTGTAAGTATCTTCTGATCTAAATCTCTGATTGTTTGAAAGAAGAACAACTTTCCAACATGAAAAATAATTTCTTAAATGTTCAAACTGCTTCTGGTTCTCTAAAGTATTCATGAATTTAGAAGTGTGATTTTAAATGTTTTTCATTATTGAGCGTTAATGTTTAACTGACCGTGTGTTTACAAAGATTAATACTTGTGTATTATCTTGTCTATATACTGTTAGGTATTCACAAACACTGGTTCAATACTACATATTGATTTTGTTATTACCATTTCTCATAAAGAGATCCTTTAAGAAGAAATCAGATTTTGATAGTAATTGCTTGATTTTGTGACCTAACAACTTTGGCACCTTAGACTTAATTAATAGCAACTTAGTCCCCTTGACTTTGCTAAATCAGTTTGGCCTCTTGCCAAAAAACCTAACAAGGTTATATTAAACTTAATTAAATCGTAACATATCGATTTGGATTTTGTCAAATAGGTGTAAATAGTCGTAAGGTTTGTAGGGACTTAAGCAACCCACGTGATTCCCCTACTACCTGGAAGTCCAATAGATTGAGTGGTTCCTTTTCGAAAATTAAAATAGACGAAAGAATTATCAACAAAATGTAAGAATACTCCAAAAAACCCAACAAGGCTATATTAAACTTAATTAAATCGCAACATATCGATTTGGATTTTGTCAACATATCTTCATTACTATGTAGGAGGATTTTCATTACACGGACTTGTCGTTCAAATGCCTCCTTGGCTTCGCCTCGGAAATTAGAAAAGCTTGGCACAAAATTTAGTAAAAATATTTGGACGGACACCTTTCGGTCCATGGATGGAACTTACCAATACTGGTAGCAAGCCCATGCTAGTCCACATGTTCCTACACATGGAGGTCGAGGTCGACAATGCAGATCCGGAGGAATTGTATTTTTGACGTGTGTGGGCATCACATGCGTTTTGGGCGTCGTGAGTTCAGTCTTGTAGAAGGACTCCTTTTCCGACCAACACCCTCCCTTCCTCCCTTATCGGAAGAGTCCTTCGCCAGCAGGGTTTGGCACTGCACTATACCAGGTAATTTGAAGCTCAGAATCGACATTCAGATGATGAAAGATAGACTACGGGCATTATTCGATGAGGATGTTGTCTGTGGTGTCTTTGTGGCATTTAACAACAATAAGTGGGGTAGCCACATCTGGACACACTCCTACATACAAATACACCGTGCCATCGCCAGACACAGCGACAGGCATAACAAGATGACGATGAATGGGTTTGCACATGCTTTGAAGGTTCGATAAGTAGTATAACATAATAGTAATTCATCTCTATTTTGCTTTCTTTTTCACGTACTTGTATATGTTGTGTAATTCCATATATGGATCTTGGAGATGTTTCCCATCTGCCGTCATAATTTCACCCGGCACACCGACATGGTCATTAGGGGAACTAGTTGGGACCGGGATGATGGACTGACTAAGGGTGGCTGCGTTGCTATCTTCAACTCAGATACAGACGTAAACTCTCTTACTATCTCTATAATTCTAGTAATTAAACAATATTGACTAACTTAGTCCTGCATATTAAATGTTATATGTTGTACAATATATTTAGACGAGACGACCGCCTCTCTCACGCCTCATGCCTACGGATGTCGAGCAGCAGACGAGTTGCTATCGAGATAGCATCACCTTTTTTGAAACAGAGGCGGCCAGGTGACCGTCAAAGAGGTCTCGAAGATCGTCTCCTTCCAAATCTGGCTCCAGTTCCTCAGCAGACGAAGACGAAGAAGATGACGATGATGATGAATATGGCATGAGACGTGAACATTCTACCGGGCCTAGCGCTCGATTTGAGGCTCACCCTCGCTCCTCCGATCATGGTATGCCGCCTTCCGACCCATATTTAAGAGAAGTGGGAGGATCACGAGAGATGCATTTCACATCTCGAGGCACAATTTTGCGCTATTCAGGTTAGTGTCTAAGTTATTTTGTAGCACACGATCTTCTAGTTTGCGAATTGATATTAGGTGTCAAGCTTGGCTCCGACCTTCATGTCGTCTGGGTTCAAGCACACACAGGTCGCACCAAGGGGATTCATCACTATATCGACCACATCATTCCAGCATAGTGTAAGTGACGATGAGTTCTCATTATAGTTCTATTTTCGTTATTAAGTTTGAAAATTCTTATAATGACCTATGTCACCCAGTTTGGGATGTCGAGCATGGCGTCGACCTACATGCCGTCTGGGTTCGGAGACACACATGCCGCATCGGGAGGATTTTCCACTTTTTCGACCACATCATTCCCACAGAGTGTAAGTCACGACGAGTTCCCATTATATTTCTATTTTCGTTATTAAGTTTGAAAATTCATATGATGACCTATGTCACCCAGTTTGGGATATCGGAGGTAGACTGTTACAGACCCCAAATGATGACGACCTACGATATGCCAGAGTCGTCATTTGTCGCACCACCATCCCATCATTTCGAGGAGTATTGGTCACCTTCCATCCCGTCTTCGATGGGGTCGGGGGTTGATACCATCCAGGCGCAACTGAGCACTCCGATGGGGCTGTGTGGTAGTAACATCATTCCATACCACTTCATCTACGTGAACGTTACCGAAGATGACCCAATGGACTTGGCAGCACACGCGACAGTGTTGGCAGCACAAGCGAGGGGGAAATAGATCGTTGTACCAGAGGCAATGTTATGTTCCCCATATATACAACAACCTTCAACTACACCGATCCCACCGAAAAAGACAAAGGCAAGGGTGAAGGCAAAAGGTAGGGGAAAACTACGATGACTTCAGCGGAGTAATCGACGCATGTTTTAGCGTCTTATATCATTGCCCAATGTCACAATAATGAACTCCCCAACCTGTCATATTCTTTGTATGCCAATATTACCGTGGGAAACAATTTTTTTAAGGTCTGCTGGGTCTAGAGGCGGACGGGAATCTGGAGGATCTGGTTAGTAGTGAAGTTTATCATTTAAATATAGTCATATAAACAACTATCATTTCTAATTACAGGTCTAAAAATCTATGTTTTGTGTATAACACATCGACTGTTGGGTCAAACTGATCCAAGACTCCCGCCCTAAACAAGCAAGGTGGGGGTGATAATAAGTAATTTTTTTGATCTCCTTACTAGGCCGGGGCAAGGTGCGAAGTATGTGTACAGGTCGTGTAATGGTGAGGAAAACGATGAGAATCTGGATTGGAAGAACTTCAAGCGGGTAACGATATCAATTTACATAACTCTTATTTAACTTGTTTGTTACTAACTATTTGTCTATTATTGTAATATTTCAGGTGTACATCCCCATATGCGTTCCACCCCATCATTGGGTGCTCGGGGTTCTGGAGCTTAATGAAATGATCATGGTCATATTTGACAGCTCACGAGCAAGAAGGTACGACCTACAATTGCAACAACTTTTTAGCACCTTCAAATTACAGTTGCCGAAGATATTAAAAATGATCGGCGAAGGTCGTCAACATTACGATGCTAGCAAGAAATTCAAATATATCTTCGCAGCTGATGCACCACAATAGTCGGGGCTCTTTGGGGATTGTGGTGTGTGGGTATGTCATAACCTATCCATGATCATTGACGATACAATCCCAACAGTTGTACCAGATGCGACTGATGTTGTTGGCATGAGTTGATGGCACCATATGGCGAAGGTCATATACTCGTTGGCAGTACCCCAATAGATTAGTAGGTTGTTTTTTGCCTTTTATTTTGTAGTCCGTAACATTATTCTTTTTTGTTAAAAGTAGGTCTAAACGAGTAAACCATGTATGTAATAAAACTTATATATATATATATGTGTTATTATTATTGCTTTCCTAGATTTTTCGTGTCGAGAGATAGAAAACAAAATTATAGAGGTGAACGAAACAAACTTACCAACTGATAGAGTTCAAAAACAACCGGTACAAGTTCATCTAAATAAACTTGGAAACGACGACATTAAACAAACTGATTAACTCATATTCTTGGTGTTGTAACCCATGTTTATGTTCAAGTGTTTTTTAAGTAACTGTTTTTAATTGTTCAAGTGTGTATTTGGTGTGCCAATTACATGTTGTATTAATTTTATTAAAGCACCATCTAATTATGATGTACATTGTCTTTGAACATGTAATAGGTTTAGTAAGAATCATTCAGGAGAATCTTGTAGTGCTTTGCAAAGGAATCATACAGCCTTTTTCAGACATTTTCCACATTTTCATACTTTTCAATACGATCCGGCATCCACATTTCACTATAAATACCCCATGCTAGATTAGTCGTAAAATACATATACGGGAACATTGTATCATTAATATCTTCTTACATGGCATCCCTAAATTTTCATGTCTGGTGTTTTAGGTGTTTATCTAGATCGCTTCCGACCACTACCAAACAGTTATATGGTTAGTATGTATGTTCCTTTGGGTTTTGCTTGTGTCAAATCTTGTATAAGGCTAACTTTGTTAATGTTCATGAATAGATGTACATCCACAATTGTTCACCATAGAAGTCCGCCATCAAGGGTACCTTCATGGAACCACCTACAAGACATTACTTCTGTGGTCTAGAAATTTATGTTGACATGTTAGATGTGGACGATCTTTCCATGCAACTGCTTGAATAAATCATGAAAGAGTTGGTCTATGACTAACCAAAATATTATAGGTTGTATTTTAAAAGGCTAAATGCAGACTTCTTGACTGGACTGGTAGAATTGACTACCGATGAAGATGTAGCCAATATACGTGAGTATGTTGATGACCATACCGTGATTGAAGTGTACAGCGAGAAAGTGGAGCTTAGCACTTCCATACTCATCTCGTCAGAGCATATAAGATATCGACGGGGATTGTCAAAAACCCAAGCATCGTGTAGCCATAGCTTGACATTTGAATAATTTTGTACTGATTAGTATGTGTTTGTTATGAAATAATCTTGTATATCAACTAAGTTGGTATGAGTTGTTATTTTTAATATGATTCACCTTCAGAAAAATATTCCAGTAATTATCAGACTATAAAATTCAAACATCAACAAAGAAACTCCAGGTACGAAACAACAACATATAAACTGGAAAGTACAAAACAACAACATAGAAACAACAAAAAACAAAACCAACACCCCTAGCACCACCTAAGAATCAAGAGCTTTACATTGATCAATCCTCTTCTCGATTACCTTTGCTTAAAGAGCTGCGAAGTCTTGTACAATCTTATGGACTTCTAAGTTTTCTCGACGAATACAAGACTCCTTATCTTTTATTTCCCTCTTCAACCTTTTTATCACCTCTTCTTCCTCGTCGATCCTTTTCAGGTGTCCACACTTCTTGGCCATCATTACCTTCTACTCTTCAGTGAGTTGTTTGATCTCCGCTTCACTTTTTTCTATCGTTTTTTCAATCTCGAGGGCATTGTTTGTGAAGATGGTGGGTTTGAAGATGATGCATTTCTAGCTATGTGTTTGGTGAAAGGGAATACTATTATGATATCAAAATGTTGTATGGATCTTGTGACTTTTACAGTTGGTATTAACACGGGTATTTATAGTCAGAAGGAGCAATTGGCGCAACAGAAACCTTCAACCTTTTCTGGCGAATCTTGTAGGATTTATAGGGGAATCTAGCAGCCTTTTCAAGGGAATCTTACAGGCTTTGTTGGGGAATCTGGTAGGCACTTTATAGGCGAATCCTTTCAGCCTTTGCAGGGGAATATGGCAGGCACTTTTCAGACGAATCTTTTGACCATATCGACAAAAGCGATTACGAACCTACCTTGGCATCAACTCTAAATTGATGCTCTGATGAAGTAGTAATTAACAACTTGCTATCTATCCTTTCTACCCTCTACATCGTTTACAAACATTCTCTACCTTTTCGTAACACTATGGCTGGAGGTTCACACTCTAAGGGGAAAAGGTCAGCAAATGGGGCTGGTGTAACACCCTAAAATTTGGGTAAATTTAAAACTTAAACTTTCGGCAATATGACATCTAAAATATGAAATTTATAAATCCTGTAAATATGAATGACTAAAACCCATTAAGGTTGGGGTAGTTGCATCAATAAAGTAGCGGAAGAATAAGACATAATACAAAACAACCTATTTAATCTAGAACATTAATTAAAACTAGATTAAAGGTGGGTGTCTCTATGACTCCAAAATGATCTTCTCTCAAGATTCCCAAAAATCCTGGTCTTCCAAGAATCCTAGGTGCGTGCCCGGCGAATCAAGGTGCCCTATGCACATCACTAGTAGGACCTGTGAGTCATTAAACACCAAACAAGTGTTAGAACAAAGTCTATAGATATTTCAAAGGTTTAACAATTTATTGTATAAGCATTTACAACATAAATAATTGTTACCGATGTACCCAAGGGTTCAACGAATGCCAACATTCAGCTTGGAAAAGATATTCCACACCTAAACATAATACATAAGAGATACCTCTTGAAATACGGAGGAGACCCGTTTCCATTTTGGGTGACGAGAACACGTGAATGGGATCACCCGCGACGTTATTGGATTACACCTCTTGTCCCGGTTCTAGTTCCTATGCCATTAAAGACATCACAAACCTCAAACTGTTTATGCCTTTATTACCTACTCTGTTGAGACACCTCAAGGACTTACGAACATTAATGTCTATCCAATCTAGACGAGTTACACCTCAAGGACTGGCGTCTCTTATTGGCTACTCGTTAATGACCAAATCGTCAGCAATTATAACCAAGTATATCATGCCATCTAAATCCTTGTGCACAAGGAGATAGATATCAACTCCACATTTAGGTCATGACCAAGTAAGGATAGTATTTATCATGCGTAACATATTCCTTTCCAAAGCATAGTAATACACATTTCATGCACATATTAAAACCACACGATTCATTTGCCCACAAAAGGAGCCATTACACTAAGGTGATAAACCTAGACACCACATAGTCATTTATAACCAAAACCCACTTTGTAAAATATGGTTTTTTTGCCAATGTATTGATCATTTTACAACTCTATGTGTACATAGGAACCTTTATGACATTTAATACTTTCCACAAGAACAAATACTCATACACTAAAAAGATTTACCAAAACCTAGCTTTTATGTTAATTCCAAGTTTACCTACAATTATCATATTAGCAAATATACACATTTATGGTAAAGTGGAGGTTAGGAGACTCACCAAATGTGTTTGTGATGTAAAAACTCTAAAATAGTAAAACTCTAGAAATGGAGATGAAGACTCTAGGTTTAAGATGAAGATGGTGAGAGGATTGATCTTTGAACCCTAGACTTCCCAACCTTTAGATGATGATTCCAACTTGAAGATTTAAAGGGAGAAGTAGTAATAAATGTAGCAGATTGGATTTTAATGAAGAGGGAGGAGAAGAGAGAGTTTTGAGAAATGGTTTTGGGTGAAAATGATCAGATTGGCCAATTTACCTTTTTTAAATCTACCATTGTTCGTGTGTGGATGCCCGCGCAGCTGGACCTGCGCAAAGGGTCATGCGAGGGCAGATCCCCGCGCAGGTGGTGACATGGCTTGGGTCGCGCAGAGAGCTGCATGGAGCACTGCTGCTCCTTTTTTCCCTCTTCTTCAGCTACACACTCCACCCCCACAAAAGACAGATTTCAAGGTAACTAAGAACTAAAACCATACTATAAGGGAAATTCGGAATTAAGGTAGTGATTGCTTACCCAGAAATTGGGGTGTTACAATCCTCCCCTCCTTAGAAAATATTTCTTCCCTGAAATCTTCAATCACTCAAACAGGTGAGGATATTGTCTCTTCATGTCCTCCCCCGATTCCCAAGTTACATCGGCTCCGCAGTGGTGTTTCCACTGAACCTTCACCATAACCACTTCCTTGTGCCACGGTCCTTTCGTCTTTCTTTCTTGAATAGATTCAGGTTCCTCCAGGCATCGGTCGCTATCCATTCTAATCTTTGACAAAGGAATGACACTCTCCTTTTCGGCTAGACACCTTCTCAAGTATCATACGTGAAAGTGTTGATCCAAACTCTCTCAGTGATTTGATAACGACCCTCTTCTATACTTAGTGAAAATTACGTTTTAATATGTATTAGTGTTTCACCATCACCGATCAGACTGAGTCTGTTCAGTTATGACCTTTCTTGTAAACATTTAATATGTATTAGTGTTTCACTATCAGCGATCAGACTGAGTCTGTTCAGTTATCCCTGATAGTTTCTGATGTAAACAGTTAACGTAATCCCTGAAGACAAGTCTCGCGTCAACAGATGTTCATAGTTGAATCGAAGATGAAGCCACTGAACAAATACAAGTCTACTAGTGACCTAATGCGGATATCAGTGAAGCAAAGACGACTCTACTTATACGCGAAGGAACATGAGGAAAAGCTTCAGCGATAGCTGAACTTCTTTGTATCTCTGAAGGAAGAGATATTCAGTGATCAAACGATCACGTAGCTTATGCCTCAAGTCTCCTTTTGTCTTACCTTGCACAACCAGTACGATGTGTCAGAACGGACATACCTCTGCCACAATTCGTACAACAACTCTGTCAACTACACTGTTCATGATACGACCGAAAGTATGTCTCCCAAAGTCAGACTCTCTCAGACAATCAATGAAGGACACGTGTAAAGTGCCCTGTCATGCATTTAATGCATAGGGTATAAATAGAAAGATCACCTCTCCATCTAAAGGTGTGCTCTATTCTTAAACCTCCATAGAAACCCTTGTTTTCTATACTCTCTAATCCCCCATTCTCTATATTCTTGTGCAACTATCTTAGTGTTTTCTTAAGTTTGTTCATATTGAGTCTTACTTAATCTTATTCCGCAACAGACTTCTAAATTGTGTTTGATTTATCAATAAACAATTTATTAAACTTTAAATTATGTGTTTGTATCCACCCCCCATTCTACAAACTTGTTAAAGAACCTCCGGGACCAACAAATGGTATAAAAGCAGACTGTTTAATCTGATAAACAAGATCTTGCTTTATTCTCTTCCTTGCTATTGTAAAATGGCACTTAACACAAACTACTATGATAATGGTTCACTTTCTAAACCTCCTCGATTTAGCAGAGATAACTTCTTTCTCTAGAAAAATCGAATGATGCTATTTCTTGAAGTTGCAAATCCCACTATACCTGAGTACGTAGCAAACGGACCCTATGAACCTGTCCAAATCATAGCTGTCGTTCCAGCTACTGCCACCACTCCATTTAATCCTGAACGCTATATTGCTAAGGAAATCAGACAATGGAGTGATGAGGACAAAAAGCAGGTTGGTGTTGATGCAAGGGTAAAGACCATTATCTCTATGGCTCTGCCTGATGAAGTTTTCCATTCCATCATGCATCTTAAAACTTCTAAAGAAATGTGGGAAACCATATGTGTTCAATATGAAGTCACCACTGAAATCCAAGAGACTCGAAAGATTAACTTGGTAAGACAGTATGAAAGTTTTATCGCTGGTAAGAATGAATCTCTCTCTAATGTTCATCAGCGGTTTAACTGCTTAATCATTGATCTAAGAACCGTTGGTAGGACCTATTCTAATTCTGAGGTCCTAACAAAATACTTAGAATGTCTTCCTGAATGTTGGGACAGTTACTTAATTTGTCTCAAGCTGACAAAAGACTTAAATTCTCTTTCTCTCAGCACTTTGTATGGAATATTGCTTAACTATGAGCAATCAAACCTGTTGAAGAATAATCATATAAAAGATTTTAAAGACTCCAAAAGCACTCCTGTTGCTTTAGTCTCTTCAGAGATAACTCCATCTCAGCGATCTACTCTCACCATCATTGAGTTAGATTCTAAATCTGAGGATCTATCAGACACTAATCTTTCAGAGTTTGATGAGTCCTTAACACTCTTGTCAAACTCTTTTAAGAGATTTGCAAGAAAGAGTAATTTCAGAAGAAATAAGCCTCTCTCTCTCTCTCACTGACAAGCCAAAATCAACCCCTGTTGATAAGGATACTGCTACTTGCTTTAACTGTGAAAAGATTGGACACTTTGCAAGTGAGTGCATGGTCGAAGAAGGTCTTCAAACCTTCTACCTCAAGAAGATCCAGCGATGACAAATACCTAAAGCTGTAAGAAAAATATCAAAAGCTAAAAAGCTACAAGCATAAAGGTAAAGGTCTCATTGCTGAAGAACACGACTGGGCTAAATCTAAAGAATCAAGTTCTGATGAAGAAGAAGTTGCTAATCTCTGTCTCATGGCTGAGATTAAAGAAGAAGTGGAAGAACCAACTGAAACTTTTATGAGCTATATATCATCTCAGGTATCTATCTCTTCTAATCCCTCTCTACCTGAATTAGAGATAAGTCGCGCAGTTGATGTGCTGACGATTGATCTTTACAATGCTCTAAACGACAAATCTCTAGCTGAAAGCAAAAACAATGATTTAATTGAACAGCTGGAAAAATGCCATGAAAAGATCAAACAACTGACTCTTTTAGAGGAAAGTTTGAAAGATCAAGTTGTTGTAAATAAAATCATCAACATAGAACGCGAACAAGCCATCGTTGCTCTAAAAGCAGAAAAGGCTACTCTTGAAAAATGGTGTAACTCCTCAACAAAGATCACTGAGATAATAAACGCTCAAACTCCTGGCGGTGATAAAACCGGTCTTGGTTTTTGGAAACCACAGGATGAGCCTTAAGAAGACTGTTCCATGCTTAAGATTGGAACGTTTGTCACTTCTATCTATGATACTTCTTATAATCAGTTTTATCCTTCTTCTTCTAATTCTATCCATTCTTCGTCCTCAGAAGGCTTCCAAGAAAGCAAAGCTGAAAGTTCCCTCAAAACCTTCAGCGAATCAATCTTCTAGCTCTGTGATAGAACTCTTTGATCTCTTTCCTCCAAAGCTAAAGATTGATCTTAAGCCTAAGAGATCTGAAGAAACAAAAATTCTTCCCAGATCTCATGCTAAAAGCATTCTTGGACCTGGCCCCTCTCATCTTAAATTCTCAAAACCTCTCACTTCTGGTCCTAAAACCACTTTCAAATATAGAAAATGCTATCACTGTGGATTTACTGACCGTATTGTAAGCAAATGTCCAACTGCCACTAAAGTTGATAAATCAGCCAAAGTGAATATGAATGCCTCCAAGGCTGAGAAGGTCATCAAAGCTGAAAAATTGACCAAGGTGAAGATTACCACTGAAGCTGAATCTTCATCTGTTGTGAAGATTGCTGAACCTTCCATCTCCCCTAACCCCAAAGGACCCATTGAAAAGTGGGTACCAAACAAAGCTTAATCTTCCTTATGTGTGCAGGGATCAAAGGGCATCTGGTATCTCGATAGTGGATGTTCTCGTCATATGACTGGACAAAAAGACCTGCTCACTGAATACAAGGAAGAGAAAGGTCCCTCTGTGACCTTCGGTGGAAATGGAAAAAGATATACCCGAGGGTTTGGTGTCCTCAGCTATGGGACAACTACCTTCAGAAGAGTCGCTTATGTAGATGGACTGAAGCACAATCTTCTGAGCATCAGTCAGCTATGTGATAAAGACTATGAAGTTCGCTTTTCCAAGAAAGCATGTTCAGTGGTAAATGAGAAACGAAAACTTGCTCTCAGTGGTTATCGCAGAGAAAATGTCTATGTAATAGATTTGGACTCTTGTTAGTTCTCAGATTTATTGGATTCAAGATCATCAAATCTGAAGACTGGAATATGAAGTTAAAGCTGAAAAGCCACTCTCAATATAAGTCTAAAGTTAGTTTGTAATAAAATGTCAAACTTTGTTTTTAGTATTTTATTATTATTCCTAAATATCTAATTAATAGATATTTTAGGATATTTAGTTTAGATATTTTATTTTAGATATTAGGTGATATTATATATTAACATATCTCATTAATCTATCATCATCAAGATCGATCAAACACTGTTCATCAGAGAGAAAAGTGAGAGAGAGCTTCAACGAAAGTATCAACCTTGTAATCCATTGTTTTGTATTCAAACAGGTTGGTAATCTATCATATTTGTGTTTGTTATCATCTGGTAAAGATCGTGTTCAAATATAAGGGACCAACAATTGGTATCAGAGCTTAACCAGGTTAAAATCAAATATTTAGAACTCGACACTGTGTTCTTCATGTTAAAAATCATTTTCGAGTTTTAGAGTGTTATTGGTGTTGAAATCGATCAAGTTGTGATCGAATAGGGTTCTAGATCGAGTTGGTGTTGTTTAATTTCAGTATAGCACTTCAATTGATTCCCATTTGGGGATTTTAGTGTCAAACAGAACCCGACTACAAAGTCACTGTTCCATAGATCATTTCTTCAAAAAGTGTTTATTTTTGAAATCAAAGGCTTGTAAACTGTTCTATAAGTGTTAGTGGTCAATTTGTCAAATTTTGGGACTGCTAATAGAAGTCTAGATAGGTTAATTTGTGGATCAAAGTCGTTTTTCGAAGCTTCAGGGATGAACTCGCGAGAGTGCAAGATTTGCGCCAGTTCATAGTCTCTTTTGTGCCATCAGCTTCTCGCGCAAAGTTTCAATTCGCGCGACCTTCTTCTTGCGCAAGTCTCCATTTTGCGCCATCAACATCTCGCGCAAACTTCCAATTCGCGCGGCCAACTACTCGCGCAAAGCTCATTTCACGCGACCATTTTCTCGCGCAAACCTCTATTTTGCGCCATCCTCTTCTCGCGCAAAACTCCTCAAGGGTGACAAGTGATTTTTGCGCCAGCTACTATTAGCGCAAAGTCTGTTTTTGCGCCAACGTCTATTAGCGCAAAGTCTACTTTTGCGCCAACCACTATTAGCGCAAGTTGTCTTTTGCGCCACCTTCTTCTCGCGCAAATTTTTCTTTTGCGCCAGCCTCCTTTAGCGCAAATTGTGCTTTTGCTCCAGCTCCTGACTTGGTCTTTCTGAAAGGATGACATCAAGAGAAGCTCTAGCTATTGGAACTGACACAAAGCCAGCAGTACTCTTCAGGGGAGAGTATGAGCAGTGGAAAGATCGGTTCATGGACTTCATAGAAAGACATGATTTGGGTGCATTAATCAGGAAATCCTTAGAAGAAGGAGTTATGCCACCTGTTATGAAGACTCGTATGGTTGGGACTGAGGAAGAACCATTTCAACTTAGGTTTGATGAACTCGATGGTGAAGACCTAAAGATAGCAAAAGCTGATAGATTAGCAAAGTGTTTCATTCTTCAAGGCATTACTAATGAAACATATGTGAAGATTGACAACTACAAAGCTACAGGCAAACAGATGTGGGATCAACTGGAGAAAATGATGCTTGGTTCAAAAGTTGGAAACCAGCTCAAAATATCCAACTGCCTCAACAACTATGAAGAATTCAAAGGCAGAGTTGGAGAATCTCTAGAAGAAATATATGAAAGGTTTGTGACCTTGCTGAATGAGTTGAGCAAGAACAAGGTCAATAAAACACAAATAGAAGTGAATGTCAAATTCCTAAGCATCCTTCAGCCTGAATGGAAAAGGTTTACAAGACAGATGAAGCAAATAAAAGATCTGAACGATATTCCTCTTTATGAGGTATATGAAACCCTCAAGCAGAATTAGGAAGAGGTGGATGAGATCATGGATGAAAAGAGAAAGGATGAGAAGACAGTTGATGATTCAATTGCTCTTGTTGTAAAGAAGAAGAAGAAGAAGAAGAAGAAGAAGAAGAAGATTGTGTATGAATCAGATGAGGTTGAAAGTGAAGCGAACTCTGACTCTGACGACTGTGAAAAACTAGAGCATGCTATGCTTATGTTGACTAAGGCTTTTCAAAAGAAGTTCTACAAAAAAGCCTAGCTCGAACAGTCAGAGGTATTCATCTGGTCTAAGCAACTATGTTCACAAGGAGATATTTGAAGGAAAGAGGTTAGAGGAAAGGAAGCCAGAAGAGAAAAGGTATAAAGCTGAAGAGACCAATCAGGAAGAACCTCTAAAGTGCTACAACTGTGGTAGACTTGGACATTTTGCCAAAGACTGCCGAAGACCCAAAGTCCGGAACTCCGACTACTACAAGAACAAAATGCTTCTAGCCAAGCAGAAGGAAGCTGGAAAGGCATTAATGGCAGAAGATGAGTTATGGCTAGATCAGTCAGATCAAGAAGATGAAAATGAAGAGAAGGAAGAGACATCACATCTATGCTTCATGGGCAAGTTGGAAATAAAAGCTGAAGCTGATTCGGATGAAGATGAGAACGAAGAGGTATGTGATTTAACTGAATCAGAATTCTTAACTCAAATGCATGCAATGATGATAAAACTCCAAGAATTAGAGTCGAAACTCAAGCGTGAAACGGGTGTTATTACTGACAAAGACCAGTCAATACAGAAACATAGCAATAACCTCGCTGAGAAGAAAGTATTGATTGAGATTTTACATAAAAACATTGACACCAACGCAAAAGAAAAGACCATAATTCTTAAGGAGATTGCTGAAACAAATTCTAAATTGAGAAAAATTGAGTTTGATTTCAAAGAGCTTACGAGAATGTATTCTTCTCGTTCCGAAGAAAACAAATCTTTACTTGCAAAATTACATGCTTTAGAAGTGAAGTTATACTCATTGGGTCAAACTGAACAAACCATTCATCTAAACAAACCCAAAGATAATAAAGAAAGTTGGGGAATTGGTTATGAGAATCCTAACTACCTTAAAAAGGGTATATCTGAAGTGCCATCACTTTGTGATTTTACATTCTTAAGACTTTCTCATCGATTCCCTGAACTTAAAGTTTTCTGAAATGGACTGTCTAAAGAGGATGAAGCCAAGGAAACAGAAAAACGAAAGATCAAATCCAAATTTCAACTTCCATTTTGTTGGTCCCAAATCAGATGACCCAACACATTTCTTTATGGGAAGTTGAATCAAAGTTATGATATTGTTCAATCAAAATCTCTTTCAAATGACTTTTTGAGAGTTATTCTATAAAAGAAATGGAGGCGAAGCCTATTGAAGGTAAACTTTACGTCCCTCCTCTCATTTTGGAAAGTAAAATTTCTGAACTTGAGAACTCTTTAGCAGATGGAAGACTTTTGATTGATGTTGAACAACAAGTGTTTTCAACTGTGCTTAAGAATACTGAACTTTCTAAATCAACTAAGGCTTTAAAAACTGATGATATGTTTGGTTTAACTGAAGGAGGGTTTGTGTTCTAAACTCTAATGGTGTTTTAGATGATTGTATTGATCAATTTGATTTTAGTGCCAAACTTCCTAATCATTCATCTTTTGTTGTGAATTCCTTTGGATTATCCAGTATGTATAAGAAACGTAAATCATCAACGAATTTTGATGAATCGGTCTCTGTGAAAGGTAAGAAGAAATCTCAGCATTCACAGAAACCGATCACTACTGGTAAGCCAAAGAAGAAGCATTCATTTGATTCTCTCAATCCTAACTCAAAAGTTTCAAATGTTTCAGATTTGAGGAAGAAAAGGCTAGGATTTAAATCTAAGTGGCAACCAAAACAAGAGATTGACGAGACTGTTCTTTCTAGTGTTGATTGTAATAAGACTACGACTAGTAAAGATGTTTTGATTGTGAATATTGTTGTTTCTAAACCTAATCTTGTTGTTTCTAGCAAGAAATATTCTATGAAGCAATTATTCTAGTTACGCCTGTCTGCTAGAAAGTTTTCAAATTATGATAGACATGATTATGCTTCTTGTCAAGATTCTGATATTTGGTATGGCACATATCATGTACACTCTCAGCATACTAATCCTTCATTTGATTCTCAAAAGCAAAGAGGAGCCAAATTTCAATGGGTGCCAAACTCATGTACTATCACTGTAGGACCCATTTACAAGTGGGTACCTAAATCTCTTGTTTCGTAATTTCTCTTGTGCAGACCCGTCATATGTGGTACTTGAATAGCGGGTGTTCCAAGCATATGACCGGACAGAAAGGTATGTTGACCAACTATACAGAGAAATACTGCAGAACAGTTCGATTTGGTAATGATCAGTTTTCACCAATTCTGGGGTATGGTGATATGGTACACGACAAAGTCACGATTAAGAAGGTGAGCTATGTTGAAGGCTTAGGACACAACCTTTTCAGTATAGGCCAGTTCTGTGACAAAGGCGTAGAGGTAAATTTCAAGGCCAAGAGGTGTTCTGTTCGCACTGAAGATGGCAAGGAACTCTTGGTAGTCACTCGAAAGTCCGACCTCTACACAATCAATTTGTCAAACGTCCAGACTGAAAAACAGGTGTGTCTACTCTCAAAAGCCTTGATGCAACAAAACTAGTTATGATATCGACGACTATCTCACCTCAATTTTTGGTACATCAATAAACTGGTCAGTGGAAAGTTAGTGAACGGACTTCCTGAGCTAAAGTATGTCAAAGAACATCTGTGTGCAGCGTGCGAAAAAGGTAAGATGAAGAGAGCTCCGCACAAACCAAAGCCTGAACCGAGTACCAGCTCTCCATTAGAGTTGTTGCATATGGATCTCTGTGGTCCGATGCAAACGCAAAGCTTAGGCGGAAAGAAGTACATATTAGTTATCGTGGACAATTATTAGCGATACATGTGGGTCAAATTTCTACATTCAAAAGATGAGACGCCTGATGTACTGATCGCATTTATGAAGACGACCCAGGTGAATTTACAGAAACCAGTCAAGCTTCTCAGAACTGACAACGACACAAAGTTTAAGAACAAAACAGTTGCATAATATCTCGAATCGGTCGGGATTTCACATCAATAATCTGCTGCACGTACGCCTCAACAAAATGGAGTAGTCGAAAGGCGAAATCGTACGCTAGTCGAGGCTGCTCGAACTATGCTAAGCCAATCCGACTTACCTCTATATCTATGGGCCGAAGCTGTATCGACTACGTGTTACACTCATAATCGTTCCATGATACACCGCAGATTTAAGAAGACTCTGTATTTGTTAATCAACAACTGAACACCGACAATCAAATATTTTCATATATTTGGGTGTAAGTGTTATGTTCTAAACGACAGAGAGAGTCTGAACAAGTTCAGTGCTAAAGCGGATGAAGACATCTTTATTGGTTATTCATCTACATCTACTGGATACCGTGTATACTTGAAGAAGTCAAAGAACGTTGTTAAAAGCGTCAACGTTACATTTGATGAAGAGATGGCTTCTAAACACGTATGTTCAGAACCCGTGATAACAGAAATACTAGCTTATGGGAAAATCAGTCCAGAACCTGTGTCTCAAGCTATCAAATCAGATGGGGCATCAACGTCTACTAATCATTTATCTGATTTAAATTTATTATTTGAACTATTTTATGATGAATTTCTTGGATCTAAAATAACTAAATCTGTTGTGGTTGACAGGATAGAAGACTCAATGACTACTCATCCAACCATTTCAAATATCTCTACGGAATCGGAATCCACGATTCAACAAGAAGTTCAAGTTCAAATACCTACTCCGACAGTTGAAGCTGTGATCAATAATGAAGAGACAGAAGTTGCTGAACAAGTTGTACCTACTGAGACTTCTGCACCTACTACTTCAACTGAACCCCCCATTACTACTGAACAGTCAGAAGAAGATAACAGTGGACTCATATATGATGATATTGATCTATCTACATATAATCCACTCCCTCATGAACACAAATGGACCAAAGCGCACCCGATAATTCAAATCATTGGAGATCCAACAAAACCGGTGCAAACTAGGTCTGCTTCTATGAATATGTGTATGCATGAATCCTTTCTGAGCAAGATTGAGCCTACTCACGTATCTGAGGCCATTGCTGATTCCGATTGGGTGACTGCAATGCATGAAGAGCTGAATCAGTTTGAAGCACTTAAAGTTTGGAGACTCGTACCCAAACCTCAAGGTAAAACCATAATTGGTACGAAATAGGTTTTCAAAATCAAGAAAGATGAAGATGGTACTCTTAATAGAAATAAAGCAAGACTTGTTGCCAAAGGATATTGGCAAGAGGAAGGAATATATTACAACGAGACTTATGCTCCAGTGGCGCGTTTAGAGGAAATTCGGATGTTTCTAGCCTACGCAGCCCACAAGAACTTCACGGTCTTTCAAATGGACGTGAAGACAACATTTCTGAATGGCATTCTCAAGGAGGAAGTCTACGTCTCGCAGCCAGAAGGCTTTGTCAATCAATAGAAACCAAATCATGTATACGTTCTCGACAAAGCTCTTTATGGACTGAAACAAGATCCTCGTGCCTAGTATGATGTCTTATCTAAGTTTTTGGTCAAGTCAGGTTTTACAAAAGTTACAGTCGATATCACTTTATTCCTTAAACGGGAGAAAGCCGATATCATTCTAATTCAAATATATGTGGATGATATTATTTTTGGTTCTACAAATCCTAAATACTGTAAGAATTTTTCAAACCTTATGGTGTCACGTTTTTAGATGAATATGATGGGAGAGATGAATTTCTTTCTCGGATTACAAGTCAAGCAATTTTCATCGGGGATTTTCATCAATCAATCTAAATACATTCTTGATATTCTTCGGAAGTTCAAAATGGAAAATTGTAAACCGATTGGTACCCCAATGGCACCTGGTACTAAGATTGGCACCGATCCTTTGGGAAAGGCTGTTGATGTTACGACTTATAGAGGGATGATAGGTTCTTTGACGTATCTCACTTCAAGTAGGCCGGGTATAATTTTTCTACATGTTTATGTGCTAGATATCAAGCTAATCCTAAAGAATCCCATGTGTCTGCAGTTAAGCGCATTTTTAGGTATCTGAAGGGCACTGCAGATCTTAGTCTGTGGTATTCTAAAGATACTAGCTTTTAACTAACAGTATATACAGACGCATATCATGCTGGTTGCATGCTAGACAGGAAGTGCACGTCAGGTCATATACAGTTCCTCGGTGATAAACTCATCAGTTGGGCATCAAAGAAGCAATTATGTGTCTCAACTTCAACGGCCGAAGCAGAATATGTAGCTGCTGCTAGCTGCTGTTCTCAAGTCTTGTGGATGAGAACGCAACTGCGAGACTACGGTTTTCACTTCAACAAAATACCGATCTACTGTGACTCGAAGAGCGCTATAGCGATAACAACTAATCCTGTTCAGCATACAAAGACCAAACACATCGATGTCAAGTATCATTTTATAAAAGATAATGTCGAAAAAGGAACAATTGAACTTTTGTTCGTAAAAACTGATTATCAGCTTGCAGATTTTTTTACCAAATCCTTGGAAGAAAAGAGATTCAATTTTCTTGTCTCTAAGCTTGGTATGCTAAATCCTAAGACATAATCAGTGGTTACCTATTAAAGTTTCTTATTGTAAATTTCTCATCATTTCTTTATCTTCATGTCCGCAAGATATCTACAACTTAAAAGTGTGTTCATAATCTTAGGGGGAGTGTGAGAAGAAACTCCATAGATGATCATTGTTATTTTGAAGGGGAGCTTATATAATTTCTGCATTTACCTTTTATGTCAAATTTTTGTAATGCATGATTTTAGGGGGAGCTCTAAAAGTCAAAGGAGTATGGATATGACTTCTGATTATTTCTAATCAAAACTCGTACTTTCATTGTTTTACTGCTTTTTGTCTTTTTAATTTAAGTGAATAAATTTGCTTTGACTATGACTTAAGACCTTTGCAGTTTGAGAGATGCTTACAAGATCATATCTTTATGACTTTAAGCTTGACTTCATGAGATGTAAGATTGCACTCAAAAGGTATAATTCCTTATATTCGTGTCATATATGGTTGAAAGGTGGACATCTTTCAATCATAGAAAAAATTGTTCTTAAATGTTCAAACCACTTCCCGAATCTCAAAACGATTTCATGAATTGGAAGTGTGATTTTAAATGTTTTCAAGATCTACTTTGTGATTTAACTGATATAGTTAAACCATTTTGAGCAACACATACTTTCTAGGAAAATAGGATTTCATTGTGCTAGGACTTAACACAATTTCTACGGATACACGTTAACCAGTGTTTCCTACCCAAGAGGTTAATCCATAGTGATTGAGTGTGAGGAGTCAAAAGAAATGAATGTGGATTGTGTGATGAGGTATACAGAAAAGGAGAGTTTGGTTAGAGTAAGCTTAATGTTTAAAAGAAAGAGGGTGTGAGAACATAGTTAAAAAGAATATCAGAACTTTGCACCAACTTTTTCTGAGTCGGGCAGCCACAATTCTAATGTTTCACAACTCTTTGGTGAACATTATTGAAATAGGCAACTAGCCCATGCCAACTCTTGATCCAACCTCACCAGCCACTCATTTTTTTCTTAACAGGAAAGTGTTTCACATTTTCAAAGGGGAAGCACCACATTTTCTATCTGATTTTCATTTGGAGAATCTGGATATTGAAAAGAAGGAAGTCTGCCCCACCTTCGCACTTCAATCATGCACATTGAGTCTGTGTTTAACTTACTGGTTTACACAATTTTGAGCCTATAAGTAATAATCCGTGCTTAATTCTTTCAATCACATGCACAAACACACAAGGAATTTGTTTCTTTGTCATAACGTTCATACAAATTGCCTTTGTGGTGTTTCGATGATTGAATGGAAGCCCTGGGGGAGAGAACATCAAAAAGCTCCTTTCCATTGTGTATTCGTTACACACAGAGACTTAGTATTACTGACAGGCATGTTAACTGATTCATTTGTTGATTCAGGTGTTACACAATTATTTTGTCTAGATTTGCAAAGATCTGGATGAATATCTTTTGAATTAACGGATCAGAAGCTCCTGATGAAATACATTTCTTGCTAAATGTTTTGATGAATTCGTTGCTTTTTTATCAAAAAGGGGGAGAAGAGCCAACCAAGAAATGTGAAAGATCAAAAGTTTAGAGAATTCTTCAAACTATTTTGAAGAAATGGGAGAAGAGCTAACCAAGAAATGGGAGAGATCAAAGTATTCTGAAGACATGCTGATTTGAGAGAAATTTTCTTTGAAGATACTTTGCTAAAGCATTCTGAACTAAAACTGGAGATTATTACATATCGAAGACAAAGAAGGAGATTGCATCTTCTAAGCTGAAAGAGAAGACTGAATTGCTAAATCATTTTAGTAATGATCTTGATCCAAAGGGGGAGATTGTTAGATCTCAGATTTATTGGATTCAAGATCATCCAATCTGAAGACTGGAATCTGAAGCTAAAGCTGAAAAGCCACTCTCAATATAAGTCTAAAGTTAGTTTGTAATAAAATGTCAAAGTTTGTTTTTAGTATTTTATTATCATTCCTAAATATCTAATTAATAGATATTTTATTTTAGATATTAGGTGATATGAGATATTAACATATCTCATTAATCTATCATCATCAAGATCGATCAAACACTGTTCATCAGAGAGAAAAGTGAGAGAGAGCTTCAACGAAAGGATTAACCTTGTAATCCATTGTTTTGTATTCAAACAGGTTGGTAATCTATCATATTTGTGTTTGTTATCATTTTGTAAATATCGTGTTCAAATATAAGGGACCGACAACTCTACTATCACTGAAAACGTATGTTTTGTCTCTAAAGTCTCTTCTGATGTCAACTGGCTATGGTACAAAAGGCTCTCTCATCTAAATTTCAAAACCCTGAATTCTCTCTATTCTAAGGAACTGGTTTCTGGTCTTCCTCAGCACTCATATGGTAAAGAATCTCTTTGCTCAGCATGTGAAAAAGGAAAACAGACAAAAGCTAGTTTCAAGTCTAAACAAGTTTCCTCAGTGACAAGTCCTCTTCAGCTCTTACATATGGATCTGTTTGGCCCTGTCAACATCCAATAAATAACTGGAAAGATATATACGCTTGTCATTGTAGATGAATACTCTCGCTACACTTGGGTTATCTTTCTTCGCTGCAAAAGTGATACTCCAGAAGAACTAATATCCTTTGTTAAAAAGATGGAAATGCTAAATAATCTCACTGTTCGTTCAATAAGAAGTGATCATGGAACTGAATTCAAAAAACAGTTCTCCGAACATTTTCTTTGAGAACAAGGGAATCTCTCATAAATTCTGTTCAGTGAGAACACCTCAGCAAAACAGAGTCGCTGAAAGAAGAAACATAACGATCATTGAAGCTGCTAGATCAATGCTCAGCGATTCTCACCTCCTTACTCAATTTTGGGATGAAGCTGTAAACACTTCATGTTTTACTCAAAACAGATCGCTGATAGTTAAGCGAATTGGAAAGACATCTTATGAACTCATTCATGGAAGAAAACCTTCTATCATCTTTCTTCTTATCTTTGGTTGTCAGTGCTTTATTTTAAACAACAAATATCAGCTTGGAAAGTTCGACCCAAAAGCTGATGATGGAATATTTCTAGGATATTCCTCCATCTCCAAAGCCTACAGAGTTTTCAACAAGAGAAGAAAATCTGTGGAAGAAACAATTCATGTTACTTTTGATGAAACTCGCTCAACGAACTCTAAACCAATCGCTGACAATGAAGAGTTAAATCCTTGGATGTTTTCACATTACATAGAAATAGAACCTTTCTTCTCAAACCATCAACATTCAAATCCTTCAGTTGTTGATGATGATCCAAACATCATACCTCCTAATGTTGAATCCAACTCATGGATCTCAGCAGATTCTCTAAACATCTTACTTCCATCAGATCCATCTTCGTCTGAACACCTCTCAGAAAATAATGGTTTGTCTGACACTCAACAGTTAATAGCTGATGAGCCTCAAGCTTCCACATCAGTGAACATTCCCATTGTTGATCCAACCTCTGAAATGAGCGATCATGCTCCTGCTCAACGATGGACCAGAGATCACCCTATAGATCAAATTCTTGGTGATGCCAATGCAGGTATTCAGACACGACGAAGTTCAGGTAATATATGTGTCTTTGTTAACTTTATTTCCTTAATAGAGCCAAAGAAGGTTGATGATGCCCTCAAAGATCCAAACTGGGTCAGCTCTATGCAAGAAGAGCTGACTGAGTTTTCTCGCAACAAAGTTTAGAATCTTGTTCTTAGACCATCTGACAAAACTGTTATAGGCACCAAATGGTTGTTTAGAAACAAGTTAGATGTACATGGAACTGTAACTCGAAACAAGGCTCGACTTGTTGCTCAGGGATACAAACAAGAGGAAGGCATAGACTATGATGAAACCTTTGCCCCTATGGCTAGGCTCGAAAATTCGACTATTCTTAGCCTATGCAGTTTATAAAGATTTCATTGTTTATCAAATGGATGTTAAATCAGCGTTCCTAAATGAAAAACTGAATGAAGAAGTCTATGTAGAACAACCTCCAGGGTTCTATGAACCTAAGTATCCAAATTATGTTTATAAATTGGATAAGACTCTCTATGGTCTCAAACAAGCCCCTCGTGCTTGGTATGACACTCTCTCATCTTTTCTTATCTTTGCAAACTCTGAATGTGGCAAAATTGTTAATACATTAATTTTCAGAAAGATAGAAAGTCATATTATTCTTGTACAAATATATGTCGATGACATCATATTTGGTTCTACTAACCCATCTCTGTGTATTCGCTTCGTTGAGAGAATGAAGAAAGAATACAAAATGAGTATGATGGGTGAGCTGACATATTTTCTTGGCCTTCAGATCAAACAATCTGACAAAGGTACTTTTCTCATCCAAGGTAAGTATGTTAAAGATTTGCTGAAGAAGTTTGATCTAACACAAACTTCAGCGATGAAAACCCCTATGGCACCTCCTCTAACACTTAACAAAGACCCATCTGGAAAACCTGTTAATGTCACTACCTATAGAGGAATGATAGGCTCCCTGCTATATCTTACAGCGAGCCGACCTGACATTATGTACTCTACTTGTTTATGTGCATGCTATCAATCTGAACCCAAGAAATCCCATCTGATCACTATTAAGCGAATTTTCAGATATCTGAAAGGGACTCCTAACCTCGGTCTTTGGTATCCCAAAGACTCAGGGTTCGATCTAATTGGATATTCCGATAGTGATTTTGCAGGTTGTAAACTCGATAGAAAGAGCGCCACTGGTGGATGTCAACTCCTAGGTGGAAAGCTGGTAAGTTGGACGAGCAAAAAGCTAAATTCAGTGTCCACTTCCACAGCTGAAGCTGAATACGTAGCCGCTGCAAGTTGTTGTGCTCAGGTCTTATGGATGAGAAATCAATTATTAGACTATGACTTTCAGCTATCAAAAATTCCAATCTATTGCGACAGCACTAGTGCTATCGCTATAGCAAATAATCCAGTGCTACATTCAAAGACGAAACACATATAGATCAGATATCATTTTATCAAAGATCATGTATTGAATGGTGATATTGAACTTCACTTTATCCCCACTGACTATCAACTAGCTGATTTATTCACCAAACTTGTTGATGAGACAAGATTCAACTTTCTCATCAGTGAGCTTGGAATGCTGAATCTCGAAGAATAAATCTTCAGCGTTCAAGCATTATAAGCTCCCCTTTATCATTCAATCTCTGATTAAAACTCCGACTCTCAGGTATGTTTTCTTACTCCTAATCACTGAATCTTCAGTCAGTAAGACGTTTTAAACAATAAAACTTTGATCACTAAAGTTTTCTTCAAATGATTAAAAGCTTTTTGAGAAACAAAATCTATCACTGATTTTTCTCTTTAGTGATCCTTTTAAAATAAAAATCAATATCTGAATTTTTATCAAGGATTCTTTCAAAGGAAAACCTATCTCTGACTTTTCTTCAGTGATAATTTCAAAAAGGATAAATGAAACATTTTTCTCTCTCCTATGACGTCATTTGAACCGACAATCCACGACATGCCTTTTTCTGACACGTTCGTCCGTTGCTCTTCTATCCAATCAACTTCGTGGGACGTGTCCATGTCATGATGAACATTTTTTTCCCGCCTCTCTCTCTCTCTCTCCTACTCTCAAACGTATAAAAAGAACGTTCTTCCATTCTTATCATTTTACGCTTTCTGGAAATCCTCTTGAGCAAAAAATTCTCTCTCAAGCATTCTATCTCAGGCAATTTCAAGCATCTGCATCATCCTCATTCAAGATCAACAGGTTACTTTGATCTTATTCCTATTTCAATCTTGTTAATAAACTCCATTTATGTTCCATCATTATGGGTTTTCTATGAGATTTTTTATCCTATAAAACCATTTTTTTTTATTTTATTCTTCCAAAATCTTTGGTTTTCTTACTCTTCTTCAAAATTTTCCATTAAGAACACTGTTTTTATTCTTCAAATATGTTGGTTTTTCTTTGTTTCTTTCCTCAAATAGAAACTGGTAAAACCTTCATTATTTTTAGACTAAACTTTTCTTCTACTCTTCTTTATTTCCATATTCAGAAATGGCACAATCCGCTCTTGTTGCTTCCAAGAACGTCAAGTTCGCCATCACTGACTCTGAAGTCCCCAAGAACAACCACCTTGGACGATTAGACTTCGATGGAATCAAATACCCACACCTTGTGGATGCTGCTAAATTCCTCAAGCAGTCCTGCATTGCTTACGCTCTAACTGTGGATCCTAAGCCCTCCAAAACTCTACTCCAACAGTTTTGGTTCACATCTGAAGAATCCACAATCACCAACAAGAAAGGTGACAAGGTTCCTGTCATTTCCTTCTGCACTGACCTAGGAAAAGGAATGATAACCGCTTTCATCTTGAGAAAGGCTCTCAGGTTTCCTGACAAACCCAAAAGTGGGTTTGAAACTCTGCCTACTGACGCTGAACTCATCTAGTTTCTGGATGATATGAAGAGTACTGCTGGGACAACAAGACCCGCTCCACAATCCCCAACAAGAAGCTGACTCTCATCAAGAAGGCAAACATGCCTTCCCAACTAAACTTTATCTTTTCTCACTTCATTCAGTGCATGAGTGGGAAAAGTGGTTCCCTTCATCAGGCCAGCAAGGTACAACTCTAGATGGCCTACTCAGTGATTGTTGGCAAAAACTTTAACTTTGCCACCGTTATCTTTGATGATCTAAGGTCAAAGATAGAGAAGACGGAGAGGGATCCCAAGATCCCATATGTACGGTTCATCTATGCATATCTGAAGTTTCTCTACGCCAACTCATACCCCACTACTCCTGATGGCTCCTTCGCCAAAGTGGGTCAGCGTTCCCTAGAGGTCAAACCGCTGGACAACGAGGTAAGTATCTCTACCCTACGCTCTCGCCTCTCTCTCCCTTCTTCTACTTCAGCGGCCATGCAGGAGGTTTCTTCTTCTGCTATCCGTGCCACTACCACTGTTTCAAAACGCCCATCAACTAGTTCCTTTGGTCCTTCGAAAATGGCCAAAGTGACTAAGGAGACAAGCGCCACTAGTTCAAGGCCCGAGGAAGTTTCTCAACAAACTTCCTTAGATGATTTTGTTGGTCTCTCCTCTACATCCGCAGCTGTGATAACATCAACTGTGCCAGCGATCTCGGTCGCTATCACAACAATAGTGACTCAACCTGAAATCTCAGTTTTTCAATCAACTGAGGTACCTTCTAAACCCCAAACTTCTTCTATCCCTGTTACTAGTCCTCATATTTCATTGGTCTCTAACCTTCCATCTATTTCTACACAGCCACAACTTGGACCCATAGGACCTGATCATCAAACTTTTGAAGAATCTATGCAATTCTACAAGTTGTTTGATAACTCAGGTACTCCTATAATCCCAAACACTGCTCCCATCACCCCATCTAAGCCTGTTACTCAAAAGATAACTTTTCTTTCAGGTCCTAGTTTGGCAACAGTTTGAGTGAAAAGGTGGTTTCTCTCACCACCGCCATCAACGGAACTACCAGCGCGGTCAATACCGCTGGTGAAGAGCTGAAGACTTTGACAGCTACCTGCTCCACCAAAGTTGAAGCCTCTCAAATCTCCACTCTTCAAGCATATATTATGAAAGTAAAGGAGGATACTCAGCGGCAGATGCACCAGCTCTTCTTCAGCAAGTCCTTGACAAGCTGAATGCACCAGCTCCGACTCATTCCCCGTCCTTCACATCGGACGATCGGACCCAACTGAACATAGTTGTTGAATTCATTCATCAGGCTACTTCAGATCTCCCTGTGATTGAAGGACGCCTGGATAGTCTGGAGGCTGAAGTCTGAAAGTTGGCCTCTGCAAAACCTTCCTCTCCAACCAAAGATCTCTCTCTCAATGATAATGACAAAGAGGGGGAGAAAGCAGTTGGAAAAAAAGAGCCTTAATGTCATAATCAAGATTTACTTTCTCTCTCTACTCTCTCTGTCTGCAATAAACATTGTTAGATCTTGAGTGAGAGTGATTGAATTGCTTGATTGAATCTGGAGAATACAGTTTCAATTGGTATCAGAGCCGTACCAAACTGTTTCAAAGAGATTTGAACAAAAAATTGAATTAATTTTCTGAAAAATTCAAGAAATTTTCAAGAACACAGAGACGGTCACTGTTGAAAATTTTCTGGATTGATTGTGAAAATGGTTCACATGATTCATATTGTTTTATTAATTTGTTCTTGAAATTCACATATTAATATGAAACAAGGTTGAATTGAATTGTTGGATTTTTTGAAAAATTTCAAGAACATACAGACGTTCTTGGTTATTCACTGATAGATCGAATTTCCACTCATTAGTTGTGATTAGATTGTAAAACTGATTCCATTGGACTCGTTTGATGTTGTAGAATCACTTTCGTTCACACAATCTCACAAATCAACCACAAACTGAGAATTCAGAATGCACCCTTTATCAAACAGATTCAGGAGTTGAAATTTAATTTGTCAAACTCTGATAAAACTACTGACTGTATAAAGTGTACTAATATTGTTAAATCTAATTCTGCATGTATCATCAGTGCAAAAGAGAAGGAGATAAAAGAGAAAGAGAATGAGATTAAAGAAAGAGAGGAACTCATTGTTTTAAAAGAAAAAACAATTGTCACATGTGAAAACGAATTAAAATTGAAAGGGAGAAAGATTGAATATCTCAAAAGCCAACTGAAAACAATTGAACGAGAATCATCAGATTTCCATGCTGAATCAGTTGAGCTTCAACAAAAGTTTTCGGCTTTTGAAGACAAAATATCTGCGTTGGAAGCCAAGAATGTTGAATTACTGAAAAGCATTCAAGCAGATAAAGAAAAATCAAATCTGGAGAAAACTTCAACTCAACAGATATCTGAATATTCAAAGAAAACACTCCAAAAGAAAAAGGATTTAAAGCTTAGATGTATGAAACTTTCTAAACAATGTCAGAATTCGAAAAGATAATAATCACTGAAAGAGACACTTTTGCGAAAGAAAGACAAGTTCTTGAAGCTAAAATAACTGAATTTCCCACACAGATTGCTACTTTACAAGATTTGCTTAAAAAAGAAAGACAAATTTTCAAAGAAAACAAAAAGTCTTATGAGCTTGAAAAGAAAAACGCGGAAAAGAGAAATTCTGGGATTTTCAAGGATATTTCAGAGAAGACCAAGAACATGGAAAAGAATTTTGAGCACGAACGCTCACATTTTGAATCTGAAATATCTAAGCTCACATCCAAAATAACTGCTGTGTCATCAAATTATCCTAAAGAACAGAAGGCCAAATCTGATTTGAAACAAAAGTTTGACACACTTTCAGATGAAAGAAACATTTTGACTAAAAAGATAAATGACTTAGAAACTGCAAACGTTGATCTGTCAGAAAAGATTACAGCTGATGTGATTGATCAATCACCTATTGATAATTCAACAGAATCAGTTTGTTCTTTCAAAATAGCTTCAAGTTCTATTCCTGATAAAAATGTTTTAAAAAAGAAAAGTGTCAAACCAATCATTGTCAAATCAAGTCAGATCAGACCATCAAATCTGTTTTATGATAAATCTGTTGATAGTTCACCAAATTTTTATATAAAATCTCTTGGAAAGCAATCTAAGAAAAATCAGATGGTCTGGAGAGTGAAGAGTTCTTTAGATGATGAGAAGAAGAAAGACAAAGCATCAACATCCACAACTAATGCAAAAAAGAACAGAGCGCATAAAGGTAAATCTTTTGTTTATCCTGATATGTTTTACTCAACCAATCACTTGATCAGGGTTGCTCAGAAGAAAATATGTTGTTCTTACTGTGGAGCACATGACTTTGTGAGTAAATTTTTTGTTAATTACTTGTATGGTTCATATTATGTTTACCCCACAAGAACTGCAACTAACTCATCAGGACCCAAATACTAGTGGGTACTAAAAGCTAAAATTGTGTTGCAGGCACCCAAAGTTTAAGGGGGAGCATGATGATTGACTTCTAGATAAAACAGTCTAGGACTCGTTCTTCAAAGTTTAAAGAACATAGGCTTTTGAACACAACATTTCAAAACCCGGACCTTAAAGTCAAAGAGTTTTGGCTTTTGAACAAAACAGTTCAAAACCCGAACTTTAATGTTAAATGACTACGACTTCTAAGTACTACATCTTAGGACTCGGTCTTTAATGTTTAAAGATATAGATATTTTGCAAATATCCAGGGGGAGCTTAAAAGAAAACAAATCATGATTAACTGATTTGAGGGGGAGCTTAAAGGTATATATCTTCTGATCTTAATCTCTGATTGTTTGAAAGAAGAACAACTTTCGAACATGAAAAACGGTTTCTGAAATGTTCAAACCAGTTCTGATTCTAAAAAAAGATTTCATGAATTAAGAAGTGTGACTTTAAATGTTTTTAATTGTTGAACTTTAATGTTTAACTGACCGTGTGTTTCAAAAGATCAATACTTGCGTATTATCTTGTTTATATATTGTAAAGTATTCATACACACCGGTTCAATCTTTCATTTGAATCTGTTATTACCATGTATCTATATGAACAAATTTTCGATGGTAATACTCCCGTTTGCTTTCAAATGTTGTTGAGCATCAATCATAATTTCTAATCTTGTGCATTCATTGCAAAATTGTTTATATTCGTTCATATAAACAAAATATCCAGTTCTTTGATACCCTAACCATTTCAGTTGATCTGATTGATACATTGTCAGATTCTCAAAACAATTCTCTTGATTTCATTTCATTCATTCAATATCCTTATTTTGAGAGATCTTCATTGTTCAAATGCTCAAATTTCATTCATATTTTAAATGAGCATACATTCTGACACTGTTATCATTTTGTGCTTAATTGTTCAAGTTAAATTGTTGAGCAACCATTCTTTTAAGGATTTACATGGGATTCATGTGTGAGCTTAAATAGAACTTCCATGGATTCACGTTAACTTGTGTTTCCTACCCCGGAAGTTATCCTCGAGTGATTGAGGGGTGAGAGGTCAAAATCAAAGAGTGGGGGAGATAACTCATCTGGTTGAGTTTTTCTCATTGTGTGGAGCGGTAAAATGTAAATGAGAGTTTGGTTAGAAGTGAGCTTTAATGTTCAAAAGAAAGAGGGTGTGAGAACAGAGTTAAAAGAATATCAAAACTCTGCACCAACCACTTTCTGAGTCGGGCAGCCACATCTACTGATTGGTTCACATTCTTTGGTGACCATCATTGAAACAGGCAGTGAGCCTATGCCAACTCTTGCAATTACCCCACCAGCCACTCATTTCTTTCCCGATAAAGAAATGTTTCATTTTCTTTGGGGACGCAACACATATACTATCTGATCTTCACTCGGAATATTTAGATATTAAAAAAGAAGGAAAGTTGCCCCACCTTCGCACCTCTTTCATGCACATTGAGTCCGTGTAATACCTGTTCCTGTCTCAACAGTTTACACAATTTGAGCCTTATGAAACACAATCATTGTGCTAAATTATTTCATACACAAGCACGAGCACACAAAAAATTTGTTTTTCTGTTAGAACATTCATAGATAAACCTTGTGTTTTTCAATGATTGAATGGAAGTCCTGGGGAGTCATCATCAAACCAGCTCCTTAAATTGTTAATTCGTTGTACACAGTAACTCTGTGTTACTGACAGGCACTCCTAACTGTTTCATTTGTTGAATCAGGGTTACCAAGTTCATTATATCTGAATTTGAAAAGATTCGGGTATATACAGTTCATGATTCAGATACTCAGATCAAAGGATGGAAAATGTCAAATTCTCATAAAGGAGGAGATTGTTACATTGAATACAAAGGGGGATGATCAAAGAGAATGTTGAAATTGAAGAGTTTTGATGATCATGGTGCTCACAATCATTGAAAAGGGGGAGATATCTACAAAGATCAATTTCAAAGACAAATGGTGAAGATAATCCTGAAGAGATAATTCTGAAAGTTCAAGACAATTCAGATGCTTACTATGTTTGTTTTAGAGACATATTCTGAAGATGATTCGAGAAAGTTTGTTTTTCGGAAGACTGATCAGAGTTTACAGAAATGAAGATACAGTTTTCAAAGATCCCTCGAAGTTCTAAAGATTTTCAAAGGTTTCAAAGCTTTATTGAAGACTTGTTGACTTTCCAAAGATACAAAGTGCAAAAGACTTTTCAAGATTCTTCAAAGACTAAAAGACTGAAGATTCAATGTCAAAGACAAAAGTTGAAGAATCAAGCGCTGAAGACTAATGTCAATTTTTTTAAATCTTGAATATAGAGGGGGAGAATGTTAGTGTATTAAATTGTATACAAAATTTAATTCGGAAAGTCTTGTAAAAAGCCTTTGTATTTGAGTCGTCAAAGGAAGTCAATGAAAGTCAAATAGTGAAAGTCAACATAAGGCTTAGATGGTTTTAAGTACTTGAGTGTTTAAGTACTTGAGAGTTTGAGAGGTTTCTTATTCAAGTTACTTGAGAGTTTCATTGTCCATATAAATAGTTTGTATTGTTTGTAATCATGTAACAAAAAGAAGGGCTTTCATTGTTATATCAAGATTTACTTTCTCTCTATACTCTCTCTCTAGAATATATACACTGTTATCTCATAATCTTGATTGAGAGTGTTTGAATTGTTTGATTGAATAAGGGGAATACATTTTTAGAAGAAAATAAAGAGGGGGAGAAAACAGCTGAAGCTGCTGCTGAGGGTCAACAGGAAGAACCTCCCTCTCATGTTGAGGGGGAGTAGGTTGCTGACAAAACCCCTCCTTCTTTCAAAGACTTAGTCGACGAAGAAGAAGAGGAGGAGGATGAAGAAGAAGAAGATCTTGATCTTCAAGATCAAGAGGACGAGCAAACTCATCAAGAAGATGATGATGATGATGATGATGATGATCTTGATCTTCGAAAGAAGTTGTCACAGCAGGGGGGAGTCATGGAACATCCTCAGAAACCCCTTCCCAAAGCAAATCCAAGGGTGCAGTTGTTGAGGGAAACCTTAAGATAGTTTCACTATCTGAGGAGAATCCTTCTCATGTATGCCTTTCACTTGTTCCCATATCCTTCTATAAATTCCCTACCCCTGTTCTATTCTAGCCTTTATCTTCCTTCTTCCCTAAATAAACACTAACTTTGTTTCTCTCTATTTTCTGACCAGACAGTTCTCTCCCCTGCTTAAGGGTAAAGAACTACAAATAATCCCAGCTCCCATAGTTGATGAAGAAATAATCCCAATCTCTGTAAATGAGATTGATGAAGAAGATGAAGAAGAAGAAGAGTCCCTACAACATCCAAGAAGGCCCTCTAGACCATCTCACTGGTCAGAGGAAGAGATGAAGAGAAGAGCAGAGATGATCTCTCATCTAGAGAAACAATGACTGAAGGTCCCTACTCAATCAACAGATCTAGAGTTCCTGACTGAAGCTGAAATCGAAGAATCTGTCAGGGCTGAGAAGCTGATAGTTGATTGTTAAAGAGATGCCTCTCTTGCTCTCAAGATTCAGTCCTCTCAAGTCAAAGACAAGAAGCTGAAAAACAAACCAGTGGAACTAGCAGTCAACGATAACTCAGTTGATTGGTGCAAGCATAAAATCGACTATCGCTCTGACCCAATGAAGATCGTAGCAGTTGTTATCTCGGGGAGAAAGAAGAAGGACAAAGTTTCTGTCACTATGGAGGTTACCAGAGAGGATGGAAGCTGCAAGGCTATGTTCGTTTCAAAGCTGGAAAGCTTCGGCTACATGGAATGGCTTGAGTTCAAAGATGCGCTGAAGAAATCTAAGTCAATCTACAGAGGCTATGTTGAAGGGATAAGTGATGCTCTCATCAACAAAGTCGCTGCAATCCTAAAGGGGCCATCTTCTCTTCCTTCTAAGCCAAAGCAAATCAAATGAAAGTCTGTCTCCTCCTCGTCTGAAAATGTCGATGTGATAAGAAATGAAACCTCCATCAAATTCTCAAGAGAAGCTCTGTTTGGTCCTCCTCCTAATCTTTTAGTTCTCGATCTATCTCTGTCCCCTGGTGGACCATATGTTGCAGGACAAGTACCTAAAGAACCTTTTGGAATCTTCTTCAGAGATGATGAGGAACAACTCAGATTCCAAAGGGTCTTTCAGATTCCTATCTGTCCCATCATTCATCTCAAGGATCTCTTATGCTTATGGTGTGAATTCTCTTCTTTTGCTGAACCGATCAAGGCAATCATCAGTCAAGAATCTTCAGATCGAAGGCAAAAAGGAGAAGAAATACCTGACTATATGATCAATCCTCCAAAGTCTTCTTTAGATAGCTGATAGACTAGTTTCCTATTTCTCGTAATCTATTAATAAAACTTACAGTAGTTAGTTCCTCACTTATACTTGTAATTTTCATATCTTGTAATTCTATCTCTGAATTAATGAAAATTTCAGTGATGTACTTAACTCTATCAGTACTGTAAAAGATTCCTCAAAATAGTAATTGGGACATGTATGTTATGAGTCCTAATTATTCCTTTATTTTGAACTATAAAGTAATTTTCTTCAGTTACTTTGTCATTATCAAATAGGGGGAGATTGTTGATCCAAACTCTCTCAGTGATTTGATAACGACCCTCTTCTATACTTAGTGAAAATTACGTTTTAATATGTATTAGTGTTTCACCATCAGCGATCAGACTGAGTCTGTTCAGCTATCGCTGATGACCTTTCTTGTAAACATTTCATATGTATTAGTGTTTCACTATCAGCGATCAGACTGAGTCTGTTCAGTTATCGTTGACAAGTCTCGCGTCAACAGATGTTCATAGTGTTTCACTATCCCTGAAGACAAGTCTCGCGTCAACAGATGTTCATAGCTGAATCGAAGACGAAGCCACTGAACAAAGACAAGTCTACTAGTGACCTGATGCGGATATCAGTGAAGCAAAGATGACTCTACTTATACGCGAAGGAACATGAGGAAAAGCTTCAGCGATAGCTAAACTTCTTTGTATCTCTGAAGGAAGAGATATTCAGTGATAAAACGATCACGTAGCTTATGCCTCAAGTCTCCTTCTGTCTTACCTTGCACGACCAGTACGATGTGTCAGAACGGACATACCTCTGCCACAACTTGTACAACAACTCTGTCAAATACACTGTTCATGATACGGCCGAAAGTATGTCTCCTAAAGTCAGACTCTCTCAGCCAATCAATGAAGGACACGTGTAAAGTACCCTGCCATGTATTTAATGCATAGGGTATAAATAAAAATATCACCTCTCCATCTAAAGGTGTGCTCTATTCCTAAACCTCCATAGAAACCCTTGTTTTCTGTACTCTCTAATTCCCCATTCTCTATATTCTTGTGAAACCATCTTAGTGTTTTCTTAAGTTTGTTTAGATTGAGTCTTACTTAATCTTATTCCGCAACAGACTTGTAATTTTGTTTGATTTATCAATAAACAATTTATTAAACTTTTAATTCTGTGTTTGTATTCAACACCCCCCCTTCTACAAACTTGTTAAAGCACCTCTGGGACGAACAGAAAGGTAGGGTGGATCCCGTCCATCTCGGGTGGTAGGTCTAACTTGTAGGCTTGAAGCCCAATGCGGTCAATGATGGTAAAAGGTCCAAAGAAACGGGGATTAAGCTTCCCATGTTTTCCGAACCTAATAATTCCCTTCCATAGTGACACCTTCAACATCACTCGTTCCCCCACCTGGAACTCGACCGGTCTTCTCTTTTTGTCCGCATAGCTTGTTTGGCGGTCTTGAGCCGCCTTCAATAGCTCTCTAACGATTTTCACCTTGTTGACCGTCTCTTGCACAATCTCTGGTCCGACAAACTGTTTCTATCCCGCCTTTAACCACCACATGGGCATCCTACACTTCCTCCCATACAACGCCTCGAACGGCGCCATAACAATACTTTAGTGATAACTATTGTTGTAGGCGAAGTCCACTAACGGAAGATGTGAATCACAACTTCCCCTGAAATCGATGACGCACGATCTCAGCATATCCTCGAGAGTCTGGATGTTCCTCTCTCTCTGTCCGTCCTTCTGATGGTGGTATGTGGTACTCAATTTTATTCTAATACCCAACTCCTTTTGCAAGTCGTCCCAAAAATGGGAAGTGAAATGACTATCATCGTCGGACACAATAGAGAGTGGAACTCCATGCCTCGAGATCTCCTCATATATATAAAGTTTCGCCAATTTGTCCATCAGTAGAGTTTCTTGCATAGGCAAGAAATCAGCACTCATGGTCAATCGATTCACTACCACCCAAATGGTATCGTGACCCCTTAAGGTCTTCGGTAGATTGGTTTCAAAATCCATGGTGATGTTGTCCCACTTCCATTCCGGTATCTCTAGAGATTTCAAACTACCATAAGGTTGTTGGTGCTCCACCGTCTCTTGTAAGCAAGTTATGCATCGTTCCACATAACTAGCTACGTCTAGTTTCATTACTGGCCACCAATAGTTTAGCTTCAAGTCCTGGTACATTTTTGTACTTCCCGGATGAATAGAGTACTTGGACTTATGTGCATCTTCCAATAACAAGTTCCGACATCCCCTGATATTCGGTACCCAGATTCGTCCTTGGAACAGTTCCCAGCCCCTTCCGTCTTCGGTTAACTGAAGATGTTGTTTTGCCATAGCTTCTCCCTTGAGATTCGCTTTGAGTAATGCTTCTGACTGGGACATTTTGATTCTGTCAATTAGGCTTGAGACGACTTCAACTCTTCCATAGGTAGCTTGAAAGCCACTACCATACTCTTTCCGGCTCAAAGCGTCCTCCACAACGTTGGCCTTTCCGGGATGATCAAGAAGTTCACAATCGTAGTCTTTGAGTAGTTCAATCCATCTTCGTTGCTGCATATTCAATTCCTTTTGGTCGAAGACATACTTTAGACTTTTATGGTCGGTAAAAATGGTGCACTTCATGTCGTAAAGGCAGTGTCGCCATAACTTCAAAGTGAATACTACTGCCACTAACTCGAGATCGTAGGTTGGGTAGTTTTTCTCATGTTCCTTCAATTGCCTTGATGCATAGGCTATCACTTTGCCCTTTTGCTTCAAAACACATCCCAAACCTATCTTGGACGTGTTGTTGTAGACCATAAAATCTTCCATCCCCTCGAGTAGGAATAAGATCGACACCACGCATAATTTCCTTTGCTGAGTCCGGAAGGCCCGCTCTTGGCTTTCATTCCAAAGGAACTTCACATTCTTCCTTGTCAAAGATGTCAATGGAGAGGCGATTTTGGAGAAGTCTTGAATGAATCTTCGATAGTAGCCGGCTAGACCTAAGAAGATCCGAATTTCCGTGGGACTCTTAGGTGGTTCCCAATTCGTCATGGCTTCAATCTTCAATGGATCAACTTTTTCTTCTTCTCTTGTCACCACGTGTCCTAATAATTGAACCTCGTGCAACCAAAACTCGCACTTAGAAAACCTGGCATAAAGTTTATTGTTCCTCAACACCTCCAATAGTTCTCTGAGATGCCGCTCATGCTCCTCTTCATTCTTTGAATACACCAAGATGTCATCGATGAAAACAATGTCCGACTTTTCTAGGAATGGTCGATAGACCCGATTCATCAGATCTATAAACACGTTTGACGCATTGGTTAGCCCAAAAGGCATAACCAAGAACTTATAGTGGCGATACCGGGTCTTAATGGCGGTCTTGGGGATATCTTCTTCTCTAACTCTCACTTGATGGTAGCCGGAGCAAAGGTCGATCTTGGAAAAACATCCGACTCCTTGCAGTTGATCAAATAGGTCGTCTATTCGGGGTAGTGGGCACTTATTCTTCACGGTCACCATGTTTAATTCTTGGTAGTCGATGCACATTAGTATCGTCCCATCTTTCTTCTTGACGAAGAGTACCGGAGCTACCCAAGGCGAAGAGCTCGGCCTCACGAATACTTTCTCAAACAATTCCTGAAATTGTGACATCAATTCTTGCATTTTGGTCGGACCAAGACGGTAAGGTGCACGGGCTATCGGTGTCGCTCCCGTAATTAGGTCGATCCGGAACTCCACATGGTGATCTGGCAGCAAACCCGGAAGGTCGTCGGGAAATACATCTGGATACTCACTAACGATCCACACATGTTTGATCTTCTTCTTCTCGGCTTTGGCATCCAATACATAGGCGAGGAACGACAGACATTTTTTCGCTAGACATTTCCTTACTTTGATGGATGACATTAGAGCCACTTCACCCTTACGCTTCTCCCCATACAAAAAGGCGAAGTACCCGCTTGAGGTCGATAATCTGATCAACTTCTTTGAACTAAAGATTTCTGCTTGGTGTCGAGACAACCAGTCCATCCCGATCACCACGTCGAAACTCCCAATCGCCATGGGAAGTAAATTAACTTCAAAGAGCTTACCGCTAATTTCTAGATGGCACTTTTCTAAAACTTCACACAAAATTACTTGTTCTCCGGTTGCTACCTCTACTAACAAGGCATCACTAAGAGTACTAGAAGGCACATCCAAGGCTTTGCAAAACTCAATGAACACAAAAGAGAAGTTGGCAATAGAATCATATAGTACTCTAGTGGTAAGGGATTTGAGTAAGAACGTACCCAAAACCACGTCGCTGGTTTCCTTCTCTTTCTCTCTCATCATTTGGAAGGCCCTCCCTTGAACCTTAGGGATGACCTCTTTCTTCGGTTGACTCCCCAAGCTTCCTCCTCTAAGCTTGGGGCACTCCCTCTTAATGTGCCCCACTTCCTTGCACTCTTAACATTTTGTCCCTTGAATAGAAGAATTCAGACTGGTGTGACCCGACTTACCACACTTGAAGCATGAGATTGAGTTGGGTTTGGGGTTGCAAAAACCAAAGTGCTTGCTTTTGCACTTGGAAGACCATTTCGCCTCACGGTGATTGTCAAAGTTTCGGCTACTTGGTTGGAACCTCGGCTTCTTGAACGAACTCGTTGGGCTCTCCCACTTTCTTTTCTCTACGACCTTAGACTTCTCTTCCTTGTCATGTGCATAAACCCTCTCTATGATATTGGATTCTTCTATCGTCTCCCGAAGATTTGTAGCTTTTGAGTTATGGACCATCGACATCATATCCGCGGGCAAACCCTTCAGAAAGGCTTTCACCTTTTCCTTCTCAGTTGGGGCCACATGCCCCACAAGATTTAGTTTCTCCCGGAAAAGTCGGGTGTATTCCCTCACCGACAAATTTCCCTTCTTCAAAGCACGAAATTCCTCTTCTATCAAGTCCATCTCTTGCTCGTTGCAATACTCCTCCAAGATCTTTTTCTTGAACACTGTCCATGTCATTTTGGTCAACATAGATTCTTCTATAGTCGAGGTGAAAATGTTCCACCATATCAAGGCTCAACCCCGGAGAATTTGAGAACAAAATTTCCCATTCTTGTTCTCCTCAAAGTCACAGGCTCTAAAGGCGTGCTCAACTTCTCTAAGCCAATTCATACAAGCTACGGGCTCATTAGATCCGACAAACTCCGGCGGTTTGCAACCTATAAAGGACTTGTAAGAACAAGCTCCTTCGGGTTGCTTCATCTCTAAAGTCACCAACCTATCACTACGGTTCTCACCTCCGGTGCCCCCGGAACCCGCTATAACCACGTTCTCTTCTACGATCTCGTGCCGACGGTTTCTACCCTCTCTATCTTCCATTATCTTCATAGACATTTCCTATTGCTTCGCCATGGTTTTGTTCATGGCTCTCATCATGTCCAACATCTGCGTTTGAGGAGTTATTTCTGTCATAAGTGGGTCGGCATTGGCAAAATTTCTCATTAGGATGTTCTCCACCCTTTCACTAGTCAAGGGTGGAAGTTGAGGAGATACTACCACTACCGTTTCATTTGGTCAATCGGTCGTGGATTCAGTCACGGCTTGGCCCTACAGAGATGATTAAAGATGACTCCGTGTATTTACCATTTCAGTCTGTTACACAATCGAGAGAGTGTAAGTGTTATCCCAGATAATAATGTACACAAGATGATTTAACCAATTCCATCAATTCCAATTTTATTTATCAATCACAGAAAGGATTACAACGAATTCTCAACACTTTCTCTCTCTGACTTTGAAATTCTCACAATTTTATCTCTGTTGTTACACCTCTAACACGCACAACACAACCTATTTATACAAACACAGAAACACGCACACTACAGAACGCGCACACACCAAGACAAACAGAAATTACAACATTTGACTTTGACAATAATACACTGGACTTTGACTTTGATGCTGAGAGTTGACTTTAACTTTGACTTCAGTCTTCAGTCTTCTATGATCTTGTATCCAACACATTTATGCTCTAACAATCTCCCCCTTTGGATTCAAAATCATCTCCAAAAGATTTAGCAATTCAATCTTTTCCCTTTGAGTACACAAATTACAATCTCTCCCTTTGTCAAATTCTGTTAACTCGGATCATCTTCAAATCAATTGTACTCTTCCCAAAATCTGTTCTTCAACAAGTAGTAACAATCTCCCCAAAGATGGTAGAATTTCTCTTCAACAATCTCTCCAACATTATCTTAAACCCCTTTCAGACTTTAGAAATAAATTATCTACAGTTCCAGCTCAAACTGCTTCAGCAAATTATCTTCGAAGAAAATTTCTGTAAAATTCAGGTCATCTTCAGAAATCTTTGAAACATTTCTTTTTCAATCTTGCAACAATCTTTCAGCAAACTTTCTTTAACAACTTTCTTGATCATCTCCTCCATCTATGATACAAACTGGTCTTTCCAAACATTTCTTTAACTTTGTCATCTCCCCATCTATAACATTTTCTGAATCATACATTTCTTGAACTCTTCTCCCCCTTTTTGATGAATGAGACATGAAATCATCAAAATTATGACAAGAAATGTGTTTGAAATCTGTTTTCACAACTGATCTTCCATACTGAGCCTCTGATTAGTTGTTCATCCAAAAAGATATTCATCCGAATCTTTACAAATTCAGACAAATTAGGAATGTCACACTTGAATCAACAAATGAATCAGTTAATATGTCTCTCATTAACACGAAGTCACTGTGTGTAACAAATACACATTGGAAAGGGGCATTTGAAATGTTCACTCCCCAAGGGATTCAATTCAATCATCGAAACACCACAAAGATATTTCTATGAATGTTATGACAAGAAAACAAATTTCTTGTGTGTTCGTGCAAGTGTTTAAAAGAATTAAGCACATGATGATTGCTTTTTTGCAGGCTAAAAAATCGTGTAAACCACTGAGACAACAGTAGTATAAGAGATACTCAATGTGCATGAACGAAGTTCGAAGGTGGGGCAGACTTCCTTCTTATTCAATATCCAGATTTTCCAAATGAAAATCAGATAGATTATGTGTTGCGTCCCCATAAAATATTGAAACACTTTCTTTTTATGAAGAAAATGAGTAGTTGGTGGGTTTTTTATCAAAAGTTGGCATGGGCTAGTTGCCTGTTTCAATAATGTTCACGAAGAATTGTGAAACATTAGTAATGTGGTTGCCCGACTCAGAAAAAGTTGGTGCAGAGTTTGATATTCTTTTACTCTGATCTCTCACCCTTTTTCTTTTAATCATTGAGCTCACTTCTAACCAAACTCTCCTTTACATTTTACCTCAGCACACAACCCACACTCATTTCTTTTTGAGTTCTCACACTCTATCACTAAGGATTAACTTCTTGGGTAGGAAACACTGGTTAACGTGATTCCATAGAAGTTGCATTTAAGTCCTACACAATGAACCCATATTTTCCTATAAAACACAATGTTGCTCAAAATGGTTTAACTTTATCAGTTAAAGTACAAAATATACAAGTCAGATGGATATATGCTCTATGAAATAATTATGACGATTTAAGCATTTAAACATTGAAGATATTTCAAACAAGTATATTGAATGAATGAAATGAATACAAGAAACTTCTTTGAAAATCTGACATTATATGAAAAGATCAAATCAAATGATATAACAATCAAGGCTTAGGTCAGCAAAAATTGGATAATGTCTATATGATTCAATATATAGACATTCTTGAAAGAAATGTTTCGAAATGAAATCACGCTCAAAATTCTTTGGAATTCAATCGGGGTGTCTTACCATCGAAAATATGTTTCAATTTAGAGACATGGTAAGAACAAATTCAACAAAATAATAAACCGGTGTGTGTGAATATTAGAAAATATATGGAAAAGATAATACGCAAGTATTAATCTTTGGAAACACACGGTTTATAAACATTTCATCTCATCAAATAATAAAAAAAAAATTAAAATCACACTTCCAAATCATGAAATCTATTTAAGAATCGGAAAGTGGTTTGAACATTTAAGAACATGTTTTCTATGATTGAAAGTTGTCCTTCTTTCAACCATATATGAGATTAAGAATAGAAATAAACGTTGTCGCTCTGTCTTAAAACTCATGAAGTCAGCTTAAAGTCATAACAATATGATCTTGTAAGCATCTTCTCAATCTGCATCAGTCAGAAAGTCCGTCAAAGTACAAAATTTATTCACAAAAACTTTTATTGAAATTTAAAATATCATAAAGCAGTAAAACATTTAATGTACGAGTTCTGATACGAAGTAATCAGAAATCATACTTCACACTCCTTGCTTTTACTCTTACCTACTAAAACATTTATGCATCAAAAAAAGTTTCAGTGATAAGAAAAAACCAAAAATATAAACTCCCCCTCAATTGGATGTAGATTATCTTTTTATCGTCTCTCACTCCCCCTGAAATCATGAACATACCTTAAAGTGAAGATATCTTGCAGATTAAAAATTAAAGAAATGAAGAAAAATAACAATAAGAAAAACTTCAGTAGGTAATCACTGATTAAGTCTTAAGATTTAACATACCAAGTTTAGATATAAGAAAATTAAATCTCTTTTCATCTAAAGGCTTGGTGAATAAATCTGCATGTTGATAATCAGTATTTACAAAATAAAGTTCTATTGTACCTTTTCAACATTATCTTTTATAAAATGGTATCTTACATCAATGTGTTTGGTCTTTGTAAGTTGCACAGGACTTGCAGATATGGCAATGGCGCTCTTAGAGTCACAGTAGATCGGTATTTTGTTGAACTGGAAACCATAGTCTCGAAGTTGTGTCCTCATCCACAATACTTGAAAGTAGTAACTAGCAGCTACATACTCTGCTTCAGCAGTCGAGGTGGAAATACAAAGATGTTTATTTGACGCCCAGCTTACGAGCTTGTCTCCAAGAAATTGAATGTGACCCAATGTCCTCTTTCTGTCTAACATACATCCAGCATGATCTGCATCTGAGTAAGCCGTTAGGTCAAAACCAGTATCTTTAGGATACCACAGACCAAGATCTGCAATCACTTTCAGATATCTAAAGATCCTTTTGACCGCGGATAAATGGGATTCTTTATGGTTAGCCTGATATCATGTACATAAACATGTAGAAAACATAATATCTGGCCTACTTGAAGTAAGATACATTAAAGTACCAACCATGCCTCTATAGGTTCTGACATCAACAGGTTTTCCTGAAGGATCCATGCCGATCTTAGTTCCCGGTGCCATCGGGGTTGCAATTGGTTTACAAATTTTAATTTTGAATTTCCGAAGAATATCAAAAATGTACTTAGATTGATTTATAAAAATCTCCGTTAAAAATTGCTTAACTTGTAATCCGAGAAAGAAGTGCATCTCTCCCATCATACTCATTTGAAATCTTGACACCATTAGATTAGAAAAGTTCTTACAGTATTTAGGATTTGTAGAGCAAAATATTATATCATCCACATATATTTGAATAAAAATGATATCTGCTTTTTCTTTCTTAATGAATAAAGTAGTATCGATTTTACCTTTATTGAAGCCCAACTTGACCAAAAACTTTGATAAAACATCGTAACAGGCTCGAGGCGCTTGTTTTAATCCATAAAGTGCTTTATCCAAGATATATACATAATCTAGTTTATCTGGACTAAACGAAGCCTTCTGGTTGTGAAACGTAGACTTCCTCCTTAAGTATGTCATTCAGAAAGGCAGTCTTCACGTCCATCTGGTAGACAGTGAAGTTTTTATGAGCAACGTAAGCAAGGAACATCCTCATTACTTCAATACGCGCTACTGGAGCGTAAGTCTCATCATAATCAATGCCTTCCTCTTGTCGGTAGCCTTTGGCAACAAGTCTTGCTTTGTTTCTAATTACGATACCATCTTCATCCTTTTTATTTTTGAATACCCATTTAGTGTCGATGATAGATTTTCCTTCCGGTTTAGGCACAAGTCTCCAGACCTTTAAAGCTTCAAACTGATTTAGCTCCTCTTGCATAACAGTCACCCAATCCGAATCAGCTAGAGCTTCTGATTTTCGAGTAGGCTCTATCTTGTTGAGGAATGAGTCATGCATATACATATTCATAGTTGCAGACCTAGTTTGTACCAGTAAATTTGGATCTCCAATAATTTGGCTTATCGGGTACTCTTTGGTCCACTTATGCTCGTGAGGTAGTGGATTCGATGTAGATTGATCATAAAACTCATCTAAATATCCACTATCATCTTCTTCTTGTTCAACATTGTTTGGGGGTCCAGTTGAAGTCTCTTGTACAAAATTTTTAGTTGGAACAACTTGTTCAGTCTGTTGATGATCCATCAAAGTGTAACCAATTGAAGTAGTAACTTTTGATTCAACATATTCAGGTGCAACTTCAACCGTAAGAGTATTTGTTTGAATCTGAGTTTCTTTCTGAACCGGGGCAACAAGTTAAGTAGATACGTCCGAAGTGGTTAGATGGCGAGTCATTGAATCTTCTTGCCTGTCAACCACAACAGATTTAGGAAGTTTCGATCCTAGAAACTCATCATAGAAGAATTCAAACAACAAATCTAATTCAGATAAATGCGATGTAGATGTAGACGCCTTATCCGAATTATTCTCAGTAGACACAGGTTTTGGATTGATCTGTCCAGAAGCTAAGACTCTGGTTAGAACGGGTTCTGAACTGCTTTGTTCAGAAGCCTTCTCCTCATCGAATGTTACGTTGACGCTTTCGATAACAGTCTTTGAGCACTTCATATATATCCTATATGCAGCAGATATCTGGGAGTATCCAATAAAGATTCCTTCTTCAGCCTTTGGTCCGAACTTATTTAAGTTCTCTCTGTCATTAGGCACAAAACACCTACGTCAAAATACTTTAAAATATTTGATATTAGGTGTACGATTATTAATCAATGCATAAGGATTTTTACTAAACCGTCTGTGAATAATTGAGCGATTCTTCGTATAACATGCAGTAGAGACAACTTCTGCCCACAAAAATAGAGGTAGATCTGACTGGCTGAGCATAGTGTGAGCGGCCTCAGCTAGCGTTCGATTGCGCCTTTCTACTACTCCATTCTGTTCGGGCGTTCGAGCAACAGAGAATTGATGTGTTATCCCGACCGATTTGAGATAATCTGCAACAATTTTGTTCTTAAACTCTGTGTCATTATCCGTCCTTAGAAACTTTATTGTCTTCTGCATGTTCACCTAGGTAATCTTCAAAAAGTTGATGAGTACTTCAGGCGTCTCATCTTTTGTCCTTTGAAATTTTACCCACGTCTAACGCTAATAATCGTCCACTATTACCAATATATATATCTTGCCTCCTATGCTTTGAGTTCTCATCGGAGCACAAAGATCCATGTGTAACAACTCAAGTGTAGAACTTGTACTCGGTTCGGGTTTCGGCTTGTGAGCTGCCCTCTTCATTTTACCTTTTTCAAATGTTGCACACAGATGTTCTTTTTCATATCTCAGCTCAGGAAGACCTTTCACCAATCTGCCTTTGATCAATTTATTGATGTAGCGAAAATTCAGATGCGACAGCCTTCGCTTCCAAAGCCAACTTTGCTACATCAAGGCTTTTGTCAGTAAGCAAACCTAATTGTCAGTTTGGACCTTTGAAAGATTGATTATGTAGAGGTTAGATTTTTAAGTGCCGACCAAGAGTTCTTTGCCATCTTTAGTACGCACCGAGCAACTCTTAGCCTTGAAATTTACCTCTAATCCTTTGTCGCAGAACTGGCGAATACAGAATAGGTTATGCCCTAAACCTTCTACATAACTCACCTTCGTAATCGTTACATTCTCTTGTATCACATCACCGTAGCTGAGGATCGGTGAAAATTGATCATTGCCAAAACGAACATTCCCGCAGAATTTCTCTGTATAATTAGACAATAAATCCTTTTGCCCAGTCATATGCTTGGAACACCCGCTATCCAAGTACGACATATGACGGGTCTGCATAAGAGAAATCAAGGAATAACAGATTTAGGTACCCATTTAAAAACGGGTCCTTTCAATTTAGCACAATATTTTGGTATCCATTTATAAATGGATCCTCTGAACTTTTGCAAAACGTTTGAAACATATGGCTTATAAGAACCAACTTGATAAGTACCAAACCAATTATCAGAATATCGGTGAGAACTAAAATCATTTCGTCTATAATTAGATGACATAGTAGTAGATTGAGATAATAGGAGTAATTGCTTTATTTAATATCGCTTGTAAGGAATTACAAGGTTTTGTTTATTGTAAGCAACACTACCAAATACATCAAAAGAACTACTAGTATATCTATTACAATCCATATCAGGAGATGATTTAGAACTCTCATCGATCTTCCTTTTAGGTCGCCATTCCTTTCGTTCTACAGATCTTTTATTTTTCACTGAAACATAAGATTTAGTTCTGTTAGGAAAATCAGATTTATGAGAATTTCTGTTCTTGAGCTTACCAGTGTTGTTCTGTTTCTGTGAGCACCGTTTCTTTTGCTTCTTACCTTTAGCATAGTAATCAGCATTTTCAGAAACTTTGTCACCATCCTTAGTTGATGATTCACCAACTTCATGCACACTAGGTAAAAATTGACCATTTATGAGTAAGTAGAATGATCTGTAAGTTTAGTATTGAAGTCAAACATATCAATCTCATCTACACAACCTTCATCAGAATTTAAAAAATCATTTGCAGACGCAAATAAGTCGTCAGCATCAACTTCAAAGATGTGAGGTGCTTTAGAGGATTTAGAACACTTTTGAGATTCAACATTTAAAGTTGTGTTCTTTAAGATGAAACAGACATAGAAATTTTAGATTCAAAATCAGACATCTTACTTTCAAAACAATCTTTTTCTTGTTTAAAATCAGAAACAAATTTGCGAAGAGAATCAATCAAATCTTTGTTCCCAACAACTTGCTTGTTAAGTTCAAAGATCCTTTGATTTTTCTTTTCAATTCTGCTCTTTCCCTTTTCAGTTTGTTTTTAAGATCTTGAAGTTCGGCCATAATAGCTTCCATTTTAACCATAAAATCAGATTTAGAAAGATTAAATACCTCATCAGTTGTTTCTTCATCATTATCATCATACTTCACAGTGTTGCCCATCAAACACATGTGAGTTGTTTCTTCTCTTTCCTCCTCATCATAATGATCTAACCAAAATTCATCTTCAGCCATTAATGCCTTGCCAGCCTCTTCTTGCTTAGCCAAGAGCATTTTGTTCTTGTAATACTCTGAATTTCTAACCTTTGGCTTCCGACAATCCTTGGCGTAGTGACCGACCTTTCCACAATTGTAGCATTTGACTAGGTCGTGTGTCTTCTTTTCAGCACCAGCATAATCATTCAAATACTTCGTCTTTTCTTCCGGATTTCATTCCACATACCGGTTCTCTTCATATCTTTTTCCTTCAACTCTATCCCGGTGTTCATGATTCTTTGAACCTGATGAAGAGTACCTCTGTATGTTTGAACCCGGTTTCTTGTAGAATTTCTTCTGGAATGCTCGGATCAGTAGAAGCATAGCTTGCTTGAGGTTTTCACCATCATCACTATCCGAATCAGACTTAGAATCAGAACTAGGAATAACTATCTTCTTCTTCTTTTTCTTCTTTTTCTTCTCTTTCTCCTTCTCTCCAGCTACCAAGGCTATGGGGTCAGATACTTTCTCAGTTTTCTTCTTCTCATATCTTTTCTCTTCAACCTCCTCCTCATTTTGTCTCAAAGTCTCGTAAACTTCGTGCAGCGGTATGTCGCTCAAATCTTGATAGTCCTAGATTCAATTTCTAATTGCTACAAACACAATCCAAATGAGAAATCCATAGTCATATGTATATTGATCAATCACAGTTTACATATCTCTCTCACTTTCTCACTCTACAAGATACTCTCTCTCTTGAATGATATGAATTATGCTCTTCTCTAATACGCTCTCTCTCTGATTCACACTTCTGATTGATACTACAGATTACAAAGACAAACAAAGATATTTATACTTCCATACAATTACAAAGAAACAAACAAATACAATTGTTGACTTTGACTTTATTACAAAGACTTTGACTTTCAGTGAGAGTTGACTTTTCCAGCTTTGACTTCTTAAACTTTTGTCTTCAATCTTTATGATCTTGAATCCAACAAATTTGTGCTCTAACAATCTCCCCCTTTAGATCAAGATCATTACTAAAAGATTTAGCAATGCGATCTTCTCTCTTTAAGCTCGATTGAAATAACTCCCCCTTTGATCAACCTTTATCTTCTCTTGTAATCTCCTTTTTTATACAAACATGACTTACAATCTCCCCCTTAACACTATGAAATTCCTCTTTGATAAGTTCAGAAAAATTCTCTCCCAAAGATGGTAGAAACAATCTTCAATAATCTCTTCAGAACTATCACAATACTCTTTCAAACTTCAGAAAGAAATTATCTTCAGATATAGCACGACTTGCTTCAACAAATAATCTTCAAAGTCTTTCAGTTCAATCAAATCCTGAACATCTCTCCCATATCTTGAATTAAACTTTCCTTTTCAAACATCTCTTGAAACAAATACTTGTAATGGACATTTCTTCAAACTTTATCTTCTCCCCCTTTTCGATGATTAGAGCATCAATATCATCAAAACTTTCCCAAGAAATGTCTTTGACCATTCTGATCTGTCAAGAGCCTCTGATTCACTTATCAAGTCACCATCTAGATCTTTTCAAATCCAGATAAAATAGGAAGATAACACCTGAATCAACAAATGAATCATTTAATATGTCTGTCAGTAACACAAAGTCACTGTGTGTGACAAATACACAATATAAAGGAGCTTTTTGATGTTCACTCCCCCAGGGCTTCCATCCAATCATCGAAACACCACAAAGGCAATTTCTATGAATGTTATGACAAAGAAACAAACTCTTTGTGTGTTCGTGCATGTGTAGAAAGAATTAAGCACGAATAATTGCTTTTTAAGGCTCAACATAGTGTAAACCACTGAGACAACAGTAGATAAACACAGACTCAATGTGCATGATTGAAGTCCGAAGGTGGTGCAGAGTTTGATATTCTTTTACTCTGATCTCTCACCCTCTTTCTTTTTATCATTATGCTCACGTCTAACCAAACTCTCATTTACATTTTACCTCATCACACCCACACTCATTTCTTTTAGACTCCTCACACTCAATCTCTATGGATTCACTTCTTGGGTAGAAATCACTAGTTAACATGATTTCATAGAAGTTCATGTAAGTCCTAGCACAAAGAACCCATATAATCCTATATGGTTTAACTTTATCAGTTAAAGCTCATATACAAATGTCAGACAAATGTATGCTCATAAAATATAATCATGAAGATTTGAGCATTTGAAAACGTTAAAGTATTTTCAAACAAGTATATTGAATGAATGAACATGAATTCAAAAGACTTGTTTGAAAATCTGACATTGTATGAAAAATGATCAGAAATGATATGGTATATCAATTTAGGCTTATGGTCAAGAATAATGGATATAGTCTATATGAAACAAAAATATAGACAATCTTGAACTAAACGCTTCGAAATGAAATGACGCTTAAAATGACGCTTAAAATTCATTGTTCTTACCATCGAAAATATGTTTCAATATGAGACATGGTAAGAACAATGTGAACAAAAAGTCAAACCGGTGTGTGTGAATACTTGAAAGTATATAGAAAAGACAATACAGAAGTATATATCTTTGGAAACACACGGTTTATTAATCATTGAAGCTCAAAAATGAAAAAAATGAAAACATTTAAAATTACACTTCCAATTCATGAAATCTGTTTGAGAATCGGGAAGTGGCTTGAACATTTTAGAACATGTTTTCTATACCTGAAAGTTGTCCTTCTTTCAGATACATTTGAGATTAATAAAAGAATTTTACCTTGTCGCTCAACCTTAATTCTCATAAAGTCAGCTGTAGTCAATAAGATATGATCGTGTCATCCTCTCTCATCCTGCATAAGTCTCAAAGTCTAGTCAAAACAACTTTTATTCACAAAAATTTATTCAAAATTAAAAGACATAAAGCAGTAAAACAATTAAAGTACGAGTTCTGATCTGAAATAATCAGAAATCATCACATTTACTCCCCTGAAATTATGCATCTAAAAATTTCAGAAAAATATGTACTCCCCCTGAAGGTTGATATCCTCGTTGGAGTATCGGAGTACAATCTCGTATATCAGCCCGGGAGTATCTTTCTTTAAGCATTTAAGTCCGGGTCCTGAACTGTAGTATTCAGAAGCCACACTACGTTGAAGTACGGGTTCTAAGCCAATGTACCTAGAAGCCTTGGTTCTCTTACTCCCCCTTGACTTGAGGTGCCTGCAACACAAATTCACTTTTCGGCTTTGGTACCCACTGGTATTTGGGTCCATAATTGTTAGTTACAGTTCTATTGGGAGTAACTGAATAAGAACCATACCAGTAATGATCACTTGTTTTGTGAACATGATCATGTGTACAACAATAAGAACAATAATATTTTTTACCTGATATCCTGACTAAGTGATCTCTCGTGTATATATAATCAGGTTTACATTTCAGCACATTGTTCTTCTTGGCTTTAGTCTCACGTACACATGTTTTACCTTTCAGCTCATCTTTCTTTCCATCTTTCTTCTCTTTTTCAACTGGTTTCACTCTCCATACCAGTTTCTCTTCTTTATATCTCCTTCTTCTCCTGTGTGTACCTGAACCATCTATTTTCCAATCATAGAAAATGTTAGTTGTATGAATCTGATCAGAAGATTTAACTGAACTTTTGGAAGAAACAGACTTATGAAATGAGCTTGCAGCTGTCTTGAATGAGCATTCTGAATCAGCTGAATCATCTCTAGGTGTGTGGATAATTGACTCTGGAGTCTTAAACTCAGTTACCACCACCATCTTAGAAATAACTTTATCAAGCTGTTTTATCTTTGAAGAATAACTGTCTCTTTCTTCAATGAGCAGGTCAATCTTCGTTTTGAACTAAGACTTCGCTTTTTGCTCTTTCAATGCATTTGTAGATAGCTCAGATAGCTTTGCAGTTAATTTCCTTAAATCCTCCTCAAAAATACTTCTTTCATCTTCAAAACCCTTCTCAGCATCCTTTCTTCCAACTGATATCTCCTTAAAGAATCCAACATTCTTTTGCTCAATAGCCTTCTTTTCCTTAGCAAATTTTTCTCTTTCTAAAATGATCACTTTCTCAAAATCAGAAATCTGTTGAGAAAGGTAGAACATTTAAGCTCAATCACCTTCTTCTCTTCACAACTCTGCCTGGAAAGCTCTGAGAACTTCTTTTCAAACTCATCTTTGTCCTTAGCCATTTTTATCTCCAATTCTGATATTTTCTTCTTAAGCTCAGAGTTCTCAGTTATCAGACTCTGTTCCTTGTCTTCAATGCCTTCACCATTTATGACAAAAGGAGAATGATCTGGAAGTGGAGCATTGAAATCAAAATATCAATTTCCTCTATACTCCCTGCATCAGAATTTAGAAAATCATTTAAAGACTCAAATAAGTCATCAAAGTTATCAGTCGAAGTTTGAGGTGCCTTCGAAACTTTAGAACACATTATAGATTTATTTTGAACAATCGTGTTCTTTATGACAATAGAAAATACACTTTGGTCAATGTAGGCCAAAATTCTTTCATCAGATAAAACATTTTCAAGCTCAACTATTTTGCTTTCTAAAATGAGTGGAGGAACATAAATTTTTGCAGTTGTAGGATTTACCTCCATCTCAGAAATAGAATATGTAGCAAAATAATCGTTTGAAAGAACTTTAGGTGTGTCAGAAAGATAACTATCATTCAGCTTTTCATAGCGAAATGGTAGTTTCATTTTCTTTAAATTCTTTCTATTGTCATCTTCTCTTGCCTCAACTTCTTCTGATGCTTTGGTAACAAATTTGGGTTTTAAATGAGGATAATAAGCAGCTGCAACAAGATAATCAAAGTTATATAACCCTGGTTGCTTTCTGATGGCTTTCCTTAAGTAATGGGGGTTATCATAACCGAGTCCCCATTTCTCTTTAAGATCAGACCTTTCAATGGGTGTATTTAGAAAAATGGTATGATCTGTTTGACCAATCACATGAAGTTTAGCTTCCAAATCATTTACCTTTTTCGTTATACTCTCGTTCTCAACCTGCAATTTATAAACGGTTAGATTCAACATCAAAAATCTTCTTTTCAAAACAATCTTTTTCATGTTTAAATACTGATGCAGATTTTCGTAGAGAATCAATCTGATCATTGTTTTCAATTATAGTCTTATTAAGCTCAAAGATCTTCTCATTTCTTCTAGTAACTCTGTCTTTTTCCTTTACCAATTTATATTGAAGATCTTCAACTTTAACCATCATAGCTTCCATTGTAGTCATGAAATCATTTACAGTGAAATACAATTCGATTTGAGAACAGTTCGTTTACAGACTCGAACTCAAATCCAACAAAAATTCAAAATTCATGTCTAAACAATGTGAATTAGACAAAAAGAATCAAACACAATGTGTTCTAAACACCAAATCGAATTTAAAACAAGCAATTACACGACCAAAACAATAAAAAATCGAAAAAATCAAATCTCAACAGTTCCTTGCAAGTTCTTGAAAATGTCGACCAAAATTTCTTGAATTTGATCCTTGTTTCTGAATTTCTTCTGCTCTGATATCAATTGATAGTCCTAGATTCAAGTTCTAATTGATACAAACACAATCAAGATGAGAAATCCATAGTCATATGTATATTGATCAATCACAGTTTACATATCTCTCTCACTTTCTCACTCTACAAGATACTCTCTCTCTAGAATGATATGAATTATGCTCTTCTCTAATACGCTCTCTCTCTGATTCACACTTCTGATTGATACTACAGATTACAAAGACAAACAAAGATATTTATACTTCCATACAATTACAAAGAAACAAACAAATACAAATGTTGACTTTGACTTTATTACAAAGACTTTGACTTTCAGTGAGAGTTGACTTTTCCAGCTTTGACTTCTTGAACTTTTGTCTTCAATCTTTATGATATTGAATCCAACAAATCTGTGCTCTAACAAATCTTTCATTTGTTTCATCCGGCGGGTATGCTTTTTCCATTCCAGCTGTAAGATGCTGAGGAACTTCACGTTGTTTTCAATCTGCTTCTTCTTTACTTTGTTCTTGGATAATTCGTTCAGAAGAAGCACGAATCTTTCATAAGTTTCCTGCAAACTCTCACCTTATTTGGCCTTAAACTATCCATAGTTGTTGATACAGTTGGCCACCTTCATCTGATTTCCCACCTTCGAGCCCATCATCATCTTTTGTAACTGATCCCACATTTTCTTTGCATTCGTTTTGTAGCTGTTTATCTTTATATAAATCTCATTGGGGATACTTTGTAACATAAGAGATCTTGCTTGTTTGTCGGCTTTGAAATGGTTTTTCTGCTCATCAGAATATTGGGCAAAATCCTTAGGAACAGTTTTCATCTTTCGCACTGTGTCCTCGTTTCCATCCTCTCTATCTGAGGATTCATCATCGGGGATCAACAGTAGGCGGAATCATGGGACCTTCTGTAATAGATAACAAAATATTTTTCCCATTTGCATACCTATCGACGAAATCAAGAAATCGATCCTTCCACTGTTCGTATTCACCTTTGAATAGAACAGGAGGCTTTACGTCCGTACCTATGGAGAGAGCATCTTTGGAAGTCATCTTGAATCTACACTGCTTACTGATCGTCAAAATTCAGAAAACACAAACTGGATCTACAAAAATCAAACTCAGTTAAATTTCAGAAAAATCAGAAAAATACTAAGAATGAAACTCGCATTCCAAAGAAATAAAACAAAACGTGCAAGAGCCTTTGTGCGTGTTTGAGCTTCGCGCACGACAAGGCTTGCGTGAACCAAGGTTCGCGTACCAAGCTTATGCGAGTTCTTAGTTCTCGCACACCACTATGTGCGAGTTCTAGAACTTCACGCCCACAACTATGTGTGAGTTTTGCACTTCTCGTTAACACTTACGAGTTTGAGACTTTGAAAAAATTTCGGAAAACGAAACTCGCTAAATGCAAACACGCAAGAACAGGGACTTGCGAGTTTTAGACTTAAAAAAAAAATCGAACATGGAACTTCTCACAAAATACAAACGCGCACGATCACACTTCTCGCAGGATAACACTTCATGCACAAGGAAATGCTTGAGCAGTAGAAACTCGCACCTAGTGATGTGCGAGTTTCAGCTTCCCGCACGACACTATTAGCGAGTTTTGGACTTCGCGCACACAACAATTTTCGAGTTCTTCACTTTGCACACCCAATCAATGTCACTGTGAGTTCTTGATTTTGCGAGTTCTTGACTAGCGCGAACTTCAGATCTAGCGAGTTCTTCACTTGTCAGTTTGAAAATGTAAAATTCCCAGTTTCCAAGCACAATTCAAACAGGATTTAACAATGTAAGATCTAGAGAGAGAGTAGAGAGAAATCACAATGTGATTGATCTAACAAAGATATTACACGTATGACTCTACTCACCTTACAACTCTTACAACAAAGAATATTTATATGAACAACACTTCTCTCACAAACTTAAACTCTCTAGAAAAAGCTTCTCTCAAAGACTTATACAAAGTTGACTTTACAAACTTTGACCATATAGACTTTGACTTTTCACATTAAATCTTGGATACAATAAAATACAATAACAATCTCCCCCTTTGTATTCAAGATTTAATATAAATTTGACAATCGTCTTCAGCGCTTGATTCTTCAAACTTTTAACTCTGATAGCTTTACACGATGAAGCTTTGGCAATCTTCAATCTCTGATGCTTTGAAGAATCTTGAAAAGTCTTTCACAAAGTTTTTACACATTCATCAAGTCTTGAACAAAACTTTGAATTCTTGAAACTTCTTTGAAATTTGAGGTATCTTTCAAAACTTGTATCTTCATCTCTGTAATCTCCGAGCAGTCTTTGAACAAACAACTTTCTTTTGTCATTGAAATTGTCTTCCCCCTTTTTGATAAACTTTCATCAGACTAGATTGAGTTGAACTTTCATAATTTCTCCCTAAGTCTTTTTCACTTTGACATCTTTTTTTTTATTTTGAAATTGATCTTTCAGAAATTTCTCCCCCTTTTTGATGATTGTGAGAATCAAGATCATCAAAACTTATTACAAAGTCAGTTCGGTCTTTGAAACTTCTCCCCCAATTGATCAATGTAGAACAATCTTCATGATCTCTTTTTGTAAAGTATGAACAATCTCCCCCAACTGACTTGATAAAGAGCCGTCAATTCATGAATGTATTTATCCGAATCTTTTGAAATTTAGACAAATTCTAAGTTGTAACCCTAAATCAACAGATGAAACAGTTAGGAATGTCTGTCAGTAACACAAAGTTACTATGTACAACGAATGTACAATGGAAGGAGCTTGAGATGACGGTCACTCCCCAGGACTTCCATTCAATCGTTGAAAAACACAAGGTATTTTCTATGAATGTTCTGACAAAAAAACACATTTTCTATGTGCTCGTGCTTGTGTTATGAAAGAATTAGCACAATGATTGCTGTTTAGGCCCAAAATTATGTAAACCAATGAGACAACAATGGTTATACATAGACTCAATGTGCATGATAAAAGGGTCGAAGGTGGGGTAACTTTCCTTGTAGTTCAATATCAGTATCTTCCGAGTGAAGAACCAATAGCGTATGTGCTGCTTCCCCATAAAATGTGAAACATTCTCTTTTTAAAAAAAGAATGAGTAGCTGGTGGGGTGTTTGCAAGAGATGGCATGGGCTCACTGCCTTTTTCAATGATGGTTAACAAAGAATGTGGGCCAATCAGATTATGTGGCTGCCCGGCTCAGAAAGATTTGGTGCAGAGTATTCATATTCTTTTAACTCTGATCTCACACCCTCTTTCTTTTGAATATTTAAGCTCACTTCTAACCAAACTCTCATTTGCATTTTACCGCTCAACACAATGAGAAAAACTCAACCGAATGAGTTATCTCCCACAGTCTTTGATTTAAGACCCCTCGCCTCTCAATCACTCGAGGATAACTTCCGAGGTAGAAAACACAGGTTAACGTGAATCCATGGAAGTTCTGTTTAATTTCTAACACAAATCCCATGTAATTTTGTCCTAAAAGGAATAGTTGCTCAATAGTTTAACTTGAACATTGAAGCACAAATATGGTAACATTGTCAAAATGTATGCTCATTAAAAATATGAATGAAATTTGAGCATTTGAACAATGAAGATCTCTGAAAAGAAGGGGATTGAATGAATGAAATGAAATCAAGAAAAATTGTTTTGAGAATCTGACAATGTATCAATCAGATCAAATAAAATGGTTAGGGTATCAAAGAACTTGATAGTTTGTTTATATGAACAAATATAAACAATTTCACAATGAACGTACAAAGATTGAAATGATGAAGGATATTCAACAACATTTGAAAACAAACGAGGGTATTACCATCGAAAAATTGTTTCTCTTTGAGATATGGTAATAACAATTTCAAATTAAGTACTGAACCAGTGTGTATGAATATTTGACAGTATATAGACAAGATAATACACAAGTATTGATCTTTGGAAACACACGGTCAGTTAAACATTAAAGCACTAGTAATGAAAAACATTTAAAATCTCACTTCTAAATTTATGAAATCTTTTGAGAACCAGAAGTGGCTTGAACATTTAAGAAAACGTTTTTCATGTTTGAAAGTTGTTCTTCTTTCAAACAATCAGAGATTTAGATCAGAAGATACTTACATTTTTGCTCCCCCTCAAATTATGATAGAATGATTTATATTCTGATAAGCTCCCCCTGGATATTTGCATAATATTCTTGTCCTTAAACATAAAATAACGAGTCCTAAGTTGTTTTACTTAGAAGTCATAGTCCTTTAACATTAAAGTTCGGGTCTTGAACTGAATCATTCAAGAGACATGTTCTTGCTCCCCCTTAAACCTTGGGTGCCTGCAACACAGATTAGCTTTTGGTACCCACTGGTATTTGGGTCCTGATGTGTTAGTTGCAGTTCTTTTAGGGGTAACATAGTAAGAACCATACCAGTAATTGACAAAATTATTACTTACAAAGTCATTTGCTCCAAAGTAAGAACAACAAATTTTCTTCTGAGCAATCCTGATCAAATGATTAGTAGAATAAAACATATCAGGTTTACTAAAAGATTTACCTTTATGCACACTGTTCTTATTAACATTGGATGTGAATGTAGATGTTTTGTCATTCTTCTACTCATCTGAAGAATCTTTAACTTTGCCGACCATCTGTCCATTCTTAGAATGCTTTCCAAGAGATTTGACATAGAAGCTTCCTAGACTATCAATAGACTTATCATAGAATAGATTAGATGGACGAATCTGATTTGATTTAACATTGTTTGGTTTGACACTTTTCTTTTTGAAAACATTATTCTCATGAATAGAACTAGAAGCAGTTTTGAAAGAACAAACCGATTCTGTTGAATTATCAAGAGGTGATTGATTAATCACATCAGCAGAAACTTTATCTGACAAGTCAACATTTGCAGCTTCCAAGTCATTTATCTTTTGGATAAAATGTTTCTTTCAGCAGTAAGTGTGTCAAACATGTTTTTCAAATCAGTTCTAGCCATTTGTTCTTTTTGGACATCTGATGATAGAACAGAGATCTTTGATGTAAGCTTAGATATTTCAGATTCAAAGATTTGACGTTCTTGTTTAAAATCTTTTTCCAAGTTCTTGGCCTTTTCAGATATTTCCTTGAAAATCCCAGTATTTCTCTTTTCAGCATTTTTCTTTTCAAGCTCAAAAGACTTTTTATTTTCTTGAAAACATTTTCTTTCTTTCTCAAGTAAGTTTTGTAAAATAGAAATCTATTTGGGAAATTCAACTATTTTGTTTTCAAGAACTTGTCTCTCTTTTGCAAACGTGTCCCTATTTGGGAATGCAGCCCTTTTTCTCTTGTAAGGTTTTCTTAGAATGATCAGACAACTGTTGAGTAGAAGCATTCTCTAGATTTGATTTCTCTTTATCTTCTTGGAGGCTTTTTATCAGTTCAACATTCTTTATTTCCAAATAAGATATATTTTCTTCAAAAACCTTAAACTTTTGTTGAATCTCAACTGATTCATCTTGCATTTCTGATGATTTTTGTTCAGTTGTCTTCACTAGGATTTGAAGATTGCTTATCTTTCTCTCTTTCATCTGGATTACTTTCTCAGTAGTCTTAATCATATCATCTTTTCTTTTAATATCTTTCTCTTTCTTTTTAATTTGTTTCTCTCTTGCCATTATGATACCAGCAAAATCAGATTGAGAATTATTAGTACATTTAGCACATACATAAGTTTTATGAGAGTTTAAAAATTTAGACTTAAACTCCTAAATCTGATTTAGAAGGGCTGCATTAAGAATTTTCAGCTTGTCTCGTTCAACCTCAATTGCTGGTATTTCAGGCATGTACATGACAACAACATCTCTCGTCATAGTAGGCATGATAAGTTTGATTGAAATGATTGATCGTTCCCAAACAATTCAGAAAAGTTTACTAAAAAATCAAACTCAGATCACCACTTGAAAAATAGATTCAGAAAAATTCTAACTTCAGAACTCGCATGCCACAAGAACTCTCAAACCACTGAACTCGCAAGTAACTTTTCATAAGACTTCTCGCTAACAAATTTGTGCGCGAACAAGGAACTCGCAGAACACTACGTGCGCGAAATGAGAAACTCGCAAGTAACGTTGAGCGCGAAGTGACTTCTCGCAGAAAGATATGTGCGCGTTTCAGGGTTCTCGCAAAGTAGGACGTGCGTGTTTTAAACTTAGAATATATTTGATCAATTGAGCTTCTCCAAATGAATATAAACTCGTATATCAAAACACCCTTGCGCGATCCATACTTAGACAAAATTTAAGAATGATAGAACTCGCAAAACGTAAACTCGCACAATCACAAACACGCAAATCACTGTGCACAACACTTCTCGCAAGATGTGTGGTGCATGTTTATACTTCTCTCATACAACCCTTACCGCGTTTTGTCATTTCTCGCAAACAAATCATGCGCGAACTATACCCAAACTCGCAAGAATCATAAAAATCAACATTGTGCACGTTCTTGATTTCTTGCGTGTTCTTGATTAGCGTGAAGTACAGATCTAGCGCGTTCTTGCCTCTGTGTTTCAAAAATCGATCCAAAATCTTTAATACCTGAAATTAGAACTTGATACTGCATAAGATTGATCGAAATGCAATTTGGAACACTTTCTTAATACAACAAATCAACTAAAAACCAAAATTACAATGAATTTGATCAAGATACAATCATCGACATCGGTTTTCAAGAAAAATACAAAAATTCAAAATTGAAACAGTTCTAGTGATTAAAACATGAAATAGTGTGAATATAAACTGATCTAGAACATCAAACGACCACAATTACACCATTTTTATATCTAAAAACAACAAATCAAATACGAATTTGATTTAACAGTAAACCATAAGAACTCGTTCTGCGTGTTCTTGATTATTTCAAGAATTCGATCCAAATTTGGTGATGTATCCCTTCTGAATTTGATTTGGGTTCAACTCTGATACCAATTAAAAATGTAAAATTCCCAGTTTCCAAGCACAATTCAAACAAGATTTAACAATGTAAGATCTAGAGAGAGAGAGTAGAGAGAAATCACAATGTCATTGATCTAACAAAGATATTACACGTATGACTCTACTCACCTTACAACTCTTACAACAAAGAATATTTATATGAACAACACTTCTCTCACAAACTTAAACTCTCTAAACAAAGCTTCTCTCAAAGACTTATAGAAAGTTGTCTTTATAGACTTTGACCATATAGACTTTGACTTTTCACATTAAATCTTGGATACACTAAAATACACTAACATAGTTCAAAAACTCCATTTTCTTCACAGATTTTGATTCAATCCTTCTTCAAATCGATTAAAACTTTGCAAGATTCATCTTTTGCATGATACGAACCAATTACAATACAAATATTACAATGAAAAACATCAAAAATACAAAATCGATCTATGATACAGTTCGTTTCAAACTTCGAACTCAACTTCAATCTAAAATCAAAAATTCACATTAACAAGTGAAAAATTAGACAATACGATCTAAACAAACTCTGTTCTTGACGCTAAAACGAATCTAGAATCACAAGAATTAAATCAAAAACATCACTAATCCGAAGAATCCATTCCAATCCAGTCGACTTGCGAGTTTGTTCAAAAACTTCGATTATGATCCAAGAATTCTGAATTTCGTATGCTCTGATACCAATTGTTATCCCAGATAACAATGTACACAAGATGATTTAACCAATTCCATCAATTCCAATTTTATTTATCAATCACAGAAATGATTGCAATGAGCTCTCGACACTTTCTCTCTCTGACTCTGAAATTCTCACAATTCTATCTCTGTTGTTACACCTCTAACATGCACAACACAACCTATTTATACAAACACAGAAACACACACACTATAGAACGGGCACACACCAAGAAAAACAGAAATTACAACACTTGACTTTGACAATAATACACTGGACTTTAACTTTGATGCTGAGAATTGACTTTAACTTTGATTCTGAGAGTTGACTTTAACTTTGACCTTCAGTCCTCAGTCTTCTATGATCTTGTATCCAACATATTTATGCTCTAACTGTAAGAGATGAGCTACACAAGATTATACACAAGAAATGTACTAATACAATGCATAGATCATCATAATCATAGTAATTCAAGCATGCTCACGTAACCGCATATTCATAATAGCAGTAGCTAATTGAAATTAAGAAGATACACCACATAAGGATTCTCGCAACCACTTTTATAATTCTCAACGCCATAGTTTCCGTCGACTCTAAGGTCGTCCCATTTTAAAATTCTACCCGACTCTCACAATTCACAACCTAATGGTGTCAGCTTAAGTCTAAGCATCGAATTTACATACCTAGTTCACTTAAACTAGAGCTCTGATACCAACTTGTAACACCCTAAAATGTGGGTAAATTTAGAACATAAAATTTCGGCAATATGACATCGAAAATATGAAATTTATAAATCCTGTAAATATGAATGACTAAAACCCAATAAGGTTGGGGTAGTGGCATCAATAAAGTAGCGGAAGAATAAGACATAATACACCACAACCTATTTAATCTAGAGCATTAATTAAAACTAGATTAAAGGTGGGTGTCGTTATGACTCCAAAACGCTCTTCTCTCAAGATTCCCAAAAAGCCCGGTCCTCCAATAATCCTAGGTGTGTGCCCGATGAATTAAGGTGCCCTATGCACATCACTAGTAGGACGTGTGAGTCATTAAACACCAAAACAAGTGGTAGACCAAAGTCTAGAGATATTTCAAGGTTTAATAATTTATTGTATAAGCATTTACAACATAAATAATTGTTATCGATGTACCTAAGGGTTGAACCAAAGCCAACATTCAACATGGAAAATATATTCCACAGCTGAACATAATACACAAGAGATACCTCTTGAAATACGGGGGAGACCCGTTTCCATCTTGGGTGACGAGAACACGTGAATGGGGTCATGCGAGACGTTATTGTATTACACCTCATGTCCCGGTTCTAGTTCCTATGCCATGAAAGACATCAAAATCCTCAAATCATTTATGTCTTTATTGCCTACTCCGTCGAGTTACACCTCAAGGACTTACGGACATTAATGTATATCCAATCTAGACGAGTTACACCTCAAGGATTGGCATCTCCTATTGCTTACTCGCTAGTGACCAAGATGGTCAGCAATTATAACCAAGTATATCATGCCATCTAAATCCTCGTGCACAAGGAGATAGATATCAACTCCACATTTAGGTCATGACCAAGTAAGGATAGTATTTATCATGCATAACATATTTTTTTCCAAAGCATAGTAATACGAATTTCATGCTCATATTTAAACCATACGATTCATTTGCCCACAAAAGGAGCCATTACTCTAAGGTGATAAACCTAGATACCACATAGTCATTTATAACCAAAACCCACTTTGTAAAATTTGGTTCTTTGCCAATGTATTGCTCATTTTACAACTCTATGTGTACATAGGAACCTTTATGATAGGGGTGTTCATTGTCCGGTTTGGGCGGTTTAACCCCCCAAACCACAAACCAAACCGTAATGGCGGTTTAAATTTTTTTCAAACTGAGCGGTTAGGCAGCGATTGACCAAACCGGTCAATCCAGACCACAAAAAAATCGTCTGGTCTGACCGGTTTAGGCGGTTTGGGCCTATTATGGGCTTTAAACTAGAATAAACATAAATATTTCTCTAATTTAAAATTTCCACTGATGTTACATTATTAAAAAATATCGAATTATAGAAGAAAAACCTATCTTCAAAATTAAAAAACATTGAGCAAGTTGAAAAAATGTTAAGCACGTCCACCAACAATAGTTGGAATTTTGGACAAAGATTAGCAAGTCGAAAGACGATTTGAAATTTTAGATTTTGATTATTTTAGAATTTTGTCAACGTATTGAACAAGGACAATTGAAAGTGAAAACGAAGAACCTAATGTCTGGGATGAACTTTTTTTTAAATTGAGACATAATAGTTAAGTATATATCATGAAATTTTTTGGCGGTCGGTTTGGTCCAAACCGCTCAAAAATATGTTCAAACAACAGACCAGGCCAAACTGAGCGTTTTGGCTATTTTTCAGACTGGACCAGACCGCCAGATCGCTCAAACCACCAAAAACGGTCTGGTTTGACCTGCTTCGACCGGTTTGAGCGGTCTGCCGGTTTTTTTGAGCACCCCTACTTTATGACATTTAATACTTCTCACAAGAACAAATACTCATACACTAACAAGATTTACCAAAACCGTAGCTTTTATGTTAATTCCCAATTTACCTATAATTATCCTATTAGCAAAGATACACATTTATGGTAAAGTGGAGGTTAGGAGACTCACCAAATGAGTTTGTGATGTAAAAACTCTAAAATGGTAAAACCCTAGAAATGGAGATGAAGACTTTAGGTTGAAGATGAAGATGGTGAGATGATAGATCTTTGAACCCTAGACTTCCAAACTTTAGACGATGATTCCAACTTGAAGATTTAAAGGGAGAAGTAGTAATAAATGTAGTAGATTGGATTTTAATTAAGAGGGAGGAGAAGAAAGAGTTTTGATAAGTGGTTTGGGTGAAAATGATAAGATTGACCGATTTCCCCTTTTTAAATCAACCAGTGGTCATGCGCGGATGTCCGCACTACTAGACCCACGTGAAGGGTCGCGCCAAGCACTGGAGTCATGCGAGGGCAGAACCTCACATGGGTGGCAGCGTGGCTTGGGTAGCACAGAGAGCCGCGCGGAGCACTGCTGCTCCATTTTGCCCTATTTTTCGGCTACACACTCCACCCCCACAAAAGACAGATTTCAAGGTAACTAAGAACTAAAACCATACTATAAGTGAAATACGGATTTAAGGTAGTGATTGCTTACCCAAAAATTGGGGTGTTACAACTGGCACTTCACGCTCTGTCGATAACCAACCATTGAATGATGGAGCTTTCTGGAATGACTGGAAGGTATCCGAAACAACAGAGGAGTGGGCGCAGTTTGGGAGAACTGCGACCGGTTATCCAATTACGGATTAGGAGAGAAAACAATATCACAATACATGGGAGGCATACTACCAAGCTCATGGCTTCATTGAACCACCAGAGTATCAATCTACCTAGAGGGCGGGTCTACCAATGTCTCAAATAATGCCAGCCAGGTTGAAAAATTCCTCTGATGAGGCGAATGCAGACGTTGAAGAGATAAAAAGGATGTGGCTACACAACAAGGAAATTCAGGAAGACAAAGAGGAGTGTCTTGCATAGCATAAACAGTTCCTGGCACAAAGGAAGCGCGAGGTTAGGGAACTGCAATGAGAGATTGATGAGATAGAAGATGAAGTAAAAGAAATCAAAGAGAGCTATATCGACATAGAGGAGATGATCAAGGAAAAGTCTGACTGGATCATTAAAATCCAGGAAATTTATCCGTAGTAGGTTTCTCCAAGGGTGGTTGTTGTATGGATGCACTGTATCCGTTTTCTTTTATTTCAATAAAATGATGATTTAATGTTTACTTTACTTTACACACAAGAAAACTTAACAAGCACGATATGGTAGATAAAATCAACACTAAACATAAAAACAATATCATTTGGCATACAAGATTTAGTCCTTACAATCAAGAGAAGTCAATGTTATAGTCAATGCTATCATGCCTTAGAGTTCCATGTGGTTCTAGCTCCGATGGACCCTGGGATCGACTTCTTTGGCTACTTGAACCTCCGCACCTAGTACATGTTCTCTGTATCGTGCCTTCACCACAAGATGGATGTCGATCATTCTTTCTTCGTCTCCTGGCACGTCTCATGGTTATTAACGGTGGATAGCATGGCGAAAGGGGGACGTGTGGAGACACCCATGATTGAGGGGATCCAGCTGGATTGATTACCTCATGATATGTTCACCAGTAAGTATCAGACCTATAATAACTTACAGCCAGATCGCTGCAATATCTACGACCCATAGACCTTGCAGCAGCGATGACATGACCGCACGGTGACCCAGAATATTATCATTGCAGACATGAACAAACATGGTTGACCATATCGACAGTCGCATGATGACGGGTATCTCGAACCTGGTACATATTATATCCAATGTCGTTTACCCTCCATGTCGCAGACTTTCCCGCCCTTTTGAGAATTATCTTTTCCGCCACTGGTGTGAGAAGACCATGCATTTCATCTACAAATATGTGTTACTTGTGTTACCATTTATAAAGAACATGAAAAAAACAACAAACATATAAGTTCAAAATTTCATAGTTTATCAACCTCCCTTTTGCTGTCGAAGTAGGTACCACTCTTGTTGACACGATCAGAAGTACTCCATAAGTCCGACAATCGGTAATCAATGAGCAAAATGGGAGAGTGCATTCACTGACTCTGCACTATTGGAGATCATTATGTTATACCGTTGTGTAGGAAAATGGGCCCTTGACCACCTCTCCTTACCAGCATCGTCCATAACTTGTGCTCCACAATCTACTTCAATTCGTAGTGCATTCATGTATAGGTCAATTCGTGCGGTTTGTTGTAATACGCTTTTCTGCGCTTTTCACGTTCATCTCCAAATGTCCACAACATAGGGTGTGAAGGGTTGTTGGGTACACGGTAGAAATTGCGGCGCTTATGTAAGGAGCCCTGTCGGAAAATAAACACCAAACCTTCCGGGTCTCTGATACATTCTCTCAACATGGACAGAAACCAACCCCACTTTTCCCCTGTCTCGGACTTGCCTACTCCGAAAGCCAAGGGCATAATGTTGTTATTTGTGTCCATGGCAACCTCCAAGAACATCATACCCAGGTAAGGTCCCTTTAAAGGAGCAGCATCTATTACAAGGACACGATGCATATTTGTCAAAAATGTGCGGATCTACAAAAACGTAGGTGGTTTCCCTTTGTAAATTTTATAATTTATAATATGTAAAGATACGACGTATTAATATACGTACCGCACATCCAAAGGCAACGAAACACATCTCAAAACATCCATTTGAATCCGTCCTTATTCTGGTTCGTGTACCCGAATTCTGCAGCTCCAAGTTATATAAATACGTAGGGATTCGTTCGTACGACTCCTCAGGAGTGCCTTTCACCGTTAGTAATGCCCTGCATCGCACAAGCCATCCTTGGTGGTAACTAATTGTGATATCGTATTGTAGGCTTATATTGTTGACGATGTCCTTTAGCCGAAATGCCCTGTTAGCATCAAGAAAATTTCCCTTCAGTATGTGTCCCAAAGTTATTTTGTTGGCCTGCCAGTTGCTAGGATTCAGTTGCATCCCTGAATAAGTGTGTACGTCGAGCAACATTCTAACAACACACAACCCTCCTTTAGGGCCCATGGACTTCGTCGTCATACGCCATTTACAATTTTGTTTCTCACATACAACCTCGTATCTGCTTTTGTTGGATTTCTTTGTTCTAAACATCAAACGCTCTTCCAAGAACTTAATTCCGAGTTGTATGGTCATTTCCTCCTTCGTATCAAATAGTTGACCTTCATGTATCCTTGTACTGTGGTTGTAAGGTGCGGGTTGGTAGGTTGGTATATAGGTCTCTGGGTTTGGAAGGGAAGGAGGCATATCAAAAAAATCGTTTAACTGACCAAATGATTAATTGCTAGGGGTATATGTTTCTACTTCTTCGTCCTCATCATTATCATTGTCTATCTGTCCAAATCAAATACACCCATTGTGAAAACATGGGTTTCGTCATCAACAACTATAACAAACCGTATTTCTTGGTGTTCTTCTTCTTCTTCTTCTTGTTCCGTCTCCGGAACAAAATCAGGGTGAGAGTCGTTAAGAGGATATGTATGATCCGAATAATGTGTTGGGTCGTAGGACTCCTGAAATTGAGAATCAGTCTCTAGTTGACTACCACCGACATGGGTTTTATTATCACCTTCGTCATCACCTCCGTCATCACCTTCGTCGCACATCGATAGTGTGGCATAGACAAAATGTTCTGGAGGTATTTCTAATTGGGCTGCAAATTGCATAAAATAAGGGATTTCTCGTTTGTTGGTTAGCTCCACCATTGATCGATCATCATTCCTGAACACCAACTTGCAAACAACAGAACCTTCAATTCCACATTTTTGCATGGCGTAAGCAATAAACTTCTTATATGAAATGATTATTAGCATTTTTACACCATGCTTTGAGTTATAAACAAAATCCTACTCATTGTTGTTTTGCACCCATTCATCATCGCAACATAAATAGAGCTTAGCCTTTTCAACAGTTGAACTCATTTTTTTCAGTAGTATCTCATAAAGAAGAAATTCAAATGATGAAGAAATAAAGCAAGAAAGAGAAATGGAATGGATGTGATGAACGAATTTGGCTTACATCTTACTGCTCTTTATAGACGAAATTGGATGGAGAAGACGAATGTGAACCACAAATTCAATGACAATAGTACAATAAATGTGTGACAATCAGACCAAAATGTGGAAAAAAAACAGTAAAATTATGGGCTAAAATCGCGAACCCGGGTAGAAAATCGCGATGATTAAAATACCAAAGTGTGACAATCATTGCTAAAATAGCGAACCTAGATAGAAAATCGCGAACCCTAAACCCTAATACCCCAAACCCTAAAAAATCGAGGGGTCACATCCTCGATCGCAGGGAAAATGGCTTCATCGAGGGGTAGAATTGTGGATTGCGGACATATTCTTGATGTTGAAAAAAATTTATTCACCCCGCGATCGAGGGTCAAAATCGCAAGGTTATGGGGTATTTCAGCAAAGTGGTAGGGGTTTTGGGCATTTAGATAATCCATTGTAGAACTTGGATAAATTATACCATTCAGATTTTATCGTCAATAATTTAAATATAAATTCATTATTAAATATTTTCATGGGTTTTATAATATTTTTAAATATTTAAATAATTACCATTATATACTATCTATATCTATTTATATCTATATATATACTATCTTATTAAAATTTTAAAATGGTTGTTTTGAAAGTTATAGATAATGGCAGGCCGTACAACTTTTAAAGTACGCCCACTCCCACTAGTCCGTAAATTTATCCTTAACTCATTTTTTTTAAATGAATAAGTTATATTTACCACCCTTATAGTTAGTTATTTAATTTATTTTGTAGCCCTTACTTTTTAATTTTTCATTTTACACTCTTATCATGTTAATACAAATAATCGTATATAAACAAAAATGCAATGTAAAAATACATTTCTTTTTTTACAAATTATACCATTATAATCGTGTCGTCAATATATTCAAAACGTGTCCAATATTGAATATTTACGAATTAAGTTGTTTTATATTCATATGTTTTATTTTTTTACATTTAGCATATTAAGAATACATAATCCTAGATCAACTAAAATACATTAAAAATACGTTTCATTCTTACAATAAATTATACCATTCTAATTTTCTCGTCAATAATTTCAATATGAACTCATTGTTAAATATTTTTGTGTGTTTTATAATATTTTAAAATATTGTAATATGTACCATTATATACTATCTTATTAAAATTTTAAAACGGATGTTTTGAAAGTTTAAGAAAATAGCATGTCGTACAACTTTTAAAGTACGCACACTCCCACTCGTCCGTAAATCTCTCCTTAACTCATTTTTTTTAAATGCATAAGTTATATTTACCACCCTTATAGTTAGTTATTTAATTTATTTTATAGCCCTTATTTTTTAATATTTCATTTTACACTCTTATCATGTTAACACAAATAATCGTATATAAACAAAAATACGTTTCTTTTTTTTCAACAAATTATACCATTATAACTGTGTCGTCAATACATTCAAAACGAGCCCAATATTGAATCTTTTTTAGTTTAACCGTAGTATTAAATATCATGAATATCTACGAATTAATTTGTTTTATTATTTTTTTTTACTTTTAACATATTCAGAATACATAATCCTAGATCAACAAAAATATATTAAAAATACGTTTCATTCTTATTATAAATTATACCATTCTAATTTTCTCGTCAATAATTATTAATATAAAATCATTATTAAATATTTTTATGGATTTTATAATATTTTAAAATACTATAAATATGTACCATTATATACTATCTATATCTATTTGTATCTATATCTATACTATCTTATTAAAAATCTAAAACGGTTGTTCTGAAAGTTCAAGATAATAGCATGCGTATAACTTTTAAAGCACAACCGCTCCCACTCCTCCATAAATATCTCCTTAACTCAATCTTTTTTTTCAAATATATAAGTTTCATTTAGCACCTTTATAGTTTCTTATTTAATTTATTTTATATCCCTTACTTTTTCATTTTCCATTTTACACTCTTATCATGTTAACAAAAATAATCGTATATGAACAAAAATGCAATGTAAAAATACATTTTCCTTTTTACAAATTATACCATTATAATCGTGTCGTCAATACATTCAAAACGAGCACAATATTGAATATTTTTAAGTTTAACCGTACTATTAAATATCATGAATATCTACGAATTAATTTGTTTTATATCCATCCATTTTATTTTTTTTACTTTTAGCATATTAAGAATACATAGTCCTAGATCAACTAAAATACATTAAAAATACGTTTCCTTCATATTATAAACTATTTCATTCTATGTTTCTCGTCAATATTTTCAAAATATGCTTATTTTTTAATATTTCTTGATGTAATAACTCATGTCCATAAAATTTGAAATCTTTGGAAATTTGGGGACAAAGTTTAAATGTGTGAAGTGTAGGGACTTAGACACAATTTAGAAGAATAGAGAGGGCAAAACCTCTCTAAACCCTTTCATTTGGGAAAAATCAGTTTTGGAGGCCAAAGAGAGAGTAGAGAGAAAATCTGGAGTTCTTCATTGAAAGCTTTGTGCAAGAGTCAGATTTCAGGGGTTTAGCTTCATCTTCTTCAATGTATGGACCCTCCATCTTCTTCTCTATGTTTGGTATGGGTTAAGAATGTGATTTGGGGAATTTGGATAATCCATTTTGGTTTGTTTGATTTAAATCTTGTGGAAAGGAGTTTTGGAGATTGATTTCTTGTAGGTTTTGGCTAATCATTGAGAACACCTCACTATTTTGTCGATATCTTTCTCTATAGCAATGGTTGGGGTTTTGGGGATTAAAATGGTTTTTCAATCCATGGATTTTTACGGTGTAAATGGAATATTGATGTTAGTATTATGGTTAAAAGGGTTTCGGATATTGATTCTACCGATTTTGGGGCTTAAAATCATTTTGGAAGGGTTGGAAGTTTGAGATTTTGAAGGTTTTTGCTAGTATCTTCGGGCAGGGGAGAAGAAGTGGGAACCAACAGCTTCTGTGGGATACTTCTCAACTTTCAAGCCACGTGGTAAGCCGCCCAAGTCGCTCTTTGGTGTATTTTTGGGGTTTTGCTTTGTTTCTCGTTTTGGGCTAGGTTCAAGGCGCCGATTAGGGGATTGTTTAAGGGTATGAAATGGAGGATTTTAAGATGATTTGGTATGGTTTTGGGATGTAATGAGGTGGTTTAAAACCATTCGTATGTCATCCAATTCAGGTGTTCAGTTTGAACGAAAATGAGATTTAGGACGTGTGATGATGCGCCAAAGCTCAAGTAAGTTCCCTTAAAACTCTTTATGCTAACGAAATGATTTACCAAAGTTTTAATTACTGAGAATCCAAGAATCTCTAAATCTTTAGAGAGAGAAAGTAAGCGCAAAGTGATCTGAGGTATTGAAATGTAAGTCCAAAGTTACAAAACAAAGGCTCTAAGGGGACTTAAATACCCCTAGCCTTTACAATACAGATAAGAACATTAAGCACAGTAAAAGCTAGAAAATAAATACAATGATTACTATAAAAACAGATCTAACAATCTCCCCCTTAGTAATCATTGGCGCCGTGGTCTTCAAAAACAATCCTTAAAAACAGCATAGACCAACCAGGCGACTTTGGAGAATTACTGACGCTCTTCTCGTTGACGAAGTCTATTCAAACCAACTAAAACTTCCAGTAGTCTTAAAGTTGAGCGTAGATTCAATCTCTCTTGAATTGAATCTAAAGTCTTTTAGATAAAACGGATTTCATCATTATCAACCAGGAAAGCATTTTCTCTTGTTTCTAAAAATCTTCTTTTGGCCTCCTTCAGACGTTGTTCTAACTGTAGCTTGATCACTTTTAAGGTTCCATCGGAGTAGTGAGCAATTTCTTCAATCCTGAGAAAGCATTTTTCATTAGAGCCATTCTTGTACACAACTCCATATGGATCTTCAACAATAGTGAGAAAAGGATAAGACTCTAAGTTCGGTAAGCTTCGGTTAGGCCTGAGAAGATTAACAACTGGTTGGAAGCTTTCAACAGCCATCTGGAAATCAAAAACCCTGAAGAATCGGATTTGTCGTCGAATGAATATTTTAATGACGAACAAAGCTTGTGAAATATCCTGAGATCTATGATACAGATTCCTGAAGTGATCATATAAGAATTCAACATCATCTATAGAAAGGTCAGCGAAGTCTGCCTCTGAAAATTTATACCGCTTGCAGTCTCTTCTTTCAACTTCAAAATCGGGATACCAGATATTCACAAACTTGTTGATTGTGACACTATTGACTCGAACAATCAAGTGTTGAGAAGAAACGGTATTATTCCTTTTGCGCTGACACTTGATGAACATCAAATACTCATATTGATAGGCATCTGACTCTTTCTCTACTCCAAGGATTGCATAGATGTTAATTGCCCTTCTTCTAGAAACAAAAATATTTCTCTGAGTGTCTTCTAGAAAGGTTGATCTTTGTCTTCATGCCAAATATCTACGTTGCAAATTCCTTTGTCTTTGATGTCTAGATAAAGCTGGTCCTTCTTCTAGAATAGATGGAGGAATTACAGGATCAGAAGGTGGAACATCAGCTTCTGCTCTTGACGACTAACCAACTTCAAATGATCTTGAAGGAATAGTGGTAGTCTGAGATGAACTAGCAACAGGAGTAGATGTATCTTTAGCTGATATCTCATCATAAGTAGGAAGATCACTGTATAACAAATCTGCTTCTTCTTCGTCTTTCGCATCCATGAACTCTGAGTCATCTTCTGTATCTGATATGATAATGATGTCATCACAGTCTTCTTCATTGACTTGACATATCTTTTCAAACCTGACATCTTCATCATCATCAGAATTAATCTCTATGAAGTTAGCAAAGAATTACCTCATGTCATTTGCAGCTTCAGATTCTTCAACTTCATGAATACTTGCAGAAACATCTGGATCCATATAAACAACAATTTGCATATTATTGTTAATATTACTCTCAGAAATATTCAGTTCATTATGCAAGGAAGACAGATCAACATTCTCAATCATAACATTCACTAAATCCTGAATGTTGCAGTTTTGAACAGATTCACCACCCTTTTCTTTATCACCAGCCACTTCTTCTTGAATATGTTCTCTAGCTTCAGAAGATCCTTCAACTCTTGGTCTCTTTGCCATCTCCCCCTCATGGCCTTGATGATCAGGATCATCTTGGTCATGTCGGCGTTTAAGAGACGGGCCAGCCTCAGTTCTGCAGCTTTGTTCATGAGAATCAAGCCTTGAAGATAAATCAGAAAAAGCTTGAGACATAAAGGATTTGAGATCAGCAAAACTTGATCGAACTTCTGATCTGAATGCATGAAACTCATCAGATAAAGATGTAATTCGGTCAGATTCAGAAGAAGGAATTGGAGGCGGCGTAGATTGGAAGTTCCGAAGCAAAGAAAGAAGATCTTGATCTTGATGTTCAGGCGGCGACATAGAGAGAAGTCGAGCATAGAGCAAATTTGTCAACTCTGAAATGGGAAGATCATGTAGAGAAGACCTTGAAGGAGCAGACGTAGAAATTCCCGCAGTCATAGAAACCACCGAAGGAAACGGAAGAGAAACAATCGGAGAAGTAGATGTAGTCACAGCAGAAGAAGGTTCACGAAGAACTACTCCAGTTGGTCGTCTGAAAGGAATCTCTGGAGGAATCACTGAAGTATCAATCTCAGAAATTTTTCCTTTGAAGAAAATCTTCAACTTTAGATTTGAGCTTCCTTTTCTGCGTCCATTTTCTCAGATAACTGACGAATAACATCATTCAACGTAGAGAATTTATCAGAATATACCCTAGCTTGATCAGAAGAAAGTTCTACAGCTGGAACTTGATCAGAAGACTGAATTGTCGCAAGTGAAGTTGTTGGGGCTTGACTTTGTACCAAAGTTGAGGCTTGATCAAAAGTTGTATCCAATTCATCTACTTGAAGATGTGCAACTGAAGGATTAACAGGAACAGAATCATCTTCAGAGAGAACTTCTGTTGAGACAACCACTTCCGGTGTCCTAACCTTCCTTTCATAAACCTTAAGACTTGGTTTATCACTATCATCATCATCGTCATCATCAGAATCTTCATCATCATCATCCCCATCAATATCACTAACATGAATATCACCATCATCAACATCATCAATATAATCAGAAGTAACATGAATAGGAGACTCAGTAACAATGTTAGTTAGAACATTCTCAATTTGTTGAGAAGCAACATCCTCTTGAACTATTTCTTTTTCAACAACAACCGCAACTTCTTGCTCATCTTCAGCCTGTTTTTCAACTTCAGGCTCTTGTTCAGGAATAGCTGCTTCAACTTCAACATCTTTTTCAGCAGCTTGAACATCAGCTTCCATAAACTCATTTTCCATTCAATATTCTATGACATCCTCATTTGTAACATCAGCGTAGTTGGCAATAAGAGCATACGGAATGGTCATAGAATAGTTGAAAGACCTCTTCTGCTTTTGAATATAAGTCATTTCAGAGTCTGGAACCTGAGGCCAAGATAACCTGCGAGTAATGGCTGTATTGCTGCGGAGCATGCTTTGAACAATAAGCTTCAGAAATCTAATGAACGGAATGAACTTCCATTTCTTGTTGGTGAACTTGTCATGTACCACCTCCGAGAGTTCGGTCCAAAAAATAAAAGTGTAGTCGACATGCAAGTCATAGACGACTGCATGGAACAATCAGATATACAATAAACTTGCACTGTCTGTGCCAGAATGCTTCGATGTCAGGCACCTGATGATAATTGAGAACAGTGCATACCATACTGGAGGTAGATTAGACTTGTCAAAGTCTGTAGGTTTGTTCAAAGGACCAACATATCCAAGATTCCTTATTCCTTCATATACTTCCTCTTCAGATGGAAAGTTGTCATATGTAGTTCGGCCAGGTCTGGAATTTGGCTCAGGAAGCTCCAGTATCAATCTCAGACGCTTGTAAGAAAGAAAAGATTCAAATTGATCGATTTGAAGATCAAAGTGATGCGGACGAGCCATTTCATTCTTTGTTATTGTATGCCAAGACTGCTGTAGATACACTTCAGGAACATCTGCACAGTAAGAAAGAGCAGGGGCAAGTGGATGACCTCTGAGAATTGCTCGTATTACTGGATGTATCTTGATCCTGTCAAAGTCCACATGATAGTTATTCGGCTTGTAAGGCATATACATGATGGTTGGGAACACATCATTTGGTGTACGACGAGAAGCAGAAAGATCGGCCCCAACAGAAGGATGTGACGGCATGGAAGTATCATGAGAAGCTCGATCAGACGGATCATCGAGAATGGCATTCTCGTCTTGAATCATGGGATCTGTATTGGTTTTAGAAGACATAATAGACCTGGAAAACAAAAATGAAAAAGAATTAGAAAAAATAAAAAAAAATATTCTAAGTATGGTTTGCGTGCCAAGTTAGAAACGCAAACCAAGGTTTACGTTTCAGTCATGAGACGCAAAGGTAAGTTTGCGTGTCTAAGATGGTCCGAAAACTATACTTAGAAAAACAAAACAAAAACACACAAAAACACAAAGGAAGGTTTGCGTATCAAGTTTGAAGCGCAAAGTAGACTTTACGTTTCTAGTTAGAGGCGCAAAGTTCACTTTGCGTTTCTAACTAGACGCACAAGGTTCACTTTGCGTTTCTAACTAGACGCGCAAAGTAGACTTTGCGCGACAAACATACTTGATATTAAAAACTCACAAACAAAACACGAAGCACAAACACAAAGAGAGTTTGCGTGTCAAAGAGGAGACGCAAAGTACACTGTGCGTGTCCTAGTTGATACGTAAACTACAACTTGAAAGAACAATAGGTTTGCTTAATAAGTTAGAAGCGCAAAGTAAAAAAGACTTTGCGTTTCGAGCTAGACGCGCAAAGTTCACTTTGCGTTTCTAGTTAGACACGCAAAGTTCTCTTTGCGTTTCTAGCTAGACGCGCAAAGTTCACTTTGCTGGTCTATCATACTTGAACTGCAAACCTAGATTTTCGTGAGACACGAACTGAAAACAACAATAATCAAAATTAAAGGAAGAAAACATGAAATTAAAGAAAAAGGAAACATGCCTGAAGATTGATTAACTGTACTAAGCAAAACCCAATACCTAATTCGAACTAATATAGATCGAATCTGAAGATTTAGAACAATATCAGATTAAGAGCATTCGACTGTAAAGTAAACATACAAAATAAACCAAATCCAAAACGAAGAATGAAAGTAAAAGAGAATCAAAAACATACCTTGAGTTCGAATAACAAAATCTGAAAGAAATCAGATTGGGGTTTAGCACAAGAAAAGAAATTTCACCGAGAGAGAGTAGAAGGCATATGGGCAATCAGAATGAACAAACAAGCGGGAAAATGAAAAAGGAAAGAAAAAACACTATTTAAACCTAGAAAACTAAAACAAAACAAAAAAGAATCTAAAAAACATAACAAATAAAAAAAAAATATATCTGAAATCCTTTCACCCCCCCTACACAAATGCACAAATATTTACCTGTTAGTATAGCAAATGTGTAGAAAAATCTGAGAAACATACCTTTTTAACTTCTAATCAGCACAAATACTTTTCTTACTTACTCCCCCTCAACCACAGAAAAGTTCAGATAACTTTTTCAGATTAGCTCTCCCCCTTGAAAATTGCACAGACCATATACAAAAAAATACAGATACTCAAACATAAAGACATCAGTATGAAAGATTATCATATTGAATATAAACTTTGTAACAACTGAATATAAAAGTTATTCATGTAGCGCGTATGCCTGAGTTGAGTAGCTACTGAAGAACCAAGCATAATCTTCTCAAGCTGTTGCCACATCAGATTAGGATGAGTTTTGAAACAGTCAATCCTGTTGTATACAGAGTTTGGCAAGGCCAGCATTAGATTTGCTTTAATATCCCAATCAGCTTGATAAGCAGACAACTCTTCATGTGTGTACTCTTTAGTAGGCTTGTATAATCCAGGAGCCAATTTGGGTTTGTCGAACGGTTCTTTAGATAAAATGGTCATCATGTCATTTCCATTCTTTTGTCGTTTAATAAAGTTCAGGAACCGATCTTGCCACTGTGTAAACTCGTTTTCATCGATTAGTACCGGTGGACGATTTTCTGTACCCAATGACATCATAATGTCATTTTTGTAGAACTGAGCTTGGAAAGCAAACTTGGTAGAATCCATAGATGACAAAAAAAAATTCCCAGACTTTTTTATTTTTTTTTAAATCTAAGTCAGGGAGATGCGAAACTATAGGTTTGTGTTTCAAGAGAGAACCGCAAACTGAACTTTGCGTTTGCAACTGGAAACGCAAGATAACACTTTGCGTTTGTGTAGAGAAACGAAAATTGAGACTTTGCGTGTGAAGGAGGGTGCGCAAAGTTAGCTTTGCGTTTGTAAAGGGAAGCGCAAGGCAGACTTTGCGTTTGTAGAGGGAAGCGCAAACCAAGCTTTTCGAATTGCACTTGATACGCAAGCTTGAGCTTTGCGTATGAGGAGCGATGCGCAAACCAATTTGAATGAGGTGCAAACTTGAATGATTGAAGCGCAAACTTTAAAAACTCACAAAAACTTCTAAAAACACGATTTCAACACTGATTTTGATAAACTTTTCTTATACAAATAAGATCGAAAACACCTTTTCAACTCAATTCAATCGAAAAAATCGATTAAAATCCAAAAAAAACAAGATTTCGATGATAGAACAGTACAAGAACTCGTTTTTTTCATAAAACTTTTAAACCTCAAAATCGAAGATCTAACACTGTTTTTCTTGTAAAACAACCTGAAACAAATGTGATCGATTATCAAAAACGAAACTAATGAGACCAAAATCAACACAATTCAACCAGAAACACTTCCAAATTTGATGAGAAATCAAGAAAACGAGATTTTCTTGAGGAATTCAAGAAAATCGATCAAATTTTCGATTTCAATCACCAATTCAGATACAGAAAAACAATCTATTAATCCTCTGAAGATTCAGTTTGCTCTGATACCAATTGTTAATCCAAGATCAATGAATCCTAGAGAGAGAAAGTAGAGAGAGAGAACTTTGGAAGCGCAAACTGTGAATTGTATTAATGTGAGCGAGAAAGTTCTTACAAAGACAAAGACCAAAGGGACTTAAATACCCTTGGTCAATACAACACAGAATAGGACACAAAACACAGTATTTGACCAAGCCCTATAAATACAATGATTACTATAAAATCAGACCTAACAATTACTAAATTTGATATTGAGTATGATGGCATGTTTAGAAACTATGGAAGTTTTAATCATACATGACGTAAAGTTGTTCACTAATGCATGTACACTCTTTACGTGATTTTCATGAATTGGTATATTGATTTGGAGTCGAGTTGCACAGCAGAATTAGTGTACCTCAGAATTGTGAATATTCCTTGGGAGTGTATTGACACCGTGTTCCTTGAATATGTTTCTTGTGCACATGGAAATGACATCTACTTGGGGCCATGGGGATCTACTAGGGGCCCCGATTGCGGATATCATGGTGAGGTGATAGGGGACTATGAATACTGTGCAAATACCCAAGTTTGGCATGATTATGTGAAATTGCATATTGATGGGTCTTATGGCAGTTTGCATAATTACTGTGAATTGTTATATTGTTTTCGAGGGGGAATTCAGTAGACCTCATGGTCTAACCCTCGTTTTTCAAAATTAAAAACCATTTTCAGGTAAGAGAGTGGTTGATGCATCTTCCAAGGGAAAGGAGAAGGTTTGAAGTGTTAGAGGTGGTGGCAATAAAGATAGTTTACCTTAATTTCCTATTGACATTCTAGATATCTCAGCTGTGGATGTGTGTATCCGCTGTTATACTTTGGGAATATTGTCATGTTTTGATTTGAGATGTTGCAACCTCTTTGGATTTATTGTATGAATTATGCGTTTATGGTTTTGGGTCGTTACATTAGTAGTATTATAAAATAGACTAAGTTCGTACTTATTTTACTATATATAACTACAACATATCGTTAAACATTTGTAACGGTTGTTGTAGAAAAAAAATCAGGTATACAAATCTATACATATCTATATTTGATTTATTCAAAATTTATAACCAGATAAATTATAAAGGTATATAACTAATATCAGTATGGACAAAAAGAAAAGAAAAATGAAATATGATTGATTTATTTTTAATACAAGGTGTAAAATTCTCCGGTCACACAATTCACCTTTATTAAGTAATAGAACTACTAATGACCTTTATAGAGTATCTTATGGATGATGTACACATAATAGATGAAAATGCATACCAAAATATTTCAGAGTTGATGCATGATTCACATATATGTGTATCAAGCGACTGAAGCACCATGTCTTAATAGACTAAATATTGATAAGGACGAATAATAGAAATTTAACATGAAACATGGTGGTCATTTTGATTTCAAAATGTTTCGCGAGCGGATACAAACCTTTGTCAATTGTTTTTTTGATTTCACGATGTTTCGTGCCGCATCGCACGTGGGTACATAACTAGTATTAATTAATTTATCAATTAACTATAATCATATTAATGTGTATTAATTAGTTAATTTATATATATATAACTATACTTTTTGGTGTACACTAAATAAAGAGAGGGACCAAATATGTTATAGAATTGAAAGTAGACAGAGGGACAAAATCTGTTACAAAATTGAAAATAGAGAGAGGGACCAAATCTGTTACAAAACTGAAAGTAGAGGAAAGGAACAAATCTGTTATTAAAATGAAAGTAGATGAAGGGACCTTATGTGTTATGAAAATGAAATTAGATGGAGAGGAAGGGTTAATGGACTAAACTACCCTCACTAACGCCACTCAAATTGGTTGTGTTATTAGGAGTGATAATATCCGTTATAAAAATTAAACCATAGGGATGCTCTTCGTTAAAAATTCTTTTCATTGACCTTACTCATTAATTTATGTAAACCACATGGACCAAATTTGTATTTAACTCAAAACTGTAAAATTATTACACTTTTTTTATATAGTACTAAGTAATAACACACATTTTCCCCAAAAAAGAAATACTAACACAGAAACACAAAGGCAAGGTCATACCTACTTAGGGGCATATGATGCAACGTGGCACCACTTTATGGTTCCATTGTAGTGAAAAAAATTACGTTCTTGGAAAGTGCCATCATAAACAACAATCATGACATAAACTTGAGGTATGCAGGTTGGTTTTAGGCGCTTCATTAAATTGTTCCTTTCAAGAGACTTGGGTTCGAATCCCGCTCTTAACAAGATTCTCATTTTATAGCTTTTAATATTGAGTTTCTTATAGCTTTTGTTTTAAAAAAAAATTGGTCAAAAAAAATTGTTCAAAATAAATGTTGCAAGGAATTGAATTCATGAATTTTCTTTGGAAATACAAGCAAGTAACCAATTAAGTTATTATGACTTTGTTGAAATTTTCATTAGCTTTCATCCTTAAGGTTAAATGGTGCTAGTGTTCTACCATTTGAAAACATTTATAGGTTCACCTTTAGGTATAGGTATGAAAGCCCCCTCCACCAATCGTCGTCTTCCTCCAACTCCGAGTGATCATCATCTCCGACTTCTCCCCACTACAATGTGAACCCCCTTTAAACTTTCCCCCACCGTGACCCCCGTTTATCCTCCATAATTGATCTACCTTTTTTTTATTTTTTTTAAATTTATATAATATATCCAATTTACTTGAGCTAGATCGCTGAATGTGGTATGATTAAGACTTTCTACTCTTTTTTCTTTGATTTTTCTTTTGTCATGGGAATTTGTATTGTTGTTGTTGGTCCCACTAATATAACAATATGGCAGTAACACGTAAAGGAAATATGAAATAGTGTTTTCAAAGTCTTAATATTCTTATTAAAAGTAAAAAAATCTTCACAATACAAAGTTTGTTGCGGAAAAGACTAAGTACCAACCGATGGTAGTAATCTAATAGCTAACTTACTGACAAGTAAAGACTCACTTGAAACTCAACTACTGTCCTGATAAAGTTGAAAATAACATTTATTTAAGACTTATATACTTACTAAGGACATATTTACCAACTGATGAATACAGGCTTAGAGATACCTGGAGAAAAATCATGCATGATTGACTTGTATTTTGAGTTCTCTGCCTCAGATGTGGGAAAATCTAATCATGGAAAACAGAAGATGTTTTCAAATCCCCTGCAACAAAAAGTGAAAGATTTCTAGTATGTTTGCTAAATGATCGGTGTCTCCTAAAAAGACATTCATTGTAGGATCCTTTATTTCTATAACCTTTGAGTCTTTGAAAACTCTTAAGTAATTTTTCAACCACGTGTACTAAGACATGCAAAAATGACTTATCTAGTTGATCCTGTGACAAATATGCATAAGGTTACTATTAATCCTATTCACTTAATATCACATCAAGAAAGTTGTTTTAAAGAAGCATGAACCTCATGGAAATCTTAACCCTAAAACTCCTAAGCCCTCATCTCCTGATGTTGGCTCTTCAAAAGTAAGAACATTGGGTAAGAACTTCAAAAGAAAAGATTTTATATCCATTCCTAAACACTTCATTAGACCATTACCTCTACATCCTTCAAATGACGAAGAAATCAATGAAGTGATAAGAAGAAACAAAGCCTAGCATACACACAAGTGTTATGAGGGTATAAGATTAAAAGATGACTTTCTGAAAGAAACATCAACTATTTTGAAATACATGTCTTTAAGGACACATTATTGTGAAACTTGATGCTACGAACTTGACTCCATTCACTTTAAAGTGTAAGAGACCAAAAAACCCCACAAATAAGAGAAAATTTTACAACTATGGATCAACTACACACTTAGCTTCCTGCTGCTGTATATAAAACTGCTACTAACAAGAAAGAACCCATATGAACATGGGTACCTAAAATATATGAATCTGTTTGTGCAGGTCCCAGTAAAGAGGAAAAGTTGTAGCTGGACATTGGTTATGAAGTTATATTGAATCGATCTCTATCATTTTCAAAGGTCACATATGTTGATGGTATTAAGCACAATATGCTTAGTAGCCAATTGTGTGACAAAAGATTCAACGTGGACTTCAAGAAAAAAAAGGTACCATCTGTGCTCCGGGGAATGAATTTGTTAGAAATATGTATATCATTGACATGAACATAACATCAACTGACGAAACAACTTGAGGCACCATAAAGTTAGATGGTTAAGGTGTAGGAGGCTTTCTCATTTAATTTTCAAAACTATTTACATCCTTCCAAAATGTCAATTAGTTACTGGATTGACTCAATTTTCCTTTGAGAATGAAATAGGTATGCTTAACATGTGAGAAAGGTAAGCATATAAAAGTATTCATTCAAATCCAAAGAACGATCATCAATTGAGTGTCCTTTTAGAAGTGATCATAAGACTGAGTACAAAAAGTAGTACCTTGATTCATTTTTTGAAGAAAAATACCTATCTCACAACTTCTCTGTTGTAAGCAAAGTTCTAAATTGCGTGAGGCATGGCGTAGTGACGAGGCCAAGCCTCAAGCCTTACGAGTTATGGTGCGGCTATGATGTTTTTCAAGGCATGGTTTAAGGCGGAAAATCTGTATATACAATATATATATACATATCTATATGTCTTTGTGTTGAAATGATGATTATTAAATTAAATTCGTATAAAACTAAAAAGAAAAGAAGAACCATGCATTAATAATTTGATATCAATTATACAAAGTATACAAAAATGATATAAAGAGATCATAACGAAAAGAATGTTTTACTAACGGTTCAATAATCCATATAGGTGTAATCTAATATTCTAATTGTAACACCCTAAAAATAGGGATAACAAAATTTCCAGAAAATGGAAATATGGTATATAAATTTGCCAAAACAATTGAGCCTCCCAAAAATTGGGAAAGAATATTCACCTGTTTTAGGTACAAGTTACAAATTCTAATAATGGGAAAATAACAACCTAATAATCTAATTTAATTCAAAATAAAATTACAATTCGGGTGTTATCTGAATTTCCCTAAATTGACGTCTTCTAAAAGAAATGGTGTCCCAAAAGTTTTCCCCAAGCTCACTCTAAGCCGACTAGACCTCCTTATCACCGACACTGCTAGGACCTGAGATACACATCGACACCAAACAAGTGTTAGACCAAAATTCCTAGTGAGTTGTACAAGAAATATTATTCCAATCAATAGCATAATACTTATCAGCAGTTAACAAAGAATTTCTCATGTGTGGAGTCAATGGGGGAGACCCATAGCACCAATCAAGTTCCACCAAAAGAGTCGATATACCTTGATGCCAACTACCATGAGTAACATCCGAAAGGACCGACATACTCGAGGAGTACAACCATGGCATTACCCCGAATGGGGAGGTCTAGGTACATACCTTAACGGTGGCACCCAAGATTATATCCTCATAGTCTCTACTGACGTGGTTCGTTCAACGATATCATTAGTAGATCTCAAGGCACATAATGCACATGAATCAATCACAATACCAACCATGGTTCAATATTAGACCATACGACTCAAACATTGCATATAGTTTATAACAAGACTAGCATGAATATATTACTAAATGTAGTCAATATCCCACCATATGGGGACTTGATTAATAAATCACCCCAATATCATGGTACATAAACTTCATCAAACAATATTAAGCCACTATTGTCATGTACTTACCAAATTAATCCATTTTCCCAAGATTAGGTCAAGCCACCAATATGGACCATTGATCAAAGTTAACCCATACAAGTATATTTCCCACCTATTTAAGGTCAAAGAGCCCCAATACCAATTTAGGGTAACCCACCCACATAGATTATGAGGACTTAGACTTACACATAATAAAACCCAAAAGAAACAAGGTTTTATGAATAAATAGCTCAATAAAGATGAATGACGATAAATAATTAGAAAGATAGAATGTGTATCTATTTCTAACAAAGTATAGGAACTCACAATCTAGGTTTTGGGCAAAAACCTAGAAAATAGCAAAGCCTAGTTGATGGTTGAGGAAGACTTGGCTCCAAGGAGAGTGGATCTTGATGATAGCACTTCAATAAATGTTCTTGAATGTGATTAGATGACCAATAAATGGTCTCACCAACCAAAACCCTAGAAATAAGTGAAGAGGGTGTCGTGTTGCCCAAAAATCGTGCTAAAAATGAGTCGAGATGAAAAATGGATCAAAAATCGGGCAAAGAGGGGTTTTAGGGACCTGCAGGTGGCCCAACAGTTTTGGTTGCGGCTAGGAGACCGCGCCATAAGCCGCACGTGTATTGCAATGGCTTGAACTCCAGTGAGTTACACGTCTTGGGTCGCGGCTTGGAACCCGCGCAACACTCTGTTTCAAGGTGCTAGTCATGGCTTGAGAGATAAGAAATTTCTCACACATCTACGCACGGATATAAACATATATATAGGCAAGTTATAAGCGAAAATGCGGGCGTTACAATCCTCCCCACCTTAATTACGATTTTGTCCCCGAAATTCCATTCTAGGAAAACAAGCGAGGGTAGCGGTTCTTCATGTCCTCTTCCGCCTCCCATGTAACGTTTACACCTCGGCGGTGCTTCCATTGAAATTTAACCATGACCACGTCTTTATGACGCAAATTCTTTACTTTGGACTCCAATATTGCTTTCGGTTCTTCATGTCCTCTTATTCTGCTAGGCACTTCCTAAGGTAACACACGTGGAAGGTAGGGTGTATTCTATCCATTTCGGGTGGTAAATCCAACCGGTAAGCTTGTAACCCAATTTTTTCTAAAATGACGAAGGGTCCGAGGAAATGGGTGCTAAGTTTCCCACGCTTCCCAAACCAGATATTCCCTTTCCATGGAGATACTTTCAACATGACTCGATCGCCTACTTGAAACTCGACCGGTGTTCTTTCCTTGTCCGCGTAACTCTTCTGGTGGTCTTGAGCCACCTTCAGTCTTTCTCAAATTTCTTTCACTTTGTCTGCTGTCTCTTGAACGATCTCCGGCATGGAAAATTGCTTCTCACCCGCCTCAAGCCAACAAATTGAAGTTCTACACTTCCATCCATACAACGCCTCGAACGGTGCCATTCCTATAGTTGAATGGTAACTGCTATTATAAGAGAAATCCACCAAAGGTAGGTGTGAGTCCCAACTCCCTCCAAAGTTGTAAACACACGACCTCAACTTGTCCTCGAGCGTCTGTATGGTCCTCTCGCTTTGGCCATCCGTTTGAGGATGGTAAGTCGTGCTCAGATTTAATCTCGTGCCCAAATCCTTCTATAGACTAGTGCAAAAATTAGATGTAAACCGACTGTCCCTATCCGATACAATGGATTGCGGAACTCCATGGCTCGATACCACCTCAACAATATACAGTTTGGCTAATTTCTCCGTTGGCAAGGTCTCCCGCATATTAAGAAAATCCGCGTTCTTGGTTAGACAGTCTACAATCACCCAAATGGTATCATGACCTCGTAATGTCTTTGGTGGCTTTGTCACGAAGTCCATGGTGATGTTGTTCCACTTCCACTCGGGAATGGACAGTGGTTGCAAACTCCCGTATGGCCTTTGATGTTCCTCCTTGACTTGAAGACACGTGACGCACCTCTCCACGTAGTTGGCCACACCAAGTTTCATCACCGACCACCAATAATTTAACTTTAAATCTCTATACATCTTAGTGCTACCGGGATGTATAGAATATTTTGACTTATGTGCCTCTTCTAGGAATAGTTCCCGATTTCCACCAAGCTTTGGCACCCAGATCCGAGCTTGAAAAAGTTTAAGTCCGCCACCATCTTCCGTCAATAATTCGCTTTGCCTTACCATAACTTCGGATTTGATATTTTCATCTTTCAGTGCTTCCGTTTGACATGACTTGATGCTCTCCAACAAACTCGATACCACATCAATCCTAGTGAGGCATAATTTAACACCACCTTCATAGCTCCTCCGGTTAAAGCATCCGCCACAACGTTGGCCTTACTGGGATGATAGAGCAATTCGCAATCGTAGTCCTTTAGTAGCTCAAGCCACCTTCTTTGCCGCATGTTGAGTTCTTTTTGGTCGAAGATGTATTTTAAGCTTTTGTGATTGGTAAACAAGGTGCACTTCATCCCGTACAAATAATGTCACCATAATTTCAATGCAAAGACCATCGCTGCCAATTTCAAGTCATGAGTCGGGTAGTTCTTCTCATGGTCCTTTAGTTGTCGAGAAGCATAAGCTATCACTTTTCCTCGTTGCATTAACACACCTGAGTCCCATCTTGGAAGCATCACTAAACACCACAAAGTCATCTGATCCCTCGGGTACGGATAGAATGGGAGTTTCACACAATTTCTTCTTGAGCGTATGAAAGGCTTGATCTTGCGTTTCGGTCCAAAGGAACTTGACATTCTTTCTTGTGAGGGAGGTGAGTGGCGAAGCTATCTTGGAGAAGTCTTGAATGTAACGCTTGTAGTAACCCGCCAATCCCAAGAAACTTCAAATTTCTGTCGGACTCGTTGGCGGTTCCCAACTCATCATCGCCTCGATCTTTGCCGGGTCTACTTTCACTCCGTCTTTTGACACCACGTGGCCCAAGAATTGCACTTCTTGAAGCCAAAATTCGCACTTCATCAACTTTGTGAACAACTTTTCTCTTCGGAGAACTTCCAACACTTACTGCAAATGTTTCCCATGGTCGGCCTTATCCTTTGAGTAGATCAAAATATTGTGGATGAAGACAATCACGGATTTGTCCAAGAAAGGAAGACACACGCGGTTCATAAAATCCATGAATACGGACAGAGCGTTGGTCAATCGAAAAGGGATCACCAAAAACTCGTAGTAACCGTATCTCGTTCGGAAGGCCATCTTTGGAATGTACTTCTTTTTCACTCTCACTTGATGGTATCCGGACCGAAGGTCGATCTTCGAAAAGCATCCCGCACCTTGGAGTTGGTCAAAGAGGTCATCGATGCGAGGTACGGGATACTTGTTTTTCACCGTGACCTTATTCAACTCGCGATAGTCTATGCACATCTGCATAGACCCATCTTTATTCTTCATGAACAAAACTAGGGCTTCCCCAAGGTGACGAGCTCGGTCGGATGAATCCCTTCTCTAATAGTTTTTGAAGTTGCGTCATCATCTCTAGCATTTCGTCGGATCCAGACAGTAGGGAGCACGGGCTATCGGAGCCGCTCCCAGAGCAAGGTCAATTTGGAATTTCACTTGACGTTCCGGTGGTAGTCCAGGTAAGTCCTCCAGAAAGACGTCCGGGTAGTCTTGCACGATCTTAACGTCCTCTACAGACTTCTTCTATTTCTTCGCGTCCACCATATAAGCCAAATACGAAGGGTAACTCTTCGCTAGGAATTTGCGGGCCTTAAGAGAGGAGATGATAGGATTGCATCTCTTCCCTTTCTTTCCATAGATCCTGACTACACCATTTCCTGACAAAGGCACTTGGATCATCTTTTTGGAACAAAGGATGTCGACCTAATGTCTCGACAACCAATCCATGCCTATGACTACGTCAAACCCACCTATTGTCATTGGTAACAAATCCACCCCAAAGTAGTTCCCATCGATCTCTAGAGTACAATCACTGAAACATTCACGAATGATCACTTAGTTGCCATTAGCCACCTCTACCACTAAAGCATCAGAAAGAATACTACTAGAAGTGATGAATTGCCTACAGAAAATATCCAACAAAAAAGAACACATAGCACTCAAATCAAACAACACACGAGCAGGCAAGGAGTTTACAAGGAACATACCCGAAATGACATCGGTGGTCTCCTTTGCCTCTTCGGTGGTCATCCAAAATGCTCGACTTGGTGCTCTCGACAGCTGCCTGACTCTTGCCGTCGACCCAAAATAACTTCCATGGTTGCCACCCACTAGCTTCGGGAATTCCTTCTTCATGTGACCCGGTTTCCAACATTCAAAACACACCGACCCCCGGATAGGGCAATCTCGGATGGCATGACCTTTCTTCCTGCACTTGGCACACTCGGTGGAACCCGAGAACGACTTTGGATTGGAAGGGCCAAAGTGCTTGTAACACTCTAAAAATCAGAGTAAATTAAAACCTGGAATTATGGCAACATGACACTTGCATTGGTATAAATCTCCCATAAAGGGGATCAGTCCTTAAGACTTTACAAAACCTATACAGATATAGAATTCATCAACAACTAATCTAGACACATCTATCTAGATTACATCAGATGACAATTCATAATTCACCAAAAGAATGGGGCTTAACAAATGCCCAGTTACAATACTAGTCATCTCAAGAAGCCTCGAGACCAAACCCGTCTCTCAAAACCCTGTCAACCCACCGCTAAGGGAAACCTGATACATATCATTTGAGAAAAAGTGTTAGGCTTAAAGCCTAGTGAGAACATACAGTTTATAAATTTCAAGAGATATAAACTTTTGTATCAAAGGGAATCCTTTCAAATAAGCATTTCCAAATTAACTGTTGATAAGAATGAAATCCATTAAAATGAGACCATAAACCTTCTTTCCAGAACCTCACAATTTAATGCACAAGCAGTTCTTTTATAAACTTCCCGAAATATAAACATCAGTATCATAAGGAAATCTTTTCATAAAGGTTTAATTTATAAAAGGTAACATTTCCCCACAAACGGGCCTCTTCGGTCCAAAACTCATCATACGATGACAAAAGAACCATTTTACCAAGGATTGTGGTGTAACACAAAGTAGACCACCAAACCGAGTTATGAGCTAAACAATTGGAATCCAAGGATACGAAGACAAAGGTCCGTGCTACAACGTGAGATCTAGCCCCCAAGCAAAACCAATGTATACTCCTTTACTAGGATCATTATGAACCATGACTAGTATCCGGCCTCACATAACCGTACCAAGTTGCCCCCGAGGATCATATGCATCCATAACTACAAAATGGGGAATATGACATCCCAACAATACAGTCGACTCAAAACCTAGGGATCCGCTAGTAATGGTACAGACTCGTCACATCAACATATGTGACCAACCATAAATAAACATATGGTATAAATACATTTTATAAACAAAATGTCATTTCCAGTTCAACTTCTGGTAAGAATGAAAATCATTAAAAATGAGTTCTTAAACATTTCTTTTCACATATCCACATAATGTGCAAGTAAAACATCATTTTACTTCAATAAGGCGGAGACAGTCATTTTAGAATAAAACCCGAAAAACCAGATATCGATCACGACGAAGAGGTGAAGCTTAAAACACCGACCCCTTGCTAGAAACACCGCAAACTAGCAACCAAACGAGACTCGAAGATCGAAAGAAGAAAAGGAAAAATAAAGAGAGAGAAAACCAGAGATAGATAGAGATTTGAGATATATGAGATATTTTAGAAAATATCTCACAAAAAGATATTTATGCAGAAATCAAAACCGCCACTGCCTAAGGGCACGACCCGCGCGTTTTATCTGAAGGAGGGCGCACGACCCGTGCATCCTGTAGACAGACGCAGACAGCCCCCTTAAACTTCATTTCTTCTTCACAAAAGACCAAACGATATTCGGGGTGTTACAAATCTTCCAACCTTAGAACGATTTCGTCCTCGAAATCTACTCTTCTCAACGGAACACTGTTCGCATAGAGGATTGCCCTTAACTCAAGAACCAGAATCATTTACGTGATCCTAATACCGACATCCGTATAGCTACCCTTCTTGGGCACATTCACTCTTAACCACACGAATACTCAATTCTCCAAAGTAACCTTTACTTAAGGTTACGGTGGTCTCCCAACCTTGGGTAACAATTACTACCTCCAGGAAATTAGTGACCTCAACTTCCCTCCGAACAATTATTTCAAAACTCTACGGTTCCGGACCCAAAGCCAACGGTTGATGCTATTCTTCCAAAATCCTCAAATTTCACTGATCCACTCCTAAAATCGATTACAGATAAACTTACAATGTGCACCAATGCATATTTCAGGAAATTAGTTCACACAGATTCTGCTATCACTCAACTCCAATCCGACCCCAAATCTGGAAATAGAAAATTATTTAAATTTTCTAAATACATCAAAATTACTTCGCCTACAACTACAATAAAATGATTAACCACAATACGAACAACCAATCTATACATTCGGACAATAAAGGACGGGCGCTACTAAAACCCATGCGTAGTCACTATCTCCAACCTGTGGAAGACTTCACCAACAACTTACTCTAGCTCAAGGCTAAGGCCGACTCCTCAAAGCACTGCTAGAACCGAACCCCCAACAGGAAAATGATGCACATGTAGATAAATGAAAAGGATTAGGCTTAACGCCTAGAGAGCTCAAGAGTTTTACATAAGTAAAAGCAATTAAACTGATGAACTTCTCTTTAAAATAGAACCTTTCAAATAATGAATTTTAAAACATGGAACAACTCCTTTTCAAAGTTAGGCAATTTCAAAGATGGATCCTTCATTTCAACGATGCTTTATAAATTGACACAACTTGTACTAACTCAAAGTATGAAACATTAGTAACACCAGGCATACCGTACGTCCGAAATCATGGACATTAGGTCCAATACTAACGCGACCAAAACGAAAGAAAACTAAATATCCATACGCAGGAAAACACACTTCATTCAAACCTTAATATACGTGGGGAGAACCGAATACTAAGGCCATCATTTACCGTTGACTCTACATAACCAAAGTTGGTAAAAATATGACATTAGTGTTTAAAATACCCCGGGTCTACGACGGAGAGACCCGTACACAAAGAGAATAGAAGGACACGCAAGTAGGTCGCCCATACAACTTCCTCGCCTGACCTCTAAACATTTCCATCTTGGGTGGCAAGAACAAATGAATTGGGTCACCCGTGATGTTATTGGATTTCACCACGTATCCCGATCTTAGTTCCCATGCCATACCAGACATCACAACCTCAAACCGTCGTTGCCTCTAGCCATACTCTGTCGAGTTCCACCTCAAGGGCTTACGGACACGGGTGTCTACCCAATCTAGACGAGTTCCAACTCAGTGGCTCGTGCCACCTATTGTCTTACTCGCTAGCAAACCCGAGCGGCCACTAAGTGTAACCCAAAACCTCAGGCCTTACTAAACAGACAGACTTACGTGCCAATGAAACCATTACAACACTGTCTAAACATTACATGACTCCAATTGAATGACCAAAGCACCCAAAAACATGTAACTCACCAAAAACACGAATAAACTCCATCATACTAAAATGTTTCATTGCGGTTATAAATCCGGACAAATGTCCACACGACTCATTCAGTCAAAACCCGAGCCAAAGGCCCAACACTTCACGTAATTTCCAACGAAAGCCTCGTAAACCTTAAAACACATTTAACCGACATTTAACGTTTCCCCAAATAATGAGATGTCTTTAAACAATGTTTATGAAAACACACACCACAAGGACATGATTTCTCAAAACTCAACACGTATTGAGACCAAAGATTTTCCAAAGGTCTATGAATGCAAATATACTAAGATGCATATGTCATGAAATAAACTTTGCTTGCACAAAATCATCAAAGATGCATAAATCATAATATAGATTTTACGTGTACAAAATCACCTAGAATACGTAAATCACGCTATTTACTTGTTGAAATATTCAAACTCGACATGAGCAATTTATGATGTTAAAACAATCCAAATTACCGAATACGAAAACTTATCAAAATACTCACACCTTGAGAAATACCAAGTAAGACATACGCAACAATTTACACTATGAACGTGAAAATAGGTTCTTGCACTTCAACAAGTGCAACAATTTTTTTGTACAACTCCAAAGGGAAAATCACGATTTTATCTTTAAAATTCCCCTCTATAACCAAGAGACGTTGCAGCAAAAGAATTTTCAACTCACCCCATATGCAACAATTTATTCCCCAAAGGGCGGTAAGATAACGGGGATGCAAATAAAATTTGAAATCGAGTTTAAAGCTTCCCGTTGCAAAGATAAATACATTTGACCAAAATAGAAACTACAACAACCAACATACCGCTACTTCGCTAAAATGCCTTGCGGAAATTTTTAACAGTAAGAGTTAATGATGGAAATACGATCAGAACGTAAGTCCTGTTTTAAAAATAACATAAATCGTTTATGCAATCACTCACCTCCACGTGATACTTAAATCCAATGCACAAAGTACACGACGGTTGACATTGGTTAACAAAACCCAGAATTAACGCACACAATGATGCATATGCACATGTTCCTGAAATTATTTACGCGACACAAAAGTCGTAAGATGAGGCACCATAATCCAACTGGATTTTCATGAAACTCATTAACGGTAAAATCAAGTGGTGTCCAAATTTACATTTTTCAACACAAGGTAAGGCGACCATTTTGACAAGATTTTTGATGAGACACGACACCCAAAGAACTCATAATTTGCACGCAATGAAATTAAACTCACGCATCTCTAAATATACGCAGGCGACAAAAGAATCCGTAAAACAAAACTACATGAAATTCAACAAAACTCGTACAAACTAAAATCTCCAAGAAACTCCGACTCAAAGCATGGAAATAACTTTTCCTTTAAAACCATTGACATACGTGGAAGAGATCCAATGTCAAGGTAAAAATTCCACAACTACTTGCCCATTAACTCAAAAAGCGTTAAAACACAGATATTTCGACATCCAAAAATAGCATTTAAACACAAGACGTGAATAAAGAGAGTTTTGATAACAATTTGAAATCAGGTGCAACAAAACCATTTTAAGCATGCTTATGCTCATAGTTTAAAATATGTTGAGTGCTAAATGTTTTGCCAAAACGTTATAAGGTAATTTACTTTATGGTTGGCGATCATGAAAAGCAATTTATGCAACCTTATTTTAGAAATAAATTTAATGCATGAATTTGGTCGGCACTCACATCTTAATACTATGCTTCCTAACATCCCGACGTACTATAATCAACCGGATGCCTCAGGCATCATAGGGCAACCATCCCACTAATTAACTTACAAATCTCCTCGAAATAGAATCGATCTAACAAGATATAGTTCTTATTCCACCAACGAATATGGCTCAAGATGATTAACTTAATGCGTTCTACACACTTACTATCATCCCAAAGAGACATTGCTATAAACAACAATCATTCCTTAGCTTACTCGCTTAGACACTTTCGCACTACTCTAACGGTCAACATACCAAGGTAGAGCAGGTAAACACAAGCACGAGAAAGGGTAAGGAAGAGTTTAACTGAAACACGCACGAAAGAAACGTACCGCTACGTCTACCAATTGTCATAACATTAGTAAACCAATTACCCTCACGTAAAATATACTCATAATCACATTAGCTAAGTGAGATTATGAACATATAGCACATAAGGGTTCTTGTTACCGTCATTACAACGCCTGATGAACATAACTTCCGTCAACTCTAAGACTGTACCGTCTTAGAAGTTCTACCCAATCTCACAATCAATGCCTATCAAACTCAGTCTAAGTCTAGACATCTTACATTCATGCCTAGTTCGCTTAAACTAGAGCTCTGATACCAACTTGTAACACTCTAAAAATTAGAGTAAATTAAAACCTGGAATTATGGCAACATGACACTTGCATTGATATAAACCTCCCATAAAGGGGATCAGTCCTTAAGACTTTACAAAACCTGTACAGATATAGAATTCATCAACAACTAATCTAGACACATCTATCTAGATTACATCAGAAGACAATTCATAATTCACCAAAAAGAATGGGGCTTAACAAATGCCCAGTTACAATACTAGTTATCTCAAAAAGCCTCGAGACCAAACTCGTCTCTCAAAACCCTGGAAATCCACCGCTAAAGGAAACCTGATATATATCATTTGAGAAAAAGTTTTAGACTTAAAGCCTAGTGAGAACATACAGTTTATAAATTTCAAGAGATATAAACTTTTGTATCAAAGGGAATCCTTTCAAATAAGCATTTCCAAATTAACTGTTGATAAGAATGAAATCCATTAAAATGAGACCATAAACCTTCTTTCCAGAACCTCACAATTTAATGCACAAGTAGTTCTTTTATAAACTTCCCGAAATATAAACATCAGTATCATAAGGAAATCTTTTCATAAAGGTTTAATTTATAAAAGATAACATTTCGCCACAACCAGGCCTCTTCGGTCCAAAACTCATCATACGATGACAAAAGAACCATTTTACCAAGGATTGTGGTGTAACACAAAGTAGACCACCAAACCGAGTTATGAGCTAAACAATTGGAATCCAAGGATACGAAGACAAAGGTCCGTGCTACAACGTGAGATCTAGCCCCCAAGCAAAACCAATGTATACTCCTTCACTAGGATCACTATGAACCATGGCTAGTATCCGGCCTCACATAACAGTACCAAGTTGCCCCCGAGGATCATATGCATCCATAGCTACAAATTGGAGAATATGACATCCCAAAAATACAATCGACTCAAAACCTAGGGATCCGTTAGTAATGGTACAGACTCGTCACATCAACATATGTGACCAACCATAAATAAACATATGGTATAAATACATTTTATAAACAAAATGTCATTTCCAGTTCAACTTCTGGTAAGAATGAAAATCATTAAAAATGAGTTCTTAAACATTTCTTTTCACATATCCACATAATGTACAAGTAAAAACATCATTTTACTTCAATAAGGCGGAGACAGTCATTTTAGTCAAAACTGATCGGGAACCCCGAAAATCACCAAAAACTTCATTTATATCAAAATGTAGAGAACATGAAATCATACCGTAGAAATACTTCGGATTTCGCAAATAAGAGTTTTGACATGTATAAAGTTTGTAAAATGGTAGTAGCAACTCACCAGTAGGTTTTAGAATAAAACCCGGAAAACCAGATATCGATCACGATGAAGAGGTGAAGCTTAAAACACCGACCCCTTGCTAGAAACACCGCAAACTAGCAACCGAACGAGACTCGAAGATCGAAAGAAGAAATGGAAAAAGAAAGAGAGAGAAAACCAGAGATATAGAGAGATTTGAGATATATGAGATATTTTAGAAAATATCTCACAAAAAGATATTTATGCAGAAATCAAAACCGCCACTGCCTATGGCGCACGACCCGTCCGTTTTGTCTGAAGGAGGGCACACGACCCGTACGTTTTGTCTGAAGGAGGGCACACGACCCGTGCGTCCCGTAGACAGACGCAGGCAGCCCCCTTAACCTTCATTTCTTCTTCGCAAAAGACCAAACGAAATTCGGGGTGTTACAGTGCTTGGTCTTACATTTGTGACACCATTTTTCCTCTCGGCGGTTGTCCCCAAATCTTCTGCCCACAAATGGTTTATTCGGACGAACGGGACCCGATGGTCCTTCCCACTTTCTTTTCTCTACAGCTTGACCCTTCTCTTCCTTTCCTTGTGCAATGTCATCCTCTACAAGGATTGACTCTTCGATCGCCTCATCTATCGTCGACACTTTTGCATTCCTCACCGCCGTCTTCATCTCGACCGACAAACCCAATAAATAGGCCTTAATCTTCGTCTTCTCATCAGGAGCTAGATGCTCCACTAAGCTCAACTTCTCCAAAAAATGTTTTTAGTAGTCGGAAATTGACATACAACCTTTATTGAGATTACGAAATTCTTGCTCGATTATGTCCAATACTCTTACACTATAGTACTTGTTCAAGATTTTCTTCTTAAATGTTGGCCATGAGAGTTTGGCCAACACTTCCGTAGTTAGAGACGACCGGGTGAGATTCCACCAAGTCAGGGCCTCGCTCTTAAGTAGATGATAGGAAAATTTGACCTGCTGAGATTCATCACATTCGCTTGCCTCGAACGCCATCTCTATCTCTCGGATCCAATAGATGCAACTGATGGGATCTACAGTTCCTGCAAATTCGGGTGTCCTACACCCCACAAAAGCTTTATAAGTGCATCTCGTCTCCTTCCTTTTCTCACGAACAATAGCATGTTCTTCCATTCCCACGACAGCCGATCCACCGCCCGATCCGACCGCAACATTATCCCCCACTGTTTTGGGCCGTCAGTGGCTAGCGTCACGATCCTCTAGGAGTTTCATAAAGAGATCTTGTTGTTGTGGCATGGCCGAGTTCATGGCTAGCATCATACTATGCTTGATTCTCGTCTCAAGCATCACCTATTCTATGATGGGGTTGTTATCGACAACGTTCACGCGTGGGATATGCTCGGGTACCCCGCCCAAGATGATGGTATGGGAGGTCCTATAGAGGTCTCGACCAAAGGAGGTTAGTGATCAGTAGATTAGACTTCCATGTTACCGTCTTGCGGGTTTGGTTGTCTGCTCCGAGTGTTTACCATGGTTATCTGCCATACACGCACGAGAAAGAGGTTGAGAAAAGACTAAGTAAGTTAAACTCATGGTACGTACTACTACATTTATCAATTATCATAACAATAGCAATTCAATCATGCTCACATAAGAGCGCATTCATAACAGCATTAGCTACGTGATATTATGATTGCGTGATACACATAATTCTTAATCAATGTAATTCCGTATATCCTAATGCTCTCCCACCCATGACTTTTACCCCAAGGTGGACAACTTAATGATACTCTTAAAGATTAGGTCTAGATATGCTAAGTCAATACCTAGTTCACTTAAACTAAATCTCTGATACCAACTTGTAACACCCTAAAAATAGGGATAATAAAATTTCCAGAAAATGAAAATATGTGTTGGGAACTGAAGAAAAACTCAAGTATGGTTAATGCTGTTGGTTCAGAGTTAATACTGCTAGAAGATTTAAAGGTTAATACTGCTGAGTGTTACTACTGCTAGTAGTTAATACTGCTAGTCAAAGTTAGTGCTGCTTGAACAAAGTTAGTACTGCTTAGCTAGTTAGTACTGCTAGTGGTTAGTACTGCTTAGTAGTTAATGCTGCTAGAAGGAAGTTAATGCTGCTGAAGATTAATACTGCTTATATGATGAAGATTCGTATGAAAGGATATACATGGAAGCTTAGAGATATACATAGAAGATATACTGAAGATATTTTATTTATTGTAATTATCTTTGTATTCAGTATATATATTGTATTGTTTAGAATAGTTAGATAACTTTTAGTTTTCATTCTTTTAGAGAAAAACAACCTCAAGGCATAGATCCTAATTCTAGAGAAGTAGAATTCGTATTGGTGAGCCTGTTCATCAATATTGAGGTTGAGTGAGTAATCTTGTAACTTCAAAGCATCCAATAAAAGCTTACAGTTTGTTATTCATATTTTATGTGTTGATTTACTGTTTCATTGAATATCAAAGTGTTATTCCGCAAACTTCTTTGATATTGTTTCTGAGAATTAGTTCTTGTTGAGAATTCGATCCTGACAAGTGGTATCAGAGCCTGATTTCTCAGAAACAACTATTCATCATGGAAAATCTTGCAGAATCAAGCAGTACTTTGGTCTCAAAGGTTCCAATGCTTAGACCCAATGAATTTGATATGTGGAAGATCAGAATCAAGCAGTACATACTCCTCACTGACTATTCTATGTGGGACATCATAGAGAATGGTCCTTCTGAAGCAGGAAAGATTGGTGCAGATGGAAAGAGAACTCCACCAAAAACTGATGCAGAAAGAAAGATCAGACAGACAGAGATGAAAGCCTTGAGCACCTTGCTCTTGGCCATTCCCAATGAATATCAACATCAGTTCTGTAACTGCACTGATGCAGAGATGCTCTGGAATGCTCTGGAGAAGAGATTCTCTGGTACCAAAAGTACCAAGAGAAATCAGAAAGCCATTCTGAAGCAACAATATGAGAACTTTATGTCAACCAAGAATGAGTCCATGACTCAAACTTTTGACAGGTTCAACAAACTTATTGGTGAACTAGCTACAGTGGGAGTACAAATTGATCAAGATGATCTGAACAGAAAGGTTCTAAGGTCCTTGAGTGATGAATGGACCATGTATACTGTGTCTTTCAGACAGAATGATCAACTGGAAGAAAAGGAACTTGATGATCTTTATAATGATCTAAGAGTTTTTGAATCTGAGGTAGAGGCTAAAAAGAGGCCTTCTGGGTATGTTCACAATGGTGCACTCCTTTCAGCATCAACTGATTCTACTTCCAACCTTGAATCAGTTAGTACTGCCAATGGAACAAACCAAGAGAAAGGCACTGAAACTGTGTTTGAGGCCTTTCTGGCAAGTCATGGAAACTCTTCTCTCATTAATGATGATTTGGAACAACTCAATCCAGATGATCTTGAAGAGATGGATATTAAATAGCAGATGGCCATGCTCTCCATGAGAGTTAAAAAGTTCATCAAAAGAACTGGGAGGAACAACTTCTCCCAAAGAAGAGAAGATGGAGCAGGATTTGACAAGTCCAAGGTGGAATGTTACAAATGCCATCAAAAGGGACACTTTGCTAGAGAATGCAGAAGTGGAATGTCTCAGAATAACAACCACCAACAAGCTCAATCTGGAAGCTTCAACAGAAACTCTGCACAATCCCTTGTCTCTCAACAAGGTATGGGGTTTGATTGGAGTGATCAAGCTGAAGAGGCTATTCAGAATCAAGCTCTAATGGCAGAGGTGTCTGGTCTTCCTATAGAGGTAACTTCAAATCTTTGCTCTCAAAATTGCATTAACACTGTTAAAAGATATAGGGATCACAACCAAAACATGAGTGATGACCTTAAGAGATTGGAAAAAGACATAAAAGATTATCGGAGGATTGTTGAGAGATTTGAAGAACAGATTAAGGGTTTTCAAGCTAATGAGCTTCAACACTCTTATGACACAAATTACTGGAAGTGGGAGAAGAATGACTTAGAGCTTCAACTGACCAGATCTAAAGAAGAAAGTGAAAAGCTAAGAGGAGATCTAGCTAAAGTCAAACTTGATGTAGAAAAGTTTTCTAATGCTTCCAAAGCAATGGATTCTTTGCTACAAACCTAGATTCATGATAAACTGAGAAGAGGTATAGGGTACAATACCACACCACCACCCTATAACAACAACTACATCCCTCCTAGTTCAGAGTTGTTAGAAACAAAGGATAGGAAGGATCTACCTAAGGGAGCCACTGAAATAGATCCCTTAGATGAAGTGGTTGTTAAGGATAAAACTGAAAAAGAAGTTATCAAGGATAAGGACAATACTGTGAGTGGTGAGATTCCTAAAGAAAATCACATTATCACCAATGAGGGATGTGAAAAGCACTGGATCAAGTCCAAGGAGATAGAGAAGACTAACGGAAATGATAACAAGGTCCATTACAAACAAACCACAGTTGTGAATCCTGGATCTTGTGAACAGTGTGATTGCAATAAAGCCAAGAGCCTAAATTCTGGTTTAAAAAGAGGAAATCAAAGAAACTGGAATAATCAATGGGCTCAGAAACAAGGAGTTGATCTGAATAAAATCAATAGACCAAAACCTTGTTTTATATGTGGCAAGTTGAATCATTTGGCTAAGTATTGTTACTTTAACCCTATTAACCAACAGATGAACTTTCAAAGATTTGTGCAAAAATCTGTGGGTTATAGGAAGGCTGGAAAGAAACATGTGATAAAGAAATATGTTGAAAGTAAAGGCACTTTAAAGAAAAAGATTTTAAAAGAAAGTATCAAAATGTGGGTGCCTAGAAGTACTAAAAGTATTAGTACTGCTAACAATATTAGTACTGCTAACAGTGTTAGTACTGCTGAAAATATTAATGCTGCTAATACTGTTAATACCTCTTCAAAAGTTAATACTGCCAACACAGTTACTGCTGCTAACACAGTTACTACTTCTAACAAAGTTAGTGCTGCTAAGCATGCAAGTGCTGCCAAGGTAGTTAGTACTTCTAAAACTAGTACTGATTCTAGCAAACATAGTTCCAAGCCTATTATTGTAACAAAGTACTCCAAGAATGAGGAGTTAAAGTTCAAAAATCTTGTCAAGAAAGAATGCAAATATTTTGATGAGAAAGGGGTACCCAAGACCACTTTGGCTTGGGTTCCTAAATCATACTAATTGATTTATCTAATGTGCAGGGCAACCAACAGCTCAAGGGAAAGAGCATTTGGCATGTTGATAGTGGTTGCTCTAGGCACATGACAGGCAACATGTCATGCCTTCAGGATTTCAAGCATATCAATGGAGGACATGTTGCATTTGGAGACAATCTTACTGGTGGTAAGATAAGTGGAAAAGGTAATGTCACCAAAGGTAAGATGACATTTGAGGATGTCTACTATATTGATCAATTAAAGTACAACCTGTTAAGTGTATCACAGGTTTGTGACAAACAACATAGTATATTATTTACAAATACTGAGTGTATGATCCTTGCTCCAGGGTTCAAGGTAGTTGATGAAAGCATGATACTACTTAGAACTCCAAGGAAGGACAATGTTTACTGTCTTGATATGGACAATGTTGATAGTGATTCATCTCTAAATTGTCTTGTTTCAAAAGCTTCTGTAGATGAATCCTCTCTATGGCACAGAAGGATGTGTCACATGAATTTCAAGACTATGAACAATCTTGTTAAAAATAACCTTGTAAGAGGGTTACCTTCAAAAGTCTTTTCATGTGATGATCATTGTGTTGCTTGTCTTAAAGGCAAACAACACAAAACTTCTCATAAGACCAAAGAGTTAAATTCTGTTTCTACTAGTCTCCAGTTATTGCATATGGATCTGTTTGGTCCTACAAATGTTATGAGTATAGGCAAGAAATCTTACTGCTTGGTTATTGTTGATGATTACTCCAGATTTACTTGGGTATATTTTCTAAGGACTAAGGATGAAACAAGTGGTCTTATCAAATCCTTTATTCTAAGAATTGAAAACCAAACTAATCAAAGAGTAAAAGTCATTAGATCAGATAATGGAACTGAGTTTAAAAATCATGATCTAAACACCTTTTGTGAAGAAAAAGGTATTGAGAGGCAATATAGTGCTCCTAGGACTCCTCAACAGAATGGTATTGCTGAAAGGAGGAATAGAACACTAATAGAGGCTGCTAGATCTCTGTTGGCTGATTCAAAATTGCCAATTACCTTCTGGGCTGAAGCAGTTAATATTGCTTGTTATGTCCAAAACAGAGTTCTAGTGGTCAAGCAAAAGAACAAGACCCCATATGAGCTTTTAAATAAAAGAAAACCTTTCATTGGTTTCTTCAAACCTTTTGGGTGTCCTTGTACAATTCTCAATACCAAATCTCACTTAGGTAAGTTTGATAGCAAAGCAGATGATGGATTTCTTGTTGGATATTCATCTCAGAGTAAGGCCTACAGAATATTTAACTCTTCTTCTAGAATAATTGAAGAAAGTGACAATGTCAAATGCAATGAGAGCACACCAAATCCTGTTGGATCTGGACCTCAGTGGCTATTTGACATTGATTCACTAACTAATTCTTTTGGTTTCAGTAGTGATGATTCTACAGGAACAGGATGTGGAGGATCAGGTATCACACAAGTCTCAGAAAGTATATCTAAATCTGTGATATTTCCCATACCCACAGTGACTTCTGTTGAAGACTGTGAAAAGGAATCATTTACTGGACCAAATCAGAGTGAAGAAGAAACTAGAGATGAGGAGACTCAAGAAAATAAAGAATCAGAAGTGGCTTCTGAAAACACTTCAGTTGAGTTGCATGACTCTAATCTAGAGGCTGGACTGAATGAAGAACCTAGTCATAACACCAGAGTTCAAAAGAATCATCCTCCACAGCTGGTAATAGGAGATATCTCTTCTCCTATGATGACTAGACATCAAAGCAGGCTTCAAGAAATGCAAGATCAACAACATACAGTCCTTTCTTGTTTTCTATCACAGCTTGAGCCTAAAAAGGCACATGATGCTATGAAAGAATCTAGCTGGATAGAAGCAATGCAAGAGGAACTGTTACAGTTCAAGCTACAAGATGTATGGGATCTAGTAGACCTTCCTAAAGGTCACAGAGAAATTGGCACAAAGTGGATTTTCAGAAACAAGAGAGATGAAAGAGGTATTGTCATAAGGAACAAAGCAAGGCTGGTGGCTCAAGGCTATACTCAAGAAGAGGGTATAGATTATGAAGAAGTTTTTGCACCTGTGGCTAGGATAGAAGCAATCAGACTATTCCTAGCCTATGCTTCTTACATGAACATCAAAGTCTATCAAATGGATGTAAAAAGTGTTTTTCTCTATGGATCAATTGAAGAAGAAGTATATGTATGTCAACCACCAGGGTTTGAAAACCCAAGCTATCCAGACAGGGTATACAAATTAAAGAAAGCACTTTATGGACTACATCAAGCTCCAAGAGCATGGTATGACACTCTGTCATCCTATCTCTTGGAAAATGACTTTGAAAGAGGAGTCATTGATAAGACTCTATTTATCAAAAGAAAGAAGAAGGATATCTTGCTGGTCCAAATCTATGTTGATGACATTATCTTTGGATCTACAAGAAACAACATGTGCAAGGAGTTTGAGGATTTAATGCATCAAAGGTTCAAAATGAGTTCCATGGGGGAACTTACTTTCTTCCTTGGACTCCAAGTTCAACAGAAGTCAGATGGCATTTTCATATGTCAATCCAAGTATGTGCAGGATATTCTAACCAAGTTTGGTTTCTCAGAATCAAAACCTGCCAAAGCATAACGACTAAAAGTATTTATATTCCGAATACTATAAATACTCTTTGCCCGCCTAAAAGTTCATAACGAATCTTTGCATACTGTTCTCTTGCGCTCAAAACCTTTTCTCTCTCAAGTTCGAAGTTTTCAGGCAAGCTTTCCACTATGATCAATGGCATCCATGACTTTCATCGACGAGCACAACGAGATTGCGATGCTACAAAAGCCAAAGCAAGCTTCAGGATTTCATCAGATTGTGGATTTCCTCAAGACAAGCCACATTGCTCATGCTCTTATTGTATCCCCTACAATCTACATTGAGCATCAAAGGCAGTTCTGGGCTAATGCAACCATTGTTGTGGAAAATGGTGTGCAAATGATCAAGACAAGAATCTGTGATCAATCACTAACAGTTACTGAAGAAGTTATTCGCATCAGTCTACGTCTAGACGATGCCTCTGGTATAACTTCTATCCCAAACGATGAACTGTTTTCAAATCTTACAAGAATGGGGTATGGAGGCCCATTGGGTGTTTTCAAATTTTCTAAAGCAAAATTCTCACCCCAATGGCGTTTCTTTGTCCATACTCTTATGCATTGTATATCCAAAAAGACTACTGGATGGAGTGAGTTCAGCAGCACTATTGCTTATGCTTTGGTGTGCTTGGACACTGCCAGAAAGTACAATTTTTCTAAAATGATTTTCAGTGATCTTGTCTCAAACATGGGAAACAAAAAGAGCTTCTTTATGTATCCTAGGTTTGTTCAAGAAGTTATTACTAATCAATTGACGGATATACCTCAACCTGTTAGGGTATATGTACCTAAACCCCCCAAAGGCAAGGTTTTCTTAAATATGAGAAGATCTGCTGGGGACTCTGAAGGAGTTGACACCCCATTGTTCTCTACAATGATGGTGGTGTCCCAAACCAATGAAGGTATGGCAGCAGGGTCAAGGCCCCCATTAGACCAACCCACTGCTAGCCAAGCCCAACCTTCCCTCTCAAAATCAATTCCCCAGTCCCTTCTTGAAAAACCAACCTCTCCTATCACCCAAACTTACAAGAGGAAACAGGTAAAGAAGGCTCCTTCCCTTCTTGTACCATTACCGACTCAGCCTTTAAGCCCTCTAAGGGAGAATTCTCCCCTAGAGAATATCCAAAGGGAAACCACAAGGGTGTCTCCCAACCCAAAGGAGGTGCTCTCTGAGGAGGAGGTAGAGCATATGGGTGATGAGGCTGCCACTACTCCTGCTAGCACAGAGGAGGAAAGTGGTAACATCAATAAGACCTCCCCCATGGCAACTTTGAATGAACAATCATTTGAAGGTCCCTGGTGCCAAGAAACCACAGGGGTGGACAGTGCTTCTGCTAGGCAGAAGACTTCCACTAACAAAAGATCTCATGATCCTTCAATAGGGGGTAACACTCCTGGAGAAGGTGAGGACAGATATAACTATGATGAATTGATGGAGACAATGGGTAACATCAACATAGATGTTCTGAAACAAGGAAAAGAAATAGAGGAGATGAAGCTGGTGATCCTGTCACAACAAGTCCAGATTGCAAAACTAAAGAAGATGGTGACAAGGCTGATTCAAAAGAAGAAAAGGAAACAATTTGTGCTAAAGAGAAGGGAACCAGTGTCTGATGCTCCCAAAAAGGGGGAGTCAGAGGCTGAAGTAAACCTGAATGAAGAAAAAGAACAAGTTGAGGGGGAGCATGATGGGGAGAATAACAGTATTGAGGGGGAGTTAGAAGCAGAAACTGTTAATACTGCTGAAACTTCACAATCAGTAGTAACAGAGTTATCTCCAACAGAAATTGAAGTAGCTGAAATGCTCATCAAAGCAAAGAATGACACTCCCAAAACAAAGGGAGTGGTAATAAATGAAGGGGGAGAAAAAGGAGAAGTGAGCAAGAAAGATAACAGTAAGAAGCCAATGAACAAAGACAAAGGAAAAGCAAAGATGGTGGAATCTGATCAACCAGTCAAGAAGCAAAGGTTGGTTGAATCAGATGAAGCTCTAGCCCGGAAGATGCAGGAGGATATTGAAAAAGAAGAAAGAGTTCAGGTTGAAAAAGACAGGGAGATGGCAAAGGCTCTAGCTGCTGAATTAAATGAAGCTTATCAGAAAGGGCTTGAAACAGAGAAAGCTAAGCAAAGGGCAATAAGCTTGAGAAAGGCCATGTTAGTCAAATCAAGTGCAAAGAAAAGAAGACCTTCACAAACTTACCTTGCCACTCAGGAAAGAAACAAAATGATAACTTTCTTGAGGAGTGCAATTGGGGTAAAGAAAGAAATGTTTGTGAAGATGACTTTTGATCAAATCAGGGATCTTTATGAGAAAGAAATGGGGAAGCTGAAAAATAATGAAAAGGATAGAGTGGAGTTTGAAAAGAAGGCAAAGGAGAGACATGATGTGAATATACATCAACCATTCCCTGAAAGTGAAGAGGGAACTCCTATCAAAGAAAGGGCAGAGAACAAGGAAGAAAAGAAGAAGGAAGCTACTTTAGTGCAGGTTCAAAAGACTCTAAAAAGAACCAAAATGATGGCTAAAAGAAAGAAAAGTGTAAAGAAGCCTAGAGTCGAAGAAGAGCAAAAGGTTACTGAAGAAGAAGAGGCACCTCAGAATGAAGCTAAAACTCAGGAAGAAATACCACAGAGTTCAGATGTAAACATGTACATGGTGGTAATGGATAAAATTCCAAAGCCTATTTCAGTTGAACCTGTTGGATTTAAACCTCCTGAAGTTATCCATTGGGATATTATGGAGGTGTATGGCAAAGAATACATCAGATTGAAAAGAAATGATGAGAAGTATGAAGTATACAACACCTGGAACAAAATTGTCAGAGAGTGTTCAAGATCTGATTTGGAAGAAATGTTTGAAGTGGGGATGAAAATTTATGCAGATCAGTTGAAAGCTCCAGGGTTACCTATAGTGAAGCTGGTCATGGAATACCTGTGTATGTTATTCAATCCAGAAGTAGTGAAGCACTTAATCAGAGATGTGTTCAAAACTGTTAGAGGATGGACTCTCTATGAAAGGAGTGGAGTCTATGAACTAGCATTGGATACTTTCCACATGGAGTACTACTTGGTGGATAGGGTCTACAAGCATACAAATCTTAAGCTTCATGCCATGTTGAATAAGAAGTTGGGTTGTGCACCAAATTCAGAAATGGCCAAGTATCTAATTCAGAGGACTATCAATCAGAGTATGGGACTGGATCCTAATATTGGAGTAGATCATTGATAGAGTTTTGGGAGCATCTTGAAGAAAATCTGAAGAACTTGACTTCTCTTCCTAAAAGTCAAGTTAGGGGGAGATTGTTGGGAACTGAAGAAAAACTCAAGTATGGTTAATGCTGCTGGTTCAGAGTTAATACTGCTAGAAGATTTAAAGGTTAATACTGCTGAGTGTTACTACTGCTAGTAGTTAATACTGCTAGTCAAAGTTAGTGCTGCTTGAACAAAGTTAGTACTGCTTAGCTAGTTAGTACTGCTAGTGGTTAGTACTGCTTAGTAGTTAATGCTGCTAGAAGGAAGTTAATGCTGCTGAAGATTAATACTGCTTATATGATGAAGATTCGTATGAAAGGATATACATGGAAGCTTAGAGATATACATAGAAGATATACTGAAGATATTTTATTTATTGTAATTATCTTTGTATTCAGTATATATATTGTATTGTTTAGAATAGTTAGATAACTTTTAGTTTTCATTCTTTTAGAGAAAAACAACCTCAAGGCATAGATCCTAATTCTAGAGAAGTAGAATTCGTATTGGTGAGCCTGTTCATCAATATTGAGGTTGAGTGAGTAATCTTGTAACTTCAAAGCATCCAATAAAAGCTTACAGTTTGTTATTCATATTTTCTGTGTTGATTTACTGTTTCATTGAATATCAAAGTGTTATTCCGCAAACTTCTTTGATATTGTTTCTGAGAATTAGTTCTTGTTGAGAATTCGATCCTGACAATATGGTATATAAATTTGCCAAAGCAATTGAGCCTCCCAAAAAATGGGGAAAGAATATTAACCTATTTTAAGTAAAAGTTACAAATTCTAATAATGGGAAAATAACATCCTAATAATCTAATTTCATTTGAAATAAGATTACAATTCGGGTGTTATCCGAATTTCCCCAAAATGACGTCTTCTAAAAGAAATGGTGTCCCAAAAGTTTTCCCCAAGCTCACTTTAAGTCTCCTTATCACTGGCACCGCTAGGACCTGATATACATATCGACACCAAACAAGTTTTAGGCCAAAAAGCCTAGTGAGTTATACAAGCAATAATATTCCTTTCAATAGCATAATACTTATCAGCAGTTAACAAAGAATTTCTCATGTGTGGAGTCAATGGGGGAGACCCATAGCACCAATCAAGTTTGTTAGTGCATATATTTGTTGGATACAAGATCATGAAGACTGAAAGTCAACCAAGTCAACTCTCATAACAAGTCAAAGTCTTTGTAATAAAGTCAAAAGTCAAATTCTTGTATTTTGTTATTTTTAAAGTGTTTTGTAAGCGTGTCTTTAATAGATATATGACTAGTGTAGTTTAGAAGTTAGAAGTTGACATTATACGAAAACTGTTTTTTTTTAGAGAGAGAAAGTTTGAGACAGAGTCTGTATACGAGATTTTAATTGGAAATCAATAACATGTTAATTGATTGATTTGTTCTAATTTTGTTTCTGTAATTGAAATTTCAATTAGAACTTGATTATAGGGAATAATAATTGGTATCAGCGCAGAGTTCAAGTTGAAATCGATCAAGAATGGATTTTCGCACTGTTTTCTGAGTCGTAGATTGAATTTTTCTAAGTTTTAGCGAGTTTGTATGATTCAATTGAGTTCGTATAGTGTTGTAGACAAATCTTGTATAGGTTAATTGAATTATTGCACTGTAATTTTCATAAATTTTGGGATTTTTTTCATACGAAAGTTCACGAGTTCAAGAAGCACTGTATTGAATCAATTTGTACGTACGAATGAATTTCGTTGAAATTCATTGGTCGAATTTGATTCTAGATGTATTAGTGATCTTATTGTCAAAGTTACCGATTGAAATTCGAAGGTTTGATGGGTTTTTGAGCCAATCAATGTGATTTTTCATCGAAGATTTGAAGAACTCACATAATCCCAAGAACTCGCATCAAGAACTCGCAGATTATTGGATTTCACATATTTGTTTTTTTGAAAATTTTATAAGGATAGAATTCGCACATGTGTGTTATGCGAATTGCGTAGAATTCGCATGTATGTGCGATAAGAATTCCTCAGAATTCATACAGCTTTGTATGCGAATTGTCAGAATTCGCATAAGCATTTTATACGAAAAGTTTTCTTGAAAAATTCCAAGGATAAAATTTGCATCAGTGTGTCTTGCGAAAAGTAAGGACTTCGCATCTCTGAGTTATACTAATTCCTTGAATTCGCATAAGAGTGTATGCGAATTGCTCAAGATTTAATATTTTCCATGTTCAGATTTTGTATGTTTCTATTGTACGAAAAGTTTTATGCGAAAAGTGTGTAGGCGAAAAGTTTGTTTTTCAAAATATTTCTAAGTCAATATTTCGCGTAAGTGTTGTATGTGAATTACAAGAACTCGCATATAACTGTGTGCGAATTATGTGTGTGTGCGAATTCCAAGTTCTTTTTGTATGTGAATTCTGAAGTTAGTTGTTGTGTGAATTGTGTGTGCGAATTATTTATGCGAATTGTTTGTGTAACAGTGACGTGCGAATTCCATACTTAGGAAATTTTTGGAAATTTTATTTCTGAAAATTCTTTCTAAGATTTTCTGTATCTTGACTTCACTTGGACTAACGATCATTTTCAAGTTCTTATTGTACATTTTTTAAAACAGGATGACTTCTAAAGACGCACTTTCAATCGGTATAGACGTAAAGCCTCCGATATTGTTCAAAGGGGAATACGAATAGTGGAAAGACCGATTCCTTGACTTTGTGGACAGACATGCTAACGGGGAAAATATTATGTTGTCAATCATGGAAGGTCCAATGGTACCCCTCACTATGGAAATACTGGATGACGAATCTTCTGATAGTGTAGATGGAAATGTAGACAGAGCTCAAAAGACAAAGACTGTTCCGAAAGAACTTTCATAGTATACAGAAGAACAAAAGAAAAGATGCAAAGCCGATAAGCCAGCTAGATCTCTACTCTTACAGAGCATTCCCAATGAGATCTACATCAAAATCGACAACTACAAGGCAAACACAAAGAAGATGTGGGATCAACTTCAAAAGATGATGATGGGATCAAAGGTTGGAAACCAAATGAAGGTTGCTAACTGCATAAACAGCTACGAGGAGTTTAAGGCTAAAGAGAATGAGAGCCTTGAGGAAACTTACGAGAGATTTGTTCTTCTGCTAAACGAGCTTGCAAAGAACAAAGTACAGAAGAAGCAAATAGAGAACAACGCCAAATTCCTCAGCATCCTTCAACCTGAGTGGAAAAGGCATACTAGAAGGATGAAGCAAATGAAAGACCTCAGTGATATCCCTCTTCATGGAGTGTATGAAACATTGAAACAGAATGAGGAGGAGGTAGAAGAGAAAAGAGGAGAGAAGAAGAAAGCTGAGAAAGTAGCTGATCCCATAGCTTTAGTGGCTCGTCAGAAAGAGAAAGAGAAGAAAGAAAAGAAGAAGAAAAAGAAAATGGTGGTTCCTAGTTCTAACGATTCTGCTGATTCTGATTCTGACTCAGTTGACGGGGAGAATCTCAAGAAAGCGATGCTACTGTTGACCCGTGCCTTTCAAAAGAAGTTTAACAAGAAGTCGGGCTCAAATACTCAAAGATATTCATCAGAGTCTAAGAATCACGAGCATAGAGAAAGGGTGGAAGGAAGAAGATTTGAGGAAAATACGTTTGAAGATAGAAAGGTAGAGGAGAAGAAAAGGTTTATCAATGATTATGGCGGTGAGAAGAAGTCAGATGAGTTGATCAAGTCCTACAATTGCGGCAGGGTAGGTCATTTTGCCAAGGACTGTCGCAATCCTACCGTCAGAAACTTAGATTACTACAAGTAGATGATGCTACTGGATAAGTATAAAGAAGCGGGAAAAGCTTCAATGGCTGAAGATGAGTTTTGGCTTGACCACTTTGACGATGAAGAAAAGGAAGAAACCGCGCATATATGTTTGATGGGTAAAGTGGTCAAGTATGATGAGACCGATGAAGAAACATCTTATGAGGTACTAAACTTTTATGAATCTGATTTTCTAACTAAAATGGAATCCATGATGATCGAACTTCAAGACCTTCAAGTCAAATTGAAAAAGGAAAATAGCAGAGTTGTGAAGAAACGTCAAACTATTTTAGATCTTAACAAGCAACTTGTTGGGAACAAAAGTCTGATTGACTCTCTAAACAAATCTGCTTCTGATTTTAAAGTTCAAAAATATTGTTTTGAAAATAAGATTTCTGAACTTGCTTCTAAACATTCAAAATCTGATATTCAGAAACAAGAATGTGTTTTGAAAGCTCATAAACTGCAGGTTGAAAACGAGAGTTTGGAGAAAAAGGTAAATGGTTTGGAAGCCAAATTATATGCTAGAGAACAAACAAATCAAACCATTTTCTTAAACACACCAAATGAGAAATCTGATGTTAAAGAGAAGTGGGGACTCGATTACGATAACCCACATTATCTAAAGAAAGCATTCAGAAAACAACCAATTTTATAGTTACCAAATTTGTTACCAAATCACCTGATGAGGTAGAGGCCAAAGAAGATGAAAATGGAAAGAACACAACGAAAATGCAACTACCATTCTTCTATCAAAAGTTGAATGATAGTTATCTTTCAGAAAAACCAAAGTCTCTTTCAAATGATTTTTTTGCAAGTTATTCTACTCAAGAGTTGGAGGCAAAACCTATTAAAGCAAAAATTTATGTTTCCTTCACTTGTTTTAGAAAGCAAAATAATTGATCTTGAAAATGCTTTATCTGATGAAAGAATTTTGGCTAATATTGAACAAATTGTATTTTCGACTGTAATGAAGAACACTGTTTTTAAAGCTGAATCCAAAGAGTGTTAAAAATCTTCTAAGACACCTCAAACTTCGGAAGATGATTTTGATGACTTATTTGCGTCTGCAAATGATTTTCTAAATTTTGATGATGGGTGTGCGTAGATCCCAGATTTAACAACAATTCATGATCATATTAAGATAAACAAGATGAGATTGAGAGAGATACCTTTTATTCACATTGAATGTAAAACTAAGAACTCAAACCTAGAGAGAGAAAAAGTTTCTCTCTCTAGAAGACACGATCTCTCAAAAACGGCTACATTATGAATGATGAATCTAAATACTAAAACCCTAAACATATAACTATTTATACCTCCCCAAATCACTTTTTCTAACCTAAAGGCCAAGCCCATTTACATTAAAGCCCAATTACAATAATAAAGCCCAATACAAATATAAATTGTAGACCCTTAACAAAACTTTCCAAACTTGGACATTTTATGTCCTAACAATCTCCCCCTAAAGTTTTGTAAATGAATCATCGTCTTTTAAGCGCCACCTCTTCTCCCCCTTGATTTCTTTGAAAAACTTTAGCGTTACGCATCTTCAAGATAGCTCAGGCTCCCCGTTGAATGAAGCTCTTATCCTTTAATGTTTCAACTTTAAAAAACCAGATTCGATGTGTGCAATAACCTCGACTGGGTGCACTAAAGACAACTTTTATCTCTAGAAACCCAACACATTCGTTACGCCCACAAGAATGTAATATGTGAGTTTTGCGTGACAACCAAAGTGCATTTTCAATTTATAACAACGAATCTGTTTTTGAACTGCGAGTTGAATAGGAGTTCAGCTTAAGAACTTGTACTGATCAGCTCGTAGGAGAAAGCATCGTGTAGCAAGCACTACTAGGCAAGGTTAGAAGTTAGAAGCAATCGTCGAGAAAAACTGAACGAAAAAAACTCAGAACAGATACAAAAATATTTCTTGAAAATCTGTATCACGGATCACACAGTCAAAGCACAAATAAATCTTAAATATACTCTCTTCGGAACAATAATCGGTTCTTGATAATTGCAAGATTAAAATTCGGTATCAATCTCCAAAAATTCGGACGGCGTGATCAGTTGTCAAAAATTTGACACTTAAGCTCAAAATATGGATTTAAACGATTAAGCCAAAAACAAATCTGATTATATACGGCCCAACAAATAAAAGCCATCAAATGTTTAAGCCCAAAAAATAGACTTAGATCTCTCGACGTATTAAAGCAAACCCGACCCATTATCTTTTTAGCAACCTTGCTACACTTCCAACAATCAGAAAACAAAATACAGTCGCCGATCACTAACAGTGATCCAACAGCCGCCTTTCAAATTTCCACAGTCGTCTTTCTTCAAATTGAAGACACCACCACTGCCGTCGCTCACATATATGTTTCCACGACCCACAATTAACTTGTATCCAATCACATTTGAACTCCAATCTAACATGTTAGCCGGCGATTACAATTGTTAAACCACCGCCGACCCACTAACTTGATTCACCAATCACAATCACAGTGGGGATTAAACTTACGGTCATTATAAACCATAGTCGCCGAATGCCATCTTAAAATCTCCATCCGCCGATTACCAGTTTATTCCACTGACTCAATTAATAAATCTGCCATTCTCAATTTCAATAATCATCGGCTGGCCATCAAAAAATATTTAAACATCTAATTCAATGGCATTGAAAATTAGCCACATTTGATTCCATATTTAAATCACCATCACCGACCCACTAACAAAATTCCAGGCACCGTTCTCATTTAAAAAAACCTACAAATCACAAAACATCCTATCTCAATTACAACTCCACCAATTTCACTTGCAGCCGCCATTTAATTGCAAAGCTTCCAAAAAAAAATACAGCCGCTGCCGATCTTGCTTTATTTCGCCAACAAACCAAAACAACAATCGATTTCAAAAAAAAAAATAAGGTTGTAGATCACAAACTGTTGAAAATCGATTGAATCAAAGAAAAACTTCTTCGATCCTGCTCTGATACCACATGTAGATGCCAGATTTAACAACAATTCATGATCATATAAAGATAAACAAGATGAGATTGAGAGAGATACCTTTTATTCACATTGAATGTAAAAATAAGAACTCAAACCTCTAGAGAGAAAAAGTTTCTCTCTCTAGAAGACACGATCTCTCAAAAACGGCTACATTATGAATAATGAATCTGAATACTAAAACCCTAAACATATAACTATTTGTACCTCCCCAACTCACTTTTTCTAACCTAAAGCCCAAGCCCATTTACATTAAAGCCCAATTACAATAATAAAGCCCAATACAAATATAAATTGTAGACCCTTTACAAAACTTTCCAAACTTGGACATTTTATGTCCTAACAGTGTGTTACTGAAATTGATATGTTTGACTTTAATGCTAAACTTCTAGATCATTCTACTTTTTTCATTAACTCTGAAGCTTTATCTAGTGTGTATGAAGAAGGTGAATCATCAACCAAGGTTGGTGAATCAGTTTCTGTGCGTACTGACTATTATGAAAAAGGTAAGAAATAAAAGAAACGGCGCTCACAGAAACGGATCAACACTGCTAAGCTTAAGAAAAGAAAAACTCATAAATCTAATTTTCCTATGAAATCTAAATCTTATGTTTCAGAGTTGAAAAAGAAAAGGTCTGAAGAGCGAACTGAGTGGCGACCAAAACAGAAGATTGATAAGAATGCAGAATCATGTCCTGATAGTGTTTGTAATAGAATGACTGGTAGTATTTCTGATGTAGTTGGTACTGTTGCTTCTAATAAACAAAAACTTGTAATTCCTTACAAGAAATATTCAATAAAGCAATTACTCCAATTATCTCGATCTACTACTAAGTAATCTAAATATAGACGGAATGATTTTGTTTCTCGCCAATATTCTGATGATTGGTTCGGTTCTTATCATGTTTATCATTCTAAAGCTTCTCATGTTTTTCAAAACAAAAGAGGACCCAAATTTATATGGGTGCCAAAATCTTGCGCTAATCTGAAAGGACCCAGATACAAATGGGTACCTAAATTTGTTGTTCCCTGATTTCTCCTGTGCAAACCCATCATATGTGGTACTTGGATTCTGTTTGTTCCAAACATATGACTGAGCAGAAAGATATCTTATCTAATTATACAGAGAAATACTGTGGGAACGTGCGCTTCGGGAACGATAAGTTTTCACCAATTTTGGGCTATGGTGACGTTATTCAAGACAACGTGACGATTACGAAGGTCAGCTACGTTGAAGGTGTAGGACATAACCTCTTTAGCATTGGACAGTTTTGTGACAAAGACCTAGAGGTTAATTTCAAGGCCAAGAGATGTTTTATGCGTACTGAAGACGGTAAATAACTCTTGGTCGGGACAAGAAAGTAAACCTTTATACGATAAATCTTTCAAAAGTCAAGACTGACAATGAGGTGTGTCTACTGTCAAAAGCCTCGCTGCTACAAAGATGGTTATGGCATCGAAGGCTTTCTCACCTGAATTTTCGTTACATCAACAAACTAGTCACGGGAAAATTAGTCAAAGGATTTCCAGAGCATAAGTATTTGAAAGAACATATGTGCGTAGCGTGTGAGAAGGGAAGGATGAAGAGAGCTGCTCATAAGCCAAAGCCTGAGCCTAGTACAAGTTCTGCATTTGAATTGTTACATATGGATCTCTGCGGTCTAATGTGTACTCAAAGCATAAAGGCAAGAAGTATGTTCTAGTGATTGTGGATGATTACTCGCAGTATACTTGGGTCAAATTTATGAGAACAAAAGATGAGACGCCCGAAGTCATCATCACAATTCTGAAGACCACTCAAGTGAATCTGCAAAAGACAATCAAGCTTTTTTGAACGGACAATGGCACATAATTCAAGAACACAACTGAAGAAGATTATCTCGAATCGTTCATGATAACACATCAGTTTTCTGCTGCCAGAACGCCTGAACAGAACGGAGTTGTAGAGAGACGTAACAGAATGCTAGTCAAGCTCTCTCGAAGTATGTTAAGTCAATCGAATCTACCTCTATTTCTATGGGTTGAAGCTGTATCGACTACTTGCTACACGCAGAATCGCTCCATAATCCACCACCGGTTTGGTAAAACGCCATATGCTTAAATAAATAACCGTACACCTAGCATTAAACATTTTCATATTTTTGGATGCAGATGCTTCAAATTGAACGTCAAAGAGAACTTGAACAAGTTCAGTCTAAAGGCTGATGAAGGCATTTTCATCGTCTATTCTCAAACGTCTGCTGCCTACAGGGTGTATTTGACGAAGTCAAAGTTCGTGGTTCAAAACGTTAATGTAAAATTTGATGAAGAGTTGGCTTATGAACAAAACAGTTCAGAACCCGTAATTACTGGAGTACAAGCTTCTGGACAAATCAGTCCAGAACATGTGGTTAATGCGACTAATTCTGATAAACCATCTACTTCTACATCTCATTTATCAGAGTTAGATTTGTTGTTTGAATTATTTTACGATGAGTTTCTTGGGTCTAAACTGCCTAAATCTGTTGTGATTGACAGACCTGAAGATTCAAGTATTTATCATCCAGTCACTTCAGATGTGTCTACTGAATTCGTTCCCCCGATTCAGCAAGAAACTCAGATTCAAACACTTACTCCTTCGGTTGAACTTGTACATGACACTATCGAGACAGAAGTTGCTGACTCAGTTGGTTGTACTGTAAAGACTACTCAACAGCCAGATAATGCTATCTGAACTGATGCTTCTGCATAGAATCCTTCAACTGAACCCCTACCTGAACAAGAAGAAGATAGTGGATTCTTAGATGAACATCATGATCAATCTACATCAAATCCACTCCCTTATGAACACAAGTGGACCAAAGAGCAACCGATACATCAGATCATAAGAGATACATCTAAACCGGTGCAAACTAGGTCTCTTACACTTAATCAATGTATGCATGACTCATTTCTGAGCAAGGTAGAGCCAAAACACGTATCTAAAGCTTTAGCCGACTCAGACGGGGTAACTACGATGCAAGAAGAGTTGAATCAGTTCGAAGCATTAAAAGTCTGGAGACTAGTGCCTAAGCCAGAAGGTAAAACCATTATTGGCACAAAATGGGTATTCATGAATAAGAAAGACGAAGATGTTATCGTGATCAGATACAAAGCAAGACTAGTGGCTAAAGGATATAGGCAAGAGAAAGGTATTGACTATGACAAGACTTATGCTCCAGTGGCACACATCGAAGCTATTAGGATGTTTCTTGCATAAGTCGCCCACAAGAACTTCACCGTCTATCAAATAGACGTGAAGACTGCCTTTCTCAATGACATCTTAAAGGAGGAAGTCTACGTCTCTCAGCCTGAAGGCTTTGTCAATCCAGAGAAACCAAATCACGTATATATTCTAGACAAAGCTCTTTATGGTCTGAAGCAAGCCCCTCGAGCCTGGTATGAAGTGTTATCCAAATTTTTAGTCAAGTCGGGCTTCTCGAAAGGTAAAATCGATACTACTTTGTTTATCAAAAAGGAAAAAGATGATATCATTTTAATTCAGATATATGTGGATGACATCATATTTGGCTCAACAAATCCAAAATACTGTAAGAATTTTTCTAACCTCATGGTGTCCAGATTTCAGATGAGTATGATGGGAGAGATGAATTTATTTCTCGGATTACAAGTCAAACAATTTTCAACGGGGATCTTTATCAATCTAGTTAAGTACATTTTCGATATTCTTAGAAAATTCAAAATGCAAAATTGTACACCTATTGGAACCCCGATGGCACCTGGAACTAAGATTGGCGCTGTTCTTCGGGTAAAGTTGTCAATGTTAGAACCTACCTAGGGATGATTGGTTCTTTAATGTATTTAACATCTAGTAGGACAGATATAATGTTCTCTACATGTCTATGTGCTAGATATCAGGCTTTTCCTAAAGAATCCCATTTGTCTGCAGTTAAACGAATCTTTAGATATCTGAAGGGCACTGCAGATCTTGGTTTGTGTTATCCTAAGGATACTGATTTTGAACTGAAAGTATATTTAGATGCAAATCATGCAGGTTGTATGTTTGACAGGAAAAGTACGTCGGGTAACATACATTTTTTTGGCAATAAACTTGTGAGTTGGGCTTCAAAGAACCAACTCTGTGTATCCACATCAACAACTAAGGCAGAGTACGTCGCTGCGGAGAGTTATTGTTCTCAAATGTTGTGGATGAGAACACAACTCGGAGATTATGGCTTCAAATACAACAAGATCCTGATTTACTGTGATTCGAAGAGCCGATTGCCATATCCGCGAATCCTGTTCAACATACTAAGACCAAACACATTGATGTCCGATATCACTTTATCAAGGATAATGTGGAAAAATGTACAATCGAACTTTATTTTGTAAACACAGATTTCCAACTTGCTAATTTATTTACCAAGCTTCTCGATAAAAAGAGATTTAATTTTCTCATTTCTAATTTTGGTATGTTAAATCTCAAGACTTAATTTGTGATTACCTACTAAAGTTTTGTTATTGTTATTTTTCTTCATTTCTTTATATTTAATCTGAAAGATATCTGTACTTAAGTTTGTTCATGATCTCACGGGGAGTGTGAGATGATACAAGAAAAGATGATCTACATACATTTGGGGGGGAGTTAACAAATTTTGCATATGTCTATCACTGATAAATTTTCTGATGCATAATCTCAGGGGGAGTAAGAGATAAGGAGTACTGAATATGACTTCTGATTACATCTGATCAGAACTCGTACATTTAAACGTTTTATTGCTTTATGTCATTTACTTTTCAATAAATTTTGTGAATAAAGGTTTGTACATTGACAGACTTTGTGACTGTTTGCAGATTTGAGAGAGAGCTTACTTGATCATATCATATAAGACTTAGAGCTGACTTGATGAGATTTAAGAGTGAGCGAAAATGTTTATTTCTAATTTTAATCTCATACGTGTCTGAAAGAAGGACAACTTTCAGATATGAAAACATGTTCTTAAATGTTCAAACCACTTCTTATTATTAAAAAGATTTCATAAATTTAGAAGTGTGATTTTAAATGTTTTCATCTACATGTGCTTTAATGTTTAATAAATCGTATGTTTCCAAAGATAAATACTTGTGTATTATCATTTCCATATACTTTAAAGTATTCACACACACCGGTTTAACTTTTTGTTCAACATGTTATCACCATGTCTCAAATTGAACAAATTTTTTTTGATGATGATACACCCCACTTGATATTCAATGTTTGTTGAGCGAGATTTCATTTCAAAACGTTTCTTTCAAGAGTGTCTATCTTTTGAATCGTATAGACAATATCCAATTTTTGCTGAACTAAGCTTTACTTGATAAATCATTCAGATTTTGATCTTTTTCATACAATGTCAGATTTTCAAACAAGTCTCTTGTATTCATTTCATTCATTCAATATACTTGTTTGAAATATCTTCAATGATTATAGTGCTCCAATATTCATGATTATCTTTATGAGCATACAGATATCTGACATGTATTTCACATTATGCTTTAACTGCAAAGTTAAACCATTTTGAGCAACATGTTCTTTTAGGAAATCAATATGGGTTCATCGTGTGAGAACTTAATAGAACTTATATGGATTCACATTAACCAGTGTTTCCTACCCAAAAAGTTAATCCTTGAGTGATCGAGTGTGAGGAGTCAATATATGAGTGTGGGTGTGATGAGGTAAAATGGAAAAAGAGTTTAGTTAAATGTGAGCTCAATGATTAAAAAGAAAGAGGGTTAGAGATCAGAGTAAAAGAATATCAAACTCTGCACCAACTTTTTTTGAGCCGGACAGCGACATTACTGGTGATCACATTTCTTTGGTGAACATCATTGAAACATGTTAGTGTATAAAAAGTGTTGGAAAGTAAATAGTGTTTACATGTATTTGATTTGTATTTGTAAAAGGCATTAGGCCTATTGGGCTTAATTATAAAGGGCCTGGGCTTAATGATGTAACAAGGTAGTGTAGGTGTTGGACTATAAATAGCTTAGTCTTTGTAATAATTCATTTTTTGAAATCATAATTCAAGATGTAGCCATAAAGCATTCTCTCTCTCTAGATTAGTTTAGTTTATCTTTCTAGAATAATAAATTCCTTCTCCTATCATATCTAGTTATACACTCAAACATGAAATGCTCCAGATCTCGGACCTAACAAGTGGTATCAGAGCCTCACGAAGAAATTTTTTTCTCGTAACGATCGGATCTCTACATTTTCAAGCGTTTTGAGCCCGATCTAATCGTAAGTTCATCGAATTCTTAAATCCTCTTGAAGTATTGTTCTTAATCGTATTGCATATCTATCGCAATTCGTAGAATCATATTTCGATAATTTTTGAGATTTTTTGATATTTTCGGTATCGTTTATCGCGTCAAATCTATCGATCCGAAAAATCGTTGCATGAATAAATTTAAATTTTCAAGATCTATTATTTATTGATTTTCGAGCTATCTACATGTTTCGGATCTGAATTTCGTCAAAAAATGAGAAAGATATGAACAATTTATGTCGTTTCGCCGGAGAAAAAGTAGATCTCGCCGGAATTCGACTGAAAAACCAAGGTATGTGCGTTGATATTGTCAAATCTCTTCCAGATCTGTCCAAAATGTTTATATCGATTGTTTGATGCAATTTTGATCAACAAAATCGAGTTTTTTGATCGGAAATTCGAGCTTCGCCGGAAAAACGTATTTGACCGGAGCATGGCCGGAAAATCAATGTTCTGTTGAAGTTTTGATATTTTTCTACCTCAGATCAATTTGTATATGTTTATAGAGCATAAAGAAAGTTTTATTATCAATTTTCGTTGAGAAACGAGGTAGATCTAAGTGTTGGAAATCGGTTGATCGGAAAAACGTCACTGCCGGAAAGTTACTGTTCATCGACCGGAAAAACGTGATTTGAGCTGTGATATTGTCAAATTTTTTCTACAGATCTATTCTATAATGTTTCTTCAAGTTTTTTGATAGATTTTGAGCAAGAAATCGCAATCTATGGCTTGTGAAAAAAAGCCTCGCCGGAAAAACGTTTTCGCCGGAAAAGTACTGTTCACGTCGCAAGTAGCCCACGCCAACTCTTAATATAAACCCCACCAGCTACTCATTTTCTTCTCAAAAAGAATATGTTTCATATTTCAAGGGACGCAACACATAATCTATCTGGTTTTTATTTGGAAAATCTGTATATTGAAAAAGAAGGAAGTCTACCCACCTTCGCACTTCGATCATGCACAATAGAGTCTGTGTTTAACTGTTGTTGTCTCAATGGTTTATACAATTTTGAGCCTATAAAAAGCAATCATCAAGCTTAATTCTTTCAAACACAAGCACTTACACACAGGAAATTTTTTTCTGTCTAAACGTTCATAGATAAACTTGTGTTATACGATGATTGAATAGAAGACCTGGGGGAGTAAACATCAAAAAGCTCATGTCCAACGTGTATTCGTTACACACAGTGACTTCGTGTTACTGACATGCATTTCTAACTTATTCATTTGTTGATTTAGGTGTTACACTCATAATTTGTCTGAATTTGCAAAGATTCAGATGAATATCTTTTGGATCGATAAATAGTCAGAGGCTCTTGGAAAAGATCAGTGGTCAAATTAGACTTTCAATGACATTTTTTGTGAAAGTTTTGACGATTTCAATGTCACAATCATCCAAAAGGGGGACAGATGATCAAGAAATGTGAGAAATAATAAAGGAATGTTGGAGCTTAAAGGAGACGTGTTCAAGAAATGGTTGAGAATGTTTGTCAAAGTTTGCGAGTATTGCTGAAGATTGTTCATGATTTGAAAGAGAAAGTTCAGACATTTCAGAGTATTTGTGATTTTTACTGAAATTTTCTTTGAAGATAATTTGCTGAAGCAAACTGAGCTGAATCTGAAGATAATTTATTTCTGATTTCTGAAAGAGGTTTTTATAACATTGGGAAGATTGTTATTATTTTTGAAGACAGACTTTGGAGAGAGTACAAAAAGTTTTTGAAGACAGATTTATCAAAGAAAGGGGGAGATTGCGCAAATGTTTATTTTTCTGAAGACAATTCTTGTTGAAAGAGTTCTACAAGGAGGAGATTGTAATTTTGTGCTTAAAGGGGAAGATTGTATTGCAAAATCTTTTAGAGATGATCTTGATTCCAAAGGGGGAGAATGTTAGTGCATATATTTGTTTGATAGAAGATCATGAAGACCGAAAGTCAACCAAGTCAAAGCTCAAGTCAACTCTTATAGCAAGTCAAAGTCTTTGTAATAAAGTCAAAAGTCAAAGTCTTGTATTTTGTTTTTTTTAAAAGTGTTTTTTGTAAGGGTGTCTTTAATAGATATATGACTAGTGTAGTTTAGAAGTTAAAAGTTGACATTATATGAAAACTGTTTTTTTAGAGAGAGAAAGTTTGAGACAGTCTATATACGAGATCTTAATTGGAAATCAATAACAGGTTAATTGATTGATTTGTTCTCATCTTGTTTCTATAATTGAAATTGCAATTAGAACTTGATTTTAGGGAATATAATAAAGTTCCAGCCAAAGAGTCGAAATACCTTGATGCCAACTACCATGAGTGACATCCTAAAGGTCCGACACACCCGAGGACTACAACCTTGGCATTACCCCGAATGGCAGAGGTCTAGGTACATACCTTAACGGTGGCACCCAAGACTATATCCTCCTAGTGTCTACTGACTTGATTCGTCCAATGATATCATTAGTAGGTCTCATGGCACATAATGCACATGAATCAATCACAGTAGCAACCATGGGTATAATATTAGACCATATGACTTAAACATTGCATATAGTTTATAACAAGACTAGCATGAATATATTATTACCAATGTAGTCAATATCACACCTCATGGGGACTTGATTAATAAATCAACCCAATATCATGGGACATAAACATCATCAAACAATATCAAGCCACTATTGTCATGTACTTACCAAATTAATCCATTTTACCAAGATTAGGTCAAGCCACCCATATGGACCATTGATCAAAGTTAACCCATACAAGTATATTTCATACCTATTTAAGGTCAAAGAGTCCCAATACCAATTTACGGTAACCCACCCATATAGATTATGAGGACTTAGACTTACACATAATAAAACGCACAAGAAACAAGGTTTTATGAATAAATAGCTCAATAAAGATGAATGATGATAATAATTAGCAAGTTAGGATGTGTATCTAGTTTTAACAAAGTTTAGGAACTCACACTCTAGGTTTTGGCCAAAAACCAGGAAAATAGCAAACCCTAGTTGATGGTTGAGGAAGACTTGGCTCCAAGGAGAGTGGATCTTGATGATAGCACTTCAATAAATGATCTTTAATGTGATTAGATGACCAATAAATGGTCTCACCAAACAAAACCCTACAAATAAGTGAAGAGGGTGTGGTCTTGCCCAAAAATCGTGCTAAAAACGAGTGGTGATGAAAAATGGATCAAAAATTGGGCAAAGAGGGGGTTTGTGGACCTGCAGGTGGCCCTGCGGTCTTGGCCGCGGCTAGGAGACCACGCCATAAGTCGTGCATGCATTCCAATGCCTTGAACTCCAGTGAGTTACGTGGCTTGGGTCGTGTCTTGGAAACCGCTCAGCAGCCCGCGCAACACTCCGTTTCAAGGTGTTAGTCATGGCTTGAAAGATAAGAAATTTCTTATACATCTTCGCACGGATATAAACATATATATAGGCAAGTTCTAAGCGAAATACGGGCGTTACACTAATATCATATACCAAAAACATGTTAGATTGGATTAGATTAAATGTATCATATAATGAAACTATCCTTCCATGTAATCTTCGTCATTCATATCCAAAAGTCTTTCGTCATGGGAATTGAATTCAAAATTTTCCTTGTCATCAACTTGTGGTTAATGAATTCACGTTTTCGGTGAATGATTATAATCATTAATATTTAATTTTGTGAGGTCCATAGATCACAATCTAATCAATGATGAATGATTAACAAGAGATGAATAGGGAGGAATTGTTTGTATTATTCACAAACTCTAGAGAGAGGAAATATTTCTCTCTCTAGAAACACACAGTTATATGATACGACTACATTGGGAAAAGTAATTACAAACAAATTACAATACAACTCTTATTTATACCCTTATCACCATTGTTTACATTTTAAGATCAAACCCAATGCTATTAACAAGGACCAAAGACAAATAATGATGACTTTACAAAACTTCCAAACTTAGAACATTTTATGTTCTAACATTCTCCTCCTAAGTTTTGTAATGGAATCATCTTCTTTCGCATCAACTCTTCCCCCCCCCCCCCCTTGATTTCTTTAGAAATCGTAGTGTTGCTTAAACTTCAAATCATCTCCGGCTTCCCCTTGAAAATAGTTCTAATCATTTGAAGTTTCAGCTTTAATACCAGATCTGATATACACAATAACCTCGACTGAGTACACAATAGTCAACTTTTATCTCTAGTAAATTCAACACATTTGTTATGCCCACCAAGAAAGAAATGTGTGAATTTTGACATGACAACCACAGTGCATCTTAATTTTATAACAACGAATCTGTCTTTAACTGCAAGTTCAATAGGAATTCAGCTTAAGAACTTAATCTGAACTGCTCATAAGAGGAAACAACTGGAAGCAAACACTACTAAACAAGGGTTAGAAGAAATATCGGATATTTGTTCAATAACTGATGAAAGACACTCATTTTCTAACTGCTTTCTAGAACACTGAACAAATAAACTCAAAACTCCTTTGTTCACGAATCAGCTGGATGATTATAATCACTCATAGTTCTAGATCACAACCAAAGCACCAAAACAATGATTGCAGTCACTCACACTTCTAATTGATCAAGTCAGAAGAATGATTAAGATCACTCAAAGGTCTAACATCGTAGAGAAAAACTCCATACTGATGATTGCAGATACTCAAGCTGCTGATCCAATCCAATCAGAGACTAAATCCAAACACCCAATATCTGAAAAATCTTGACTGACATGAGCAGTCGTGAAATTTTGATTAGTTGCTAAAAATATGTGACCAACAGAAGATAGGAATGATGTCACATGTGCATTACGTGGAAAATCTCGGGAAGAGGGAAAACTTATCGTAAAATGGGTTCTGAACAGTAACTCTTCGCACACCACACGAACTTACTTTTCGCAGACCAAGAATACGCGGACCATTAAACATTAAAGATGACAACTTACAAGTGGCATATGTCAAAAACATCACTTTTTGCGTTGGCTTGCGTGCGACATCTTACTTTTCGCATACGCCTTCATGCGAATTCCTCACTTTTCGCATGAGGCTTTGTGCGAATTCCGTGCTTTTCGCAGGGTACTGTATGCGAATTCTAACTTTTCGTAGACCTTTTCATGTGAAATCTACACTTATAAATATTTGATCATCAAAGCATTTCATAGCATATTAGGAGAATTCTTCACTTAGCTTTTCATCCTGGAATCCACTTTTCATATAAAAACATTTTGTGAATTCCTATCTTTTCGCGTCAAGTGGCTTGCGAAATCTTCACTTTTAGCATACAACTTGGCACAGTAGCTTGCGAATTCAGTCTTTTCGCATGAAGCTACATGTGAATTCTTGACTTAGCAAAATTTTCGGATCCAAGGATGAACTGTGCGAGTTCTTCAAGAAACATGCGAGTTCTTGAGATCTTGCGAAATCTGTTGTCTGGAAATCCAAAAAATCTTCAAATCTTCTTCAATACTTCGAATTTTGAGGCCAAACTTTGTACATATGCTCGAAAATAACATTGGAACACTTTTGTTATTGAAAATTTTCAACAAAAACATCTCTAGATCCAAAATCGATCAATACACAATGAAAATTGATTTTCGAACCAAAATCCTCAAAGTCGACCAAATCTTCCACATATGTTGAAATTGAATCTTGTAAATGATTCCAATAGATTCGACTATATACTCGGAATCATTTTTGCTTCAAAGCTCGATCGAATTAGCATCCAAATGAAGAATTCAAAATTAATTCAACAATTTTTATGCGACCAATACTATTGTTCCATTCATAGGATTGCAATCTTGAACGTATCGATGATTAATCTTTGATTTAGGCACTGATACCACCTGTGAGGTCCATAGATCACAATCTAATCAATGATGAATGATTAACAAGAGATGAATTGGGAGGAATTGTATGTATTTTTCACAAACTTTAGAGAGAGGAATTGTTTCTCTCTCTAGAAACACACAGTTACATGATACGGCTACATTGTGAAAAATAATTACAAACAAATTACAATAAAACTCTTATTTATACGCTTATCACCCTTGTTTATATTTTAATCCCAAACCCAATGCTATTAACAAGGCCCAAATACGAATAATGATGACTTTACAAAACTTCCAAACTTAGAACATTTTATGTTCTAACAGGCCTTAAGCACGATGTTCTAATTGCAAGCCAGCTCTGTGACATTGGATTCAATGTCATGTTCAAAAGAAAATATTGCTCTCTGCTAAGTGAAGGAATGGACACAGAGCTTCTTCGAGCCGACAGAAGAGGTTATCTATACCTCATGAACTTTAAAGCAACTAACAAGGATGAAAATCTTTGTCTAGTTTGAAGTAAAAACGAAGAAGCTTGGCTCTGGCACAACAGGTTCTGCCACTTAAACTTTCATACTCTTGACAAACTAGTTAAAATGAATCTGGTGAGTGGTCTTCCAAACCTAAAATTTGACAGAGATCATCTCTGCTCTACTTGTGAAATGGGCAAACTCAAAAGAGCTTCCCATAAGACCTAGTCAGATGTATCTTGTATTAGGCCTATGTACATGCTTCATGTTGACCTCTGCGGTCCAATATCAGTACAGAGCCTAGGAGACAATAAATACATACATCGTTTGAATTTGTTCGAAAGAAGTTTGATGTTCCTCAAGAACTAATCACTATTATGAGAAAAATCGAAGTTCTATATGACAGCAAGGTACAGAAGCTCAGAAGTGACAATGGCACTAAGTTTAAGAACTCAACCATTGATGCCTATCTTGCCGAAGAGGGTATTTCACATAACTTTTATGCCGCACGTACCGCACAACAAAATGGTATTGTTGAAAGGAAAAATCGAACACTAGTGAAGGCTGCCAGAATTATGCTCGCAAGATCTGGATTATCAATTTCCTTTTGGGCAGAAGCTATTTCAACCACATGCTTCACTGAGAACAGATCTCTGATCGTGAAATGGCACTCAAAGACTCCTTACCACCTAATCAAACATAGGAAGTCGAACATCATGTTCTTTCATGTATTTGGATGCAGTTGCTTTGTTCTAAACGACGGAGAGCATGTTGGAAAATTTGATCGAAAAGCTAATGAGGCTAAGTTCATTGGTTACTCATCAACCTCCAAGTGTTACAGAGTCTACGTCTTAAAGTCAAAATTAATACTGGAAATTATTAATGTATCATTTGATGACTCTTTTCACATGACTTCTGAGCAAATCAACTCATGACTCGAACATCAAATGAAAGTCTCTGGTGAAACATCTACTCGAGCAATGAGTTAAATCAGTTATTCGAGGAAATGTTCAATGATGATGACCCCTCTGAAGATATTTACAGAGCCTTTGGAGTCGAACATCTCTGCAGACCAAGCACCACAAGGTACATCTCTTACTTGTCCAAATATTACTTCACCCTATTCAACTACTTGTACAGAAACAACCAATGAGGGGAAGCAAGCAGGGATGAGCACAAATGATCAAGTACCCAATGATGTATCCATACAAGTACAAGTTGATGCAACTAGTGACCATCTTCCATGGATGACTAGATGGACAAAAATCCATCCATGTAACCAAATCACTGGTGATCCTTTTGACAATGTCTAGACTAGATCAACCACTGCAAACTTTTGTTTTCACACAAATTTTGTCAGTATGATTGAACCTAAGAAAGTTTTTGAGGCCCTGGACGATCCTAACTAGATAGAGGTTATGAAAGATGAGCTTCTACAGTTTGAGCTCAACAAAGTATGGTCCCTAGTGCCTCTGTCAAAAAGCAAAACTGCTATTGGGACCAAATGGGTCTTTATAAACAAGAAGGATGAAGATGGAGTGGTCATTAGAAACAAGGCAAGACTGGTGGCCAAGGGATATTTCCAAGAAGAAGGGATTGACTATGAAGAAACCTTTGACCCTGTCGCGCGACTATAAGCAATTAGGATATTCCTAGCATTTGCAGCCCACAAAGGATTTAAGGTGTAACAAATGGATGTAAAGTCAACCTTTCTGAATGGTCAAATACAAAAAGAAGTATACATCCAACAACCACCAGGATTTGAGAGTTCAAAATATCCAAATCATGTCTATTTTCTGAACAAGGCCTTGTATGGACTCAAACAGGTCCCCAAAGCTTGGTATGATCGACTCTCTAATTTTCTGCTTGCCAAGAATTTCGAAAGAGGTACCACTGATACTACACTATTTTTTAAAAAGAGAAAATGTGATATTTTACTTGTACAAATATATGTGGATGATATTATATTTGGTTCTACTAATGAAAACTATTCCAAAAAGTTTGAGACATTAATGAAGAGTGAGTTTGAAATGAGCATGATGGGAGAATTAATCTTCTTCCTCGGGCTTCAAGTCAAATAGACCATAGAGGGTATTTTTGTTAATCAATCCAAATATGTCTCTGACATACTTTAAAAGTTCAAAATCTCTGACTCTTTTGCAATAAAACCCCTATGGCCACTAGTTCTAATCTCTACGCGGACCTAGAGGGTAAGTCTGTTGAGTGAAAACTCTACTGAGGCATGATAGGGTCTCTACTGTATTTGACTGCAAGTAGACCGGATATCATGTTTGCCACATGTTTCTGTGCATGATTCCAAAATAATCCAAAGGAATCCCATCTTTATGTTGTCAAGAGAATCATTAGATACCTAAAGGGAACCAAAAATCTTGGCCTCTAGTATCCAAAGAACTTTGGCTTTGATCTAAGGGATTACACAGATTCAGACTATGGAGGATGGAAATTGGACCGAAAGAGCACTTCTAGAAGTTGTCAATTTCTAGCAGGAAAACTTATGAGTTCAACTTCAAAGAAGCATAACTGTGTGTCCACATATACGGCATAAGTTGAATATGTTGATACTGCCAGTAGTTGTTCACAAGTTATGTGGGTGATAACTCGGCTCAGACACTATGGTCTGGATATTGAGAAGATTCCCATACTATGTGAGTCAAAGAGTGCCATTGCGATCTCTACCAACCCAGTACAATACTCCACGACTAAACATATTGATATCTGGTATCACTTTCTAAAGCATCATGTGGAACAAGGTACGATTGAAATGTATTTTGTGCCCACAGACTATCAACTTGCTGACTTATTCACAAAAGCTTTAGACGAGAAGAGATTCCCATTCGTAGTTGGCAAGTTGGGTATGCTTAATTTGAGTTGATCCACAGAGCCTCTGCACCTTGGTACAGAGCTTCTGGTGTATATAGTTTTATGCAGTTGGTATAGCTTCTTTTCTTCATGTACTGTTTTACTTTAGTATGTACAGTAGTTTCTTCCATTTATCATTGTTCATCATAACCTAGTGGTTCCTTTAATCTATGCCTTGTGCATTACATATCATATTTGATCTAAGCATAGTTCAAGGGGGAGCAGAAGGAGATCTTTATTCAAGGAGGAGCAGAAGAATCCAATCTATCCTGAAGATTGCAGAAGGAGGTAAGCTCTTCACACAAACCCAGTTTCAAAAACACTTTTCTCGGATACAAACTTTCATATATGTCTTACCCATGGAAACAAGTCAAAACTTTGATTGATCAAAATCTCTTATGGTCTTTCCTTAATTAGAAATTTTTGGTCATAGAGCCTCTGCGATCTCTCACAGAACCTCTGCGAGATTTACCAGAGCCTCTACGCCTAAAAGAGAGACTTTTTTTTATCACATCATCGATTTTTATACTTTTTGGGTTAAGAAAAGCTATATTCTTGTGAAAGTTCAAGCCATCCCCAGACCACAGAAGATCTTTCAACCATAGAGCTTCTGTAACTCTCAACACTTATGAATTTTTCTAAATGATATATGGGGTGCGGGTACTTTTGAGAGTCACAACCATTTCGCTTAAGCAAACGCCACGTGCGTGATAATAGTGGGAGGCACATGTACTTGATCGTGCACCACCTTTAGTAACATGGCAACACATGATTGGTAGGAGATTTGTACCATCGTTTTTGATATGTTTCTCTAAAACAACTATGTACTGATTATGGATTCCAAATTTTTATATTTTACCGCCTAATCTTTCACCCCTCTATTGGTCCCAAAGGTGCTTAACAAGTTTGTAGAAGGGGGGGGGGGGGTTGAATACAAACACAAAATTTAATGGTTTAATAAATTATTTATTGATAAACCAAATCACAATTTACAGTTTGTTGTGGAATAAGATTAAGTAAAACCTAATCTAAAAAAACTTAAGAATCATACAAATTGTTGCACAAGAATTAGAAAATAAAGATTGAGAGAATATAGAAAGCAAGGGTTACTATATGATAGGATAGATAGAAGGTGACTCTCAGATAGAGTCTTGATCTTTCTATTTATACCCTATGCATTAATTGCATGGCAGGGTGCTTTGCATGTCTCTGACTTTTGGAGACATGCTTTTGTCCGAATGGTGAACAATGTATATTTCAGAGTTGTTGTACGATCTGTCGCAGAGGTATGTCTCTTTTGACATTTGTACTATGTGTGCAAGGGTAAGACAAAAAGAACTTGGAGCATAAACTATGTGATCTTCAATCACTGATTATCTCTTCCTTCACAGAGATAGAAAGAAGTTCAGTGATCGCCAAAGCTTTTCTTCTATTTTCTTCGCGTATAGGATGAATTGTCTTGGTTTAACTAATATCCGCATCAGATCATGAGTAGACTTGTCCGTTGTTCAGAAGCTTTGTCTTCAACTCAGTGATGAACATCTTTGTCGCAAAACTGGTCTTCAGAGATTACATCTAACTGTTATAAGAGAAATTATCAACGATGCTAAACACACTCAACATTTAATCGTTGATGGTGAAACACTTATACATACAAATGTTAAACATAATTTTCACTAAGTATTACAATGGGTCATTATCAAATCACTGAGAGAGTTTGGATCAACCATCTCCCCCTATTTGATGATGACAAAGTAACTATGTAGAAAATTACCTTTAAGTCAAAATATGTGGATAGTTAGGACTCGTAACATACATGTCCCAATTACTATTTTGAGGGATCTTTTACAGTACTGATGAATTTAACTACTTCACTGAAATTTTCATTAAATTGTAAAAAGAAGTTACAAGGTAGAACATGAAAATTGTAGGTACAAGAGAAGTCCTATACTACTGTAAAACCAACTAATAGATTACAAGAGACAAAAGAGAATCTATCAGCTATGTTTTCAGGAAGTCTTTGGAGAGATCATAAAATTTGGTATTATTTCTCCTTTCCTTGTTCGATCAGCGATTTCTTGTAGAATAAGAGTTTTGATTGGATCCGCCAATGAAAAGTATCCACACCACAATCATAGAAGATCTTGCAGATGGCTTAGAGGGCAGAGAGGAATCTTAGAGACTCTTTGAAGCCTAAGCTTTTCCTCATCATCTCTAAAGAAGATTCCATAAGGCTTCTTTATCACTTGCCCTCGTATATACGGTCCAACAGGAGGCAGTGATAGATCTAGATCTGAGAGATTAGGAGAAGGCCCGAACAATGCATCCTTGTAGAATTTGATGGAGGTTTCATTTTTGATAAATGCATCATTTTCAGAGGAGGAGGCATGCTTTCATTTAACTGGTCTTGGCTGAGATGGAGGATCTAAGGGCACATTTGTTTTGGCAGCGACCCTGTTGATGAGAGCTTCAAGAAGGTTTTCAACATGGCCTCCATACGTTGATCTTGATTTCTTCAGTGCTTCTCTGAACTCCAACCATTCATAGTAGCCGAAGTGTTCCAGTCTTGATAAGAACATAGCTTTTAAACTTCTATGCTCTCTGAATATCTCCATGGTGACCGAGGCTAGGTCCTTCTTTTTCCTTCCTGAGATTGTCATGGCAGTGATCTTCATTGGATCAGATCGATGGTCAAGCTTATTTTTGCACCAAGCTAGACTAGCTTCGCTGATCTCTTTTCTTTTAGCATGCTCATCCTCTATCTCTTTCAAAAATGCAACTTGAACATTCACCGGGTTGTCTTTCAGCTTGTGATCTTTGAATAGGGATGAATGTACCTCAAGAGCTAGATCTGCATCTTTTTGGTTTCAGCGATTAACTTTTCAGCTCTAACAGATTCTTCAATTTCCGCCGATGAAAGAAAGTTAAACTCTTCATTGGAGGTTTGAGAAGGGATCTTCAGTTGTAGACTCTCCAAGTTGGAGATCATCTATGCTCGTCTCTGAACTTCATCCTCTGACCTCTGAAGAGGTCGAGAAGGCCTTTTTGAATGACTTAGGGACTCATCCTCTTCTTCTTCTTCATCAATCTTGTTGACAGAGATTGGGATTATTGTTTCTTCAGCTAATAGAGCTGGGATTATTTGCTGAGATGTTCCCTTAAGTAGGGGAGAGAACTGTCTGAGAAATAAGAAAAAGAAGTTAGTGTATGTTTTTGAGAAGAGATAGATAAAGGCTAGAAAGACAAGGGTGATTGGTAGGAAACGAAAGATAGAGGTACAATAGAGAGACATACATGAGAAGGTAGCTCTCTCTTAGAAGGTGACAAGAGTTTCAAATTTCTCTCAGCATCGATTCCTTTTTGCTTTCCTTGCGATGAGGTATCTGGAACTTTTTCACTTTATCTCCCCCCTGCTTCACTTATTACAACGCCCTTCATCACTGGAGTTGATGAGAGGTTTATTGCTGAGAACCATTGAGATGGATCTTCGTCTTCATCATCAACGATGTTGGGAACTGAAGATTTGCTTAAGTATGATTACTACTGCTGAGACAGATTACTACTGCTAATCAAGGTTAATACTGCTTGAAGAAGTTACTACTGCTAAGCAGAATTAGTGCTGCTGGAGATTAGTACTGCTCAGAGTGGTTAATGCTGCTACAACTTAATACTGCTTATGAGATGAAGACTCAGTATGGAAAGAAGACAGCTGTATAGAAGACTTGCTAAAGTAAAGGAGATAATTATGGACTGAAGATAAATTGTATTTTGATAATTATCTTGTTATATCTCTTGTATAAATTGTATAGAAGTCTTTGATAGAATTAACTTTTGATTCATAAGTTTTTAGAGAGAGAATTAACCTCAAGGTTTATAATCCTAGTTCTAGAGAAGTAGAATTCGTCTTGGTGAGCCTGTTCATCAAGATTGAGGTTTTGTTTGAAATCTTGTAACTTTAATCATTCAATAAAGTTTACAAGTTGTGATTTCTCATTCACTGTTACTTTGATAGTAGAATATTAAAGTGTTATTCCGCAACTCCTTTAATATTGTTTCTGAGTTCATTATTCTTGTTAAGAATTAGATCCTGACAAGTGGTATCAGAGCAAGTATTCTCAGAAACCTTCATTCATCATGGACAACACAGGTGAATCAAACAGTACTTTTGTTTCAAATGCTCCTATGCTCAAACCAAATGAGTTTGACATGTGGAAAATTCGGATCAAGCAGTACATCCTCCTTACAGACTATTCTATGTGGGACATTGTTGAGAATGGTCTCTCTGCTGAAGGTAAAATTGGACAAGATGGCAGAAGACCACCTACAAAAACTGATGGTGAGAAGAAAGTTAGACAGTTGGAGATGAAAGCCTTAAGCACCCTGCTTTTGGCCATTCCTAATGAGTATCAACATCAGTTTCAACACTGCACTGATGCTCAGATTCTATGGAATGCATTAGAGAAGAGATTTGCTGGCACCAAGAGTACTAAGAGGAATCAAAGGGATATTCTCAAGCAGGAATATGAGAATTTCACATCTGCAAAGAATGAGTCTATGACTCAAACTTTTGACAGATTTAATAAGCTAATTGGTGAGTTGGATACTGTTGGAGTTCATATGGAACAAGATGATGTCAACCGCAAGTTTATCAGATCTCTTGGAGATGAATGGACCATGTACACTGTCTCATTCAGTCAGAATGACATGTTGGAAGAAAAGGAACTGGATGATCTGTATAATGATCTGAGAGTGTTTGAATCTGAGATGGAAGCAAAGAAGAAGCCTACTGGATATGTGCATAATGCTTCACTCCTATCAGCATCAATTGATTCTACTGCTAACCCTGAATCAGTTAATGCTGCTAGAGGAGTAAATCAAGAAAAAGGCAATGAATCTGTTTTTGAATCCTTTCTTTCCAGCCATGGTAAGTCTTCTTTAATCAATGATGACTTAGAGCATCTTCATCCTGATGATCTTGAAGAGATGGATATCAAATGGCAGATGGCCATGCTTTCTATGAGGGTGAAGAAGTTCATTAAGAGGACTGGGAGGAACAACTTCTCTCAAAGAAGAGAAGATGGAGAAGGCTTTGATAAGTCAAAAGTTGAGTGCTATAAGTGTCATATGAAGGAACACTTTGCCAGGGAATGCAGAAGTGGAGTGTCTCACAACAACCACCAACAAGCACAGACTGGAAGCTTCAACCAGAACAGAAACTCAGCTCAAGCTCTTGTTTCTCAACAAGGAATGGGGTTTGACTGGAGTGATCAAGCTGAAGAGGCCAGTCAAAATCAAGCTCTCATGGCAGAAGTATCAGATCTCCCAACTGAGGTACTTTCTAATATCTGTTCTCAAACTTGCATAGACACTGTTAAAAGGTACAGGGATCACAACCAGAATATGAGTGATGACCTTAAGAGGTTAGAAAAGGATAGAAAAAATTATGTGAGAATTGTTGAGAGGTTTGAGGAACAAATCAAATGTTTCCAAGCCAATGAACTTCAGCACACATATGATACAAATTACTGGAAGTGGGAGAAGAATGATATAGAAATCCAACTGACAAAGTCCAAGGAGGAGAATGAAAAGTTGAGAGGAGAACTAGACAAGGTTAAGCTAGATGTGGAAAAGTTTTGATATGCCTCTAAAGCCATGGATTCAATTCTAAAGGTCCAAATCCATGATAAGCTTAAACCAGGAATTGGGTACAATACCACACCACCACCATAAAACAACAACTACATCCCTCCTAAATCAAACTTGCTAGAGACCAAGGATAGGAAGGACTTGCATGAAGGAGCCACCAAGATAGATCCTTTAGATGAAGTAGTTGTTGAGGACAAGACTGAGAAAGAAGCTGGTAAGAGTAAGGATAACACTGTGAGTGGTGAGATTCCCTTAGAAAATAACATTCTTACCAATGAGGGTGGTGGAAGGGATTGGGTCAAATCCAATGGTGTAGAGAAGACTGAGGGAAAGTCCAAAAAGGTTCATTACAAGCAGACTACAGTTGTGAATCCTGTTCCTTGCAAACAGTGTGCATATAATAAATCTGAGTCCCTAAAACAGGATAAAATGAGGGGAAATCAAAGAAATTGGAATAATCAGTGGGCTCAGAAACAAGGAGTTGATCGGAGTAGAATCATCAGACTAAAAGCTTGTTTCATATGTGGCAAATTGAATCATCTTGCCAAACACTGTTATTTTAATCCAACTAACCAAAGGCTAAATTTTCAAAGATCTATGCAAAAACCATTTGTTTATAGGAAGAATGAAAGGAACCATGTGGCTAAGAAACATGTTAAATCTAAAAGCCATATGAAGAAAAAGACCGTAGAAGAGAGTGTTAAGATGTGGGTTCCCAAAAGCACTAAAACTGTTAGTACTGCTACCACAAATAGTGTTGCTGACAAAGATAGTGCTGCTAGAAGCAATACTACTGCTATCAATGTCAGTGCTGCTAACATTGTTAGTACTTCTTCAAATGTTAATACTACTAACTCTGTTAGTGCTTCTAACAAGGTTAGTACTGCTAAACCTGTTAGTGCTACTAACTCTGTTAGTACTTCTAAAATTAGTACTGCTTCTAGTGTTTGTGCTGCTAGACCAATCATCTTGACAAAGTACTCCAGTAAAGAGTGCTCTGATTTTAAAAATCTCATCAAAAAGGAGTGTAAATACTTTGATGAGAAAGGGAGACCCAAGACCACTTTGGCTTGGGTTCCCAGTCAATACTAATTGCTTTATCTTATGTGCAGGGCAATCAGCAGCTCAAGGGAAAGAGTATCTGTCATGTTGATAGTGGTTGCTCTAGGCACATGACAGGGAACATGGAGGACATGTTGCCTTTGGTAATACTCCAGATGGAGGTAAGATTAGTAGTAAGGGTGATGTAACAAAAAGGTAAGATGACCTTTGAGGATGTTTTCTATGTTGAGCAGTTAAGGTACAACCTGTTAAGTGTATCACAGGTTTGTGACAAAAGCATAGTATATTATTCACTGATTCAGAATGCATTATCCTTGCTTCTGGATTCAAGATAGTTGATGAAAAGATGATACTACTAAGAACTCCCAGAAAAGATAATGTCTATTGTTTGGATATGGAAAATGTTTCAACTGATTCATCCCTAAACTGTCTTGTTTCAAAAGCATCTCTGGATGAATCATCACTTTGGCACAGAAGGATGTGTCACATAAACTTTAAAACAATGAATAAACTTGTTAAAAACAACCTTGTAAGAGGTTTGCCCTCAAAAGTCTTTTCATGTGATGATCATTGTGTTGCTTGTCTCAAAGGCAAACAACACAAAACTTCTCATAAGTCCAAAGAAGTGAACACAATTTCTTCTTCTCTTCAGTTGTTGCATATGGATCTATTTGGTCCTACAAATGTTATGAGTATAGGTAAGAAATCATACTGCTTAGTTATTGTTGATGATTACTCTAGATTTACTTGGGTATATTTTCTAAGGACTAAGGATGAGACAAGTGGACTGATCAAATCCTTTATTCTAAGAATTGAAAACCAAACAAATCAAAAGGTAAAAGTCATTAGGTCAGACAATGGTACTGAATTTAAAAATCTTGACCTAAACACCTTTTGTGAGGAAAAGGGAATTGAGAGGCAATACAGTACTCCTAGGACTCCACAACAAAATGGTGTTGCTGAGAGAAGGAATAGGACACTGATTGAAGCTGTTAGATCTCTGTTAGCTGATTCAAAACTTCAATTACTTTCTGGGCAGAAGCAGTTAATACTGCTTGCTATGTCCAAAACAGAGTTCTAGTAGTCAAGCCTAAAAACAAGACACCATATGAGCTTTTAAATAAAAGAAAACCATTTATTGGATTTTTCAAACCTTTTGGGTGTCCTTGTACCATTCTCAATACCAAAACTCACTTAGGAAAGTTTGATAGCAAAGCAGATGATGGATTTCTTGTTGGTTACTCATCTTAGAGTAAGGCCTACAGAGTATTTAATTCTTCTTCTAGAATAATTGAGGAAAGTGACAATGTCAAATGCAATGACAACACACCAAATCTTATTGGTTCAGGTCCTCAATGGCTATTTGACATTGATTCACTAACTAACTCTTTGGGTTTCAGTGGTGATGATCTTGCAGGATCAGGAAGTAGAGGAAGAGAGGAAGAACAAGTACAACATATTATTCCTCAGTCTGTGATCTTTCCATTTCCTACAATGGAAACTGTTGAAATCTGTGAAAAGGAGACTGTTACTGAACAAATTCAGAGTGAAGAAGAAAGAAGAGATGAGGAGAATCCAGAGCATGAAGAGTTAGAAGCAGCTGATGTGATTCCCTCAGCTGACTTAAATGATTCCAATTTAGATGTGGGAATTAATGAAGAACCTTGTCTTCAGACAAGAACTCAGAAGAATCATCCTCCTGAGCTGATAATAGGAGACATCTCTTCTCCTATGATGACTAGGAAATAAAGCAGACTTCAAGACATACAGGATCAGCAGAATACAGTACTCTCTTGCTTTCTATCTCAGATTGAGCCTAAGAAGGCTTATGATGCATTGAAAGATTCACGTTGGATAGAAGCCATGCAAGAAGAGTTACTACAGTTCAAATTGCAAGATGTTTGGGACTTGGTGGACCTTCTAAAAGGTCATAGAGCTATTGGTACCAAGTGGATTTTCAGAAATAAAAAGGATGAGAGAGGAATAGTAATCAGGAACAAAGCAAGGCTAGTGGCACAATGGTACACTCAGGAAGAAGGCATAGACTATGAGGAAGTATTTGCTCCAGTTGCAATGGTAGAGGCAATTAGGCTGTTTCTAGCCTATGCTTCATATATACAGTTCAAGGTATATCAAATGGATGTGAAGAGTGCCTTTCTATATGGAATAATTGATGAAGAAGTATATGTCTGTCAACCCCCTGGATTTGAGAATCCATCATATTCTGATAGAGTATACAAACTGAAGAAATCTCTCTATGGTCTACATCAAGCCCCAAGAGCATGGTATGGTACTCTGTCTACCTACCTCTTGGAAAATGGGTTTGAAAGGAGAATAATTGACAAGACCCTTTTTATCCAAAGAAGAAAGAAGGACATCCTACTAGTTCAGATCTATGTGGATGACATCATCTTTGGATCCACAAAAGATCAGATGTGTAGAGACTTTGAAGAGTTGATGCACAAAAGCTTCAAAATGAGTTCAATGGGTGAACTTACTTTATTCCTTGGACTTCAAGTGAAACAACAGAAAGATGGGATCTTCATAAGCCAATCAAAGTATGTGAAAGACATCCTGGACAAATATGGTTTATCAGACTCAAAGCCAGCAAGCACACCAATGGAAACACACAAACAGATCACTGCTGATCTTGAGAGGGAGGATGTTGATGTCCATATTTATAGATCAATGATTGGATCTCTCATGTATCTCACAGCCTCAAGACCAGATATCATGTTTCCAGTGTGTGTTTGTGCCAGATTCCAAGTCAAGCCTAAGCAGTCTCATCTTCAAACAGTTAAAAGGATTTTCAGATACTTAAGAGGGCAACCTAGATTAGGTCTTTGGTATCCTTATGAATCCAACTTTGACTTGATTGCATATTCAGACAGTGACTTGGGAGGTGCTAATATGGATAGAAAGTCTACTTCAAGGGGATGTCAGCTTTTGGGTGCAAGACTAGTATCTTGGCAGTGTAAGAAACAAACCACAGTGTCCCTATCCACAACAGAAGTTGAGTACATTGTTGCTGCAAGTTGATGCTCTCAGGTTCTATGGATTCAGAATCAAATGTTGGACTATGGGGTAACCTTTCTTCACACTCCAATCTTCATTGACAATAGCAGTGCTATTAGCATTGTTAACAATCTAGTCAAGCACTCCAAAACAAAGCACATTGAAATCAGGTATCACTTTATTAGAGACTGTAATGAAAAGAAGCTTATTCAAGTTGCTAAAGTTCATACTGACAACCAGTTTGCTGATCTATTCACTAAAGCTTTTGATGTGGGAAGATTCACTTTCTTGGTCACAAGTGTGGGCATGATCAACTCTGAATGAACTCATGTTTAAAAAGTGATTGTATACCTGTTATTTGTTTATTTTTGGTGCTACTAATCATCTTTCTCAGGAAGTGTATTGCCTTGCTCAGACTAACTCAAGCTTTAATAGTGTAAGTTAGTTAATACTGCTAGTGGTTAATACTGCTCTGAGTTAATACTGCTAGTTAGTTAATACTGCTAGTGGTTAATACTGCTCTCAGTTAATACTGCTAGTTAGTTAATACTACTAGTGGTTAATACTGCTCTCAGTTAATACTGCTCTCAGTTAATACTGCTAGTTAGTTAATACTGCTGTCTGTTAATACTGCTAGTTAGTTAATATTGCTCTAAGTTAATACTGCTTCTTTCCCGAATCATATAAATACCCTCTTTGCCCGCCGAAAAGCTCATAACGACTCTTTGAATATTGTTCATCTTCTCTCTAACCTTTTTCTCTCAGGCACCTAGTGAGTTTCAGTCCAGTTTACTCAAGCTCGATGGCATCCATGGCGTTTATTGAAGAACACAATGAGATCGCGATGCTTCAAAAGCCTAAGCAGGCTGCTGGATTTCATCAGATAGTCGATTTTCTCAAGTCCAGCCATATCGCTCATGCTCTTACAGTGTCACCATCAATATACATTGAGCACCAGAAGCAATTTTGGGCCAATGCCACTGCTATTACTGAAAATGGTGTGAAGGTTATCAAGACAAGGGTGTGTGACAAACCCTTGACAGTTTCTGAAGAGGTAATTCGCATCAGTATACGACTAGACGATGCCTCAGGTATCTCATCTATCTCTAATGATGATCTGTTTTCCACTCTCACTAGAATGGGGTATGGAGGCCCATTGGGTGTTTTCAAGTTCTCCAAAGCTAAATTTTCTCCCCAATGGCGTTTCTTTGTCCATACCCTTATGCATTGCATTTCTAGAAAAACAACTGGATGGAGTGAGTTCAGTAGTACCATTGCTTATGCTTTGGTCTGCTTGGCCACTGCCAAAAAGTATAATTTCTCAAAAATGATTTTCAATGACCTTGTGTCAAATAAAAAGAGTTTCTATATGTACCCAAGATTTGTCCAGGCAGTTATAACCACTGAATTAACGGATATGCCTCACTTTGATGAGGTATATTTACCTAAAATCCCCAAGGGCAAGGTCTTTTCAAATATGAAGAGATCTCCCATGGACTCGGAAGGAGTTGACACCCCATTGTTCTCTACAATGATGGTGGTGTCCCACAATCAAGAAGGTATGGCTTCAGGGTCAAGGCCCTCATTAGACCATCCCACTGAGAGCCAATCCCAACCTTCAATCACTATATCAATCCCTCAGTCCCTTCTTCAAAAACCAACTTCACCCATCATCAATACCTACATAAGGAAAAAGGTAAAGAAGACTCCTTCTCTTCTTGTACCTTCACCCACACAGCCTTCAAGCCCTCTAATGGAGAATTCTCCATTAGAGAATATCTATAGGGAAACCACAGGGGTGTCTCCCAACCCCAAGGAGGTGCTCACTGAGGAGATGCATGAGCATATGGGTGAGAAGGCTGCCACTACTCCTGCTAGCACAGAGGAGGACATTGGTAACATCAATAAGACCTCCCCCACGACAACTTTGGATGAGAAATCATCCAAAGGTCCCAGGTGCCAAGAAACAAAGGGGGTGGAGGGTGCTTCTGCTAGGCAGAAGACTTCCACTACTAAATGTTCCAATGATCCTTCAAAAGGGGGTAACACTCTTGGAGAAGGTGAGGATAGATATAACTACCAAGAATTGATGGATAAAATGGGCAACATTAATCTAGATGTCATCAAACAGGGAGCAGACATAGAGGAGATGAAATTGGTTATTCTGTCTCAACAAGTACAGATTACCAAACTGAAGAAGCTAGTGAAGAAGTTGGTGCAGAAAAGGAAAAGAAAACAGTTTGTCTTGAAGAAGAGGGCATATGCTTTCAAAAAGGGGGAGTAACAGGATGGAAAGGAGAAACAGGATGAAAAGGAGAAACTCAGTCCTAGTGGTATGGAAGCACATTTTGAGGGGTAGCTGAATAGGGAAGCAGAAACCAGTCAAGCAGCAGAAACTGTTAAACAAGCAGCAGTAACTGAAAAAGATCAAGCAGCAGTGACAGGGCTATCTGTTGAAGAGTTGGAAATTGCAGAAACATTGGTCAAAGCCAGGAATGACACTCCTAAGGCTACTCAAAAGGCCAAGGGAGTGGTCATTAAAGAAGGAGCTATTGAACAGAAAGGAACAGAAATCAGTGAAGCAGAATTAAAGAGGAAAGGAAAGGAAAAGGTGGATGAATCTGCAAAGCCACCAAAGAAACTGGAACAGATTGAACATGATGAGGAATTGGCTAAGAAGCTGCAGGCTGAGCTACAACAAGAAGAAGAGACTCAACAAGAAGGAGTATCAAAAGAGCCTGAAAATTGCAGATGAGGCCAAGAAAAGTATAGTAAAAGCAACCAAGCACAGATTGCCTTCAAAGATTCAGAAAAGACAACCCTCTAAGACCTTTTTGGCCAATCAAGAAAGGAGAAAAATGATAAACTTTCTGAGAGGCTCAATTGGTGTAAAAGGGGAGATGTTTGCTTACATGGCATACAGCAAAGTTGAGGAGCTTTATAAAAAGGAAATGGCAAAGCTTCAAGGGGATTCTTCTCAAAGGGAAGAAGCAGAAAGGAGGATGAAAGAGAGGTGTGATCTTAACATCCAACAACCCTTTCCTAAGGAAACCACTCCTTCAAAGGAGAAAGCTGAAGAAAAGAAGGAAGAGCAAGTTGATGTAGAAGCTAAATCTTCAAAGAGAGTAAAGACCATAGCTTCCAAGAAACAGTCCAAAAAGCCAAGGATTGAAGAAGCAGAAAAAGAGGCAGAACCATCTGTTGCAGGTCATACAGAGCAATCAAGTCAAAGTGCACAACAACCAAGTCAATTTAATGTGCATTTTGAGCTTTACATGACTGTAACAGATGATGAACCAGTACAAGCTGATCCCATTTCTATGAAAGCACCTGAAATTATCTTTTGGGATATCCTCAAAGATCAAAGAAAGAAATACTTTAGGATTAAGAGAATGGGAGACATATATGAAGTGTATTCTACTTGGGGGAGAATCATCAGAAGCTGTTCAAGATCAGATTTAGAAGAGATGTTTATAGTTGGAATGAGTCTATATGAAAAGGATCTGACAGGAGAAGACATGAGCTTAATCAAATTAGACATGGAGTACTTGTGTATGATGTTTGATCCTAGCAAAGTTCAACATGTGATCATAGATTTGCATCTAAAGAATAAATTCCAAAGAATAGAAAACTGGATGATATTTGAAAGGTGTGGAGTCTATGTCATCACTGTAGACAGAGCTTATCATGAGTACTACTTGGTTGATGAGATCTATGATCATAGCAAGGGTAAGCTGCAAGCAATGTTGAATGCCAAACTTACATGTTCAAAGAATTCAGAAATGGTAAAGATTGTGGTAAGCAGAATCATCAATCAAAGTTTGGGTTTGGATCCTAATCTAGGGGTGTAAACCTAGGTTTTGAAAGCATCTTGAAGATCTTATCTGAAGAACTTGACTTCTCTTTCTAAAAGTCAAGTTAGGGGGAGACTGTTGGAACTGAAGATTTGCTTAAGTATGATTACTACTGCTGAGACAGATTACTACTGTTAATCAAGGTTAATACTGCTTGAAGAAGTTACTACTGCTAAGCAGAATTAGTGCTGCTGGAGATTAGTACTGCTCAGAGTGGTTAATGCTGCTACAACTTAATACTGCTTATGAGATGAAGACTCGGTATGGAAAGAAGACAGTTGAATAGAAGACTTGCTAAAGTAAAGGAGATAATTATGGACTGAAGATAAATTGTATTTTGATAATTATCTTGTTATATGTCTTGTATAAACTGTATAGAAGTCTTTGATAGAATTAACTTTTGATTCATAAGTTTTTAGAGAGAGAATTAACCTCAAGGTTTATAATCCTAGTTTTAGAGAAGTAGAATTCGTATTGGTGAGCCTGTTCATCAAGATTGAGGTTTTGTTTGAAATCTTGTAACTTTAATCATTCAATAAAGTTTACAAGTTGTGATTTCTGATTCACTATTACTTTGATAGTTGAATATTAAAGTGTTATTCCGCAATTCCTGTAATATTGTTTCTGAGTTCATTATTCTTGTTAAGAATTAGATCCTGACAAGCGATGACATCGTCAACATCTTAATCCTCAAGATCAAGTTCTTCCTCTTGTTCTTCTTCTTGCAATGGAGAAGAGGAAGGAGGGGCTTGTCTTTCAGCAACAGTTGATTCTTCAGTTGTCTTCTCCCCCTTAGCATTAGAGGGAGGTTCTTCCACGTTCTCCTACGCAGTTGCTTCATTTTATTCATTTAGATCCTTCTCCCCCTCTTTGTCATCATCATGGGGGAGGATGTGGAGTAGCTTCAGCTTCAGTAGCAGTCGATTTGTGGGCATCAACCTCCAACGTGCCCAGACGACCTTCTATCTCTGGAATGGCACACATAGCATGCTGAATAAAATCTACAGCTAAGTTCAACAACATTCTGTCATCGTCAGCGAGTGAAGTAGTAGGAGCAGGAGTTGGTTCATTCAGCTTTGACAGGATTTAAGAGAGTATCTGATTGGTACTATCAGCCTTCCCATTGAGAGTTCTTACTTCTCCAGTGAGGGTCTTTATGTCGATGGAGAGTTTGTGAACATGACCATTCAGAAATTGTAGTTGAGTTGAGTTGGTGGTCGCTTCTTCTTTCACCGAATGGACCTTAGTTTGGACAGTGTTGAGGTGAGATGCGTCAGCTTTGGTAGAGATGCCGGTAGAGACCTTTCAATTCTTTCCCAACACTGTTGACGGCAGTAGTGTTGTTGTTGATGGAAGTAGCGAGATCTTTCACTTCCTCGACAAGCTTTGACAGTGATGCGTCAACAGCTCCCAAAGTAGGACCTGAAATATAAGTTAGTGGTTGAGCAAGGCATTGCTCAGGCTTATTTAGTGAGGTGGCAGAAGTGTATATGGTTTTAGAGTTACCTGATGTGTCAAACATATTGTAGAATGTCAGGTCTCCTTCGAAAGAAGGAAATGGCAGGGATGTTTGGGATATACCTCCGAAAGGGAGGCCACCAGGTCCTACATGTGTAGCTTGAAGAATAGGCTATTGTAACTGAGGGATGTTAGAGACCAAAGAAATAGGAGAAACAGTAGGGATAGAAGAAGAAGCACTGGTGATGATAGTAATTACCTCAGATGAGGGTTGAGTCACTGAGGGAATATGGGAGGTCACTGGTGGTGTGTTAGTGGTGGAGGTCACTGATATAGTTGTGGCAGGAACAGGTGTGGATGAGAGAGCCATAAATTCATCCAAAGTGGTATGTTGAGAGACTACCTCAGGTATATTTGCTAGAGGGGGTTGCTCCACAGTCTTTCTGGCCTTTTTAGAGGTACCAGAAATAGATGATGACTTTCGTTTGAGAGGGGTTCTAGTGGCGGGGGTAGCTGATGAAGGAACCATCTGCATAGCCAATGAAGGAGAAGAATCTTAGGAGAGACGAAAGCGGAGAGTTTGAAGACTTACCTCATTTGCACCGGGCTTGACTTCAAGGATGTGAGTGCTAACTTTGGTGAAGATACAATCACTCTTTTTAGGGTACTTGCTCCCAAGAAGTAATGAAGGATGGCAGAGATGAATCTATCGCAGGGAATCTTGATGTCCCTTTTAGCTTCCTCGATCTTGGAGACAAGATCCTCAAAGATAGCTCCAACATAGTCAAAGTGACGACCATCAATCACTAAGTAACCCATTTGGACCTGAACCTTGCTCGACTGATCTAGTGACCCAACTTTGCCACTCATGCTCTGAATTATGTATGTGAAGATATAATTCAGCTCGGAGGGCATCTTCGCCTTTTGAATCTTTGTCAACTTTTTATCAGGGATGATGGTGTGGGGTTTGAAGTCCCAATAATATCCCAAGTGGTCGAGGAACTGAATGAGTTCAGCGTCAGTGGGTAAGGCGTCGAAGCCTACTTTTGTCTTGGAGGGGAATTGGAGAGTTGTGCCCATAGAAGAGCAGTGATATTCCCAGGTTCATGGTAGGTCTGGAAGGTGATAGCAGGGATCGACTTTCCTTGCTTGTTCAGTACTTCACCTATGTCAGCGGTGAACTAGAATTCCTGAAGAAGAGCCCTTGAAGGAGTGGGATCAACTTTCAACGCATAGCCCAAACATGATTCCTTGAGGAAGTTAGCAGCTTGCAGAAGATGAGGACATTTATTTTTGGGAAGGTCCAAACGTCCCAAGTGGTTCTTTTTCACGACTTCGGAATCAACAAGTGCAAATTTCACAGTCTTTGAGGGAATGAGAGTAGCTTGGGAGGCCATTTCTGGAATAGGTAAAAGAAGAATAGAGTAAAAGGTTTTAGAGTCCAAAAACAGTGCAAACAAAATTACCAGTTTCTTATTAAAGAAAGAAACTTGTAAAAAGAAGTTTGTTGTTAGAGGAAAACCAATTTCCTTTAAAAGAAGGGAATAAGAACAGTCTTAAAAATCATAAGGTTTTTGCAAAAAAAAAAATCATTCAAAAATGATTTTAAGAAAAACAGTTTTAATCCAAGATAAGAAAAAAGATATAGGATTAAACGCAAGTTTTTGGAAGAAGAAGATGTAAAGAATAAGAACCTGGATTGCTTGAAGATTTGAAGATTAAAGTGTTCCTAAGTTCTTTACTTGAATACCGAGAGTATTTTCTTGCCTTTTAAGTTTTTAAAGAAGGTAAAAGGTAAAAAATATGAATGGCATTTCTTTTATATGAAGAGAGAGAAAAAATTTAGAGCGGGAAAAGGTGGTCAACATGACACGGACACATCCCACGAAGTTGATTGGAGAAGAAGTGTAACAGACGAACGTGTCCGAAAAAAAGCATGCCATGGATTATCGGTTCCAATGACTTCACAAGAGAGAGAAAAATGTTTCAGTTTTTGGAAAGTATTGCTGACAGAAAGTGAGGGATAAGTTTTGTTTTTCAAAAAGCTTTTAACCACTTGAAGAAAATCAGTGATTAAAGTTTTGATTTTTGAGAACACCTTACTGAATAAGATTCAGTGAGAGAGGATGAGATAACATACCTGAGTGTCAGTGATATTTAGTCAAAGATTGTGAGATGAGGTAGAACATTTTATAACTAACATAATGCTGAAAGTTGAAGAGCTAATCTTCAAGATTCAACATTCCAAGCTCACTGATGAAAAAGTTGAATCTTGTCTCATCAAAAGGTTTGGTGAAAAGATAAGCGAGTTCATAGTCATTAGGAATAAAGTGGAATTCTATATCACCATTCATCACATGATCTCTGATAAAATGATATCTGATATGTCTGTGCTTTGTCTTTAAGTGTAATATTGGATTGTTTGCTATAGCGATGGAACTAGTGTTGTCGCAATAGATTGGGATATTAGATAGCTGAAGGTCATAGTCTAATAGTTGATTTCTCATCCATAAGACTTGAGCAGAACAACTTCCAGCGGCTACGTACTCAGCTTTAGTTGTGGAAGTGGATACTCAGTTTTTCTTTTTGCTTGTCCAACTTACCAGCTTTCCACCTAGGAGTTGAGATCCGCAGTGGTGCTTTTTCTATCAAGTTTGCAACCTGCAAAATCACTATCTGAATAGCCAGTTAGATCGAACCCTGAATCTTTGGGGTACCAAAGACCGAGGTTAGGAGTTCCCATAAGATATCTGAAAATTCGGTTGACAACGATCAGATGGGATTCCTTGGGTTCTGATTGATAACGTGCACAAAGACATGTAGAAAACATGATATCAGGTTGGCTCGCTGTTAGATACAGCAGGGAGTCTATCATTCCACTGTAGGTAGTGACATTAACAGGTTTTCAGCTGGATCCTTGTTTAATGTCAGGGGAGGTGCCATAGGAGTTTTCATCGCTGAGGTTTGAGTGAGATCAAAAATTTTCAGCATATCCTTAACATACTTACCCTGATGAATAAATGTACCTTTATTTGTTTTCTTGATCTGAAGTCCAAGGAAGTAAGTTAGTTCACCCATCATACTCATTTTATATTCTTTCTTCATTCTTTCAGCGAAACGAGTGCACAGAGAAGGGTTAGTAGAACCAAATATAATGTCATCAACATATATTTGTACACGAATAATATGACCTTTTATCTTTCTGAAAAATAACGTGTTGTCAATTTTTCCACGCTCAAATTTTTCAGAGATAAGAAAAGAAGAGAGGGTGTCATACCAAGCACGAGGAGCTTCTTTTAACCCATAGAGAGCCTTATCCAACATATATATATATATATAATGTGGATGCTTAGGGTCAGAGAACCCTGGGGGTTGTTCAACATAAACTTCTTCATTCAGCTTTCCATTTAGGAATGCTGACTTGATATCCATTTGATAGACTTTGAAGTCTTTGTGAACTGCATATGCTAAGAATAATCGAATTGCTTCGAGTCTAGCCACAGGGGCAAAGATTTCATCATAGACTATGTCTTTCTCTTGTCTATATCCCTGAGCAACTAGTCGAGCTTTGTTGCGGGTTACAGTCCCATTTTCATCTAATTTATTTCTAAACACCCATTTGGTGCCTATAACAGATTGATCAGATGGTCGGGGAACGGGATTCCAAACTTTGGCTCATTCTCTTGCATAACACTGACTAGTTTGGATCTCTAAGGGCATCATCAGTCTTCTTTGGCTCGATGAGAGAAAGAAAATTTACAAAGAGACAAATATTACCTGAACTTCGTTGCGTCTGAATACCTGCATCAGGATCACCAAGAATTTAGTCTACGGGGTGATCTCTGGTCCATAATCGCTTACCTCAGGAGTTGGATCATCTATAGGAATGTTTACTAATGGAGAAGCTTGAGGTTCTTCAGCTATCAAATGTTGTGGTTCAGACAAAACATTATTCACTGAGAGGTTTTCAGAAGAGAGAAGATCTGATGGAGGAATTGTGTTTAGGGGAACAGATGAAACCCAAGAGTTAGATTCCACGTTAGGAGGTATGATGTTTGGATCATCATCAGTATTAGGAGGATTTGTATGCTGATGCAAGTTGAAGAGAGGTTCTGTTTCCCTCTAGTGAGAGAACATCCAATCATTTAGTTCATCATTGTCAGCGATAGGTTTAGAGTTCGCTGACTTGGATTCGTCAAAGTTGACGTGGATTGTTTCTTCTACTTTTTGTCTTATCTTGTAGAAGACTCTGTAGGCTTTTGAGATTGAGGAATAACCAAGAAAGATTTTGTCATCAGCTTTCGGGTCGAACTTTCCATGTGCATCTTTGTTGTTTAAGATGAAACACTTACAAGCAAAGATGTGAAGAAAACTGATAGAAGGCTTTCTTCCATGAAAGAGTTCATAGGTTGTTTTGCTGACACATTTTACTATCAGAGACCTATTTTGAGTAAAACAAGTTGCCCAAAACTAAGTTGGAAGATGAGAATCTCTGAGCATTGATCTTGTAGCTTCAATGATCGTTCGGTTTCTTCTTTCAGCGACACCGTTTTGCTGAGGAGTTCTTACGGAAGAGAAATTGTGCGAAATTCCCTTACTCTCAAAGTAGTTGTTATAGGAACTATTTTTGAATTCAGTTTCATGATCACTTCTTATTAAGCGAACAGTTACATTATTCAGCACTTCCATATTTCTAACAAAAGATATAAGTTCTTCTAGAGTATCGCTTTTAGAGCGAAGAAATATTACCCACGTGTAGCGAGAATATACATCTACTATAACAAGAGTGTATTTCTTTCCATCTATGGATTGAATATTGACAGGACCAAATAAATCCATATGCAAGAGCTGAAGAGGACTTGTCACTGGGGAAACTTATTTTGATTTGAAACAAGCCTTAGTCTGCTTTCCTTTCTCACATGCTGAACAAAGAGATTCCTTGGCGTATGAGTGCTGACAAAGACCAGATACTAGTTCTTTTGAGGAGAGAGAATTCAGTGTTTTGAAGTTGAGATGAGAGAGCCTTTTGTGCCATAACTAGTTGACATCTGAAGAGGCTTTAGAAAGAAAACAAATGTTTTCAGTGGAAGTAGAGTCTATGTCTATTACATAGACATTTTCCAAACGATAACCACTAAGAGAAAGCTTTCCGTTTTCATTCACCTCAAAGCATGCTTTCTTACAAAAGCGAACCTCATAGTCTTTGTCACATAGCTGACTGAAGCTAAGAAGATTGTGCTTCGGTCCATCTACGTAAGCGACTTTTCGGAAGGTAGTCGTCCCATTGCTGAGTATGCCAAACCCTCTGGTATAACCTTTCACATTTCCACCGAAGATCACTGAAGTACCTTTCTCTTCCTTGTATTCAGTAAGCAGGTATTTTTTGTCCAGTTATTTATCGAGAGCAACCACTATCTAAATACCAGATACCCTTCGTCCCTGCAAACATAAGAAAGATTAAGTTTTGATTGGTACCCATTTTTTTATGGCTCCAGTAGGGTTAGTGGAGATGGAAGGTTCTACAATCTTCACGACATCTGAAGATTCAACGTCAGTGGTTACCTTCACCTTGGTTAATTTTTTAACCTTAGTGGCATTTTTCACCTTGGCAGATTTCTCTGTTTTGGTGACCTTCTCAGTCTTGGAGGCATTCATCTTCACTTTAGCTATCTTATTTACTTTTGTGGCAGTAGGACATTTACTGGCAATATGGGTAGTAAGTCCACAGTGGTAGCACTTTCTATAGACAAAAGTATCTTTAAGACCAGGAGCAGTTGAGTTAGAAAACTTAAGATGAGCAGGGCCTGCTCCAAGAATGACCTTAGCATTAGATCATGGAGGAACTTTCAGTTCTTCTGATTTCTTATGCTTGATATCAATTTTCAGCTTTGGAGTGGATCTTTGTTAGATATGAATTGTATTCTAGGTTAAAAATGAGTCAAAAGTGTAATAGTTGTAAAGTGTAGGTGTTATTTTGTAATAGTGTAAAAGTGTTGACTTTTCTAAAGGTTATGTTGACCACATAAAAATAGCTAGTCTTTGTGTTTTAGTTTTAAGATACGCACAGATTGGTGAGAGCTTTACACCATGAAAACACACACACATAGAGCTTAGAGAGAAATCCAAGAAATAAGGATATGACACTTTGTAGATTGATTGATCAATAAAACATTGTGGTTTTGATAATCTGCGTTGATATATTGCTAGTAAAATTGGAATCACATTTGGTATCAGATCACATTCGGTTGATTTATGATTTAGAACAAATCTTTGTGAGTGAATTGTATTGAAAAATCGAATTTGATCATCAATTTATGATTTTTTTGAAAGTTTTGTTCGAAGGAGTTCTAGATAATGTTTAATCACATTTTTTTATGTTTGAGTGTGAATTTGGATTAGATATTGAATTGGATTGTTCTATGTACTAATCTGATCATCTTTGTGAAGTTACAGCCACTGGATCGAAGTTTTGGATTAAAATTTGGACTAGAAAGTGATTTTTTTAGGACAGTAACTCAAGAACTCGCAAGATTGTACATTTCTTACGAGGAACTCGCAGATCTAAGATTTCGTAAAAAGAATTCGCTTAATGCTATCTAGAATCATCAAGTATAGAATTCGTACAACAGTGATGTACGAAAAGTAAAGGAATTCGCATAAAACTTATTGAAAAATCATTTTAAGTGTGGAATTCGTATTCCTCTTTATACACAATGCAAGAATTCGCATAGGTTTATTGTGCAAAAAGTTGTTTTTTGAAAAGTCTAAGGAAAGAATTCGCACGAGAGAATTCGCACGAGTTGTCATGCGAATTGCCCAGAATTCGCACATCAGTGTGATGCGAATTGTGTGAATTGTAAAGAACTCGCATAAAGCTTTATACAAATTCTTAAGAATTCGCATATAAGTTCATGTGAATTGCTTTGTTTTGAGTCTCTCTTGCATGCGAATTGTAGACTTGTGCGAATTGTCACTTGCTTATACGAATTTTGTGTGATACACGAATTCTATCATTTTTTTTCATGCGAATTGCTATTTAATCTCAGTGTATGCGAATTCCGTACTTGAAGTTTTTAGAAATTTCATTTTCTGAAAATCTTTAAGTCTTATATCTTTTATCTCAATTTGTTGAACTAAAGATCAATACTAGCAAATTTTGTGTGTGCAGATAATCTCATAATGTCTAAAGAACTTCTCTCGATGGGTTCCCAATCCAAACCTCCGGTGTTGTGTGTCGGAGAGTACGCTCAGTGGAAGAGGATGATGGTTCAATTTTTAAACCACAAAAACCGAGACTACAAGAAATCAATTATAGATGGACCGGATGAGCCTGTTATGACTGTACCTAGACAAGCTGCTACTGATTCTTCTCCTGAGATTCCTGTCAGATATATGCCAAAGCCATCTCAATACTTCAGCAAGAGGGAGAAGGAGTTGGACAAGATAAATGAAGAAGCTCTTATCTATCTCACAATAACTATTCCTAACTGTTAGGACTGAATGTCATGTGCGTTGAAAGTTGATTAAAGCATTTATAAGGGGGTTAATTGTTATTCTTTGATAGTTGTTTGTTAGTTGGGCCTAAAGCCCATAAGCCCATTAAGTCTTGTAAGCCTAAATATATAAAGACATATTTAGTTTTATATTTCAGTCTAGAAAATATAGAAAGTTTTAGTCTCATTATTCATAATTCTCTTGTCAATAGGTTTACATTTACTGATCAAATATTCTCTCTGTAAACCTAAACCATTTCTTGAATATTAATCATATGACTATAGGTTATGGCTATATTATTGTTCTTTATTGTTGATTACTTTTGTTCGTGATTGCACTGTACTGGGATCTACAATTGGTATCAGAGCAGAATCGAATTAATTTTATTCGATACGATCAAAAAATGTTTGTCTAAAACCCTTTAAGTGCTTATAAGATAATCTTTTTATTGATCGATTCTTTTTCCTGTATTAAATTTATTTTCTGGAAAATCAAGTCTGGTTGAATTGATTGATCTGATTTCCTGCCATATCGAATTCCTAAAATCTGGGTTAAGGTTTCTGAATATCGATTTTTTCTGGTGTGAATTTGCATATTGATTGTGTTTTTTGCATAAATCAATTAAGTTTTCGAATCTGGATTTTGGTCGAAAAATTGATTTTCTGAGTTTCTAGGATATTTTCTGGGTTGAGCTATATCGATTGGTTCTGATTAATCTGTTTGTTCAAGTGATTATCTGTTCGTTTAATCAAAGTGATCGATTGCATCTGTTTGATCGATTTTATCGGAAGACTTTCGATTGTTTAGTTTAATATGTTAATCGAATTATCTATTATCGAACTGTGTTTATCTGTTATTGACATCGATCGGACCCGTGTCCTTGACCGATGCTGTTGACCGGTGCATTCCTTGACCGGTACATACCGGGTTTGTGATCTCCCGGTACTTAGTCTCCGTGCACCCGGGGCCTTGCAAGTTGCAATACCATCCTCGATTGTTTTTGTGTTTTTTAATGAATTTTTTTTTTGCTAAAGATATAGTGGGTCGGTGTTGGTGGTGTCAATTGGTATTAAAAATTTTGTGTTTTTAATGTGATTGGTTGAATCAAAGATAATGGGTCGGTAGTGTGTTACTTAATTGGCGGTTGTGGCTTTGTTTTTTTTTAAGAGTTTAATTTGGAAATTTGGTTGATTTCATATATACTTATATATATATATATATATATATCGAATTTACATTGACCGAACATCTCACCGGGGTCTCCTCTCCTGGTGCATCAACTCCTGACCGGTGCATCATCTCCCGACCGGTGCCATCAACCTCGACCGGTATCTAACGCCCGGTACCATAAAACGACCGGTATCAAAAGTCCGGTATCGTAAATCAACCGGAGTGTCGCTAACGCCGGGTGTCTCGACCGGACCATCAATCGACCGGTCCCTTGCGGCTCTCGGTGTCCACGAACCATCATCTCAATCAAAGTTTTGAGTTTTTCGGTTGTCGAAAAATCTTTCGGTTGATTCGGTAGTGATCGGGAACAAAGTTTTTCAAGTTTTAAACTGGTAAGGGTTGTTTACAAAGCTTAAACGATCGATTTTGATCGTAAAATTTTCACCCATATCGAGTTTTTAAATTCTCTTTCGGTTTCCGAAAAATCTTCGGTTGCTTCGTTCGAGAGTTTGAGAGATCGTTTCGAGTTCTAATTAGTTGAGGGAGCTTAAAGGAACATAAACGATCATTTTTGGTCGAAAAGTTTTATCCCATTCTGATTTTTTAAGTTTTCGATCGTTTTCCGAAACGTTTTCGGTTCGTTCGTTTGTGATCGTGGGTTGACCGTTTGAGTTTTAATCTGGTAAGGACTGACCAGGGAGCTTTAACGATCGTTTTGCATTGAATATTTCTAACCGTTTCGAAGCTTTGTAGGTTGGCTCAACGAGGAAGACGATGAATAGTGTTTCAGTTAAGTGACGGTTAAATTTCTTACTTTTTGGTCCTTTTCCGTTAATTCCCCGTTAGTCTAGTTATTTTGTTATTTTGGTTAGTTTTATTTCTTTTTTAGTCCGTTTTCCGTTAGTATTAGTTAATTCCGTTAGAAGTTTTAATTTTACACTTTTAGTCCTTCTAGTTTTAAGTTTCAGTTTGTGTCATTTTTAGTCCTTCTAGTTTTAAGTTTATGTTTCTGTCCCTTTCAGCCCTCGTACTTCAAGGTTTTAGTCGTTTGTCATTCATGACCCTAAACTTTCAAGTTTCATACGTTGTCACTTTTGGTCCTTGCACAATAGAGTTTCTTCTCTTGTCAAGTTCAGTCCCTAGACTTTAAGCTTTCCAAGTAACAATGAGTTATCTTCAAATTTCTCGGTTACAGGACGACAATGACTGGCTCAAGAAAAGGAATAAAGATCTTGAAATGGAGTTAGAATCCCATTCATATCACCCTTTGTTTTTTAAACAAATAGACTCTCTTAACCAAGAGATTTCAGATCTTAAAAGAGCAGCTGATATATAGAAAAAGGATCTACATGAAGCTTCAAAGAAAATATCTGAACTTGAACGAAAAGTTGCAGATTTTGAAGCACGAGAAGAGAAGACACTGGAACTTGAAGAGAAACTTAATGATGTGGAGAGTGAAAACCTGGATCTGAAAAAAAGACACTGGAAAGAAGTTGATTTCTCAAACGAAAGGAAGAATCTTGAAAGAAAGATCCTTGATCTGTCAAAGAAAGTTCTTGATGAAAGACAGGTTTTTGAGCTTCAAAATGCGAACATTCTCAGCAAGTTTCTGATTTTGAGAAAGTAATAATCTTGGAAAGAGAAAAGTTTGTCAAGGATAAGAAGGAAATTGAACAGAAGAACGTTGAATTCTTTAAGGAAATATCCGGCCAAAGAAAGGATGCTGAGGAGGGATTTGAAGAAGAAAGAAGCATATTTGAGGCTGAGATCAAAAAGCTTACTGAAAAGCTATCTGATCTATCTGAAAGTGTGCTGAAAGAGAAGAAAACGAAGTCTGAATGCGAGACGAAGATTGACCTCCTTGTCAAAGAGAGAGACAGATTTGCGTCAAAGATTAAAGAGCTTGAAAAGTCAGCATCAAGCACAAATCAGAAAACTGTTTCTTCAAAAAGGTCAGTTAAATCTTCTGATCAAATTCGTAGTACTAACATTTTCTATGATAGAAATATAGATGGTTCAGGTACACATCTAAGAAGAAGGAGATACAAAGAAGAAGAACTGGTCTGGAGAACGAAACCAGTTGAAGATGAGGTGAAAAGAAAGAAATCATGTGTACATGCACACATAGCCAAAAAGAACAATGCGCGTAAAGGTAAACCTGATCATATCTACTCAAGAGATCAATTAATCAGGTTGTCAGGTAAGAAATACTATTGTTCTTATTGTCGTACACATGATCCTATTCACAAGACTAGTGATCATTACTGGTATGACTCTTATTCCATTACTCCCATTCGAACTGCAGCTAACATTCATGGACCCAACTACCAGTGGGTACCAAAGCATAAAATTGATTCTGTGTTGCAGGCACCAACTGTCAAGGGGGAGTAGAAGAACTAAGGCTTCTAAGTAAATCAGCTTAGAACCCGTACTTCAACGGAGTTCGACTTTTGAACACTTCATTTCAGGACTCGTTCTTAAATGCTTATCTGACCTAAATCATTTTATCATGATACGAGGGGGAGGTTAAAGGTAAACATCTTCTGATCTAGATCTTTGATTGTTTGAAAGACGAACAACTTTCAAGCATGAAAAACAGTTTCTGAAATGTTCAAACCACTTCTGATTCTCAAAAGGTTTCATGAATTTAGAAGTGTGATTTTAAATGTTTTTCATTTTTGAGCTTTAATGTTTCACTGACTGTGTGTTTCTAAAGATCAATACTTGCGTATTATCTTGTCTTTATACTGTAACGTATTCACACACACAGGTTCAATACTTCATTTGTATTTGTTATTACCATGTCTCATAACGAAACAATTTTTCGATGGTAATACCCTCGTTTGAAAATCAATGTTGTTGAGCATCAATCGTCATTTCCAAATTTGTGCTTTCATTGCTAAATTGTTTATATCTGGTCATATAAACAAAATATCCACTTCTTTGATACCCTAACCATTTTATTTATCTGATTGATACATTGTCAGATTCTCAAAACATTCTCTTGATTTTAATCATTCAATATCTTTGTTTTGAGAAATCTTCAAAGTTAAATTGCTCAAATATCATGAGCATACATTTTGACAATGTTATCATACATTTTGCGCTTAATTGTACAAGTTAAACTGTTGAGCAACCATTCTTTTTAGGACATACATGGGATTCATATGTGAGCTTAAACAGAACTTCCATGGATTCACGTAAACCAATGTTTCCTACCCCGAAAGTTATCCTGGAGTGATTGAGGGGTGAGGGGTCATAAATCAAAGAGTGGGGGAGATAACTCATCCGGTTGAGTTTTTCTCATTGTGCTGAGCGGTAAAATATAAATGAGAGTTTGGTTAGAAGTGAGCTTTAATGATTAAAAGAAAGAGGGTGTGAGAACAAAGTTAAAAGAAGATGAAAACTCTACACCAAACACTTTCTGAGCCGGGCAGCCACATCTACTGATTGGTCCACATTCTTTGGTGACAATCATTGAAACAGGCAGTGAGACCATGCCAACTCTTGTTTTTACCCCACAAGCCACTCGTTTCTTTCTTAACATAGAAATGTTTCATTTTCTTTGGGGACACAACATATCTGCTATCTAGTATTCACTCGGAAGATTTAGATATTGAAAAAGAAGGAAAGTTGCCCCACCTTCGCACCTCTTTCATGCACATTGAAGCTGTGTAATATCTGTTGCTGTCTCAACAGTTTACACATTTTTGAGCCTGAGAAAGCTAAGTAGCTTCAATCATTCTACACTTGCACGTACACACAAGGAATGAGTTTTCTTGTCATAACATTCATAGAAAATTCCTTTGAGGTTTTTCGATTATTGAATGGAATCCCTGGGGAGTGAATATCACAAAAGCTCCTTTCCAAAGTACATCCGTTGTACAAAGTGGCTCCGTGCTACTTACAGGCATACTAACTGTTTCATCTGGTGAATCAGGGTTACATTGTTCAGTATGTCTGAATTTGAAAAGATTCGGATATATACAGTTTATGAATTGACGGCTATTCAGATCAAAGGGCGGAGATTGTTAATCATTACAAAGGGGGAAATCAAAGAAAGTTCTGAAATTGAAGAGTTTTGATGATCATGATGTTCACAATCATCAAAAAGGGGTAGACATTTTACAAAGTTCAATTTCAAAGTTATAAAGAAAGAAAGTTCTGTGAAAGTTTAAGTTTTTCAAGATTGGTGAAAAGAAATCATTCCATAATGATTCAATTTATGAATGAAGATGATTCGTGAAAGTTTGCTTTTCCGAAGACAGTCTAGAGATCAAAGAGATGAAGATATGAGTTCAATGCTGTTTCAATTTTCATAGTTGAAGATTTCAAAGATTTTATTGGTTCTTCTATCCCGTATCATGTGTTGTCTGCTACAAGTTTGTTCCTCCTACGAGCTGATTGAAACAAGTTCTTAAGCTGAATGCATATTCAACTCGCGGTTCAAAGACAGATTCTTTGTTATTAAACTGAAGATGCACCGTGGAATGTCAGGTAACTCGCACATTATCTTTCTTGTGTGATGATCCAATGTGTTGAGTTTCTACAGTTGAAAGCTGCTTGATAGTGCATTCAGTCGAGGCTATTGTACAATGAATCTGGTTATAAAGTTGAAACTATGAAGACAAGAGCTTTATTCAAGGGGGAGCGTGGAAATACATGAAGACACGGAACACCAAAGTTTTTTAAAGATTCAAGAGGGAAAGAAGATCAAACTTGAAGTTTTCAAGAAGATAAATGCCTTATTCAACTTTAGGGGGAGATTGTTAGGACTGAAGGTTCTGTGCGTTGAAAGTTGATTAAAGCATTTTTAAGGGGGTTAATTGTTATTAATTTATAGTTGTTTGTTAGTTGGGCCTAAAGCCCATAAGCCCATTAAGTCTTTTAAGCCTAAATATATAAAGGCATATTTAGTTTCATATTTCAGTTTAGAAAGTATAGAAAGTTTTAGTCTCATTATTCATAATTCTCTCGTCAAAATGTTTACATTTACTGATAAGATATTCTCTCTGTAAACCTAAACCCTTTCTTGAATATTAATCATATGACTAGAGGTTGTGGCTATATTATTGTTCTTTATTGTTGATTACTTTTATTCGTGATTGCACTGTACTGGGATCTACACTAACGATATCTACAACCGAGTAGATAGGCGTGAATCCGCCAAGGCCATGTGGGATGAGTTCGGAAGACAGCTCCAGGATACAAAACGGTTAATACAAGCGAAGCTAAAATAGAGTATCAATGCCTATGAAGGGTTTCATGCCAAAGAAGGGGAAGATTTAGTGGACACTTACAACAGATTCAATGTGATTCTGAATGATTTGTGGAGGAACGGGATGAACAAGTCTGTTTCAGAAATCAACTACAAGTTCATCAAGAATTTGAACCCAGAATGGAAAATCTATGCTATAAACATCCAGATGACCAAGAATATGGACAAGGAGGATGTAAATGACATCTTCACTACCCTCTCACAGCATGAGGATGCGGTCAAAGCGTTAAACGAAGAAAAGAAGATCGCCAAGGATTCGTTGGCTTTACCATCAGAAAGGAAAAAGGGTTCAAGTTCAAAGTCCGTTTCTGCCAAATACAAGTCAAAGAAGTCCAAAGCCTTCCTCACATAACTGAGCCAATCAAGTTCTGAATTATCTTCCGATGAGACTGAGTTGCACTCTGATGATGACATTCAGAGATTTTCTGAAAACCTAGACCTCATCACTAAACAGTTCCAGAAGAGCTTTGGTAAGTAAAGGTATTCAAAGTCAAAGTATCAAGGGTACAAGAAGGATAGATCAGAGAAGTACAAACCAAAGTTTGGGAAGAAAAAAGGAAAGAGAGAAGAGAAGAGAGAAGAGAAAAGAGAAGAGAAGAGAAGAGAGAAGAGAAGAGAATAAAGAAGAGAAGACTGAGCCTAAATTTAGGAGGTGTTATAATTGCGGAAAGCCAGACCACTTCTCGAAGGATTGCATGTTCAAGAGGGTTAAGAATTCAGAGTAATATGCCAAGAAGTCCTTACTGGCAAAGAAGCAAGAGGAAGGAAAAGAGTTAACGGCTGAAGAAGAAAACTGGTTCTTTCAAAGTTCAGATGACGAATCAACCCATTTTACTCAGGTCTACTTGATCGCAAAGATCGATGAGAATGCAGAAACTTCTTCTAAGCATTCAGATGGTGACTCTGAGGTAACTTCTGCTTTTGAAAAATCAGAACTTGTTGAATCTTTAATGGTTCAAATATAAAATATGGAAAAAGAATTTGAAGCTTTAAAAGGCAAACTTTGCACTGAACGAAAATCAATGATGAGTGATGAAAACGCATTGTTGAAGGTTGCTGTTGAGGATAAGGAATCAGAAAAGGATGCCTTGAAGAAAGAAAGAGAAGTTTTGAAAACTAAGATTGTGGAACTTGAAAGAAACTTAGTTAATTTAAATTCTGAAAAGGGTGAATTTAAGATCAAATTTGAAGCTTGCTTTCAGGAAAGGAATGAAGCATATTGCAAAATCAAACGACTGGAGGATCTCAACTTAAAAAGAGGACAGACTGAGCAAACATTTAATTTGCTAACAAACAAACTCCAAGATGTCCGTTTTTATAATGCTATGTCGGGATTGGGTTTAACAGAAAATGATGTTTTTAAGAAAGCCCCTGAAAACTTATACAATTTTGATAAATTTGGCTCAAAAATAAAGAAAATCCCGGACATTCGTGACACATTTGTTAAGGCCGAAACTCCTGAGTCCGATATTTCTTCTAAAGGTAAAGAGGTGATAGATGACGAAACGTCTAGTTGTGCTGATTCACAATCAAGTTTTAAATCATTTGGATTTCAGTACATTGATTTGAACAAGATTTATAGAAACAGAAAACTTGAATTTGTTGAGTTTCAATCGTTATTTTCCACACAATCTCCAACTGAATCAGTCGACAATGACATAGATATACCTGAGACTGAATGTCAGTATGATGAGTATGAATCAGACACTGATGTTGAGACCTAGACTCCGATATCTGAATCCGTCACTTCTGAATCTCCAAAAGAAGTTAAGACTAAAGAGTGCTCAAATGTCAGGAATCCTAGCATTCAAACTGAATTTGCAAACAAAATGATTGAGGAGATTTTTGATTAAATGATGATTGCTTCAGATCCTGTCCCTATTATAGAGAAGTTTGACTCAGACTCTCTGATGAATCAAACATCCGATTTTGAAAAACAAAACAAAGACCTACAAAAGACCCTTAAAGAGTTAGAAGATGAGAACTTTGATCTTAAATTCAAACTTGAGAAGTCGTTTGAGGAAAACAAAGAGCTTTCCAAAGAGTTAAATGATTTGAAAGCTGATTTGTTTAAACAAAACTTGAATGATAAATAGATGTTTGACTCTCAAAAATGGAATGTGCATTCAAATCCAGAGTTTGATACTTCTTCCAAAACCTCTGTTTATTCTGAATGTCCTGAATATCTTCCAAGTATATTTGAAAAAGGCGAGTCTTCAGGTATTCTAAAGAAAATTCATCTTTGAAGAAGAAAACTAGCAAGGTTTCATTTCATGTTTCAGATATAAAAAGGAGAAATGGTAAAGGAGGATGGATGAAGAAAGTGAATGAAAAGAAAGATGTTGAAAGTGAATGTAATGTTACCAATGGTGATGATTTGACATGTAAAAGTTAGAACGATTCAAAATGTCAAAATTGTATAAATAATTATACTCCTTTTGATAAATCAATGTTGTTAACATTTGCTCGTAAGAACTTCATATGCAAACACTGTGGTGACAATGCTTTTACATTTCACTTTATTTCTCCTAAACCAAATGTTGTAAAAAAGGCATCTAGAGTTAAACCTGTATCTAAATCCTCAACACAACACACTAAAGTGTTTCATGCTAAGCCTGCTTATCTTTCTAGGAAAAAGCAATTGCATGAGCTTAATGTTAAAATGATTTGGAAATTGGTACCAAAGCCTAGATATGAATGGAGAATAAAGGCTAAGGTAGATGATATCAAGAAATTGCATGAGGCTAACAAAGAAGGACCCATCTGGATATGGGTACCTAAAAAGAAGTGATATGTTCTTTTTGCAGGCGTGTCATCTGTGGTACATTGACTCAGGATGCTCTAGACATATGACAGGATTTAAGTGTCTACTGCATAATTATATTGAAGAACCTGCAGGAACGGTCAGCTTCGCCAACACTGAGCTTATTGGAATCATCAGAGGACATGGATCATTAAAGAATGGCACTGTGACGATCAAGAAAGTACTGTATGCAGAAGGACTTGATCACAATCTATTCAGTACAAGTCAATTCTATGATAGTCAATATCAAGTTCGGTTTACAGTCGATAGCTGTTTTATTGAAGATGCGAATGGTGATGAGATTGTCAAAGCAGACCGTCATGGTAATCTTTATGCGGTGAACTTTCCTACGCTTTCGTCTACAAGATCTATATGCCTACTTGCCAAAGCATCGAAATCTGAAAGTTGGACATGGCATCGGCGCTTGTCTCATCAGAACTACAAAGTGATAGATCGGTTAGCGAGACAAGGTATAGTCAAAGGTCTACCTGAAATGTGGTTTGAGAAAGATTCACTTTGCCCCGCTTGAGAGATGGGAAATATGAAAAGAAGTTCACATAAATCAAAGACTGAATCTTCTTGTTCAACACCTCTGGAACTCATTCATATGGACCTTTGCGGCCCAATGCGTACTCAATCTATCAATGGCAAAAAGTACATACTTGTGATGATAGATGAGAATTCGAGGTACACTTGCTTGGAGATTTTGCGAAAAAAATCTGATGATCCAGAACTGATAATTGCCTTCATAAAAAAGATTCAAGTTCGACTTCAACTGCCAGTCAAATCGTTGCGAAGTGATAACGGCACAGAGTTTAAGAATGATATGCTTCAAAGTTATATCACATCTGTTCGGATTTTACATAACTTCTCTGCTGCCTACACTCCACAACAAAATGGCGTGGTCGAAATGAAAAATCGAACTTTGGTTGAAGTTGCAAGAACGATGTTGGCTTATTCTAGTCTACCAATGTATCTTTGGGCAGAAGCCTTTGCGACTGCATTTTTTTCTCAGAACCGAACTATCGTGATTAAAAGATTTAACAAAACAGCGTATGAGCTTGTTAACAAACGAAAACGAACATTAAATTTCTACGTGTTTTTGGTTGCAGGTGCTATATACTGAACGACCGTGATAATCATGGAAAGTTTGATAAGAAAGCTGATGAACGCTTCTTTGTAGGATATTCTTTGATGTCTAAATCCTATCGTATATACAGCAGACGGAGCAAGACTATCATGGAAAGCATGAACGTGTCATTTGATGAGACTTCTACATTGACTTCTGAACACAACAGTTCAGAACTAAAGCTTAAAGAAAAGTCTTTTAATCAAGATGGAATAGAACCCGAATCTTCACTGTCTAAGCTTTCTAACTCATCGAATGTTACATCAGAGTTAGATTTATTATTTCTTGATGCATTTATGGACATTTTTGCAGATTTTGATAAATCCGGCGCGTCCGCATCAAATTCAGAGGTCCCAGTTATTGCTAAAGATATTTCTAGACCATCTGAACCTGTCACTACAAAAACCTCGTAAGGTACATCTATACCTAATATTTCTGAAAATACTAATATTGATTCTGCTTCTGCAGATACAAATTATGGTAGAGAAGTCCCGAGCACTTCCTCTATTGCTCCAGAATTACTTCCTTCAGAAATAAATGTACAAGTTGTCACGAGTAGATCCTAGGTTATGCGTGCCGTTTATGATGAATATCATGATGATAATACGCAAGAAAATGTTCAACCGATTCCATGCACAACACGTTGGACAAGAGATCACCCTCTACATAACATCATTGGTGACGTACATAGTAGAGTCAAAACGCGTGCAACATCTACAAATTTCTGCCTATATTCTAGTTTCCTTAGTTTCTTGGAGCCCAAGAAAGTCTTAGAAGCCTTGCACGATCCCGACTAGATTCTAGCTATGCAAGATGAGCTTCTGCAATTTGAAAGGAACAAGGTTTGGCGACTAATCCCACTACCACAAGGTAAATCTGTGATAGGCACGAAGTGGGTATTTCGGAACAAAAAGGATGAAGCTGGAGTAGTGGTAAGGAACAAAGATAGCCTAGTTTCTAAGGGTTACTGCCAACAGGAAGGCATCGACTACGATGAGACATTTGCCCCTGTAGCACGGATCGAAGCCATTAGGATCTTCTTATCTTATGCAACACATAAGAACTTTACTATCTATCAAATGGACGTAAAGTATGCGTTCTTAAATGGGATTTTGCATGAGCAGGTATATGTTGCTCAACCTGAAGGTTTCATTGATCCAAAACACCCAGATCATGTCTATGTTCTAAACAAAGCGCTATACGGTTTAAAATATGCACTAAGAGCTTCGTATGAAACTTTAACTCAGTTCCTACTCGCTTCAGGATTTAAAAAAGGTACAATCGATACAACCCTGTTCTTGAAAAATAAAGGTGATGATATGATTCTAATACAGATTTATGTGGACGATATTATATTCGGGGTCTATTAATCCTAAATTCTATAAGAACTTTTCTAAAATTATTGAATCTCGTTTTGAAATGTCAATGATGGGTGAACCAACATTTTTCTTGGCCTTCAAGTAAAACAGTCACCCAAAGGCATTTTCATAAACCAGTCTAAATACATTAGAGAGATCCAAAAGAAGTTTAATATGACTGATAGTTTAGTAGTGAAAACGCCGATGGCAACCGAAACACATTTAGATGCTGATTTGTCTGGTAAATATGTTGATCAAAAAGTGTACCGAAGCATGATTGGATCGTTACTGTATCTAACAGCAAACAGATCGGATATAATGTTTTCTACAAGTTTCTGTGCGACATATCAAGCGAATTCGAAGGAATCTCACCTCGTCGCTGTCAAAAGAATACTTAGATACCTTAAAGGCACCCCCGAGTTAGGCCTTTGGTATCCTAAGGATTCTGGTTTTGATTTAACTACCTATACAGATTGTGACCACGCAGGTTGCAAACTGGATCAAAAAAGCACATCTGGATCATGTCAGTTTCTAGGAGACAAATTGGTTAGCTGGACTTCAAAGAAACAAAACTGCGTTTCTACATCTACCGCTGAGGCAGAATATGTAGCTGCGGCAAGCTGCTGTTCACAAGTCCTCTGGATGAAGACACAGTTGAAAGATTTTGGATATTCCTACCCGAGAGTCCATATTTACTGTGATTCCAAAAGCGCGATAGCGATAACTGCTAATGCAGTGCAACACTCGAAGACAAAACACATTGATATACGGTACCACTTTATCAAGGATCACGTGGAAAAGGGTGATATAGAAATGCATTTTTTGCAAAACTACTACCAATTGGCTGACCTTTTCACTAAACCGTTAGATGAAAAGCATTTCAAATTTTTAGTCAGCAAATTAGGTATGTTGAATGCGAGTCCATGATTCAAGAGGGAGTGACTCTTATTTTTTTTTCTTATATTATATGTGTTTTGGAAATCATAAACAGTGACTTATATTCATCATTTACTGACTAAAGCGGAATCATTTTTACAATGATTACCAAAATCTTTTATTTTGCAGGTTCATTTCAAGTGACTATGGTTTCTGATTATATCAGATCAGGACCCGTTCTTAAATGGTAAAACTTAATATTACTATTCTCACTGAAGAATACGTAATAGTGACTTCTGAATACTTCAGTTCAAAACCCGTACTCAAATGTTTTTCTTCTGAAGGATGCTTAGTAGATAACATCATCAAAGAAGTTTTTAATTTGAGGGGGAGTTACTGAGATTTTGTTAATGTACTGTATTTAGAAAGTTTTGTAAAGTCATCCTTAATGCAATAGGATTTGTCATTAGCATATGGGTTGGGCTTATTTGTTATACATGGGTGATTGGGGTATAAATAGGAGAGTGTTTGTAGTTTGTTTGAATCTTCATTTTACAATGTAGACATTAAAGCTTTGTATGTGTTTCTAGAGAGAGAAACCCTTTCTCTCTCTAGGTTGTGAATAATACAAACTTCTACAACCCAATCTACCTCTTGTTCAATCTTTTATGCATTGATTAATTGTGAATTCATGACCTAACATGTGGTATCATAGCCTAATCGAAGAAATTATTCATCGAAACGATCGAATTCGCAATTTTTCAATGGAATAGTGATCTGGTCGCATGAACAGGATACGTGGATTTCAAATTCTTCTTTTTGGAGCTTAATTGATCAAGACTTGATGCTAGATTGATTATATGTTTAGAGTCGAATCCTTTGTAATAAATCCCATTGTGTGATTTGAATCAATTTAGAAGAATTAGTCGATTTTGAGATTTTTTTTGTTCGAAATATTTTTCACTGTGTTGTGATCGAATTCTGGTATTGAGATGGATTTAGACAAGATCATCAACTACAAAGTTGTTCAGGAGTGATTTTCGAACATGCTCATAAAGTTTCATCTCAAAATTCGAAGAAATGTGAAAGATTTAGTGATTTCAAGTTTTCAAACTCGACTTCTCGCAGGATCTGCGAAACTCGCAAAATTCATATGAAGAACACGCAAGCTAAAGAACGCGCAAGGATAGGAAGAACGCGCAAGATAAAGTTATTCGTGTTCTGCGAGTTTTGATATTGTCAAATTTTTTCTAAGTCCTAAAACGCGCAAGTCAAGTTAGCGAGAAGTTCAAAACGCGCATGAAGAGGCTTGTGAAATTCAAAAACATGCATGTAAAGTCCTGCTAGTTCTCAAAACGCGCACGTAAAGGCCGGCGAGTTCTCAAAACGTGCACGTAAAGGCCGGCGAGTTCTCAAAACGCGCAAATAGAGGCCTGCGAGTTCTCAAAAAGCTCACTTAGAGGCCTGTGAGTTTCGGAATCGCGCATATCACGTTTAGCGCGAAAGAACATGAATAGTTCTATGCAAGTTATTTGTTCTGCGAGTTTATTTGTTCTACGAGTTCTGAGCTTTTGCGACAAGTTACTGTTCACACCCATTTTTGTGACAAGTTGCCTTGTGAGATTTAATTGTCAAATTTTTCCTCAGATAAATCTTTTACCCTGCCTAGTAGTGTTTGCTACAAGTTGCATCCTCCGACAAGCATACCAGATTAAGTTCTTAAGCTGAATTCCTATTCAACTCGCTGTCAAAGAATGATTTGATGTTATATACTGAAGATGCACTTTGGGTGTCATGTCATAATCCACACATATCTTTCTTGTGGGCGTTAAGGAATGTGTTGGGTTTACTAAAGATTAAAAGTTGTCTTTATGTGCACTCAGTGGAGGTTACTGTCCACATCATATCTGATATTTCAGTTGATACTCCAAGAATAAGAGCTACTTTCAAGGGGGGCCGGAGTTGGTTTGAAGTTTAAGCAACACTAAAGTTTTTCAAAGAAATCAAGGGGAGAAGAGCTGAAGCTGATAAGGGATGATTGCTTTACAAAACTTTAGGGGGAGAATGTTAATGTACTGTACTTAGAAAGTTTTGTAAAGTCATCCTTAATGCAATAGGCTTTGTCATTAGCATATGGGTTGGGCTTATTTGTTGTACATGGGTGATTGGGGTATAAATAACAGAGTGTTTGTAGTTTGTTTGAAACTTCATTTTACATTAAAGCTTTGTATGTGTTTCTAGAGAGAGAAACTCTTTCTCTCTCTAGGTTGTGAATAATACAAACTTCTACAACCCAATCTACCTCTTGTTCAATCTTTTATGCATTGATTAATTGTGAATTCATGACCTAACATGTGGTATCAGAGCCTAATCGAAGAAATTATTCATCGAAACGATCGAATTCACAATTTTTCAATAGAACAGTGATCTGGTCGCATGAACAGTATACGTGGATTTCAAATTCTTCTTTTTGGAGCTTAATTGATCAAGATTTGATGCTAGATTGATTATATGTTTAGAGTCGAATAATTTGTAATAAATCACATTGTGTGATTTTGTTATTCCCAGATTCTAGTTCCTATTCACAATCAAACAAACACAAACACGATTTCAATCAAATTACCTGTTTGATTAATCTTTCAAATCCAACGATTACACTTTCTCTCTCTAGAACTCCCTCTCTCTCTCTAACGTATTCTCTTTCTAAATATAACTCTCAGATTCTCAATAAGACTTGTTACAACTAAAAACAGAAATTCAAGGTATTTATACCTACAACTAAAATACAAAGAAACTAAAATACAAATACTTTGACTTTTATTACAAATAGACTTTGACTTTGATGAGTGTTGACTTTCTCAGCTTTGACTTCTTACACTTTGACCTTCAGTCTTCTTGATCCTGTATCCAACAGATTTATGCTCTAACAATCTCCCCCTTTGGATTCAAGATCATTGTTGAAAGATCTAGCAATTCAGTTTTCACTTTAAATTCTGTCAGTACAATCTCCCTTTCTTTCTTTTATGGTATTCTTTCCAAAACTGTCTTCAAACGATTGACAATCTCCCCAAAATTTTCACAAAACACTTTTAGACTTTAGAAAGAAATTTTCTTCAGAATCAACTCGGATTGCTGTAGCAAATAATCTTCAAAGAAAATTTCCTCAAAAATCAGCACATCAATTCTTTGATCTTCTTCAAATCTTTACTTTGAATCTTCTGACTTGGACATTTCTGAAAATCATCTCTCAAAACTTTATCATTTCTTGATACCATCTCCCCCTTTTTGATGATTTGAGCATCTATATCATCAAAACTTTTCTTCCAAGAAATGTCTTTGACCATTCTGATTTATCAAACTGAACCTCTAATTCTGTGATCCATAACCAAGTATTCATCTAGATATTTGCAAATCCATACAAAATAAGAACATGTAACCCCTGAATCAACAAATGAATTAGTTAAAATGCCTGTCAGTAACACAAAGTCACTGTGTGTAACGAATACACAATATAAAGGAGCTTTTTGATGTTCACTCTCCCAGGGCTTCCATCCAATCATCGAAACACCACAAAGGCAATTTCTATGAATGTTATGACAAGAAAACATATTTCTTGTGTGCTCATGCAAGTGTAGAAAGAATTAAGCACTTGATGATTGCTTTAAGGCTCAACATAGTGCAAACCACTGAGACAACAGTTAGTTAAACACATACTCTAAGTGCATGATTGAAGTGCGAAGGTGGGGAAGACTTCCTTCTTTTTCAATATCCAGATTTTCCAAATGAAAATCAGATAGATTATGTGTTGTGTCCCCTTGAAAATGTGAAACATTTTCTTTTTGAGAAGAAAATGAGTAGCTGGTGGGGTTTAGTCAAGAGTTGGCATGGGCTAGTTACCTGTTTCAATAATGTTCACCAAGAAATGTGAAGCATTAGTAATGTGGCTGCCCGGCTCATAAAGTATTTGGTGCAGAGTTTGATATTCTTTTACTCTGATCTCACACCCTCTTTCTTTTAATCAGTAAACTCACTACTAACTAAACTCTCTTTTCCATTTTACCTCATCACACCCACACTCATTTCTTTTCGATTCCTCACACTCAATCACTAAAGGATTAACTTCTTAGGTAGAAATCACTGGTTAACTTGATTCCATAGAAGTTTCAATTAAGTCCTAGCACACAGAACCCATATAATCCTAGAAAGCATGTGTTGCTCAAATGGTTTAACTATAGCAGTTAAAGCTCATATACAAATGTCAGATGAATGTATGCTCATAAAATATAATCATGAAGATTTGAACATTTGAAAACATTGAAGTATTTTCAAACAAGTATATTGAATGAATGAACATGAATGCAAAAGACTTGTTTGAAAATCTGACATTGTATGAAAATGATCAGAAATGAAATGATATAGCAATTAAGGCTTATGATAAAAAATAACGGATATTGTCTATACGAAAAAAAAATATAGACATTCTTGAAATGACGTTTCGAAATGAAATATCGCTCAAAATTCTTTAAAATACAAGCGGGGTGTCTTACCATCGAAAATTGTTTCAATTTAGAGACATGGTAAGAAAATTTTGATCAAAAATTAAACCGATGTGTGTGAATACTTGAAAGTATGTAGAAAAGACAATACGCAAGTATTTATCTTTGGAAACACACGGTTTATTTAACAATTAAGCACAAAAAATAAAATGAAAACATTTAAAATCACACTTCCAAATTAGAAAATCTGTTTAAGAATCGGGAAGTGGTTTGAACATTTCAGAACATGTTTTCTATATCTGAAAGTTGTCCTTCTTTCAGATATATTTGAGATTAAGATAAGAAATTTACCTTTTCTCGCAATCTTAAATCTCATGAAGTCAAGCTGAAGTCATTAAGATATGATCTTGTCAGCTTCTCTCATCCTGCAAAAATCTTAAAGTCTAGTCAAAGAAACTTTATTCACAAAATTTTTCAAATGTAAAAAACATAAAGCAGTAAAACGATTAAAGTACTAGTTCTGATCTGAAATAATCAGAAATCATAGTTCTTTACTCCTTTTGGTATGACATGTAAGCTCCCCCTAAAATCATGCATTACAAAAAAAAATTCATTTAATTAAAATGCAGAAATTAGTTATGCTCCCCCTCAAAATAATGTAGATCATCTAAAATCTTTGACCAACTTGTTGATATAACGAAAATTCAAGTGCGATAATCGTCTGTGCCAAAGACAACTTTGTTGCATCGAAGCTTTTGTCAATAAGCAAACGTGACTATCATTCTGAACCTTTGAAAGATTGATGGTGTAGAGATTTGTCTTTCGATTGCCAACTAAGAGTTCATTGCCGTCTTAAGTATGAACTGAACATCTCTTAGCTTTGTAGTTGACCTCTAACCCTTTGTCGCAGAATTGACCGATGCTAAACAAGTTGTGCCCTAAGCCTTCGACATAACTCACCTTCCTAATCGTTATGTTGTCTTGAATGATATCACCATATCCTAAGATTGGTGAAACTTGGTCGTTCCCAAATCGAACATTGCCGCTGAATTTCTCTGTATAATTAGACAATAAAGCTTTATGCCCGGTCATATGCTTGGAACAACCGCTATCCAAGTACCACATATGCCGGGTCTGCAAGAGAAATCAGGAAACAACAATTTTAGGTACCCATTTAAAAACGGGTCCTAATAGATTAGCACAAGATTTTGGTATCCATTTGAATATGGATCCTCTTTTCTTTTGAAAACCTCTAAAAACATTTGATCTTGAAGAATAAACATGATAAGATCCAAACCAATCATTAGAATTATGATGATAAACAAAATCATTTCTCCGATAATGATAAGATTTAGTAGTAGGAGGAGATAATTGAATCAATTGCTTTACTGAATAACGCTTGTAAGAAGTTACAAGGTTTTGTTTATGAGAAGCAAGTTGACCAACTACAACACTATCACTACTATCAGATCTATTACATGAATTATCAGAAATTGATTCAGTATACTCATCATTCTTCCTTTTTGGTCGCCATTCGGTTCTTGCTTCCGACCTTTTCTTTCTTAAATCTGAAACAAAAGATTTAGATTTATTAGGAAAGTCAGATTTCTGAGATTGATTTTTCTTGTGTTTACCAGTGTTATTCTTGTTCTGTAAATGTTGTTTCTTATGTTTCTTACCATTAGCATAGTAATCAGTATTCCCAGAAACTGATTCACCAACCTTAGTTGATGATTCACCTTTCTCATGTACACTTGGTAAAACTTTTCCATTTATGATAAAAGTAGAATGATTTGGAAGTTGAGCAGTAAAGTCAAACATATCAATTTCCTCGATACACCCTTCATCAGAATTTAGAAAATCATTTGCAGACTCAAATAGATCATCAAAATCAGTCTTAGAAGTTTGAGGTACTTTTGAAGATGTAGAACACACTTTAGATTTGCAAATAAAATATGTGTTCTTTAATACTGTAGAAAATACGTTTTGTGTTAGATCACTCAAAAATCTTTCATCAGATAAAATATTCTCTAACTCAATTATTTTGCTCTCTAAGACAAGTGGAGGTACATAAACTTTGGCTTGAACAGGTTTTGCCTCCATCTCAGTCGAAGAATAACTAGCAAAATAATCAGTTGAAAGAAATTTTGGTGTTTTAGAAAGATAACTATCATTCAGTCTTTTATAACAGAATGATAGTTGCATTTTCTTCAAATTCATTCTTTTCTCATCTTCTTTTTCCTTAACTTCTTTTGATGCTTTGGTGATAAATTTGGATTTCAAATGAGGATATTCATCAGCTGCATACATATAATTTGCATTATATAGACCTGGCTGTTTTCTGATAGCTTTTTCTAAGTAATGAGGATTATCAAACCCTAATCCCCATTTTTTTTTAAAATCAGCATCTTCATCAGGTGTATTCAAAAAAATAGTTTGATCTGTTTGGCCTCAAATATACAATTTTGCTTCCAAACCATTTACCTTTTTTTTTCCAAAGTCTTGTTCTCAACCTGCAGTTTAAACGATTTTAGAACACATTCTTGTTTTTCAGAATCAGACTTAAACAATTGTTTGTGCAATTCAGAAATCTTACTTTCAAAACAATCTTTTTCATTTTGAAAAACAGAAGCAGATTTGCGTAGAGAATCAATTAAATCTTTGTTCTCAATAACTGACGTGTTGAGCTCAAAGACCTTTTCATTTCTCTAGCAACTCTGTCTTTTTCCTTTTTCAATTTATTTTGAAGATCTTGAAGTTCGACCCTCATGGCTTCCATTTTGGTCATGAAATGATTTTTAGTTAAGTTCATTACCTCATCAGCAGTCTCATCATCTGAATCATCATCTTTCACTTCTTTTCCCATCAAGCATAGATGAGCAGTCTCTTCTTGTTCTTCCTCATCAGAATGATCCAACCAGTATTCATCTTCAACCATTAATGCCCTGCCAGCTTCTTGTTGTTTGGCCAAGAGCAATTTGTTTTGATAATATTCTGAGTTGCGAACCTTTGGCTTCCGACATTCTTTTGCATAATGTCCGAACTTGCCACAGTTGTAGCATTTGATCAAATCATTAGCCGTCTTCTTTTCAGTACTTGTGTAATCATTTACATACTTCTTCTTTTCTTCTAGCTTTTTCTCAATCATTCTATTTCCTTCCACTCTTTCTCTATTCTCGTGGTTCTTTGAACTTGATGAAGAATATCTCTGATAATTGGATCCCAGCTTCTTGTAGAACTTCTTTTGGAAAGCACGGGTTAACAGTAGCATAGCCTGCTTGAGACTTTCTCCATCATATCCATCAGATTCAGACTCTGATTCAGAACTAAATACCACTGTCTTCTTCTTATTCTTCTTCTCTTTCTTTTCTTTCTCTTTCTCTCCAGCCACTAATGCTATAGGATCAACAACTTTCTCAACTTTCTTGTTCTCAGCTCTTTTCTCTTCTACCTCTTCTTCATTCTGTCGCAGAGTCTCGTAGACTTCATGTAGAGGTATTTCGATCAAATCCTTCATTTGTTTCATCCTTCGCGTGTGCTCTTTCCATTCAGGTTGCAATATGCTGAGAAACTTTACATTGTTCTCAATCTGTTGCTTGTTGACCTTGTTCTTGGAAAGCTCATTCAGAAGCATCACAAACCTATCATAGGTTTCCTCCAAGCTTTCATTTTCTTTTGCTCTAAATTCTTCGTAGCTGTTTTTGCAGTTAGCTACCTTCATTTGGTTTCCAACTCTAGAACCCAACATCATTTTTCTTAATTGATCCCACATTGATTTGGCAGTTTCATTGTAGCTATCCATTTTCACATATATCTCATTTGTCATGCTTTGTAAAAGCAAAGATTTGGCTTGTTTATCAGCATCAAACCTTTTCTTCTGTTCATCAGAAAAACTAGCATACTTTTTATCCACTCTCCTTGTTCTCGGAGCTCCATCTGAATCATTACCACCAGCAGGAATCTCCTCAGTAGGTTTCTTCATTGGGCCTTCTATGATAGATTTCAGAATGTTCTCTCCATTTGATTGTCTATCAACAAAGTCCAAAAATCTATCTCTCCATTATTCATATTCTCCTTTGAACAACACCGGAGGCTTGACATCAGTTCCAATTAAGAGAGCGTCTCTGGAAGTCATCATGTTTGTACCTGTTTGAACAAATATGCAATAAGAATCTAGAAACTGATCGTTAGTCCAATTATGAAATCACAAGAATATAGAAATGACTCTGAAAATAAAAATTCAGAAATTTTGATCACAATTAGACTTTTGTCCCCCTCCGCAGACTTAGCACGGGGGTCCCGCTACCCGGTTAGCGGGTGGGGTCAAGGGGCCTGTTCACTATTTGAAAAATATTAAAGATTTGAAAAATTCTCAGAAAATATTCTAAGTATGGAAACTCGCTAATCACTGTAACTCGCAGATCGTTGAAACTCGCAAGTGACTATTCACTATGAAACTCGCAGACGCCTAAAACTCGCAAATCACTATTCACAGATAAACTCGCAAGCTGAGGCGTGCGCATTTAACAAACTCGCAAGCAAAAGCTTGCGCGTTTTGACAAACTCGCAAATCGAAAGAACTCGCAGGTTACTATTCCCGAAGAAACTCGCTAATACCTAAAACTCGCAAGTAACTATTCACTTTGAAACGCGCTAATAGAGACGTGCGCGTTTCCAAAACTCGCTAGACACTACTTGCGCGTTTGAGTAAACTCGCTAACCACGGCTTACGCGTTCCAACACTTAGAAAATTTTCTTAGATTTTTAAACTCGCACGACGAACAAACTCGCAGAACCCTGTTCCTGATAAAACTCGCAGACTTCAACCTGCGAGTTTCTAGAACTCGCTAATAACGCCTTGCGCGTTTGAAACCAAAAACAACCCTTCGACTTGCGCGTTTTTCCAGATGAGTCTTGCGCGTTTGTCCGATGAACTTGCGCGTTTTGAAGATCTTGCGCGTTCTTGAAGTTTTTCGAACAAAAACTTGATTTTCACTTCAAATTCGATTCAAATCTCCACCAAATGATCTGAAACTTTGCAGATTTCCTCTAAATCATGATTCGAACCGATTACAATGCAAAGATTACAAACCAAAACAACAAAAGTACAAGATTGATCTATGTAACAGTGCTCTAAAAACTCGTGACGTAAAACTCAATAAAATCCAACAATTCGTGAAAATTACAGTGCATTTCGTGAAATTATCTATACAAACTCAATCTATTACATTCATCGATCACTAATAAACCAATTACAACTCAAAATTCACACTAAAACTCAAAAACGAATATGATTTTGAATAACACAGTGTCGAACCAAACTTTTTCTAATTCTTGATCTGATTTCACTTTTGGATCTACTCTGATACCAATTGTTATTCCCAGATTCTAGTTCCTATTCACAATCAAACAAACACAAACAAGATTTCAACCAAATTACCTGTTTGTTTAATCTTTCAAATCCAACGATTACACTTTCTCTCTCTAGAACTCTCTCTCTCTAACATACTCTCTCTGAATATAACTCTCAGATTCTCAATAAGACTTGTTACAACTAAAAACAGAAATACAAGGTATTTATACCTACAACTAAAATACAAAGAAACTAAAATACAAATACTTTGACTTTTATTACAAATAGACTTTGACTTTGATGAGTGTTGACTTTCTCAGCTTTGACTTCTTACACTTTGACCTTCAGTCTTCTTGATCTTGTATCCAACAGATTTATGCTCTAACAGATTTGAATCAATTTAGAAGAATTAGTCGATTTTGAGATTTTTTTTGTTCGAAATATTTTTCACTGTGCTGTGATCGAATTCTGGTATTCAGATGTTTTTAGACAAGATCATCAACTACAAAGTTGTTCAGAAGTGATTTTCGAACATGCTCATAAAGTTTCATCTCAAAATTCGAAGAAATGTGAAAGATTTGGTGATTTCAAGTTTTCAGACTCGACTTCTCGCAAGATCTGAGAAACGCGCAAGATTCATACGAAGAACACGCAAGCTGAAGAACACGCAAGGATAGGAAGAACCCGCAAGATGAAGTTATTCAGTGTTTTGCGAGTTTTGATATTGTCAAATTTTTTCTATGTCCTAAAACGCGCAAGTCAAGTTATCGAGAAGTTCAAAACGCGCATGAAGAGGCTTGCGAATTTCAAAAACGCGCACGTAAAGTCCTGCGAGTTCTCAAAACGTGCACGTAAAGGCCGGCGAGTTCTCAAAACGCGCAAATAGAGGCCTGTGAGTTCTCAAAACGCGCACTTAGAGGCCTCCGAGTTTTGGAAACGCGCATATCACATTTAGCGCGAAAGAACATGAATAGTTCTTTGCATGTTATTTGTTCTGCAAGTGTATTTGTTCTACGAGTTCTGAGCTTTTGCGACAAGTTACTGTTCACACCCATTTTTGTGACATGTTGCCTTGTGAGATTTAATTGTCAAATTTTTCCTCAGATAAATCTTTTACCCTGCCTAGTAGTGTTTGCTACAAGTTGCATCCTACGACACGCATACCAGATTAAGTTCTTAAGCTGAATTCCTATTCAACTCGCGGTCAAAGACAGATTTGATGTTATATACTGAAGATGCACTTTGGGTGTCATGTCATAATCCACACATATCATTCTTGTGGGCGTTAAGGAATGTGTTAGGTTTACTAAAGATTAAAAGTTGTCTTTATGTGCACTTAGTCGAGGTTACTGTCTGTAACATCCCGCCTGCCTCGACAACAATATTGTCCGCTTTGCCCCTGGATTTAACCAACGTGTAGTGCACGGATTTGTTTCTGGCGACCTGGTGAGAAACTTACCAGGGGTCACCCATCCTGGGACTACTCCCACCCAAGCACGCTTAACCTCAGAGTTCCCAGAACCTGACGTGCTTGTGGCCCCAAAACGCGTTGTTGTTAGGAAGGCCAAAATATTACTTATAACACCCAGCATCACTTCTGTCCACGGCCGATATGGGATATGCCTAAGGTCTTACAAACACCCCCCCTTGGGACTCATCGTCCTCGATGAGGTTTGCCCCATATCCCGAACGGCACAGGAGTGGCTCTGATACCATCTGTAACATCCCGCCTGCCTCGACAACAATATTGTCCGCTTTGCCCCTGGATTTAACCAACGTGTAGCGCACGGATTTGTTTCTGGCGACCTAGTGAGAAACTTCCCAGGGATCACCCATCCTGGGACTACTCCCACCCAAGCACGCTTAACCTCAGAGTTCCCAGAACATGACGTGCTTGTGGCCCCAAAACGCGTTGTTGTTAGGAAGGCCAAGATATTACTTATAACACCCAGCATCACTCCTGTCCACGGCCGATATGGGATATGCCTAAGGTGTTACACTGTCCACATCATATCTGATATTTCAGTTGATACTCCAAGAATAAGAGCTACTTTCAAGGGGGAGCCGGAGCTGTTTTGAAGTTTAAGCAACACTAAAGTTTTTCCCACAAGAGCCAGAGGACCTCCGACAGAGGTTGATAGTTTGGAAATTCTGTTCTCTTGGCTAATCAGTGTTCCAAAGAGATCAGATATGGACCAAACATCAAGATCCAATGTGGCTTGCATGGACATGGTTAGATGAAGCCATTCATCATTCAGGCTCTGTAGAAATCTGACACTGTTTTCTTCAGAGGTTATGTGGATGCCATACCTCTTACACTTGTTTATCAAAGAGTTGTATCTGTTGTAAGTGCTTTGAATGGATTCACCCAACAGAGCTTTGAATGCAAAATACTCATTTATGCATAAGGCTCTGTTGTTCTTGAGGGTTTTGGCACCACCCTCAAGTTGTTTCTCTAGTTCTAACCATAGGTCCTTTGAAGTTTCACATGAGTCAAGAGATTGAAAGATATCATTTGGGATAGCCATTATGATTAGTCTTTTGGCTTTCTTTGCAAGCTCATGTTGTGCCTTTTCTTCTTCACTCCATTCAAGGACAGGTTTGGGGTGTTGATATTCAGGAATTTTAGGAGTATTGGAAGTGGCAGGAACACGAGGAACAGTTGTCATTGGGATGAAAGGAGGATTATGAAGAAATTCAACCAGACCAGGATCCACACCTTCAAGGAAGTGTACCATCCTGATCTTCCACTGAGGATATTCATCCCTTAGAAGAGTGGGAGGTTTGGACTGAGATCCAGCACTGAAGTAGTTGACAGTATTTGCCATTTTAGTTTTAGAGAGGAGAACAAGGTATGGCACGAATCAGAAAGAGTATAATAGTAAAGGTTTTTGAGATGATGAGAATATGAATTAGTAAGAGCAGATGATCAACCAACTAACTTTGAATCTGTCTTTGAATGAAGAACACACTTGTACCTGTTAGATTAAAAAGAGGGAGAAGTTTAAGATTTCAAAGTCAGATTAAAGTTGATTTTATCAAATTGAAGAGAAAATTCGATAATTCAAAGTGAAAGTTGTTAGAGCATAAATATGTTGGATACAAGATGAAGAAGACTGAAGGTCAAAGTGTAAGAAGTCATAGCTGAGAAAGTCAACACTCATCAAAGTCAAAGTTTGAACAATCTACCCCAACTGAGAAAGTCAACACTCATAGTCAACACCTGTTACTATACCAAACAGGTTGATATAGCTTCAGAAAAACAGAGTGTGACTGTGAATGGAGTTTGAAACGAAGAACAGACTCAAACTACTACCTTGAGTACTGGAAACAAGTATAGAATAGGATCCTTTGATGTTGAAAATCAAAGTTTGCTCTGATACCAATTGTTGATCCCAGTTGTGATGTTCTTTAACTTGATTTAACCTTTTACTACACACAGATTAAATAAATAGAGTGCGGAAGCGTTTAATACGTGTAGAAAAGATTGAACATGCAAGGTAGTAAACACACAAGTAATTAATGAACAGGATGTAAAGTATCACAAGAAAGTTACTCAAAGAACTGTTTCATTGATTACTCAAGAACACCAAGAACACGCACTGGTGTGTGCAAAAATGCTAAAGGATTATACAGACTACTATATTGTGTGTGCTCTCGTACAATGTGCTCTAAGGTGGTGCTCCTTAATATAACAGAAGGATGCACCCCTTAGTACAAGACAAAAACTGACATTTCATAAATTGAATGCCACCTGTAAAAGTAAACATCGTGGGACGCCCATTACTTTGATCTTGAGGATCTTCGTACAGCAGGTCTCATGTGCTTGGCACGTGGTCTTGTCTTGAACTCTTAGAAAAGCTTCAACATTGATCTCCAGAGGTTAACCTTCACAGACGCTCTGTGAGTGATCACAGAGGCTCTGTGATCTGAGAATCAGGTTTGTCTTCTGGTAGATCTTCTGCTGAGTAACCTATGAGCTTTGGTTCCTTCTGTGGTGTACTTGAGTGTTCAGCGGCAGACTTCTGCGATTCCCATACTTAGCCTATTTTTCAATACTTCTATACATGTGAGTGGAGCTAACATAACTGCTCCATCTGTTGATTTAGGGTTACCATTTCTATTTTGTCTGAATTTGAAAAGATTCGGATAAATACATTTTGTGTATTGAAGGCAGAAACATATCAGATCAGTTGGGGTAGATTGTTCATATCCTGCCAAAAAGGGGAGATTGTTATTCATGGAGACTGTGCTTATCTGATTATTTGGGGGAGATCATTCAAAGACAGAGCTGACATTGAACAGTTATGATGATTCTGATTCTCAAAATTCATCAAAAAGAGGGAGAAGTTTAAGATTTCAAAGTCAGATTAAAGTTGATTTTATCAAATTGAAGAGAAAATTCGATAATTCAAAGTGAAAGTTGTTAGAGCATAAATATGTTGGATACAAGATGAAGAAGACTGAAGGTCAAAGTGTAAGAAGTCATAGCTGAGAAAGTCAACACTCATCAAAGTCAAAGTCTATTTGTAATAAAAGTCAAAGTATTTGTATTTTAGTTTTTTTGTATTTTATTTGTAGGTATAAATACCTTGTATTTCTGTTTTTAGTTGTAACAAGTCTTATTGAGAATCTGAGAGTTATATTCAGAGAGAGAATACGTTAGAGAGAAAGAGAGAGTTCTAGAGAGAGAAAGTGTAATCGTTGGATTTGAAAGATTAATCAAACAGGTAATTTGGTTGAAATCTTGTTTGTGTTTGTTTCATTGTGAATAGGAACTAGAATCTGGGCACACAATTGGTATCAGAGCAGATCCAAAAGTGAAATCAGATCAAGAATTAGAAAAAGTTTGTTTCGACACTGTGTTATTCAAAATCATATTCGTTTTTGAGTTTTAGTGTGAATTTTGAGTTGTAATTGGTTTATTAGTGATCGATGAATGTAATAGATTGAGTTTGTATAGATAATTTCACGAAATGCACTGTAATTTTCACGAATTTTTGGATATTATTGAGTTTTATGTCACGAGTTTTTAGAGCACTGTTACATATATCAATCTTGTACTTTTGTTGTTTTGGTTTGTAATCTTTGCATTGTAATCGGTTCGAATCATGATTTAGAGGAAATCGGCAAAGTTTCAGATCATTTGGTGGAGATTTGAATCGAATTTGAAGTGAAATCAAGTTTTTGTTCGAAAAACTTCAAGAACGCGCAAGATCTTCAAAACGCGCAAGTTCATCCGCAAGAACGCGCAAGCTGAAGAATCTCAGTTTTTGGTTAGAATGCGCAAATCATTGTTAGCGAGTTCTAGAAACTCGCTGATTGAAGTCTGCGAGTTTTGAAAATTGAAAAATTTTTCTAAGGACCAGAACACGCACGTAGTGGTTAGCGAGTTCTACAAACGTGCTAATCGAAGGGTGCGAGTTTGAGCCGGAATAGTGATCTGCGAGTTTGGTTGATCTGCGAGTTTGGTCGATCTGCGAGTTTGGTCGAAAACGCGCTAGTAGTGGCTAGCGAGTTTCTCAAACACGCACGTCTCAATTAGCGATGTATATAGATTTTGCTTTCTAATATTAACGGAGGAGTATATTTCTTTGAATCATAAATGATTGGAGAAATATTTTCCTTGTCAGAATCAGAAGCATAAGAAGCAATAAAATCATCAGACATTAAAGATTTGATAGAAGATATATCATTTAAAACTCTTCTTCCTCTTCTTGATTTTTCAGGAAAATATTTTGCATTTTCACTTGTATAAACAAAAGGAATTTCATTTTTCTTGTTATTTGTCCTTTTCTCATGTTCGATTTCTAACACTTGCTTCTCATTCATCCAATCAATTTTAAATTGAGGAGCATAATGAGCAAGAGTCAGATAATCGTATTTATATAAAGTTGGAGATTTTTCAATCGCATTGTTTAAATAATGAGGATTTTCAAAACCAAGTCCCCACCTTTGTTTTAAAGCTTCGTCACTCCTTGGCTTGTTCATAAAAATTGTTTGTTCAGATTGGTTTCTTCGATAAAGTTTTTCTGCTAACTTATTTATTTTATCTGAAAATTCATCTTTTAAAATAGTCATAGACGTCAAAGATTCAAGATAAGTTTTATTTGAATTTTCCAAATCATCCAATTTCTTTTGAAAGATGTCTTTAGTATTTTCTAAAATAGATTTTTCATCTTTCAAAGAAATTTTCAGTTTGTCAATCAAATCTGACTTTTCAGAATTTAAATTATTTTCAGATAAAATTTTTGAACGTAAATCAGACAAAGCATTAATTATGATATTCATCTGAGAGGTAATGAAGTTAAAATCAAACTCAGAATATACCTCATCCTCATCTGTTTCGGAATCATCTGAATGATCATCACCGATTAAGCACATCTGAGCGATCTCGACGTTTGAAGCTTCATCATCGGAATAATCCAGCCAGAATTCTTCCTCGGCCAACAGAGCAGTTCCGTTCTCTCTCTTTTCAGCTAGTTCCATTTTCTTTCTATAATAAGCTGAATCCCTGACCACCTTTGCTCTACACTCCTTTGACATGTGACCCGGCTTCCCGCAGTTGTAGCAAGCAGCAGTCTTTGGCTCGGGTACTTTTGCTTTAGGACCAGAAAAAAAGCAAGAAGTGTTGGAACTCGACCGTGGTTGGAACTTTTTCTGGAAATGCTGAGAGAGAAGAATCATAGCTTTCTGTAATGCCTCGCCATCATCTTCAGTTGACCCGGTGTAAGCGTTATCAGACTTTCATCACCAGACTTTCATCAGTCATCAGAATCTCGTATAATTCTTGGATTTGCATAGTGGAGATTTTAACATCGTTCTCAATCTGTGGCATGATTTATTCCATTTAGGTTGCAATGTGTTGAGGAACTTCAGATTTAATTCAAGCTCAGTCTTTTCAACCTTTATCTTTCGAAGATCATTGATGACGACACAGAAACGATCAAATACAGTCTTTAGTGGCTCCCCGTCTTTGGCTTTGAATTCTTCAAAAGTATTCATGTAGCGCGTATGCCTGAGTTAAGTAGCTACTGAAGAACCAAGCATAATCTTCTCAAGCTGTTGCCACATCAGATTAGGATGAGTTTTGAAACAGTCAATCTTGTTGTATACAGAGTTTGGCAAGGCCAACATTAGATTTGCTTTAATATCCCTATCAGCTTGATAAGCAGACAACTCTTCATGTGTGTACTTTTTAGTAGACTTGTATAATCCAGAAGCCAATTTGGGTCTGTCGAACGGTCCTTCAGATAAAATGGTCATCATGTCATTTCCATTCTTTTGTCGTTCAATAAAGTTCAGGAACCAATCTTGCCACTGTGTAAACTCCTTTTCATCGATTAGTACCGGTGAACGATTTTTTGTACCCAATGACATCATAATGTCATTTTTGTAGAACTAAGCTTGGAAAGCAAACTTGGCAGAATCCATAGATCTTGCCACTATGTAAACTCGTTTCCATTCTTTTTTTTTTAAATCTAAGTCTGGAGCTTGCGCAAAGTAGATCTTTGTGTGTCAGGAAGGGAACGCAAACAAGAGCTTTGCGTTGATAACTAGAAACGCAAACTAAGACCTTGCGTTTTGAAGGTTAAGCGCAAAGAAGAGCTTTGTGTGTGTAGACTGAAACGCAAACTGTGTTTTGCGTTTAAAAACTGAAGCGCAAATAATGCTTTGCGTGTGTAAGCAGAAGCACAAACTAGAACTTTGCGTTTGAAGAAGGAAGCGCAAAGTAGACTTTGCGGGTTGAACTTGAAGCGCGAAGTAGAGCTTTTCGTATGAAGTGAGATGCACAAATAAGAACTTATCGTATACTGAGTGATACGCAAAAGTAGCTTTGTGTTTCCAACGTGAACCGAAAACCTGAAAATTCACTAACACCCAGATTAGTCGAACAATGAACTAGCGCAAATCAATATGAATGATGCGCAAACCATATGAATGAAGCGCAAACCACAGAAACTCGAATATAACATGTAAAATTGAATGAAAACAAGAAATTTATGCATGAAAAACACACACTAATTAACGAAAATACCTTTTTAACACAATTCAAACAACAATTTCGATTAAAAAACACTAAAACTCAAAATCTTCGATGAAACATTACGTGAACTCGTTTTTCCAGAAAATTTCAATTTCACAAAATCGATGATCTAAATAAGTTTTTCTTGAAAAACAACCTGAAACAAATGTGATCGATTATCAAAAACGAAACTAATGAAATAAAAAACAACACAATTCGATCACAAACAGATCCAAATTTTATGAGAAATCAAGAAAACGAGATTTTCTTGAAAAAATTCAAGAAAATCGATCAAATTTTCGATTTCAATCACAAATTAAGATATAGAAAAACAATCTCTCAATCCTCTCAAGATTCAGTTGGCTCTGGTACCAATTGAGAGTCCAAGATCTTATGAATCCTAGAGAGAGAAAATAGAGAGAGAGACAAGTATGCGCAAAGTAATTGAATATTGAAAGTGTGCGTGAAATCTTACAAAGACACAAGACCAAAGGGACTTAAATACCCTTGGTCAGATACAACACTGATAAGCATTCTAAACACTGTATAAGACCAAGACCTATAAATACAATGATTACTATAAAAACAGACCTAACAGTTTCATATTTTAATAGTGACTTGCGAGTTTCTATACTTAGAATATTTTCTGAGAATTTTTCAAATCTGTAAAATGGCTTTCAATAGTGAATTTTTTTTCTCTAGGGGTGTTGTTCAAAGGAGAATATGAACAATGGAGAGATAGATTTTTGAACTTTGTTGATAGACAATCAAATGGAGAGAACATTCTGAAATCTATCCCAGAAGGCCCAATGAAGAAACCTACTGAGGAGATTCCTGTTGGTGGTAATGATTCAGATGGAGCTCCGAGAACAAGGAGAGTGGATAAAAAGTATGCTAGTTTTTCTGATGAATAGAAGAAAAGGTTTGATGCTGATAAACAAGCCAAATCTTTGCTTTTACAAAGCATGACAAATGAGATATATGTGAAAATGGATAGCTACAATGAAACAGCCAAATCAATGTGGGATCAATTAAGAAAAATGATGTTGGGTTCTAGAGTTGGAAACCAAATGAAGGTAGCTAACTGCATAAACAGCTACTAAGAATTTAGAGCAAAAGAAAATGAAAGCTTGGAGGAAACCTATGATAGGTTTGTGCTGCTTCTGAATGAGCTTTCCAAGAACAAGGTCAACAAGCAACAGATTGAGAACAATGTAAAGTATATCAGCATATTGCAACCTGAATGGAAAGAGCACACGCGAAGGATGAAACAAATGATGGATTTGAGCGAAATACCTCTACATGAAGTCTACGAGACTCTGCGACAGAATGAAGAAGAGGTAGAAGAGAAAAGAGCTGAGAAAAAGAAAGTTGAGAAAGTTGTTGATCCTATAGCATTAGTGGCTGGAAAGAAAGAGAAAGAAAAGAAAGAGAAGAAGAATAAGAAGAAGATAGTGGTATTTAGTTCTGAATCAGAGTCTGAATCTGATGAAGATGATGGAGAAAGTCTCAAGCTTTAGAAAAAAAGGTAAATGGTTTGGAAGCAAAATTGTATCTTAGAGGCCAAACAAATCAAACTCTTTTTTTTAATACACCTGATGAACATGCTGATTTTAAAGAAATATGGGGATTAGGGTTTGATAATCCTCATTACTTAGAAAAAGCTATCAGAAAACAGCCAGGTCTATATAATGCAAATTATACGTATGCTGCTGATGAATATCCTCATTTGAAACCCAAATTTATCACCAAAGCATCAAAAGAAGTTGAGGAAAAAGAAGATGAGAAAAGAATGAATTTGAAGAAAATGCAACTACCATTCTGTTATGAAAGACGGAATGATAGTTATCTTTCTAAAACACCAAAATTTCTTTCAACTGATTATTTTGCTAGTTATTCTTCGACTGAGATGGAGGCAAAACCTGTTCAAGCCAAAATTTATGTACCTCCACTTGTCTTAGAGAGCAAAATAATTGAGTTAGAGAATATTTTATCTGATGAAAGATTTTTGAGTGATCTAACACAAAACGTATTTTCTACAGTATTAAAGAACACATATTTTATTTGCAAATCTAAAGTGTGTTCTACATCTTCAAAAGTACCTCAAACTTCTAAGACTGATTTTGATGATCTATTTGAGTCTGCAAATGATTTTCTAAATTCTGATGAAGGGTGTATCGAGGAAATTGATATGTTTGACTTTACTGCTCAACTTCCAAATCATTCTACTTTTATCGTAAATGGAAAAGTTTTACCAAGTGTACATGAGAAAGGTGAATCATCAACTAAGGTTGGTGAATCAGTTTCTGGGAATACTGATTACTATGCTAATGGTAAGAAACATAAGAAACAGCATTTACAGGACAAGAATAACACTGGTAAACGCAAGAAAAATCAATCTCAGAAATCTGACTTTCCTAATAAATATAAATCTTTTGTTTCAGATTTAAGAAAAAAAAGGTCGGAAGCAAGAACCGAATGGCGACCAAAAAGGAAGAATGATGAGTATACTGAATCAATTTCTGATAATTCATGTAATAGATCTTATAGTAGTGATAGTGTTGTAGTTGGTCAACTTGCTTCTCATAAACAAAACCTTGTAACTTCTTTCAAGCGTTATTCAATAAAGCACTTGATTCAAATATCTCCTACTACTACTAAATCTTATCATTATCGGAGAAATGATTTTGCTTATCATCATAATTCTAATGATTGGTTTTGATCTTATCATGTTTATTCTTCAAGATCAAATGGTTTTAGAGGTTTTCAAAAGAAAAGAGGGTCCATATTCAAATGGATTCCAAAATCTTGTGCTACTCTGTTAGGACCCGTTTTTAAATGGGTACCTAAAATTGTTGTTTTCTGATTTCTCTTGCAGACCCGGCATATGTGGTACTTGGATAGCGGCTGTTCCAAGCATATAACCGGGTAGAAATCTTTATTGTCTAATTATACAGAGAAATTCAACGGCAATGTTCGATTTGGGAACGACCAAGTTTCACCAATCTTAGGATATGGTGATATCATTCAAGACAACATAACGATTAGGAAGGTGAGTTATGTCGAAGGTTTAGGGAACAAATTGTTTAGCATCGGTAAATTCTGCGACAAAGGGTTAGATGTCAACTTCAAAGCTAAGAGGTGTTCTGTTCGTTCTGAAGACGGCAATGAACTCTTAGTCGAAAATCGAAAGACGAACCTCTATACCTTCAATCTTTCAAAGGTACAGAATGACAGTCACGTTTGCTTATTATCAAAAGCTTCGATGCAACAAAGTTGGCTTTGGCACCGACGACTATCACATCTGAATTTTCGTTATATCAACAAGCTGGTTAGTGGAAAATTGGTAAAAGAACTTCCTGGGCTGAAATATGAGAAAGAAGACTTATGTGCTGCATGTGAGAAGGGTAAGATGAAGAGAGTCGCACATAAACCGAAGCCTGTACCAAGCACCAGTTCTCCACTAGAGTTACTGCATATGGATTTGTGTGGTCCGATGAGAACACAAAGCTTAGGTGGAAATAAATACGTGTTGGTTATTGTGGACGATTACTCAAGATACACGTGGGTCAAATTTCTTCGATCAAAAGATGAGACGCCCGAAGTTCTCATTACTTTCTTAAAGACGACCCAGGTGAATATGCAAAGACAAGTCAAGTTTCTTCAAACGGACAACGACACAGAGTTCAAAAACAATATAGTTGAAGAATATCTCGAATCGGTCGGGATATCACATCAGTACTCTAATGCTCGTACGCCTGAACAAAATGGAGTAGTCGAAAGGCGAAATCGAACGCTAGTCGAGGCCGCTCGCACTATGCTTAGCCAATCGGACTTACCTCTATTTCTGTGGGCAGAAGCTGTGTCAACTGCATGTCATACTCAAAATTGATCCATGATACACCGCCGTTTTCAAAAGACTCCATATGAGCTGATCAACAACAGAACACCAACAATCAAGTATTTTCATATATTTGGATGTAAATGTTTTGTGCTTAACGACAGAGAGAGTCTGAATAAATTCAGTGCTAAGGTGGACGAAGGCATCTTCTATTCTTCAACATCTGCAGCATATCGTGTTTATCTGAAGAAGTCAAAGACAGTCATCGAGAGCATTAATGTAACATTTGATGAAGATATGGCTTCTAAACAACTCAGTTCAGTACCCGTAATTACTGGAGTATTAGCTTCTGGACAGATCAGTCCAGAACCTGTTTCTACAAAGAAAAATTCGGATAACGCTTCTACTTCAGTTTCACATTTATCTGATTTAGATTTGTTATTTGAATTCTTTTATGATGAGTTTCTAGGTTCTAATGTATCTAAATCTGCTGTGACTGACAGGTCTGAAGACACAAGTTGCAATCATCCAGTCACTTCAGAAGTCATAACTGAACAAAAATCCTCCGTGCAGTCAGAAACTCACATTCCTACAATTACTCCTACAGTTGAAGATATACAAGAAACTGCTGAGCCATAAGTAACTGTTTCAGTTGGGTGTCATACATTGTCTACTCAACAGCCAGATTATGCTGTTCCAATTGATACTTCTGCACCTGAAACATCAACTGCAAACCCTCTTCCTATTATTCAAACTGAAGAGTCTGATAGTAGATTTCATGATGATGATCATGTTCAATCAGTATCTACTCCTCTCCCTCATGAGCATCGCTGGACCAAAGAGCATCCTTTACATCAAGTAGTTGGAGATCTCAACAAGCCTGTACAAACTAGGTCAGCGACTCTTAATTAATGTATGCATGACTCATTCCTCAGTAAGATTGAGCCCACGCGAGTATCAGAGGCTCTTGCTGATTCGGACTGGGTATCTGCCATGCAAGATGAGTTAAATCAGTTTGAAGCCCTAAAGGTTTGGAGATTAGTTCCAAAACCAGAAGGTAAAACCATGATTGGAACTAAATGGGTATTCAAGAATAAAAAGGATGAAGATGGTATCGTCATTAGGAACAAAGCTAGACTTGTTGCCAAAGGTTACCGGCAAGAGGAAGGCATAGACTACGATGAGACGTATGCTCTAGTAGCGCGCATAGAAGCAATCCGCATGTTTCAAGCCTACGCAACTCATAAGAATTTCACAGTCTTTCAGATGGATGTGAAAACAGCCTTTCTGAATGGTATTCTTAAGGAGGAAGTATACGTGTCTCAACCAGATGGGTTCGTCAATCCAGATAAACCAGATCATGTCTACATCTTGGACAAAGCCCTGTATGGTTTAAAACAAGCCCCTCGAGCATGGTATGATGTTCTATCAAAATTCTTGGTCAAGTCCGGTTTTTCCAAAGGTAAAGTTGATACCACTTTGTTCATCAAAAAGGAAAAAGCCGATATCATCCTTATTCAAATATATGTTGATGATATAATATTTGGTTCTACTAATCCTAAATTTTGCAAAAACTTTTCTAACCTCATGGTGTCACGTTTTCAAATGAGTATGATGGGAGAGATGAATTTCTTTCTCGGATTAGAAGTTAAACAGTTTTCAACGGGGAATTTCACTAACCAATCTAAGTACATTTTGGATATTCTTCGGAAGTACAAAATGGAAAATTGTAAACCAATTGGAACCCCGATGGCACCAGGTACTAAAATTAGCACTGATCCTTCGGGTAAAAGTGTTGATGTTAAAACTTATAGAGGTATGATAGGATCGTTAATGTATCTTACTTGAAGTAGCCCAGATATTATGTTTTCATCATGCTTATGTTCTAGATATCAGGCTGCTCCTAAAGAATCCCATTTGGTTGTTGTCAAAAGGATTTTTAGGTATCTTAAGGGGACTGCAGATCTTGGTCTGTGGTATCCTAAGGATACTGGTTTTCAACTGACTGCCTATTCAGATGCAGATCATGCAGGTTGCATGTTGGACAGAAAGAGCACTTCAGGTCACATTCAATTCCTTGGAGACAATCTCGTTAGCTGGGCATCAAAGAAACAATTATGCGTTTCCACATCGACTACTGAAGCAGAGTATGTAGCTGCTGCCAGTTGCTGCTCTCAAGTCCTGTGGATGCGAACACAGCTGCGAGACTATGGATTCAATTTTGATAAAATTCCAATATATTGTGACTCGAAGAGTGCAATCGCGATATCTGCTAATCATGTCCAGCTTACGAAAACCAAACACATTGATGTCAGGTATCATTTTATAAAAGATAATGTAGGAAAAGGAACAATTGAACTTTATTTTGTAAAAACAGATTATCAACTTGCAGATTTATTTACTAAACCCTTAGATGAAAAGAGATTTAATTTTCTTATCTCTAAGCTTGGTATGTTAAATCTTAAGACATAATCGGTTGTTACCTCATAAAGTTAAGTATTGTTATTTTTCATCATTTTCTTTATCATTATGTTTGTAGGATATTTGCACTTTAATTTTTTGCTCATGATCTCAGGGGGAGTAAGAGAAGATTTTAGATGATCTACATTATTTTGAGGGGGAGCATAACTAATTTCTGCATTTTAATTAAATGACAAAATTTTTGTAATGCATGATTTTAGGGGGAGCTTATATGTCATACCAAAAGAAGTAAAGAACTATGATTTATGATTATTTCAGATCAGAACTAGTACTTTAATCGTTTTACTGCTTTATGTCTTTTACATTCGAATAATTTTGTGAATAAACTTGCTTTGGCTAGACTTTGAGATTTTTTGCAGGATGAGAGAAGCTGACAAGATCATATCTTAATGACTTCAGCTTGACTTCATGAGATTTAAGATTGTGCGAAAAGGTAAATTTCTTATCTTAATCTCAAATATATCTTAAAGAAGGACAACTTTCAGATATAGAAAACATGTTATTAAATGTTCAAACCACTTCCCGATTTTAAAACAGTTTTCATGAATTGGAAGTGTGATTTTAATTGTTTTCATTTTATTTGTGCTTAAATGACTACAAACCGTGTGTTTCCAAAGATAAATACTTGTGTATTGTCTTTTCTTAATATTTTCAAGTATTCACACACACCGGTTTGACTTTTTGTTCACATTGTTCTTACCATGTCTCATATTGAAACATATTTTCGATGGTAAGACACCCCGCTTGTACTTCAAAGAAATTTGAGCGTATTTTCATTTCGAAGTGTTTAGTTCAAGAATGTCTATATTTTTGTTTCATATAGACTATATCCATTATTCTTGACCATAAGCCTTAATTGATTTATCATTCATTTATGATCATTTTTCATACAATGTCAGATTTTCAAACAAATCTCTTGCATTCATATCTATTCATTCAATTTACTTGTTTGAAATATCTTCAATGTTTAAAAATGCTCATTTCTTCATGATTATATCTCTGAGCTTACATTCATCTAATATTTGTATATGAGCTTTAACTGATAAAGTTAAACCATATTGAGCAACTTTATGGTTTCATAGGAAATATGGGTTCTTTGTGCTAGGAATTAACTGAACTTCTATGAAATCACGTTAACCAGTGATTTATACCCAAAAAGTTAATCCATAGATATTGAGTGTGAGGAGTGTAAAAGAAATGAGTGTGGGTGTGATGAGGTAAAATGTAAAGGAGAGTTTGGTTAGTAGTGAGCTTATTGATCAAAAGAAAGAGGGTGTGAAAACAGAGTAAAAGAATATTATACTCTGCACCAACTACTTTCTGAGTCGGGCATCCACATTACTAGCGTTTCACAACTCTTTGGTGAACGTTATTGAATCAGGCAACTAGCCCATGCCAACTCTTGCTTAATACCCCACCAACCACTCATTTTCTTCTCAAAAAGAAAATGTTTCACATTTTCAAAGGGATGCAACATATTATCTATCTGGTTTTCATTTGGAAAATCTGGATATTGAAAAAGAAGGAAGTTTGCCCCACCTTCGCACTTCAATCATGCACATTGAGTCTGTGTTTATCTACTGTTGTCTCAGTGGTTTACACTATGTTGAGCCTTTTAAAAAAAAAGCAATTATTCGTGCTTAATTCTTTCTACACATGCACGAACACACAAATAATTTGTTTCTTTGTCATAACATTCATAGAAATTGCCTTTGTGGTATTTCGATAATTGGATGGAAGCCCTGGGGGAGTGAACATCAAAAAGCTCCTTTATATTGTGTATTCGTTACACACAGTGACTTTGTGTTACTGACAGGCATTTTAACTGATTCATTTGTTGATTCAGGGGTTACATGTTCTTATTTTGTCTGGATTTGCAAAGATCTAGATGAATACTTGGTTATGGATCACAGAATCAGAGGCTCAGTTTGATAAATCAGAATGGTCAAAGACATTTCTTGGAAGAAAAGTTTTGATGATATAGATGCTCAAATCATCAAAAAGGGGGAGATGGTATCAAGAAATGATAAAGTTTTGAGAGATGATTTTCAGAAATGTTCAAGTTAGAAGATTCAAAGTAAAGATTTGAAGAATATCAAAGAATTTAAATGTTCAAGTCATAAGATTCAAAGTAAAGATTTGAATAAGATCAAAGATTTTCTGAAGATATGATGATTTTTGAGGAAATTTTCTTTGAAGATTATTTGCTAAAGCAATCTGAGATGATTCTGAAGATAATTTGGAAAGAATACCGTCAAAGAAAAAGGGGAGATTGTACTGACAGAGCTTTAAAGTGAAGACTAAATTGCTATATATTTCAATAGTGATCTTGAATCCAAAGGGGGAGATTGTTAGAGCATAAATATGTTGGATACAAGATCAAGAAGACTGAAGGTCAAAGTGTAAGAAGTCAAAGCTGAGAAAGTCAACACTCATCAAAGTCAAAGTCTATTTGTAGTAAAAGTCAAAGTATTTGTATTTGTATTTTAGTTTCTTTGTATTTTAGTTGTAGGTATAAATACCTTGTATTTTTGTTTTTAGTTGTAACAAGTCTTATTGAGAATCTGATAGTTATATTCAGAGAGAGAATACGTTAGAGAGAGAGAGAGTTCTAGAGAGAGAAAGTGTAATCGTTGGATTTGAAAGATTAATCAAACAGGTAATTTGGTTGAAATCTTGTTTGTGTTTGTTTGATTGTGAATAGGAACTAGAATCTGGGCACACAAAAGTCGAGAGAAGTATTACAAAGAGGAGAATACAAGAATGAGAAAGAAAAGTCAGATGGTTAAGTCAGATGGAAAGTTGTAGAAAAATTTGTTGAGTTAAAGAAAAGTTTTCTGAAGAGTATGTGGTTCTGTTGAAAACAAAGGAGGAGAATGTAGAAAGTGTTAAAGTTCTACTCAAAGCTATTTAAAGTTAATCGAAAGAGAGAGATTCATTTCAAGTACTGTCAAAGATCAAGCAAAATGTCAAAGATTTGAAGTTGTCCAAGTTGAAAAAGACTGTTTGCTGATGATTGTTTTGAAGATAAGAAGATCTGATGATTATTGTCAAAAAAAGATTTAATCTTGAATCCAAAGGGGAGATTGTTAGATATGAATTGTATTCAAGATTACAAGATGGGTCAAAAGTGTAATAGTTGTAAAGTGTAGGTGCTATTTTGTAATAGTGTAAAAGTGTTGATTTTGCTAAAGGTCATGTTGACATCATATAAATAGCAAGTCTTTGTGTTTTAGTTTTAAGATACACACAGATTGATAAGAGCTTTACACCGTGAAAAGACACCCAGAGCTTAGAGAGAAGACCAAGAAATAGGGATATGACACTTTGTAGATTGATTGATCAATACAACATTGTTGTTTTGATAATCTATGTTGATATATTGCTAGTAAAATTGGGACCACAATCTTTAAGTAATGTCAATGAGTTTTGATCCAGGGCTGAATGATTGATTTACTAATGGTTTGGAATGGACCTTCGGTTTTGCTATCTTAGTACCGTTCTGAGGATGATGAGAAATGGATTTCCCTTTATCAGTGATCTTGGAACTCTTTGATAAGTCCTCAGGGATAGGATTGGAAGATTAAGAACACTAAGTAAAAGAAGTGTCAGGGATAGAAGAGACAAACATTCCAAACTTAAGCATGGAACAATCTCTGCTAAGTTCATCCTTTTTATGATGATAACCTAGACCGGTTTTGTCATGAGCAGGGATTTGAGCACTTATGATTTCAGTGATCTTGGTTGAAGATTTACACCATCCCTTCACAGTTGCCTTTTCCGCTTTTAAAGCAGTGATGGCTTGTTCGCGTTCAATGCTGATAATTTAATTGACCATGACTTGATCTTTTAAACTTTCCTCTAAAAGATTTAGTTCTTTGATCCTTTCATGACATTTCTCTAGTTGTTCAGTTAAATCAATATTTTTGTTTTCAGCTAAAGTTTTGCCATTAAGTGCATTATACAAGTCTATTGTCAGCACATCTATAGCGCGACTTCTCTCACCTACAGAAAGAGAGGGATTAGTAGAGATTGATACCTGAGAGGAGATGTAAATCATGGAAGTTCCTGTTGGTTCTTCTACTTCTTCTTTAATCTCATCCACAAGACAGAGATTAGCAACTTATTCTTCATCAGAACTTGATTCTTCTGATTCAGCCCAGTCATGCTCTTCAGCGATAAAACCCTTACGTTTTTGCTTAAAGATTTTCAGCTTTTGATATTTTTCTTTCAGCTTGACGTATTTGTTATCGCTGGTTTTCCTGGATGTGGAAGGTTTGAAGACTTTCTTTGACCTGCATTCGCTGGCAAAATGCCCAACTTTTTCATAGTTAAAGCAAGTAGTAGTAGCCTTATCAACAGAGGTTGATTTTGGTTTGTCAGATATTGAGAGAGGCTTATTTCTTCTGAAATTGCTTTTTCTTGCAAATCTTTTGAAGAAGTTTGTCAAGAGTGTTAAGGATTCATCAGACTCTGAAAGATCAGCGTCTGATAAATCCTAAGAGTCAGAATCTAACTCAGTGATAGTGAGAGTAGATTGCTGAGATGGAATGATCTATGAAGAGAATAAAGCAACAAGAGTGCTCTTGGAGTATTTAGAATATTTCACAATATTCTTCTTCAGGAGATTTAATTGCTCATAGTTGAGCAATATTCCATATAGAGTGCTAAGAGAAAGATGATTTAAGTCTTTTGTCAGTTTAAGACATATTAAATAGTTGTCCCAGTTTTCAGGAAGACTTTCCAAGAATTTAGTTAGGACCTCAGAATTAGAATAGGTCCTACCAACAATCCTCAGATCAATGATTAAACAGATAAAACATTCGTATTGTCTTACCAAATTGATCTTTCTAGTTTCTTGGATTTCAGTGGTACCTTCATACTGAACACATATAGTGTCCCACATTTCTTTAGTAGTTTTCAGATGCATGATGGAATGGAAGGTGGTACTAGGCAAGGCCATAGAAATAATGGTTTTTGCCTTAGCATCTAAACCTACTTTCTTTTTATCTTCATCACTCCATTGTCTAATTTCCCTAGGAGCATATCTTTCAGAAATGGTAGGAGTGGTGGCAGTGGCAGGAACTGCAGCTATGATCATAAAAGTTTCATATGGACCATTTGTTACGTATTCAGGTATAGTAGGCTCTACATCTTCTAAAAATAGCATCATTCGATTTTTCTAGAGAGCAAAGTTATCTCTGCTAAATTGAGGAGGTTTTGAGAGATAACCATTATCATAGTACTTAGTGTTTGTATTGAGTGCCATTTTGAGAGTAGCAAGGAAGAGAATAAAGAAAGATCTTGTTTATGAGATTAAACAATCCGCTCTGATACCACTTGTTGGTCCCGAAGGTGCTTAACAAGTTTGTAGAAAGGGGGGGTGAATACAAACACAAAATTTAAAGGTTTAATAAATTGTTTATTGATAAATCAAATCACAATTTACAGTTTATTGCAAAAAAAGATTAAGTAAACCTAATCTAAACAAACTTAAGAATCAGACAAATTGTTGCATAAGAATTAGAGAATAGAGATTCAGAGAATATAGAAAGCAAGGGTTTCTATATGATAGGAAAGATAGAAGGTGACTCTCAGACAGAGTCTTTATCTTTCTATTTATACACTATCCATTAAATGTGTGGCAGGGTGCTTTACACATGTCCTTCGATGGTTGGTTGTATGTCTCTGACTTTTGGAGACATACTTTTGTCCGGACGGTGAACAATGTAAATTTCAGAGTTGTTGTACGATCTGTCGCAGAGGTATGTAATTACCTTGCAAATATGATTGACATGAACACACAACCAGATCTGGACGAATTTTTGATAAAATCACACACAAATCTCGTTTTTCCGGTGAGTGAATAGTGATTTTTCCGGCAACTAGTTTTTCCGACAAGGTGATGTACAACAAATCATAAAACTCAATTTTCTTGTTAAAAAATACTTCAAACAATTGAGAATGACATTTATAACAGATCTGGAAGAGATGTGACAACATCAACGCTCAAAACCTCAAATTTCGGTCAGATTCCGGCGAGATCTAAAAAATTCCGGCGATAACCAACTTTTTTCCGGCGAGTTCATCAAACAACAAGATAACTTCGATTTCTTGCTGGAAATCTGTGGAATTTACGTGCAAATATATCAATATGAACAATGAACACGATCTGGATCGAAGTTGCAGAAAATTCCGGTGACACAAGTCCAGATTCCGACGACAATACAAACTTTTTCGGCGAGCTTTCAAACACCAAAACTTCTCGATTTTATGCTGGAAAACGTTGTAAACGACTTGCAAATCGATGAGTGTGAACAAATAACTAGATCTAAATCTATATGACAGTGAAAAATCCAGCGAGATCTGTACGTTTTCCGGCAACTCGTTTTTCCGACGAGCTCCTTCTAACAGTTCAAAAAATCACGAACTTAAGCTGGAAATTCTTTCAATTAACGTGCAAATTGATTAACATGACAAAACAAACAGATCTGGAACGAAAATTTGACAAAATTACTTCTTAAACAAACAGATCTGGAACTCTCTTTAAAATCTCATATCTCACTCATTTTTCATCGTTTTTCAATTCTGAAAATTGTAGAATGCTCGAAATTCGACAAAGAACAGATCTAGTCAAGTTAAATCACCTCATGCACAAAAATATTTGGATCTAAAATTTGACGCGAAGAACACCGAAAATTTCGAACGAAAAATTTCGAAAAACCTCAAAACTCAACGAAATTCGAATCCAAAAATTGTAGTAGATCTGTAATTGTATAAGGAGCAAATCTTCAAGAGGAATTGAGATATGAAGGCACTTACATGTAGATCGGGCTAAAATACACGAAATGTCGAGATCCGATAATCGTTTCGATAAGATTTTATTGTTTGACTCTGATACCACTTGTTAGGTCCGAGATCTGGATCATTTCAGGTTTGTAACTAGGTAGGATAGGAGAAGGACTTTATTATTCTAGAGAGAGAAATTATAAAACTAATCTAGAGAGAGAAAGTGCTTTAAGGACTACATTTTGAATTATGGAATTAATGAAAATATTACAACTACAACTCCTATTTATAGTCCAATAACTATCCTCCCTTGTTACAACATTAAGCACAAGCCGATCTACAACTAAGCCCAATAGGCCCAAGGGCTTTTACAAATACAATTAAATGTTATTTACTTTCCAACACTTTTATACACTAACAGAAATCAAGAAATATCAGATATCGACACTGTTCCATTGATGTTCAGATTTGATTTTGAGATTTTATGTGTTTTTAGAGTTGTATTCAATGGATTTGTGTTCGTATTGTATTTTAGAATGTGTTTGTATAGATTGATTCACGAATTGCACTGTAATTCTTCTTCAATTTGATGAATTTGTTGTTTTTTTCAAGAGTTCAAACATTGTGTATTGGTCCAATTTGTATTTTTAAGTGTAGTTTGTTGAAATTTTTTGGTTGTAATATGTTTTGGATGTTCTAGGGATCAATTTGTCAAAGTTTGGATTTGTAATTCAAAGTCTAGATAGGAATTCAGGCAGATCAGATCGATTTATCATCTCAGATCTGAAGAACACGCAAGTTTTTCTTAAGAACTCGCAAGAAGATTGAAGAACTCGCAGATATCATGAAGGATTCGCAGATTTAATTGTTTTCACAGGATTCATTTTAGAATTCGCGTTGTGATTGAATTTCTGAAATTTGTTTAAGTATAAAATTCGTAAGTGTGAGTATTGCGAATTCCAGAAGATTCGCAGGTCATAGTGTTGAGAGTTCTCCAAGAATTCGCAGAAGTCTTTTGTGCCAAGATTTCGCAGATATCCTCTTTTACGAAAAGTTTTTTCTTGAAAATTTTACAAGGACAGGTTTCGTAGGTTTATTTCTTGCGAATTGTTCAGAATTCGCAAATCTCTTGATTAACGAAAACCTTAGAATTCGCAAGTGTCTTTGTGCACTATTTGAACAATGTTTGCTTACAAATTCTGATTTTATATAGTCTGCGAATTCTGAAGCTTACGAATTCAAATAGCTTACGACTTCTGAAGTTGGTTAATATTGTATGCGAATTCTGAGTTTCCTTTGTTTATGAATTTCTGCTTTATTCTGAAGTATTCTTGTATTTGCGAATTATGAGTTACGAATTCTGACTTTGTTTTGAAGTGTTTTCTGTTACTTGCGAATTTTGTGGTTACCTTTGTAAATTGCGAATTTCTTGTGTTTTTCTTTGTAGCTTGCAAATTTTGAAGTGTTTTCACAATAATTTGCGAATTTCATACTTAAAAGAATTTTGGAAATTTCACTTCTGATTTTCTTTCAAAGTTTTTACTTGATTTCAAGTTGGACTAACGATCAGTTTCAAGTTCTTATTGAATATTTTAATAAAACAGGATGACATCAAGAGAAGCTCTTGCAATTGGAACCGACGTTAAATCACAAGTACTGTTCAAGGGAGAATATGAACAGTGGGAAGGCCGGTTCATGGACTTTATTGAAAGACACGAATTGGGTGAACTTATCAAGAAATCTTTCACAGAAGGAATCATGACAATTCCCATGAAGACTCGTACTGTTGGAGGTGAACAGAGAGAGTATCCTTTACCACAAGACGAATTTACTTAAGAGCAGTTAAAAAGAAGAAATGTTGATAGACTGGCAAAAACTTAGATTCTTCAAGGCATCCCAAATGAAATCTATGTCAAAATTGATAGCTACAAAGCTACAAGCAAAGAAATGTAGGATCAACTGAAAAGATGATGCTCGGATCGAAGATCGGCAATCAGCTTAAGATTTCCAATTGGCTCAACAACAATGACGAATTTAAAGCTAAAGAAAGAGAATGTCTGGAAACTACTTATGACAGATTTGTGACGTTGCTGAATGAGTTAAGCAAGAACAAGGTCAAGAAGTCACAAATTGAGTTGAACGTCAAGTTTCTCAGCATTCTACAGCCTGAGTGGAAAAGATTTACAAGACAGATGAAACAAATGAAAGATATGATTGAAATCCCACTCCATGAGGTGTATGAAACTCTATGGCAAAATGAAGAAGAGGTAGATGAGATCAAAGTGGAGAAGAAAAAGGATGATAAAGCAGTTGCTGATCCGATTGCTCTTGTAGTGAAGAAGAAGTCGGTGAGCTTGAAGAAGAAAAAGAAAGTCATAGTTTCTGATTCAGAAGAGGCAGAAAGTGAGGATAACTCTGATTCTGATGCTTGTGAGAACTTGAAGCAAACTATGCTTATGTTGACTAAGGCTTTTCAAAAGAAGTTCTACAAAAAGCCTAGCTCAAACAGTCAGAGATATTCATTTGGTTCCAGAAATTATGAACATAAAGAGAATGTTGAAGGAAAAACAATTGAGGAAAGGAGATCTGATGAGAAGCCGTACAAAGCAGAAGAGAAGAAACATCCATAATCTACCAAGTGCTACAACCGTGGTAAGCTTGGATATTTTACAAAAGACTATCGAAAGCCAAAAGTCCGAAATTTAGAATACTAAAAAAACAAGATGCTTTTGGCAAAGCAGCAGGAAGCTGGGAAAGCATTGATGGCTGAGGATGAGTAATGGCTAGATCACTCAGATGAAGAGGTTGAGAAAGAAGAGACAGCTCATATTTGGCTAATGGGAAAGATAGTGAATGAAGCAAAAGATGAAGCAGAATCTGATGAAGAAGAGAATGAAAAGGTATGTGATATGACTGAATCAGATTTTTTAAATTAAATGCATGCTATGATGACTAAAATCCAAGAATTAGAGTCTAAACTTAAGCGTGAAAAAGGTGTTAATAATGATAAAAACCAATCAATACAGAAACTTAGCAATGATATTGCTGAGAAAAATGCTTTGATTGAAGCTTTACATAAAAACATTGACACCAGCACGAAACAGAAGACTATAATTCACAAAGAGTTATCTGAAACTGTTTAAAAGTATAGACTGTGTGAGTTTGAATCAAAAGAGCTTAATAAGATGTATTCTTCGCTTTCAAAAGAGAACAAATCTTTACATGAAAAAGTGAATGCTTTGGAAGGGAAATTATACACTTTGGGTCAAACTAAACAAACCATCATGTAAACAAACCCAAAGAGAACAAAGAGTGTTGGGGACTCGGTTATGAAAATCCACACTATCTAAAAAAGGGTATTTCAGAAGTGCCTGCTCTTTATGATTTTGGATTTCTAAAACATGCACCACAATATCCTGAACTTCATGTTGAGTGGACTAAACTATCTGAAGAGGATGAAGCTAAGGAATTTGAGAAAAGAAAGAACACAAATAAAGTTTAACTTCCATTTCGATATGAGAGGTTGAATAATAGTTATAGTTCTGATAAAACAAAATTTCTTTCTGATGATTATTTTGAGAGTTACTCTTCAAAAGAGTTGGAGGCAAAGCCTATCGAAGGTAAAATTTACGTTCCTCCTCTCGTGTTAGAAAGTAAAAATTTCTGAACTCGAGAATACTTTGACAGAAGAAAGAATTTTGATGGATTTAGAAGAAACTGTGTTTTCACTGTGTTGAAAAATTCTGATTTTTCTAACTCTTCTAAGGCTTCAAATTCTGATGATATGTCTAGTTTACTTAATGATGGGTTTGATTTCTTAAACTCTGATGGTGATTTAGATGACTGTATTGCTCAATTTGATTTTAATGCTAAACTTCCTGATCATTCATCTCTTGTTATTAATTATTTTGGATTACCAAGTGCTTATGATAAAGGTGAAACACCAACGAAAGTTGATAAATCAGTTCTTGTGAAAACCAAAGTTGCCAAAGGTAAGAAGAAGAAATCTGGGCATTGATAGAAACCGATCACCACTGGTAAGCCAAAGAAGAAACATTCTTTTGATTCTCACCGTTCTAACTCTAAAGTTTCAAAATTTTTAGATGTGAAAAAGAAAAGGCATGGAGTTAAGTCTGAGTGGCAACCAAAGAAGAAGATGGACGAGATTGCCAAACCATCTTCTATTTCTGATTGTAATAAAGATACTAATAGTAAAGATGATGTAATTGTGAATGTTGTTTTTTAAAAAATAAAACTTGTAACTTCTTACAAAAGATATTCTATGAAGCAATTATTCCAGTTATCTTTGTTTGCTAAAAAGTTTTCTAATTATAATAGAAATGATTTTGGGTCTCGGAAATATTCTAATGATTGGTTTGGTACATATCATATATATTCTTATCGTTCTTATGTTTCAAATGTTGTTTCAAAAGCAAAAGGATCCATTTACAAATGAATGCCAAAATCTTGCAATAACCTGCCAGGACCCAAATATAAATGGGTACCTAAACCAAAAGATGAATATGTGATGCAGGTATCTAACGTTAAAATGGAGTAAGAGTACAATGGCTTCTGAATAAATCAGTTCAGGACCCGTACTTCAACGGAGTTTGACTTCTAAACACAACAACTTAGGACTCGCTCTTCAATGAACAAAAGAGATGATACTCCCAGCCTGATATGAGAATTGTACTCTAATACTCAGATGAGGACATCAACCTTTAAGGGGGATTACACATGTTTCTGAAAATTTGTATTCGGAAGATATGATGAACTACACTTCAGAGGGAGTATGAATTATGACTTCTGATTACTTCAGATCAGAACTCATACTTTCAATGTTTTACTGCTTTATGTCATTTTATTTTTTCAGTAAATTTGTGAATAAATTTGCTTTGACAGACTTTTTGACTAATGTAGATTGAGAGGATGCTTACAAGATCATATCATTATGATTTTCAGCTTGACTTCATGAGATTTTAGATTTAACGACAAGCTTAAATTTCTTATCTTAATCTCATATATGGTTGAAACAAGGACGACTTTCAATCATAGAAAACATATTTTTAAATGTTCAAACCACTTTCCGATTCTTAAACAGATTTCATGAATTGGAAGTGTGATTTTAAATGTTTTCATTTTATTTGAGTTTGAATGTTTTACAAACCGTGTGTTTCCAAAGATAAATACTTGTGTATTGTCTTTTCTATATAATTTCAAGTATTCACACACACCGGTTTGACTTATTGTTCAAAATGTCCTTACCATGTCTCAAATTTGAAACATATTTTTCGATGGTAAGACACCCCGCTTGCACTTCAACGAATATTGAGCGTTAATTCATTTCGAAACATTCTTTCACGAATGTCTATATTTTGTTTCATATAGAAAATATCCATTATTCTTGACCATAAGCTTTGATTGCTATATCATTTGATTCTGATCATTTTCATACAATGTCATATTTTTCAAACAAGTCTCTTGCATTCATGTTTATTCTTTCAGTATACTTGTTTGAAAATATCTTCAATGTTTAAAATGCTCATATCTTCATGATTATATTCTGAGCATATACACATCTGACTTGAATTTGAGCTTTAACTGTTCAAGATAAACCATTTTGAGCAACATATATTTCATAGGAAAATATGGGTTCTTTGTTCTAGGACTGAAATGAAAACTTCTATGGATTCACGATTACTAGTGTCTCCTACCCAAGAAGTTAATCCTTAGTGATTGAGTGTGAGGAGTCAAAAAGAAATGAGTGTGGGTTGTGCGTTGAGATAAAATGAAAATGAGAGTTTGGTTAGAAGTGAGCTCAATGATTAAAAGAAAGAGGGTGAGAGATCAGAGTAAAAGAATATTAAACTCTGCACCAACTACTTTCTGAGTCGGGCAGCCACATTACTAATGATTCACAATTCTTCGTGAACATTATTGAAATAGGTAAGTAGCCCATGCCAACTCTTGATAAAAACCCCACCAGCCACTCATTTTCTTCTTAAAAAAATGTTTCATATTTTTCTGGGACGCAACACATTATCTATCTGATTTTCATTTGGAAAATCTAGATATTGAAAAAGAAGGAAGTCTGCCCCACCTTCGCATTTCGATCATGCACATTGAGTGTGTGTTTATCTACTGTTGTCTCAGTGGTTTACACAATGTTGAGCCTTTTTATAAAAGCAATCATCAAATGCTTAATTCTTTCTACACTTGCACGAACATACAAGGAATATGTTTTCTTGTCATAACATTCATAGAAATTTCCTTTGTGGTGTTTCGATCATTGGATGGAAGCCCTGGGTGAGTGAACATCAAAAAGCTCCTTTCCTATGTGTATCCGTTACACACAGTAACTTCGAGTTACTGACAGGCATATTAACTGATTCATTTGTTGATTCAGGTGTTACTTTCATAGTTTGTCTGGATTTGTAAAGATCTAGATGAATACTTTGTTCTAATTTGCAACGAATCAGAGGCTCTGTTTTGTAAGATCAGTGGCCAGAACATATAACGACATTTCTTGTGAAAGTTTTGATGCTATAGATGCTCTATTCATCAAAAAATGGGAGATGAATTAAAGAAATGTTCGTGTCAGATATTTCAAAGTTAAAGAATTGTTCGAGATTAAAGGATAATTGTGAAAGAAGAATGCACAGTTCAAAGTTTTCTGAAGTTGTGCTGAATTTTCAGAAATTTTCTTTGATGGTTAATTTGCTAAAGCAATCTGAGCTAATTCTGAAGATAATTTATTTCCGAAGTCTGAAAGAGGTTTCTTATAACCGTGAAGAGATTGTTGAAGAGCATTTCTACCATATTTGGGGGAGATTGTTAATATTCTTTGAAAGAGACAGACTTGGGAAGAATACAGTCAAAGTAAGGGGAGTTTACAATGTTTGTGCTTAAAGAAAAATTTTGTTATAAAATGAAGAGATTGTCTAGATTGAACAAAAAGGGGAGATTGATTTGCTAAATCTTTCAAAGATGATCTTGAATCCAAAGGGGGAGATTGTTAGAACAGAAATATGTTGGATACAAGATCATGAAGACAGAAGGTAAAGTCAAAGTTGAAAGTCAAAGTTGAAAGTCAACTCTTAAGCATCAAAGTCAAGGTCTTTGTAATAAAAGTCAAACTCAAAGTGTCTTGTTGTTTAGATTTCTTGTTGTAATAATATGTAGGTATAAATAGCTTTGAGTCTTTGTTGTTTGTAACATTGAGCACATACGAATCAGATTTCAGATTTGCAGAGAGAGTTTTTAGAGAGAGAAAGATATTTGTAGAGAGAGAAAGTGATCCAATAGATTTGTTATTGAATCTTGTGGTTTAATAAAACAGGTAATTGATAAATCTTGTTTGTGTATTTGATTTAGATAAGAACTTGAATAGATCTGGGAATAACACTCCCCTAAGTTTTGTAAAGTAATCATTCTCTGATAAACTCTTTTTTTTCTTCTCTCTCTTTAGCTTCTCTTTTTCTTCTTCTTTTTTCTTTCTCCATCCTTCTCCTTTCTTTTCTTAGAGATTTTCTCATCTTCTCCAAATCAATTACAATTGGAGCAGTAGGATACGATACGGTATCTAAATCATCAACATCGATAATGTTGCAAGTTGAGATTCCCATTACCTCCATAACCTCTTCACAAGTAGCAGTCTTAGGCTTTTCAACCCTTGACTCATCATCAGCAATGTATACAATTAAGCTTCATGATTCTTCTTCTTCTAACCTTTGACTAGTACCTGCACCTTGAGTGTTAGAACTTTCTCTTCCGGGCATAGTACCTATTGGCATAACACTTTCAACCACTACTAACTCTCTTCCTGCAGCAGACTGTTCTTCCCTGGTCTCCCCTCATGATCATGATCAGAATCATGGTCATGCCTTGTAGATTGAACAACTGCTTGGGTCTGGAAAGACAGCTGAAAAAATTGATTGAGCAGATTATAATCCTTCAATATATCTGCCTCTGATGGTTGTTGTTGTTGTTGATGGTGAGAATGAAGAAGAGTGAAGAGATCTGCATCTTACTGGTTGTCAGGAGCTTGTGACAGAAGTTTGGCTAGAAGCAATGATTTGAGCTCGTCTATGGACAAATGAGAAGGATTAGGAGTGATCGGTGGTGTAGTTGGTAGCAATGGTTCTCTTCGTTCTGACTCAGGTTCAACAACTTGCTTCCCCTTTAATAATCTCTTGATGTCTCCCAGTTCTTTCTTAATTCGATCAAACTTCTCCGACCACCTGTTTTCAACAACCTTTAGGGCGTCGTTGAGGTATTCCCGTGACACAAAATCAGGTGAACTAACACCGAGATCACATAGATTACCCGTTTGCACCACAACTGATGAATCTACCATGTGACATGTGCTCATTGTTGGCATGGTGATAACTATGACAAGATTTCCATCTGGTCCTCGTAGTCCGGATTACGGATCTACTATGGATGTTCCGCTCAGGTCACGAAGACGACTGAGATCTAGACCTGCAAAAAGTGTCCTATCAAGAAATATTTGTTACTAACAATAGGCTCTAGGACTTGTGCACTGAAGGGAATTGAGATATGGGGCAACTGATCTCTAGTTTCAATATCAGATGTCTCTGAGTGAGACATTGATAGATTGTGTGCTTGATCCCCGTGTGAGAATTAAACTAATTCCTATTGAGAGGAATCAGAGTGGGTGGCTAGGGTGTGCACATACATGAGTGATCTGCTCATGCCTACATCTTTAGGCAACACATGCACTGAAGTGTGAGATTTGGTTGATCTTCTGGTGTAGGGGGTTGGTGTTCTCTCTCTCTATTCTTGTTCTTTTCTTTCCTGTTCTCTCATATCCTCACTGACATTTTCAACTAAATCTCCCTCTAATATCCTTATTTCTCCACTAGCACTAGCAGTAGTTGCAGCCATAGTTGTAACAGTAAGTTCTGGAGCACTGGTAACCACATCCATACCAAAGAAATCATCATCATCAGCACCATCATCATCATCATCTCCATCATCTTCTTCTCTGATCGCAGTGTTTGTCCTTTCAGAATCCGAACTCTCACTGCCTAAATCTACATTTTTTGTTACTCTGTCAGGTGAACTGGCAACAGAATGTGTTTCTTTAGCAATTTGTTCTTCTCCCTCTTACTCCTCTACAGTATGTTGTTCTAGTTGATCCGAGGCATTTTCAGAGCCTAGACCTTCACTGACCGCAGGTGTCACGCGAGGTGGGGTAAGAACCTGTGACCTCTCAGGAGTTTTCCTCTTCACTCCCCGTATCCGGACTCCCTGAGTCACAAGCACCCTCATAGACACCTATTTCCTAGGGGATAAACCTTGGGTAGGTACAGCCGATTATGGTTGTGCCATAGATTCTCTATAATCTACAAGACACTCGGACTCTAGATCAACATAACTAAGTACAGCTTCGGGGATTGACATGGAATAGGCAAATTGTTTCTTCTGTCTTACTAAGGACGTCATCTCATTCACTTCAGCCACATCATTAGAGCTTCGTCTTGGAATCTATCTATTCCCCCTTAAGACACTTCTGACTAAGAGTGTCATGATCCTCTGATAGGGCAGGTAGTTGAGGACTTTGACAATATTCTTGTTAGCATAGATCTTCTCAAGCAGTTCAGTCCAAAAGACTATTGCATAGTCTATGTGCAGATCATGCACACCAGAATAGAATAGCTTCAGAATGTTGCTGCTGGCATTGTCAGTCCCATAAGTTTTAGTTGTTAAGCATCTGTTGATGACTGAGAACAATGCGTATTAAAAAGGAGGCAAGTTATTCGTTTTGAACTGGCTGACTTTGGTGAGATTGCCAACATATCCCATATCTCTTATTCTGGCAAGAGTTGTTTCCTCTGTGGGTAGATCATCAAATCTAGTTCTGCCTTCCCTAGAGTTAGCTTTAGGCAGTTGGAGAGATCTTCTGAATAGTTCAAGATCTATGTTAGCGGAGAAGAGGTCAACTTTAACTTTGAGGATTGGACATTTGATTTGTCCAACAGTGATGTGTGATAGATGCATTGTCTTCCAGTCTTGTTGGACATAAATTTCTGGCACATCAGCACTTTCAGACATGGCTTTGTTGAGTGGGTGATTCTGAAGAATTAGGTTCACCAAGGTATTAATGTTCATCTTAAACTCAAATTTATGGTTGTTTGGAGTCTGAGGCATATATTATGATGGAAGTATGAGCAACATGTCAGTGTTGACAATTGGAGGTGGAAGTTCAGTTGTTCTTTGAGATGGAATTGAGTGCTCCTGTTCAGCCTCTTGTATAGAGTTTTCATCCATCTGAACATTCAGTGTGTTGCTTGATGCCATTAGACCTGAAATATAAGATAGAGAGGTTTGACAAGGTCCAAGAAGTTAGAAACACAAGTTGAAAAATTTGACAGTGAAAAAAAAACAACTTTTTGAAAAGCACCAAGTATAGGATTCGCAGGATTGAGGGTTGCGAAATCCTAGACTTGGTGTTCAGGATTTGCAAGAAGGCTTTATGCAAATCCCACACTTGGAGAACTTGAGACATTTTTCAAAATTCGCACATAGAAGAACTTGACACATTGAGAACATTCAGGATTCGCAGAAATGCGACTAGCGAATCCTGGACTTAGGGTTTTCTAAGATGAAATCCAAACAAGGATTCATGGACAACAAGATTCGTAAGACACTGAAAATTTTCAAAACCTTAAGAAACTTATCAGATTACTTGAGTTTTTTAAAATCTTCTCAAGAACACTAAGAACAATGTTCCATACCCAGATTTCAGAAATCATCAAAATCGATGTTTAGGTCAGAAAACATACATCAAATGGATCGATTTTGTGTTTTGAACATGATTTTGACCTTTAGTTTGGGTTTTAAACTCATATTGAACACCCATTTTGAAAATCGACTAATAACAGTTCGATGGGTTTTTTGAAGGATACCAATCGACAAAATCGATTTATGAGATCAAAAGTGAGATTTTAGGTTTACTAAGGCATTAAATCGGCTTAAGAACAATATTCGAGTGTCTTGATATCACATTAACATCAAGATTTAAACATTAAGTTCCAAAGAATCTGAAAATTTATCATTCGGTCTTTCGAAGTCCAAGGGTCCAAAATAGTTCAAAACGGACCCTAAATCTAATCCAAGTCGAGGAAACCTGCATTAAACAATCATAGTAGTAGAAACAATAGCAAAGATAAACATGATTTTAAACAACAAACAACCTTCGATAAGAAGAGATGAAATCAGAGGGTTTAGAATGAGAGAACTCGTGAACAAAAGGTTTTTTTTTTCGAGAGGTTTAAGACTTTCGAGAAGTGTACTAAGAAAAGATAATGAGAAAAACACTAAGTGTCGTATATACAGTCAAAGATGACTTGGACACGTGTCAAAAATAGAGAGGTTCTCAACTTTCGCAAAAGGAACTGAAGATGGTGTTGCTTGGAGAAGGATTCGCAAGTTATGTGTGTGGGGATTCGCAAAGAACTCGGTCATAAAGCCTATGCTAGAAGGATAGAATTTGCAAGAAATAAGGTTGCAAATCCTATAGAATTCGTAGATAATTCATCTGCGAATGTTCAACATTCGTATCCCTTTAGTCTGCGAATTCTACAAGTTTCGCAAGTGCTTACTTTGCGAAACTCGAAGATTTCTTATACTATTAGTCTGCGAATTTTAGACTTAGCACAATTTCCATACTTTCAAAAACATTCCAAAATGGGAAATTTGCTATTTTTGGGAAACCTTTCAAAAACATGCCAAAAATAGAAACTTTCTACTTAAAGAAACTTTCCAAAAATGGAATTTTTACCAATTTTAATTTCAAAAAGGTTTTACACACACACTACTTACAACACATCCTTACTCCCCCTTGATCTGATATCTGGTTGATCTTGCTTATCTTCAGAGTTGTTTGTGATTGCTTCTTGCAGCTCCCCCTTGACATATTGTGGATCTTTGTCAAGCTTCTGCAGTCATGCTCCCTTCATATCAAACAATGTGAGATAGAGATTGAGAGTAAGAGAAACTCCCTGTTTTCCAGATGATCACCAACTTTTGACAGTTGTGTATGAGTTCTAAGTTGTTGTACTTAGAAGTTATTGTTTTGACATTGAGGTAAGAGTCCAAATCTGTAGTAATCAGAAGTCATTGTTCCTTCAATCTTTCTTGACTGAGACATCTTCTATCTTTTCTTTTCCTTTTTCTACATGCATCACATGTTTAGGTTTTGGTACCCAGATGAACTTGGGTCCTGTTTGGTCAGTTTTTGAGAATCTTTTTGGATGATTCTCATACCTGTGATGAGTAATGTAATGATGAGATTTGTGATAAGATTGTGCTTTATAAGTGAACTCATCAGAGTAACAATAGAAGCAACATAATTTTCTCTTTGCCATCCTGATCAAATGACTTGTTGATTTGATAAAGTCAGGTGCAAAAGATTTACCTCTTGAAGCTCTTTTCTTCTTCTTGTTGGCTTTGTGAAGCCTTGCTGCTTCTGGAGAACCCTTAACAATCCCGACCATTTGATCTTTCCTTGGAGACTGAGTTGGAGATTTTAGAAAATGATTAACACTCTTATCAACTGATTTCACATAAAAGGTCTTAGGAGTTTTAATCTGCTCTGGTTCAGAAACTTTAGATTTCACATCTTGTTTTCTAAAAAACATTTTTTGAAACATGCTTGATACTGACTGAAAAGAACACATTGATTCAGTAGAATCATCAACATAAGAAGATGAAGTAGATGCATCAGTGGTTATCTTGTTAGACAAATCAGTATTATCAATCTCAAGTTGTTGAATTTTATCACACAATTTGGATTTCTCATTGCAAAGTTTATCAAACTTGCTATGAATCCCAGATTTACTCCTTTTTCCTTCATGATCTCAGTAGATAAGCTTGCCAATTTACTTGTTAGCTTAGAGATTTCTTTTTCAAAAATCTTTCTCTCATCTTCAAAATTCTTTTCTAAAGTCTGTTTTTTATCTGAAATTTCTTTGAACAGATTAACATTTTTGCTTTTAAAATATTTTCTCTCATCATCCAAGGACTTCCTTTCAGATATGATGAGCTGTTCAAAGTTAGAAACTTGTTTTAAAAGATTGGAGACTTTAATCTCAAGTTGTTTCTTTTCAGACTCAAACTTCTTGGAAATGTTTGACAGTCTTTGGTTGAAAGTCTTTTCCAGTTCATCTATTTCCTTGTTCTTTCTTTCATCCACTCTCTTGAGCCAGTCATGACCTTTGTCTTTATATAGCTTCAATTTAAGTTCAGCTTTTGTCAATTTGACATTTTAAGCATCCATGTCATCTTTCAATTTCTTGTTTTGACACCTGAGAGTCTCCAGTTCAGCTTCTATTTTGGGTATCTCTGGCATGTAGGATAGAGCACAGTCTCTTGGGAGTGAGTACAGTATTTCCCATATCATCTGTGTAAGGCATCTTTCCTGTGTGTTTGAAATATGTTCATGAAGTGATCTTTGGTCAGAAAATCAGGTATTTAAGTACAGAAAGTCAACAAGTACATAGGAATGTGAAAAATATGGAAAGAATTCGCAAGCAATAAGCAAGGATACTTAAAAGGATATAACTTTCGCAGATCAAGGAATTTGGACCAAAATTCGCAAGTGCTTGAGTTGAAAAAGTTGATAAATTCGCAAGTCTGTTCTCTGCGAATCCTGAGACTTTCGTAGACTATACAATGCGAATTCTTGAGAATTCGTACGTAAGTAGTCTGCGAATCCTGTACTTGGATTATTTTCACCTATAAACTTGATAATCCTCAATCCTACGAGTTCTAGAATCTTGCCAGTTCTGCACAAAGTCTTGCGAGTTCTTCACTCTGTTCTGCGAAACCTTTGTACTTCAAGCCTTTTCTTCAGTTTTTCACTAGATCCATAGCAAAACTTGTTCAATCATTACCAAAATTTGACAATACGCTCTATGATTGATCGTGATCAAACCCTTATCACTAAACTTTCAAAAACTTCAACATATCTGACTTTTTGATTCTGGACAGTTCACATATGAATATGTCTAAAAATCCAAATATTGATTAAATATACCAATCAAATGTGATCAAATCTGTTTCTGATCAATATGAAACATGTTCATCATCATCATACGAATCTAATGACCCTATGATTACATCAAAACAACCACAAAATCACTAATGGAAAGAAAGATAGATCTGATTTCTGCACAACTCGATTGAATCTGAGTTTCTGATGTAGCTCTGATACCAATTGTTGTTCCAGATTCAAGCACACACACAAATATAATCAGAGTATTAACAAATATAAATCAAAGGAAAGAAAGATATTGATTGGGAAATATTGATGTCATAAATCTCACAAGAGAGGTTGCTTCAAAGATTGAATATATTGATAAAGAAAGCTACTACAAGGTTAACCTAAAAAGGAAAAACAAGGGACTATATATAGGGTCAAACAACTTGACACCTACACAAGTCTAACTTAACACAAAACATATCAAAAGATAACTAGGGACTAAATATTACAACTTGATTAAACTATGATGTAACATCAAGTTCTGATGAAGAAGAAGTCGCTAATCTCTGTCTTTTTGCCGAGATTAAAGAAGAAGTGGAAGAATCTCCAGAAACTTCCATGAGCTACATATCATCTTAGGTATCTATATCTATGAATCCCTCTCTATTAGAAGTAGAGAGAAGTCGCGTTGTTGATGATCTGACGATTTATATATACAATGCTTTAAACGGAAAAACTCTAGCAGAGAACAAAAACATTGATTTAACTTAACATCTAGAGAAATGTCTTGAAAAAATCAGAGAACTGACTCTCTTAGAGGAAAGTTTGAAAGATCAAGTTATTGTTAATGAAATCATCATCAAAAGAACGCGAACAAGCCATTGTTGTTCTAAAAGCAGAGAAGGCTATTGTTGAAGGATGGTGTAAATCCTCAACAAAGATCATTGAGATTATAAGTGCTCAGATCCCTGCCAGTGATAGAACTGGTCAGGGTTTTTGGAAACCACAAGATGAGCCTAAAGAAGATAGTTTCATGCTTAAGTTTGGAATGTTCGTCTCTTCTATCCCTGACACTTCTTATGCTTAGTGCTCTTCTTCATCCTCTGCTAATCCCATCCCTGAGGAAATATATAAAGTCTCTAAGCCTGCAGATAAAGGAAAATCCATTTTCCATCCTCAGAAGGCCACCAAGAAAGCAAAGCTCCTTCAAAACCTTCAGTAAATCGATCCTCTAGCTCTGAGATAGAAATCTTTGATCTTTGTCCTCCAAAGCTGAAGATTGATCTTAAGCCTAAGAGATCTGAAGAAATAAAAATTCCTCCCAGATCTCATTGTAAAGGCATTCTTGGAGCTGGCCATGCTCATGTAAAATTCTCAAAACCTGCTACTAATGATCCTAAAACCTCCTTCAAATATAGAAAATGCTATCACTGTGGATTTACTGACCATATTCTAGCAAATGTCCAACTGCCACTAAAGATGATAAAACAGCTAAAGTGAAGGTGAATGCCTCCAAGGATGAGAAGGTCACCAAAGCTGAGAAATCGAACAAGGTGAAGAATACCACTAAGGTTAAGAAATTAACCAAAGTGAAGGTTACCACTGAAGATGAATCTTCATCTATTGCGAAGATTTTTGAACCTTCCATCGCCACTAACCCTAAATAACTATTGAAAAGTGGGTACCAAACAAAGCTTAATCTTTCTTATGTTTGCAGGGATCAAAGGGCATCTGGTATCATGATAGTGGATGCTCCCGACATATGACAGGACAAAAAGACCTGCTCGCTGAATACAAGGAAGAGAAAGGTCTATTAGTGACCTTTGGTGGAAATGGAAAAGGATATACCCGAGGGTTTGGTGTCCTCAGCAATGGGACAACCACCTTCAGAAGAGTCGTGTACGTAGATGGATTGAAGCACAATCTTATAAGCATCAGTCAGTTATGTGACAAAGACTATGAAGTACGCTTTTCCAAGAAAGCATGTTCAGTGGTCAATGAGAATGGGAAAATTGCTCTTAGTGGTCATCATAAGGAAAATGTCTATGTAATAGATATAGACTCTTCTACTACTGAGAACGTATGTTTTCTTTCTAAAGCCTCCTCTGATGTTAACTGACTCTGGCACAAAAGGCTATCTCATCTAAACTTCAAAACCCTGAATTCTCTATCAACTAAGGAACTGGTTTCATGTCTTCCTCAGCACTCATATGCTAAGGAATCTCTATGTTCAGCATGTGAAAAAGAAAAACAGAAAAAGCTAGTTTCAAATCTAAACAAGTCTCCTCAGTGACAAGTCCTCTTCAACTCTTGCATATGGATTTATTTGGCCCAGTCAACATACAATCTATAGCTGGAAAGAAATATACATTTGTCATTGTAGATGAATACTCTCGCTACACCTGGGTTATCTTTCTTCGCTGCAAGAGTGATACTCCAGAAGAACTAATATCTTTCGTTAAGAAGATGGAAGTGCTGAATAATCTTACTGTTCGTTCAATAAAGAGTGATCATGGAACTGAATTCAAAAACCAGTTCTCTGAACAATTTTCTTTGAGAACAAAGGAATTTCTCACATTTTCTCCTCAGTAAGAACACCTCAGCAAAACGGAGTCGCTGAAAGAAGAAACAGAATGATCATTGAAGCTGCTAGATCAATGTTCAGCGATTCTCACCTCCCAACTCAATTTTGGGCTGAAGTTGTGAATATTGCATGCTTTACTCAAAACAGATTGTTGATAGTAAAGTGATTTGGAAAGACAGCTTATGAATTATTTCATGGAAGAAAACCCTCTATTAGTTTTCTTCATATATGTGGTTGTCAGTGCTTCATTCTAAATAACAAAGATCTACTTGGAAAGTTCGATCCAGAAGCTGATGATGGAATATTTCTTGGATATTCCTCTATCTCCAAAGCCTACAGAGATTTCAATAAACGAAGACAAACTGTAGAAGAAACAATTCATGTCACATTTGATGAAACTCGCTCAGCGAACTCTAAGCTAATTGCTGAAAATGAAGAGCTAAATGCTTGGATATTTTCTCATTACAGAGAAACAGAACCTTTCTTCTGAAACCATCAGGACTCAGATCCTCCAGCTGCTGATGATGATCCAAACATCATACCTCCCAATGTTGAATCCACCTCTTGGGTTTCAGCTGAGCCTCTAAACACACTCCCTCCATCAGATCTTCATTTGTCTGAAAATATCTCAGAAAAACAATGCACTGTCTAACACTTAATAGCTGATGAACCTCAAGCTTCTTCATCAGTGAACATTCCTATTGTTGATCTAACTCTTGAAGTCAACGATCATACTCTTGCTCAGCGATGGACAAAAGATCACCCCATAGATCAAATTCATGGTGATCCCGATGCAGGTATTTAGACTCAACGAAGTACAGGTAATATCTGTCTATTTGTCAACTTTATTTCTTTAATAGAGCCAAAGAAGACTGATGATGCCTCAGAGATCCAAACTAGGTCAGCGCTATGCAAGAAGAGCTGATTGAGTTTACTCGTAACAAAGTTTGGAATCTCATTCCTAGGCCATCTGAAAAAACTGTTATAGGCACTAAATGGTTGTTTAGAAAAAAGTTAGATGAACATGGAACTGTAATCCATAACAAAGCTAGACTTGTTGCTCAGCGATACAGACAAGAAGAAGGCATAGACTATGATGAAACCTTTGCCCCTGTGACTAGGCTCGAAGCAATTCGACTCTTCTTAGCTTATACACTTTACAAAGACTTTATTATATATCAAATGGATGTAAAATCAGCATTCCTAAATGGAAAGCTGAATGAAGAAGTCTATGTAGAACAATCTCCAGGGTTCTATGATCCTAAGCATCTAAATTATGTTTATAAATTGGATAAGGCTCTCTATGGCCTAAAACAAGCCCCTCGTGCTTGGGATGACACTCTCTCATTTTTTCTTATCTCTGAGAATTTTGAACGTGGTAAGATCGATAATACCTTGTTTTTCAGAAAGATAAAAGGTCATTATTCTTGTACAAATATATGTCGATAACATAATATTTGGTTCTACTAACCCATCTCTATGTACTCATTTCGCTGAAAGAATGAAGAAAGAATACAAGATGAGTATGATGGGTGAGCTAACGTACTTTCTTGGTCTTCAGATTAAACAAACTGAAAAAGGTACTTTTATCAACCAAGGTAAGTATGTTAAAGATATGTTGAAGAAATTTGATCTAACTCGAACTTCAGCGATGAAAACTCCTATGGCACCTCCTCTAATATTAAACAAGGATCCATCTGGAAAATGTGTAAATGTCACTGTCTATAGAGGAATGATAGGCTCCCTGCTGTATATCTTACAGCGAGCCAACCTGACATCATGTGCTTTACTTGTTTATGTGCACGCTATCAATCCGAACCCAAGGAATCCCATCTGATCATTGTTAAGCAAATCTTTAGATATCTGAAAGGAACTCCTAACCTCGGTCTTTGGTATCCCAAAGACTCAGGGTTCTTTCTAATTGGATATTCAGAAAGTGATTTTGCAAGTTGTAAACTTGATATAAAGAGCACCACTGGGGGATGTCAACTTCTAGGAGGAAAGTTGGTTAGTTGGACAAGCAAAAAGAAAAATTCAGTGTCCACTTCTATAGCTGAAGTTGAATACGTAGCCGCTGGAAGCTGTTGTGCTCATGTATTATGGATGAGATATCAACTATTAGACTATGATCTTCAGCTATCAAAAATTCCAATCTATTGCGACAGCACTAGTGCCATCGCTATAGCAACTAATCCAGTGCTACATTCAAAGACAAAACTCATAGAAATCATATATCATTTTATCATATATCATGTAATGAATGGTGATATTGAACTTCACTTTATCCCCACTGACTATCAGCTAGATGATTTATTCACCAAACCTCTTGATGAGACGAGGTTCAACTTTCTCATCAGTGAGCTTGGAATGTTGAATCTTGAAGAGTGATTCTTTATCTTTCATGGATTATGTCAGTGATTCTAAGTTCCCCTTTATCACATAATCTCTGAACAAATCTCTGACTCTCAGGTATGTTCTCTTACTCTGAATCACTGAATGCACATTCAGTAAGACGTTTTTCATAATCAAGACTTTAATCATTGATTTTTCTTTAAATGATTAAATGTTTTTTGATAAACAAAATATATCACTGACATTTCTCATCAGTGATTCTTTCAAAAAGAAAACATATCTCTGACTTTTCTTCAGAGATAATTTCAAAAAGGACAAATGAAACTTTTTTTTTCTATCTCCTATGACGTCATTTGAACCGACAATCCACAAAATGCCTTTTTCTCTGACACATTCGTCCATTGCCCATCTATCCAATCAACTTCGTAAAATGTGTCCATGTCATGATGAGCATTTGTTTTCCCGCCTCACTCATTCTCTTTCATTTTCTCTCTCTCTCTCTTTCATATAAAAGGAATGTCTTTTCATTCTTATCTTTTTTACGCTTTCTAAAGAACTTCTCAAAGCAACAAAAACTCTCAAGGCATTCAAGCAATCAAAAACTCATTCAAGTAGTTGATTCTTCTTCTTCTCAAGATCAATAGGTTTTTGTTTCTCAGATTCTTAACTTATTCTTAAAATCCTGCATATTTCTTTATCATGGATTTTTCACGTCTTCTCAAACATTAAAATCATTTCTTTTGATTTTATCTTGTTTAAAAACTTTTGGTTTTCTTCATGTTCTTTATTTTTCAAAGATCACTGCTTTAATCTGAAAATAACTTGGTTTTTCTATGTTTCTTTCTAAATACAGAAACTGGTAAAAATTTTCTTTATTTTCGCTTATTGCTTCAAAGAATATAAAGTTCAACATCTCTGAATTTGAAGTCCCAAAGAACAACCATCTTGCAAGGTTGGACTTTGAAGATGACAAATACCCACACCTGGTGGAAGCTGCTGCATTTCTGAAGCAGTCTTCCTTGGCCTATGCTCTAAATATGGACCCAAAACCTTCCAAGATACTTCTGCAATAGTTTTGGTTCACAGCTAATGAAGCCACCATCACCAACAAGAAGGGTGACGTGGTTCCCGCTATCTCATTCACTACTGAACTAGGTTCAGGCATGCTAACTGCCTATGGCCTCAGGAAGGCACTCAGACTCCCTGATAAGACAAAAGTTGGATTCGATGCCCTCCCTACTGACGATGAACTCATTCAGTTCCTAGATGACATGGAGTACTGCTGGGACAATAAGCCGCGCTCCACCATCCCTAACAAGCTCCTGACAAAGATTCAGAAGGCAAACATGCCCTCTCAACTGAACTACATCTTCTCACACATCATTCAAAGCATGGGTGGGAAGATTGGCTCCCTGGATCAGGCTAGCAAAGTTCAACTCCAGATGGGCTATTCAGTAATCGCTGGCAAGAATTTTGATTACGCTGGCGCTATCTTTGACGATCTCAAGTAAAAGATAGAGAAGAGGGAGAGGGATCCCAAGATCCCATATGTACGCTTTATCATCGTGTACCTACATTTTCTAAACCCTACCACGTACCCAACTACTCTTGATGATACGTTCTCCAAGGTTTGTCACGTAGGGGGTTCCTTCTCCTGCTAACCCTGCCGCTACCACCTCTCACAAACGACAATCAACTAGTCTTCATGGTCCTTCTAAGAAGGCCAAAACGACTAAGGAGATCGCCACTACTGGTTCAATGCCTGAAGTAGTTTCTCAACAAACTACTTTGGATGCTTTTGTGGGTATCTCCTCCACAACTTCAGCAATCACCATATCATCCATGCCAGCGATGACAAACATTGTCACAACAACAGTAACGCCACCCATCACCTCAGTTCTTCAACAACCTTCTGAGAAAACTACCACCATCCCAACGTCTTCTATCCCCATTACTCATCCTTCTATTTCATTGGTCTCTAACCCTCCCTTTATCTCGCAACAACCTCATGCTGCAACCATAGGACCTGAACATCAAAATTTTGAAGGAGATTTGCACTTCTTCAACATGTTTGATAATCCAGGTACTCATAAAATCCTATACACTCCTCCCATCTCTCCACATAAGCCTGAGCATTGTTGTGCTCATCTGCCAACTTTACTTGCAGGTCCTACTTTGGCTACTATTGATGCTCACATCAACATACTTGCTGAAAAGGTGGAGTCTCTAACCACCTCGGTCAACGAATCCACTGGCGCTGTCAATCTCGCTGGTGTTGAGCTAAAGAAGTTGACTGATACCTCCTCCTCCAAAGCTGACTCTTCTCAGCTCACACCTATTCAGGGGGACATCGTCAAGATCAAGGACGACCTTGGTGGAACTCATCAACAGGTCCAACTCCTTAAGGGACTCTACGGAAACCTCCAAAATGATGTTCGAGACCTGACCAAGAGAGTTGACACGTGTACCTCAATGCTTCAGCAAGTGCTTGTGAAACTGAGTGTAACAGCTCCAATGCCAACCCCTTTCTTTACAGAGAATGATCGCACATCTCTGAACGTAGTCGTTGAATTTATTCATCATACTACTTCAGACATTCTTGTCCTTGAGGGCCATCTCGAGCGTTTGGAGGCCGAAGTCCGATCTATGGCAATTGTAAAAGCTACTTCTTCCAACACTGAAATCCCCCACATTGATAATGACAAAGAGGGGGAGAAAGAGCTTCATGAAGAAAATATGGAGGAAGCTACTGCTGCCGAAGTCCAGACGGAAGAACCTCCCTCTCATGTTGAGGGGGAGATGGTTGCTGATAAAACCCCTCCATCTTAAGTGCTTGATCAAATTCTTGAAGAAGAGGAGGACGAAGAAGATGATGAAGATCTTGATCTCCAAGATCAAGAGAAAGAGAAACAAGCTGATGACGACGATGACGATGAAGATGACCAATATCTTTGGTTCTCAGCAGCGAACGTATCTTCAGCGACAGCTTCGAAAGGATTTGTCACAACAGGGGGGAGAAGTGGAACTTCTTTTGGTACTTCTAGACAAGGCAAGAAGATGGGTATTTCTGCCGAGGGAAACATGAACATAGTCTCACAATCTGAGGGGGAGCTTCCTTCTCAGGTATGTCTTTCTATTGTACCCATATCTTACTATACCTTTTCCACCCCTGTCTTTTTCTAAGCCTTTATCTTTCTCTTTCCTAAATAAATGCTAACTCCTTTTTCACTTCTTGACCAAACAGTTCTCTCCCCTTCTTAAGGGAATATAACTCTAAATAATCTTAGCCACTAGAGCTGAAGATTAAATAATCCCAATCTCATTCAGTGAGATTGAAGAACAAGAAGAAGAAGAAGAATCCCTGCTCCACCCAGGAAGGCCCTCCACACCAGCTCATTGGTCAGAGGAAGAACTGAACAGAAGAACAGAGATGATCTCTAATCTGGAGAGTCAACGGCTGAAGATCCCTCTTCAAACTCCATCTGCAGAGCTCGACTTTTTGACTGAAGCTGAAATTGAAGAATCTGTCAGAGCTGAGAAATTGATCGCTGAATGTCAAAAAGATGCTTGTAGAGCTCTCAATGTTCAGTCTTCTCAAGTTAAATACAAGAAGCTAAAGAAATCCAGTGGAAGTTCAGGCTGCTCTACTCAAATAAGTTGAAGAGGAGCGCTCAAAAAGAAAAGGAGGTCAGTAATAAATCACTTGAATGGTGTAAACAAAAAATTGATTATCGCTCTGACCCGATGAAGATTATAGTCGTTGTCATCTCTGGAAGAAAGAAGAAGGACCGAACTTCTATAACAATGGAGATAACCAGAGAGGATGGAAGCTCAAAGGCAATGTTCGTTTCAAGACTTGAAAGCTTCGGCTACATGGAATGGTTAGAGTTTAAGGCTACATGTTGAAGGGATCAATGATGCTCTCATCAACAGAGTCGCTGTTGTATTAAAGGTGCCATCTGCTCTTCCTTCTAAGCCAAGGCAAAACAAAAGAAAGTCTGCCTCCTTGTCCTCTGAAAATGTCGTTGCTATCAAAAATGACACCTCCATCAAATTCTCAAAGAAAGCATTGTTTAATCCTCCTCCTGATCTATCGGTTCTAGATTTATCCCTGCCTCCTGGTGGACCATATATTCCTAGGTAAGTAATTAAACTTCTTTTTGGAATCTTCTTAAGAGATGATGAGGAACAATTCATATTCCAAAGAGTCTATGAGATCCCTATCTGTCCTCTTAGTGATCTCAAGGATCTTTTATGCTTATGGTGTGACTTCTCTCCTTTAGCTGAATCAATCAAGACAATCATTAGTCAATAATCTTCAGATCGAAGGCAAAAAGGAGAAGAAATACCTGACTATATGATCAATCCTCCAAAGTCTTCTCTACATAGCTGATAGATTAGTTTCCTAATTCTCGTAATTCTTTCTTTGAATTAATTAAAATTTCAGTGAAGTACTTAACCCTATCAGTACTGTAAAAGATCCCTCAAAATAGTAATTGGGACATGTATGTTATGAGTCCTAATTATTCCTTATTTTGAATTTAAAGTAATTTTCTTCAGTTACTTTGTCATTATCAAATAGGGGGAGTTTGTTGATCCAAACTCTCTCAGTGATTTGATAAAGACCCACTTCTATACTTAGTGAAAATTACGTTTAAACAATATGTATTAGTGTTTCATCATCAGCGATCAGAATGAGTATGTTCAGTTATCACTGATGATCTTTCTTATAAACATTCATATGTATTAGTGTTTCACTATCAGTGATTCAATATTGAGTATGTTCAGTATTGCTGATAATTTCTGATGTAAACAGTTAGACGTAATCCCTGAAAACAAGTTTCGCGTCAACAGATGTTCATAGCTGAATCGAAGATGAAGCTGCTAAACAAAGAGAAGTCTACTAATGACCTGATGCGGATATCAGTGAAGCAAGACAAATCTACACACGCGAAGAAACCTGAGGAAAAGCTTCAACGATAGCTGAACTACTTTGTATCTCTTAAGGAAGAGATATTCAACGATCAATGATCACTTAGCTTATGCCTCAAGTCTCTTTTGTCTTTCCCTTGTATACCAGTACGATGTGTCAGAACGGACATACCTCTGCCACAAATCGTACAACAACTCTGTCAACTACACTGTTCATGATACGGCCGAAAGCATGTCTCCCAAAGTCAGACCCTCTCTGCCAATCAATGAAGGACATGTGTGAAGTGCCCTGCCATGCATTTAATGCATAGGGTATACATAGAAAGATTTCCTCTCCATCTGAAGTCTATCTCTTCTGAAGCCTTTATCTTTCTAAAATATAGAAAGATGCAATGTGCAAAAGACTTTTCAAGATTCTTCATAGACTGAAAGACTGAATATTGTTAAAGCTTCAAAGTCCAAGAATGTTAGAGACAAAAGTTGAAGAATCAAGCGCGGAAGACTAAAATCAATTTTTTTAAAATCTTGAATACAAAGGGGGAGAATGTTAGTGTATTATTGTATCCAAGATTTAAGTGAGAAAAGTCAAGTCAAGATAAGTCAAACAATGTCTAAGTCAATATGAGTTTACTTAGGTGTTAAGCATGTAGTTTTAGTCCTCGGTATAAATACCTTGTTTGAAAGTAGAGTTTATTGTACGCTTTCAATGTTAGATATATGACTATTGAAGACTTTCTCTAAAAAAAAAAATGATTTAAATCTAATTCTGCAGGTATCATCAGTGCAAAAGAGAACGAGATAAGAGAGAAAGAGAAAGAGAAAGAGAAAGAGATAAGAGAGAAAGAGGATGAGATTAAAGAAAGAGAAAATATGATTGATTTAAAAGAAAAGACTATTCAGTCATGTGAGAAAGAGATTAAGTTGAAAGAGAAAAAGATTGTATATCTCAAAAGCCAACTGAAGACAACTGAACAATTATTTTCAGAACTACAAGCTGAATCAGTTGAGCTTCAACACAAGCTTAAGGCTTTTGAAGATAAAATATCTACTCTGGAGAAGAAGAATGTTGAATTAAAAAAAAGTCTCCAAGCAGATAAAGATAGATCAAATATGAAGACATCTTCTACTCAACAGTCATTTGAAATTTCTAAGAAAACTCTCCAAGAGAAAAAGGATTTGGAGCTAAGATGTTCAAAACTTTCTAAGCAGGTGTCTGAGTTTGAAAAAATTTTAATCACTGAAAGAGACACATTTGCAAAGGAAAGACAAGTTCTTGAAGCTAAAATATCTGAACTTCCCACACAGATTTCTACTTTACAAGACTTGCTTGAAAAAGAAAGACAAATTTTCAAAGAAAAGAAGAAGTCTTATGAGCTTGAAAAGAGAAATGCGGAAAAGATAAATAATGGGATTTTCAAAGATATTTCTGAGAAAACAAAGAACTCGGAAAAAGATTTTGAGCAAGAACGCTTACACTTTGAATCTGAAATATCTAAGCTCACATACAAATTATCTGTTCTATCATCAGATATTTTAAAAGAACAGATGGCTAGATTTGATTTGAAACAGAAGTTTGACACACTTTCAGATGAAAGAAACATTTTGACTAAAAAGATAAATGGCTTAGAAGCTGCAAACATTGAATTATCAGATAAAGTAACAACTGATGTGATTAGCCAATCACCTGTTGATAACTCAAAAGAATCAGTTTGTTTTTTCAAAACAGCTTCAAGTTCTATTCATGGTAAAAATGTTTTTAAAAAGAAAAGTGTCAAACCACAAATTATCAAATCAAATCCGATCAAACCATCAAATCTATTTTATGACAAATTTGTTGATGGACCAGCGAGCTTCTATGTTAAATCTCTTGGAAAGAAATCTAAGAAAAATCAGATGGTCTGGAGAGTAAAAGATTCTGATGAAGAGAAGAAGAATGACAGATCATTCAAATCCACAACAAATGCCAAAAAGGACAGTGTGCACAAAGGTAAATCTTTTGATAATTCTGATATATATTACTCGACTAATCATTTGATCAGAATTGCTCAAAGGAAAATCTGTTGTTCTTACTGTGGAGAGAATGACTTTGTTCAGAGATAAACTGCTCATAACTGGTACGGTTCTTATAGAATAACTTCTCAGAATTATGGTTTTAAAAGATATACATCTAATGAGAAGTGGATTATTAAATCTAACATACCAGGACCCAAATACCAGTGGGTACCAAAACCTGTTAAATCTGTTTCGCAGGTACAACAGGTTTAGGGGGAGCAAGATGTTTGACTTCTGATCATGTACAAATCAGGACTCGTACTTCAAAGTACAAAATTTTGACTTCTGACTAAATCAACTCAGGACTCGGACTTCAAAGTCAAAGAGTAAGGCTTTTGAACAAAACAGTTCAAAACCCGTACTTTAATGTAAAGGATTGTGGCTTCTGATCATATAACAGATCAGGACCCGTTCTTAATGTTCAGACATGGATATTTTGTAAATATCCAGGGGGAGCTTAAAGGTAAATATCTTCTGATCTAGATCTCCGATTGTTTGAAAAAAGAACAACTTTCAAGCATGAAAAACAATTTCTTAAATTTTCAAACCACTTCTTTATTCTCAAAAGATTTCATGAATTAAGAAGTGTGATTTTAAATGTTTTTCAATATTGAGCTTTAATGTTTAACTGACCGTGTGTTTCTAAAGATTAATACTCGTGTATTATCTTTCCTATATACTGTAAAGTATTCACACACATCGGTTCAGTACTTCATTTGAATTTGTTATTACCATGTCTCATAATGAACAAATTTTTCGATGGTAATACTCCCGTTTGCTTTCAAATGTTGTTGAGCTTCAATCATCATTTCTAATTTGTGCTTTCTTTGATACCTTAACCATTTTATTTGATCTGATTGATACATTGTCAGATTCTCAAAACAATTCTCTTGATTTCATTTCATTTAATCAATATCCTTGTTTTGAGAAATCTTCAAAGTTCAAATGCTCAAATTTCATTCATATATTTGATGAGCACACATTTTGACAATGGTATCATATTTGTGCTTAACTGTTCATGTTAAACTGTTGAGCAACTATACTTTTTAGGACTTACATGGGATTCGTGTGAGAACTTAAACAGAACTTCCATGGATTCACGTTAACCAGTGTTTCCTACCAAGGAAGTTATCCTGGTGAGGGGTCCAAATCAAAGAGTGGGGGAGATAACTCATCCGGTTGAGTTTTTCTCATTGTGCTGAGGTAAAATGTAAATGAGAGTTTGGTTAGAAGTGAGCATAAATGTTAAAAAGAAAGAGGGTGTGAAAACAGAGTTAAAAGAATATCAGAACTCTGTACTAACCACTTTCTGAGCCGGGCAGCCACAAAATCTGATTGGTTCACATTCTTTGGTGACCATCATTGAAAAAGGCAGTGAGCCCATGACAACTCTTGCATTAACCCCACCAGCCACTCGTTTCTTTCCCGACAAAGAAATGTTTTAATTTTCTTGGGAACGCAACATATATGCTACCTGGTCTTCACTCGGAAGATTTAGATATTGAAAAAGAAGGAAATTTGCCACGCCTTCGCACATCTTTCATGCACATTGAGTCCGTGTAATATTTGTTGTTGTCTCAACCGTTTACACAATTTGAGCTTTATGAAACACAATCATTGTGCTAAATTTTTTCACACACAAGCACAAGCACACAGAAAATTTGTTTTTCTGTCAGAACATTCATAGATAAACCTTGTGTTTTTCAATGATTGAATGGAAGTCCTGGGGAGTCATCATCAAACCAGCTCCTTAAATTGTACATTCGTTGTACACAGTAACTTTGTGTTACTGACAGGCACTTCTAACTGTTTCATTTGTTGAATAAGGGTTACCAAGTTCATTATATCTGAATTTGAAAAGATCCGGGTATATACAGTTCATGATTCAGCTATTCAGATCAAAGGGCAGAAAATGTCAAATGTATCTCAAAGTGGGAAAATATCTGTAAAAGGGGGAGATTCAAAGAAAGTGCTGAAATTGAGGATGTTTTGATGATTATGGTGCTCACAATCATCAAAAAGGGGGAGAAATCTACAAAGATCAATTTCAAAGACATCAAAGAAGATGTTCAAAGAAGATGTCAAAGTCAAAAAGACTTGCAGATAGATTCTGAAGAAACAAAGATGATTCAAAGACAAATTCAGATAATGCCTGAAAGTTTGTTTTTCTGAGGACGGTCCAGAGATCAAAGAGATGAAGATACATAGTTTTCAAAGATTCCTCAAAGTTCCAAAGTTTTTGAAAGTTTTCAAAGATTTGTTCAAGACTTGTTGACTCTACAAAGATGCAATGTGCAAAAGACTTTTCAAGATTCTTCATAGACTGAAAGACTGAAGATTGTTAAAGCTTCAAAGTCTAAGAATGTCAGAGACAAAAGTTGAAGAATCAAGCGCGGAAGACTAGAATCAATTTTTTTTAAATCTTGAATACAAAGGGGGAGAATGTTAGTGTATTATTGTATCCAAGATTTAAGTGAGAAAAGTCAAGTCAAGATAATTCAAACAATGTCTAAGTCAATATGAGTTTACTTAGGTGTTAAGCATGTAGTTTTAGTCCTTGGTATAAATACCTTGTTTGTAAGTAGAGTTTATTGTACGTTTTCAATGTTAGATATATGACTATTGAAGACTTTCTCTATCTACTCTCTCTCTAGAAATATACATTGTCAAATCTTGAATTGAGATTGCTTGAATTGATTGGGAATACAATTTCAGAAACCCTTGTTTTCTATATCTCTCATCTCCCTTTCTCTATATTCTTGTGCAACCATCTTAGTGTTTTCTTAAGTTTGTTAAATTGAGTTATACTTAATCTTATTCCGCAACAGACTTGTCAATTGTATTTGATTTATCAATAAACAATTTATTAAACTTTAAATTCTGTGTTTTTATTAATCCCCCCCCTTCTACAAACTTGTTAAGCACCTTCGGGACCAACACCTGTGAATAGTTTAGAATTCGAATTCTTTGCTTTACGAGTTGCGGTTTTCTGAGATTATTCTTTTTGATCAAGTATAGAACTCGTACATTGTTGCTTGCATAAAGTTCATAAATCGCAAGACTTTCATACGGATTGTTACTTCTCTCAAGTCGTTACTTACGAGTTTTTACTTTTCGTGTCTTTTAGTTTACGAAAAATGATCTTTTTGTTGTTCTGAATTTGTTTAATTGAAGTATTCGTAAGATACCTTTTGCGACAAGTCCAAAATCCGCAAGCCATTCCTTACAGAAAGTTGGTTTTCACACGCCTTTGCTTGCGGAAAGTGTGAGTTCGCATCCTTCAGCCTATGGATTCTTGGTTTTCAGGTATAGTGTATTCCGAATTGTTGATTTGCGGCAAGTGTACTCTTTGGTCTGCGACAAGTGTTCACAGTGCTCTGTGAATTCCAGACTTAGAAAATTTTTCAGAAATTTTCAAGTTTGACCAAAGTTGACTTTTTGGGTCAAGTTTCATCTAAATTTTTCGGGACAATCATTTTCAAGCATATTTTCTAATTCTTATCAATGAGAGAGTGTGCAATTGCATGTATGGCATAGATACCTGCTATTGAAGCTGAAAGAGCCAAATTGAAGATTCAGAATTCATGTCTTCAAGATCAGATTCAGGAGTTGAAAGCAAAAGTTGTATTTTCATAGAAAAAATTTAAATGTTCAAAATGCACTAATGATTCTAAATCTGATTTTGCAGGTATTATTGAATCAAGAGAAAAATAGATTACAAATCTTCAGAGCAAATTGAATATATCTGAAGAAAAATCAACATCACTGAAAGCTGAAGCAGTTGATCTTTAGAACAAGTTTAAGATATTTAAAAAGAATATATCTACTCTGGAAACAACAAATTCTGATTTAGAGAAGAGTTTCCATGCAGATAAAGATAAATTGGAGAGTGTTTCCACCCATAAACTGTATGTTCTTTCAAAGAAAGTTGTTCAAGAAAAGAAAGATGTTGAGCTAAGATGCATGAAACTTTGAAAACAAGTCTCTAATTTGAAAAGATTTTAATAACTAAAAAATACATGTTTGCAAAAGAAAAAAAAGTTCTTGAAGAAAAGTCTATTGATTTTCCCAAGAAAATTTCTAGTTTACAAGACTTACTTGAAAAAGAAAGAAAAGCTTTTCAGGAAAATAATAATTCATTTCAAACTGAAAAGAAATTTTTTGATAAAAAGAACGTTGGGATTTTCAAGGAAATTTCTTCTAAAAGAAAGAACTTGGAAAAGGATTTTGAGCAAGAGAGACAAGTTTTTGAAACTGAAATTTCAAAGCTCACAAAGAAGATATATGTTCTAGCTTCAGATATTCTAAAAGAGCAGAAAGTCTAATCTGATTTAAAAAATAAGTTTGACACAATTTTTGATGAAAGAAACAAGTTATCTGAAAAGGTCAAACAATTGGACGTAGCGAATGTTGAATTGTTAGAAAAAGTTTCTACTAATACAATTGAATTATCTCCATATGATAAGTCAACTTAATTAGTATGTTCTTTCAAAACTGCTTCCAGCTCCATTCATGATTTTGTTTCCAAAAAGAAAAGTGTCTAATCAAAAGTTCTAAAAGCATATCAGATCCGTCCTTCAAATCTTATTTATGATAAATCTGTTGATGGTTCAGTTAGCTATTTTTCAAAATCCAAAGGAAAACATGTTTCTGAAAGAAATCAGATGGTTTGGATGGTTAAAGGTTCTGCTGATGACAAAGTGTATCAGAAATCATTTGCATCCACATCCAAGGGTAGAATAAACAATGCTCGTAAAGGTAAATCTTTTGCTAAACCTGATCTTGTTTATTCCGCAAAACAATTAATCAGATTAGCACAAAAGAATATATGTTGTTCTTACTGCTGGACAAATGATTTTGTTCAAAAATACTTTGCTCATCACTGGTATGGAACCTACAGAATTACTTCCCATGATACTGCATTTAACAGACCTGGATCCAATGCTAAGTGGATTCCAAAATCTAACCAATTTGGACCCAAGTTCAAGTGGGTACCAAAACCTGTTCCATTTGTTTTGCAGGAATCAGCTGTATAGGGGGAGTAAAAGTAATGGCTTCTTAATACTACAGTTCAGAACCCGTACCTCAAAAATCAAGTATGACTTCTAATCATATCACATTCGCAATCATACTTCAAATATTTTGACTTTTGAGTACATCAACTCAGAACTCATACTTCAATAATGTGAACTGAATGCTTATGTCTAGGGGGAGTGTAAGTAATTTTGTTCAGATTGTTCAGATAAGTCTTGATATACCATTTTTAATGATTTTTCAAGGGGGAGCACATATCTGAAAAAGATACTTCTAACCAATAAGGACTCATGTTCATATGAGTACTTAGATATTTCTCGTTTTGCATGATTTACATATCATACTTCAAAGGGGAGTATCAGACAAAAGTCTGTAAGTGTGTGTGTGTTCAATTTTTTTTAGAAATCTGAAGCTTTCAAAAGTGACAAATCAATTTCTGAGCTTAAGAGTGTAAATTTGCAAAGTTCATTTTTGGAAAGTTGCAAATTTTTGGCTAAGTCTACTTCTCACAAACAGTTGTCTGCGAAAAGTAATTTCACGCAAAGCTTTGCTTGTGAAAAGTTACTTGTCGCAAGACAATGCGTGTGAAATACTTGACGCAAACAATGGTCTGCGAAAAGTTTACTTCTCGCATCCTTTAGTCTGCGGAAAGTGACAATTCGCATCTTTAGTCTGCGGAAAGTGACATTTCGCATCCTTAGGCTTGCGAATTCATTTCTTAGGCACACTTGTCATAAATTTCTTCTTACGACAAGTCATACACGACTTGTTATTCTTTGCGACAAGTTCTTGCTTCAGTGCTTTGGGACAAGTGAGTGGTCCAATCTCATCGTGCCACGTGTCAAGCCCACTCTTGAGTATATATACATGTTCAATCTATTCAGTATCCTCACTTGTCTCAAAAGCTTTTTACGAATTTTTGCACTTAGAATATTTTTGCTCTCTACACTGTTCATACGACTTTCACTTACAGATTACTCATTCGATTCAGGGTTGGTAATTTGACTTAAAGTTTGTATTTTTTTGTGTTCTATTATTGTTTGTGAATTGATCTTCTTCATAAATTTCAAATCTTAATATCATTTTTAGGGTTTTGATTTGTTTAGTATTGTTCATATCCCAACCCCTTCGAACCGAGTTCTTGATAGATTGAACTATGGACGATGATTATGGACAAATCATGAACTCAAACATGTTTAAGTCTAATGGGTTTTTGTTTTCGAACATGATCATGAGGTTTAACTTGGACTAAATCGAATTTTCATGGACCAATTTTGATTTGAGATTGTTCGAACTCTTCATGAGTTCTTGGACTAAGGTTGAGATTTGGTGATCGTTATTGGACGAATATATGGAATTGTTTGTTAAAATAATGAGTCTTTGAAGTTTTCGAACTAATCTGTAAGAATTTTTTTTGGGCTTAATCAAAAATTTTTGAATCTTTTGAATCTGGACTTCGAATATTAAAAGTTTGACACTTGCGAGTTCTTCATTCGAAGAATCTTGCGAGTTCTTTGACATGTTCAGAATCATATGATAAGTTCAAGTATTCAAGGATTGTGCGAATTCTTGTTTGTCAAGCCAATTTTTTAAGTTTACTTCTCGCAAAGCTTGGCCTGTGAAAAGTGAGTTATTCTTTGGGTTGTGAAAAGTACATTTCATTCATATACTTTGCGGATTTTGTTCTTAAGTGACGAAAATTTTCTAGTCCTTTGGTCTGCGACTTCTGGACTTAGATATTTATTCTGAAATTTTTTTCAAAACTCTTTTTTGTGCTTTAAATGACAAAATGGACACCGGTCCAAAAATTTTCAACTTTCAGGTTTCCAATGGCGAATGATGATCAATTTGTTGAACTAAATGTTCAAATGGATGAAAACAATCCCCGAGTCTCTAAGGATGCATCGATGCCTTCATCCATATCCAACTATCAATCACAAGTTGGAGAAAACCCTGATCTGGCATTGATTAATCCAAATGATTACAAGTTGTTGTATCATAACAATCATCATGTTGATTTCGACCATATCAACATTGATCCTATTGTACTGGAAATCCTGAAGGGTCATCCTCTATTATATGCACTCACTGGCAGAGCAACTATACCGGTCATCTATATGCAACAAGCCTAGAAGACAATCAAATTCATTCATCAGGATGATGAACCATTATTCCATATTCAGATTAACCACTACATTTCATTTCTAAACTACGAGAGGCTGAGACTCATTCTTCGGTTACCGGAAGCAACTTCAAGGGAAGGCAGAAACTCATTTGACATATATCCCACTGATTCAGAAGTGTTTGAAGGCATTCGAGCACTGGGATATGTTGGTACTCTTACTCGGATCAGTCAGTTAAAGAAGAATAATCTTCCACCCTTCTCGTACACTTTGTTTTTAGTCATCAATCGGTGCTTAACTTACAAGCACATTGGAAATGACAATGGAAGCATGCATATTCTAAAGTTATTTCATGTTGTCGTGTAAGATCTGCACATCGACTATTCTCTCATCTTCTAGACTGAACTCTATAAACGGGTTCTCGCCAACCAAACTATAAAGGCACCAATCTTTGTACCGTATGAAATATTTATGCAACTTATTTTTAGAAGCATGTTGAGATCTAACAAAGAAATTCTGAGGCGATCACATCATGAAGTGGGACCAGAGTTCCCAATGAGATATCTTAAGAAACAGAAGCAAACGTTTTAGTTACATTTTGCCAATTCCTGAGGCACTATTATCATACGCCGATCCGACAGTCGAGGGTGTGTGAGAATATAGAGAGTCTATGGGATGGCCAGAGCCGACTGCCCCTGCCCAGGACTTAATCCCTAGGAGAGCGGAGTCCGAGATGATTCATGATATCGAGGGGGTAGTTGAACGGGGAGTGTAGAGAGAAATATCTAAGAGGGGTTTAGTCGAGGGTCAGACTTCTGGACCGGAGGCTGTGGAAACACAGGTTCATGCCTCACGTCAATTTGATTCCACATCTCAACCTAAAACGACTATCATTCCACCATTGGGCCATCAGGAAGAGAACGTCGAGGAAAGTCTAGATTCTGAAACTGAGTCAGATCAAGCGGCAATAGCTAATGAATCTGAAAGTGCTGATACAGATGAAAGTGATGAAATCCTGTCATTGCTAACACTTTTCCAACTTTGAAAACAAGCCACACGGTTGATTCATCAATTGTTGTGTTAACGGAATGCCTACGTGGCTCTAGAGTTACCTTACCTGACTTTATGTCAAAGGAATATCTCGACGGCGCCTTAAATGTTGTTGAAACTCAGTTGATTGATCATGTTACTGAGCAGATTTCGAGAGTTAAAAGGATGATAAAAGAAAAGGATCCGGTAGTTGAACCTGAGAAACCTACTCTGCCTCCACCTCCACCTGTTCAACAAACCGACATGTTTGTGATTGAGCTGAAGTCCCTCTTGTTTGCTAAATTTCTTTCTCAAGCCCAGTCGATCATACAGATTTAGATCTTATTAGTCTTCTCAGAACCCAGCAAAAACAAGTAGTCATAGTGGTTCCTCAAGTTCAATCTGATAGTGTTCGTGCTTTGGAGTTCAATTTATTCAAACAAGATGTTCTGGCTTCCTTACAGTTGATGCAACAACAAATTTCAGAGTTGTCAAAGGTTGTCCTATTATCCTGTCAAGTACAAGCTAAAAGCTCAAGGAAAAGGTAAGATCATGATTCCGATCATGACCATGATGGGGAGAGACTGAAGAGACAAAGAACTGTTGGGAGATTTGAGCATATAAGTGGAACAGAGTCTATATATGAAGGTCTAGCTTAACATGTTCAAAGTTGGAAACCAGATGAAGATAGATAACTGCATAAATAGCTACGAAGAGTTTAAAGCAAAGCAGAATGAAAGTCTGGAGGACACATATGAAAGATTTGTTTGCTTCTGAATGAGATTTCTAAGAACAAGGTCAAGAAGCAACATATTGAAAACAACGTGAAATTCCTCAGCATCTTGCAACCTGAGTGGAAAAAGCACACTCGTCGAATGAAACAAATGAAAAACTTGAGTGATATTCCACTGCATGAGGTCTACGAGACGTTGCGATAGAATGAGGAAGAGGTTGAGGAGAAAAGAGCTGAGAAAAAGAAGTCTGAGAAAGTGACCGATCCCATAGCACTTGTAGCTGGAGAGAAAGAGAAGGAAAAGAAAGAGAAGAAGAATAAGAAGAAGATAGTGTTGTCCAGTTCTGAATCAGAGTCTGAATCTGGTGGGGATAATGGAGAGAATCTTAAGCAAGCAATGCTTTTACTGACCCGTGCTTTTCAAAAGAAATTCTACAAGAAACGGGGTCTAATTCTCAGAGATACTCTTCATCAAGCTCGAAGAACCACGAGCATAGAGAAAGAGTGGAAGGAAATAGATGTGTTGAGAAGAAGTCGGAAGAAAAGAAGAAGTATGTGAATGATTACACCAGTACTGAGAAGACAGTTAATGATCTGATCAAATGCTACAATTATGGCAAGGTTGGACATTATGCTAAAGATTGTCGAAAGTTGAAGGTTCGTAATTCGGAGTACTATAAGAACAAAATGCTCTTGGCCAAGCAACAGGAGGCAGGCAAGGCATTAATGGCTGAAGACGAATTCTGGTTGGATCATTCTGATGTGGAGGAAGAACAAGAAGAGTCAGCTCACTTATGCTTGATGGGAAAAGAGGTGAATGATGATGATTCTGATGATGAGACTGCTGACGAGGTAATGAACTTAACTGAAAATGATTTTATAACCAAAATGGAAGCCATGATGGTCGAACTTCAAGACCTTCAATCTAAACTGAAAAAGGAAAAAGACAAAGTTGCTAGGAGAATTCAACAGATCTTTGAACTTAATAAATCAGTTATTGGGAACAAAGATTTAATTGATTCTCTACGCTAATCTGCTTCTGATTTTGAAAATGAAAAGACTTTTTTTGAAAATAAGATTTATGATTTTGAATCTAAATTGTCTAAGTCTGATTTAGAAAAGAAAGAATGTGTTCTAAAAGCGTTTAAACTGCAGGTTGAGACAAGACTTTAGAGCAAAAGGTAAATGGTTTGGAAGCAAAATTATATGTTCGAGGCCAAACAGATCAAACTATTTTCTTGAATACACCTAATGAAGAAGCTGATTTTAAAGAAAAATGGGGACTAGGTTATGATAATCCTCATTACCTAGAAAAAGCTATCAGAAAATAGCCAGGTTTATATAATGCAAAGTTTATGTATGCGGCTGCTAAATGTTCTCATTTGAAACCCAAATTTGTCACCAAATCATCAAAGGAAATTGAGGCAAAAGAAGATGAGAAAAGAATGAATTTAAAGAAAATGCAACTACCATTCTGTTATGAAAGACTGGATGATAGTTATCTTTCTGAAACACCAAAATTTCTTTCAACTGATTACTTTGCTAGTTATTCTTCTACTGAGATGGAGGCAAAACCTATTCAATCTAAAATTTATGTTCCCCCACTCGTATTAGAAAGAAAAATAATTGAGTTAGAAAGCATCTTATCTGATGAAAGAATTTTTAGTGAACTAACACAAGATGTATTTTCTACAGTGTTAAAGAACACATATTTTCATTTTAAATCTAAAGTGTGTTCTTCATCTTCTACAATACCTTAAACTTATGAACCTGATATTGATGACTTATTTGCGTCTGCAAATGATTTCTTAAATTCTGATGAAGGGTGTATTAATGAAATTGATATGTTTGATTTCAATGCTTTACTTCCAGATCATTCGACTTTTGTGATTAATGGAGAAGCATTACCAAGTGTTTATGAAAAAGGTGAATCATCAACTAAGGTTGGTGAATCAGTTTTTGTGAATGCTGATTACTATGCTAAGGGTAAGAAACATAAGAAACAGCGCTTACAGAAACGGATCAACACTGGTAAACACAAGAAAAATCAATCTCAGAAATCTGATTTTCCTAATAAATCTAAATTCTTTGTTTCATATATAAGAAAGAAAAAGTCAGAAGAGAAAATTGAATGGCGACCTAAAAATTATCTCGTCCTACTATTCAATAAAACAATTGTTCCAATTATCTCGTCCTACTATTCAATCTTATACTTATCGGTGGAATAATTTTGCTTGTCATCATAATTCTAATGATTGGTTTGGATCTTATCATGTTTATTCTTCTAAACCAAATGTTTTCAAAAGTTTTCAAAGGAAAAGAGGATCCATATTCAAATGGATACCAAAATCTTGTGCTAATCTGTTAGGACCTGTTTTTAAATGGGTAGCTAAATCTGTTATTCCCTGATTTCTCTTGCAGACCTGACATATGTGGTACTTGGATAGCGGATGTTCTAAGCATATGACCGGGCAGAAAGCTTTATTGTCTAATTATACAGATAAATTCAGCGGAAATGTACGTTTTCGAAACGACCAGTTCTCACCAATTTTGGGCTATGGTGATGTGGTACACGACAAAGTAATGATAACGAATGTGAGCTATGTAGAAGGATTAGGGCACAACCTATTCAGTATTGGCCAGTTCTGTGACAAAGGATTAGAGGTCAATTTCAAGACTAAGAGTTGCTCGGTATGTACTGAAGATGGCAAAGAACTCTTAGTTGGTACTCGCAAGTCAAACCTCTATACTATCAATCTTGCAAAGGTCCATACTGACAATTAGGTTTGCTTACTGACAAAAGCATCGATGTAGCAAAGTTGGCTTTGGCACCGACGGTTGTCACACCTGAATTTTGTTATATCAACAAATTGGTCAAAGGCAGATTGGTGAAGGGACTTCCAGAGCTGAGATACAAAATAGAACACTTATGTGCAGCGTGTGAAAAATGGAAGATGAAGAGAGCTCCACATAAACCGAAGCCTGAACCTAGTATCAGTTCTCCATTAGAGTTGTTGCATATGGATCTTTGTGGTCCGATGCGAATGCAGAGCTTAGGCGGAAAGAAATATGTTCTTGTTATCGTGGAAGATTATTCGTGATACACGTGGGATAAATTTCTACGATCAAAAGATGAGACGTCTGAAGTACTCATTACATTTCTAAAGACGACCCAGGTGAATTTGTAGAAATCAGTCAAGCTTCTCATAACTGATAACGGCACAGAGTTTAAAAACAGAACTATTGAAGAGTATCTCGAATCGGTCGGGATATCACATCAGTACTCTGTTGCTCGTACGCCCGAACAAAAAGGAGTAGTCAAAAGGCAAAATCGAACGCTAGTCGAGGCAGCTCACATTATGCTCAGCCAATCAGACCTTCCTTTGTTTCTGTGGGCAGAAGTTATTTCGACTGCGTGCTACACTCAAATTTGTTCCATGATACACCGTAGATTTCAAAAGACTCCGTATGCGTTAATCAATAACCGAAAACCAACCATCAAATATTTTCATATTTTTGGTTGTAAGTATTTTGTGCTAAACGACAGAGAGAATCTCAACAAGTTCAGTGCTAAGGCAGATGAGGGCATCTTAATTGGATATTCTTCTACATCTGCTGCATATCGAGTTTACTTGAAGAAGTTGAAGACTGTTATCGAGAGAATAAACGTCACATTCGATGAGGAAATGGCTTCTGAATAAGTCAGTTCATAACCCGTGATAACTAGAGTGTTAGCTTCTAGACAACTCAGTTCAAAACCTGTATCTGAAAACAAGAAATCAGATGAAGCATCAACGTCTACTAATCATTTATCAGATTTAGATCTTTTATTTGAACTGTTTTATGATGAATATCTTGGGTCTAATGTGAATTAGACCTGTTGTGGTTGACAGGATGGAAGATTCAACGGCTAATCATCCAACCACTTCAGATGTTTCCACTAAATCAAATTCCCCAATTCAGCAAGATATTCTAGTTCAACTGCCTACTCCAATAGTTGAAGTTATATCTACTAATGATGAGCAAGAAGTTCCTGAGTCAGTAGGATGTACTGTAAGGAAAGATCAACAGACTGAAAGAACTGTACCTACTGAAGCTTCTGCACCTATTACTTCAACTTAAATCCTCCCTCATGATGAACAACCTAAAGAAGTTGATAGTGGATTCTTAGATGATAACCATGATCAATCTTGATCTAATCCACTCCCTCATGAACATCGTTGGACTAAAGAGCACCCTTTACACCAAGTCATTAGAGATCTCAACAAACCTGTGCAAACTAGGTCAGCAACTTTAAACCAGTGTCTGCATGACTCATTCCTCAGCAAGATAGAGCCTACTCGAGTATCAGAAGGCTTAGTTGATTCGGATTGGGTGTCTGCTATGCAAGAAGAGTTAAATCAGTTTGAAGCCCTGAAAGTTTGGAGACTAGTGCCAAAACCAGAAGGAAAGACCGTGATCGGCACTAAGTGAGTATTCAAAAACAAGAAGGATGAAGATGGTATTGTTATTTAAAACAAAGCAAGACTTTTTGCCAAAGGTTACCGGCAAGAGGAAGGCATAGATTACGACGAGACTTATGCTCTAGTAGCGCGTATAGAGGCAATCCGCATGTTTCTAGCCTACGCTGCTCACAAAAACTTCACTGTCTATCAAATGGACATGAAGACTACCTTTCTGAATGGCATGCTTAAGGAGGAAGTCTACGTATCGCAACCAGAAGGCTTTGTGCATCCAGATAAACCAGATCATGTCTACATCTTGGATAAAGCACTTTATGGGTTAAAACAAGTGCCTCGAGCCTGGTATGAGGTATTATCAAAATTCTTGGTCGAGTCAGGTTTTTCGAAAGGTAAAGTCGATACCACTTTATTCATTAAAAATGAAAAAGCCTATATTATTCTTATTCAAATATATGTTGACGATATAATTTTTGGCTCTACAAATCCTAAATATTGTAAGAACTTTTCAAATGACTATGATGGGAGAGATGAATTTCTTTCTCGGATTACAAGTAAAACAATTTTCAACGGAGATTTTTATAAACCAAGCAAAGTACATTTTTGATATCCTTCGGAAGATCAAAATGGAAAATTGCAAACCAGTTGGAACCCCAACGGCACCAGGTACTAAGATCGGCATTGATCCTTCGGGTAAAAGTGTTGATGTTAGGACTTATAGAGGAATGATAGGTTCTTTAATGTAACTTGCTTCAAGTAGGCCAGATATTATGTTCTCAACATGTTTATTTGCAAGATATCAGGCTGATCCTAAAGAATCCCATTTGGCTGCTGTCAAACGGATTTTTAGATATCTGAAGGGGACTGCAGATCTTGGTCTGTGGTATCCTTAGGATACAGGATTTGAACTGACTGCTTATTCAGACGCAGATCATGCTGGATGTATGTTAGACAGGAAGAGCACGTCGGGTCATATTCAATTCCTTGGAGACAAGCTCGTTAGTTGGGCGTTAAAGAAACAACTTTGTGTTTCCACTTCGACTGCAGAAACAGAGTATGTAGCTACTGCTAGTTGCTGCTCTCAGGTCTTGTGGATGAGGACACAACTTCGAGACTATGGATTCAAGTTTGACAAAATACCGATCTATTGTGACTCGAAGAGCGCTATTGCAATATCAGCTAATCCTCTGCAGCATACTAAAACAAAGCATATTGATGTCAGGTATCATTTTATTAAAGATAATGTAGAAAAAGGTACAATAGAACTTTACTTTGTAAAGACTGATTATCAACTTCTAGATTTATTTACCAAAGCTTTAGATGAAAAAAGATTTAATTTTCTTGTATCTAAGCTTGGTATGCTAAATGTCAAGATCTAATCAGTAATTACCTATTAAAGTTTCTTTTATTGTAATTTTTCATCATTTCTTTATCATTATTTTTGAAAGGATATCTGCACTTTAACATTTTCTTCATGATCTCAGGGGGAGTGAAACAAGATTCTAAGATGATCAACATTATTTTGAGGAGGAGTTTATTGACTTGTTGCATTTACTTAACTGTTAAATTTTTGTGATGCATGATTTTAGGGGGAGTCTATCAGTACAACAAAAAGGAGTAAAGATGATGATTTCTGATTATTTCAGATCAGAACTCGTACATTCAATGTTTTATTGCTTTATGTCATTTACATTTCAATAAATTTGTGAATAAAGTTGCTTTAACATGACTTTGAGACTTGTGCAGCATGAGAGAAGTTTTCAAGATCATATCTTTATGACTTCAGTTGACTTCATGAGATTTAAGACTGAACGATAAAGGTTAAATTTCTTATCTTAATCTCATATATGGTTGAAAGAAGGACAACTTTCAATCATAGAAAAATATTCTTAAATGTTCAAACCACTTTCCGATTCTTAAACAGATTTCATGAATTGGAAGTGTGATTTTTAAATGTTTTCAAGATTTACTTGTGCTTACATGTTTACAAACCGTGTGTTTCCAAAGATAAATACTTGCGTATTGTCTTTTCTATAAACTTTCAAATATTCACACACACCGGTTTGAATTTTTATTCAAAATGTTCTTACCATGTCTCAAACTTGAAACATATTTTTCGATGGTAAGACACCCCGCTTGTATTTCAATGAACTGTGAGCGTAATTTCATTTCGAAACGTTCTTTTAAGAATGTCTGTATTTTGATTCATATAGAAAATATCCATTATTCTTGACCATAAGCTTTGATTGTTATATCATTTCATTCTGATCATTTTTCATACAATGTCAGATTTTTCAAACAAGTCTCTTGTGTTCATGTTTATTCTTTCAATGTTTAAAAATGTTTGAAAATACTTCAATGTTTAAAAATGCTCATCTCTTAATGATTATATTCTGAGCATACAGACATCTGACATGTATTTGAGCTTTAACTGATATAGTTAAACCATATTGAGCAAAATATGCTTTCTAGGAAAATATAGGTTCTTTGTGCTAGGACTTAAATGAACTTCTATGGATTCACGATTACCAGTGTTTCCTACCCAAGAAGTTAATCCATAGTGATTGAGTGCGAGGAGTCGAAAAGAAATGAGTGTGGGTTGTGCGTTGAGGTAAAATGGAAAAGAGGTTTTGGTTAGATGTGAGCTTCATGATTAAAAGAAAGAGGGTGAGAGAACAGAGTAAAAGAATATCTAGCTCTGCACCAACTACTTTCTGAGTCGGGCAGCCACATTACTAATGTTTCACAATTCTTGGTGAACATTATTGAAACAGGCAAATAGCCCATGCCAACTCTTGTTATTAACCCCACCAGCCACTCATTTTCTTCTTAAAAAGAAAATGTTTCATATTTTTCTGGGGACGCAGCATATAATCTATCTAATTTTCATTTGGAAAATCTGGATATTGAAAAAGAAGGAAGTTTGCCCATCGAGTCTGTGTTTATCTACTGTTGTCTCAGTGGTTTACACAATGTTGAGCCTTATTAAAATCAATCATCTTGTGCTTAATTCTTTCTATCACCTGCACGAACACACAAGGAATTTGTTTTCATGTCATAACGTTCATAGAAATTTCCTTTGTGGTGTTTCGACGATAGGATTGAAGCCTTGGGGGAGTGAACATCAAAAAGCTCCTTTCCTATGTGTATCTGTTACACACAGTAACTTCGTGTTACTGACAGACATATTAAATGATTCATTTGTTGATTCAGGTGTTATATTCCTATTTTGTCTAGATTTGAAAAGATCTTGATGAATTCATTGTTCGAATTGGCAACGAATCAGAGGCTCTTAAACAGATCAGAATGTTCACGACATTTCTTGGAGAAAGTTTTGATGTTATAGATGCTCTATTCATCAAAAAGGGGGAGATGATTTAAAGAAATGTCAGAGTTAGAAATTTCAAAGTGAAAGATTTGAAGAAGATAAAGTTCAAAGATTGAGAGTGTGGAAGTTTGTACAAGGAAATTCTGAAGATATGCTGATTTTACGGAAATTTTCTTTGAAGATTATTTACTGAAGCAATTCGAGCTAAATCTGAAGATAATTTCTTTCTGAAGTCTGAAAGAGTTGTGTGGTAATTTTGAAGAAATTATTGAAGATCGTTTCTACTATAGTTTGGGGAAGATTGTTAATTTTGTTCAAAGACAGACTTGGAAAGAAAATTTGTTGCAAAGAAGGAGATTGTACTTTTTGAGCTTAAAAGAGAAGACTGAACTGCTAAATCTTTCAAAGATGATCTTGAATCCAAAGGGGGAGATTGTTAGAGCAGAACTATGTTGGATACAAGATCATGAAGACTAAAGGTCAAAGTACAAGAAGTCAAAGTCTTGTGTTAATAAAGTCAAAGTCAATTGTATTGTTTTATTTCCATGTTTTAGTTGCTAGGTATAAATAGTCTTTGTTTTTGTTAATAGATAGATGACTAGAGATTGAATTTGAATTCTGAGAGAAAGTTGTAAAGAGAGAGAGACGTTTAGAGAGAGAAAGTGAAAAACAGTTTGTAAATCTTTGTTTCTTGGATTGAAATCAAACAGGTAGTTTAATCAATCTTGTTTGTTATTTGATTTGTGAATTAGAAACTTGGAACAGGGACACACAATTAGCCAATATTATTCAAAGTCAATGTAATTTCCTTTTAAGCTTGTAATGTGGTCAAGGATTTTTGACCATATAAATACTTTTGCCCTTTGTTATTTCCTTAGAACTTTTCATTGTGAAAGCTGGTAACCGTGTGAGACTTGTGACATAAATACACATATGACTTTCTCTCTCAAAACTCTCTCTATATATATATACATCTATATTGTTTGATCTTAATTGTGTGTTTAATTGTGTTTGAGTGCTTGAATTTGGAACAACAGTTGATCACTTTAAACTTGTGACAAGTATTAGACTGTAATGTAATTGATCCATAGGAATAGGAGTCGGTTTGAGTTGAGATGGGATTGTATTTCTCACTTTGTAATTAGAAATTTGAATTGGGTCATCGGGGGCATTATGATACGAATTCTTGGATCCGGATACTAGCCATTGACCATATGGTGTAATTTCTAGTGAATGGGCATGACTAGGATCATCAGGGTCACAAGTTACAGATCTCAATTGGTTGAACTCAATGGCCATTGATCCTAGTGGGGCTCTATAACTTAGATATGTGCCTACTTTTATGCTCTACCACTATCAATGGAAATCAGGTCTCCTCTGTCATTGTAAGATGAGTTTGGACTTTATAGTCATTAAATGGAATATGTGGATTATTGCGTTTGATCAGGTTTATAATTCCAACTTTACATTTACTTGCTTTATTTATAAACTTTTTGGACTCACTAGGAGTCATGACTAACATATTTTCTTAAATGACATGTATATCAGGATCTCTATAGGGTGGGGCCACGACGGTTTTAGTAGATGTTGGATTATAGTAGAGGCACTTATGGGAATGATAGCTTTTGGTGATTTGGTGTTATGACTAGACATAATTCTTTCGGTGATGGTAGTGACACTCATTTGTAATCTGAACTTCATGTTTATTTAGATTAGTATGTTGTTAAGTACCAACCACTCCTTGATATAAACACTTTTTAGTACCCTTCATGTTCGAATTTGTAAATTGTTGATATTATTGTCTGTTGTATTTAGCGGTTTAAATTTGTTCCTATTTTAGGAGTGTTACACCTTTCTTGAAGTTCTTCACCAATTCCCTCTTTTCTATGCAAAGACTGTTAACGTTGATCAATGGGAAGCTCCTTTTTCACTAGTTCTAGTCATCGGTTCTTGTTTCCTCTGATTTCAAAATCATCACTACCAATGTGTTGAACCAAACCCTTCATCTTGATAATGTTGCTGTAAGAGTCGTTCTTCATCTACCCAATATTGAAGATCAACTATTCAATGATCTTCCCCATGAAGCTGAGGTACGAATAATTCTTTCCAAATAAGCTAAAAAACAGATGAACTAGTCGATTGAGAAAATCCTTGTTGATATGACTCCTAGTTAATCCCTTATCAATTTAGAAGATTTGATGATTGACAAACATTGTAAGAAAACACTTATCATTTAGGAAAACATTCTATGTTCCATTTAATGACTCTTCACTGATAAAGATCAGCCGATAAGCATATATCAACTAATAGACCATCTGTCTTTGAACATCTAATAGAACAACTTTATCGGTTGATGATCAAATGAAGTCTATCAGATGAAATCAGGAGCTGATACTATCAGATGATGCTGACTATTCTAGATCAACAAACGAGTGTTGAACATCTGATGAAGATATTAAATGGAAGCCTACCCCTGATCAACATATGCTCATCAAGGTCAAATGATCCTACCCAGCAGATGATGCCTTAACAGGTGGGCTAACTTATCTGCTAAAGATGTCATCACCTAAAGTCTACCAGCTGATAAATCTTCATCTAACAATGTTCTTGCTGAAGATTTGTGTCCCCACAAGGTATAAGGACAATGTACTATATGACACACCTACTCCAAAGTGCTTTTTCCTCATTTGTCAATCCAGTATGGACAACCAACATGCTTAGAATTTAATGTGGTGTGTTTTGCTTTTAATGCAACATACTTTACATTTAATGTAGTTTGGTCGTAACTACTACAAGGAGGAAACATGCATCACTCAACTATATCAATAGTGACTTTAAAGTTGCAATAAGACATTCTTTTGATATTTTATCACGATACTACTTTGTGTCATTGGAGAGAATGCTCCCTATAAATACCAAGTGAAGATGCAAAAATAGAGTTGAAAGAGAATATCTTACTATTCATCTAAGATTTCAAGTTCATCATTTGTTCAGCTACTATCTCTGTGCAACTTCAATTTTGTTAAGTGAATGTCTATTGAGAGTTAATAGAGTACATTGCAGTATGTGATCAAGAGAAATACATATGTTAATTGAGAAAGATTGTTTATAGGTTGTTGATCACTTGTTGATCTTTAGCTTATTTTTCACAACAATTTTCTTTTTTGTAAAGATCATTTGTTTTAAATAAACAATATTAGAACTTTGGAAACATTGTATTCACCCCTCCTACCGTGTTATTGCCATATTATTTGGGACTAACAATAGGTATCAGAGTAATTTTAATTACTCAATACTCAAATATCTGCTATGGATAACATGGATCATACTGACAGTGTGTCTACAGGGTAACCACTAAGACTTACAAGAGATAACTACTCTTGCTGAGAATAGAATCACCTAATTGATGAACAATATAGATAAAAGTTGAAGAATTCATCCTTAGATTTGTCAGAAGAGAGCATCTTCTAATATATAGTTGATTGTCGTCTAGAGAATATTCCTTTTGACCTACCTTAAAAACCATTTTTTCTAGAAACTTTGTTAAAGTTTGATGCAACTAAAGATAAGGAGTCTTTAATGTTTTCCATGTATAAACCATTGGTCCCACTATCAGAATCTCCAGTAGGATCGATTAGTGATATTATCATTTAGATCCTCAGAATCTTCAGAATACGTGTCATTAGTAGACTATGACACTGATCTAGGCTTTTAGGAGTCAGATGACACAAAAGCAGTATTTATATTTTTGGAATCTTGAAAGACATTTTTTCTAAGTGTTAGAGCACATATTTGTTGGATGCAAGATCATTAATTCTGAAGATGAAAGTCAAGCAAGCCAAAGCTGAAAGTCAACTCTCAAGCATAAAAGTCAAAGTCTTTCGTAATAAAGTCAAAGTCAAAGTTTGTGTTTTTGTTTCTTTGTTTTAGTTGTGGGTATAAATACCTTGTATCCTTGTCTTTGTAAAGTGTAAGTAGAATTCAGGTGTGAAGAAAGCAGATTAGAGAAAAGCAAATTAGAACATTATTCTAGAGAGAGAGAGAAAGTGAGTTTGTAATTGTTGAATAGTGAATCAATGACATATGACTTACTAAAATTTTCAACTTGATTGTTTGTAACAATTAGAACTTGATTTGGGGCATTAACAATTGGTATCAGAGCAGAAGATTTTCAGAAAATGGATTAAATTTCAAGATTTAATCGATTTTTCAAGAACTCGCACAAGAACACTGTTCAGAGTCGAATTTGTTGCTACAGTGATGTTTTTGATCTATGTTTGGTATCATTGTAGTCGATTTCATGTATAGAACAAGTCTTATGTGTATTGATTAGCATAATTCACATCAGAATGGTGTGAACTTTTGGATTTTTGCGAACTTAGTTTGAGTTTTTGAAGTTTACTGTATCAAGATCGAATATGAACTTTCAATGTTTTAGATTGAAATTAATTTCTTGTAATTGATTCGAATTAAGATTTAGAAGATTCTTGTACAATCTCAGATCAATTGAAGATGGTTTGATCGAAATCTGTACAAATTTCAAGTTTTTGGAACTATGCATCTGAAGAACTCGCTAGATCTAAGGAACTCGCACATCAAAAGATCAAGTAAAGAAATGAAGAACTCGCAAGTTGTGTCATTGATATTCCCAGATTCTAGTTTCTAATCAAGATTAATCAAACAAACAAGATTAACAATCAAATTACCTGTTCGATTTCAATTCAATTCCAAGATTACACTTTCTCTCTCTACAATCTCTCTCTAACGAACTCTCTCTTTCTCTGATATTTCTCTCTCTAAAATACAACTGAATAATGATTCAATTAAGTTCTCTACTAATTACCAAAGGAAAGAAAACTATTTATATCAACAACTAATACAAGGAAAAACAAATACAAAATACATTGACTTTTATTACAAAAGACTTTAACTTTGATAAGAGTTGACTTTCTTTCAGCTTTGACTTTCTTGAAATTTGACCTTCAGTCTTCTTGATCTTGTATCCAACATATTTATGCTCTAACAGTCATGCGCAAAGTAGAAACGCGCAAAGCATTGTATGCGTGTTTCTACTGTTCATTTTTTTTGTTGTGCATGAACAGTGACATGCGAGAAGTATTGTTGTGCGCGAAGTGGATTTTGAGAGAAGTCCTCATTGTGCGTGTTTACATTTAGCGCGAAGTCAAATTCGAAAATATTTCTAAGTCTCGAACGCGCAAACACAAAGCGAGAAGTATTGTGCGCGAAGTATAATGAACTCGCATGTAGTTACCTGCGCGAACAATAAACTCGCACGAGCCTGCTTGTGCGAACCTCAGAACTCGCAACATTCAATGTGCACGAACCTAGAACTCGCACGTCTCTATTTGCGCGAAGTGTGGTTCTGTATCCTTTGGTCTGCGTGAAGCATAAAACTCGCAAGTTATTATTTTTGCGCGAAGTTCAATTTTTCTTTGTTCTGCGAGTTTTGTACTTAGAATATTTTTCTGAAATTTTTTCAAAGTTATAATATGGCCTTTAAATGTGAAAAAATTTTCTCTCGGGGCGCTGCCCCCAGACCCAGCAAGGGCGTTGCCCCTTAACCCCACCCGCTAAACGGGTAGCGTGACCCCTGTGCTAAGTCTGCGGAGGGGGAACAAATTTCAGATTGTGATCTATTTTTTCTGAATTTGTAACGATCAAATTCAAGTTCTTTTTGTAACAGAATGACTTCCAATGAAGCTCTTGCAATCAGTAAGGATGAGAATCCACCAGTACTTTTCAGAGGAGAGTATGAAAAATGGAAAAATCGGTTTCTGGATTTCATTGGTAGATATGACATAAGGGATTTTATCAGATTATCTCTGAGAGAAGGAAAAATGAAAACTCCAACAGGGATTGGATTTTTTCTAGTAGGAAATGGTTGATTAATAAAAAGAGAGGGTCCATTACATCCTGATAAGTACAGAGATGAGAAGAAAAAGAGATATAAAGCTGACAAATTAGCCAAAACTTTCATATTACAAGGAATTTCAGATGAGATTTCAAAAGAGATTTCTATCAAATTAGAAAGTAAAAAGGCTACAGGAAAACAACTGTGGGAACACATTTAGAAGATGATGGTAAGACAAAAGATGTCATCAAGAGTTAAGTTTTTGGAAGCTGAGAACTCTGAGTAAAAAGAAAAGATCTCCAACATGGAAACTCAAATTGTCAAATTTCAGCAAACAGAAATTTTCAGTAAGAATGAAGAGACAGGAAAGAGATTAGAAACTGCTAATGCTGAGCTTCGAAAGAAAATATCTGATTTGGAACAAAAGATGGTCAAAGAAAATGATGATTTTGAGATTGAAAAGAAAGAGTTTGCTAAGAAACTCTCAGACATTTCAAGAAAAAGTACTGAAGAGAAGAAAGCGGTTGAGCTGAAATGTATAAAGCTTTCTCAACAGATTTCAGATTTTGAGAAAGTAATCATTTTGGAAAGAGAAAAGTTTGCAAAAGAAAAGAAGTTAATTGAGCAAAAGAATGTTGGATTCTTTAAAGAGATATCGGATGGAAGAATGAATGCTGAGAATGGATTTGAAGAAGAAAGAAGTATATTTTAGATAGAAATCAAGAAGCTGAATGAGAAGCTACCTGAACTATCTGAAAGTGCACTGAAAGAGCGAAAAGCGAAGTCTGAATTTAAGAAAGAGATTGACCTCCTTGTCCGAGAAAGAGACGGTTTATCTTCAAAGATAAAAGAGCTTGAAGACATTGTTTCCAAGATGGTGGTGACTGAGCAAACGACTCCAGAGTCACAAATCCACGCACCTCGAGATGATTCAGCTAATTCTGAATGTTTGTTCAAGACAGCTGCAAGCTCATATAAGAATATTGTTTCATCAAAAAGGTCAGTTAATTTATATGATCAGATTCGTACTATTAACATTTTCTTTGATGAAAATGTAGATGGTTCAGATACATACAGAAGAAGAAGAAAAAGTAGATATGAAGAAGAAAGTAGTGTGGAGAGTGAAACCAGTCAAGGATGAGAAGGATGATGAGAAGAAGAAAGAAAATAAAGGAACGAAGAAAGAAAATAAATCATTTGTACATGCATCAAATGCAAAGAAGAACAAAGTTCGAAAAGGTAAACCTGATCTTTCTTACTCGAGAGATCAAATGATCAGGTTATCTAGGAAAAGGTATTGTTCTTACTGTCATACATATGATTTTGTTCATAAGTCTAGTGATCATTACTGGTATGGTTCATACTCTATTACTCCCAATAGAACTGCAACTCACAAATATAGACCCAAATACCAGTGGGTACCAAAACAAAAAAGTGAATATGTGTTGCAGGCACGTACAGTCAAGGGGGAGTAAGAGAACCGAGGCTTCTAAATAAATCAGTTCAGGACCCGTACTTCAACGGAGTTTGACTTCTAAACACAACAGTTTATGACTCATACTTCAACGAGGAAAAAGATGATACTCCTGGGCTGATAAGAAATTGTACTCCTATACTCAGATGAGGACATCAACCGTCAAGGGGGAGTACATACGTTTCTGGAAATATGTATTCCGAAGATATGACGAACTACACTTCAGGAGGATTTGTAGATCTCTATCATGTGCTTTTTCACTGACAAATTACAGATGCATATTTTCAGGGGGAGTATGAATTATGATTTCTGATTATTTCTTATCAGAACTCGTACATTCAATGTTTTATTGCTTTCTGTTGTTTACTTTTCAATAAATTTTGTGAATAAAGTTGCTTTGACATGACTTTGATACTTTTGCAGATTGAGAAGATGCTTACAAGATCATATCATTATGATTTTAATCTTGACTTCATGAGATTTAAGACTGCACGACAAAGGTTAAATTTCTTATCTTAGTCTCATATATGTTTGAAAGAAGGACGACCTTCAATCATATAAAACATATTTTTAAATGTTCAAACCACTTTCCGATTCTTAAACAAATTTCATGAATTTGAAGCGTGATTTTAAATGTTTTCATTTTATTTGAGTTTGAATGTTTTACAAACCGTGTGTTTCCAAAGATAAATACTTGCGTATTGTCTTTGAACCGGTTTGACTTATTGTTCAAAATGTTCTTACCATGTCTCAAATTTGAAACATATTTTTTGATGGTAAGACACCCCACTTGTACTTCAAAGAATTTTGAGCGTAATTTCATTTCGAAACGTTCATTCCCAGAATGTCTGTATTTTGATTCATATAGACAATATCTATTATTCTTGACCATAAGTCTTCATTGCTATATCATATCATTTCTGATCATTTTCATACAATGTCAGATTTTCAAACAAGTCTCTTGCATTCATGTCTATTCATTCAATTTACTTGTTTGAATTATCTTCAATGTTTCCAATGCTCAAATCTTCATGATTATATTATGAGTATACAAACATCTAACTTGTATTTGAGCTTTAACTATTCAAGTTAAACCATTTTTGAGCAACATATGTTTCATAGGAAAATATGGGTTCTTTGTGCTAGGACTTAAATGAACTTCTATGGATTCACGTTAACCAGTGTATCCTACCCAATAAGTTAATCCATAGTGATTAAGTGTGAGGAGTCAAAAAGAAATGAGTGTGGGTTGTGTGACGAGGTAAAATGTAAAAGAGAGTTTGGTTAGCAGTAAGCTCAAATGTTTAAAAAGAAAGAGGGTGAGAGATCAGAGTAAAAGAATATCAAACTCTGGACCAACTACTTTCTGAGTTGGGCAGCCACATTACTAATGTGATAGATTCAAATTGATAAAATATATACTGATATTCAAAAGCTTGCGTTAGAAGATAGTACCTGCGATTCGAGATGCAGGGGTCTCCTATGAATAATAAAGAAATTGAAATGCCAAATCTCTGATGATCCTAAACGTTGCCCCCTCCCCTTTTTATTACTACTCAAACAAAACTAAACAAGGAAAAATTATTAATTAAGGAAACCCCCCTTCTAATATATGGAAAGCAAATAAAGGTAATAATTACGATAATTATTCATTTTGGCCCCTTGAACTTGCGCCGGTTGTAAACTCGACCAAAACGGGTCGTATCATCACCCCCCCCCCCCCAAACACACACCTTGCCCTCAAGGTGGAAAGAGGGAAACTGTTGTATCATTACCTCAAACCCTTCCCACGTGGCCTCCGTACGTGCCATATTCCGCCAAGCAATCAACGCCTCCCGACGCCCATCCTTCACATGTGTATCCAATACTTCCTCCGGTTCATATAACTTCCCTAACGCAGGATCGACAAAAGTAGAAGGCAAAGTAGAAACGGTAACCCCGTCGCCAATTGCCCTCTTAAGTTGCGATACATGAAAAATCGGATGTATTTGGGCTCTGTCCGGCAGCTGAATCCGATAAGCAACCTCCCCAATCCATTCTAGCACTTCATAAGGTCCGTAAAACCGAGGATACAACTTCTCATTACGTTTTCCCATCACCGTAAGCTGCCGATACGGTCGCATTTTCAGATACACACGATCTCCCATATTGAAAACAACATCTCGCCTTTTCCCATCCGCTCTTTGTTTCATAAGTTGTTGGGCACAAAGTAATGATATGTTGAGGTCCGCAAGTAGTTCATCCAATTCTACTAAATATCTGTCCACCTCAAAGGTAACCGCAGATCCATGGTCATACCGAAGTAATGTAGGTGGATCCCGCCCATACAAAACCCAAAACGGGGTCATCCGGATCGACGAATGGTAGGAAGTATTAGACCAATATTCGGCCCACGGTAGCCACTTGACCCACACTTTCGGCCTATGGGACACAAAACAACGGAGATATACCTCCAGACTGTGATTTACCACCTCGGTCTGTCCATCCGTTTGTGGGTGGTAAGCGGTACTCCGTTTCAGAACAGTCCCTTATTGTTTAAAGAGCTCTCGCCAGAACAGACTCAAGAAAACCTTGTCACGATCAGACACGATGGATCGTGGAATACCATGCAACCGTACTATCTCTCTAATAAATGCGCCCGCCACGGTAGCAGCTGTGAACGGATGCTTAAGTGGAACAAAATGAACCGATTTGTTGAGCCTGTCAACCACCACCAGAATAACCGTGAAGCCTTCCGAACGCGGTAATCCCTCCACAAAATCCATGGTGATGTCCTCCCAGATTCGCTCGGGGAGGTTCAATAGCTGTAACAATCCCGTCGGAGCCAAATTAGAGGCTTTATTACGCTGGCAAACATCACATTCCATCACCCGCTTAGCAATATCCGCCTTCATACCTACCAAGAAAAATTTGTCCGCTAGCCGCTGATAGGTTTTTTGTGTCCCTCCGTGCCCTCCAATTGGTCCCCCATGATATTCGTGAAACAGCCTCCCTACCCACGGAGATCTCCGTGCTAACACCACCCGACGATTGAATAGAACTGTTCCACTTTCCACCGAGTATCCGTGCAACCCTTCCGCCCCTTTCTCAATTCAGCTGCGTAGGTCCGTGATAAACGGGTCCTGTCGGAGGTCGTCCTCGAGACCAGGATGAATCGTGTTCACGGAGGTGGTAAGCTCGCTAATTTACACCCCTCTCCCCGTCGTGATATAGCGTCCGCAACTCCATTTTCTTTCCCTGGGCGATACACAATATTGAAATCATAGCCGAAAAGCTTAGAAATCCATCTTTGGTGGTCCCCGGCAATTACTCGTTGTTCCAACAGAAATTTTAAACTCTTTTGATCTGTAATAACGGTAAACCTCCTTCCCAACAAATAAGGTCTCCATTTCTGCACCGCCATCACGATCGCCATTAACTCGCGTTCATAAACTGATTTAAGTTGAGCCCAGGTACCCAACACCTGGCTGAAATAAGCAACAGGGCGCCCTTTCTGCATCAATATGACACCCACCTCGTGCCCCGAGGCATCCGTCTCCACCGTCAATCCCTTAGTAAAATCGTGTAGGGCATGTACGGGAACCCGCATCATTACCTGTTGTAACTTCTTGAAAGCCCCAGTTGCTTCATCCGACCACACAAAACTGTCCTTTTTCAACAAATCGGTTAAGGGTTTGGCGATTTTACCATACCCCTGAACAAATTTCCGGTAGTAACTGGTTAAACCAAGAAATCCCCGCAACTCACGGATATTTGTAGGAATCGGCCACGCCAACATCGCTGTCACTTTTGTTGGATCAGCCATCATCCCGTCTTTAGATACAATATGGCCTAAATAATATACCTGTTCAAATCCAAATGGGCACTTTTTTCGGTTACAAAATAGTCCCTCCGCTCGTAATTTTTCAAACACCAATCGCAAGTGCCCTAAGTGCTCCTCCAACTACCTGCTATAAATCAGAATGTCGTCAAAACTTTCGCAAGTAATGGCGGAAAACTTTGTTCATGAGGGACTGAAAAGTCGATGGGGCGTTAGTTAGGCCAAAGGGCATAACTAGGAATTCATAATGGCACTCGTGAGTACGAAAGGACGTCTTTGGGACGTCTTCTGGCCTCATTCGGATCTGATGATAGCCCGACTTCAGGTCTAACTTGCTGAAGATCGATGCTCCATGCAACTCATCCAACAACTCATCAATTACCGGTATAGGAAATTTATCGAGTACCGTGGCTTTGTTCAAGGTACGATAATCAACACAAAGTTGCCAACTCCCGTCCTTTTTTTCACTAGCAATACAGGACTTGAGAATGGGCTCGTGCTCAGTCTAATGATTCCCGCGTCAACCATCTCTTTGACCAGCCTTTCAATTTCATATTTCTACAACTGAGGGTAGTGGTACAGGCGAACATTAATGGGCTCGGTTCCCCCCTTGAGTACAATGGCATGCTCATGGTCCCGATGAGGAGGTAATCCCACCGGTATTTCAAACATCTCCGAGAATTGCTGTAGAACCGAATTCAGTTCTGAAGGGATTTAGTGATTCTGATGCGGATCTATATCCAAGACCGCCAAGCCCACCAAGAAACCCTCACTAATCCCATCCACGTCACGGGCCATTGCCCTTAGCGTTGCTTCCGCCCGTCTCAAACTCAGTTCTCCCCTCAGCGTCACTTTTTCCCCTTGGCCCTCAAATGACATGATGAGGGTTCTCCAATTTACCCGGATACCTCCCAATGTTCGTAACCACTTAATGCCCAATATAACATCAGTACTTCCTAGTTCGAGTAGGTAAAAATCCTCCACCACCCGTAGACCTGGAAGCTGTAGAACAACCGACCGACAAAGTCCCAAACTACAATCGAATTTCCCGTTTCCCAATCGAACCCCGGTCTCACATGTGCCATCAACCTTTAATCCCAAAAGAGATACTAACTATACTGATAAGAAATTATGGGTGGCCCCACTATCGATAAGAACCACCACCTCCCGTTTGCCCAGCTTACCTCGGAGTTTCATAGTGTGCGGAGCTGTGAACCCCCAAACCGAGTTGGCCGATACTTCAACCAACTCCAGTTGAACCTGTTCGTTAGATTTCGTCTTTGGCCCTTCATCCTCCCCCTCGGTTTCCCCGTCAAACACCACCAGCACCTGTAGAGATTTCTCTGGGCATTTGTGACCAGGCGTGAACTTCCCATCGCAACGGAAACATAGTCCCTTAGTTTTTTTGTCCGCGAACTCCGCCTCCGACATACGTTTGAAGGTTTGTTTACCGGCTGCCCCTGAACCTATTTTCGGGTTTGGGCCCCCAATAGGAACCCCGGACGGCCGTGACGCACCCCCTCCTCCTCGACCCGGCTGTCGGGAATTATATACCTTACCCAACTCTTCTTCTGACATGTTTTCGTCAATCAACAAGGTCAGTTTGATTGCTTGAGTTTATCCTTTCAGCTGTTGGGTCCTGACCGCGGTCCTCAAATCCGGTTTCAAGCCTTTGATGAACGTTCCCTCCAAGATTTCCTCCTGTATCCCTTCCAATTGAGCCGCCATTTTTTCGAACAATGCCACATAATCCCGGGCAGATCCCTCCTGACTGATGTTCAGAAACTGCTCGTAACTACCCTCTTGTAAGGGTTGGAAACGATCCAACATCTGACTTTTCAACTCCTCTCAACTCCGAAAGGGGTTCTGCTGTTAGTCCAACGAAACCAGGCCAACGCAGGTCCTTTCGAACAACATCGCCACTCTTAGTCTTTCACCCGAAGCAAACACCCTTTGAATGTCGAAAAACCTTTCGACCCGGTACACCCACCCGAATACATCATCACCTACAAACAGGGGCATCTTCAGTTTTCTCAAACGGAAATCCATTCCCGGTCCCCACCCCCTTTCATTCCCGGTATCCGGTGGTATTGGTGGGGTTGGACCCGAGAAGATTCCGCTCGGAACACCACTCGAATAATTTGTAAAATTCTAGAAAGTACTTTCGGTACTTACCGGCGGTCTACGGTTGTGGATCCCATAGTTCTATTATGTTGAAAAGGGACCGAAAAAATCACCTGTAGGTGCAGTCGGTATCGGATTTCCCTGTGAGTCGAAGTGCAATCCTGAAAAGCTGGTGTAGGCGGTTGAAGGTCGAGTGATGATGGGTTGCGATAAGGGGTGGGACGATGGCGGCATTGGTGTGGTATGGCGGGGTGGCGACAGCGGGCTGGTGGGGATAAACGCCGGCGGTGGCTATGGAACCGACTGGATGGTGGCGGCGGCGGCGGTGGTGGGTGGTTGGAGGGCCTTCAGTAACTGCAACACTTCCGCCATCTGCTTATCGGTTTCGGCTTTATTTTTTTCCATCACCTCTTGCATTAGGTCATAACGCTTCGAGTTCTCTGCTATAGTCGCAACCACCTCAACCTTGTGTTGCTCCATGGTTGCTTCCAAATCCGAGGTCATGGTCATGTTGTCTCTGATACCAATTTGATAGATTCAAATTGATAAACAATATACTGATCTTCAAAAGCTTGTGTTACAAGATAGTACCTGCGATTCGAGATGCAGGGGTCTCCTATGAATAAGAAAGAAATTGAAATACCAAATCTCTGATGATCCTAAACGTTGCCCACTCCCCTTTTTATTACTACTCAAGCAAAACTAAACAAGGAAAATTATTAATTAAGGAAACCCCCCCTTCTAATATATGGAAAGCAAATAAAGCTAATAATTACGATAATTATTCATTTTGGCCCCTTGAACTTGCGCCGGTTGTAAACTCGACCAAAACGGGTCGTATCATAATATTTCATAATTCTTCGTGAACATTATTGAAATAGGCAACTAGCCCATGCCAACTCTTGACCATACCCCACCAGCCACTCATTTTCTTCTCAACAAGAAAATGTTTAATATTTTTCTGTGGACGCAGCACATACTCTATCTGATTTTCATTTGGAAAAATATGGATATTGAAAAAGAAGGAAGTCTGCCCCACCTTCGCACTTCAATCATGCACATTGAGTTTGTGTTTATCTACTGTTTTTGTCTTAATGGTTTACACAATGTTGAGCCTTTTATAAAAGCAATCATTAAATGCTTAATTCTTTCTACAATTGCACGAGCACACAAGGAATTTGTTTTCTTGTCATAACATTCATAGAAATTTCCTTTGTGGTGTTTCGATGATTAGATGGAAGCCCTGGGGGAGTGAAATAACAAAAGCTCCTTTACAATGTGTATTTGGTACACACAGTGACTTAGTGTTACTGACAGGCATCTTAACTGATTCATTTGTTGATTCAGGTGTTACATTTCTAGTTTGTCTGGACTTGAAAAGATCTAGATGAATATTTTGTTCGAATTGACAACGAATCAGAGGATCCGTTTGTAAGATCAGTGGTCAGAACATATAAAGACATTTCTTGGAGAAAGTTTTGATGATATCGATGCTCTATTCATCAAAAAGGGGGAGATGGTATCAAGAAATGTTAAAGATAGGAGAAAATGTTCAAGAATTGATTTTTAAAGAAAGATTATTGTTTAAAGCTGAAAGTGGTTAAAATTTCAGATTTGTTGAAGATAACTTGCTAAAGCAATCAGAGCTATGTCTGAAAGAGGTTTGTTTACAACCTTTGAGAGAGAATGTTAATAATTCTTGAAGAACAAACTTTTGGAAGATTGTTGAAAGTTTTGAAGATACAGAGTTTATCAAAGAAAGGAAGAATGTCAATTTATCATATGAATAGGGGGAGAATGTTGATTGATTGAGAAGATCATTTTTGGACTACAAAGAGGGAGATTATATTGTTTGTACAGAAAGGGGGAGAAAATTTAAATTGAGCTTAAAGAGAGAAGATCGCTTTGCTAAATCTTTTTGGAGATGATCTTGATCCAAAAAGGGATAATGTTAGAGTACATATTTGTTGGATGCAAGATCATTAATTCTGAAGATGAAAGTCAAGCAAGTCAAAGCTGAAAGTCAACTCTCAAGCATAAAAGTCAAAGTCTTTTGTAATAAAGTCAAAGTCAAAGTTTGTGTTTTTGTTTCTTTGTTTTAGTTGTGGGTATAAATACCTTTTATCCTTGTATTTGTAAAGTGTAAGTATAATTCAGATGTGAAGAGAGCAGATTAGAGAAGAACAAATTAGAACATTATTATAGAGAGAGAGAGAGAAAGTGAGTTTGTAATTGTTGAATAGTGAATCAATGACATATGACTTACAAAAATTTTCATCTTGATTGTTTGTAACAATTAGAACTTGATTTCGGGCATTAACACTAAGTACCTTAGTTTGCTCATGGTTATACAAAGTGTCATACAAAACAGTTAAAGGCATGTGATGAAGATCCTAGAGGTTTTTAAGCACAAAATTAAATTTTCCCAATAATCTATAAAACAATCCATAAATTTGCATAACTCTTCAGCATTATCAAAAACCTTATCATGCACATTAAGATCATTTGAGAGACAGTTGAACCTGTTGCAGACATCTGATAGAGTTCCATTTTTATTGCATGCAAATAGTTCACATTATTTGATGACACTGATCTTTTTACTCTGCTTAACTTCATAAGTGTCTTCATATAGAACTGTGAGAGTCTTCTACATGTCTTTTGCTATTGAAAGGTTCATGATAGAGTGATAAACATCATACGGTAAAGACATCACAATATAGTTCTTGCCTTGGTGTCAACTGCAATTTGTTTCTTATCATCAATTTGTTTATAAGAACAAAGAATTGCAAATTTGGTACAAAATCTAGAGAGGTAAGAGCTTATCCTAAAAAATTTGGCTGGTGACAAATTTGCTCACAAAGAAGAGACTGAAAGAATAGAAGAAGTTATTCTTTTAAATTTGAAGAACTAAGATAGTCTTCATATGTTGACACTGATTTTGCCTAAGAAACTATCACTCATAATTTCTATCAAAACGTGTGAGTTGCAACATTGTCAAAAGATTATCTTTTATAGTCACCAATGCATTAAATGTTGCTACCCAAGTTTAACGCGTGTCTTCATCTAATTTGATGACTAGTCCATGCTTGTACTCTTCATTTCAACCTTTGAATATCTTAAAGATATGATGTAGATGTTTGTTACCACAACCCATCCTTCTATATGCAGAGCGAACAGTAAATGAATTATGCTACTGATAAAATAGTACATTTGAACTTAATTTGTTTGAGGACATGAGTTGGTAGAAGTTGGTGAGTCAAACTTGTTGGTTAAGTTTGCACTCAAAAATCGATTTGCCAAAAATAGTACTTGTCAAATTGATTTTGGCTTTATCTCATACTGCTCTTCAATCGACTAGATAACAATTCAATCCGCTTTGCTGTATATCTTGACTTCACTTCAACTAGTTTTTGTTAGCCCCAAATAAGAACCAATGAAAGTATTGAAAATAACTCAGTCTTCATCTAAAGACTTTCAAGGAACATCAGTGGAGAAAGCAAGTATGTCTCTGAAGTCAGTTTAGAGTCAGTCTCGGAGAAAGCAAGTCTGTCTCTGAAGTCAGTTCAGAGACATACTCACGGAAAGACATCAGAGAGCTCCTCATCAGAGATCCTATTTCAGAGCTCTGAAGATGTTCACTCTGAATTTCATGACAAAGAAGAACAGATGACATGGCACCTAGTGATAAGATTTACTTTCTAGAGTAGGTCACTGTTCAAGCATGTCTTGATCTTACCTTTTACGTAAGACACTGTTGAAGCATGCTTCTATTTGTCAGATAAGTACACTTCTTACTTTATGGTCCTATAAATAGGACCATCACCTTATTGTTCAAAGTGTGCTTAAGAAGTCTTATATCTGATAATATAAGTTGAATATTTTATTCCAAGAATATCTTGTTTATCTATTATCTGCTTTATGAACTGTGATATTTGAATCTCCTTTGATATTAAACTATATTGCTTCCGCTGTTATTACTCTTATTGTTTATATAATTGTTTTGAGATTAAATCTGGGATCCAACAATTGGTATCAGAGCCTCCTTCGTTTTCTAAACAAAGAAAGATCGCATCTACATACTCGGATAGATTTACATCTCATTGATTCTAACTTTCAAAATTTGTGCATGTTCATATAAACCTGTGTTATTAAAGAACACCATATGCTCAAGATTTGATAAGTAAATCACTGTTCAATACAAAAAGCATCAGTTCTTCAAATCTTCATCTTTTTCTTCAAAAATGGCAAACTCAAGCATAAGTGCCATTTATACAGGTGGGTCATTAACAAAACCTCCTACACTTTTAAGGGATGAATATCCCCAATGGAAGATAAGGATGGTAAATTTCTTAGAAGGTATGGACAGGGATCTTTTTAGATCAGTGAAAGTTGGACCTCACATTACAATGGTGTTGGTACCAAGAGTTCCTACAACAGCAGATACTGCTGAAATACCTGCATATTATGAAAAGAAAACCACAAACTTCACTGATGAAGAAACTAATATGATGGATAATGACTCAAAAGCTGTTAGATTAATTATAATGGCCATTCCCAATAATATCTTTCAAGAACTTGATTCTTGTAAAACTGCAAAAGAGATATGGGATCAGTTGTTAAATCAACTTGAAGGAGGCCTACAAACCCAGAAAAATAGAAGAAATCTATGCATCAATGAATATCATGATTTTCATGCTCTACCAGAAGAAATATTACACCAAACTTACTCAAGATTCAACATTCTTATCAACAAATGCAGAAAGTTTGGAGTGATAAGAACAAAAGAGGAAAACAACGTTCTTTTCTTGAAAAGCTTAAATGAAGAATGGTCACAACTGTCCATGTCTATACAAGCCAATCAAGATCTTGAGTCATGGTCATTAACTGACATTTATGGTACTCTTGTTGCACATGAAAAGGAAGTTATGAAGCAAAAATCAAAAACCTCTTTAGGTGGACCCTTGCACTTGTTTCAAAACAAATATCGAAAGAAAACAACTGTGAAGAGTCACAAAAAGGTTTGGAAACAAAAAGAAGATCCAAAAAGGTCTTAATGGCAGAAGAAAATCATACAGATTCAGACTCAGAAGATGATATCAATGCCTTTGCCAAATCTCTTGCATTAATCACTCATCAATTTAACAAGAAATTTGGCAAGAAAGTATTTGAAGGAAGGAGAGAGAATGAAGAAAGAAGAAATCCTGAAAGAAAATTTCAACAAGAACCCAGATTCACTCCCTATAGTGATCAAAAGGGTACAAACTTCAACAATAATGATGCAACACAACAATCAAGACCTCAACAACCATTTCAACCAAGGTATCCACAGCCACAGAGATACTTCAAACCTCAAGAACAGAAGCTAGAGACAAGTATTGCCACTCTTCCAACAAATCAAAATGATGGAAGATGTTTCAGATGTGGAAAACTAGGCCATTTCTCTATAAACTGCAGAGGAAAACTTGTCAAAGATCAAGATTACTACAAGAACAAATACAAGTACCATGTAAAAGAAAGAGTTCTTGTAGCAGAAACGGAAGACTGGCTATCAGACTCAACAAGCGACGGCGAGGAAGAGCCTACCAATCTCTGTGGTATGGCTTTTTCAGATGGAAATCAAACTGATGGAGCATCAGAAAACAACTTTGAAAAGGTAAACTCTCTTTACACCTCTGACAGTGATCCTGAAATAGATGCTTTTAAACTAATTAATGAACTTCAGGATCTAGAGCAAAAGTTTCTTGAAGAAAAAAAAGAAAAGAGAGCAAGTGATAAAAGAGCTCATTTTTTTCAAAAGAGAAAAGAATCTTCTGGAATCATAAAAGAAAGAAACTTTTCTTGAAAAAACCAAACTTGAAGAAACTCACAAGCAAAAAGAAAAATCATTTTCAGAAGAAATAAGACAAATTGAGAAAGTTTTAAAAGGAAAAGAACAAGAAGTAAAGAAATCTGAGTATGAAAGGCTCAATTTTATTGCCTTAACCAAATTTTTTCAGAAGGAAAGAGAAATCCTACATCAATCTCTAGATAGAAAAAATCTTCGAATCAAAAGCTATGTTAATGCACAAGGTGTTTTCGACAAAATAAAAACTCTAATGGACTCTCAAGGGCTGGGATTCAATGAGTTGAATTCATTCACTGGATTGGAGAAAACTTCCCTTTCTTCCACTTTCTGTATGGGAAAGGTCCAAAGCTTTGAAGGTCCATCTCTGAATAATTTCAAAAGAATGAAAACATCAGAGGGATAAAAAACAAGAGCTTTGAATTTCAAAAATACTACATACTCTGAAGTAAAAAACTTTCAAAAGTATGTGTTACAGATAAAAGGAGAAACTTCAGAGGTACTCTTCACAAAACCTCAAAGCAATGATCCCAAAGAAATTTTCAGATTTGATGCTTCCATCTCAAATGAATCAGAGACATCTGAACCAAGTACCTCTGATACAAGTACTTCTGAAAATGAATCTCAGAGTTCACTTAATCCGGATGCTCCTCTGTATTCACCAAGTTCAGATGAAAACATCAGAACTACATTTGAAGATGATGTTAAAAAGATATGGAAAGAAAATGTCATGGAGGACTTAAAAAGAAAAGAAAGCATGAAATGGATCATTAAAGTCTCTAGAACAAAAGAAATTAAAAAACCAATAGAGGTAGCTATCTCTATTAAAACTAAGAGAGACTTTCTTGACTCTGATTCAGAATCTGATCAAGAGATTGATGAACAGATTTTTTGTAAACCAGGGAATGTAATTTACAAAAAGATAGAAACTGTTGGCTCTGGTATTTTGAATGTTCCAATTTCAATTTTGAAAACCAAAATCAGAATACCAATAAGTCCTGATTTTGCAAATATGTGTTTACAAGCAAAAACGTCTCTGGAACTTGAAAAAGAGTTACAAGAAAAGTCAAAGAATAAAACAAACACTTCTGGATCTTACACCTATAAAACAATAAAATTCTCTCCTGAACAAAAAGGCAAATGGACAAAAATTAACCATATTAATCCTGTTTGTGCAGTAAGCAGCAAAGAAAAGAAGATGTTTTTGAACAAGAAAAAGCAACTTGAAAAAAAAGACTGTCTATCAAGCAAAAAGGAAAGAAGTAGTTAGGGATACATGTAATATTCCTACTGCAAGTTTCAAAAGAAGTCAAAATGTAACAAATGCTTTTAATAAAAAGAAAAACTTTACTCCTACTTCTTCTTGTTCTGTTAATTGCAACTGCATTCATCTCTTGATAAAACTGAAAAATCATTTCAGAGGATCGCATTGTCTTTTGAATCAATCTCTGAAAAATATCTCAGAGACAAAATTTCAAAAGAAGACAAGTAAAGGCAAGACATCAAAAGATGAGATGCCAAAAAGTCATACAAATCCACCAAAGTCTAACATAAAAGGACCCATAATGAGATGGGTACCTAAGAAACAATAATTTGTCTTGCAGAATCAGTCAATGCCAATCTGGTACTTAGATTCTAGATGATCAAGGCATATGACTGGAGATAAGGAACTGCTATCCTCATTCAAAGTAAAATATGGAGGAGCAGTTACTTTTGGAGACAATATGCAAGGACGGATTAAAGGATATGGTGAGTTATCAAGAGGAAATGTTTCAGTATCAAAGGTTGCTTATGTGGAAGGATTAAAACATAATCTGATGAGCATAAGTCAACTTTGTGATCATGGTTTTGATGTGAAATTTCAAAGAAAATATTGTTCACTTCTTCACTCAGAATCAGGTCAAGAATTACTCAGAGCAGACAGAAAAGGTAACCTCTACAGGATGAATTTTACCAAAATCAAAGACAGTGATTCAGAGAAACTTTGTCTTGTATCTCTGAATAGTGAGGAAGTCTGGCTCTGGCATAAAAAGTTTTTACATCTAAACTTTTCCTCACTTGATAAGTTAGTTAAACTTAATTTGGTTAAGGGATTACCATCTCTGAAGTTTAACAAAGATCATCTTTGTTCTGCTTGTGAAATGGGAAAAATGAAAAGATCTTCCCATAAAACCAAAAGTGAAAACAACTGTCCTAGACCTCTTCACATGCTACATGTGGACCTCTGTGGTCCTATTTCTGTACAGAGTCTAGCAGGTAAGAAATACATTCTGGTTCTGATTGATGAATTTTCCAGATTCACATGGATAGAATTCATCAGAGCCAAATCTGATGTACCTGAAATATTGATAAGATTGTTGAAAAGATTACAGGTTCTATTTAGCAGCAAAGTTCAGAAACTAAGAAGTGATAATGGAACAGAGTTCAAAAATGCCAAAATCAATTCATATCTATTAGAAGAAGGCATTACTCCTAACTTTTCTGCAGCAAGAACCCCTCAGCAAAATGGAGTAATTGAAAGGAAGAACATAACACTTGTTGAAGCTGCAAGAACAATGCTTGCTGGATCTGAATTTTCAACAAATTTTTGGGCAGAAGCAGTGGCAACAGCCTGCTTTACTCAGAATAGAGCTACAATTGTCAAAAGATTTCAGAAAACATCCTATGAACTCATTAACAATAGGAAACCTAATGTTAAATATTTTCATGTTTTTGGATGCAGATGTTACATTCTGAATGATAGAGAATCTCTTGGAAAGTTTGACAAGAAAGTTGATGAGGGCAAATTCATTGGATATTCATTAGCCTCAAAAGCTTTCAGAGTGTTCAATCTTAGAACAAGGACCATCCAAGAGAGTATCAATATCACTTTTGATGACAATAAAAGCTCTGAACAACAAGAAAGTTTCTCAACACCTATCTCTAAATCATCAAGGGAATCTGAATTAAACAGAATATTTGAAGATTTTTTTGATGAAGATAACCCAGAAGTTATCTTCAGAGATAGACCAAGAGAGAATTCAGAAGGACCTCAAGATACAGGTACAACCCTTTTTGGACCCTCTGCATTAACACCTTCTGCTTCACCAAATGCAGATCAGCAAAGTGAATCAGAAGAAGCTGAAGATCAAAGAGAAGATGATCATGGAGTGTCTGAAGTAACTCCAGAAACAAATAGTGAATAAATTCAAGAATCTGCTTCACCATCTCGGGAACCAACTTCAGAACCTCTGAACAGCACAACAGAGATGTCATCAACTGTCATCTCTGAAGCTCAAACTCCACCCCAAATTTTTGCTCCAATCTCAAGATGGACAAAAGATCATCCAATTGATCAAATCATTGGATCCTCATCAGAAGGAGTTAAAACAAGATCTGCCACAATCAATGAATGCTTCTACGTAAACTTTTTGAGCATTATTGAACCAAAGAAGATAAAAGAAGCTCTTGAAGATCCTCATTGGATTTTTGCAATGCAGGATGAACTTCAAGAGTTTGTAAGAAACAAAGTCTGGACACTAGTTCCCCTTCCCAAAGGAAAATTTGCAATTGGAACAAAATGGGTTTTCAGAAACAAAAAGGATGAGGATGGAATAATAATTAGGAACAAAGCCAGGTTGGTTGCTAAAGGATATTGCCAAGAAGAAGGTATTGATTATGATGAAACCTTTGCACCTGTAGTTAGGCTAGAAGCAATCAAAATCTTCTTAGCCTATGTTGTACACAAAGGATTCAAAGTTTATCAAATGGATGTTAAATTCGCCTTTCTACATGGTAAATTAAATGAAGAAGTTTATGTCCAGCACCCACCTGGATTTGAAAGTACAGAGTTTCCTAATCATGTTTATTATTTGGATAAGGCTCTGTATGGACTTAAACAAGCTCCAAGAGCTTGGTATGCAACTCTGTCCACTTTTCTGATTAAAAATGGATTTGACAAAGGCACAATTGATACAACATTATTCATCAAAAGGTACAAAAATGAGATGCTATTAGTACAAATTTATGTTGATGACATTATATTTGGCTCTACAAATCAAAAGTATTGTGACAAGTTTTCAGAGTTGATGAAGAGTCAATTTGAGATGAGCCTCATGGGAGAATTAACTTTCTTTCTGGGCTTACAAATAAAACAAACTTCAGAAGATACTTTCATAAGTCAAACTAAATATGTCTCTAAAATTTTAAACAAATACAAACTCAATGATTCAACTTCTATGAAAACGCCTCTAGCCACCGGAGTCAAACTTGACTCTGATCCTTCAGGACAATCTGTGGATATAAAAACCTACAGAGGCATGATAGGTTCACTATTATACTTAACTGCAAGTAGGCCTGACATAATGTTTGCAACATGTCTTTGTGCTAGATATCAAGCAAATCCAAAAGAATCTCATTTATCTGTTGTCAAAAGAATTTTCAGATACCTGAGAGAGTCTCCCTCATTAGGCCTCTGGTATCCAAAACTTTCTAGTTTTGATCTAACAGCTTACACTGATGCAGATCATGCAGGATGCAAGCTTGACAGAAAAAGTACCTCTGGTGCTGTTAGTTATTGGGCAATAAGCTAGTAAGTTGGTCATCCAAGAAACAAAACTGTATTTCAACTTCAACTGCAGAGGCAGAATATGTTGTTGCTGCTAGTTGTTGCTCTCAAGTAATCTGGATGAAAACTCAGCTCAGAGATTATGGCCAACAATATGAAAGAATACCAATTCTCTGTGATTCAAAAAGTGCCATAGCCATCTCTGCCAATCCAGTACAGCATTCAAAGACAAAGCACATTGATGTAAGGTATCATTTCTTAAAAGATCATGTTGAAAGGGGAACAATAAAAATGTATTTTGTACCAACTGATCTCCAAATTGCTGATATTTTCACAAAAGCTTTAGATGAACGGAGGTTCAATTTTTTAATTAGCAAGTTAGGAATGTTGAATATGTCTACCTAACAAGGAAGAAACTCAGAGTCTCTGATCAAATTATCAGAGCCTCTAGACCAAGTAGCATAGTTCAATATCAGACTTTGAATGTTCTCTAAACACATGACAAGGGGAGAAAAATAAAAAGTTGTTCTTTTGTCAAGGGGGAGAAAAAGAACTTTTTAACTATAATCTTAGAGTCTCTGAATTTTATCTCAGAATCTCTGAAATTCATCTCAGAGTCTCTGAACTTTATCTCAGAATCTCTGAAATTCATCTCAGAGTCTCTGAAATTGAGGATTCTCATTTTTTTTTGTCTCACTAATCATCTGTCAAGGGGGAGTCAACAACTTTCAGACCATCCTCAAACAAGAACCTTTTAATTAATTAGCAATTTTTGATATCATTTGAAATTAAAATTTCAGTTTATCTGAACCTTTTTATTACAAGTGATATCTTAAATTACTTCTCAAGGCGAAAGGTTTGTCTAGTCAGCAAAAAGAAGTTATTCAATTTAATATTGAAAAATGGCGCCCCATTCCTATTTTCTTGGAACCTACACGCGTAGGTACAACAGTTTTCAAGGCCACGTGTCACAAGAGGAATGAGTGAAAGGTCAAACGGCTTTATCAAAAGGGTCAAATCACTGTCGTTTCACCTTATGCACCCAAGTGTATCTTTTTCTAAATTTGGATACAAAACCAATTTTACATCCGGATATTCATTTTTACAAATTACTCTCGAGCACTCTCTCTCTCTCCAAATAGAATTTGAACTTCATCTTCTTCACTTCAACTCAAAAATGGCGTCTTCAAATGAATGGTGCAAGCTTTTTCCCAAATCTGGCGAATCTTCAACACTGTATCGTTTTCCAATCAAAGACAACAATCACATGATTCAGCTTGATTCTCCCAAGTTTGAGGAACAATACGGAATAATCTGCGAGTTCTTCTCCAACTGTGAACTAACTCAAGCCTTAACTGCCTTTACCAATGAATGTCCACTCTCGTTTGTTCAAGAATGGTATTCTTCCAGTCACTACAACGATGAACATAACGGAATAATCGGCGAGTTCGACATATCTCAAGTCGTAAAATGTCGAATACTCATCACTCCTACTGTTCTACGAAAAGTTCTCCCTCTCCTAACAACTGAGGAACTTCAAATCACGCGTTTTGAAAAACGCCCAACTTCCGAAACCCTGCTCCAGTTCATCCGAATGCTAGGTTACAACACTGAATCACCAGATTGAGTAACTTCCGACGACAACATCTACCACCAATCTGGAACTTCATGTTCTCGGTACTAAACCGCACTCTCACCTGCAAACTGGGGAGAATGGATCAAGCAACACCCGAAATTCTGTCAATCATGTATGCCCTATTCTTCAATCGCAACTTCGACATGGCCGGCATAATTTTTGATATGATATTGACATCCATAGAGAAGAAGAACAAATGCTTGTCAAAGGACCCTGAACAAACGACCCAATCATCCAAAGTTCCTTCAATAACATTCCCTAGATTTCGGTCTCTTATCATCCATGCGGCGATCGAGAAGCTTCATATTTTGATCGCCACTGAACAACCCAAAACTCCTTTCTACATAATGAACATCTTCAAACCGACGATTCTCTCTGAAGGCTATCCAAAAGCAAGGCGGATCCCTCACCACATGCTGAATCAGGTAAATCCTCAATCTTTAGCCTTAGCTTCTTATCTTAGTGTTGCCCAAGGACTAGAACCAGTTCTGGGAACCCCAACACACTTAGGTCCTGAACTTGGAATGGAGAGTAAGAGTAACTCGACTTCAGAGGTATCTGAGGACCCTGAAGTTCAGAGCTCTTACAAGAGTGAACCAGAGGGTACTCTTGCTAGAGAAACCGAAGTTGAGAGAGATGACAGAGCACTTGAAGGGGCTGTCAATGAGGGAGTTATGGAAGAAACCTCTTCTGCAAGTGAAGAGGATAGCTCTACTAGCTCTGAGGAAAGTGAGGATGAATCTTCAGAGACTAGCTCTGAAGATTCTCAGAGAGAAGAGAGAAAGTCTTTTGAGGACTTAGAGAAACCTGAGAGTTTTTCCCCTTCCACACAAAAGATGCCAAAAGGCAGATATATTTTAGGACACCAACCCCATCTCCCAGTGCAACCACACAATCTAACCTACCTGATCCAGAGGTAATGGTTATTGAATCAGAGGTGCTCACCTCGAACCCAAACCAGCCAGCCACTTCAGAGGTACCTTTTTCCACCTCTGAAGTTCACATAACTGAGGAAACTCAATTTCTGGATAAGTCCTCTTCACAGGACTTAGACAATACATTCAGTACTCAGTTGCCTCAGAGTACATCAACAATTCCTAAACATAATGATGCCTCTGTGGCTCATCACTCACCCTTCAGGATATCCCGAAGTAGCTGTCCAACTCAGGGACAATGGCTTGACCTACAAGAACAAGGATTGACTTGCCTGGATCGCAAGATCAACTCCCACATTCACTTCCAGTACTCTGAATCTGAGGAGGAGGACTTGGTTGAGAACAGAACACTCATAGATGATTCTCCGGAACATCAAGGATTGAGTGGAAGTCCTTCCAGAGACAACATCAAAACAGCTCTGAACGAAGGCTCCTCTGAACTCGAGGAAAAATTGGCTACATGTGTTGTAACCAATGTACCCCTCTCTGAACTTCTCAGAAAATCTGAGTTTCAGAGATTCTGTGAGGAAGTCAGAGGCTCCATGAAAGAGCATAACTTTCAGCGAATTGACGGTTCAGAGACCTCTGCTCTTCGCTCTGAAAACACCAACCTCAGAGCAGAGGTTTCCACTCTGAAGACCCAACTTTTGGACTCCTCAAACAGAATCCAAGAGTTGGAACAAGAACTGTTCAAACAGAAGGTTGAATCATCCCTGGAAGTAGCTACTCTTAAAGCTCAGAATGCTGCTCTTAAAAATCAAGCAACTACAACCATTGATGTTCAGAAGGCTCTGCAAGAACTAAGGGAAGAGGTAGTAGCCACCAGATCATCTTCACTCTCAACAGACCAAATGGCCTCTATCTCTGACCTCATCAAAGCAACAATTCAAGCCTCTGTTCCAGCAGTCAGTGCACCATCAGCAACACCACAACCAACACCCCGGACTACTGAAGACCTCATCACCAAAAGTGATATGGCCTCATTTAAATCCGCAATCATGAGCAGAATGCTAACATGTTCTTCCAAGATCTCTATTATTGCTCAGAAGCAGGTCAAAGCTACTCTTGAACTTCATCACTATAAATCAGAGGACCAGGTTGCTGAAATCAGAACTGCGGCTTCAGAAGCAATTGAATCCATTCAGAAGACTCTTCTTGACCCTAAAGGAAAAGGAATCGCTGAACCAGACTCTCCCAAATACAAACGCAAGTTTTCTGGTGGGACTTGTAGCGAAGCAACGAAGAAAGCTAGATTTAATGATTCTGAGGACTCATATGATGATGAGGCCTCTGAATCACACGATAGGGAGATCAAAGATACAACCGAACACACCTCTAAAGTTGCTCCCTCTGCACCAGTAAATGAAAGTGCCTCTGCTCCAACAACCAAAGGAGTTCAAGAGAAGGAACCAGAGAGGAAAACCACCTCTTCTGATGACAACCAAACTTTGCAAACATTAACAACACCGGTAATACTTTTTGCATCATCAACACCAGGTGTTTCAATCACTCCAGTAACCAATGTAACTCCAGAGAAAATTGGAGCTCTGGAAGAGGAAGAAAACGAACAACTTGTAGACTTCTCTACGTCCTCTGAAGATGCATTCTCATCACCCGAAAGACCACCAATGGTGATGAGAGATGCCTTCAACTCAGAGTCTGAGAAAGAACAGAACTCAGATTCTGATAGAGCAGAAGAAGGTGCTGGAGATCAGATCGAAGTAATTGATGTCGAAGAGTATGTTTTCAAACACGCTCAACCTCATCATACCTCAACAGCTTCAGAATTAAGAGAATCACCAGAGATAGATGGATATATCTCTGAACAGCCTTCAGAGATAACTCAGTCACAACCCAAGGACGAAGAAACCATGGTTGTTGATGAACAGGCTCCTCAAGAGAATCTTGTTCAGAAGACAAGCATCGGTTTACCAGCCAAGGTATTCACTCAACCTCCCACATTCTTAGAATCCACTCCTGAAGCATCGATAGAAGATCACTTTCTGCATATCTACTGCGAGTTCAATATGGGAGACACTCAAGTAATCCCTCTGAATCCAAGAATCAGAGAGGATATGCCAGACTACGAACGAAGATTCATACAGGCAAAGACATCACCAAGAATGGCGGTTCTCAACGATGCTCCCATAATAAAAGTTGAGAAAATCACTGAAAAGACATTCGCCTTCAACAAAATCATATATAGGCATTATGTGGTGACTCGATCTGATCAGAAGATTTACGAGTTCAATGATAATGATCTCGTAAATCTAAATCCATATGATCTCACTCATCTATATGCCTATTGCTCTGCGAGATACGATTCAGGAAGAAGGGAGATAAGAATGAGCATGGTTGAAGTAAGACGGGCAATGGAAGCTTATATCAAACACAAAGCCAAACGTGACTTTCAGATTGCTCTGAACTTGGGTGAAGAAAAGCTAGGAGTGACTGAACCAGTGGAAACCATCGAAAACCTGGACAAATAGAAGACTGGATCAATCATTGAAGAACCTCTGGGTTTCATCTACAGAGTGAACCAAGAGAAGAAAATCTTTCTAGCTTCGCAAGTAGAAAATTATTCTGATGAAACCTTGAAAGGCATACAAAAGTTGATTCAAGTAAAGAAAAAACAGCACAGAGCAGACCTACTGGCAAAACTAGACTTGGAAATTGGCTCAATGATTAACTTCAGAGAGCTCATCATGAAGTTTCATAGGATATGTTCTAGTGATAGGTTCTGATTAATTTTTGAATATTATTCTCTTTTGTAATTCCAAATTATTATGAGATGTAATATTTACAGAGGATAACTTTCTCCTCTTCGCTTTCAAGTTTAAATATTCTCTGTGTCCTATATTTATTTTCAGTACTAAGGGGGAGATTTTAGCCCCAAATCTGAACCAATGAAAGTATTGAAAATAACTCAGTCTTCATCTAAAGACTTTCAAGGAACATCAGTGGAGAAAGCAAGTCTGTCTCTGAAGTCAGTTCAAAGTCAGTCTCGGAGAAAGCAAGTCTGTCTCTGAAGTCAGTTCAGAGACAGACTCACGAAAAGACATCAGAGAGCTCCTCATCAGAGATCCTATTTCAGAGCTCTGAAGATGTTCACTCTGAATTTCATGACAAAGAAGAACAGATGACATGGCACCTAGTGATAAGATTTACTTTCTAGAGTAGGTCACTGTTCAAACATGTCTTGATCTTACCTTTTAGGTAAGACACTGTTCAAGCATGCTTCTATTTGTCAGATAAGTACACTTCTTACTTTATGGTCCTATAAATAGGACCATCACCTTATTGTTCAAAGTGTGCTTAAGAAGTCTTATATCTGATAATATAAGTTGAATACTTTATTCCAAAAATATCTTGTTTATCTATTATCTGCTTTATGAACTGTGATATTTGAATCTCCTTTGATATTAAACTATATTGCTTCCGCTGTTATTACTCTTAATGTTTATATAATTGTTGTGAGATTAAATCTGGGATCCAACAGTTTTCGATTCAATTTTCAAATTACACATACGTGACATTATTTTTTAGAAATTATATTTTTAAGCGATATTTGAAAGTTATACAAATTCACAATTCTAAATCTCGGGGGAAAATTGTTTGGGTGAAAAATAATAACAGCGATAGACTAAGATAAATAAGCGAAATTTATATCCTCGACACGCAAACAATCGAAGTCACAACATATATTATCTAATGATTAACGACACATGTTACTTTTTGACATTCGTTGCAGGTTGTATCTATAACCAAAGATTAATGATGAAAGATTCTCTCATTAAAGGTACGGATCGTAACCGTTGGTCAAGAGTTATGAGATTCATCAATATCGCATAATATCCGCTCCAGATGCTAAGGACATAAAAATATCGGTTACATCAAACATGATTATAAATACGAAGAACAAATCAACTCAAAGCACACCAAACGATCTTATCGCTCAATTGCTAAGATATTTGTGTAGTTGAGATTCATAGACAGTTTTTATACACGATTGTCACTACAGCAAAATTGGGTTTATGTGACGCCAAAAAATTCTAAGCGTCCTAATAGACCGTTTTATAAAACTTAATTTATAGGATCAAAAAAATTAAGGGTCCTATCTAAAGGCGTTGCAATAAGTTTATAGAACGTTTTTTACCATCGTAACAAGATGTTTAGGACCTTTTTATAAATAAAAAAATGTCGTAAGTGTCTTATAAAAACAAGTGTCCTATAAAAAGATGGGTTTATAAGACACTTTCTCAAAAGTGTCCTATAAAATATCTAATGTGAGTCTTTATATTAAAAGTATCCTAAAAAACTTGTTAACACCCTCAAAAGGGTCCTATAAACTTATTACAACACATTTAGATAAGACACTTTAGTTTTTGTCCTATAAATAAAATCTTATAAATAAGTCTATTAGGACACTTAAAAATTGGTGGCGTCCTATAAATCCAATTTGGTTGTAGTGTGTACTTGTTAAAGACATCATGGAATAACAACAGTAAAGACAAAGGATGACGTCTCTTATTGACGTTCATAGTGCATCACGATATCTTTGATCGTCTGCAGTTTTTATCCTCGACGAGGCTTTCCGCATCACCAACTCCTTGTGTTATTTTTTCTTATTTTGTATCGAAAGTTCATTATTTAGTTGTTGCCTCATAATCCTTCCTTAATTTGTGTTGTGGTTTTTTGGTTAAAAACAGTTATTGTTAAACTTTTATGTAAGAAAATCTTTATATATATTAAAGCAACAATCAAAGGTGAATGATGTGGCATCAAGTGGTTTGAAAATTTCTTAAATATTGGATTGTGAGTTTAAGTTGGTTGTCCCACATTGACGGAGGAAAGAAAGTTTGACAAATATTAGAGAATATATAAAAGGTGGATATATTGAAACCAAACGTGAAATGCTTAGGTTGGTTAAATGTAAATTTTAACCACCATCTTATTTCCATAAAAATTATTTGTTTAAAAATATATAGCTGATTCATTTTTGTTGATTTTTTTTTTTTGCAAAAAAAAAGTTATTATTTATTATTATGATAACAAACGTTAGTGAGTGTGTAAAAGGAGAAAATAATGAATCGAAATCAATATATCAATCAATATTAAGGAGATGATAAATTGAAATATAAAATGTCTGGGTTAGTTAAATCAATCTAAGTGTTAGTAAAGAAATTCCAGTATTTATATTTATATTTATATTTATATATATATTAAAGTAACAACCAATGGTGAATTATGTGGCATCAAGTGGTTTGAGAATTTCTCAAATATTGGATTGTGAATTTAAGTTTGTTGTCCCACATTAATAAAGGAAAAAAGTTTGACAAATTTTACTAAGTATATAAAATGAGGAGATGATGAAACGAATGTTAAATGATTAGGTTGGTGAAATGTAAATTAACTACCATTTTTTCCAAAAAAATATTTATTTAAAAATATATAGTTGGCTAAATTTGGCCCTTTTTTTTTTTTTTTTAAAGAAAAAGGTTATTATTCATTATTATAATGAGAAATGTTAGTGAGTATATAAAGGAGAAAATAATGAATTAAAATCAATATATCAATCAACATTAAGGAGATGATAAATTGAAATATGAAATATATGGGTTAGTTAAATCAATCTAAATGTTAGTGAAGAAATTTCATTTTAACAATCTATATTATATTATAAATCACAGATAAAAAAGTCTTAAATACAAATTATTAGGCACAAGGTACCATCATTTTATGCAAGATTTTTAAAATCTCTTAATTTACAAGTATCAAAGCACAAGATACATTTTACTACTGCAGATTTCTAACACCCACCAATTTGGTATGTGACAGGGTCTTCCTTTTATGTTGATCGACCTTTCAATGTATCACTATCAATTAATATATTATATTACTATAAATTTATTTTAATTATATTATTAAATATGTAATTAGTTATTTTTTCTAGATGTCATTAAAATATATAAGATAATCATTGAATTCTAACAAAATACTTAATTTTTTTATATAAACAACATTATATCATTAAGCCTAAATTAAACAAATTTATAAAAAAAACATTATCACTTTCTCAAAACCATCCAAAATTATACTGTAAATCGACAATAAAACAAAAAACAAAATTAAACATTAAAATCGTGATGTATATATATATATATATAGAGAGAGAGAGAGAGAGGATCAAACGAGAACGATACATATTTAAAAGAACACGATAACGGCAAATCACATACAAAATCATAAGTGATTTTACATGTGATTCCCGCGATCTCAAGTCGTGGCAAAAGTCGCCCGCGTACCGTGATTTTGCTTGACTTCCCCGCTAATGTAAAATCACTTATGATTTTGTATGTGATTTGCCGTTCTCGTGTTCTTTTAAATAGGTACCGTTTTCGTTTGAACCCGACTGGATATATATATTTGGGTCAATATATTAATCAATGTCAAGATGATTTTATAAGATGGCATGCCGCCACTCGGACTCGAACCGAGATGCTCTAGCACTGCTTCCTAAGAGCAGCGTGTCTACCGATTTCACCATTCCCTTTTGGGCCGGTTGTGGGCGAGGAGGGATTCGAACCCCCGACACCGTGGTTCGTAGCCACGTGCTCTAAACCTCTGAGTCCTTTTCCTAACAACTAGAGCAGGCCAAATGGACCCGACAGCGAGGACCGTGACCGATTTGGACCGGCCCAGCCCAGGACCATTTGGGACCGGTTTAGAACCATCGGTTAAAGATCTGTAATGATATATCACCGAAAACAAGGTCGGCCCTACGTGGCCCGTGGCCGGTTTTGGGACCGGCGTAATTTTTTATATAAAATTTATTTTTAAATATATTTTTAAATTATTATTTAAATGTATTTTTAAGTGTATTTGATGGAAGACCAAATGTACATTTAAGTGTATTTTACTAAGGGGTTGTTTGTTTTTTTTTTAAAAACTCTTAATGGCTCTTAAATCTGAATCGTTCAGACTTTTTTATACACCACATCTTATTAATCATAACTAAAATAAGACTTCAGACTTTAGATCTCTTAAAAAACAAACGGCACCTAAGTGTATTATAATAAAAAAATATATTTTTGTGTATTTGATTGACCCAATTAAATATTTTAATGTATATTTGATTCACCAACTTCTTAAAACAAAAACGTATTTTTAGTGTATCTCCTTAACCCAATTATAATAAAAACGTGTTTGTTATTGTATTTGATTGAGCAAATTATTTAAAAAATGTTTTTCTATATGTTAAAAATCAATTTAAGAAAAAAAAAAGTAAGTGGTACCGATTTCGCCCGGCCCGAGTCCAGGACCGGGACCGGTTCTCATAACCGAGCCTCACAAACGTTAATCGGGCCTTCGTATTTGGGTCGGGATCGGGAGCGATTACACCGGGACCAATTACGAGATTACTATTTGGGGCCGGAACCGATTTGGGCCCAGCCAGACCATGTATCGATTTTTGGCCACCTCTACTGACAACTAATATAAATTAGCCGACCTTGTTTTTTGGGAGAAAAAATAATCTTCATACACTTCGTAACAAGTAACAACAATACTGATATGGTTTTAGGACATGTCGTTTGAGTTAAAATAATAACAAAATTTCTAAACTTTACATAACAATAAACGATTATCAACATATACAAATTAACCACTTATGAATTATTTTCTTTGTTTTAATTTTTATGTCATTAATTGTTAACTGATGAATTACGATTTATGGTAACTCGATCAAATAATTCTTTATTAGAATTTTCGCTAACGCAACGTGTGGGACCACACTAGTTATTACAAAAAAATGATGTGATCGCTGCAATGTGCATGGTTGTAAGTGAGAAAATTAATAAAAATTACAAGTTGTGGAATAATTATGACAATGGAAACCATGTATTGCATGAAAGATGCCATAAACTATTTGATAGCAAATAAATTAAAATATGAAATGCCACTTTGCATGCAACAAAAAAACATATATTTTTAAAACAAATCCCCACTTCTATTTCTTATATTTTTTATTGTGCAACTTTATCTTTTTAGTCAAAGTTCAGGGGTATGTGTGAACAATCAATATTTTAGTTAACTGTATTTTGTTATTATTGCTAGGGGTGTTCAAATGTTGGTTGATTGGGTTGAAGGCATTTGAACAACTAAACTTAATGTTTGTGCTTTGAAAAATCTCAACCCAACTCATCCAAACCAAAGTGCAACCCAACACAACCCAAACCAAACCGTACGGGTTGATCGGGTTGGTCGGTTTGATACTTTGGTACATCAAAATATTCTCTTAAGTTATTTTCACTAGCCTACTCATAAGTTCTTTTTTCATCATCAACTTATCCATACTTCTTAAATCATAAATATACCTCATTCAATTAATTTTTTCAATTTGCACACACACACATATATATATATATATATATATATATATATGTGTGCGTGTGTGTTCACAATTATTGAACATATATACAAATAAATTAGATAGAGATGGAGAATATCTTGAAAATATACGTATATGAAGAGGGTACGTGATGGTGTAATTGTTTAATGTACATGTTAATAGAGACCCAACAATCTTACTAAATCCAAGAAATAAAAGGATATCGGGTTCATCGGATTGGGTTGGGTTAAGTTCAAATAAAAGTAATCCAATATCAACCAAATACCTATGGTTTGAAGATTTTACCACTCAATTAGACACCGGGTTGCTTCGGGTTGAGTTATTTCACATCGGATTGGTCGGGTTGTCAGTTTTTTAGCACCCCTAATTATTGCAATCAAAATCAAGTTTTTAAGTTTGATTAGGATTATAATAAAATAGTCTATTTAGAGCTTGTTCTAATGTATTATAGAATGAAGATCCATTAGGAACTTTAAATTCATTGAGAACTTGAGAACATATCGGAAACTTACATTTCAATTTAATGCAACAACTCTAACTAAATAGTAGTTTTACAGTAAATATAATAAAAGTGTAGTGTCTAACTTTTACGAAACCTATATCCTTCTTGCAAACACCCCTTCCCAATAAATAAAACCAATTTCCACAAGTAATATTTTCCCTCTTCTTTGTTATACAAAACCTAGATGCTCTGATCTTCTTATGGTGTTTTTTAGATTTATTTGCTACTGCATATACATGTTCATCGAGACCACATATTGGAGTCATCTTTCATCAAGATCAATCCATCACGACAATTATTGATGTCATGTTCTATTGAGAAACCACCGGGACCAATTGAGACCAATCAAGAATTCAATCAAGAAAGAGTATGCAGGGTTGAAATATATATATATATATATATATAGCCTTAGGTTCATTTGAAAAATGGAAAATGTATGAGAAATAGAGAAGTAATCCTAACCTTTCATATGGTCAAGATCGGATTTGACTGTTCAAATATTGCATTTTTGACTGGTCAACAATTGCGTCTTTGACTAGTAAAAAATTGCGGCTATTCCAAAAAAAAGAAAGTTTCGTAATTTTTACAAATATACGGGACGAGTTCATATATGAACCTGTATGATTCACATATGAACATATAGTTCATATGTTTATATAAGAACATTTGTTATCTCTTATTTCTATATTATTACAAACTTGTAATTATACAGGCGCATATTGTTTCACTTTTTGGGAAGGCTTGTGCTTTGACATTTTATATACCCCATTTCCGGTTTTGAAAATTTTTGTTTGTCCCAATTTTGGGGTGTTAGAAGTTGGTGTTAGAGTCAGGTTTAAGTGAACTAGATATTGACTCTAGTATACCTAGACTTAAGTTGTAGATGTCTATAGGTATTAGTGTCCACTTGGGTAGAACATTCCTAGGTGGGGAGAGTATTAGGACAACGGAAATGCATTGATTGAAAATTATGATGATGGCGACAAAAATTCTTGTGTTAAATACTTGAAAATTTCACTTGGCCAGTGTTGTTATGAATTTATGATTACGTGAGCACACTTGAAATTGTTATTATGATGGTTGATCACTGTAATAGTATGTGTTGAACCGCTAATTTTTTAAATAATTAACAGGCATGATCTTTATCATGTCTGACAGTTCACAATGATAAACACAAGGAGTCGAGTTGCGGCTCCCGGAGATGGTAATGAAGCAAGTGTAACCGCCCTAGAAACTTTAAGACATGATGTTCCAGCGGACAATCATACTGTCCCTCCAATTCCCACAATGTTAAGGGAAGTTATTGATGTGGTTCCCCGAGTGAACCTAGAGACCAAGAACCCGGTTGTCCAAGAAGTGGACCCTCAATTGGTCATAATAGCCAGCATCATGCAAATAATGAAATCCGCCATGGATAAGCGCGACGATAGGTTCATTAAAATACTAGAGGACCGAGATGCAAGCAACCGAAGCCATGAAACGATAGCGGACAATGCGGTAATTGGGTCGGGTGGTACAGATAATGTTATAGGGACTGAAGAACAAGCGGTAGGAGCTGAGAGGAGAAAGGAAGAGGGTTGCTCATATAAGACCTTCTTATGTAGCAAGCCCTCAGAATATTCAGGAACAACAAATCTAGTGGCTTGTATGAACTGGATAAGAGAGGTGGAGATGGCATTTGAATCAAGTGAATGCGACGACTCCCAAGAGGGTTAAGTTCACATTCCAATTGTTCAGAGAGGAAGCCTTGAGTTGATGGAACCTTACCTGAACAACTCTCACTCCGGAGGTTCTGGACAATCTCACTTGGACAACCTTCAAGAGAAAAGTGATGGATAAGTATTGTAATGAAAAACCTCATGATAAAATTGAAGTGGAGTTCAGAAACCTGAAGAAGGGGAACCTGTCTGTTGCCGAGTATTCGAGACAGTTTGGAGAATCTCAATATGGTTGAGCATTTGGCTACTGATGAGAGAATGAAGATAAAAGCTTATTTGAGAGGCTTGTCCGCGATGATGAAGACGGGTATAAGAAATGCCCGAGTGACCACGTTGCAAGACGTTATTGAAGAGTCCCAGTTAGTAGAGGACGATCTCACCCAAAGTAAAGAAGAAAGGAACCAAGCAGGCGAGAAGCAGAAATGAGAAAGGCCAACCAGGCCTATACGACCTTCCAAACCCTTCATCGGGGGAAGGAACGTGGAGCCCCAACGTGAAGCTAGATGGTGCCTGAAGTGTAGGAGTAAGCACTTCGGACCTTGTAATTCGAGACCGTTCTTCAACCTATCCGATTGCTTCAATTGTGGAAGGAAGGACCATGTGAACCGAGATTGCCCCTCCTGGGGCCAGTTTTTTTAAGTGTCGAGAACCCGTGCACATAAAGAGGGAGTTCCCTAAGCTAGTGGGAGGTCACCGAGGGATTTCAAGCGGAGCCGTGACGAAGAAGGAGATTCCACCAAAGGTGCCAAGTCGGGCCTTCCAAATGACTGCGGAAGACGCAAGGGAGACGGCGAATTTAGTGTCGGGTACGTCCCTAGTAAACTCTCTACCTGCCCGTGTTTTGTTTGATTCCGGTGCGAACCATTCATTCGTATCTACCACTTTTTGCAAGAAATTCACTACTCTCGTTAGCTTGTTGCCCGATGCACTAGTAGTAGAGGTAGCCAATGGGAATCACATGTTAGTTCGGGAACGTTTAGATGGGCGTACCATATATTTATATGGGGAGTCCTTTGTTGTGGACTTGCTACCGGCGTCTATTGGGAGATTCAATGTGGTAATAGGAATGGATTGGCTAGCCAAGCACGACGCCAATATCTTTTGTTCCAAAAAGATGGTTAGAGTACCCTTGGCGAAGGGAGGAGAAGTGATAGTCTATGGGGAAAAGAATCGGAAGACTATCACAATCATCTCATCACTGAAAGTGCACTAGAGCCTAGCCAAGGGTGTCCTTCGTACTTGGCCTATGTTATCGAGGCAAAATCAAAAAAGAATAAGATAAAAGATGTGAATGTGGTGTGTGACTACCCGAATGTATTTTCGGAAGACCTATCGGGTTGCCACCTGAATGCCAGGTGGAGTTCCACATTGACCTCACTCCAGGGGCAGCTCCGATCACCCGTGCTCCCTATCGCCTAGCCCCGACGAAAATGCAAGAAATGATGACCCAACTGCAAGAGCTTCTCGAGAAAGGGTTTATAAGACCGAGTTCTTCACCGTGGAGAGCTCCAGTTTTGTTCCTGAAGAAGAAAGACTGATCGATGAGAATGTGTATCGACTACCGAGAGTTAAACAAGGTCACCGTGAAGAACAAATATCCACCCATTGAATCGACGACCTCTTTGACCAATTGCAAGGAGCGGGGTGTTTTTCCAAAATAGACTTGCGATCCGGTTACCATCAAGTGCGGGTGAAGAGAGCGACATCTTAATCTACTCGAGAAACAAGGTCGAGCATAGTCAACATTTGCGGGAAGTGCTAGAGGTTCTCCATAAGGAGAAACTATTCGCAAAATTCTCGAAGTGCGGATTCTGGTTGCATGAGGTTTAGTTCTTGGGTCACGTGGTATCCAAGGACGAAGTGAAGGTAGACCCGGCAAAGATCGAGGCGATGATGAATTGGGAATCACCAACGAGTCAGACAGAGATAAGGAGCTTCTTGGGTTTGGTCAGATACTACCGAAGATTCATCCAAGACTTTTCGAAGATCGCCTCCCCACTCACTTCGTTGACAAGGAATAATGTCAAATTCTTATGGACCGAGAATCAAGAACAAGCTTTCAGGACTCTCCAAAAGAAGCTATGCGAGGTGCCAATTTTATCCTTACCCGAAGGATCGGACAACTTTGTGGTCTATAGTGACGCCTCCAAGTTGGGTCTCGGGTGTGTATTAATGCAAAGAGGGAAGGTGATAGCTTATGCGTCGCGATAACTCAAAGATCACGAAAAAAACTACCATACACACGACTTGGAATTGGCGGCGGCGGTATTTGCACTAAAGTTGTGGCGGCACTACCTCTACGAGACGAAATATACATTATTCACCGATCACAAAAGCTTGAAATATATATTTGATCAAAAGGACCTTAACATGCGACAAATAAGGTGGTTGGAACTATTGAAGGACTACGATTGCGAGTTACTTTACCACCATGGTAAAGCCAACGTGGTGGCGGATGCATTGAGTCGAAAGAATTATGGCGTTGGAGTCAAGTTATCTCTCGCTAGGATCAATGTAATATCAAGAGTAGTGGAGAGCATCAAAGCAAGCCAAGTCGAGGCACTTCTAGAAGAAAACCTCAAAGCTGAGATAATGGTGAAGCAATGGGAATGACTACAGGAAGATGGCCGCGACCTCAAATTATTTCAAGGCCGGACATGGGTACCAAAGTTGAGAGGAAACCGAGAATTACTCTTGAAGGAAGCCCACAAGTCCAAGTATTCCATACATCCCGGTAGCACGAAGATGTATAGAGATCTCAAGTTGAACTATTGGTGGCCGGTGATGATGCTTGACGTGGCCAATTACGTGGAAAGATGTGTCACTTGCCTTCAAGTCAAGGTGGAACACCAAAAGCCCTATGGGAATTTGCAATCCTTGACAATTCCGGAATAGAAATGGGAGCATATTACAATGGATTTTGTCACCAAATTACCAAAGACTTTGAAGGGTCATAATACAATTTCGGTAGTGGTGGATCGACTCACGAAAAATGCACACTTTTTAGCCATGCAAGAGACGTTGACAATGGACATATTAGCCAAGCTCTACATTGATGAAGTGGTATCGCACCATGGTGTTCCTCTATCTATCGTTTCGGATCGGGATAGCTGGTTCACTTATAAGTTTTGGGATAGTCTACAAAAGAGTTAGGTACAAAGGTCAAGTTGAGCATAACTTACCAACCTCAAACGGACGGGCAAAGCGAAAGGACTATCCAAACTCTTGAAGATATGTTGAGATCCGGTGTCATCGACTTCAGAGGGAGTTGGGACTCCCATTAGCCTCTATTGGAGTTTTCTTACAACAATAGCTACCATCCGAGTATTAGAATGACACCGTTTGAGGCATTGTACGGCGGAAATGTATTACACCGGTGTGTTGGCTCGAAGCAGGAGAAAAAAATTTGCGGGACCAGAAATCGTGCAAGAAACGGCGGATAAGGTGAAAAGTATCTGAGAGAGGTAGAAGGCGGCTCAAGACCTACAGAAAAGCTATGCGGACAAGAAGCAGAAACCGGTCGAATTTCAGGTAGGGGAGCGAGTCATGTTGAAAGTGTCACCGTGGAAGGGGATCATTCGTTTTGGAAAACACGGGAAGCTTAGTCCCCATTTCCTTGGACCTTTCACCATCCTAGAATGAATCGGACTTCAAGCCTACAAGCTAGACTTGCCACCGAAAATGGATGGGATTCATCCAACCTTTCATGTATGCTACTTACGGAGATGTTTGGCCAAAGAAGATATTGTCATCCCTTTGTTGAAAATCCGTGTAGATAATGGGAACCGTTGTGTAGAGGAACCGGAGGCAATCTTGGAATCAATGACAAAAAAACTTCGTCATAAAGATGTGACCATGGTCAAAGTCCAATGTAAGCACCATCGAGGTACAAACATTACGTGGGAACCTGAAGAGGATACGAAGAAACTTTACCCTCGCTTATTTGCATAAAGCTCGATTTCAAGGACGAAATCTCATTCAAGGTGGGGAGGATTGTAACATCCGGAAAATCTTGGTAAATTAATTATACGCGCATATACCATTTCGTATATTATTGGCATGTGATGTAGATGTTTAAGATCATCAAAACCTGCCCTTAGTACTTAATGTATCAGCCAAGCGTGTGAAGTGTCAGAAATGAGGGGAAAACTGAACCTGGGGGAGCGGGGCCAGAGTGCCCGCAACTGTGACAAAGGTCACAGTCACTTGTCAAGGTCGCGGTGCGGGGCGAGCCCGCGGTACATGTCTAGCAATAGTAACCCGCGATTGTGAATTAGGGCATTGTTGCCCGTCACTCTCGCGGGGGATGTACCATGAGTTGGGGGCACACGACGACTATGATGGCGACAGTGCCATAGGGCATAGTCACCGGGCAAGGTCTCCCGGGTATGTCTGGTTGTATAAAACCCCTCATGCCGAAATTACTTACCATTTCTCACCAAAATCACTCTTGGACCCATTTTTGTGACCTCTTTGGGCGATTTCTTCACCTTAGAACCCCCTTCTTCATTTATTGCAAACCTAGGGTTGTTGGGGACATTTATTGAGCATCACGATCTCTTGGACGAGCATTAAGTGTGGAACTTTTGGAAAGGAAGGATCAATATCAACCACTTCTCCATTAATCTAGGCTTACAAGTTTTTCTAGGGTTTTCTATAAAAACCTAGATAGTGAGTTTCCGGACCTTTACTGACTACACAAGAAATGGAAAAGATCACATGTTTCAAGAATCACGTCCAAGATTGAACTCTTCAAAAGCAAGTATTCTGAAGACATGCTGATTTCAGAGCTAGAGAAAGATATTGCATCTTCTGAGCTGAAGAAGAAGACTGAATTGCTAAAATCTTTTTAGTAATGATCTTGATCCAAAGGGGGAGATTGTTAGATCACATATCTATTGGATTCAAGATCATCCAAACTGAAGATCGCAATCTGAAGCTAAAGCCGGAACGTCGACTCTCGATATTAAAGTCTAATGTTTATTTGTAATAAATGTCAAAGTATTGTTATTGTTATTTAGTTTACTTAGTTAGTTAGTTATTAGTTAGATATTAAGTTAGTTAGATATAATATCTAAATATTAGATATTATGTAGGTTTATTAGTTTAATATTGCAAGTTCTTTTAGGTAGTGTGTTAGACACAGTTGAGATAATATCTCTGATATCTCTCATCTCTCTCAATCAGATAAAATCGACACATACAAACACACACTAAAAGGTGTAAAAGAGAGAAAAACAGAGAACACAATCTAGAGCTTGAATCGATCAACCTTCTAACCTTTGTTATATATCAATACAGGTTGGTAATCATATTGTGTTGTTGTTTCTATAAAACTTGATATAAATATTGTGGACCCACAATTGGTATCAGAGCCTGATTTAAGATCAAAATCAAGTTTTTAAGAAAATGTCTCTGTGTTCTAGTTTGAAAATCGATTTCGAGATTTAGAGTGTTTTAGGTGTTAAAATCGATCAGGTTGTGATCGATATACATGCTAGATCGAGTTGTTGTTGTTTGATTTCAGTATAAAGCTTTAATCGAGTTCCATTTTGGTGATTTTGTGTCTGAAAGTCGAGTTTATAAAGTTACTGTGCCATCGATTTACATTTTAAAAAGTGATTTTTATCGAGATCAAGTGGTCACAATCTATTCTAGAAGTGTTTTTAGTCATATTGGTAGAGTTTGGGTCTGTTATTCTTGGAAAAACATGTTGAAAAGTCGAATTTATCGAAGTACAGACGAACTTGCGCAAACCATAAGAAGAACACACGCAAAGCTCACTTTGCGTAACCTACTTTGCGCAACCAACTCAATACGCAAAGTCCACTTTGCGCAATCAACAAGACACGCAAAGCTTACTTTGCGCAACTCAACTAACACGCAAAGTCCACTCCTCGTGACCAAAGGCTTACGCGAACATCACTCCTCGCAACACTCTTGAAACGCAAACCTTGAACTTCACTTCTCGCAACAACAAGGAAACGCAAAGCTCAGTTTTCGCAACCCTCTAGCAGCACAAACCTCAGTACACATGTTCATCTCTTCACGAAAAGCTCAAGTCAAGTTTGCGCAACCCTTTTTGAAACGCAAAGCTTACTTTGCGCAACGTACGTGATACGCAAAGCTCACTTCGCGCAACGCACATGATACGCAAACCTCAGTTTGCGCAACCTACTTGACAGGCAAACCTCACTTTGCGCCATAAACCTCTTGCGCAAACCTTCTCAAAACGCAAAGTTTTTTCCAGACTTAGATTTTTTCTTCAAAATGACATCCATAGAAGCCCTTGCAATCGGAACTGACACCAAGCCACCAGTTCTCTTTAAAGAAGAATACGAACAGTGGAAAGATCGGTTTCTGAACTTTGTTGACAGACATGAGCTGGGTGATTTCATCAGGAAATCTATAGAAGAAGGGGTTATGAAACCAGTCATGACGACTCGTTTGGTTGGAACTGTGCCGACTCAGGTTGAACTTAAGTATCATGAGCTAGAAGATGATAACCTCAGAAGAGCTAAAGGCGACAGATTAGCTAGGTCATACATTCTACAAGGAATTCCAAACGAAATCTATGTAAAGATTGACAGCTACAAGGCCTCCGGCAAAGAAATGTGGGATCAGTTTGAGAAGATGATGTTGGGCTCAAAGGTTGGGAATCAGCTGCAAATCTCCAACTGCCTAAATAATTATGAAGAATTTAGAGGCAAAGTAGGAGAATCTTTAGAAGAAACCTATGACAGGTTTGTGACTTTGCTGAATGAATTAAGCAAGAATAAGGTCCACAAATCTCAAATTGAGCTGAACGTCAAATTCCTGAGTATTCTACAACCGGAATGGAAAAGATTTGCCAGACAGATGAAGCAGATCAAGGATCTGAATGAGATTCCACTTCATGAGGTGTATGAAACCCTCAGACAAAATGAAGAAGAGGTGGATGAAATTCTAGATGAGAAAAGGAAGAAAGGAAAGACAGTTAAAGGACAATGTTGATCTTGAAAGTCTTGGTAAAAAGTCTTCTATTTATGATAAACATGTTTCTACTTCTTGTCAAGATTCTAAAGATTGGTTTGGCAATTATCATGTGCATTCATCTCATTCTAATTTTTCAAGTGCATTTCAAAAGAAAAGAGGACCCAATTTGAAATGGGTACCAAAATCTTGTGCTAACACAGTAGGACCCAAATTCCAGTGGGTACCTAAGGCTAAATCTGTGTTGCAGGCACACAAAGTTTAAAAAGGGAGCTTACAGATATGACTTCTAGACAAAACAGTCTAGGACTCGTTCCTCAAGAAATTAGGTTCTTGAATTCAACAGTTCAATACCCGCACTTCAAAGATAAAACAATGGTTTATTAACACGTCTGTTCAGAACCCGTGCTTAAGAAGAGAATATGGCTTTTGAACACATCAGTTCAAGACCCGTAAAGGTATAATTCTATATCTTCATCTCATATACGGTTGAAAGAAGGACAACTTTCAATCATTTGAAAACATTGTTTTTTTAATGTTCAAACCACTTCCCGATTTTTCAACAGATTTTATATTTTGGGAGTGGACTTTAAATGTTTTCGAAGATTTAAATTATGCTTTAACTGAAATAGTTAAACCAATCTGAGCATCACGTGCATCATAGGAAAACAAGGAATTATTGTGCTAGGACATAACACAACTTCTATGAAATCACATTAACCAATGATTTCTACCCAAGAAGTTCATCCATAGGGATTAAGTGTGAGAAGTCGAAAAGAAATGAGTGTGTCAATCAAAGAAAGAAAGTTTGATTAGAGTGAGCAAAATGTTTAAAAGAAAGAGCGTGTGAGAACAGAGTTAAAAGAATATCACAACTTTGCACCAACTTTTTCTGAGTCGGGCAGCCACATTACTAGTATTTCACAATTCTTTGGTGAACATTATTGAAACAAGCAACTAGCCCATGCCAATTCTTGATCAAACCTCACTATCTACTCATTTTCTTCTCAACATGAAAGTGTTTCACATTTTCAAAGGGGAATATGCTATCTGATTTTCATTTGGAAAATCTGGATATTGAAAAGAAGGAAGTCTGCCCCACCTTCGCACTTCAATCATGCACATTGAGTTTGTGTTTAACTTACTGTTGTCTCAGTGGTTTACACAATTTTGAGCCAAATGAGCAATCATCAAGTGCTTAATTCTTTCAACACAAGTACGAACACATAAGGAATTAGTTTCTTTGTCATAACGTTTATAGAAATTTACCTTTGTGGTGTTTCGATGATTAAATGGAAGCCCTGGGGGAGTCAACATCACACAGCTCCTTTCCAATGTGTATTCGTTACACACAGTGACTTAGTGTTACTGACAGGCATGTTAACTGATTCATTAGTTGATTCAGGTGTTACATGACTATTTTGTCTGGATTTGCAAAGATCTGGGTGAATATCTATTGAATTGACGGATCAGTGGCTCCAAGTGGTTGACATTTCTTACTCAGAGTTTTGATGAAGTCAGTGCACTTATCATCAAAAAGGGGGAGAATGACTACACAAGAAATGGCAAAGATCACATGTTTCAGGAATCACGTCCAAGATTGAACTCTTCAAAAGCAAGTATTCTGAAGACATGCTGATTTCAGAGCTAGAGAAAGATATTGCATCTTCTGAGCTGAAGAAGAAGACTGAATTGCTAAAATCTTTTTAGTAATGATCTTGATCCAAGGGGGGAGATTGTTAGATCACATATCTATTGGATTCAAGATCATCCAAACTGAAGATCGCAATCTCAAGCTAAACCGGAACGTCGACTCTCGATATTAAAGTCTAATGTTTATTTGTAATAAATGTCAAAGTATTGTTATTGTTATTTAGTTTACTTAGTTAGTTAGTTATTAGTTAGATATTAAGTTAGTTAGATATAATATCTAAATATTAGATATTATGTAGGTTTATTAGTTTAATATTGCAAGTTGTTTTAGGTAGTGTGTTAGACACACTTGAGATAATATCTCTGATATCTCTCATCTCTCTCAATCAGATAAAATCGACACATACAAACACACACTAAAAGGTGTAAAAGAGAGAAAAATAGAGAACACAATCTAGAGCTTGAATCGATCAACCTTGTAACCTTTGTTATATATCAATACAGGTTGGTAATCATATTGTGTTGTTGTTTCTATAAAACTTGATATAAATATTGTGGACCCACATTTACAAAATGAGATACATGTCTTAATGTGCTATCTATTACTATTTCATGCTTCATTTCATTACATTATTTTATTGGGTAAAGAAGTCATAAACTTTCTATATTGGAAGATTTTGGGAACTTGGGTACTAGTCATTTTATGAGAAATCTTAATGGTGTTATTTTTTTTGGAAAACATTGGAGTATATTAATGTGATATTCATTTTTGATGGATGTTATATGTGGATTTTTCATTATTTAGGGTTTTGACCTAAATTAAGGCTTGGAGTCAAATGGGACCTTGTATATGTATTTGCTTGGAGTAAAATGTATATGATGTTTGATTGGATATTGGATGAACCACGAGTAGGCAATAAGAGGATGTAATCTTAGGCGCCACCTTGTAGGTATGTGCCTAGATCTCCGCCATTTGGAGTAATGCCTTGGAGGTAGTCTTCAAATGTGTCGGGCCTTCGGGGTGTTGCTCCTGAGAGTGAACACCAAAGTACAGTGAATCTTGAGATGAAAATCGTCGGTGTTTTAGGTCTCCTCCATTAATTCCTCTTATGGACCCTTATGACTGTTAACTCTTTAATTTGCTATGTTATGTTATTGTTTAAACTCACTAGGCTCGTTTGGCCTAACACTTTTTTAGTGTCAATGTGCATCTCAAGTCTTAGCGGCGCCGCCGCCAAGAAGATCTAGCGGGCCTTTAGAAGTGATCATGGGAGAATTTTTGGGACGCCATTCTAGAAGACAATTATTTTGAGGACTTTGGATGATAACCAATTGTAATCTCATTTTTGTTAGGGGTTAGATTAAGAGGTTGTTATCACTTATTGCTATCTTATTACAAACTTGTAATTATACAGGCACATATTGTTTCCCTTTTTGGGAAGGCTCGTGCTTTGGCATTTTATATACCACATTTCCGGTTTTGGAAATTTTTGTTTGTCCCAATTTTTGGGGTGTTACATGAACCTTTTTGATTCATATATGAATCAGTGCAATTCACATATGAACTCTTTTAACTAATTCATATATGAACCTTTGTGATTCTTATATGAACTAATTAACTGATTCACATATGAACTAATTAACTACAGGTTCATATGTGAATTAGTTGAACTAATTAACAGATTCACATATGAACTTTTGTAATTCACATATGAACTAATTAATTGATTCTTATATCAACTAATTAACTTATTTACATATGAACGTATAGTTCATATATGAATCACATAGGTTAACATATGAACTTGTCCGTGTATTCTACGAAACCCCCTTTATCTTTTACAGACCACACAAGAAATTATCCGATGCTTCACGGTCAAAGCCAAAAATGTTGACCAGATAAAGGGCTATGATCACTGAATAGTAGAATGGAAATGTATATTAATGTTAATATATTATACTAATGTATGAATATTATAGAGTTGTTATATACAAATACGAATATATAAATATTAGTGATAAATATTAGAGTGCATATATATATATATAGGGGTTAAATCTAGTGAGGACCAAAAAAGGCTAAGGACTTTAGGACAAATCTAATCCATTGATTAGAATAGATCAAGGGTCATTAAAAGAAAAATATCTTAGTAATAAAGGAAATATAAGGGCAGATTTGTCAATTTTCAAGGACATGTAAAGGGTATTATGGGTATTTTTATATTAAAATCAAATTAAAAGTAAATTATGGATGCCAAATAACATTTCAAATCAGTTCAATGTTTTACCTTTAATCTTCTTCAATACGTATTTGATGAATATTTCTTGCATTCAACAAAATCCACCCCCAGATTCATCTCTAATAGAAAACCAATTAACAACACACAATCCCATCGTATCTCTCGTAATTTATCATACGAACCCGATCAAATTCCTCATGTGAACCTTCTGCTTTCAACATAACAAGGTACACCAAGTTCTTGTATTTGCTATTTGGGCGAAAAATTTGAGATTGTACGACTAATCTCTTGTTTATTCAAAGAAAAAGAAAACTCTAAATTTGAGGTGCTGCAAACCTCTATTCTTTTCAATTTTTCGATTCGTTCAAGCTCCAGGTACCCAATTAAATGGTTAGTCATTCATCCTACTCATTTCTCCATTATCAGATTTATCTGTGTTCATATGTATTGTTATTGTAATTCTATTTGTTGGTTCTATTGCACCATAAACCATTTGTTTTGAGAGATTAGAGTTTTTGGAGGCAAAAAACAATCAATTCAAATACATAAATATTGCTATGATGTGATCACCGTCATCGCCAATAGCTTAGTGAACAGAACACTGTCGTTTGGTGAATACGGTAATCGTGATGAAAGTAGTGAGTGTAATGAAGTTTCAAATGCATAAGAGGCATTAGTTATGGCTTTTGAGAGGATTTTGCTTGTTGCTGCCGAATCCGATGGAGGATATTTTTCCCCTGGAGGTGTGGTTTGAGTTCTAAACGACTCTCAAGAGATGACAAAAGAGAACACGAAAATGAAGGTTTTTATCGATATATCCATGAAATAGAAGAGAATCCCAAGCATGTTTAGCAACAAGATTTTTTTTAGGTTTCATGAGGTGAAACTGATTATAGATGAAATTTGTGTTAGGTGTTGAGCCTAAATGTTGAATTCAATATTAAAAGGGTCAAAGTTGTATTTGTTGTAAAGTTTGGTTGTTAATTCTTGTAAAGTCAATGTGTTTGACTTTGTTACTTTGTCTTGAGTTGTAAAGTCAACAATGTTGACTAAGTATAAATAGTTCGTGTCCTTTAGAATCTTGTAACCACGCAAGAACACGCACACACATACAGTTGAGAGACATCATTGTTAGAGAGAGAAATAGTCACTACATTAAGAGAATTCATTGTAACAAATTCATATCAATCAATGAATATGACATATGACTATTTGATTGTGTGTGATCTGAATTTGGTATCTTGAATCTGGAATCACAATTGGTATCATAGCAAATCAGATCAAGCAGAGATCGATTTTTGTTTCAGAAAATGAAGAACTCGCACGAACACTGTGTTTAGATCGATTTTGAACTTTTGAGTTGTATTTGTTGGTTTGATGCTTCTACTGTTGTCGCACGATGTATTAGATCATTTGTTGTTCAGATTGTAATTGCAATTTACTTGTAATTCTCATTCAATTTTGAAATTTGTAAGTTTTTGGTTCGACATTTTTTGCATACTGAGTTCAAGATCAAGATCAAGATCACAGATTCAGTATTGTTTTGGTAAAATTGTTGCAAAAGGATTGTTCTAAACCTCTTCGAGATCATTCATGTCTAGTTTGGTATCAATTCGTTGAGTATTGAAGCAATTATGAAGAATTTTTGAACTTTTTTAGTCGAAACTCTGAAGAACTCGCAAGATCTAGACATTTCGCATCAAAGAACTAGCAAGACTCTTGATTCTGTTGTTAAAATTTTCTTAAGTGCAGAATTCGCATCAGCTGTGTGCGAAAAGTCAACATTTCCCATAAAGCTTCATACGAAAAGTCAAATTTCGCAGGGGTCATATACGAAAAGTTGATTTTGTTTTTTGTCCAATTGTACTTTTCGCAAAACAATGTGTGCGAAAAGTGAGGAATTCGCAAGACACAGTGAGCGAAAAGTTATTGTTCATGAGCTTTGGCCTGCGAAAAGCTTCAGAACTCGCATGATGAAGATTGTTTGAATTTTTTTTCCAAGTCTGGATTTCGCTTAAAGTCCAGAATACTCAAGCATCCTTTTGCGAAAATCTTTTGTGAACTTGATTTGTACCAAGTGAGGATTTCACATCCTGAAGCGTGCGACAATCAAATATTTCGCATCCTGAAGTGTGCGAAAAGCTAGGAATACGCATCCTCAGCCTGCGAATTCCCCATCTGCGAAAAGTTTCATTCTTTGATCTGCGAAAAGTACAGAATTCGCTCAACATTATGAGGATTCTATACTTCGAATATTTTTGGAGATTTTTTCTGAAAATTTACATGTTTGACTTTCAAGTCAAGATTTCTGATTTTTTTGACTAACGATCACTTCAAGCTACTCTATTTCAGTTTCTAATCATGTCAAAGGATATTTTAAGCATGGGCTCTCAGTCGAAACCACTGGTACTCTCGGTCGGCGAATATCCTTAATGGAAGAGGCAGACGATTCAGTTCTTGAACCACAAGAAAAGGGAACTTATGTAGTCTATCATCAATGGGTCAGTTAGTCTGGTTGTCACAGTACCTGGTCAGGTTGCGACTGCAACTTCTCCAGAAATACCATAATGCTATGTTCCGAAGCCGTATGACTACTTTAGTGACGCAGAGAAAGCTCAATCCAAAATAGATGAAGAAGCTATCATTCTTCTAACCATTGCTATTCCAAAGATGTTTACAACCAGGTAGACAGTCGTAATTCTACTAAGGCCATGTGGGACGAGCTTGAGAGGCAGTTGCAAGGAACTGATAGGTCAATCAAATCCAAACTCAACCAGAGTATAAACACTTATGAAGGATTCAAAGCAAAGGAAGGAGAATCTTTGTCTAATACTTACAACATGTTTAACGTTATTTTGATCTATCTGAGGAGAAACGGGTTGAACAAGTCTGTCTCGGACATAAACTACAAGTTTGTCAAGAACCTCAACCCTGAGTGGAACAACTATGCCATTAACCTCCAAATGACTAAAGATATGGATCAGTAGGATGTTAACGATCTCTTCATTACCCTTGTTCAGCACGAAGAATAAAGTGAAACAAATCAGTGACGAGAAGAAGTTGGTGAAAGAATCTCTTGCACTATTGGCAGTGAAGAAATCTATGAAACCTAGTTCTTCAAAGACAAAGATTTCCAAAGCCTATCTGACTAAATTGCCCAGTTCCAGTTCTGAGTCATCTGCTGAAGACAAAGAGGTTGAATTCGATGAGGATATTAGGCGGTTTGCTAAAAATTTGGCTATGATCAAAAAATAGTTCAACAAGCGCTTTGGGAAGAAAAAGTTTTATTCCAAGACCAAGCCAGATCATTACAAGAAAGAGAAGACTGAGAAATACAAGCCCAAGTATGAGTAGAAGGAAGAGAGAAAGGAAGAGAAGAAAGATGAGAAATTTGATGCCCAAAATTTTAGATGCTTCAATTGTGGGAAGCTGGGATATTTCTCGATGGATTGCCGATTTAAGAAAGTTAAGAACTCAGAATACTATGTGAATAAGTCGCTACCTGTGAAAAAGCAGGAGGAAGGACAAGTTTTGATGGCTGAGGAGGAGAATTGGTTATGTGAAACTTCGGATGATGAGGAAGCACACTTCACGCAAGTTCACTGCTTTATGGCCTAAGCTGAAGATGAGCCCCAACCTGCTGAACAAGCAAATTATGATTCTGAGTCTAAGGTAAGCAATCAGTCCGACAATTCTGAGGTAGTTCAAAATCTAACTTCTCAGATTGAATTTATGGAAAATGAATTTAATGCTTTAAAATAAAAACTTAGCCTTGAATGACAAACAATGATGAATTTTCGTGACGAACATGCATTGTTGAAGGTTGTTATCGAGGATAAGGAAAATGACAAAAAACATTTTAAAAAAGGAGAAACCTGACTTATCTTTCAAGATCACTAAGCTCCAAAAAGACTTGGTGAACTTGAATTCTGAAAAGGTGAGTTTAAAATTATGTTTGAAGCTTGCTTTCAAGAGCGTAATGAAGCTTATTGCAAAATAAAACAACTAGAGGTTTTAAATATAAAACGAGGACAGACTGAGCAGAGTTTAAATCTTTTCAGAAACAAACTCCAAGGTGTAAGGTTTTATAATCCGAAATTAGGTTTGGGTTTGTCAGAAAAGATATTTTAAAAGGGGATCCCGAGAACTTGTATAATTTTGACAAAATAGGCCCTAATTCTCAAAAGATTCTGAATATTCATGACACGTTTGTTAAAGCTAAGGCTATAATATCTGAATCTCCTGAAAAAGGAAAGGAGGTTGTAGCTGATGACCTATTCGGCAGTTGCACTGATTCACAATCTTCAAGTTTTAAATCGGTTGGATTCCAATACGATGATTTAAACACTAGCTACAAAAGCAGAAAGATTGAATTTGTAGAGTTTGAATCATTGTTTTCCACACCTATTCCTAATGATGAATCAATACCTGAGGATAAAAATATTCCTGAAACCAAGTGTCAGTATGAAGATTATGAGTCAGACTTTGATGCTTGCGTTCAGAACATTATGTCTGAATCCATGATCTCTGATTCTACTAAGGAGAGTAAGATAGAAGAGTCAGTTGATGTCACGGATTCTGGTAAGAAGTCTGAGTTCTTCTGTAAAATGTCTAAAGATATTTTTGATGAACTGATGAACGCCTCAGATCCTGATTCAATTTTCGAAAAACTTGAGTCTAACTCCGAGTCAAACCAAACTTCTGATTTACAAAAACCAAAATCTGATTTGCAAAAGCTACTCGAGGAAATTGAAGATGAGAATTTTGGTCTTCGATTTAAGCTAGATAAATCTTTAGATGAAAACTGAGAGCTTGGCAAACAGATTAGTGAATTAAAGAAAATATTTTTAAAAATAATTTGTCAAATCAAAAGGAGTTTGAAAATCAAAAAGCATTTGATAAGCAGAAATGGAATATCAGGTCAAACCCGAAGTTTGTGACTTTAGCTAGATCTACAGTTGTTTATGCGCAAAAGTTTGAAAAACAACCAATCATTTTTTAAGTAGGTGAAACTTCTGGTGTAGAAAATGTTAACTTATCTTCTAAGAATTCAACTAATTCAATGTCTTCTGGTGCTACAGATGTGAATGGGAAGAGGAATGGAAAGTGGAGGAATAGGAGTTCTGAACAGAAGTCAAGTCAAAATGTTTCTAAAAAGTGTACTTCTGTTGAGAATGTAGTGAAAGTGAAATCTGACAGTGATTGTAAAAAAGTTTCTACTAATTTTGTTGCAAATAAATGTCATTTCTGTTCCGATAAATGCAATTCTTTTGATAAATCACAGGTTATGACCTTTGCTCAAAATAATATGAAATGCAATCACTATTGCAGTAATTCATTCTCATTCCACTCCACTGTTCCAAAGAACAAGAAAGTTCAAAGCTTTTCTCATGCAAATTCATTTTTCAAAGCCTCGTCTCAACCAATTCATATTTTTAAGGCTAAGCAAAGTATTTTTTTTTCAAAGAAAAAGGATTTTAAAAATGTTGATGTGAAAATGGTATGTAAATGGTTGCCGAAGCCTTGTTAGGAATGGAGAATTAAGGGCACGACCAACGACTTTCAAAAATTAAAAGATGCTAACAATAAAGGACCCATCTGGATATGGGTACCTAAAGTCAAGTAGTTATTCCTTTTGTAAACCTGTCATATGTGGTTTAAAGAATCTGGATGCTCACGACACATGACAGGATTCAAGCATCTCTTGCATAATTATGTTGATCAACCTGCTGGAACTGTTAGCTTCGCCAATGCTGCTGTTAAGGGATATGTCAGAGGATATGGAATGCTAACTAATGGCACTGTAACCATTAAGAAGGTATTGTACGTAGAAGGCTTGGATCACAATCTATTCAGTACTAGCTAGTTTTGTAACATTCACTATCATGTTAGGTTCACTATAACTCATTGCCACATTGAAGATCGTGATGGATCTGAGATATTCAAGGGTGAGGGATAGGGAAATTTGTATGCCGTCAACTTTCCAACTCTATCAGCTTCAAGACCCGTTTGCTTGATAGCCAAAGCGTCGAAAGAGGAAAGTTGGATTTGGCATAGAAGACTCTCACATCAGAATTTCAAGGCTATAAACAGACTTGCAAGCAAAGGCTTAGTCAGAGGTCTACCCGAAATGCAATTTGAAAAAGATTCCTTATGCCCATCCTGGGAGATGGGAAAGATGAAAAGAAGCTCACACAAAGCTAAAATGGAATCTTCGTGTAAATCGCCGCTTGAAATGATTCACATGAATCTATGTGGACCAATGAGAATTCATTCGATCAACGACAACAAATACATTCTAGTAATGGTCGATGAATACTCGAGATACATGTGGTTGAAGTTCCTGAGAGCAAAATTTGAAGCACCTGAGTTAATAATCTCTTTCATTAAGAAGATTCAAGTTCTGCTACAACTACCTGTTCAAAAGCTATGGAGCGACAACGACACTGAATTTAAGAATGAGATACTACAAAGTTATCTACAGTCAGTAGGCATCTCTCATAACTTTTTCTCTGCCAATACTCCACAACAGAACGGTGTTGTAGAGCGTAAAAACAGAACTCTGGTGGAAGCTGCAAGAACGATGCTTGCCTATTCAGGACTACCTCTCTATCTTTGGGCCGAAGCCGTTGCAACTGCATTTTTTACTCAAAACAGAACAATCATCACGAAACGGTTATAGAAAACGGTGTATGAGATTATTAACCATCGAAACCTAATGTCAAATTTTTTCGTGTTTTTGGTTGCAGATGTTTTATACTCAATGATCGTGCCAATCTTGGTAAGTTCGAAAAGAAAGCCGATGAGGGATATTTCTTAGGTTATTCGTTAACTTTCAAAGCCTATCGGATCTACAACAAACGAACCAAGACAGACATGGAAAGCATACATGTGTCCTTTGATGAAAATCTGACTAAGACTTCTGAACACAACAGTTCAACACTCAGTCTTCCGGAAAAGAAATCTACTCAAGTTCGAGTGGAACCCGGTTTAAATGAGACTAAGTCTTCTAACTCAAACTCATCTACATCTGAGTTAGATTTACTTTTCTTTGATGTATTCATTGATATCGGTGCAGATTTCGATAAATCCAATGTATCCGAATCATCATCTTCAGTGGTCCCTGATACAAGTGTCGATGTTTCTGGACCATCTGAACCCGTCACTACTTCTTCAAATACTACTAGTCCAAATCATTCTGATCAATCTAATAATGTTTCTGTGTCTACAGATAACAACTCTGAAGCTGAAGTCCCGAGCACTTCATCTGTTATGCCTGAGTTACATGAATCAGAATTACAAACTAGAGAAGTACCTACAACTATTTCTGAAGTTGTACCTGCTATAACCGATGCATATAATGATCAGAACAATCGAATCAATGTTCAACCCCTACCGAGTACTACTAGCTAGACTCGAGATCACCCCCGGCACAACATTATTGGCGACATTGACTGTGGAGTCAAAACCCAAGTTGCATCAACGAATTGTTGTTTCTACTCTAGTTTGCTCAGTTCAATTGAACCGAAGAAAGTTTATGATGCGTTGTAATATCCCGATTGGATCATTGATATGCAAGACGAACTGCTGCAATTTGAGCGAAACAAAGTATGGCGGCTTATACCCAGACCTAAGGACAAATCTGTTATTGGAACAAAGTGGGTATTCAGAAACAAGAAAGACGAAGCAAGAATTATGGTTAGAAATGTTAGGATCAAGCCCTTACCACTACGCCAAAAGCAATTTGTTAATGCACATATTTATTGGATTCAAGATCATAATTATCTGAAGATGGAAATCTGAAGTTAAACTGATAAAGTCGTCTCAACAAATAGTCTAGGGTCCTTTTGTAATAATTAGTCAAAGTTTGTTTTCGTATCTTATTTATTAGCCTTTTATTTTATTTAAAATAAGTTTAGTTTGTTGTTGGGCCCAAGCCTTGCAACCCCGTTAGGCTATATGGCCTAATTATAAATAGTTTTTGTTTAGTGGTAATTAGGGTTAGAAAATCTTAATTGCAAATTAGTTATTGAGAAAGGGTGTTGGGTGGTGGTGTGCGCCGTGAACAGTAGAAAGGAGAAAGAGATCGATTTCAATTCCAAGCTTGTAATCCTGTTGAATCGATTGAATATCAATATCAGGTTTGATTTATTATATTGTTTATGTGATTGCTTGTTTGAATGATTGCGTTTTGGGACACACAATTGGTATCAGAGCACAATTCAGATTGGATTGAATAAGTTTTTGTTCGGTTCTAATTTTCTGTCAAAGATTCATATTTTTTTTATTGTGTGATTGTTCATTCAAGTTGATATTGATTTGATTGTGTTTGTTTTGCATATTATAGTGATTGGGTATTGTTTGATTTGATAATTGCATTGATTTTGATTATCAATTTGTTGATTTTGGTTTTCTGGGTTCGGTTTGGAGACGACACTGTGTGTTCAATCGCTTCCATCATAAAGTTGTTTTTACTGAAATTAATTGATATCAAATTAATTGAAATTAATTGGTAGCTATCGTTCTATACGTTTAATCGATCGTGTATGCAAAGTTTGGTTGGTCAATTTAGTGTTTTGATCTGTTTCTGGGCTGATTTTTGAGTTTCTGGGTCGATTCTGTTTCAAGAACACTCCGGTCGAACATTTAGGTCTTTGTTTCTATCGGTCTAAGCCCACTTCCGGTCGAATATCTTTATCAGTCTATAGCATTCGACCGGGACACTCACTTTCCACTCCGGTCTTGCATAATATCGGTCGAAGCATAGTGTCGGTCGAACAACCATCCGGTCTTAACAACCATCCGGTCGAACAACCATACGGTCTTAACAACCATCCGGTCTTAACAACCATCCGGTCTTAACAACCATCCGGTCTTAGCAACTTACGGTCTTAACACCACCGGTCTAAGCATCTATCGGTCAAATCACTCGACCGGACTTTACAAGTTCCCGGTCGAAGGCAATATCGGTCTTTGCACTTCCCCGGTCGAACAAGTTCCCGGTCGAACTCTCGACCGGTCTTTACAAGTCTCCGGTCGAATCAATACCGGTCGAAGCACACCCCCGGTCGTTTTTTTTTTTCTTTTTTTTTTTCAAACTGTAATAGGGCTTCTAAATGTCAAGGTTCGTGAAGGGGGGCAATGTTCTGTTCGTGATCAGTTTTTTTCTGAATTTCTTTCTAAGTTTTTCAGTATTGTGTGATTTTATCTTGACTTCTAACGATCTCATCCAGTTGATTGTTTAATATCAGATAAGTTTGATTTCTAATCATATAAGTAAAGATGTCTCGGGAAGCTCTTGCTATTGGAACAGATGTGAAGCCACCAGTACTCTTCAAGGGGGAGTACGAGCAATGGAAGGACATATTTTTGGACTTCATTGATCGACATGATTTGGGAGATGAAATCAGAAAATCTCTGAAAGACGGGATCATGACACCTCCGACCAAGGTTCTCACTGTAGCTGGAGAAAATGGTCAAGAAGAAGAGACAGAGTACAAATTACCGATTGGTGAATATTCGGAAGATCAGCTGAAGAGACACAAGGGTGACAAGCTGGCAAGATCATTTATTCTCCAAGGCATACCGAATGAAATATATGTCAAGATTGACAGCTATAACGCTACCGGTAAGCAAATGTGGGATCAATTGGAGAAGATGATGATCGGATCTAAAGTCGGCAACCAGCTCAAAGTATCTACCTGCTTGAATAATTATGAAGAGTTCAAAGCCAAAGCTGGAGAGTCACTCGAAGACACGTATGACAGATTTGTCACATTGCTGAACGAGCTCAGCAAGAACAAGATCAACAAATCTCATGTGGAGCTGAATGTGAAATTCCTCAGCAATCTTCAACCTGAGTGGAAGAGGTTCACCCGTCAGATGAGGCAGTTGAAGGATCTGCATGACATTCCTCTTCATGAAGTCTATGAAATCCTCAGACAGAATGAGGAAGAAGTAGAGGAGATCAAGGCTGAGATGAAAAAGGCTGACAAAGCTGTTGCTGATCCAGTTGCTCTTGTGGTTAAGAAGTCAAAGAAGAAGAAGGTGATAGATTCTGATTCGGAAGAAGCTGATTGTGAGGAAAAGTCTGAAACTGACGATTGTGAAAAACTGATGGAAACCATGCTCATGTTAACTAAGGCTTTCCAAAAGAAGTTCTATAAAAAGCCAAACTCCAATAGTCAGCGATACTCGTCTGGTCCGAACAACTACAAGCATAAAGAGAAAGTTGAAGACAGGAGATCAGAAGAAATGAAGAAGGATGGAGCTGAAGAGACCAAGAAAGAAGAACCGATTAAGTGCTACAACTGTGGTAGACTCGGTCATTTTGCCAAGGACTGCCGCAAATCAAAAGTCTGAAACTCAGACTATTACAAGAATAAAATGCTTCTAGCCAAGCAACAAGAGGCTGGAAAAGCATTAATGGCCGAGGATGAATACTGGCTCGACCACTCGGATGAAGAATCTGAAGAAGGAGAGAAGGATGAGACAGCACATCTGTGCTTGATGGGGAAGAACCAGTCAGAAGCTGAAGCTGATTCGGATGATGGAGATACTGATGAGGTATGTAACCTTACTGAATTTGATTTATTGAACCAAATGAATGCCATGATGTCTAAACTCCAAGAATTAGAGTCAAAACTGAAGCATGAAAGAGGTGTCATAAATGAGAAAAATCAATCTATACATAAACTTAGTAATGATATTGCTGAGAAAAATGTATTAATTGGAACTTTGCACAAAAATATTGACACCAGCGCTAAAGAAAAGACTATAATTCATAAAGAGTTATCTGAAACTGATTCAAAGTTTAAAGAATGTGAGTTTAAATCTAGAGAGATTGCTAAAAGGTACTTTTCTACTTCAAAAGAGAATAAATCTTTAATAGAAAAGGTGAATGCTTTGGAAGAAAAATTACACTCTTTGGGTCAAACTGAACACACTATTCATTTGAACAAACCTAAAGAGAAACCTGATACTTGGGGACTTGGTTACAAGAACCCACATCATCTCAAAAAGGGTATATCTGAAGTGCCTGCACTTTATGACTTTGGGTTTATGTTGTTGGCTCCTCAACATCAAGAACTCAAACCCTTTTGGACTAGTCTGTCGGAAAAAGATAAAGCCAAGGAATATGATAAAAGAAAGAACACAACTAAAGTTCAACTTCCATTTCGCTATGAGAAGTTGAATAACAGTTATCGTTCTAATAAATCAAAATTTCTTTCAAATGATTATTTTGGAGGCTAAACCCATTGAAGGTAAGCTTTACGTCCCTCCTCTAGTTTTGGAAAGTAAAATTTCTAAACTTGAGAATACTCTTACAGATGAAAGAATTTTGATGGACTTAGAACAAACTGTATTTTCAACAGTGTTCAAAAATTCTAATTTTCCTAAACTCTCCAAAGCTTTAAATTCGGATGACAGATCTGGTTCACTTAATAATGAGCTTAATTTCTTAAACTCTAAAGGCGTTTTAAATAAGTGTGTTTCTCAGTTTGATTTTTCTTCTGAACTTCCTGATCATTCATCTTGTGTTGTAAATTCCTTTGGATTACCCAGTGTGTATGCAAAAGGTGAAACATCAACGAAAGTTGATAAATCAGTTTCTGTGAAATCTAAGAAAGCAAAAGGTAAGAAACAAAAAGCTCAGCTTTCACAGAAACCGATCCCCACTGGTAAGCCAAAGAAGAAGCATTCTCTTAATTCTCATCATTCTAACTCTAAAGTTTCACATGTTTCAGATTTGAGAATGCAAAGGGTTGGAGTTAAGACTGCATGGATACCGAAACAGAAGATAGACGAGAAAGCTAAATCTAGTTCTAGTTTTATTTTGAATAAAAAGACTTCTAGTAAAGATGATTTGAGTGTGAATGTTGCTACTTTTAAAAATAATCTTGTTGATTCTCGCAAGAAATATTCTATAAAGCAATTATTTCAGTTAGCTCCATCTAGTACTAAAAAGTTTTTAAATTATGGTGAATGTGATTCTGCTTCTCGTAGATATTCTGATGTTTGGTATGGTTCATATAATGTTTCATCTTATCATTATCATACGTCTTATCATGCTTCTAGTTTTCAAAGAAAAAGCGGACCCAAATTTAAATGGGTGCCAAAATCAAGTACTAACAGTGGAGGTCCCATTTTTAAATGGGTTCCTAAACCTCTTCTTTCCTGATTTGTTTTGTGCAGACCCGTCATATGTGGTATTTGGATAGCGGGTGTTCCAAACATATGACCGGGCAGAAGAGTATGTTGTCTAATTATACGGACAAATACTGCGGCACAATTCGTTTCGGGAATGACCAGTTTTCACCTATTCTGGGATATGGTGATGTTGTACATGAAAATCTTACGATCAAGAAGGTGAGTTACGTTGAAGGCTTAGGGCACAACCTATTCAGCATTGGCCAGTTCTGCGACAAAGATTTAGAGGTTAATTTCAAGGCCAAGACATGTTCAGTTCGCACTGAAGAAGGAAAAGAACTCCTGGTCGGATCTCGCAAGTCAAACCTCTACACCATCAATTTGTCAAAGGTCCAGGCTGACAATCAGGTTTGCCTACTATCGAAGGCCTCAATGCAACAAAGCTGGTTATGGCATCGACGGCTTTCTCACCTCAACTTTCGGTACATCAACAAGCTGGTCAGTGGCAAGCTAGTGAAAGGTCTTCCAGAACTGAAGTACGAAAGAGAACATCTATGTGCAGCATGCGAAAAGGGAAAGATGAAGAGAGCCCCACACAAACCAAAGCCTGAACCGAGTACCAGCTCTCCATTAGAGTTGTTGCATATGGATCTATGCGGTCCTATGCGAACGCAAAGCTTAGGAGGAAAGAAGTATGTGCTAGTTATCGTGGATGACTATACGCGATACACTTGGGTTAAGTTTCTACGGTCTAAAGATGAGACTCCCGATGTTCTCATTACGTTTCTGAAGACGACCCAAGTCAATCTGCAAAAACAAGTCAAGATTCTAAGGACTGACAACGGCACAGAGTTCAAGAACAAGATAGTTGAAGAATATCTCGAGTCGGTCGGGATATCACATCAATACTCTGCCGCTCGCACGCCTCAACAGAACGGAGTCGTCGAAAGGCGAAATCGTACACTTGTCGAGGCCGCTCGGACAATGCTCAGCCAATCTGACTTACCTTTATTTTTGTGGGCTGAAGCTGTATCGACTGCATATCACACTCAGAATCGCTCCATGATACACCGCCGATTTCAGAAGACTCCGTATGCATTGATCAACAACCGCACACCAACCATTAAATATTTTCATGTTTTTGGTTGTACTTGTTATGTTCTAAACGACCGAGAGAATCCGAACAAGTTCAGTGCTAAGGCGGATGAAGGCATCTTTATTGGTTATTCATCTACATCGTCTGCATATCGTGTTTATTCAAAGAAGTCGAAGACAGTGATCGAGAGCGTCAATGTAACATTCGATGAGGAAATGGCTTCTGAGCACATCAGTTCAGAACCCGTCATTACCGGAGTTTTAGCTTCTGGACCAACCAGTCCAAGACCTGCACCTCAAGAGAACAAATCAGATGGCGCTTCGTCGTCTACTTCTAATTTATCTGATTTGGATTTATTATTTGAACTGTTCTATGATGAATTTCTTGGTTCTAAATTGCCTAACTCTGTTGTGGTTGACAGGATAGAAGACTCGATGACTACTCATCCGACCACTTCCGATATCTCTACTGAATTTGGTTCCCCTATTCAGCAAGAAGTTCCAGTTCAAAAGCCTACTCCGACAGTTGAAGTTGTGACCAACAATGCCGAGACAGAAGTAGCTGACTCCGTAGGATGTACTGTAAGGACTGATCAACAGATTGACCAAGATGTACCTACTGTAACTTCTGCAACGACCACTTCCACTGAAGCCCCCATTAATTCTGAACCATCTGAAGGAGATACCAGTGGATTCCTAGATGCGGACAATGATCAACATGCATCTAATCCACTCCCTCATGAACATAAGTGGACCAAAGAGCACCCGGTACATCAAATAATTGGAGATCTTTCTGCACCGGTGCAAACTAGATCTGCAACATCAAATCTATGTATGTATGAATCCTTTCTGAGCAAGATCGAGCCTACACGCGTATCTGAGGCCCTTGTCGATTCAGATTGGGTAACTCTGATGCAAGATGAGCTGAATCAGTTTGAAACACTGAAAGTCTGGAGAATATTACCCAAACCGCAAGGTAAAACCATCATTGGTACGAAATGGGTGTTCAAAAACAAGAAAGATGAAGATGGCACCGTTATCCGAAACAAAGCACGACTTGTCACCAAGGGATATAGGCAAGAGGAAGGGATAGACTACGATGAGGCTTATGCTCCAGTGGCACGTATAGAGGCAATTCGGATGTTCTTAGCCTACGCAGCCCACAAGAACTTCACCGTCTATCAAATGGACGTGAAGACAGCTTTTCTGAATGGAGTACTCAAGGAAGAAGTCTACGTCTCACAGCCAGAAGGGTTTGTAAATCCAGATAAACCGAACCATGTCTACATCTTGGATAAAGCTCTTTATGGACTGAAACAAGCTCCTCGCGCCTGGTATGATATTCTATCTCAATTTTTGGTTAAGTCGGGTTTCACAAAAGGTACGGTTGATACCACTCTTTTTATTAAAAAGGATAAAGGCGATATCATTCTAATTCAAATATATGTGGATGATATTATTTTTGGTTCTACAAATCCTAAGTACTGTAGGAACTTTGCAAACCTCATGGTGTCTCGTTTTCAAATGAGCATGATGGGAGAGATGAATTTCTTTCTTGGATTGCAAGTCAAACAATTTTCAACGGGGATCTTTATCAATCAATCTAAATACATTCTGGATATTCTTCGGAAGTTCAAAATGGAAGATTGTAAACCGATTGGTACCCCAATGGCACCTGGTACTAAGATTGGCACCGATCTTTTGGGAAAGGCTGTTGATGTTAGGACTTATAGAGGGATGATAGGTTCCTTAATGTATCTCACTTCAAGTAGGCCGGATATAATGTTTTCTACATGCTTATGTGCTAGATATCAGGCCAATCCTAAAGAATCCCATTTGTCTGCTGTAAAGCAGATTTTCAGGTATCTGAAGGGGACTGCAGATCTTGGTCTGTGGTATCCTAAGGATACAAGCTTTGAACTAACATCTTATTCAGACGCAGATCATGCTGGTTGCATGTTAGACAGGAAAAGCACCTCGGGTCATATACAATTCCTCGGAGATAAACTCGTCAGTTGGGCTTCGAAGAAGCAATTATGTGTCTCCACATCAACGGCCGAAGCGGAATATGTAGCTGCTGCTAGTTGCTGTTCTCAGGTCTTGTGGATGAGAACACAACTGCGAGACTATGGATTTCATTTCAATAGAATCCCGATCTATTGTGATTCGAAAAGCGCTATTGCGATTTCCGCTAACCCTGTTCAACATACTAAGACCAAACATATAGATGTGAGGTATCATTTTATAAAAGATAATGTAGAAAAGGGAACAATTGAACTTTACTTTGTAAAAACCGATTATCAGCTTGCAGATTTGTTTACCAAACCTTTAGACGAAAAGAGATTTAATTTTCTTGTCTCAAGACTTGGTATGCTAAATCTTAAGACCTAATCGATGGTTACCTATTAAAGTTTCTTATTGTATTTCTTTATCATTTCTTTATTATTATTTCCGCATGATACATGCTCTTTAATAGTTTGTTCATGATCTCAGGGGTAGTGTGAAAAGTATCTTATAGATGATCAATGTTAGTTTGAGGGGGAGCAATTATGAATGCATCGTGCTTACTGATACTTGTTAGTAATGCATAAATTTTAGGGGGAGCGATCAAGTCAAAGGAGTATGGCGATGACTTCTGATTATTTCTGATCAGAACTCGTACATCAATTGTTTTACTGCTTTATGTCATTTCAATTTCAGTGAATAAAGTTTCTTTGACTAGACTTTTAGACTTTTGTAGGTTGAGAGATGCTTCAAAGATCATATCTGTATGACTTTAAGCTTGACTTCGTGAGATGTAAGACTGTACTCAAAAGGTATAATTCTTAATCTTCATCTCCTCCATGGTTGAAAGAAGGACAACTTTCAATCAGAAGAAAACATGTTCTTCATTGTTCAAACCACTTCCCAATTCTCAAAAAGATTTCTTGATTTGGAAGTGTGATTTTAAATGTTTTCTGCTTCATCATTGAGCCTTAACTGATAAAGTTAAATCACCTGAGCATCTTTTGCTTCTTAGGAAAACATGGGATCAGTGTGCTAGGACTTAAAAGAAACTTCTATGGATTCACGTTAACCAGTGTTTTCTACCTAAGAAGTTAATTCTGTAATGAAAGAATGTGAGGAGTCCAACAAGAAATGAGTGTGGGATGTGTGATGAGGGACAATATTAAAAGAGAGTTTGGTTAGCTGTGAGCTTAAATATTAAAAGAAAGACGGTGAGAGATCAGAGTAAAAGAATTTTTAAACTCTGCACCAACTACTTTCTGAGCCGGGCAGCCACATTTCTAATGCTTCACAATTCTTGGTGAACATTATTGAAACAGGCAACTAGCCCATGCCAAATCTTGACTTTACCCCACCATCTACTCATTTTCTTCTCAACAAGAAAATGTTTCATTTTCAAAGGGACGCAGCACATATGCTATCTGATTTTCATTTGGAAAATCTGGATATTGAAAAGAAGGAAGTCTGCCCCACCTTCACACTTTACTAATGCACATTGAGTCTGTGTTTAACTACTTGTCTCAGTGGTTTACACTTATTTGAGCCTTATAAGCACACATCATCTGCTTAATTTATTCTATCACTTGCACGAACACACAAAGAATTTGTTTCTTTGTCATAACGTTCATAGAAATTGCCTTTGTGGTGTTTCGATGATTGAATGGAAGCCCTGGGGGAGTGAACATCATAAAAGCTCCTTTATATTGTGTATTCGTTACACACAGTGACTTTGTGTTACTGACAGGCAGTTTTAACTGATTCATTTGTTGCTTCAGGTGTTACACTTCATTTTCTAATTTGTCTAGATTTGCAAAGATCTGGATGAACATCTTAATGAATTGACGGATGATCAGTGGTTCTGTTTGCAAGATCAATAGTGGAAGAAATTTCTTGAAGTCACGTTTTGATGAACTCTTTGCTCTTTTCATCAAAAAGGGGGAGAAGCGTCAATCAAGAAATATGGAGATCAAAAGTTTTTGAAAGAATTTCTGAAGATATTATGAAGTTTTGCTGCTTTGAAGAAATTTTCTTTGAAGATGATTTGCTGAAGTATTCCGAACTGAAACTGGAGATAATTTCTTTCCTCATCGATTGGGGAGATTGCTACATTCTGAAGACAAAGAGGAAGATTACATTTTCTGAGCTTAAAGAATGATCTTCATCCAAAGGGGGAGATTGTTGATGCACATATTTATTGGATTCAAGATCATAATTATCTGAAGATGGAAATCTGAAGTTAAAGCTGATAAAGTCGTCTCAACAAATAGTCTAGGGTCCTTTTGTAATAATTAGTCAAAGTTTGTTTTCGTATCTTATTTATTAGCCTTTTATTTTATTTAAAATAAGTTTAGTTTGTTGTTGGGCCCAAGCCTTGCAAGCCCATTAGGCTATATGGCCTAATTATAAATAGTTTTTGTTTAGTGGTAATTAGGGTTAGAAAATCTTAATTGCAAATTAGTTATTGAGAAAGGGTGTTGGGTGGTGGTGTGCGCCGTGAACAGTAGAAAGGAGAAAGAGATCGATTTCAATTCCAAGCTTGTAATCCTGTTGAATCGATTGAATATCAATATCAGGTTTGATTTATTATATTGTTTATGTGATTGCTTGTTTGAATGATTGCGTTTTGGGACACACACAATTGCTGATGGAGAAGGCGCAACTTTATTTCCTTATAGCGTAGCAGCCAGCGCCACGTTTCGATTTAGGAAGATGCTGGTCAATGACCCAACAATCCCCCCCCCTAGCATCTGCCAGCACTAACAAGATCTTCGCTAGAAGTTAATGGCTGCACAACATGCCTTTTGCATTTAAATGCACTCCATGGGATTCGAACCCGTGACCTGCTCTGATACCACAACAATCTGCATATTATTCTCTTTATCTTGCTCATAAATGTTTAGTACATTAGGCATAGAAGATAAATTGATATTTTCAATCATCACATTCAGAAGATCATTGACGCTGCAATCTTGGACATTATCAGTACTCTTCTCTTTATCAGCTGCCTCTTCTTGTTACTGTTCTTCTCTAACTGAGGAAGATCCTTCCACTCTCTGTCTCTTATTGAACTCCCCCTCATGACCATGAGGATCTGGATCATCTTGGTCATGTCGACGTTTAAGAGACGGACCGGCCTCAGATCTGCAACTTTGTTCATGAATAATAAACCTGTTAGACAGATCAGAAAATGCTTGAGTCATGAAAGACTTAAGATCCTCAAAACTTGTTCTAACTTCAGATCTGAACGCATGAAACTCATCAGTTAAAGCAGTAAGTCTTGCAGAATCAGATGTAGGAACTGGAGGCGGTGTAGGCTGGAAATTCCTTAGAAGAGAGATCAAATCCTGATCTTGATGTTCTGGCGGAGACATCGAAAGAAGGCGAGCATATAGCAAATCTGTCAGCTCTGAAATAGGAAGATCTGATACTGGAGTGCTAGAAGATGAAACAGGAATACGGGTAGATGAAGAAAAACCAGTCGACTACGTAAATAACGGAGGTAGAGGAATAGACATGATCGCTGGAGCAGAAGATTGAACAGCAGAAGACGGCTCTCTAAAAACAACCCCAGATGGACGTCTGAAAGGAATTACTTCAGGGATTGAAGATGTGTCAATTTCTGGCATCTTACCCTTGAAGAAAGTACGCAACTTCTGTATTTCCGCATTCTTATGTGCATCAAACTCATCGCTCATTTTCCGAATCATTTCATTCAGAGTAGAAAACTTTGCAGTAGAATCATGAACCTCGATTGAAGAAGGCGAGATAGAAGAAGTTAGTTCGATAGAAGACGAAGAAACAGTTGTAACTTGAGCTTGATGATGAGTTGAAACATTTTGAAACGCTAGATCAAGCTCATCCACATGTAAATTGGCAACTGCTGCATTAATAGGAACAAAATCTTCTGTAGACAATTCTTCTTCTTGAATAACCACTTCTGGTTTCGTGAATTTTCATTCATAAACCCTCAGACTTGGTTGATCAACGTCATCACCATTATCACCATCATCATTATCATCATCGTCATCATCATCATCATTATCATCATCACGAGAATCATCATTATCATCAGTAGCATTAGCAAAATCAGCAGAAATAACAACATCAGATTCAGTAGCAATTTGAGCAATTACATCTTCAATTTGTTGAGAAGCAACATCTGCTTGAACTTCTTGATGTTCAATATTTACCTCAACTTCTTGTTCAACAGCTTTGTTGACCTCTTGTTCAGAAACAGATACTTGAACTTCAACTTCTTGATTAGCAGGAATAGATGCAGCCCTTTCATCATGAGATGGTTCATTATGATCAGCTTCCAGAAGTATTTCATTATCCGTACAATATTCGATAATACTTTCATCTGAAGGATCTGCATAATTCAAAATAAGCTCCGAAGGAATAGGCATCGAATAGTCAAAAGTCCGCTTCACCTTTTGGATGTACGTCATTTCTGTATCAGGAACTTGTGGCCAAGATAATCTTCGAGGAATATCCGAATTGCTTCTGAGTATGCTTCTGATGATAAGCTTCAAGAATCGAATGAATGGAATAAACTTGCGTTTCTTGTTGGTAAGCTTGTCATGCACCACCTCCGAGAGTTCGGTCCAGAAAATGAATGTGTAGTCGACATGCAAGTCATAGACGACTGCATGGAACAAACGGAGATACAGTAGACTTGCACTGTCCGTGCCGGAATGATTTGACGTTAGGCACCTGATGATGACAGAGAAGAGAGCATACCAAACTGGAGGTAATTTAGACTTATCAAAATCACGCACTTTGTCCAAATTCCCAACATATCCAAGATTCCTTATCCCTTCAAATACTTCCTCTTCAGATGGAAAGCTGTCATATGTAGTTCGGCCGGGTCTGGAGTTAGGCTCAGGAAGCTCCAGTATTAGTCTGAGACACTTGTATGAAAGAAAAGAATCATACTGATCTATTTGATGCTCAAAGCGGTGCGGACGAGCCAGTTCATTCTTTGTAATTGTATGCCAGGCTTGCTGAATGTATACTTCTGAAAGAGCCTGAGCAAGTGGATGTCCTCTTAGAATTGCACAAATCACCGGATGTATTTTGATTCTGTCGAAGTCCACAAAATAATTGTTGGGCTTGTAAGGATCGAAGTTTCTGTGGTTTTTGATCGCATCGGTTGAATTGATTTCTGTTGGTTTAATTGTGTTCATCGGTCGATTAAAGTTTTTGGGTTTGGTTTCAGTCGAATCCCATAAATTCATCGTGTTCTTCGGTCGATTCATCATGTTTATCGATATTATTGTTTTGACCGATAGTTATTCGACCCGAGCCTTCGACCGAGAGTTTGTAAACACCGGTCCTTACTTCGACCGGGTAGTTGTGATCTCCGGTCATTCCCTTCGACCGGACCTTAGCATTCCCAGTCTTTCCCTTCGACAGGGTAGGTGCATCGACCGGACCTTAGTGGTTTCCGGTCTAGCATTCGACCGATACTCGGCTATTTCGGTCTTCGCCTTTCGACCGGGTACTTGCTACTCCGGTCTTGCCAATCGACCGGGTACTTGCTACTCCGGTCTTCCCATTCGACCGGGTACTTGCTTACTCCGGTCTTTCCTTCGACCGGTATCTTGCATATTCCGGTCTTTGGTTCGACCGGTACGTTGTTTATACCGGTCCTTTGGTTCGACCGGTACCTTGCTCGACCTGAGCCAAAAAAAAAAGTACAAAAGGGTCAAATTTTTTGTCTCACGATCATTTTGCAGTGCATTTCTTTTAGCCCCCGTACTTCAAGGTTTCAGTAGTGTGTCATTTGTGACCCGAAACTTTCAAGTTTCACAATTTGTCACTTTTGGTCCCTGCACTTTCAAGTTTCATCTCTCTTCAAAGCCGGAGCGAATACATTATATTCGAAACGATCAAAATGGTGTACCTACCAAGGCTGCAGTCCAAAAGAGAATATGAAGAGTGGAAAGTTCATTTTTTGAACTGTGTGGACAAACATGAGGTGGGTCCCTACATCAGATTATCTTTGACTGAAGGGGAGATGCAATCCCAGATTCCTGCAGAAGCTTCACCTGTGGAAAAGGAGGAAAGAGAGAGGGCTAACAATATAGCTCGAAATTATATGACTGATAGTATTACTTGTGAATTTTTTCGTGACATTTTTAGTGAACTTATTGATCAAACAAATACCTACAAAATGACAGGAAAAGAGTTGTGGGATTGTACTGAATGGTTGGTGTTAGGGCCAAATGAGATTTTAAAAGGAAGAAAATTGGAAACTGAGAACTCTGAGCTAAAAGGAAAGATTTCTATTTTGGAAGCTAAACCTCAGCAACCAGTCTCCGCTGAAAGCTATGAGGAAAAGATCTCTGATCTGAAAGATGTAAATGCAGAACTTCAAAAGCGTTTATCTGATTTGGAGCAACTGCTTGCTAAACACAAATCTGATTTTGAGACTAAAGAGAAATCTTTCGCAAAGAAGTTCTCAGAATTCTCGAGAAAATGTGCTGATGAGAAGAAGGAAGTTGAGCTGAAATGCATAAAACTTTCTCAACAAGTTTCTGCTTTCGAGAAAGTAATCATCCTTGAAAGAGAAAAGTTTGAAAAAGAAAAGAAGTCCATTGAACAAAAGAATGTGAGATTCTTCAAAGAAATATCCGGCCAAAGAAATGATGCTGAGAAGGGATTTGAAGAAAAGAGAAGCATGTTTGAGACTGAGATCAAAAAGTTGACTGCCAAGTTATCTGAACTATCTGAGAAGGCACTAAAAGAGCAGAGAACGAAGTCTGAATTCACGAAGAAGATTGACCTGCTTGTTAAAGAAAGAGACAACTTTGCTTCGACGATTAAAGTGCTTGAAAAGTCTGTATCAAGTACAAATCAGAAATCTGTCTCTCCACAAAGGTCAGTTAAATCTTTTGATCGGATTCGTAAAACTAACCTTTTCTATGATAGCAATATAGATGGTTCAGGTACACATCAAAGAAGAAGGAGATACAAAGATGAGGAACTGGTCTGGAAGAAGAAACCAGTTGAAGATGAGCTGAAAGAAAGAGAATCGTGTGTACATGCATCTAATGCCAAGAAGAACAAAGCGAGTAAAGGTAAACCTGATCATATCTACTCGAGAGATCAATTACTCAGGTTGTCAAGTAAGAAATACCATTGTTCTTATTGTCATACACATGATCACATTCACAAATCCAGGGATCATTTATGGTATGGTTCTTATTCTATATCCCCCACAAGAACTGCAACTAACATTCATGGACCCAAATACCAGTGGGTACCAAAGCCGAAAACTGATTCTTTGTTGCAGGCACCTACTGTCAAGGGGGAGTAGAAGAACAATGGCTTCTAAGTAAACCAGTGTAGAGAGGTCAACAAGCGGGAAAAGAAAAAATAAAAATAGAAAATGCTATTTAAACCAAGAAAAACATAAAAAAATACCAAATAAAAAAATACCTGAATACAGTTTACTCCCCCTACACAAATGCACAAAAATTCATCTGTTAGTATAGCAAATGTGTAGAAATATCTGCAATTCTTACCTGATGAACTTCTGATCAGCACAGATATTTTTACTTACTCCCCCTCAAACAAAGAACTGGTTCATAAAAACTTTTCAAAATGGCTCTCCCCCTCGAAAAATGCATAGACCATTTGTACAAAAATACAGATACTCAAACATAAAGACATCAGTATAAAAAATGATCATATTGAATATAAATTTTGTAACAACTGAACATATAAAATTTTAAACACTAAACAAATTAAAGTCTACTCAGTAAAATTTCACAGATTTTATCAATCAGTTGAAATCAAACATATGTTGTTGGATACAAAAACATGTTTTATTGCATATCAAGTTAAGACATGTTCATTTTCAAAAACTTCCATCTGTCTATTCAGTGTGCTCGCATGTGAACTTCAATTAGCTTCAAGAAAAATGCATTTCTAAAATTATTATAGAAAACTTTGCATGTACTAACACTAAGCCATCAAAAATTAAGACTTTCACAAATTTACAGGTTTATCACAACTCAAACATATCACCAAGTATCATGAGATGTGTGCACATTGGCATCTTTTTAGTAGTGTGCACATTGGCATCTTCACATGAATGTGCTCTTTGGCATCTTTTAAGTGTTGTGCATTTTGGCATCTTTTAATCAGAGAGTTCATTAAGTAAAGAACATGCCGTAAACATAACTTTCTATCTGACCCTATTGCAGGATTTGGGTCAGCCACTCCCAGACCAGTTGGCCTTAGGGGACTAGATGTCAAGCACCCCTTGGAACTTACTTTCCCGGATCAGAAAGGCTACATCGACACATTCTAAACCCATTCATACCAGTAGAACATGACTTTCGATCTGATTCTATAGAAGGATTTGGGTTCGATCACTTCCAGATCAATTAACCTTAGGGGATCAGATGACGAGCATCCCACGGAACTTACTTTCCCAAACCAGAAAGGTCACAGGTACAAACTTTTAGACTAAGAGATTTCTGAATTTTAAGAAATTATAGTTCATCTCAATCACTCAGATCAATGTCTAAATGCTTTGCCCATATTTTCATTCCGATCTATAATTCTGATCATTTAGGTAGTCTAAGCAAAGTAAACTATAAAAATTCTGACTCACATATCTTTAAAGCAGTATCAAAAGCTACAAACATGTTGCTAACTTTTCGACTTTTGTAACACTTGAAAGTTGAACATATAAAACTTTAATATAAAAAAAAAACTTGTAAAAGATCCTAGACATACGTTTTATTCAAAAGAAAGAAAATCTGTAAAATTTTATTTTATAGAATAAAATTTGTAAAGATTTAAACTTTTAAATTCAACATGCCTAATTTTGAAAGCAAAAAATTGAAACGTTTTTCATCTAAGGCTTTTGTAAAAATATCAGCAAGTTGATATTCAGTTGGTGCAAAATATAATTCAATAGTACCTTCTTCCACATGATGCTTTATGAAATGGTACCGCATATCTATGTGCTTAGTCTTGGTGTGTTGGACCGGATTGACTGATATGGCAATTGCGGACTTGCTATCACAATATATTGGCACTTTCTTGTATAGAATCCCGTAATCCCGTAGTTGTGTCTTCATCCATAGGACTTGAGCGTAACAACTAGCTGCGGCGACGTATTCAACTTCGGGTGTTGAGATAGAAACACAGTTCTGCTTCTTCGACGCCCAACTTATCAGTCTGTCACCCAAAAACTGAAGATGACCTGAAGTACTCTTCCGGTCCAACTGATTACCACCAAAATCTGCATCAGAATAAGCAATCAATCTATAGTCAGAACTTTTAGGATACCATAAACCAAAGTAAGGAGTTCCCTTGATGTATTTAAATATGCACTTAACTGCTAGCAGATGAGATTCTTTAGGCTTGGATTGGAATCTGGCACACAAACATGTTGAGAACATTGTCAGGATCGAATTCTCAACAAGAATTATAAATACTCAGAAACTAATATCAAAGGAGTTTGCGGAATAACACTTTGATATTCAATGAAACAGTAAACAAACAGTAAATATGATGAATAACTTGTAAACTTGTATTGAATGCTTTAAATCACAAGATTACACACACAACCTCAATCTTGAAGAACAGATTCTTTCAAGACGAATTCTACTTCTCTAGAATTAGGAACTATGCCTTGAGGTTGATTCTCTCTCTAAAACAAAAACTTATAATAAACTGTTATTCTAACTATTCTAAAACAATTCTATACATATACTGAACAAAAGATAATTACAATTAATAAAATATCTTCAGAATATCTTCCATGAATATCTTCAGTCTATCCAGCTGTCATTCTTGTAATTCGAATCTCCATCTCATAAGCAGCACTAATCACCTTGGAAGTATTAACTCAAACTTGGCAGCATTAACTACTAAGCAGCACTAACCTCTAGCAGTACTAACTAGCTAAGCAGTACTAACTTTGTTCAAGCAGCACTAACTTTGACTAGCAGCATTAATTCTACTAGAAGCTGTAATACCTAGCAGTATTAAACTTGAATTCCTCTGGCAGTAGTAATTCTGTACTAGCAGCATTAAACACTTAAGCTTTTCTTCAGTTCCCAACAATCTCCCCCTAACTTGACTTTTAGGAAAAGAAGTCAAGTTCTTCAGATCTTCTTCAAGATGCTCCCAAAACTCCATCATGACCTAAATTCCAGTATTTGCATCCAATCCCAAACTTTGATTAATTGTTCTTTGGATCAAATACTTAGCCATTTCTGAATTTGGAATACATCCTAGCTTCTTCTTCAGCATTAAATGAAGTTTCAATCTGCTATGGTTGTATACTTTATCCACTAGGAAGTATTCAATGTGATTTCTATCCAAAGTCACAGAATATACTCCACTAGTTTCATACAAAGTCCAATTGGTAACTGCTTGAAAAACACTCCTTATGATCTCCTCCACTTCATCAGGTTTGAACATCATACACAGATACTCCATCACCAGTTTTGTAATTGAAATCCCTGGAGCTTTCAACTTATCTGTGTACAACTTCATCCCTATATCAAACATTTCTTCAATATCTGATCTTGAGCATGTTCTGACAATTTTAGCCCAAGTACTGTAGACTTCATACTTTTCATCTTTTCTCTTCAGTCTGATATACTCCTTGCCATCTACTTCCAAGACATCCCAGTGAATGACTTCAGGAGGTTTAACTCCTACAGGTTCTGCTGAAATTGGTTCAGGCATTTTGTCCATCACTACCATGTACATTTTGACATTCTTAGTACTTGCAGGTTCTTTCATTCTAGATGACTCAGGTGCCTCTTCTTCTTCAGCAACCTTTTCAGCCTCTTCTTCCACTAATCTAGGCTTCTTTGTAGGCTTTCTCCTAGCAATCATCTTTGTTCTTTTTAAAGTCCTTAGACTTTCACCAATTGTTGCTTCCTTCTCTGGAGTTTCTTGCTCATCAGGGAATGGTTTTTGTAAGAAATCATTTCTTTCTTTCATTCTTTTCTCCATTTCAACCCTTGCAAGATCATCCCCTTGAAGCTTTATCATCTCAGCATCATACATCTTCTTGAGCTTCTCAAAAGACATCTTTGAAAACATCTCTACCTTGACACCTACTGCACCCTTGAGGAAAGTAATCATTTTCTTTCTCTCTTGAGCACCCAGGTATGTCTTTGAAGGTTGTCTTTTCCTTGCAGCCATTTTGATCTTAGCAGGCTTCCTCAAAGATGTGGCTTTCTGCTTGGCTTGTTCTGTTGCTAAGCTTTGTTGATAGGCTTTGTTTAACTCTGCAGCCATTGCTTTAGCTATCTCTCTATCCTTTTGCACTTGCATGGTTTCTGCTTCTTCAAGCTCAACCTGTATCTTCCTAGCTAGAGCTTCATCTGATTCAATCAGCTTCTGCTTTTTCATTGGTTTATCAGATTCAACTAGCTTTGCCTTACCTTTCTCTTTACCCATCACTTTCTCAATGCTAGAGTTCTTTGCTGCATCACCTCTTTCTTTTATGACAACTCCTTTGGCCTTTGAGGTGACCTTGGGAGTATCATGTTTGGCTTTGATGAGTGTTTCTGCAATCTCAAGCTCTGTAAGGACCTCTTTTACTGTTTCTGCTGCTTCTTTCAGCTCAGCAGTATTAACCATTTCTGCTGCTTTACTTGAACTGGCAGTATTAACGGTTTCTGCTGCTGGCTCTGTTTCTGCTGCTTGCTCATTCTCCCCCTCAACATCATGTTTTTCCTCTTGCTCCCCCTCAAACTTTGCATTCTCTTGCTCCCCCTTAGCTTTTGCATCTTCCATATTTTCATCAGCTTCTGACTCCCCCTTTTTGGGAGCATCAGTCACTGGTTTCCTCCTTCTGAGTACAAATTGCTTCTTCTTCTTTTGGAGAAGCAATTTCCTTACCATTTGCTTCAAGTTGAGGATCTGTTCTTGTTGTGACAGAACAATGAGTTTAAGCTCTTCAATCTCTTGACCTTGTTTGATCACATCCATATTGATGTTTCCCATGGTTTCCATCAATTCGTCATAGTTATATCTGTCCTCACCTTCTCCAGGAGTGTTACCCCCTTTTGAATGATCATTGGATCTTTTAGTAGTGGAAGCCTTCTGCCTAGCAGAAGCACTATCCACCCCCTTGGGTTCTTGGCACCTGGGACCTTTGGATGATTGCTCACCCAAAGTTGCCATGGGGAAGGTCTTAGAGATGTTACCACTGTCCTTCTCTGTGCTAGCAGAAGTAGTGGCAACCTTCTCACCCATATGCTCTTCCATCTCCTTAGAGAGCACCTCCTGAGGGTTGGGAGACACCCTATTGGATTCCCTTTGGATATTCTCTATTAGAGAATGCTTCAATAGAGGGCTTAAAGGCTTAGTGGGGGAAGGTACAAGAAGGGAAGGAGCCTTCTTGACCTGTTTCCTTTTGTAAGTTTGGGTAATTGAAGAAGTGGGCTTTTGAAGTAGAGACTGGGGAATAGATATAAAGTGGGAAGGTTGGGATTGGCTAGCAGTGGGATGGTCTGAGGAGGGCTTTGACCCTGTTGCCATACCTTCATCAGTGTGGGACACCACCATCATTGTGGAGAACAATGGGGTGTCAACTCCTTCCGAGTCCCCAGCAGATCTTCTTATGTTTGAGAAAACCTTGCCTTTAGGGGGTTCAGGTACATATACCCCATCAAAGTGAGGTATATCCGTCAATTCATTAGTGATAACTGCCTGTACAAACCTGGGATACATGAAGAAACTCTTCTTGTTGTCCAGATTTGAGACAAGATCATTGAAGATCATTTGAGAAAAGTTGTATTTTCTAGCAGTGGATAAACATACCAATGCATAGGCAATTGGACTGCTAAATTGGCTCCAGCCAGTTGTTTTCTTAGAAATACAATGCATCAGGGTATGAACAAAGAACCTCCATTGGGGTGAAAACTTAGCTTTGAAAAACTTGAAAATTCCCATTTGGCCTTCATACCCCATTCTTGTAAGAGTTGAGAATAATTCCTCATTAGGAATAGAGGTTATACCTGCAGCATCATCTAGACGTAGACAGATGCGTATCATCTCTTCAATAACTGTTAGGGGTTTTTCACACACCCTTGTCTTGATTATTTGGACACCATCTTCAGTGACGATGGTGGCATTGGCCCAGAATTGCCTCTGATGCTCTATGAAGATGGTAGGAGACACAGTGAGAGCATGAGCGATGTGGCTGGACTTCAGAAAGTCGACTATCTTGTGAAAACCATCAGCTTGTTTCGGCTTTTGGAGCATCGCGATTTCATTGTGCTCGTCAATGAAAGCCATGGATGCCATTGAACTTGAGTGTTCTTGCCTGAAAACTTGGTACTTGAGAGAAAAAGGTTAGAGCGCAAGTGAACAGTATGCAAAGAGTCGTTATGAACTTTTTAGGCGGGAATAGGGTATTTAGAGTATTCGGATTAAAAGCAGTATTAACCTTAGAAAAATAGTGAAAGCAGTATTAACAGAGAGCAGTATTAACCACTAGCAGTATTAACTGAGAGCAGTATTAACCACTAGCAGTATTAACTGAGAGCAGTATTAACCACTGGCAGTATTAACTAACTAGCAGTATTAACTGAGAGCAGTATTAACCACTAGCAGTATTAACTAACTAGCAGTATTAACTGAGAGCAGTATTAACCACTAGCAGTATTAACTAACTAGCAGTATTAACTGAGAGCAGTATTAACTACTAGCAGTATTAACTGTGTACTGGTAGCATTAATACTATACTGGCAGTATTAACCATACTTACACTTTTAAACGTGTGAAAAACTGAGTACTGCTATACATTTCCTGAGAAAGAAAGTTAGTAACACCAAGAATAAACTATATACAGGTAGTGAACCACTTTTAGGAAGGGGCTTATTCAGAGTTGATCATTCCCACACTTGTTACCAAGAAAGTGAATATACCCACATCAAAGGCTTTGGTGAATAGATCAGCAAACTGGTTATCAGTATGAACTTTTACAACTTGAATAAGTTTCTTTTCATTGCAGTCTCTTATAAAGTGATACCTGATCTCAATGTGCTTTGTCTTTGAGTGCTTGACAGGATTGTTAACAATGCTAATAGCACTGCTATTATCAATAAAGATTGGAGTGTGTAGAAAGGTTACCCCATAGTCCAACATTTGATTCTGAATCCACAACACTTGAGAACAGCAACTTGTAGCTGCTATGTACTCTGCTTCTGTTGTAGATGTGGACACTGTGGTTTGTTTCTTGCACTGCCATGAAACTAGTCTTGCACCCAAAAACTGGCATCCTCCAGAAGTAGATTTTCTGTCCAAGTTTGCTCCACCTAGGTCACTGTCTGAGTATGCAAGTAGGTCAAATGATGAGTCATGAGGATACCAAAGTCCCAATCTAGGTTGCCCTTTGAGATATCTGAATATCCTCTTAACAGCTTGATAGTGTGATTGCTTTGGCCTAACTTGAAATCTTACACACACATAGACTGGAAACATTATATCTGGCCTAGAGGCTGTAAGGTACATGAGAGAGCCAATCATGGATCTATAGTGATGCACATCCATATCCTCCCCCTCAAGATCTGCTGTTATCTGCTTGTGTGTCTCCATAGGTGTGCTGGCAGGCTTTGAATCTGAGAATCCAAACTTGGTTAGAATGTCCTGCACATACTTGGACTGACTGATAAAAATACCATCTGACTTATGTTGGACTTGGAGTCCAAGGAAAAAGGTAAGTTCCCCCATGGAACTCATTTTGAATCTTTGATGCATTAGTTCCTCAAACTCCCTGCACATACTTTCTCTTGTGGATCCAAAGATGATATCATCCACATAGATTTGGACAAGCAAGATGTCCTTCTTCTCTCTCTTGATGAATAGAGTCTTATCAATGACTCCTCTTTCAAAGCCATTTTCCAAAAGATAGGATGACAGAGTGTCATACCATGCCCTTGGTGCTTGATGCAGTCCATAAAGTGCTTTATTCAGTTTGTATACTCTGTCTGGATAGCTTGGGTTTTCAAACCCTGGTGGTTGACAGACATATACCTCTTCTTCAATTGAGCAATATAGAAATGCACTTTTTACATCCATTTGGTAGACTTTGAACTTCATATAAGAAGCATAGGCCAGGAACAATCTGATTGCTTCTATCCTAACCACTGGTGCAAATACTTCTTCATAATCTATTCCTTCTTCTTGTGTATACCCTTGTGTTACCAATCTTGCTTTGTTCTTTATTACTATCCCTCTTTCATCTCTCTTATTCCTGAAGACCCATTTTGTGCCTATAGCTCTTTGACCTTTAGGAAGGTCTACTAGATCCCAAACATCTTGCAGCTTGAATTGTAGCAGCTCTTCTTGCATAGCTTCTATCCAGCTGGACTCTTTCATAGCATCATGAGCCTTCTTAGGCTCAAGTTGGGATAGAAAACAAGAAAGCACTGTATGCTGTTGATCTTTCATATCTTGCAGCCTGCTTTGATGTCTAGTCATCATAGGAGAAGAGATATCCCCTATTACCAGCTGAGGAGGATGATTCTTTTGTGTTCTTGATTGATGACTAGGTTCTTCATTGAGTTCCACCTCTAGATTGGAATCATTCAACTCAACTGAGGTGATTTCAGTAGCTACTTCAGGTTCTTTATTTGCTTGAGTCTCCTCATCTCTCCTTTCTTCTTCACTCTGATTTGATTCAGTAGATGGCTCCTTTTCACAGTCTTCAACAGGATTCACTTTAGGTATGGGAAAAATCACAGACTGAGATATACTTTCTTGAACTTGTGTAGTCCCTGATCCTCCATTTCCTGAACCTGCATACTCATTACTACTTAAACCAAAAGAGTTAGTTAGTGAGTCAATGTCAAATAGCCACTGAGGACCAGACCCAATAGGATTTGGTGTGTTCTCATTGCATTTGACATTGTCACTTTCTTCAATTATTCTAGAAGAAGAGTTAAAAACTCTATAGGCCTTGCTCTGGGATGAGTAACCAACAAGAAATCCATCATCTGCCTTGCTATCAAACTTACCTAAGTGAGATTTGGTATTGAGAATTGTACAAGGACACCCAAAAGGTTTGAAAAATCCAATAAAGAGTTTTCTTTTATTTAAAAGCTCATATGGGGTCTTGTTCTTTGGTTTGACTACTAGTACTCTGTTTTGGACATAACAGGCAGTATTAACTGCTTCAGCCCAGAAAGTAATTGGCAATTTAGAATCAGCCAACAGAGATCTAGCAGCCTCTATTAGTGTCCGATTCCTTCTCTCAGCAACTCCATTTTGTTGTGGAGTCCTAGGAGCACTATATTGTCTCTCAATTCCTTTTTCTTCACAAAAGGTGTTTAGGTCAATATTTTTAAATTCAGTTCCATTATCAGACCTAATGACTTTTACTTTTTGATTAGTCTGGTTTTCAATTCTTAGAATAAAGGATTTGATCAGTCCACTTGTCTCATCCTTAGTCCTTAGAAAATATACCCAAGTGAATCTAGAGTAATCATCAACAATAACTAAGCAGTATGATTTCTTCCCTATGCTCATAACATTTGTAGGGCCAAACAGATCCATATGCAATAACTGGAGACAAGAAGAAATTGACTTTAACTCTTTGGTCTTATGAGAAGTTTTGTGCTGTTTGCCTTTAAGACAAGCAACACAATGATCATCACATGAAAAGACTTTTGATGGTAAACCTCTTACAAGATTGTTTTTAACAAGTTTGTTCATTGTCTTGAAATTCAATTGACATATCCTTTTGTGCCAAAGAGAGGATTCATCCACAGAAGCTTTTGAAACAAGACAGTTCAGGGATGAATCACTTGAAACATTGTCCATATCTAGACAATACACATTTTCCTTTCTTGGAGTTCTAAGTAGTATCATGCTTTCATCAACTACCTTGAACCCTGGAGCAAGGATCATACATTCTGTATTAGTAAGTAATATACTATGTTGTTTGTCACAAACCTGTGATACACTTAACAGGTTGTACTTTAGTTGATCAACATAGTAGACATCCTCAAATGTCATCTTACCTTTTGTAACATTACCTTTCCCACTTATCTTACCACCAGTAAGATTGTCTCCAAATGCAACATGTCCTCCATTGATAGGCTTGAAATCCTGAAGGCATGACATGTTGCCTGTCATGTGCCTAGAGCAACCACTATCCACATGCCATATGCTCTTCCCCTTGAGCAGTTGGTTGCCCTGCACATATGATAAATCAGTTAGTATGGACTAGGAACCCAAGCCAAAGTGGTCTTGGGTACCCCTTTCTTATCAAAATATTTACATTCTTTCTTGACAAGATTTTTAAACTTTGACTCCTCATTACTGGAGTACTTTGTTACAATAATGGGTTTGGATGCATATTTGCTAGAAGCAGTACTGTTTTTAGAAGAACTAACTGCATTAGCAGCACTTGCATGCTTAGCAGTACTAACCTTGTTAGAAGTATTAACTGTTTTAGCAGCAGTAATTGTGTTAGCAGTAGTAACCTTTGAAGAAGTACTAACAGTGTTAGAAGCATTAAAATTCTCAGCAGTACTAACACTGTTAGCAGCAGTATTGCTACTGGTAGCACTATCCCTGTCAGCAGTACCATTTGATGTAGCAGTACTAACAGTTTTAGTGCTTCTAGGCACCCACATTTTAATACTCTCTTTTAAAACCTTTTTCTTCTTTTGGCCTTTGGTTTCAACAGACTTCTTAGCCACATGTTTCTTTCCAGCCTTCCTATAACCAACAGATTTTTGCACAAATCTTTGAAAGTTCATCTGTTGATTAATAGGGTTAAAGAAACAGTATTTAGCCAAATGATTCAACTTGCCACATATGAAACAAGGTTTTGGTCTGATTACTTTATTCAGATCAACTCCTTGTTTCTGAGCCCATTGATTATTCCAGTTTCTTTGGTTACCTCTTTTTATACCAGAATTTAGGCTCTCAGATTTATTGCAAGCACACTGTTTACAAGGGCTAGGATTCACAACAGTGGTCTGTTTGTAATGAACCTTTTTACCCTTTCCTTTGGTCTTCTCTATCTCTTTAGACTTGACCCAGATCCTTCCACCACCCTCATTGGAAACAATGTTGTTTTCTAAGGGTATCTCTTTACTCACATCATTGTTCCTCTTCTTACTGGCTTCTTTCTCAGTCATATCCTTAACAACTACCTCATCCAAAGGGTCTATCTCAAAAGCTTTCTCAGACAAGTCCTTTTTCTCCTTGGTCTCTAACAGATCTGATGTAGGAGAGATATAGTTGTTGTTGTAAGGAGGGGGTGTGTTGTTGTATCCAACACCAGACTTCATCTTATCATGAATCTGAGCCTTTAGAAGAGAATCCATTGCTTTTGAAGCATATGAAAACTTTTCTATATCAAGCTTAACCTTATCTAATTCTTCTTTCAACCTATCATTCTCTTCTTTGGACTTAGACAGTTTGGTCTCTAACTCATTCTTTTCCCACTTCCAGTAGTTTGTGTCATAAGAGTGTTGAAGTTCATTGGCTTGAAAGCCCTTGATTTGTTCTTCAAACCTCTCTACTATCAATACATAATCTCTTCTGTCCTTTTCTAATCTTTTGAGGTCATCACACATGTTTTGGTTGTGATCCCTGTACCTTTTGACAGTGTTTATGCAAGATTTAGTGCAAAGATTAGAAATTACCTCAGAAGGGAGATCAGACACTTCTGCCATAAGAGCTTGGTTCTGAATGGCTTCCTCAGCCTGGTCACTCCAGTCAAATCCCATTCCTTGTTGAGAAACAAGGGCTTGAGCAGAGTTCTTGTTTTGATTGAAACCACCATTCTGGGCTTCTTGGTGGTTGTTGTTTGGCACACCACTTATGCACTCTTTAGCAAAGTGTCCCTTCATGTGGCACTTGTAACATTCCACCTTTGTTTTGTCAAAACCAGCTCCATCTTCTCTTCTTTGAGAGAAGTTGTTCCTCCCAGTTCTTTTAATAAACTTCTTTACCCTCATAGATAACATGGCCATCTGCCATTTAATGGCCATTTCCTCCAAATCATCAGGGTGAAGTTGTTCCAGATCATCATTAATCAAAGAGTTGTTGCTGTGACTGGACAAAAAGGCTTCAAAGATAGTTTCAGTGTCTTTTTCTGAATTCACTCCACTGGCAGCACTAACTGCTTCAGGGTTGGCAGCAGTATCAGTAGATGCTGATAGAAGTACAGCATTGTGAATGTACCCAGTGGGCTTTTTCATGGCTTCTACCTCAGTTTCAAAAACTCTTAGATCATTATATAGATCATCAAGTTCCTTCTCTTCCAGGTTGTCACTCTGTCTATATGAGACAGTGTACATAGTCCATTCATCTCCAAGAGATCTGAGGAACTTCCTGTTGATATCATCTTGCTCCATCTTCACTCCAACAGTAGCCAGTTCACCAATAAGCTTGTTGAACCTGTCAAAAGTTTGAGTCATAGACTCATTCTTTGAAGAAGTGAAGTTCTCATACTGCTGCTTCAGAACATCCCTTTGATTTCTTTTGATGCTTTTAGTTCCAGCAAATCTTTTCTCTAGAGCATTCCAGAGAATCTGAGCATCAGTGCAGTTGCAAAATTGATGCTGATATTCATTGGGGATGGCCAAGAGCAGAGTGCTTAAGGCCTTCATCTCTGTCTGTCTGATTTTCCTCTCACCATCTGTCTTTGGTGGAGGTCTTTTCCCATCTGGTCCAATCTTTCCTGCTTCAGAGGGTCCATTCTCAATGATGTCCCACATTGAGTAGTGTGTGAGAAGAATGTATTGCCTGATTCTGATCTTCCACATGTCAAACTCACTGGGTTTGAGCATTGGGACCTTAGAAACAAGAGTACTATTTGATTCTGCAAAGTTTTCCATGATGAATGAATAGATGTTTCTGAGAGAACTGGCTCTGATACCACTTGTCAGGATCGAATTCTCAACAAGAATTATAAATACTCAGAAACTAATATCAAAGGAGTTTGCGGAATAACACTTTGATATTCAATGAAACAGTAAACAAACAGTAAATATGATGAATAACTTGTAAACTTGTATTGAATGCTTTAAATCACAAGATTACACACACAACCTCAATCTTGAAGAACAGATTCTTTCAAGACGAATTCTACTTCTCTAGAATTAGTAACTATGCCTTGAGGTTGATTCTCTCTCTAAAACAAAAACTTAGAATAAACTATTATTCTAACTATTCTAAAACAATTCTATACATATACTGAACAAAAGATAATTACAATTAATAAAATATCTTCAGAATATCTTCCATGAATATCTTCAGTCTATCTAGCTGTCATTCTTGTAATTCGAATCTCCATCTCATAAGCATCACTAATCACCTTGGAAGTATTAACTCAAACTTGGCAGCATTAACTACTAAGCAGCACTAACCTCTAGCAGTACTAACTAGCTAAGCAGTACTAACTTTGTTCAAGCAGCACTAACTTTGACTAGCAGCATTAATTCTACTAGAAGCTGTAATACCTAGCAGTATTAAACTTGAATTCCTCTGGCAGTAGTAATTCTGTACTAGCAGCATTAAACACTTAAGCTTTTCTTCAGTTCCCAACAAATATTATGTCCGGGCGACTTGCAGTTAGATACATCAGTGATCCGATCATTCCTCTATATGACTTTTGATCTACAGCTTTTCCATCTGGATCGAGTCCGATTTTGGCACCATGAGCCATCGGTGTTCCGATTGAAGTAGATTTGTCTATCTTGAATTTCTTCAAGATGTCAAATACATACTTTGACTGGTTGATAAAGATACCATCAGGAAGCTGCTTCACTTGTAAGGCGAGGAAGAAATTGATTTCTCCCATCATGCTCATCTGGAATCTATAGGTCATTAGATCAGAAAACCATGTACACAAAGATTTGTTAGTAGCACCGAAAATAATATCATCAACATAAATTTGTACTAACAAATATCCAAGTTCGAATGATATATAAAAAGAGTAGTATTGATCGAGCCTTTGGTGAAGCCGGATTTGACTAAGAAGGCTGACAACTCGTCATACCACGCCCTTGGAGCTTGTTTCAAGCCGTATAGTGCTTTATCGAGAAAATATACATAATATGGACGATCTTTGTCAACAAATCCCTCTGGCTGAGATACATATACTTCTTCTTTCAGCTTGCCATTGAGAAATGCCGTCTTGACGTCCATTTGATATACTGTGAAGTTGCGATAAGCAGCGAAGGCAAGAAACATCCGGATAGCTTCCAATCTGGCAACGGGTGCAAATGTTTCATCGTAGTCAATACCTTCTTCTTGTCGATATCCTTTGGCTACCAACCTTGCTTTGTTCCGCACGACGATACCATCTTTGTCCTTTTTGTTCTTGAAAATCCACTTAGTGCCAATAACGCTTTTTCCTTTCGGCCTTGGTACAAGTCTCCAAACTTTGAGTGCATCAAATTGATTGAGCTCCTCTTGCATTGCTATAATCCAGTCCGGGTCTTCCAACGCTTCAGAAACTTTTGTTGGTTCAATCTTGCTTAAGAAGCAAGTGAAAAGACATTCGTTGGATGTAGTCGTCCTGGAACGTGTAGACACACTAGCTTGAGGATCTCCAATAATTTGATGAATTGGATGAGATCTTGTCCATTTTGTGGTATGAGGGAGAGGATCAATGATGTCTTGAACCACTTCTAATTGTGGAGAGGGAGTTTCATACGCTTCTACATCAGTTGAAGAAATAGAAACAGTTTCAACTTGAGGAGGAGGTATCTCAACAATTTCTGTATCAGATTCGGGAACACTTTTTTGAATAACATCATTTTGTACTTCTTCCTGAACTGATTCCTCTTGAACAGGTTGTTCTTCTTGAACTGGTTCTGATTGTACATTTTCTGATTGAATAAGTTCTTGTTGTGCCGGTTCTTGTTGAACAGGAGGGACTGGAACAGCGTCATTTTCAGAGATAGATGCAGCGGAATTTGGAATAGATGTGCTCTCAGTTTCCTGATTCAAAACATTTGAGACATTTTCAGAGTTAGATCTAGGCACGTCATCATAAAAGTTTTCAAACAGAAAATCAAGATCAGAAAGATTAAGTGAGGGAGTAGAAGAATCCTGATTAATCGGTGAAAGAATAGGTTCTGAACTGATTTGTTCAGAAACTGAATTTCCAGTAAAAGTGGGTTCTAAGCCTGAGTGACTAGAAACCAAATTAGCAGCTTCGTCAAATTTTACATTGACACTCTCTATCACCTTTCTTGCAGAGATCAGAAAAACTCTATAAGCAGCAGAGTTTGAAGAATAACCCAGAAATACACCTTCGTCTGCCTTTGGACTAAACTTGTTAAGGTTATCTCTGTCATTCAGAACATAGCATTTACACCCGAATGACTTGAAATACTTGATGTTCGGTTTGATACCGTTCATAAGTTCATATGGTGTTTTGTTAAATCGACGATGCAGAATTGATCGGTTCTGAGTATGACAGGCAGTTGATACGGCTTCAGCCCAATGAGACAAAGGAAGACCTGAATAAGCAAGCATTGATCTGGCATCCTCTACAAGCGTTCTGTTTCTCCTTTCAACTACCCCATTCTGTTGCGGTGTTCTGGCAGCAGAAAACTGTTGTTGTATACCTTGATCCTCGTAGAATGCGTGAAGAGTGCTGTTCTTGAATTCAGTGCCATTATCTGATTTTACCACTTTGACTTGCTTTTGCTTATTTGTCTGTATTATCTTGATGAGATTGATGAGAACTTCAGGAGTCTCATCTTTTGACTTGAGAAACTTTACCCATGTATATCGAGAGTAATCATCAACAACAACCAAGACATATCTTTTCTTACCAATGCTCTTTGTCTTCATTAGACCGCATAGATCAACATGCAAAATATCAAGAATGTCCGACGTGCAGTATTCAGGCTTTGGCTTATGAGATGCTTTCTTCATCTTTCCTTTCTCACAATCCTGATAGAGATGGTCTTTCTGAAAACGGAGAACTGGAAGACCTCTCATTGAATCATTTTTGACCAGGCTATCCATATACTTGAAGTTGAGATGAGCTAGTCGACGATGCCAAATCCAACTTTCATGAACTGAAGCTTTAGACAGTAGACATATGTCTGATGGGATGTTGACTTTGGAAATATCAATGGTATATAAGTTGGATCTTCTTTTTCCCACCCGTAAATCTCTGCCACTCTCATTCTTCACAACAACTCTTTTAGATTTGAAGCTGACTTCAAGATCTTTATCACAGAATTGTCCGATGCTGAATAAGCTGTGACTTAGGCCTTCAACGTAGCTGACTCTCTTGACTGTTATATTACCTTGAACTAGATCACCGTAACCAAGAATTGGAGCAGTCTCACAATTTCCAAACGTAACACGACCGCAACATTTTTCTTTAAAATTGGACAGAAGTGATTTGTTGCCAGTCATGTGTTTAGAACACCCCGAGTCCAGATACCATAAATGACTTAGCTGCATTCACAGAAACTACACATGTTTAGGTACCCATATGCTTATGGGTCCCTTGTTAGATTTGTGTCTTTTGTTTTTCACAGATTTATTTTTCAAGCAAGCATGAAAGCAATTATCAATAGAAGATAAAACACACTCATCAGAATCAGAACTAGAAGAAGCATATGAGATATTCTTTGATATATGAAGCATTTGCTGAAATGAATATTTTGGGTTTTTATTACAGGAAGCAAATGTATCAGTATCATAAAGAGTTTCTACACATTTAACTCCTAACAGTTCAGATTCTGAAGTTTGTTGTTTAATCCTCCATATCTGCTTTGGTGACTTCCTCACAGTCCGATCTGAAGAAGAAAAATTAGAAACATTAGAATTTTTTGATAAGACAGTATCATCTTTCCTTGACTTCTTTGATCTTCTTCTTTTACGCTTCTTTTTATAAAATTGACCATTTAGCAGTAAAGAATCATCAATAATTGAATCAGAAAAGGAAACTTTATCGAAGAAATCAGCCTGAGCATTAGACATTGATGAACTAGCCTCAGAATGAGAATTCTCAAAAATACACAAGTCTGGATGAGGTTTGCGCATCCCATTGGAGGCGCAAACTGAGCTTTGCGCATCCAATTGCTTGCGCAAACTGTCAGTTTGCGTATCCAGCATGGTGCGCAAATGCACACTATTTTTCAAAACTTTAGTATTTTCCTTAGAATCTTTTGAAAATCCAAAAGAAATTTTATCTTCAAAACTTGTTTTCATTATAAAATAAAATAAATCGTTTTCGAAACAAGTTTGAAGATTTTGTTCTTCCAATCTATCTTCAAGATCAACTATCTTACCTTCTAACACTAACGGGGGAATATATTTCCTTGAATCATAAGAAACCGGAGATACATTTTCCCTATTAGCATTAGTATATATATCAACAAAATCAGTTGGTAATGAAGATTTATTGGAAGAATTGATATTTAAAATATTTTGAGATTTTCTGGATTTCTTAGATTGATCAGGAAAATACTTTGCATTTTCAGAGGTGTAAACGAATGGCATTTCCATCCTCTTGTTTTTCATTTTTTTCACATTTTCATCTTCCAAAATTTGTTTCTCAGTTGTCCAAAAGAATTTAAACTGAGGAGCATATCTTGCAAGACTAAGATGATCATATTCATATAAAATAGGAACTTCGATTTTAGCATGATTTAAAAATTGCGGGTTTTCAAAACCAAGTCCCCACTTTTCCTTTATAGCTTCTTCACTTCTCGATTTGTTCATGTAAATGGTTTGCACAGATTGTTCTCTTTTATATAATTTCATTTCTAGAACAATTATCTTATTAGAAAGATTTTGATTTGAAGAAGTCATTTCAGTCAAAGAATCATGATAAGTCTGTTTTGAATTTTCCAATTCATCCAGCTGCTTTTGAAATTTCTCTTTTGTGTCAATTAAAATTGACTTTTCATCTTTTAGAGAAATTTGCAGTTTGTCAATTAAAACAGACTTTTCTTGATTTTCTAACTTTTCAAAAGTGAACTTTGAACGCAAATCATGCAAAGCAGTGATAAAAACATTCATTTGAGATAAAAAGAAATCATAGTTAACCTCAGAAATTACCTCAGAACCATCAGATGAGGTATCATCTTCCTCATCATCACTTTTATCGTCACCAATAAAGCACATGGCTGCAGTCTCCTCATTCTCAGCTTCGTTGTACGAATGATCCAGCCAGTAATCTTCTTCAGCCAACAGAATGGTTCCACTTTCCTTCTTCTCAGCTAGAGCTAACTTCTTTCTATAGAGAGCAGCATCTTTTACCACTTTGACTCTGCATTCCTTAGCAATATGTCCAGGCTTTCCATAGTTAAAGCAATTCATCACCTTTTTCTCATCCTTCTTTTGTTCAACCACCTTAGCTGGTTCATACTTAGGAGTGTATGTCTTTGACGGAGCACCTGGTTCTACTTTCTTAGAACCGGAAGTAAACCGAAGGTTGTTTGAACCAGATCTGTGCTTGAATCTTTTCTGATAGTGCTGAGTCAAAAGTATCATGGCCTTTTCTAGAGCTTCGCCATCATCATCCGTTGATCCATCATAAGCTGATTCAGTTAATGCTTGCTCAGCCAGTTGGCTAGCCATAAGTGCAATTGGATCTACGGTCATAGGATTATTCTTCTTTTCCATCTTTGCCTTCTTCTCCATCACCATAGATTCATCTGTCATCAAAATTTCGTACAACTCCTGAATTGGCAAGGTAGAGATTCTGACATCGTTTCTCATTCTGTGGCATGACTTGTTCCATTCTGGTTGTAAAGCATTCAGAAATTTCAAGTTAGTCTCCAATTCAGTCTTCGTAACTTTTATCTTGTATAAATCGTTGATGACAGCCCAAAATCGGTAAAATACACTCTTCAAGCTTTCTCCATCCTTAGCCTTGAACTTTTCAAAATTGTTCATATACCTAGTCTGACGCAACTGAGTTGACATTGCAGTACCAAGAATAATCTTTTCAAGTTGAGTCCACATCAGCATTGGATTATGTTTGAAGCAATCGATTCTGTTATAAATGGAGTTGGGAAGAGCAAGGATCAGATTTGATTTGGCCTGACTGTCTGCTTGATAACGAAGGAGCTCATCAGCATCATATTCCCTCAAAGCTTTTTCAACTGTTGTAGCATCAGTGTTTGCAGTAGCAGGTATAACCTTCATTGGCCTTTCCATTGGACCCTGAGTCAAAGACTTCATCATATTGTCCCCATTCGGTTGTCTTTCAATGAAGTTGATAAACCGATCATGCCACTGTTCGAATTCGTTCTCATTGATCAGTACTGGTGGACGTGTATCAGACCCCAATGACATCATGAGGTCATTCTTGTAGATTTGTGCTTGCAAAGACATCTTTTGAGAAAATCAGAAAATTTCAGAGAAAAAATTCTAAGTCTTGAGCTTGAGCAAACTGGAAGTTTGCGTATGTAGTGGGATACGCAAAGTAGGTTTTGCGTATGCAGTAAGGTACGCAAACTAGAATTTGCGTAAGTAGAGTGATCCGTGAAATTGACTTTGCGTATGTAGAGTGATCCGAGAAACTGACTTTGCGGATCCTTGATGATCCGAGAACCTGACTTTGGGTATGTAGAGTGATCCGAGAAACTGACTTTAAAACCTGAAAACCACTAACACACTGATTAGAACACAAAGAACTTACGCAAAGTAATATGAATCTTGCGCAAACCTATATGAATGATGCGCAAATCTGCATGAACTTGCGTAAACCACAGAACATCAAAAATTTTCGCAAGATTGAATGAAACTTAGAAAAAATACCACGAAAATCACACACAAATGCTCGAAAACAACATTCTAACAACTTTTTATTATCAAACTCGATTAAAAAACACTAAATCTAAAATTCTTGAATGTAACAGTACGATTGGCGAGTTTTTCTGAAAAAACACAAAATCACAAAATCGAGAATCAAATCATGGTTTTTATGCACAAATATATGAAACAATTATGATCGATTACTCAAGACGAAGCTAATGAACACAAATTCGCACAAATTCAACCAGAAACCTAACCAAATTTGTTTAATCAAGCAAAAAACGAGATTTTCTTGAAAAATCAAGAAAATCAATCAAATTCTCTGCTTAATCTACAAATTCAGTATCTAAAAACAAATTCTCTCAATCCTCTCAAGATCTAGTATGCTCTGATACCAATTGAAAGTCCAAGATCTCTAAATCTTTAGAGAGAGCAAGTAGAGAGAGAAAGAAGGAGCGCCAACAGTAAAAACATATCTATTCAAAATGTGAGTATCAAAGTTTCTTACAAAACACAAAGGCCACAAGGGACTTAAATACCCTTGGCCAATATAATAGATAAAGCTAACTAAACACTGTATTAGCCAAGACAGATAAATATAATGATCACTACAAAATATGACTCAACAAGAAATAAGGCCAGGTTAGTGGCGAAAGGGTATTGTCAACAAGAAGGAATTGACTATGACGAGACCTTTGCTCCAGTAGCCAGAATCGAAGCCATTCGTATCTTTTTAACCTATGCAGCCCATGAGAATTTTAAGGATATCAAATGGACATCAAGTCGACATTTCTTAATAGAATTCTGCATGAGGAGTTATACGTAAATCAACCCGAAGGCTTCGTGGACCCTAAATTTCCTGATCATGTCTACTTTCTCGACAAAGCATTATATGGTTTAAAAGATGCTCTGAGAGCATGGTATGATACTCTGACACAATTTTTACTTGCATCTAGTTTTAAGAAAGGTGCGATTGATACTACTCTGTTTCTAAAAAAGCAAGGTGAAGATTTAATTTTAATCCAGATTTATGTAGATGACATAATATTCGGTTCTACAAATCAAAAGTTTTGTAAATAAATTTCAAAAATCATGGAGACTAGATTCAAGATGAGTATGATGGGTGAACTGAATTTCTTCCTTGGACTACAAGTGAAGCAGTCCCCTGATGGCATATTCAAAAATCACTCCAAGTACATTAAAGACATTTTGAAAAAGTTTAATATGGCTGACGGTTCTTCCATGAAAACGCCAATGGCTACTGGAACACTTTTGGATGCAGATTTATCCGAAAAATCTGTTGACTAAAAGAATTACAGGAGCATGATTAGTTCTTTATTATACTTAACAGCCAGTAGGCCGGATATAATGTTCGCTTCATGTTTTTGTGCTCGTTATCATGCTAATCCTAAAGAGTCTCACCTAGAATTCGTTAAACGGATCCTCAGATACCTCGAAGGCACTCCCGAGCAAGGCCATTGGTATCCGAAGGAGTTCGGTTTTGATCTTACAACTCTCACTTTCGCAGATCATGCGAGATGCAAGTTAGACTGGAAGAGCACTTTGGGTTCACGTCAGTTCTTATGTGACAAATTGGTGAGCTGGACATCTAAAAAGCAAAATTGTGTGTCAACCTCGACAGTTGAAGCTGAGTACATAGTTGTTGCGAGTTATTGCTCACAAGTGTTTTGGATGATGACTCAACTGAAAGATTTCGGCTACACTTATAAGAGCGTGCCTATTTACTATGACTCGAAAAGCGCCATTGCTATTACTGCTAACCCGGTGCAACATTCTAAGACGAAACATATTGATGTGCGCTACCATTTTATCAAGGATCATGTGAAAAAAGGCGATGTCAAGATGCATTTTATAGAGACGGACTACCAGCTTGCAGACTTTTTCACCAAGCCGTTGGATGAGAAGCGTTTCAAATTCAGTAAGTTAGGTATGCTCAACATGTCTTTATGAGTCTGTGACATTTTCCTACATGTATCTAGGGGGAGTTTATCTTGTTCATACTGACGAAGGTGGAATCATCACAGATGATTACCAAAATCTTTCATATTTTGCAGGTTACAAAAGAGTTGTTATTCTTACCGAAGAATATGTGACGATGGCTTCTGGATACTCTAGTTCGGAACCCGTACTTCAAAGATTTTGTTTTTGCTGACTGATCAATCTTTATCAGGAAGTTTTTGTTGAATTTTTATGGAGGGAGAAATAATTTTTTTTGTGCTAATATGCTTGAATTTTTACAGGTATTGAAGAGAAAATATTTGAGGTTTTGTCAAGGGGGGCTTATTAGATTACATTTTATTTTCCTGTTCTTAACTGAAGGAAGAGATAAAATTTTCTTTTTAAGGGGGAGATAAGAATCTCAGGCTCAATGTAAGTATTCTTGATTCTTAATCTCAATATATTTGAAAGAAGAACAACTTTCATATGTGAAAATATTTTCTAAATGTTCAAACCACTACTTGTTCTCAAAAGATTTCATGAATCTAGTTGTGAGATTTTAAATAATTTTCATGCTTAATTGACCATGTATTTCCAAAGACTAATACTTATGTATTATCTTTTCTATATATTGTCAAGTATGCACACACACCAGTTCAATACTTTCTATTGACTTTGTTATTACCACGTCTCAAAAATAATCTATTTTTTGGTGGTAATACCCTCGCTTGTTTTTCAATGTTGTTGAATACTATACATCATTTCTAAATTTTGTGCGTTTATTGTCAATATGTTTATATTCATTCATATAAACAAATTTCAATTCTTTGATACCCCACGCTATTCATATTTCATGATAGTTGATCTGATTGTTACAGTGTCAGATTCTCAAAACAATTCTCTTGATTTCATTTCATTCATTCATTATTCTTGTTTTGAAGAGATCTTCAATGTTCAAAAGCTCACATATGAATGTTATTTCTTTGGAGCTTACATTCATTTGACATTGTTATCATATTTTGTGCTTAATTGTTAAAGTTAAATTGTTGAGCAACATATTTTTTAGGACAAATTTTCACGGGATCCTTGTGAGTGCTTAACAGAACTTCCATGGATTCACGTTAACCGTGTTTGCTACCCAGAAAGTTATCCTAAAATGATTGAGGGGTAGGGGTCTAAATCAAAGAGTGGGGGTGTGATGAGGTAAGATGGAAAAGAGAGATTGGTTAGAAGTGAGTTTAAATGTAAAAAAGAAAGAGGGTGTGAGATCAGAGTTAAAAGAATATGAAAACTATGCACCAACTTTTTCTGAGTCGGGCAACCACATCTACTGATTGGTTCACATTCTTTGGTGATCATCATTGAAAAAGGCAGTGAGCCCATGCCAACTCTTGCATTAACCCCACCAACCATTCGTTTCTTTCTTAACAAAGAAATGTTTCATTTTCTTTGGGGATGCAGCTTATATGCTATCTGGTCTTCATTTGCAGGATCTAGGTATTGAAAAAGAAGGAAAGTTTCCCCACCTTCGATCCTATTTCATGCATATTGAGTTCATGTAATACTTGTTGCTGTCTCAACAGTTTACAAATTTTGAACCTGAAAAGCTAAGTACCTTCAATTATTCTTGTTAACCCAATTTAATCTAGTTGATAATTAACACACAACACAATATAAATCAAGAGATATAAAGATCATAATAACATACCACAATCCCTTGAATAATCAATGAAAACCTTGTGTGTTCTTGATACCTTCAATACAGAGAAAATACGTACGGATAATTATGATTATGAGGTATCTTAACCTAAAACCTAATTAACAAAACCTATAAATACTTAGGCCTAATGCCTAATGGGATTATGGGCTTGAGGCCCAATAACTAACAACTAATCCATATTAACTATCAAACAAATACAATTTAAACCCTCTAATTTAACTTTAATCTTGAATACAATTTATTATCCAACAATCTCCCCCTTTGGATTCAAGATTAAAAAAATTTGGCAATAGTCTTCGGGTCTTCACTTTTCTTGAAAACTGTAGTAGATATGACTTTGACAGCTTCAAATCTTGTAGCTTTACACAGTCTTCAACTTTCTCTTACTTGAAGTGTCCTTCTAACGATCATCTTCAGTCAGGCTTGTAATAGATCAAATAAATTCCGACACTTTGACATCTTTGAAAACTTCAGCAATCTTTACTTCAAGACTTCAAAACTTCAAAAGTTCTGGTATTCTCCCTTGTTGATTATTCTCCCCCTTTGTATATTCTCCCCCTTTTTGATGAGTGGTGGGAATCAGCATCATCAAAACATATCAGAACAATCTCCCCCTTGTCATTATAGACTCCAATTTAGCACTGTCTTCATGTACGGATCCCTGTGTGGAAATAAGAGCAGTCTCTCCAAATGGAGAAAGTGATTATTTCAATCTTTTCAGATTCAAACAGAGTAAATGTGGTAACCCTGAATCAACAGATGACTCAGTTAAAATGTCTGTCAGTAACATAAAGTTACTGAGTAACACAAAGTTACTATATAAAGAGCTGGTTTTGATGTTGGCTCCCCAGGTCTTCCATTCAATCATCGAATAACACATGGTTATCTATGAATGTTCTGACAGAAAACAAATTTCTGTGTGCTCGTGCATGTGTATGAAAGAATTAAGCACCGATGATTGCTTTTCAATTTAGGCTCAAAGTATGTAAACTTGTTGAGACAACAACAAATTATACAAAGACTCACTGTGCATGAGAAAGGGTTCGAAGGTGGGGCAACTTTCCTTCTTTTTCAATATTAGTATCTTCCAAATGAAGAACCAATAGCATATGTGCTGCTTCCCCATAAAATGTGAAACATTCTCTTTTTGAGAAAAGAATGAGTAGCTGGTGGAGTTGTATGCAAGAGATGGCATGGTCTAGTTGCCTATTTCAATGATGGTCACCAAAGAATGTGAACCAATCAGATTAAGTGGCTGCCCGACTCAGAAAGAAGTTTAGTACAGAGTTTGATATTCTTTTACTCTGTTCTCTCACCCTCTTTCTTTTAATCTTTTAAATCTCACATCTAACCAATCTCACTTTTTCATTTTACCTCTTCACACACCAACACTCAATTCTTTTGACCCCTCTCCCCTCAGTCACTCAGGGAATACTTCCTGGGTAGGAAACACTGGTCAACGTGAATCCATGGAAGTTCTGTTAAGCTCACACACTGAATCCCTTGTATTTTCCTAAAAGAACATGTTGTTCAACAACCTTTCGTACATGTAAGCACAACGGAATACAAACATGAAGAATAAAAATTTTGGAGAAGTCAAAACATAAGTGTGTTTGACAATGATATTCTCCCCCTCAAACTAAAGAGAGTTTGAAAGTTAAGCTCTAAATTAAGCTCTAAAGGAGTTTTTTTTTTCGATTAAGCTCTTTGACAATGAAGATCACCCTCAACTTAAGAGATTTTTTTATTTTTTTTTATCAGAAAGTAGAAAAAAATAGAGCACTGAAGTGCGGGTTCTAATCCGATGTGATTAGAAACCATAGTCACATGAACAAACCTGCATATAGAAGAAATCATGGTAATCATTTGTGAAAATGATTCCTCTATTGTTAGCAACAGTTGTAGAATAAAACACAAGATCAAAACTTACAATACTCCCCCTAGAATCATGAGTAAGGTCAAGAAGACATGTTCAACATACCGAGTTTGCTGATTAGAAACAGGAACCTCTTTTCATCCAACGACTTGGTGAAAAGATCAGCTAACTGGAAGTCAGTTTGAACAAAGTGCATTCCGATATCACCTTTTTCTACATGATCATTGATGAAGTGATAGCGTACATCTATATGCTTGGTCTTCGAATGCTGAACCGGATTAGTTGTTATGGCGATTGCGCTCTTGGAATCACAATAAATAGGGATGCGCTTGTAGTTGTACCCAAAGTCCCGTAATGTGTCTTCATCCAGAGAACTTGTGAACAGCAGCTAGCAGCAGCTACATATTTAGCCTCGACAGTGGATGTTGAAACACATTTTTGTTTCTTTGAGGTCCAACTCACAAGTTTATCACCTATAAATTGACATGATCCAGAGGTGATTTTCCGGTCTAGCTTACATCCTGCATGATCAGCATCTGTAAAGGCGGTTAGATCAAAACAAGAATCCTTTGGATACCAAAGGCCTAAATTAGGAGTGCCTTTGAGATATCTAAGGATTCGCTTAACAGGGTTATAGTGCGACTCTTTAGGATTAGACTGATATCTCGCGCAAAAACATGTGGCAAACATTATATCTGGGCGACTGGCAGTCAGATAAAGTAAAGAACCAATCATGCTACGATACACCTTTTGATCAACAGGTTTCCCGGAGGGATCTGCGTCTAAGAGTGTACCAGTAGCCATTGGTGTTTTCATGATTGAACTGTCTGACATATTGAACTTTCTTAACATGTCTTTTATATATTTAGCTTGATTAATGAAAATGCCTCCGAGTAATTGCTTTACTTGTAAATCAAGAAAGAAATTTAATTCACCCTTCATCGACATTTCAAACTTAGTTTCCATGATTTTAGAAAAGTTCTTGCAAAATTTCTGATTTGTCGACCCAAATATTATGTCGTCAACATAAATCTGAATGAGAATCAAGTCCTCACCTTGAGTTTTAAGAAATAAGGTAGTATCAACCGTACCTTTCTTGAAACCAGAAGTTAAGAGAAATTTAGTGAGAGTTTCATACCATGCTCGTGGTGCTTGTTTAAGTCCATAAAGCGCTTTGTCTAACACATAGACATGATCAGGGTGATGAGGATCAATGAAACCTTCAGGTTGAGCCACGTAGACCTCCTCATGCAGAACGCTATTCAGGAAAGCTGACTTTGCGTCCATTTGATAGACTGTAAAGTTTTTGTGCGCTGCATATGCTAAGAAGATTCGGATGGCTTCAATCCTTGCAACAGGGGCGATTGTTTCGTCATAGTCAATGCCCTCCTGTTGATAGTACCCTTTTGCAACCAAGCGAGCTTTGTTTCTCACAACCACTCCAGTTTCGTCTTTCTTGTTTCTGAATACCCACTTAGTTCCAATAACAATTTTACCTTTAGGTAGTGGGATCAAGCGCCAAATCTTGTTCCGTTCGAATTGCAGAAGCTCGTCTTGCATAGCAGAAATCCAGAAGGGATCACGTAGAGCTTCTAATGCTTTCTTTGGATCTAGGGAACTAAGGAAGCTTGAGAACATGCCGAAATTTGCTGATGCGGACCATGTCGTTACACCAGATTATACGTCACCTATCACGTTATGCAGGGGATGATCCTTAGTCCAGCGATGTGTGCTTGGTAAGGATTCAACTGTTTGTTGCGTATTTGATGCATTGTTCTCATCATGCACGGCGGGTAGCTCCATAGATGCACTCGAGACATCTTGTACTGGAGTTTCTGATACTGAGATTTCTGGAGTAGCAGTTGAAGTACTCGTGACTTCATTTCCAGAAGGACTATCTGCAGAGACAGATTCAGCATTAGTAGAGTCAGAAACTAATGGTTTAGTTGTACCTGATGGAGATGAAGTGTCAGTGACTTCTTCGAAAGGTCCAGACATATCTTCAGAAATAGCAGGGACCTCCGCGCTTGTTGTTGATATTGATATGCCTTTGTCAAAATCTGCACAAATATCATCGAAGGCATCAATAAACAGTAAATCTAACTCATATGAAGTAGAGTTAGAGTTAGAAGTAGTAGATCCTTTAGACACTGGTTCTATTCCGGGATGAATAGAAGCTTTGTACTTAAGTCCGAGTTCTGAACTGTTGTGTCCAGAAGTCCTAGTAGAATTCTCATCAAAGGAGACATTCATGCTCTCAACAACCGTCTTGGTTCGAATAATGTAAATTCGATAAGCTTTGGATGTCAGAGAGTATCCAACGAGATATCCTTCATCCGCTTTCTTACGATTGTTGATTAACTCATATGCTGTTTTATTAAAGCGCTTGACCACAATGGTACGATTCTGAGTAAAACATGTTGTTGCGACTGCCTCGGCCCAAAGATACATAGGTAGATCTGAATAAGCAAGCATAGTACGGGCGACTTCAACAAGAGTGCGGTTATTCCGTTCAACAATGCCATTTTGCTGTGGAGTGTAGGCTGCGGAGAAATTGTGTGAAATCCCCACAGAAGTAAGATAACTCTATAAGGTGTCATTCTTGAACTCCGTGCCATTGTCACTGTGAATAGTTCTAACTTGCAATTGAAGACGTACTTGAATGCGCTTGATGAAAGCGATAATCAATTCTGGCGCATCTGACTTGTTGCGAAGAAACTCGAGCCATGTATATCTCGAATAGTCATCTATCATTACTAAAACGTACTTCTTGCCATTGATAAACGCCGTTCGCATTGGTCCATAAAGGACCATATGAAGAAGTTTCAATGCAGATGAGGTCGATGATTCAGTTTTGGACTTGAATGAGCTTCACTTCATTTTGCCCAACTCACATGCGGAACATAGTGAGTCTTTTTCAAACCTCATTTCTGGTAGACCTTTGACCAGACCTTGTCTCTGTAGCTTAGTTATGGATCAGAAATTCTGATGAGACAAGCGGCGATGCCACGTCCACGATTGTGCTTTAGTTTCTTTGGCTAATAGGCATACTAGACGTGTGGCAGACAGTGTAGGAAAATCTACATAGTATAGATTTCCATGGCGCTCAGCTTTGAAGACTTCGTAACCATCGGGATCCTCAAGATAGCAATGAGTTGTTATGAAGCGAACTTGATATCTCATGTCACAGAAGTGACTAGTGCTGAACAAATTATGATCAAGCCCTTCTACATATAACACTCTTTGAATCTTCACAACTCCATTATCCAGCATTCCGTATCCTCTGACGTGTCCTTCTACTTCAGAATTTGCAAAACGAACTGCTCCGGCAGGCTCCTCCACATAGTTATGCAAGAGGTGCTTGAATCCTGTCATATGGCGTGAACATCCGGAATCTATCACCCACAATTGACAGGCCTGCAAAAGAGACAATTAGTTTTGCTTAGGTACCCATATCAAGATGGGTCCTTCGCGGTTAGCTTCATGCAATTCAGGAATTTCAGCAGGTTTAACTTTAACCCTCCATTCATAGCATGGTTTTGAAACCTATTTCCAAACCATCTTAACATTTAATTCATGAAAATGCTTTTTAGATTTAGGATTGGCAACCTTAGCTCGAAACACTTTGGGTTATGTGAAAGAATTAGAATTAGAATTGGAGTTAAGGTTCAGTTTAGCTTTTCTCTTACTCTTCTTGGACTTAGGAGTGGAGTAGTATTTGAAAGAATTATCCCAACAGTGTTTGCAATAAAGATTCTTTCGAGCAAAATTCATAAACTTAGATTTATCGGAACAAATCTTACATTCATGTCCAGCAAAAGAATTACTTTTCAAAATAACATTGTCTGAAATACAACTATTCGTAACAAAAGATTTGCTAGAAGTCAAACTATCATTTTTATTCAAACTAGTATCTTTATTCTTCTTACTCCTCCCAACTCCATTTCCTTTTATATCTGAAACAGAAACATGAATCTTGTTAGTCTCTATCTTAGAGGGTGGTTCTTTTCTAGGGCTACTTGGAGTCTCACCCTTCTCAAAATACTAGGTGGATATTCAGGACAATCAGAGTAAACAACTGAAGGTTTTGCAGGAGCATCAAATTCTGGATTAGTTCTTACCTTCTAGCTTGGATCATTGAACATCTGTTTATCATTTGAAGCATTTTTAAACAAAGTAATTTTCAAATCATTGATCTCTATGCAAAGTTCTTGATTTTCTTTCAAAGATTTTTCATGTTTAAATTTGATATCAAAGTTTTCATCTTCAACCTCATCAAGAGACTGTTGCAACATATCAATTTGCTTCATCAATTCAGATGTATGATCATTCACAGAATTTGACTCCTTTAACATAGAAAAAGGATCAGAGTCAGAGTCAGAAACATTCATCATTTTAGAAAACCTTTCCTCGGTCATGTTTTCAATAAACTCCATTTTATCATTTTTAGAACAAGATTCATTCGTGATGACAGTTTCTTCTTCAACCTCTTCAACAAGTAAAGGTTTACAAGCAATGGGATTTGAGACTGATGGTATAGTAGATGGATCAACATCCGATTCATACTCATCATATTTGCATGCAGTCTCAAGTGGAACCGTGTCATTGCTGACTCATTCTTTTGAAGATGTGGTAAACAGTGAATCAAACTCAGTTAATTCGATCTTTCGAGTTTCATAGCTTTTGTTCAAATCACTGTATTTAAAACCAACTGATTTAAAAGAATTTTGAGAATCAGTTTCACAAGACTTGTCCTTCCCTATTTCTTCTCGACCTTTGGTCTCTGTAAAAGGTTTATAAGTACTTGCTTCAACAAAGGTTGCATGAATGTTAGGAATGGGTCTGATTGCGGAGCCAAATTTATCAAAATTATATAAGTGCTCCGGTGCCTTTTTCAAAATTTCGTTAGTTGGCACACCCAAACCTGGTTTAAGTTTATAAAACATTTCATCCTGGAGTTTATTGTTCAACAGATTTAATGTCTGCTCAGTCTGACCTCGTTTCATGTTAATATCCTCCAATTGCTTGATTTTGGTGTAAGCTTCATTTCTTTCTTGAAAACAGACTTCGAATTTGATTTTAAACTCACCCTTTTCAGCATTAAGATTCACAAGATCCTTTTCTAAGCCATATATTTTTCTTTTTAAAGATTCTTTTTCAACTTTTAAACCATCCATTTCTTTTTCTTTGTCTTCCACAACAACTTTTAACAAAGCGTTTTCATCACGAAAACTTAAAACAGATTGATGTGCAGAGCTAAGTTTACCTTTCAATAAAGCAAATTCATCTTTCATACTATGTATTTGGGCCATTAAAGATTCAATAAGTTCATAATTATCACTTACCTTAGAGTTTGCATCTTCGGAATGTGCCTCAGAATCTTCACCGTCACCATCCAGCTTTGCCATATAAGATACTTGGGTGAAGTGCGCCTGCTCCTCATCATCAGAACTTTGGAACAACCAGTTTTCTTCTTCAGCCATAAGCACCTTTCCTTCTTCAGCTTTCTTGGCAATGAGTGACTTCCTAGCATAGTATTCTGAGTTCTTGACTTTCTTGAACTTGCAATCTCTGGAGAAGTGCCCAAATTTGCCGCAGTTGTAGCATCTGCCCGGTTCATCTGTTATGTCTTCTTTCTTTGCCTCTCTCTTATCTTCTCTTCTGTCTTCCTTCCGGTCTTCTTTCCTGTCTTCTCGTCTTTCCTCTCTCCTTCCATACCTCGGCTTTTATCTCATTTCAGACTTCTCTTTCTTGTGTCCTTCGTACTTTGGCTTTGAGTAGTACTTTTTCTTGCCAAAGCTATTCTTGAATCGTTGAGTAATTAGAGCCAAGTCCTCAGAGAACTTCTGTATATCTGGATCAGAATCAATCTCTAGTTCTTCATCACTCGAAGCAGAATCAGACTCAGTAAGATCCGTAACAAGAGCTTTAGACACCTTTTTCTTTGCCCTTGCAGAGGATACAAGACCTTTGCCATCTGTGAGAGCCACTGAATCCTTCAGTTTATTGGACTCATTATTGATGGTTCTCACCTCATCCTCATGCTGAGAAAGAGTAGAGAAGAATATATTAGTGACATTTTCTTGAGCCATATTCTTCGACATCTGAAGGTTGATGGAAAAGTTCTTCCACTCAGGATTCAGATTCTTGATGAACTTGTAATTTATCTCTGAAGCTGATTTAGAGATATTGTTCCTTCGCAAGTCATTGAAAATGATATTATATCTGTTGTAGGGCTCTACCAGCGTCTCTCCTTCCTTTGCGTGAAACCCCTCATAGGCATTTATGCATAGATTTTGCTTGGCTTGGATTGAGGATTCACTTCCTTCAAACTGTCTTGATAGTTCATCCCAGACTTCTTTAGCAGAGCTCCGACTGTCTACACGGTTGTAGATGTCATTTGGTATTGCCATTGTCAGATAAATGAGAGTCTCTTCATCTATCTTGTAAAGCTCTTTCTCCTTTTCACTGAATTACTGGTATGGTTTTGGGACAAACCTATCAGGGATCTCTAGAGAGGTTTCAGTTTCTTCTTGACCAGGTACTCTGATCATTGGATTTACTAGACCATTGATGATTGATTCCATGTATTCTCTGTTCTTGTGATTCAGAAACTGCATCATTCTCTTTTTCCATTGCTGATATTCATCAGCCATGAGGACAGGAGGTTTGGATTGAGAGCCCATTGAGAGAAGCTGATTCGCCATCTTAGCTGTATGGTTAGAAATCAAACTAATCTGTACCAAGACAATCAACTAGATGAGATCGTTAGAATCAAGAGTTGAATAAAAACTGCACTCAAAAATTTTCAGAAAAATAAATTTCCAAAAATAATTAAATGCAGTACACGCACAGTAAAAATACACAAAATAGAGTAACCACAGAAAATTAGGCGTAAGAGGACAGTTCGCGCGAAAGACAGGTCGCGCAACGTGAGGTTTGCGCTAGACGCGGGTGGCGCAAAGTAGAGGTTCGCGTGAGATGTGGGTCGCGCAAAGTGAAGTTTGCGCAAACCGCAGGTGGCGCAAAGTATGGTTTCACGCGAGTAGGCAATGGCGCAAAGTAGAGGTGGACCGGGGTCTAGCTTGACCGGTACCTCGCTCAACCGGGAACTTGTCGACCGGTATGTTACACGACCGGTAGGGTCGACCGGTAAGGTGAGTAGGCTAACCGGTAGTGATGCGACCCGTAAAGAGTGGTGACCGGTATTCTGTAGTCCGGACAGTATATTGACCGGTATTTGACAGAGACCGGTATCTCGACCGGAATAGCGACCGGTATAGATATGGACCGGTATGTTGTAAGTAAGTAACCGGTATTCATAATGACCAGTAAGGAGTTCGACCGATAAGTCGCTCGACCGGTATAGACCGATATTATGCGGTCGACTGGGATACTGACGACTTGAATATCGACCGGGACGTTCTTGCAGAGTTCAACCCAGAAAAACAATAGTTAACCCAGAACACACATCAAACACAGAAATTGAAAGTAAAAATCATATTTTTGTGCCCACAAACATGTATCGATCTCAATTCAATCAAAATCAATGATTAATTTCTACTTTCATGCATCAATTTTATGAACACAGTAGCCGACATGAATACGAACCCAGATAACGAAAAATTCAAGAATTCAATCACTTGATGATTTACAATGCAATTAACCAATCAGATAGTGTTCAATAGCATAAAACTAGTATAATCAGATCGATTTCCAGCATAAAAACACATTAATTCATGAAATTGATTATTGCACAGTGAACAGTCGATAAACACAGAAAAATCGATGAACACAGTATAATCCAAAAAACTTGATTCTTTTGGCTCTGATACCACTTGTAAACCCAGTTTAATCTAGTTGATAATTAACACACAACACAATATAAATCAAGAGATATAAAGATCAGAATAATATACCATAATCCCTTGAATAATCAATGAAAACCTTGTGTGTTCTTGATACCTTGAATACAGAGAAAATACGTACGGCTAATTATGATTATGAGGTATCTTAACCTAAAACCTAATTAACAAAACCTTTAAATACTTAGGCCTAATGCCTAATGGGCTTATGGGCTTGAGGCCCAATAACTAACAACTAATCCATATTAACTATCAAACAAATACAATTTAGACCCTCTAATTTAACTTTAATCTTGAATACAATTTATGATCCAACAATTCTACACGTGCACGAGCACACAAGGAATAAGTTTTCTTGTCATAACATGCATAGAAAATTCATCTGTGGTTTTTCAATGATTGAATGGAAGCCCTAGGTGAGTGAACATCACAAAAGCTCCTTTCCAAAAGTACATTCGTTGTACAAAGTGGCTCTGTGCTACTTACATGCATACTAACTGTACCATTTGTTGATTCAGGGTTACCAATTCCTATTTTGTATGAATTTGAAAAGATTCGGATGAATACATTCTATGAATTGACGCAAACTCAGATCAGATGGAGATATTTTCTTCAGGGAAGATTGATTATCATTTTGGGGGAGATTGTCTCTACATCATAAACTGCTTTCTTATTCATATATGGGGGAGATTGTATCAAAGCGGGTGTTGACTTTGAAAGAGTTTTGATGATTCTAATATTCCATCATTCATCAAAAAGGGGGAGATGTTGGATCAAATAATTGTATTCAAGATTAAAAGATTTAAACTGTATTTACTTGATAGTTACAGTTCAGGGTTTAAATTGTAATAGTTTAATAGTTATTAGCTATTGGGCCCAAGCCCATTAGAAAGCCTGTTAAGCTTAAAGCCCATAAGGCTTAGGTATTTAATGTTTTGATTAATTAATTTTAGGGTTTAATCAACTCATTAGTATCATTATCATAATTTTGTTTAGAGAGAGGTAGCAAGTTTTCTCTGTATTCAAAGGGTATCAAGAACACTCAAGGTTTCATTGTTTATTCAAGGGATTGGTATGTTACTCTGATTTATATATCTCTTGATTATTATTGTGTTCTGTGATTGTTAATCAACTAGATTAAACTGGGATAACAAGTGGTATCAGAGCCTAAAAATCAAGATTTTGGATTTATCGATTTATCTGTTTATCGACTGTGTTCATCGACTGTGTTCATCGTGTGAAAATTAAATGCTTGATTTGCTATGTTTTTCTGCATAAAATTGATATGATTAGATGCCTTTTATGCTATTGAACATGATCTAAGTGATTAATTGCAGTTAACATCATCAATTGACTGAATTTTTGAATTTTTGGTTTCTGGGTTCGCATACATATAGTCACTGTGTTCTTAAAATCGGAAGCTTAAAAGTTGAAATTGATCTATAATTTTCATTGCACTGTGATTGGTATATGTTTCTGGGTACAAAAGGTTGTTGTATGGATTCAATTTCTGTGTTTTGTTTGATTTATGGGTCAATTATTGCATCTGTTCATCGTCTTCTGGGTTGGTTAAGAACAAACCGGTCTTAGCACTTTATCGGTCGAACATAGTATCGGTCATTATATTCACCGGTACTCACATTTGTCCGATCGACCGATACACTCACATCAACATCGGTCGATACCTTGTCCGGTCGAATTAATATCGGTCGAATCTATACCGGTCAAACATTATTTCGGTCGAACATAGTCTATCGGTCATAGAGTATATCGGTCGAGTTACACCGGTCTAAGAGTATATCGGTCGAGTTACATCGGTCCTTAGCACCATACCGGTCCTTACTCTTCCGGTCGAATACCATTTATTGGTCCTTAGCATTCGACCGGTACACTCTCAGCTCACCCCGGTCTAAGGAAGTCCCGATCGAAGACCCTTACCGGTCAAAGACCTCTATCGGTCTAAGCATACTTCCGGTCGAACAAAGTACCGGTACAAGCAACATCCCGGTGGAAGCAAGATACCGGTCTAAGCAAAACCTCGGTCGACTCAATACCGGTCGAAGCACATCCCCGGTCGATTTTTGCAAACTGTAATAGGGCATCTAAATGTCAAAAAAAATTCTCTAGGGGCACTGCCCCCATACCCCCGCAAGGGCGTTGCCTCTTGACCCCACCCGCTAACCGGGTAGCGGGACCCCCGTGCTAAGTCTGCGAAGGGGGACAAAGTTTTGCTCTTGATCAAAATCTTCTTAATTTTTCAGTATTTTATTCATAGATATTAGTGCTTTATACTGTGTGCCAGGACTGCATTTGATTATTTTTGGAAATTTATTTTTCTGAAAATTTTTGAGTGTAGTCTTTACTCTTGATTCTAACGATCTCATCTAGTTGGTTGTCTTGGTACAGATAAGTTTAATTACTAACCGTACAGCTAAGATGTCGAACCAGCTTCTCTCGATGGGTTCTCAGTCCAAACCGCCTGTCCTTATGGCTGATGAATATCAGCAATGGAAGAAGAGAATGGTCCAGTTTCTGAATCATAAAAACAGAGACTACATGGAATCAATCATCAATGGTCCGGTCAATCCGATGATCAAAGTTGATGGCCAAGCAGCAACTGACACCTCTCCAGAAATCCCAGACAGATATGTTCCTAAACCTTATCAGTACTTTACTGAAAAGCAGAAGGAACAGTACAAGACAGATGAAGAGGCTCTTATCTATCTGACCATGGCAATCCCGAACGCATCTACAACCGTGTAGACAGTCGGAACTCTGCAAAAGAAATATGGGATGAACTATCCAGACAGTTTGAAGGAAGTGAAGCCTCCATCCAAGCGAAGCAGAATCTATGCATAAATGCATACGAGGGATTTCACGCAAAAGAAGGAGAGACATTGCTAGAGACCTACAACAGATACAATATTATTCTCAACGACTTGCGGAGGAACAACATCTCTAAGTCTGCTTCGGAGATTAATTATAAGTTCATCAAGAACTTAAATCCGGAATGGAAGAACTTTGCCATCAACCTTCAGATGTCAAAGAACATGGCTCAGGAAAACGTCACTGATATTTTCTCCACTCTTTCTCAGCATGAGGATGAGGTGAGAACCATCAATCTTGAGTCCAATAAACTGAAGGATTTTGTGGCTCTCATAGCCGACAAAAGTTCTGTATCTTCCGCAAGGTCAAAGAAAAAGGTGACAAAAGCACTAGTTACTGAAGTTACCGACTCTGGCTCTGCTTCAAGTGATGAAGAGCTGGAGATTGATTCTGATCCAGATATTCATAAGTTCTCTGAGGACTTGGCTCTTATTACTCGAAGATTCAAGAAGACCTTTGGCAAGAAGAAGTTTTATTCAAAGCCTAAGTACGAAGGTCACAAGAAAGAAAAGGCTGAATTAAGATACAAGCCAAGGCAAGGACGGCGAGAGGAAAGACGAGAAGAGAGAAAAGAAGACAGAAGAGAAGATAAGAGAGAAGAAAAGAAAGAAGACAGGGCTGATGAACCAGGAAGATGCTACAATTGTGGCAAGTTTGGGCACTTCTCCAGAGATTGCATATTCAAGAAGGTAAAGAACTCAGACTATTATGCAAGAAAGTCACTCATCGCCAAGAAAGCTGAAGAAGGAAAGGTGCTTATGGCCAAGAAAGCTGTTCCAAAGTTCCGATGACGAGGAGCAAGCTCACTTCACTCAAGTATCTTATATGGCAAAGCTGGATGGTGACGATGAAGATTCTGAGGCACAATCTGAAGATGCAAACTCTGAGGTAAGTGATAATTCTGAGCTTATTGAATCTCTTATGACCCAAATACATAGCATGAAAGATGAATTTGCTTTATTGAAAGGCAAACTTAGCTCTGCACAACAATCAATATTGAGTTTTCGTGATGAAAACGCTTTGCTGAAAGTTGTTGTGGACGAAAAAGAAAAGGAAAAAGACGGTTTAAAAGCTGAAAAGGATTCTTTGAAAAGCAAAATATCTGATTTAGAAAAGGATCTTGTGAATATCAATGCTGAAAATGGTGAGTTCAAAATAAAATTTGAAGTTTGTTATAAAGAAAGAAATGAAGCTTACACCAAAATTAAGCAACTGGAGGACATTAATATGAAACGAGGTCAGACTAAGCAAACATTAAATCTGTTGACCAATAAACTCCAAGACGAAAGGTTTTATAAACTAAAACCAGGTTTGGGTGTGCCAACTAATGAGATTTTGAAAAAGGCACTGGAGCATTTATATAATTTTGATAAATTCGGCTCCGCAATCAGACCTATTCCTGAAATTCGTGCAACTTTTGTTGAAGCAAGTACTCCTACACCTTTATCTGAGATCAAAGGTCAAGAAGAAAAGGGAAAGAACAAGTCTGGTGACACTGATTCTCAAAATCCGTTTAAATCAGTTGGTTTTCAATATGGTGATTTAAACAAAAGCTATGCGACTCGAAAGATCGAATGTACTGAATTTGAATCACTATTTACCACACCTTCCAAAGAATCAGTAAGCACCAACACAGTTCCACCTGAGACTGCATGCAAATATGATGAGTATGAATCGGATGTTGATCCATCTACTATACCATCAGTCTCAAATCCCATTGCTTCTAAACCTTTGCTTGTTGAAGAGGTTGAAGAAGAAACTGCTATCACGAATGAATCTTGTGTTCAAAATGATAAAACGGAGTTTATTGAGTCCATGACTGAAGAGATATTCTCTGAAATGATGAATGCTTCAGACTCTGATCCTGTTTCTGATTTAAAGGGGTCAAATTCTGTGAATGATAATACATCTGAATTGATGAAGCAAATTGATATGTTGCAACAGTCTCTTGATGAGGTTGAAGATGAAAACTTTGATCTCAAGTTTAAACTTGAAAAATCTTTGAAAGAAAATCAAGAGCTTTGCACAGAAATCAATGATTTGAAAAATACTCTATTTAAAAATGCTTCAACTGATAAACAGATGTTCAATGATCCAAGCTGGAAGGTAAGAACCAATCCAGAATTTGATGCTCCTACAAAACCTTCAGTTGTTTACTCTGATTGTCCTGAATATCCGCCGAGTATTTTTGAAAAGGGTGAGACTTCAACAAGCACAAGAAAAGAACCACCTTCTAAGTTAGAGACTAACAAGGTTCCTGTTTCTGTTTCAGATATAAAAGGAAATGGAGTTGGTAGAAGTAAGAAGAATAAAGACAATAGTGTGAATAAGAATGATAGGCTATCTAGTGAACCCTTCATTCCGAATAGTTGTACTTCTGACAGTGTTATTTTAAAAAGTAATTCTTTTGATAAACATGGATGTACGGTTTGTTCTGATAAATCTAAGTATATGAATTTTGCTCGAAAGAATCTATATTGCAAACACTGTTGGGATAACTCATTCACATACTACTCCCCTCCAAAGTCCAAACAGCATAAGAGAAAAGCTAAACTGAACCTTAAGTCTAATTCTAATTCTGATTCTTCCACACAACCCAAAGTGTATCGAGCTAAGGTTGCCAATCCTACTTCTAAAAAGCACTTTCAGGAACTGAATGTTAAGATGGTTTGGAAATGGGTTCCAAAACCGCATTATGAATGGAGAGTGAAAGTCAAACCAGATGATATTCCTGAGTTGTTTGATGCTAACCGCGAAGGACCCATCCTGATATGGGTACCTAAGCAAAACTAATTGTCTCTTTTGTAGGCATGTCGATTGTGGGTAATAGATTCCGGATGTTCACGCCACATGACAGGATTCAAGCACCTCTTGCATAACTATGTGGAGGAGCCTGCCGGAGCAGTTAGATTTGCCAATTCTGAAGCCGAAGGCCACGTCAGAGGATATGGAATGCTCGATAACGGTGTTGTGAAGATTCAAAAAGTGTTATATGTTGAAGGACTTGATCACAACCTGTTCAGTACCAGTCACTTCGGTGACATGAAATATCAAGTCCGCTTCACAACAACTCATTGCTATCTAGAGGATCCAGATGGTTACGAAGTCTTCAAAGATGAGCGCCATGGAAATCTATACTACGTAGATTTTCCTACACTATCTGCCACACGTCCAGTATGTCTACTAGCAAAAGCTTCTAAAGCACAATCGTGGACGTGGCATCGACGCTTGTCTCATCAGAATTTCCGATCTATAGCGAAGCTACAAAGACAAGGTCTGGTCAAAGGTCTACCAGAAATGAGGTTCGAAAAAGAATCACTCTGTTCCGCATGTGAGTTGGGCAAAATGAAGCGTAGCTCATTCAAGTCCAAATCTGATTCATCAACCTCATCTGCACTGGAACTTCTTCATATGGACCTTTGTGGCCCAATGCGCACAACATCTATCAACGGAAAGAAATATGTGTTGGTAATGATAGATGACTACTCAAGGTATACATGGCTCGAGTTTCTTCGCAACAAGTCTGATGCGCCAGAGTTGATTATCGCTTTCATCAAGCGCATTCAAGTACGTCTTCAACTGCCAGTCAGAACCATTCACAGTGATAATGGCACGGAGTTCAAGAATGACACCCTGAAGAGTTATCTTACTTCCGTGGGTATTTCACACAATTTCTCCGCAACCTACACTCCACAGCAAAATGGCATTGTTGAACGGAAGAACCGTACTCTGGTTGAAGCAGCTCGGACTATGCTTGCTTACTCAGATCTACCCATGTACCTTTGGGCCGAGGCAGTCGCTACAGCATGTTTTACTCAGAATCGTACCATTGTGGTCAAGCGCTATAATAAGACAGCATATGAGTTAATCAACAATTGTACACCTAACATCAAGTTCCTTCGTGTTTTTGGTTGCAGGTGTTACATTCTAAAAGAGCGTCAAGGATTATCAAAGTTTGATAAGAAAGCGGATGAAGGATATCTCGTTGGATACTCTCTGATATCCAAAGCTTATCGAATTTACATTATTCGAACTAAGACAGTTGTTGAGAGCATGAATGTCTCCTTTGATGAGAATTCTACAAGGACTTCTGGACACAACAGTTCAGAACTTGGTCTTAACGACAAAGCTTCTATTCAATCAAGAATAGAACCAGCACCTAAAGGATTCACTTCTTCTAACTCTAACTCTACTTCATTTGAGTTAGATTTATTGTTTATTGATGCCTTTGATGATATATGTGCAGATTTTGAAAAAGGCATATCCACATCAATAACAAGTGGTACAAGCTCGGAGGTCCCTACTATTTCTGAAGACATGTCTGGACCATCCGAAGAAGTCACTAACACTTCATCTCCATCAGGTACGAGTACAAAGTTAGTTTCTGACTCTACTAATGCTGAATCTGTCTCTACAGATAGTTCTTCTGGAAACGAAGTCCCGAGCACTTCAACTGTTAGTCCAGAAGCTTCAGTATCAGAAACACCAGTACAAGATGTCCCGAGTACATCTATGGAGCAACCTGCCGTGCATGATGAAAACGATGCGTCGAATACGCAACAAACAGTTGAAGCTCTACCAAGCACACATCGTTGGACTAAGGATCATCCCCTGACCAATGTGATAGGTGACGTACAATCTGGTGTCACGACAAGATCTGCAACAGCCAACTTCTGCATGTTTTCAAGCTTCCTTAGTTCCCTACAACCAAAGAAAGCGTCTGAAGCTCTACGTGATCCCTTCTGGATTTCTGCTATGCAAGACGAGCTTCTACAATTTGAAAGGAACAAGGTATAGCCCTTGATCCCACTACCTAAAGGTAAATCCGTTATTGGAACAAAGTGGGTGTTCAGAAATAAGAAAGACGAAGCTGGAGTAGTCGTGAGAAACAAAGCTCGACTGGTCGCCAAAGGGTATTGTCAACAAGAGGGCATTGACTATGATGAAACATTCGCCCCGGTTGCAAGGATCGAAGCCATCAGAATCTTTCTAGCCTATGCAGCGCACAAAAACTTTACAGTCTATCAGATGGATGTAAAGTCGGCTTTCCTGAACGGCGTTTTGCATGAGGAGGTTTACGTGGCTCAACCTGAAGGTTTCGTTGATCCTCATCACCCTGATCATGTCTATGTTTTAGACAAAGCGCTTTATGGTCTTAAACAAGCACCGCGAGCCTGGTATGAAACTCTCACTAAATTTCTACTTGCTTCTGGTTTCAAGAAAGGTACTGTTGATACAACCTTATTTCTTAAAAGGCAAGGTGAGGACTTGATTCTCATTCAGATTTATGTTGACGACATAATTTTTGGGTCGACAAATCAGAAATTTTGTAAGAACTTTTCAAAAACAATGGAAACAAAGTTTGAGATGTCGATGATGAGTGAATTGAATTTCTTTCTTGGTCTACAAGTAAAGCAATTACCCGACGGCATATTTATTAATCAAGCTAAATATATAAAAGATATTTTGAAAAAGTTCAATATGTCAGATAGTTCAGTCATGAAAACACCAATGGCTACTGGTACACTCTTAGAGGCAGATCCCTTCGGGAAACCTGTTGATCAAAAGGTGTATCGTAGCATGATTGGTTCTTTACTTTATCTGACTGCCAGTCGCCCGGATATAATGTTTGCCACATGTTTTTGTGCGAGATATCAGTCTAATCCTAAAGAGTCACACTTAACTGCTGTTAAGCAAATCCTTTGATATCTCAAAGGCTCTCCTGATTTAGGCCTTTGGTATCCAAAGGATTCTCGTTTTGAACTAACTGCCTTTACAGATGTTGATCATGCAGGATGTAAGCTAGACCGGAAGAGCACCTCTGGATCATGTCAATTCATAGGTGACAAACTTGTAAGTTAGACTTCAAAGAAACAAAATTGTGTTTCAACATCCACTGCCGAGGCTGAGTATGTAGCTGCTGCTAGCTGATGTTCTCAAGTCCTCTGGATGACGACACAGTTAAGGGACTTTGGATACAACTACAAGCGTGTTCCTATTTATTGTGATTCCAAGAGCACAATATCTATAACTACTAATCCGGTACAGCATTCGAAGACCAAGCATATTGACGTACGCTATCATTTCATCAAAGATCATGTAGAAAAAGGTAATATTCAAATGCACTTTGTTCAAACTGACTTCCAGTTAGCTGACCTTTTCACCAAGCCATTGTATGAAAAACGTTTTCAATTTCTCATCAGTAAACTTGGTATGTTGAACATGTCTTAAACCTTACTCATGATTCTAGGGAGAGTATTCCAAGTTTTGATCTTGTGTGTTATTTTCCAACTGTTGTTAACGAGAGAGGAATCATTTTCATAAATGATTACCATTATTTCTTTTATTTATGCAGGTTTGGTCAAGTGACAATGGCTTCTAATCACTTCGGATTAGAACCCGCACTTCAGTGCTTTATTATTTTTTTTTTGCTTTATGTTAAAAAAAAAAAAAATTTACATTAAGTTAAGGGGGATAATATCTGTGATTTTAACAGATTTTTGGATACTTAAATGCTTATCTGACCGTGTGTTCTTAAAGATAAATACTTGCGTTTTATCTTGTCAGTATACTTTGTCAAGTATTCATACACATAACGGTTCAGAACATTCTATTTGACTTTGTTATTACCATGTATCAAAAGAAAAATCTTTCTATGGTAATACTCACATTCTTTGTATTCACTGTTGATTGAATCAAACGTCATTTCATGTGCTTTCATTGAAAATATGTTTATATATTGTTCATATAAACAATATTGGTTTTTGATTCTCCAAAATATTATTCTTCATGATAAAATGATATGAGCTTAATTGTCAAACTCTTTTAGTTTGAGGGGGAGAATTGCATCGTCAGACACAATTGTTTTGACTTCTCCAAAATTTTTATTCTTCATGTGACAAGTGGTATTTGTGCTTACATGTACAAAAAGCTTGTTGAACAGCATGTTCTTTTAGGAAAATACATGGGATTCAGTGTGAGTACTTAACAGAACTTCCATGGATTCACGATAACCAGTGTTTCCTACCCAGGAAGTATTCCCTGAGTGATTGAGGGGAGAGGGGTCAAAAGAATTGAGTGATGGTGTGTGAAGAGGTAAAATGGAAAAGAGAGATTGGTTATAAGTGAGAATTAAAAGAAAGAGGGTGAGAGAACAGAGTAAAAGAATATTAAACTCTGCACCAAACTTCTTTCTGAGTCGGGCAGCCACATAATCTGATTGGTTCACATTCTTTGGTGACCATCATTGAAATAGGCACCTAGCCCATGCCATCTCTTGCATACAACCCCACCAGCTACTCATTCTTTTCTCAAAAAGAGAATGTTTCACATTTTCTGGGGAAGCAGCACATACGCTATTGGTTCTTCATTTGGAAGATACTAATATTGAAAAAGAAGGAAAGTTGCCCCACCTTCGAACCTTTCTCATGCACATTGAGTCTTTGTAAAATTTGTTCCTGTCTCAACAAGTTTACATATTTTGAGCCTAAATTGAAAAGCAATCATCTATGCTTAAATTTTTTCATACACATGCACGAGCACACAGAAATTTGTTTTCTGTCAGAACGTTCATAGATAACCATGTGTTATTCGATGATTGAATGGAAGACCTGGGGAGTCTACATCAAACCAGCTCCTTATATAGTAACTTTGTGTTACTCAGTGTCTTTGTGTCATTGACAGGCATTCTAACTGAGTCATTTGTTGATTCAGGGTTACACTTATTAGACTGTTTGAATTTGAAAAGATTCGAATGGTTACTACTTTCTATTTTAATCTGAAAAGATTGAAATAATCACTCTTTCCATCTGGGAAGACTGCTCTTATTTCCATACAGGGCTCGTTACATGAAGATTGTGCTTACGTGATCAAACACAATGGGGGAGATTGTCTTGAAAAGGGGGATATTGTTTTAGTATGTTTTGATGATGATGCTTCTCACCACTCATCAAAAAGGGGGAGAAGATACAAAAATGGGGAATTATCAAAGAAGGAGAATATAATCTGAAGACTGCTGAAGATTTTCAAAGATATCAAAGTTTCAAAGATTTTAAAGATATCAAGTTTTGAAGCGATCAACGTCATATCTGAAGAAAAGAGAATACAAGTGAAGACCCGAAGACAATTGCAAAAAAATTTTTTAATCTTGAATCCAAAGGGGTAGATTGTTGGATCAAATAATTGTATTCAAGATTAAAGGGTTTAAACTGTATTTACTTGATAGTTACAGTTCAGGGTTTAAATTGTAATAGTTTAATAGTTATTAGCTATTGGGCCCAAGCCCATTAGAAAGCATGTTAAGCTTAAAGCCCATAAGGCTTAGGTATTTAATGTTTTGATTAATTAATTTTAGGGTTTAATCAACTCATTAGTATCATTATCATAATTTTGTTTAGAGAGAGGTAGCAAGTTTTCTCTATATTCAAAGGGTATCAAGAACACTCAAGGTTTCATTGTTTATTCAAGGGATTAGTATGTTACTCTGATTTATATATCTCTTGATTATTATTGTGTTATGTGACTGTTAATCAACTAGATTAAACTGGGATAACAGAAGAAATTTCAAGTGTTTCAAAGTCAGGTTTATGTTGCTTTTATCAAAAAGGGGAAGAGAATTTCAAAGCTTTATTCTCAAGTGAAAGTGGCAGAAAGTTTTTTTTTCAAAAATTCTGTGAAGACAGTGTTGATGTATCTTTGAAGGTGTCAAAGCAAGATATTTGATGAAGAAGTTTCAAAGTTTTGGTGATCCAAAAAGAGAGTTAAAGAGATGTTTCAAGTTTTAAAGTGTCAAAGTTTGTGGTAAAGAAATTCAAAGGAGGAAATTCGTTCAAAGTGATGAGAATGATCAAAGTTCAAGTTATGTTGTTCAAGGAAGTTTGTTCAAAGCAATGAAAAGTTGAATACTTCAAAACTGTGAAAGATATTTTGCTGAAGAATGTTCAAGTGAAAGAAGACCTGAAGATTCTCGCCAATTTTTTTTTAATCTTGAATCCAAAGGGGGAGATTGTTGAGCCTAAATGTTGAATTCAAGATTAAAAGGGTCAAAGTTGTAGTTGTTGTAAAGTTTGGTTGTTAGTTCTTCTAAAGTCAATGTGTTTGATTTTGTTACTTTGTCTTGAGTTGTAAAGTCAACAATGTTGACTAAGTATAAATAGTTCGTGTCCTTTAGAATCTTGTAACCACGTAAGAACACGCACACACATACAGTTGAGAGACATCATTGTTAGAGAGAGAAATAGTCACTGCATTAAGAGAATTCATTGTAACAAATTCATATCAATCAATGAATATGACTTATGGCTATTTGATTGTGTGCGTGGAATCACAGTAGGTTTCATTAGGTGAAATAGATTACAGATGAAATTTGTGTTTAATTTCATGTGGTGAATTAAGATATATATAAACATTATGTTTGGATTTCATTATGTGAAATAGCATATTTATGAAAATTATGATTTATTTCATTTGGTGAAATAAGTTTTGTATGTGTTTCATATGGTGAATCTGTGTGTTTCATCTGATGAATGAATAAGTATGTTTCCTCTGGTGAATCTTGTTCCCTGAATGACATATGTTTCATCTGGTAAATTTTGTTACCAAAATGATGATTATGCCCTTTTTTATATTAAAAACAACTTTTAATTAAAACAATCGTATCAAAACCAAATTAAGGCTTAGACCAGTCATCACAGATCTCAACCTTTTTGAGGTTCTTATTTGATTACCGCCCTATATATATATATATATATATATATATATATATATATATATATATATATATATATATATATATATATGATTGGGTTCCGGTGAGAAGTTGAGTTAACAGTGAGAAGGGTGAGAAGTGGTTATCGACCGTTGGATGAGAAATGAACGTACATTAGGATGAGATGCACCGAGATGCACCAGATCAATTCTTTTCTAAGCCACAATTAATGGGAGAGCTTGAGATTAAATGAGATCAGTGGTTCAGATCCACTTCTCACGTTTCTCACCGTTAACTCAATTTCTCACACGATCCTTCGTATATATATATATATATAATTGGATTTTTGGATACTTGTAATTAGTATTTTTTAAGTTTTTTAATTTAACTGTATCATAGCATTATTTTAATCAAAAGCAGGTTTCTGAGTTGAGTGTGATGACAAACTAGTCCAATGGGTATTTTTTATCTATAAATAACTAACTAACTATATATATATATATATATATATATATATATATATATATATATTATATAAGGCTATTTGGGTGTTTTTAATTGAGTGATTAAAGAATCAAATTTTATAATTTAGTGTATCGGTGTATCCTCATGTGATGCCTAGGTGTAGTTATTTTACAAATTTGTTTCTTCTAAAGAAATAAATATCTTTTACAAGTAATTTTTGTTTTATATAAAAATCTTTAATTATATTATTCTTTCGAATTATTAACCAATAAGATCTTTTCAAGTGAAAAGTAAATAGACAATACCTCAGCCTTCATTTTTAACAATGATCATTAATTTTATGATATCTTATAAGAATTATAGTATATATAATAAAATTACATTTATGACCATGAATGTATTGTAGTTTAGCGGAATTGAGTTTTTTTGGCTAACGAAAAGTTAATGGTTTATGCTTGGTTCATGGCTTGTTATCCTTGGTAAACTCGAGCTTCAGCTTTAGTGTGACAACCAACATAGAGTGAGAAATTTGAACACCTTACAACCCTTCAATTATAAGTATAACTTTTATAATAATTGTAAGTTGATATAAAAGTTATAAAATTGTTTTATCGTTTTGGGTTAGAAAGTGTTGTAAATTATATCAGAGTAAATGGCTCTCGTGGTGTAGTGGCATTGGCTCATATATCTCTTGTATTTATTTTGGGTGTGTACACGTCAATAATTTAAGTTAGTTGGTTTATGTTGGTCCTGAAAAGGTAATGACTAACAAAGAACGTGTTTGTAGAAGGGGAATGAATACAAACACAACAGATTTTCATTTTTAATTTTCTATATGTTCATAAAAACAATGAACTACAAATTTGCTGCGGAAACTAGGGAGGTAACACCTTATCCTAAACAATCTGACTGGTGATAAATTTGCTCACAAAGTAGAAACTAAAAGAGTAGAAGAATGTAGTCCTTTAGATCTAAAGAACTAAGATAGTCTTCAGATGTTCACATCGATTTTGCTTAAGAAACTATCACTCATAATTTTATATCAAAATGGGTGAGTTGCAATATTGTCAAATGACCAATGCATTAAATGTTGTTATCCAACTTTAGTGCGTATCTCCATCCGATTTGTTGATTAATGCATGTTTGTACTCTTCATTTAATGCTTTAAGGATTTTAAAGATATGATGTACTTTTGTTACTACAAGCCATCCTTCAGTATGTTGAGGAAACAGTAAAGGAAGTGTGGTCTTATTAAAATAGTACTTTTGAACTTACATTGTCTGACATTGTGAGCATCTGCTTATACCAAGACATGAGTTGGTAGGAGTTGATGAGCCAAACTTCTTGGTTAAGTTTGCACTCAAAAATCGGTTTGCCAAAAACAGTATTTGTCAAACTATTTTTGACTTTCCAATCCGATTGGTGTAAATCTTAGCTTCACTTCAACTAGTCTTCGATTTTGGTGAAGGCATTTTGCTTTTGGATCAATACTAATAATAATACGACTTTCTTAATATAAATCATATTCTAATATTTTTCTCTGAAACATAAGCTATATTTCGGATCCACCAAAGTTACACAACATTCAGATCCTAAAAAGGCTTTAGGATCGGACGCATAGATTGGATCCTAATTATGATCCGTATTAGCAGATATATCAGATCCTAGTTTCTTTCCTCGGATCATACAAAGACGGGATCTGATATTTTAGGATTATATCTAAAATTCGGTTGATTATCACTCGATAATATTTGATGTATATCAAGATCCAAAATGCATTAGGATCTGGAAAGCTCTAGGATCTGAAATGCATAGTAGAATCCGATGTATATATATAGTAAGTTGTTATAACTAAAACCAAATTTTAGATATAATCCTAAAATATTTCTAAGTGTCAAATCGAATATATTTGTGTTATTACCAAATGAAATGGTTGAGACCAACACCTTGTGACAACTCATCCTATATTGATAGAGAGCGGAAAATCTAAGCACCTTATTAGCCTTTACTTGTAGACCATTAACAACTTACTATATGGTTTTAGTTGATTTAGAAGTTAATGAAATATTTTATTGTAGACCACAAATAAATTATTGTGTGGTTTTTAGATATTTCAAATGGTATCAGATAGCCTCTTTGATGTGTAATGGGTTAGACTCCTGCATCTCCAGAAGAGGAAAAAATTGAACTAAGTTTGTGACCACTTATCTTATTGCTAGAGTGAAAAGTTTTATTTATTATAAACTTTTTGTTGTAGGTTACAAATAACTTTTATTGTAATTTTAAGTCGATGTACAAGTTATTAGACTAGTCTATTGCTTTGGATTTGAGATGTTACATCTTGATTGGGCAACCAATAAAAGATTCAACCTTTATTTTGAGTAGTCCTGATTCAACCTTTGCGCCTTAGTTCAACAGTTTATACGATATTAAAACTACATTATTCAAACAAATTTTCAATTAAGTTCAATTTTTAAGAATACTCGAAATCCTGGATTAAAAATGTAAATAGTTGTAAATGACACATAGGAGGTCAACAACCCATAAGTTATTTATGATAACAAACATAAGTCGTACTAAGTTTGTACAAACATAATATTAAATGCGGGTGATTTATCAGTCATTTTTGTACTCAGACGATAGACAAATGCAACATGTGAAGTTTTTTATTCTTTTTCTTAAACTACATAACTAAAAACAAAAACTTATATTTGTCTTTTCTTTTTGAATGGTACAATAGGTATTTGTTCTAAACACAAAATATAACATCTTTGAATTTTCTAATAATAAAATTATTAACTTTATTAGGGCATTTGTTAATAATTACAATGAGTGTTTGTCGTGTGTTTTCAAAGTAATTATTAAACATGAAAAGGCAGATAACTAGTTGTTTAGGGTCTAAAATTAAATATGTAAATGGTAGTTATTTATCGTGTACTTTCAGCATGACACGGAGTTTTCCAGCGTGGACATCAGTATATACCAACATTGGGATCCCTACAAGTAATACAATGGTACAAGTACTGAGTATCGATCTTACAGGGACTGAACTATTGAGAAATACAGACTTTCATGAACTTCTTGCATAAGTTTCGAGTGTGGGAAAATATTTGTTTTGTTGGTGGATTAATTCTAAAAATACGAAATAAAATTTATAATTAAAGAATGGGTATGGGTGTAAGCTTTCCTTGAAATAGATGTAGTAACACAATGGTCGGGCACTTTGTAGTACGGAAGGTCTATAAAAAGTTCGATCTCTCGAAAGTGGATTTTTATAGACCGGTCCTACAAAATGCTCGTAAAGTGTCCATCGTTACCGACTCTTAATCTTGCCGATTTAACTAAGTTGATAAAAATCAAGTTCTATCAGTATAGAGATTTATACACAAATCTCTTTGTGATAAAAATCTCCTCTAACGTTTGAACCTTATTAAAATCATACAAAACTCGTATCTCTACGTGGTTATCAAAGACTCTTTCAAATCTTTGTGCATCACTTAAGCCGTATTTCGAATCTACCCCTCTCGAGGTCAAAATTTAATATTAACACTTCAAAATGATCGGCTTATCCGCGTTGAGTTTAAGTCCCGACTCAAGTGACCAATCTTAAGAGTTAATAATGATGGTCACACCCCATGGTAACTATGGAGGAACAACATCGGTGATGAGGACTGAGTTTGGCTCTCATCGGTGCTTGCAATGGAGGAGTCGGCGACGATATGGACTCCCACCATTGATGAGCCGACTGACAAGGATGCCGTCAGTGTTAATGGTGCTTGAGAAACGACTTGCGATGGGTCGGCCAATGGTGAGGTGGTGGCGTCGGCTGCCTGTAAACGCCAACTCCGGCAAGATGGGGTAGGATTTGGGTTTGGGTTTAGTCTTTTCATCCATGCCATTAGAGAGGGTTGATAAATGAGAGGTTTCTATCCTTTTTTTTTTTTTGCTTTTATGAAATTTGCAAGAGAAGTTGAGGGTAGATTAAAAGGACACCCAAAACTACTCCCTCTTATTTTCTAAAACCGCTCGGCGAAAGGAGGAAACTACTAGGTGGTTTGATTTTTGAAAAGAAAGTAAAACAACTTTTTAGGGGATGATCCTTAAAAAGTACAAAATAAATATTTGAAAAAGATACCAAACCACCCTATCTTGCCTAGTGCCCCTATGATGCTAGATAGCAATGATTGTCAGTAAAAAGTAAGATTTCCAAAATCTTAGTTAGTATAATTTCCCTCCCAAAAATCCTAGTGGGAACTCTCTCCCCACAGTGGGCATTGTACGAAAACTTTCAAAAAGATTCAAAATTAAATTGTACAATTTATTTACAAAACAAGACTTTTCAGCTCTAATTGCCTGGGTTGGCGAGTTTGGGCACTCCATCTGGGATGTAGTGCTTAACCCGATTGGCGTTAACTTTGAACATGCTTCCATCATAAGGGTTCAAAAGATCAACGGTACTAAACCGACCGACCTCAACAATGGTAAAGGGACCTGACCAACGTGATTGCAATTTTCCCGAGGAAAGCTTCAACCGTGAGTTAAAGAGGAGCACCTGCTGATCTTTTTCAAAAATTCTTTGGTTTATCCTAAGATCATGAAAAAAGTTAGTTTTCTCTTTATAAATTTTTGTATTCTCGTAGGCATGATGCCTCAGCTCCTCTAGTTCACTCAGTTAAAGTTTTCTCTTCTTTTCCACAACATCTTCCCAAAAATTCAATTCTTTTATCGCCCAAAAAGTCTTGTACTCAAGTTCCAAAGGTAAATGACATGCTTTTCTAAAAACCAATTTGTACGGTGACCACTGTTCTAAAAAACTCGCCGCACAGGGGCCATGACACGCCATGGCACCAAGGCTTGTGTCTTACGCCACGTTAAGCCCATGACATGCCATGGCCTAATGCGCAGTTATCATAATGAGATATTTAATTTTTTATACGTTTTTAATGTCTTATTTACATGTTTTTATTATATAACCTAGTTTAACTTGCTTATTACTATTGACTTATTGAGTAACACTACACAACATACGTTTTTATATGTAATATGGTATATGAATTAGAAATTTGACGTCATAAGTCGCGCCTTGAAAACGCCACGGCTTCACCGTGGCTCCTAAGGCTTGAGGCTTGGCCTCGCTGCCACGCCACGCCTCACGCCATTAAGAACCTTGACGGTGACATGTCTAATGGAGTTTTAAAAGTTGTTCTGTAAGCCCATAGCGCGTCCTCCAACTTAAGTCACAAATCCATATTATATTTGCTAAGAACAGTGATTAATATTTTGTTCACTAAATGCGTTCCTTCATCGCTAATTAAAGCTCGGGGTGTGCCAAATCATACAAAATTATTTGTATGAAGAGAGTTAATCACTGTTTTAGCATCGTTTCGAGGACACGCGATGGCTTCTACCCATTTAGAGACGTAGTCAACCGCAACCAAAATGTACTAATTATTGAATGACATTGGAAATGGTCCCATGAAATCGATGCCTCCACACATCAAAAAGTTCAACTTCCAAAAATGTTATTTAGGGGCATTTCATTACCCTGGACAAATTCCCTGTCCGTTGGCTTTGGTCACAACCTTTGACAAATTCAAATGAATCCTAGAATAATGTGGGCCAAAAGAATCCGCTTTGCAGAATTTTTGTCGTCGTACGTTGTCCACCAAAATGGTCACCGTAGGGTGAGGCGTGACAATCACTCAAAATATTTTTCATTTCTAAATTTGGGACACATTTTCGCAAAACTTGGTCTGCACCTAATTTATACAAAAATGGATCGTCCCAAAAGTAGTGTTTACAGTCATGAATGAACATTTTGAATTGTTGTCCTTGCATATGGTACATCCTGATTCCGCTAGCAAGATAGTTCGCGACATCAGCATACCATGGCACATCTTTGTCAAAATGATGTTTGGTGGCCAAGATGTGCTCATCCGGAAAAACCTCATTTATCTCATGATTTCCACCACTTGACACATCATTTTCAATCATGTACAGATGGTCGGCAACTTGATTGTCAACTCCTTTTCTATCAATTATCTTCATGTCAAATTCTTGTAAAAGAAGGATCCACCGAATAAGTCGTGGCTTTGCATCGGTTTTTGTCAAGGAGATACTTAATAGCGGAGTGATCGGTGACCTTTGTGCCAATCAAATAGGATCGAAAACGGTCAAATCCAAATAGTACGGCAAGTAACTCCTTCTCAGTTGTGGTGTAGTTTATTTAAGCTTCAATAAGAGTTTTGCTTGCGTAGTCAATAGGGTGGAAAATTTTTCTTCGTCTTGGTCCTAAAACAGCACCCACGGCCAATCACTAGCATCACACATTACCTCAAAAGGTAGTGTCCAATCCGGTGCTATAACTATGGGTGCCGAGACAAGAGCGACTTTTTTGTTAATAAAGGGCAAAGGAAAATTGTCCTTTTTGGTGGCCAGATTTAGTTGTCTATAGTCCATGAAAATTCTCCACCCGGTGACAGTTTGGGTCGGGAGAAGCTCATTTTTCTCATTGATGATAACGGGGGTACCACCCTTCTTCAGCACGCATTGTACCGGACTCACCCAACCACTACTTGAGATGGGATAAATGATACCCACATTCAACCATTTTAAAATTTCTTTCTTGACAACTTCTTTCATGATTGGATTAAGTCTTCTTTGAGGTTGCACTTTGCCAACACTATTATCCTCCAAAATTAACTTATGTTGGCAAAGTCAAGGACTAATTCCTTTGATGTCTGCTATCGTCCAACCTATGGCCTTTTTGTGGTGTTTTAACAACTCTATTAATTTTACTTCTTGCTCACTACTTAAATTAGAAGAAAATAATTACGAGGAATTTTTCCTCTTCCATGAGATAAGCATACTTAAGGTGAGTAGGAAGTGGCTTTAATTTGAGTTCGGGTGCCTTGATTATAGAGGGAACTTGGGTTGGTCTATCATTAAAGTCCAATTGTTCAACTGCATCTACAACCTCAACCAAATCATCTTCGAAAATATCTTCCCCTAAACAACTAATCAACCTCAATTCAAAATCATCATCCACATTTAGGTAAGAGCAATCCTTAATTTCACCATTAAACTTAAGGGATTTGAAAAGGTTGAAAGTTACTTGTTGGTCGTTCACTCTCATAGTTAACTCACCCTACGTCTATCAAGGTGCTACCGGTTGCCAAAAACGGTCTTCCTAAAATGATGGGGAAATCCTTATCTGCTTCATAGTCCAAAACTAGAAAGTCGGCTGGAAAGATAAATTTATCGACTTTTACCAAAATGTCCTCAATTTTTCCTTTCGGATATGCCAAGGACCTGTCTGTGAGTTGTAAAGTGATTGTGGTGGGTCGAACTTCACCAATTCCTAATTTTTTAAAAACTGATAAAGGCATGAGGTTTATGCTTGCTCCCAAATCACATAGAGCATGTCCTATTTTTTATCCCCCGATAGAACACGGGATGGTGAAATTCCCCGGGTCCTTTTGCTTCGGAGGGATTTTGGAAGTAAAAAGTGCACTACATTCTTTGGTCAACGCAACAGTTTCAAATTCTCCTAGCCTTCGTTTCTTGTTGAGAATATCTTTTAAAAATTTAACATAACTTGGCATTTTCTCGAGAGCCTCTACCAAAGGAATGTTAATGTGGAGTTGCTTGAAAATGTCCAAAAACTTTTTGAATCGTTCATCTGTTAGGTCCATAGATCACAATTAAATCAATGTTAGAATGATATACAAGAGATGAATTGGGAGGGAATTGAATGTATTATTACAACTCTACAGAGAGCAAAATGTTTCTCTCTCTAGAAACACACAATTACACAAACGACTTCATTTTGAATGAAAGACTTACAAACACATTACAAACAATTCCACTATATATACCCTGTCACCCTTGTACATTCATTAAGGCCAAACCTTATGCTAATGACAAGGCCTAATACACAATTAATGAGGCATTTACAAAACTTCCAAACTTAGAACATTTTTTGTTCTAACATTCTCCCCCTAAGTTTTGTAAAGGAATCATCCTCTTTAACTACAGCTCTTCTCCCCCTTGATTTCTTTAAAAAACTTTAGCGTTGCTTAACTTCAAAACAACTCTGGATTTCCCTTGAAAATAGCTCTTATCCTTTGGGGTTTCAACTTTAATACTAGATTCGATGTACACAATAGCCTCGACTGAGTGCACAAAAGACAACTTTTATCTCTAGAAAATTCAACACATTCATTACGCCCACAAGAAAGAAATCTGTGAATTTTGCATGACAACCACAGTGCATCTTCAGTTTATAACAACGAATTTGTCTTTGACCGCGAGTGGAATAGGAATTCAGGTTAAGAACTTAATATGATCAGCTTGAAGGAGGATGCATCTTGTAGCAAACACTACTAGGCAAGGGTTAGAAGAAATTTATGATATCTGTTCAAAAACTGATAAAATATGCTCATTTTCTAACTGCTTTCCAGAACACTGAATGATTAAACTCATACCTCTTTTCTTCATGAATCAGCTGGATGATTATAAGCATTCAAAACTCTAGATCACAAGCAAAGCACCAGAAAAATAAGTGCAGTCACTCACACTTCTAATTGATCAGGTCAAAAGAATGATTAAAAGCACTTAAAGGTCTAGCATCATAGAGAAAACTCCAGAATAATGATTACAAATACTCAAGTTGCTAATCCAGTCCAATCAGAGACTAAATCCAAACAGCCAACGTCTGAAAATCATGAAAATTTTGATTAGTTGCTAAGAATATGTGACCAACTAGAAATAGAAGTGATGTCACATGTGCATTACGCGGAAAATCTCGATAACAAGGCAAACTTGTAGCAAATTGGGTTCTGAACAGTAACTTTTCGTAGAACAAAAGGCTTTACTTTTCGCAGACTATTATACATGAAAGACCACAACTCGCAAGAGCATAAGCCGAAAACTCCTCTTTTCGCAAAGGCTTGCATGTGAATTCTTACTTTTCGCAAGTTCCTTCATGCGAAATCCTCACTTCTCGCATGAGCCTACGTGCAAATTCTTAGTTTTTCACAGGGTACTGCTTGCGAAATCCATCTTTTTGCAGACCTTTTCATGCGAATTCTACACTTAGAAAAAAAATCATCATCAAAGCTTTTTGCACAACATTTAGCGATTTCTATACTTAGCTTTCATCCAGGAAGTTGTTTTTAGTAGAGTACCATGTGCGAATTCCTACTTTTCGCAGGAGGTGGCTTGTGACGCAAGGTGTAGTGTGCGAATTCTTGACTTTTCGCATACAAGATTAGCACAGTAGCTTGCGAATTCTATAACTTTTTTCATGTAGCTACATGCAAATTCCGTACTTACCAAAAATGTTGTATCCATGGATGAAGCTTGCGAGTTCTTTGCGAATTCTTGCGTCTGGAAGCCAAAAAAAATCAATCTATCTTCTTCAATTATTCGAAGTTCGAGTCGAGCTTTGTATACATGTTCAAAATTATCATCTGAGCACTTTTGTAGTTGATGATCTTCAACAAAAACGCCTCTAAAGCTGAAATCGATCATCACACAGTAAAACAAGTATTTGGAACCAAATCTTCTCAAATCGACAAATTCTTCTAATCTGATTGAAATTAATACTTGTAATTGACTACAAATGATTCGTCTATAACCTCTGAATCAATTTTGCGTCAAAGCACGAACTAATTAGCACCAAAATGGAGAATTCGAAAATTTTAGAGTACTGTTCATGCGAAGAATTACTGTTCCATTGAAAAATCATGATCTTGATCGAATCTAAGAGTAGATCTTCGATTTAGGCTCTGTTACCACTTGTGATTCTAGTTTCAAGCTCAAATCAAACACAGATTGCACACACTTCGTTGCCACAAGTCACATTCATTGATTTAACAAATGTTTACAAAGAATTCTCCCTCAAGATACACAGTGACTTTCTCTCTCTAAACAAAGATCTCTCAATCGACATGTGTGCATGCTAACAAGTTTCTAAAGAACACAAGTTATTTATACCAGTCAACTATTGTTGACTTTACAACTCAAACTGTCTTTAGAAAGCCAAACACATTGACTTTACAACAACTAACAAACAAAACTTTACAACAATTACAACTTTGACCCTTTTAATATTGAATTCAAAATTTAGGCTCAACAATCTCCCTCTTTGGATTCAAGATTAAAAAAATTGACACTAATCTTCAGGTCTTCTATCTCTTGTAAATTCTTCAACATAACATCTTTCACACCTTTGAAACTTTCAAATCTTTATCACCTTTAACAAACTTTCTTGAACAAAATCACTTGAACTTTGAACATTCTCATTACTTTGAATGAATTCCCCCTTTGGATTTCTACACCAAAAAAATTTCTCTAACTTTCTTCACAAACTTTGACACTTCAAATCTTGAAACAACTCTTTATCTCTCTCTTTGGTAGACATTATCTTCATATTTGATTTGAGCATCTTTATTTGCTTTGACTTTGAACTTTGAAATTTCACCTCCAAATATCTTGCTTTAACATTTTCAGAAATACATCAACACTATCTTCACAAACTTTGAAAAACTTTCTCCCACTTTCACTTGGAATAAAGCTTTGGAATTCTATCCCCCACTTATTGATAAAAGAAACAAAAACCTGACTTTGAAACACTTAGAATTTCTCCCCCCCCCCCCCCTTTTGATGAATGATGAGATATCATAATCATTAAAACACTTTCAATGTTAGCACAATCTTTGATAACATCTCCCCCATATATCAACAAGATAAGCTCTTCATGATTAATCTCCCCAAGAATGGAACAGTAAGCACCATTTGATCTGAATAGCCGTCAATTCATAGTATGTATTCATCTGAATCTTTTCAAATTCAGACAAAATAAGAATTGTAACCCTGAATCAACAGAGGAAACAATTAGTATGCTTGTAAGTAGCACGATGCCACTTAGTACAACGAATAAACTTTTGAAAATAAGATTTTTGATGTTCACTCCCCCAGTGCTTCCATTCAATCATTGAAAATTACAAAGGAATTTTCTATGAATGCTATGACAAGAAAACATATTCCTTGTGAGCTCGTGCAAGTGTAGAATGATTGAAGCTACTTAGGCTTTTCAGGCTCAAAATGTGTAAACTGTTGAGACAGCAACAAGTATTACACGGACTCTATGTGCAAGAACGAGGGTCGAAGGTAGGGCAACTTTCCTTCTTTTTCAATATCCAGATCTTCCAAATGAAGACCAGATAGAATATAAGTTGTGTCCCCAAAGAAAAATGAAACATTTCTTTGTTAATAAAGAAACGAGTGGTTGGTGGGGTTAATGCAAGAGTTGACATGGGCTCACTACCTTTTTCAATGATGGTCACCAAAGAATGTGAACCAATAAGTAGATGCGGCTTCCCGTCTCAGAAAAATTTGGTGCAGAGTTTTCATATTCTTTTAACTCTGATCTCACACCCTCTTTCTTTTTAACATTTAAGCTCACTTATAACCAATCTCTTTTTTCCATTTTACCTCATCACACCCCCACTCTTTGATTTAGACCCCTCACTCCTCAATCACTTTAGGATAACTTCTGAGGTAGGAAACACATGTTAACATGAATCCATGGATGTTCTGTTTAGCACTCACAAAAATCCCGTGAAAATTTGTCCTATGTAGAGTAGTGTTGCTCAACAATTTAACTTTAATAGTTAAGCACAAAATATGATAACAATGTCAAATGAATGTAAGCTTCAAAGAAATAGCATTCATGTGTGATCTTATTGAACATTGAAGATCTCTCAAAACAAAGAGATTGAATGAATGAAATGAAATCAAGAGAATTGTTTTGAGAATCTGACACTGTATCAATCAAATCAATTATCATGAAATATGAACATGAAATGGTTGGGATATCAAAGAACTTGTTAGTTCGTTTATATGAACAAATATAAAAAATTAAGCAATGAACGCATAAATATTGAAATGATGATTGACACTCAACAACATTGAAATCAACCGAGGGTATTACCACCGAAAATTGGTTCTTTTAGAGTCATGGTAATGACAAAGTCAATAGAAAGTACTGAACCGATGTGTGTGAATACTTGACAGTATATAGAAAAGATAATACACAAGTATTAATCTTTAGAAACATACAGTCAGTTTAAACATTAACGAGCAAGTATGAAACACATTTAAAATCGCACTTCTAAATTCATGAAATCTTTTTAAGAATAAGAAGTGGTTTAAACATTTAGAAAACAATTTTCATACCTGAAAGTTGTTCATCTTTCAAACATGTAAAACTTAAGAATCAGAAATACTTACATTCAGCTTCAGATTCTTAACTCCCCCTAAAAATAAAGTTTTATCTCCCCCTTCAATTAAGAACAGGAAAACAAAATGTAATCAAGTAAACTCCCCCTTGACAAAACATCAGATATTCTTAGAACTTAGTTTGAATCAATTTGTATTTTGTTTTTGTTGACTTTGCTTGTAAGTATTGTATGAGGTCAAGGGTTGTTTAGACTCATATAAATACCTTGTCCTTGTTTCATTTCCTTGTAAGTAACCAAGTAAGCAAGTAACACATTCATTGTAACCAAGTCTTGTAACCATTACATGTGAGATATATGACAATGACTTTTGACTATATTTTCTCTCTCTAGATTTTCATTATGATTCTTGATTTGAGTCATGTTCTATGATTGTTATATGCTTGAATCTGGAATCACAATTGGTATCAAAGCCTACTCAGATTAATCAGGGCCTAATCAGATCAATCAGAATGCAATCAATTTGATTAAAAGATCAAAAGTTACTGTTCACCATGAAGAACTCGCATGTCGACTAAGTTTGTATTGATTTTGCTATTTTGTGTTGTTGTTTTTTTAAAACTTTTGTGTACACTGTATTCGTATGATATACTACAACACATTTGTTTTAAATTGTAATCACAAATTCACTGTTTTAAGGTGTCAATTTCTTAAAATTGTGAGTTTGTAAGTTCTTGATGTGTGCGCACTGTATCTGAAATTGTCAATTGAGTTGTTGTTTGTTGTAATCATTGGTAAGGGTTTGTTCTCGATGATATTGTGATCAAATTCACAAAATTTTAGAGGCGAATTCAAAGGATTGGATCAAATTCAGTGGATTAAAGTGATTTTTTGAGTCGAAGTTGTCAAAATCCGCAACATCTGAAGAATTTGCATGTTCTTGGGAAGAACACGCGTGCAACTGAAGGAAAAGATTTGCTAAAGACAGAATTTGCATCATACTTCATGCGAAAAGGTGAAATCCGCATGAAGTGTTGTACGAAAAGCTGAAATTCGCAACACTGTATATGCGAAACTTGAAGGATTCGCACCTTGAAGACTAAAGATTTTTCTAAGGGAGTAATTCGCATCGATACGTGAAATTGAGAAGGCTGAATTTTTCTAAGAAAGAAATTTGCATCTCATTTATGTGCGAAAAGTTCATAGTTTGATTTTTACAAGTTCAAAATTCACATCACATTGTGTGCGGAAAGCAAGAACTCGCATCCTTCTTTGTGCGAAAAGTCAGAATTCGCATATAATTGTGTGGGAAAAGTGAAGGATTCTCATCATTTTGTGTGAGAATTGTGTATTCATGCGAAAAGTTTTTCATTTTGTGTGCGAAAAGTTCACTTAGAATATTTTCTGAGTATTTTCTGAGTATTTTTTTTAAAGTTGATTTTTCTGATTATCTGACTAACGATCATTTCAAGCATTTTTTTCAGAATCAATTTCAAAATGCCTTATACAGATGAGAAAGGAAACACAGTGTTGACCATCAGAGACTGTGTTATAGCATACATGCTTGAGATACCAATAATAGAAGTTGAATATGAAAAGCTTAAACTTCATAACATAGAGTTAAAAGCTGAGAATGTTGATCTGCAAGTCAGACTGAAGAAAGCTGAAAAACAGGTATCTACCTATCAAGCAAAGGGAGCTGAATGGATCAATAAATATGAAGAGAGAAGTAAGAATGAGAAAGTTGAACTGGAGAAAACTTTTAATCTAAAGTTTTCTGGTCTTTCTAAGAGAGCTTTACAAGAAAAGAAAGATTTAGAAACTAGATGTATAAAACTTTCCAAGCAAGTTTCAGAGTTTGAAAAGATTTTAAATACTGAAAGAGATATCTTTGAAACTGAGAAGAAAAATGCTGAAAAAAGAAATGTTGTGATTTTAAAAGAGATTTCAGAGAAAAATAAAGACTTGGAAAAGGATTTTGAAATGGAAAGAAAAGTTTTTGAAACTGAAATTTCCAAATTAACAAGCAAGCTAGCTACTTTATCTTCGGATATTCTAAAAGGACAAAGGAGTAAGTCTGATCTGCAAAGTAAGTTTGATAAGCTATGAAATGAAAAATCTAAATTGTCTAATAAAATCAAACAACTGGAAATAGCAAATGCTGATTTGTCTGAAAAAATAATAGGTGATACAACTGACTTATCTTCTTATAATGATGACTCAGCTGAATCAGTATGTTCATTTCAATATGTATCTAGCTTATTTCAAAAAATGATTTTCAAAAAGAAAACTGTCAAACCAAATGTCTTGAAAACAGATCAGATTAAACATTCAAGTTCATTCTATGTCAAGTATGTTGATAAAAGGCTACTTATTTTTCAAAATCTGGAAAGAAAGCATCTGGGAGAGATCAGATGATTTGGGTTGTAAAGGGATCTCCTGAAGCTGAGAAATACCAGAAATAAAGTGCATCTACATCAAAGGTACAAAAGAACAAGTCACCTAAAGGTAAATCTTTTGCTAAGCCTGATTTCACTAAGTCTGCAAATCATTTAATCATATTAGCTAAAAGAAAATTTTGTTGTTCTTATTGTTACACTGATGATTTTGTACACAAAGCACATATTCAAAACCGGTATGGTTCATACAGAGTTTATTCAAATGATTATGTATATCACATAAGTGAAAACAATTCAAGAAAGTTTCCAAGTACTAACAAAGAAGGACCCAAGTTCATATGGGTACCAAAACCTGTTCAACCTGTGATGTAGGAATCTACACTCTAGAAGGAGTAAGGACTTCTGAACACAATAGTTCAGGACTCAGCCTTCAATGTCAAAAAAGATTGACTTCTAATCAATTCAGATTAGGACTCATGCTTCAAAGACTACTACTGAAGGACACTTTGAAGGTCAAAATTTTCAAAGGGAGTATTTCGATATTTGAATTTTAAATATTTGGAGGAGAATGTAAAAATGTTATATTTTGGGGGAGAATATAAGTTTCAAGAACACTGAATGCATTGAATTTATGCATGTATGAAGAGGGAGCATATTTGTTCAAAACCAAAAAGTCCATCTTAAGTCAAGGGGGAGCAAATCAGAAATCAATATTCAAGGGGAAGCACATACAAAGAGGGAGTAAGTGTGTTGTTTGTGTCCCAAATGTTTTTCAAAAAGAAATTGAGCTTAAATGTTTTCATTTTTGGAAAAATTCCTTTCTAGGAAAGTTTCTAATTTTGGAATTTTTGGAAAATGATTCTATTTTTGGCAAATTTCCTTGTTTAGAATGTTTTTGCTAAGTCCAAAATTCGCACATAGTGGCATGCGAATTGTAATAATTTGCATCCTATGCCATGCGAATTTATAGATTTCGCACCCTTCGATATGCGAAAAGCTACTTCTCGCATCCTATGATGTGCGAAAAGCAGCAATTTGCATCCAATGTCATGCAAATTTCTCTTAGGCACAACAATTCGCATATTGTTTCATGCGAATTGTTCACACACTTTTTCTTATTTTTCAAAGAAAAATTTGTTTCTCAATGCCATGCGAAAAATGATTGCCCAATCCACTTGTGCCACGTGTCACCTCTATTCTTGGGTATAAATACAAGTGTTTCACTGATTAAAATCACTTTTCACACTTTGGCTTCTCATACGTTTTTTCTCACTTCAAATTTTCTCTAAACCCTTGTGTGCGATTTTTCCATACTAGACTTCAATTCTTCGATTTTTCATATTCAAGGTTATTGTTTTGATCTTTGTTTTGATTGTTTGTTGTTTTTGTTCTTGTTGTATTGATTCTTATGCAGGGTACCTTGATTGGAGTTTAGATTTAGGGTTTAAGATCGATGAGGATTGTTCATCTTCGAACATATGAACCGAGACTTTGAATATTTGAATCTTAAATCTGTTAATGTTCTTTGATGATTAAAATTGAACCTAATAACATGATTTGGTTGTGATTTCGAACCCTGAACATACATTTTCATGGATCTTAATGGACGATTTTGGGTTTTTTGATTGAAAATCAAGTTTGACTCTTCAACTGCTCTTGTTCTTGATGAATGTTCTTGATGTTCTTGAAAGAACAGGGGTTAATCTTGTTTAAAATGGATCTTAATGTTAAATTTTTGGTGTAATATTGTTTCGGAACACAAATCGACTTAATCTGTAAAGGAATTTTGGGTTTTAAGTGAAAATTAATGATTTTGGAATCTGGATTTTTGTTGATGTTCATGAGTTTTTTATGAACACCATGAGTGTTCTAGAGTTCAGAGTTAAACACTTAAAAAATTTTCAGATTTGAAAATTCAAATCTCGAAGGCTCATGCGTATTCCTTATGATTGTCAATATTTGTTAAGTCAAGAATTCGCATCTTGACTCATGCTAATTCTGAGGTCAATGTTTATTCTTTCAAGTGTGGAATTTGCACCTTGCTTCATGCGAATTCTTGTATTGCCATGCGAATTCCATACTTAAAAAAATTTCAAAACAAAAATTTTCAAAACCAAATTTTGGATTTTAACTAACAAATTGGACAACTGTCCATACTTTTCACTTTTCAGGTACTATCATGGCTGAAAACCAATCTGTGGAGCAACAAGTCCAAATGGATGAAAATTCACCACATGCATCAAGGGAATATCCTATGCCTTCATCCAGATCTGACTACCAGCCTCAACCTATTGTCAATCCTGATGTAGAAACATCTGGGTGACCTTACTTACTGAAAATTATGGATGTTACAAATGCCTTTAACCGAATTAGGTTCGGGTAATTGAATTATTACTTCAAGTTTAGCTATATCCACTTCTAAACCCTTTTTAGAAACCATGTGACCCAACACGATTCCTTCTTGTACCATAAAATGGCATTTTCCCAGTTTAAAATTAAATTGTGTGTTTCACATCTTTCCAAGTTTTTTTTCGGATTTTCAAGACAATTTTCAATGACATGTCGATAACTGAAAAATCTTCCATAAAAACTTCCATGAAATTTTCAATCATATCTGAAAAAATGGAAATCATACAACGCTGAAATATAGTGGGCGCATTGCATAGACCAAATAGCGTTTGACGAAAAGCAAAATTTCCGAAGGGGCAAGTGAAGGTAGTCTTCTCGTGGTCTTCGAGTGTAAGGTGAATTTGGTTATACCCCGAATATCCATCCGAAACTCAATAAAATTCCTTTCCGGCCAACTAATCAAGCATTTGATCAATAAAGGGCAAAGGAAAATGATCCTTTTTGGTGGCCAGATTTAGTTGTCTATAGTCCATGCAAATTCTCCACCCGGTGACAGTTCGGGTCGGGAGAAGCTCATTTTTCTCATTGGTGATAACGGTGGTACCACCCTTCTTCGGCACATATTGTACCGGACTCACCCAACCACTACTTGAGATGGAATAAATGATACCCGCATTAAGCCATTTTTAAATTTCTTTCTTGACAACTTCTTTCATGATTGGATTAAGTCTTATTTGAGATTGCACTTTGCCAACACTATTATCCTCTAAAATTATCTTATGTTGGCAAAGTAAAGGACTAATTCCTTTGGTGTCTGTTATCATCCAACCTATGGCCCTTTTGTTGTCTTTTAACAACTCTAATAATTTTACTTCTTGCTAACTACTTAAATTGGAAGAAACAAATATGGACAATTTTTCCTCTTTCATGAGATAAGCATACTTAAGGTGAGTAGGAAGTGGCTTTAATTCGAGTTCGGGTGCCTTGATTATAAAGGGAACTTGGGTTGGTCTATCATTAAAGGCATGAGGTTTATGTTTGCTCCCAAATCACATAGAGCATGTCCTACTTCTTGTCCCCCGATAGAACACGGGATGGTGAAACTCCCCGGGTCCTTTAGCTTCAGATGGATTTTGCAAGTAAAAAGTGCACTACATTCTTTGGTCAACGCAATAGTTTCAAATTCTCCCAGCCTTCGTTTCTTGTTGAGAGTATATTTTAAAAATTTAGCATAACTTGGCATTTGCTCGAGAGCCTCTACCAAAGGAATGTTAATGTGGAGTTGCTTGAAAATGTATAAAAACTTTTTGAATTGTTCATCCACATTTTTGTTTTTTAATCTCTCAGAAAAAGGTAGTTCTTGCAGATCTGGGGTTGCTTTGTTCTTATCCGGTATGCATGGAAGAACTGGTCCAGAGTGGGCATAGTCTGCCCACAGTGGGTAAGTTGTGTTGGGTTGTATAAAACAATTGGGCTTGCTGTTTTGGTCGAAGTTTCTGGTTTTTCTACAGTCTTAGGAGAAGGGAACAGGTCTGGGAAGTTTGAGCTATCAAAAGGGTGTGAGTCCTTTTCCAAAATTGGTGAGGGTGGTGATTTTCCGACTTTTTTAGACTTATCTATACTCTCAATTTCTTTTATGCTCACGGCCTTGACGTGTTCCTTGTGAATGTCTTTAGGATTTTCGGTGTCACTAGGCAAAGTCCCTTGTGGTTTGCTCTTGAGTTTGACAACAAACTGTCCAAGCTGGGTTTCGAAACCCCTCAAGGTTGCATTGGTTTGGTTTATAAAACCTTTAAGCAATGTTTTGATTGAACCATTACCGTCCAATTCATTTTGTTGCCTAGGTACATGTGATTGTGAAGATTGTACGTGTTGAAATTTTTGAGGGTGGCTTTGCTTAAATCCCGGGGGATTTGATGGTCGGTTTTGGACTTGACTTGCCCCTGGGGGTTGAAGTCCTTGATTTTCCAACCATGAGAAGTTTGGATGGTTTCTCCAATTCGGGTTGTATGTTTGGGAAAATGGACTATTTCTAGTGTGATTCCCAACATAGTTCACTGATGCGGGATTACCAGGGAAACATTCAAAATGATGATTTTCTCCACAAAAACTACACGACTCAATTAAAGCTTAATTTATGGCTTGTAGTAGACTCTTTTCTCCATTAAGGTTCAAATTGTTTTTAACCAAATTAGTTAAAGCAACAATTTTTGCATTTAAAGCGGAGATGGCATCAATCTCATGAATTCCTGATGCAGTCTTGGGAACTATTGTGCGAGGGTTTGACCAATTAGTGTTATTATTGGCAACTTTTTCCAAAATTTCATACCCCTCGTTGTATGTTTTTGCAGTAAAAGTGCCACTGGCTGTGGCATCGAGGATGATTTAAGCAAAATTAGAAAGACCATTATAAAAGGTTTCTAATTAGATGCAGTGAGGGATTCCGTGGTGAGGACATTTCTTAATTAAATCTTTGAATCTCTCTCATGCATCCGATACTGCCTCATCTTCCTCTTGTTTAAACATTAAAATTTCATTTCTAAATTTCACATTCCTAGTGGGAGGTAATTTTTTTTTGTTTAGAAAATTTTCAACCAAACTCGTCCAAATGTCAGTTGAATGAGGTGGCTGAGAATTTAGCCAGGCTTTGGCTCTATCTCTCATTGTATAAGAGAAAAGTGTCAACCGTAAGGCTTTTGTGAAAACTCCGGGAATAAGAAAATGATCCGTCATTTCTAGTTAAGTGAGAGTGCGGATCTTCCGAAGGTAATCCTCCAAACTGACCCATGGCTTGGATCATTTGAAACATTACCGGTTTCAGTTCAAAATTTTGCGCAGTAATGTTGGGCCTAAGAATACCCGACTTGAGTTGATCAAATTCGGGTGTTGCATAGTCCCGTATTCCCCTTTCTTTGTCATCGGCAATTTTAATCATTGTTTCCACAAGCAGAGGTGGAGGATTTGCTTCTTCTGCCGCCATGGTTTGATTTAAAATTGGATTTTTCCGATTTCCTCTACCTCATCTTCTTCTTTTAAAAGTCTTTTCGATTTTAAGATCAAGAGGTACAAGTTCCCCGTGTTGTAGTTGTGGCATACAACACGAAAAAATGTTTTGAAAAATGAAACAAGTGACACAGGCTCAAATGAAAATCAAGATCTCAGGATATAAAATCATGCCAGTCCTCGGCAACGGCGCCAAAAACTTGGTAGCTATTTATCTTGTACTCTCAACGTGGACACAGAGTTTCCCAGCGTGGGCACACGTATATACCAACATTGGAATCGCTACAAGTAATAAAATGGTACAAGTACCGAGTATTGTTCTTAGAGGGATTGAACTACTAAGAAATACAGACTTTCATGAACTTCTTGGACAAGTTTCGAGTGTGGGAAAATATTTGTTTTGTTGGTGGATTAATTCTAAAAATACGAAATAAAATTTATAATTAAAGAATGGGTATGGATGTAAGCTTTCCTTGAAATAGACGTAGTAACACAATGGTCGGGCACTTTATAGTACGGAAGGTCTATAAAAAGCATGATCTCTCGAAAGTGGATGTTTAACAACCGGTCTACAAAATGCTCGTAAAGTGTCCATCGTTCCCGACTCTTAATCTTGCGATTTAACTAAGTTGATAAAAATCAAGTTCTATCAGTATGGATATTTATACCCAAATCTCTTTGTGATATAAATCTCCTCCGGTGTATGAACCTTAGTAAATCATACAAAACCCGTATCTCTACATGGTTATAAAAGACTCTCTCAAATCTTTGTGCATCACTTAAGCCGTATTTCGAATCCTCCCCTCTCGAGGTCAAGATTTAATACTAACACTTCAAAGTGATCGGCTTATTTGCGTTGAGTTTAAGTCCCGAGTCAAGTGACCAAGCTTAAGAGTTAGTAATAATGGACACACCCAAGGGTTGCTTAGTAGCGTGAAGTTGGCTCACACCCACTCCCAATAGGTGCTTAGCTCATACTCATAATAAAAGACATAATAATAAAAAAGAAATAAGAGTTAACTACTTGCATTAATGTAAATAAAGTACGAATGAAGTAAGAAATAAAATACATAATTTAAATTACTAGAAATAAAATGCAATAAATTAAAGTACTAAAATTAAAATGCAATAAACTAAAGTGCTAAGAAATTAATGTATAAAAGTAAAGTACAAGAAATGAAGACAAGAAATTAAAACTAAGCTAATCTTCAAGTCTAAGTTCCATCTTTTGGGAGAGAACTTAGAGTCTTCAAGAGAGATGATGATGGAGAAGTGATGGTGAAATTGTTGATAGAATGGATGATTGAAATGATGCTCTAATGCCCTTCTTTTATAGAGAATAGGTTGGATAATACTCATTGGGTAATATTGCTATTATCCAATGGGTATTGTGTCCTCAAATCTTCTAAGGATCTTCAAATATTCCCCAATTTTTGCAGAATTCTCCCAATGGCCCAAGGAAATCAGATTTGAGCTTTTGTCCAATGGGTATTCAGGTGCCCATCGAGGGCACACACTGCCCGCTCCGACAGTTTTGATATTTTTCTGCATAAAATTACTTTTGATGCTATTATTACAACTTGCTTTAATTATGGACCAAATGAAGATAGAAGGAAGCAAAAGTGGGTATAAATGAGAAATAAAATACTAGAAAAGAGTGATAAATAACACTCATGTATGAGGGTTATCAGTAAACTTACATTTTTATCTTGAGAGTTGTTTTTCTTCTAAAAACTTCTTACATTACTATTCAAAACTTAGTATTTTGATTGATTCATATACACAAACACTCAATATTGATTATTGTTATTTCAAACTAAAATAATGAGTTTAAATACACATCCAAAACACCATCTACATAGGGTGTTGATGAGTCTAGTAACAAGTTGTTTGTGCTCGGCTTTCTGAAAACAATATCACACTCAAGCTTGAATAACTTTTTCAAAATAATTTTGGACCTCAAATATTTTTTTTAAATGTTTGAGCTCGAACTTGATGCTCGTTTAACAATTCTAAGATACACATTATGCCAAAAAAAATGTAAACTCGTTTATGGATTCTAACTCAATATTGGTTAACTCGTTTATTGACTCGAACTCGAAGTTTATCACTAACAACAACTTATTTATAATATTTGTATTTTGATTATATGAGTTAGAACATAAGACCATGTTCAACTTAAAAAAGTTTTAGCTCTTATTACTCGTTTAGACTTAAAATTTTAATCAAACTTTCGAATGAGTCGAGTCAAACGTTAGTGTTACGGATCTCGACTCGTTAAGTTAAACAAACTTTATTTATGTTCAAGATCGACTTAAACTCGATAATTATTAAACTCGAGATAAACAATCGAACTCAAATAACTTGTAAAATGCTCAAATCGTTAATACCCTACCCATAAATCGTACATAAAATAAGACATTCTAATTTGCAGCTCTTGCCTACTTAGGCTCTAGATTCAAAGAGTCCCGGATCATTCGGCCGAAATTTCGTAGTAATCTTTTCAAGAAATTGGAACCGGAAGAGGTTGAATGTTTGGAAGCAAAATTTTTGGAGGATGAAGATTGGAATGCTATCAAGCTCTGTGGAGGTTCAAAAGCTCTAGGACCCGATGGTTTAACTTCCGTTTCATCAAAAAATTTTGGCATCTCCTCAAACCCGAGATTATGAATGTCTCTAATTGGTTTTTGGAGCATGAATATTTTAGCCCATGTTATTAATTCTTCGTTTATTGCTATCATCCCGAAAGTTTCAGTCCCAATTGTTTTCGGGGATTTTAGACCCATAAGCTTTATCTAGTGCTTGTATAAAATTGTGGTGAAATCTTTGGGGGAAAGGCTTAAGAGTGTTATTGGGAAGCTAATCAGCATGGCTCACTATGCTTTTTTCGAAGGTAGGTTCATCCTTGATGGGGTTTTGCTCTCTGATTCTTGTTTTGCTTAAGTTAAGAAGTTAGCTAAAAAGATGGCGACTTTTAAAGTCGACTTTGAAAAGGCTTTTGACTATGTAAATTGGGATTATCTTAAGGATGTAATGATTCAAATGGGTTTAGGAGGAAATTGGTTTCGATGGATATTGGCTTGCCTCTTGGTTTCGGTCTCAGTTCTTATTAACGGGTCTCCAACCTTGGAATTCAAAATGCAAAAGGATGTGCGTCAGGGTGATTCGCTATCTCCTTTTCTCTTTTTCATAGCGGTGGAAGGTCTAAATATAGTCATGAAGGGAATTTGTTCGAAACGATTTTCTAAAAGGCCTTTTGGTGGGACGTAATGAGGTTAGTGTCTCTCACCTTCAATTTGCAGATGCCACTGTTTTTCTTGCTGATTGGGATGCGTTAAACATTCACAACTTAGTGGGTATTCTAAAATGCTTTGAGTTGGCGTCGGGCCTTAAAGTAAACGTCTCCAAGAGTAGCTTCTTTGGGATGGGAGTTGCGGAAAACTAAGTCCTAGAAGTGGCAAATGAGGTTGGATGTCACGTGGGGATCCTTCCTTTTACTTACCTCATTCTCCCGGCAAGAAAACATATGAACAATGTCGATTCTTGGAATTATCATTAATCGCTTCAAATCTAAGCTCTCCAATTGGAAACTCCACAACCTCTCGTTCGGTGATAGATTGACTTTGATTAAATCCGTTTTGGGAAGCTTGCCATTATACTTTTTCTCCCTTTTTCGAGCGTCGGCTTGGGGGGGGGTCAGATTCTTCTCGTATGTTGGCTTGGATAAAATGGGACACGATATTAAATAAACATGATTTGGAGGTTTAGGGGTTGGTAGTCTTCGGGCTTCAAATTGGGCTCTTCTGCAAAGTGTGGCGGCGTTTTTATGTCGAGTAGGGAGGATTTGTGAGTTCGGGTCATTAGAAGTATATATGGTGATGATAAGGGGGTTAGGAAGTGTGGGGAATTTGAGGGCCAGCTTGGCGGGTGGTTGGGGTGGGATTATGCATGTGGGTAAAGACTTAGAAAATTTGGGATATCGTTTGTAGATTCTTTTGGGAAGGGGATTGGTAATGTAGGGGACACTTTCTTTTAGAGGGATAAATGGTAGGGTAATTTTAATATTTGTGAGAGATTCCCGAGGCTTTACAGATTGGAATCTGATAAGGAGGCTTTGGTTTGCAATAGAGTGGTGAAATTGGATAGGCGTTGGTGGGGTTCTTAAGAGTGGGTAAGGAAGCCTAGGGGGAGCGCAATTGGTGATTTGGAGGAGTTGAACATAGCCATTAGTAACATCATTTTAGGCCTATTGCTAGGGACCGTTGGCTTTGGTGGTTAGGGAAAAATTGGGACTTTTCGGTCTCGGAGCTTAGATGCTTCACTGATAATAATTTTATGTAGGTTCCCGAGGATATTTCCCCAACTCGTTGGAATACTTACGTGCCCCAGAAGGTTTACATCTTTTTTTGGCAGCTCAGGTTGGGAAGGATTCTAGTGCTGAAGATTCTTCATGACAAAGGCGTCGACTTCAATTCTATCATTAACCCGTGTTGCGAAAATGTAGAGGAAACTATCGATCACTGCTTTTTCACTTGTCCTTCTAGCTTTTCCTTATGGAAGGACGTCTTCAAGTGGTCGGGTTGGAACTTGAAGCCCTCATTCTCTTTCGACATTTTATTGAATGGATCTGACTACTAGGCATCTCGAGTTGTAAAAGTCGCCGTTGGGAGGTGGTAGTATGGATCACTCTCTATCTATTTTGGAAATATCGAAACAATCAAGTCCTTTTAGACAGCCCGAACGACCAGATTGATCTGTTCTTCACAACTCAATTATTTCCTTCCAATGGATCTCTAAGCGTGCCAAAGGTTTCCACTTATCTTGGTCAGAATGGTGTAGTGGTTAATATTTCATTGAATAGTTTGTTTTAAGGCTTGGATCTTGTTGGATTTCTTTTGGTTATGCGTAGGGGTGTTAATCCAAATCGCACAAATAGCTCACATCGCACTTCAAAGCGCATTTTACCACTTTTGCGGTGCGGTTTGTAGTTTTGAGCTATCAAACCGAGTTTCAAACCGCACCGCACCACACCACATATTTTGTATATTTTCTATTTTGAGTAAATTACGCATTTGGTCCTCGTGGTTTGTCGATTTTTACGGATTTCGTCCTTAGACTTCATTTATTATGGATTTGGTGCCAGTGGTATGTACTTTCTGTTGGATTTGGTCCCTAGACCAAACGACCATCTAAGTGGTCCGTTAAATTTAAGGGCAAAAAGGTCTTTTTAATTTTTCTTGTATTTTAACATTTTTTTAATTAACCTAATTAAAATATGGGACCAAAATGTATGAACAAAAACTTGGAGGGCCATCTATGAATATATTTCATCTTCTTCTCCAAGCCATCACCCTCGACCATTCTGGCCATAAACGAATCTCTCCGGCAAACTTTTGACAAACCAGTCTTCTTAGGCAACCTAAGCTCCAGTGATCGGCCGACCCCAACCTGCAAGTTTGCAACCAAATCTTCGGTTAGCCCCGACCACACTCCACGCCACCCCATGCACACTTCTTCTTCCTCGACGCCACACACAAATAGAGGGGGGAGAGAGAGATGAAGAGAGAGGAGACGTGGTTACAGTGGAGAGGGAGAAGGTGGTGCAGTGGCGTGTGTCTTGAAAGTGTCCGACTTTGGTGCAGGAAAGTAGGGAGGGTCGAAGGGTGGTGTTAATCGGTGGCGTGAAATTTCATTGGGAAGGGTGGTCACTGAAGAAATGGAAGGTGACCGGAGACAGAAAGACGGTCACTCAGCAACCTCCCTCTACTCTCATATCACCGATCTTTTTCTGCTCCAATCGAAAACCCGTAGCACCACTTCCTTTTTTCTTCTTCTTCTTCCTCGTTGCACTACCGAGACAGAAGTTGGTAGTGGGCGGTTTCACGGCGGTCAACGAAGGTCCCTATGATATGGTGATAGAATCAACACACACACATAGTGATGAGGTAGGTTTTATCAAAACATAGAACACACACACACACACACACACTAAAGGGGGTAGGTTAACGGTGGTACGATGATGGTGATGTTGTGGGTTCACCATGGTCAGAGTGGATTTGATCATAACCCGTAACTACAAGGTATTGTTGGGGTCATCGGAGCAGTGAGGAAGGAGGAGAGGGATTGACGCCGGAGATGGATGGAGTAGTCTGTATGTGCATATATGTATGTATGTGATATATATATATATATATATATATATATATATATGCAACTTTGATGTTTTGGCCCTCCAAGTTTTAATATATTCATTTTTCTCTCTGTTTTAAAAATGTTAACTAAAAAAAATGTTAAAATCTTGGAAAATAGAAAAAGACATTTATGCCCTCAATTTTAACGGATCTGATTGACGATCATTTGGTCTATGGACTAGAAAAAACAGAAAGTGCATACCACTGGCAATAAATCCGTAATAATTGAAGTATATGGACGAAATCCATAAAAATCGACAAACCACGAGGACCAAATCTATAATTTACTCTTCTATTTTTATATATAACATATATATATGTATATATATATATATAGAGAGAGAGAATAATCTAGTAGTAATATTTTTGGACTTGTGTTTTAATGGATCGAGACAAAGAATTGACCAATTGATCTTGAATAAACAATTGGTTAATTAGGAGTCCAAGCTTATGGAAGAAAAAGTTGGACACATCACAACTCACACAGTTTTGGATTAGAGTCACTTTATCATTGATTTTATAATGTATTTTTAAACTTATAATTATAAACCGCATTTTCCTAAAACGCAAATCGTACCGCATAAACTTCAAACCGCACCGCAAACACCCTTAGTTATGGATTTTTTCTGTGTTCCTTGTCTTGCCACTTTTTTCTGGTGTTTTGGTTAAAATAAAACTGAGTTCTTGGTCAAGAATTGACAAATGTCACGTTAGGACCCTCAAATTTTGATCATGTTATATTTTAGATGTTGGCTCTTGAAGAATCAATTATACAGGAAATGAATTATTGAGGGGTCGAATATAAATTAATTGAAAAGAAGGGTAGTGGGGGGTCAAGTTTAGATAAGTCAATAAGTTAGGAGCCGGTTTTGCCAACTCGGGAAACACAAATAAAGTGGTAATTTGGTTTCTCCATGCTCAAAGTAGGCGTAAGCAAAATAAAATAAACTTGAATTAATTTCATGCCATTCAACTCGGAAAGACTCGGTCTGAGTTCATTTACAACTCACCATCCCAATCTCCCAAGCAAAAAAAGAAAAAAAAGAAACAAACAACCATTCTACTTCACCCCCGATTTTACACAAAAAAGGTGAAATAGACAACCAAAAAGTCTCTAAACTACTTCTAGTCTTTAAAATTTTTAGAATAGTAGTTAGATTTATCAAACTCGGATCAACTCAGTCCGAGATGACTCAGTCTCTGACTCGCTTCTCCTTACCAGCAAGCAAGCAGGCAGCAGCTGCTTTTTAATACACGGATCCATGAAGGAGCGGCTTAGATTCCGCTACGTAACCGACGTGGCAAAATCTCTGAAAGTCTTCGAGATTGACGAGCCGACCGGATGTGTTATCGGTATCAAGTTCCGGTCGAGAAACGAACCGGAGTATCTCTTCGAACTCCGACTCTTCACACGGTATCGTTAGCGGACCTTTATTACAGAAGCCGTATTCTTCTTCGGCTTCTCTCAGAAGCTTCTGGAACACCGGGTGATTCAGGTACGTTGCCCTCACAATAAACCTCCGGCAACTGCTACCGACGCAGATCGCCACGTGTCCCGCCGGCACATCACTTGCCATCAATCTTCGAGACGAAGAAGAAGATGACGAGGTGGCTCGTCTACGCCAACGGCAAAGCATCTGTCGGACCCTAACAATGTGGCGGATCCTGCTTGATTTCACGATCGCCGGTGACATAGCGGTTGGTTGGTGGTTAGAGAGAGAGAGAGAACGTGGTGTTTTGAACTCCGTCGTGTTTTTTACGGTTTTGGGATAAAACGGTATTTAGGGGTTGTTGTTTTATAGGGGTGTTATGTTAAGTTAATAGACGAAAATGCCACTCAAGGTTCGAGATATTTACAGATATTGTGTTGTTGTTTGCCATGTGAGTGCAGGTACTGGGGTTGTTCTGTAATTTTAAACTTTAATGTATATTTAAGGGTTTGGTGGGTAATTAATTAATCATATTTATAACCCTAATTAATCCCCTTGGTAATCAATGTGGTATTTCTATTTCATGGAAACCCTAATTTTCCTATAAATAATATTTAGTTTTTAACTTTTAAACTACCAATAAAAATATTGAATTAAATAATCATAATATATTTCGGTTCATATTAATCAATGTTATTTCAGATTAATTAATTAATAAAATTATTATTATTATTATATCACATCTTCCATTTGTGGTTTTTTGTTAAAAACTAGTCTTATTTAGCAAATTTCATATCCAGATTATTATTTTTTTGATCCAATGGGTTTAATATAATAAGGAGTAAATTACGTTCTTTTGTCCTAAAATTTCCGTTTTCATTCCTATAATTTATAATTTAATTCTATTTTCGTCCTTGAGGTAAAACACTATTTTTAAATATGAATGACTAAAATAGAAATAAATTGTAAAACGTACAAATAAAAAAAACAATAAAATTTAAATAATAAGGACAAAAAGATAATGAAATATAAATCATAAAAATTAAAATTTGTAAAAGGAAAACGAAATAACAATAGAATAGAGAGAGGAAATCTGTCAATTCTAATTAATCATAAGTCATTTAAATAGGATGAGTTACAAATAGATAACTATGAGATATTTCAGTTCTAATCTAACTATGATATATTTATTTCTATCGTCATATCCTTTAGACGATGACACACTTATCCTACAATACTCCCCCTTGTGCGGAGTTAAAAGAGTGACGGCGCACAATTGTTGCCTCGTTAAAACCTTATGCCAAAATAAAAACTCAGTGGGAAAAAATAAAAGTCTGACGAAGGAAAGAGTACAACGCACCAGCTTCTTTACAATACATAGATTTTTCCTTCAGTCTAGTTTTCTCTTAGATTCGTACATTAATCATGAGAGTTAGGAAAGCATGATGGTATATAAACAATTGTCTCACTAAAACCTTACGCCAAGGAACAAAACCCAATCGGAAAAATAAATCTTGGTTGAATGAAAGAGCGTAACATACCAATATCACAAATATAGTAGACTCCCCCTTTTGTCTACTACTCCCCCTGATTCGTGCATTAATTAAGGGAGTTTGGAAAATATTTGCATTTACTTTCTACATGTTTCCCAATATATGGTTTTAGGTAATGACTTGGTAAAATATGTCACATTCTTTTGATACCTTACTTGATTCACTTGAATCTAAAGGAAAATCTTTTATTACTGATTGTATAGAAACTTAATCAAAATATGCTATGTGTTATCACCCTTGATGTATCTTATGTTCATTTCTTCGATACATGATGCATTATTTCCATATATGCAAGTAGGACACTGGTTGAACCCAAAATTACTAGCTCCTCTAATATATGTAATGATAGTCCTTAATCATATACATTATTTTATTATCTCATGGAGAGTAATATTATTTGATTAGTTCAAGGAGGTAGTTATAAAGGATTGCTTAGTTTACTTCCAAGCAATCGACATGTTCCTTGTGGTAATTCTTTATCCAGTTTGGGAACAACCTTTGTATGGGTCAGACAGATACCTAATATCAGCAAAGACATACCAAGACATTGTTTGGTGTTTTTCTATAAGAGCTAGTACTTTTGCTGCTTACATTCTAAGTAGGTATTGAAATTTCATTATCAATCTTATTTTTCTTTCTATAGGGAAAGTACAAGCCCATGTCAATGGTTCCAAAATATTAACTTGATTTCATTCCAATGAAATTGCGTTGGCGCTGAGCTAAATCTAGCTAACAAGTTCACTGAGAAATATAATATATGGTCAAGTGTATTATGTTAAATGCGATAATGCGCATATTGTACTTAGATAGGGAATTCCAGCTCCTAGAATTTTTCGTCATCATCCTTTAGACGAAATGGATCTTTCCTTATATCTGACACTTCGACCGATCATGTGAGTGCTAACCGGATTCACTTTGTCCATATTAAATTGCCTGATTATTTTATGGACATATGCGATCGGTGAATTAATATTTCACAAACTCGGTGTCCTAGCTCAAATATTTAGACAAAACCAAGTTTTCCCAAGATCTTTCCTCTCAAAATCAGATTTCAAGTAGCTTGTGGTTCCTCTTATTTCATCAAGAGTGCCTATTATGTTCATAACATTGACATATAGAGCTACTTTGAAAATCTAGAACTTGTTTTCCATAATAAATACGCAAGAGAACAGTTCATCGTTCTTATATATCATTTCCCAATCAAGTATTCCATTAGGCGGGTATACCACATCCGCTTATATTGTTTTAATCTATAAAGTGGGCGTTTCAATTTTATTGCAAACGCATTTCGTGGTTTAGAGTTACTTGATTTTGGTAATGTAATATCATCAAGCACTTTTATATCTCTAAATCTAGATCCCCGTAGAGATATATGGTAACCATATTCATGAGCTGCATTTCTAGTCCTTCGGAAACTACTAGGCTAACATATTATTCGGATGTCATAACATCCATCATGAGAGAGTAAGTCTCCTCGTGGTCAATCCAGGGCATTGTGAGAAACCTTGCGCCAAAGAAGAGACTTACATATTAGGACTTCATTATTCTCGTTATGCTTTCTAACAAAGACTCAATTATGTCCTTACGGGCTTTACACTTGGTAAGTTAGCACTACCTGACCAAATTCCCGATCATTTGTCAAAGAATATAATTCTTTCTGGATTGTTTCTTTACATTTAGGCAAATATGCTCTTTGTTGATATTATTCAACTGAGCCTGGTTCGATGTCGTCATGCTCGATCATTTTATGAGTCATCGTATATGCGAATAAATCATCAATGATTATATATGATCTGTCCATCGACTCATATGTACTCTCATAGTTCATTTGAGATTAATATTCATCTCTAGAATCAATATTAACTTCAGAGCGTCCTCCAGTGATGATTCATGAACATAATTATAATTAGAGACAATCTCATTGGAGTTTTGTGTATTGATGATAAATGGATGTGCCTCACTATTCCCTTCCTTTAGAATAGTATCTATAGAACCAAGTAGCTTCCACCACTTCCATTTGGTAGCTACGACCTCAACCACACCTCCACTATGTGTGATTGCAACGCACTTTCCAATGGCGTTGTGCCCCTGTTGGGGACTTTTTAACCTTGCGAGTATATTTGCAGCTCGTATATGTGATCTTGTCACTTTTGGAATAACATTAAACGTATCAGGTATCGAGTCTGATTCGTTTGAGTTCAACATTACGTTGTGAATTTTTGGGGATCAAAATTGTGAGGTCCTGAGATCATAGATTGATTGAACAATTAAGAATTAACAAGGAATTAGGGAACATAATCTGTAGTTTTATTCACAAACACAATCTAAACTACAGAGAGCGTTTACAAGTCGTATGTCTACATTTCTGAAATGAAACTTACACAACTAAACACAATACAGACTCTATTTATACCCCATTTCCCTTGTTACACATTTAAGCCCAAACCCATTACAAGGCCCAATACACACTAAGGTTTATTACTTTACTAAACTTCTAATAAGAACATAAACTATGTTCTAACATTCTCCCCCTAAGTTTTGTAAAGTAATCATAATCTTTTAAGCTCGAGCTTCAGCTCTTCTCCCCCTTGATTTCTTTATAAAACTTAGCGTTGCATAAACTTCAAAGCTCCTCTTGCTCCCCCTAGAAAGTAGCTCTTATCCTTGAAGTATCAACTGAAATATCAGATCTGATGTAGACCATAACCTCGACTGAGTGCACATAAAGACAACTTTTGACTTTAGTAAACCCAACACATTCCTTAACGCCCACAAGAATGATATGTGTGGATTATGGAGTGACATCCAAGTGCATCTTCAGTGTATAACATCTGATCTGTCTTTGAACCACGAGTTGAAATAAGAATTCAGCTTAAGATCTTCATCTGATAAGCATACGAGCGGTAGCATCCGGTAGCAACATTACAAGGCAAGGGTTAGAAGGCAAGCACTGTTCAACAACTGATGAAATGTACTCATTTTCTGACTGCTTTCCAGAATACTGAACTATCAAACCCAGAACTCCTTTCTTCACGAATCAGCTGGATGATTATAAGCACTCAGGATTCTGAATGACAACTCAAGCATCAGAACAATGATTGCAGTCGCTCACACTACTGAGTGATCAGGTCAGAAGAATGATAAAGTGCTCTCAACGGTCTAACAACTCAAGAAGCTTTCCAGACTGATGATTGCAGATGCTCAGGCAGCTAACTCAATCTAAGCAAAGACCAAATCATCAAATCCAGAGTCTGAAAATCTTCAAAAGCATGAGCACTCGTGAAATGTAGATCAGTTGCTAAAAATATGTGACCAACATATGAAAAGAGTGATATCACATATGTATTCAGCGTATAAAGCTCAGGAACAGGGCAAACTTGTATGAAATAGGGTTCAGAACAGTCAAAATTCTCAAAAATCATCAAACTTTTCGCAAAACACCAACAATTCGTAGATCACTGTAGCAAATCAACACAATTCGCAAGATAGACTAAGCTGAAACTCAACAATTCACAAAGGCTTATTCTGCGAATTCTTAACTTTTTGCAATCCTCACATTTGCGAGTTCCTCGCATTTTGCATATCAGTCTTCTACGAATTCTTACAATTCGCAACACTCACAGCTGTGAATTCTTCACTTTCGCAATACTCTCATTTGCGAATTATGTACTTAGCTAAAAATATCATCTTCAAAGCTTTACGAATTCTTGATATATGAATTCTTATGTTGCGAAATCTTCCTTCTACGAATTCTTTAATGATCTTGCGAGTTCTTCAATTTCTGCGAGTTCTTCGTTTGAATCTTGCGAATTCTGTGGATCTCGAACTATTTTTCACAAAATCTTCAAATTCAATCATCAACACTTCAAAATTTGAGCTAATCTTTTGAACGAAGGTTCGAAAACATCATTGGAGCATAATTGTAGTTGATCACCAAGACTAATTTCAACTCTAATAACCAATTCGATCCAACCACAGTAAAACTGTCTTCGAACAAAAAAATACTCAAAATCGATCCATTAGACTTTCTGAATTAAAGTTGGAACAAGTAATTGATTCCACTATGATCGACAATAACCACAGAATCAATGTAGCATCAAAAATCGTCCAAGATAACACCAATTCAACAAATTAGAAAAATCCACAGGGACTGTTCTTTTCAACCAAAAATGATCTCGATCGTGCAGAAAATGATTTTTCTGTTTAGCTCTGATACCACATGTGAGGTCCTGAGATCATAGATTGATTGAACAATTAAGAATTAACAAGGAATTAGGGAACAAAATATGTAGTTTTATTCACAAACACAATCTAAACTACATAGAGCATTTACAAGTCGTATGTCTACATTTATGAAATGAAACTTACACAACTAAACACAATACAGACTCTATTTATACCCCATTTCCTTTGTTACACATTTAAGCCCATACCCATTACAAGGCCCAATACACACTAAGGTTGATTACTTTACTAAACTTCTAATAAGAACATAAATTATGTTCTAACAAAAATGAGACATAGTGGGAATATTCAATGACACTTCATGTCGTTCCCATGGAAAATCCTTTTTCCTATCTCCCCCTAACGACGGGAAGACTGTCTCATAAAAGTGACAACCCGCAAATCTAGCGGTAAAGGGATCACTAGCCAAATATTCTAATTAGCGGATAATTTTTTGGGATTCATATCCAACATATACCAAAACGTCTTTAAGGACCCATTTCGATGCGCTGTGGGGGCGCAATTGGCACATATACTACAGAACCAAACATGTGTAAATGTAAACTATCAGGATTATATCCAATTACCAACTAGTATGTTAGGTCCAATGAGATCATTATTGATTGAATAAAAAGATAACAAGGAATCTGTTAGAGCATAAATATGTTGGATACAAGATCAAGAAGACTGAAGGTCAAAGTTCAAGAAAGTCAAAGCTGAAAGAAAGTCAACTCTTATCAAAGTCAAAGTCTTTTGTAATAAAAGTCAAAGTTGTTGTATTTTGTATTAGTATTGTTTCCTTGTTGTTGGTATAAATAGTTTCCTTTCTTTTGTAATTTGTAGTTAACAGAAGTAGAACGTATTATTCAGTTGTAATTTTAGAGAGAGAATACATTTAGAGAGAGAAAGAGAATTCTAGAGAGAGAAAGTTGTAATCTTTAATTTGAAAGTGAAATCAAACAGGTATTTGAATCTTGTTTATGTTTTGTTTGTTTGATTGTGATTAGAAACTAGATTCAGGGACACACAATTGGTATCAGAGCAGATCCAAATCGAAAAATCAAGAAAATACGAAAGTTCGTCTGTGTTCTTGAGCGAAAAATCATATCCGAGGTTTAGTGCGTTTTTGGAGTTGTAATCAATTAGATTTTGTTCAGATAGCATAATCGATTGAGTCTGTATAGGTGATTTCAAGAAATGCACTGTATTTGTTGTTAATTTTGATTTTAGTTGAGTTTGAAGTTCACGAGTCCTGTGCACTGTAATTGAGTCGATTTATACATTTTTGTGTATTTGATCGAAATTAGTTGTTAAGATTGTGTTTTAGTTGATTAAACGATCAAATTGTCAAAGTTTCGAGTTAGATTTCTAGGTCTAGATGAGTTTTTGATGTGTTTTTGATCGATTTTTGAGGTTTGCGCGTGTTCTTCAAAGTTTGCGCGTGTTCTTCAGAGGTTTGCGTTTCATTCGAGAATCGAGAAGTTAAAGTTTGCGTTTTAAACCATATCCGCAAAGTAAGATTTGCGTCTTCAACGAGAACTGAGAAGCGAGCTTTGTGTCTTTAACTACAAACGCAAAGTAGGGTTTGCGTCTGTAACATGAAACGAGAAGTTCATTGTTTATATCTTTTTCACGACACGCAAAGTTGACAAACGCAAAGTAAAGGTTTGCGTTTGCCTCTTGAAACGCAAAGTAAAGATTTGCGTTTGCCTCTTAAAACGCAAAGTAAAGGCTTGTGTACCCTGTGTGAAACGCAAAGTAGAGGTTTGCGTTTCCTGTGTGAAGCGCAAAGCGTGAAAGACTTAGAATTTTTTTTTTTTTTTTGTGTTTTTCGCATTTCAATTTTTAGTGAATATTTTGTGTTTCTTATTGTTTCATTTGGACTAACGATCAGTTCTAGCTTCTTATTGCAAATATTTTTCAAACAGGTTTAAACAAGATGACTTCCAAAGATGTTCTTTCCATTGGCACTGATGTCAAGCCTCCTGTTCTGTTCAAAGGAGAGTACGAACAGTGGAAAGACAGATTCCTTGATTTTATAGACAGACATGCAAATGGAGAGAATATTATGCTGTCAATCACAGAAGGTCCTATGGTACCAATCACGGTTCAAATACCTGATGGTGACTCTTCTGATAGTGAAGATGGTACCGAGGAAAGAGATCAAAAGATGAAAACAGTGGCAGTGGATATCTCTCAGTATTTTGAAGAACATAAAAGACGATATAAAGCAGATAAACAAGCAAGATCCTTACTTCTTCAGAGCATTCCGAATGAGATCTACATCAAGATTGATAGTTACAAAGCAAATGCTAAGAAGATGTGGGATCAATTGCAAAAGATGATGATGGGATCCAAGGTCGGGAATCAGATGAAAGTGGCTAACTGCATCAACAGTTATGAAGAATTTAAAGCCAAAAAGAATGAAAGCCTGGAAGATACTTATGAACGGTTTGTCTTGCTTCTGAATGAACTGACAAAGAACAAAGTGAAAAAGAAGCAGCTGGAGAATAATGTCAAATTCCTAAGTATCCTACAACCTGAATGGAAGAAGCATACGCAGAAAAAGGGGAGATTGTACTGACAGAGCTTAAAAAGTGAATACTGAATTGCTAGATCTTTCAACAGTGATCTTGAATCCAAAGGGGGAGATTGTTAGAGCATAAATATGTTGGATACAAGATCAAGAAGACTGAAGGTCAAAGTTCAAGAAAGTCAAAGCTGAAAGAAAGTCAACTCTTATCAAAGTCAAAGTCTTTTGTAATAAAAGTCAAAGTTGTTGTATTTTATATTAGTATTGTTTCCTTGTTGTTTTAGTTGTTGGTATAAATAGTTTCCTTTCTTTTGTAATTTGTAGTTAACAGAAGTAGAACGTATTATTCAGTTGTAATTTTAGAGAGAGAATACATTTAGAGAGAGAAAGAGAATTCTAGAGAGAGAAAGTTGTAATCTTTAATTTGAAAGTGAAATCAAACAGGTATTTGAATCTTGTTTGTGTTTTGTTTGTTTGATTGTGATTAGAAACTAGATTCAGGGACACACAGAATCATAGGGAAGAAATCTGTAGATTTATTTATTGCAGAAAAGTAAACACTACAACTACTAGAGAGAATTGTTAAGTCCCTGAGATCGTGATTGATTGATAGATAAGGATAACAAGGAGAATTCGGATTAGAATCTGTAGTTTTATTAAATGCAGAAAACTAAACTATAGAGAGAATTCGTCTAAGGGCTACATGATTACAGAATGAAAGTTAACAACAAACTACACATACAGACTCTATATATACTAGCCCAATCCCTTGTTACATTTAAGCCCAAACCCATTACAAGGCCCAATACAATTAACATGTTGATTACTTTACTAAACTTCTAAAGTACAACATATTTATGTTCTAACATTCTCCCCCTAAGTTTTGTAAAGTAATCATTCTCTGATCAACTCCAGCTTCAGCTCCTCTCCCCCTTGATTTCTTTATAAAACATAGTGTTGCATAAACATCAAAGCATCCTCAAGATCCCCCTAGAATGTAGCTCTTATCCTTGGAGTTTCAACTGAAATATCAGATCTGATGTAGACCATAACCACGACTGACTGCACATAAAGACAACTTTTGACTCTTGTAAATCCAACACATTTTTTAACGCCCAGAAGAATGATATGTGCGGATTATAGAATGATAACCAAGTGCATCTTCAGTGTATAACATCTGATCTGTCTTTGAACCATGAGTTGAAATAAGAATTCAACTTAAGAACTTCATCTGATCAACTTACGGGAGGTAGCATCCGATAGCAACACTACAAGGCAAGGGTTAGAAGGCAAGCAATGTTCAACAACTGATAGAAGAAACTCATTTTCTGACTTCTTTCCAGAATATTGAATAATCAAACCCAGAACTCCTTTCTTCACGAATCAGCTGGATGATTATAAGCGCTCAGGATTCTGAATTACAACTCAAGCATCAGAACAATGATTGCAGTCGCTCACACTACTGAGTGATCAAGTCAGAAGAATGATAAAGTGCTCTCAACGGTCTAACAACTCAAGAAGCTTTCCAGACTGATGATTGCAGATGCTTAGACAACTAACTCAATCCAAGCAGAGACCAAATCATTAAATCCAGAATCTGAAAATCTTGACAAACATGAGCACTCGTGTAAGAATAGATCAGTTGCTAAGGATATGTGACCAACATATGATAGGAGTGATGTCACATATGCATTACGCGTATAAAGCTCAGGAACAGGGCAAACTTGTAGAAAATTGGGTTCAGAACAGTCAAAGTTCTCAAAAAGATCAAAACTTTTCGCATAGGCTCAACAATTCGTAGACCACTATAGCAAATCAGCACAATTCGCATAATAGACTAAGCTGAAAAATCACAATTCACAAAACCCTCTTTTGTGAATTCCTCGCATTTCTCATCACACTCACATGCGAATTTATAACTTCTCGCATAAGCTTCATACGAATTCTCACAATTCTCATAAGGTAGCATGCGAATTCTCAACATTTCGCATATGTCTACCTGCGAATTCTTCACTTAGAAAACTTGTTGACTACATGAATTCGTATCGAGCTTTTTGCATAATACTAACATGCGAATTCTGCACTTTTCGCAACACACTGACATGTGAAATCCATACTTGGAAAGGTTTTATCTTCAAAGTCTATTGACGTGCGAATTCCTAGCATGCGAAATCTTCAACAAATTAACTATTATACGAATTCTTCTCATATCCATGCGAGTTCTTCCATTTATGCGAGTTCTTCGACGAATCATGCGAATTCCGTAAATCTCGAACTGTTTTTCACCATATCTTCAAACTAAACCTTCAAAACTTCGAATTTTGAGATAATCTTTCGAAAACATCAATAGCACACACTGGTAGTTGAAGACCATGTCTAAATTCGACTCTAAAGCCCAATTCGATCTCAACACAGTAACAAATAAGTTTTCGAACTGGAATACTCAAAAATCGATCAAACTACTCGAATTTGATGAAATTAAAGAAAGTAATTGACTCAATACTGATCAACAATAGCCACATAATCAATTTATCAACAAATAACATCCAAATAAACATCAAATTCCATAATTCAAATTTTCACATCGACTGTTCCTTTCAATTCCAATCTGATCTCGATCGTCGTAGAATAATTCTACGTTCGACTCTAGTACCACATGTTAAGTCCCTGAGATCATGATTGATTGATAGATAAGGATAACAAGGAGAATTGGGAATAGAATCTGTAGTTTTATTAAATGCAGAAAACTAAACTATAGAGCCAATTCGTCTAAGGGATACATGATTACAGAATAAAAGTTAACAACAAACTACACATACAGACTCTATATATACTAGCCCAATCCCTTGTTACATTTAAGCCCAAACCCATTACAATGCCCAATACAATTAACATGTTGATTACTTTACTAAAATTCTAAAGTAGAACATATTTATGTTCTAACAAGAATAAGCAGTTGTATGTCTACATTGTTAAAATGAAAAGTTCTAACCTAAAACATACTACAAGATTCCTATTTATACCCCGAAGTCCTTGTTACACAAATAATCCCAAACCCAATACAAGGCCCAATACACAATATGTAGATTACTTTACTAAACTTCTAAATAAAACATATTTATGTTCTAACATTCTCCCCCTAAGTTTTGTAAAGTAATCATTCTCTGATCAGCTCCAGCTTAAGCTCCTCTCCCCCTTGATTTCTTTATAAAACTTAGCGTTGCATAAACTTCAAAGATCCTCTAGCTCCCCCTTGAAAGTAACTCTTATCCTTGGAGTTTCAACTGAAATATCAGATCTGATGTAGACAGTAACCTAGACTGAGTGCACATAAAGACAACTTTTATCTCTAGTAAATCCAACACATTCCTTAACGCCCACAAGAACGATATGTGCGGATTATGGAATGACAACCAAGTGCATCTTCAGTATATAACATCTGATCTGTCATTGAATCATGAGTTGAAATAAGAATTCAGCTTAAGAACTTCATCTGATAAGCTTACGGGCGGTAACATCCGGTAGCAACACTATAGGCAAGGGTAAAAGGAAAGCAACTGTTCAACAACTGATAGAAGACGCTCATTTTCTGACTTCTTTCTAGAATACCGAATAATCAAACCCAGAACTCCTTTCTTCACGAATCAGCTGGATGATTATAAGCGCTCAGGATTCTGAATTACAACTCAAGTATCAGAACAATGATTGCAGTCGCTCACACTACTGAGTGATCAAGTCAGAAGAAGGATAAAGTGCTCTCAATGTTCTAACAACTCAAGAAGCTTTCCAGACTGATGATTGCAGATGCTCAAGCATCTAACTCAATCCAAGAAGAGACCAAATCATCAAATCCAGTAACTGAAAATCTTGAAAGACATGAGCACTCGTGAAAGATTATATCAGTTGCTAGAAATATGTGACTAACGTATGATAGGAGTGATGTCACATATGCATTACGCGTATAAAGCTCAGGAACATGGCAAACTTGTATCAAACAAGGTTCAGAACAATCAGAATTCTCAAAAACACAAACTTTTCGCAGAACACCATCAATTCGCAGATCACTATTCACGTTTGAGCACAATTCGCATGATTAGACTAAGCCTAAACCCTAAAATTCGCAGACTTGCATTGCGAATCCTTACTTTTCGAAAGTACCTATCTGTGAATTCCTCGCCTTTCGCATGCTTTTTATCTGCGAATCCTCAGAATTCGCATCACACCTACTTGCGAATCCTTGAGTTTTCGCAACTCTCTCATCTACGATATCTTCACTTTTCGCAACACTCATACGTACGAATTCTGTAACACCCCAGTTTCGTGAGGTATCAATTCAAGTTAATACAGAAACCGATATATCAAGGAAAAATAAGATTTTTGATTTTGGACTTGAATCCTAGATTTTATAGTCTAGATGGATGAAGGATTCAATTACGAGTCCAACGGTTCTTTCCGGAGCGAAAACGGAGCTACAACGAAGAAGTTATGGCCAAAACAGTTTCGGTACGCGCTAAGCTATAATGCCCGGTGATTGTGACAGTGTCACAATCGCCTGTCAAGGTCGCCGGAGCCCAGAAACACTTGGTACAATCTCAGCTATTGTGCCCGACAATTATGACATTGTCACTATAGCCTGGCACAATCGCCTGGGTGTTTCAGGGTGTTAAAATCGCGATTTTCAGCCTTAAACTTCATTTCTTCATAACTCTCTCATTTCGACTCCGATTTGGGCGATTCAAGTTGCTACGGTTTCTTTTTTGAGAGATTTTCAAGGATATGGAAATAGATTGGAAGTATATTGGAGTATACTAGAGTATTTGGCGGTGGTAAGCTTCTCATCTCTCACTATTCATCTTCTTCCCCAAAGTTTTCTTGGTTTTCATCCACCCTTTGTTCTCCCTTTCATAGATTGGAGTTTTGTAACCATTTTGGTGAACTAGAAGTGTTTTGGTTGGTGGATTCAATCTTGGGTTAAGGTAATCTTCTATTCTCTTCGGTTATGGAAGTTAGGGTTTCGGTAGTAATGGATGTATTCATGTAGATGGTTTGGGAAACGATTCTTTGTGGTTGATTATGTTTATTTGTGGTTGAATATGTATGGATTTAGGTTTTAAAAGTTTGGTCTTGAGAATCCAAGTGTTCTTCAAAGGAGCTCTAATTGGGGGAAAATCTAGATTTAGCCTAAATCTAGCGAGGTGAGTTCAAGTTGATTTGTGAAAACGTTGTACATGCCAAAATATTTATTTTAAAAGTGTTTAAGTGTTCTACAGGAACTTATCAAATGTTGGTTTATTTGCTAATCTTTGATTATTTGAAGTATTTAACTTTACAAACTTTGTATAACACCCACATTTGGGACTTTTGGGTATTTTGATAAATGGGTCACAAATGAATGTGTTTTGAGGTCTTATTGCATAGATAGATCTTTGGTCAAAGAAATAGACTTTTAAATGTTTGTCGGGTCTTATGCATCGTTCATGAGATGGAATGTTTTATAAAGTATGACTTGCGCTTTTATGCGAGGTACTTAAAAGAATGTTTATAGTCTCATTTTATGATTTTCATTCTTATCAGCAGTAAAATTTGGAAAATGCATATTTTGTGTTATGAGTTCATCTGGAAAATGGATTGCCTCAACTAATGTTGATTTTTGAACTAATCTCACTTTTGGTCGTGATGTTTGCATATCCGTTGGGTGAGTGCGTTTTATCGTGTTTTTATTTCATTTATTAATGAGTCAATGGGTTGCTAAGTTTGTGGCTTGGCATTGTTATTTTGATGAGGATTTTAGGACAATTGTCCAGTTTTGGTAGCTCGACTTCGAGCCTTGTTGGCGTTTTTGGATGAAGCACGTTAGGTATCGGGTGCGATGTAAGTTCTTCGTGCTGCACGTTAAGGTACCAGGTGCGGTATAAGTCCTTCGTGCTCAAGTATTATGATATTAGATGAGGGGATCGACATAGGAACCCGACGGGGTTGAACTCGAGTTTCCGTGGGTGTACGTTTAAAGCTACTGAGCCTGACATCTCTTTCGTGTACTTTTGTTTATATGACTAGTCATAACAACATAAAATGGGCTTACTTTGTGGACCGTCACATTTTATGGAATCGGGAATCCCCCGTCACCGAAAGGTGTTTTTTTGGGTATTGGATTTTATTATCCAAGTTTTCGGTGACGTTTTGTATATTTGGGATTTTACCCTTGATTTATGGGTTAAGTATTATGCCCCACCCGTGTTTTAGGTGTTTTGAAATATAAGGTTTAACCGTACCTTTTTAAATGGAGAGTACAATTTATATTTGCGCTTGAGTGAGTTTTGGGTTAAAGCTAATTTATGAAAGGGCAGTTTACATTGGTATCATCATTTTGTAGTAGTTTGATTTGGAAAATGCCCAAATTGGTGTTCTCCATCTAAAATGCATATTATTGGAAAACGAGTCGTTTGCATATTCAAAGCATACCTTTTGAAAGATTATGAATTAAGCTGCATTATCTATTTTCACAGACATCTTTATTTATGTTGAAAACTCTTGAGCTCACTAGGCGTTAAGCCTAACCTTTTTATTTGTCGGCATGTGCATCAGGTTGGGTTTTGGTTCTAGCAGCCATGAAGAGTTGAGCCTTTGCTTGTGCAAATGTAAGTAGTTGGTGAAGTCTTCCGCAATTTCGGAGATAGTGACTATTATGGGGTTTTAGTAGCATCCGTTATTATCACAGGCTTTTGTATAGAATGAATGTTTGTATTGAGGTTAAATCTTAATTTGTGGTTGTTGATAATTCCTTTATTGATGTATTTAGAAAATTTTAAATAAGTTGCTATTTCCAGATTTGAGGGTGTGACAAGTTGGTATCAGAGCTTAAGTTTGAGAGAATTAGGTATTGATTTTTGGATGGATAGACTCAAACTAGAGTTCTTATAAGTGATTATAAGTGAAGTTGTGCACTAGGTACCTTAAGATAAGAAATTTTGAGGATTTATCGAGTCGCTAGAAACGGGAAACTTGTCGAGGGTCGCAAGGATGATCGTGTACGGTACGTTCATAATGGCACCTGGCCAGTGTCGTGGTGAATCTACATGTTATATGTGTATACTTGAACTACCTTGGGGGAATGACCGTTAGGGTAGTGAGAAAGTTTCTAAGCGAGTGATCTAAGGAAAGGTTGATGTTTATAGCAATGTCACTTGGAAGTGATAGGTAAGTGTGATGAATGCATTAAGTTGACCATCTTGGGTCAGAGTTATTGGTTGGAGTGGAACTATCGGGGCGATAGATCGATCATGTTGCGAGGAGAATTGTAAGTTAACCAATTAGTGGGAAGGTTGCTCTATGATGTTGGGTACATCCGAATGAAAATTGCATGTCGGGAAATAGAGGAGTGGAGTCCTAAGATGTGAGTGCCGACCGAAAATTCATGCACAAAATTTATCTCTAAAAAAAAAAAAAAAATAAGTTTGCATCAATTATTTCTCATGCTTTCGAAGCATAAATTGTGTTATACTATGAAGCCTTGGTAAAACATTTAGCACTCATCAGATTTTAAACCATGAGCTCAAGCATGCATAAAATTATGTTGTTGCACGTGGTTGCAATTTTTATTAAAAAATCTCTTTATCTTGGTTTCGTGTCTGACACCATTTTTCCGGATGTTGAAATATTTATGTTTTAATGTTATTTGGGTTGTTGGGGAAATAACTACGGAATTTTTGACTCTGACATTGGATCTCCTCCACGTATGTTAAAGTTTTAAAGGACGAGTTGTCCCTATGTTCTTGAGTCGAAATGTTCTTTGGAATTTTAGTCGGTACAAGTCATGTAGAATTCATGGAACGTTATTTTATGACGCTTTGCTACTCGCGAGTGTATTTCAAATTGCGTGAGTTTTAATTTTATTTACGTGTAAGTTTATGAGTTTTATTAAAGCGTTGAGTCTCATGCGGGTTTTGGTGAAGGTGTCGTTTATATTTACCAGATGCGATAAAAGGTAAAATTTTGGAATTTTGACATTATAGTCATGACTTTGTTTCATGCTATTTAATTTTGGAGAATGACGGTGTTGACACCATATGATGTTGAGCATCGTTGTGTTTCATTGGGTTTTATGTAAGATTTTATTGGGTCTTACGGAATTCTATCTTACGACATTTTGCGTTGTGCTCTTAAATTTGGGAGGTGTATACTTGCATTATTGTGTGCGTTAACTTATAAATTTTCGTTTAATATTTTGTCTCGTGCGAGTTTCGCATCGGTATTTTCGCAACCGTAAGAGACGTTTTGAGAAGTTTTGTTAATAAATATTATCCCCTATGTTATTTCGGGAAGTTTCAATATTATGTGATTCTCTTTTGGGTTTTATACAAGTGTTACCCGTTGTATGCTACATGGTTTTCGAGTTGTTTTAAAATTGTTGGTGTGAGTAAGCATATGAAAAGTTATGTCGTTTCGTATTGGACTTTCGCTTTGAACGTATTTCAGTTGTCGATTTTTATGTTATAAATTCTGCAATGCATTAAGTGAGTTAACGGTATACATGTCATTATAGCCACTATTTTCGGACAACATCATTTCATTGTACGGCCTAAAATTTGAAAATTGGTTTAAATTTATTGTATGTTGATCAATCGCATGCATGTTTTGTATTGCTAAGTTGTGAGAAGCGAACTCGACATGCGGGTCTTGTTGGGAATTTTATTCCCTACTTTTATATAGTTGAATGAGAAATTTTGGGAACTCGATTACGTAACTTGTCTCTTGAGAGTTTTGTTCAATCGCCTCATTATAAACTATTTTGGTACGCGAAATTATTTCTCCATTTATGGTATTATTTGATGCATATTAGGACCATGGTAGTCCATTTGAAATTTTGTTGCGCATCTTTTATTATTATCCATATTAACGTAAGCATTGATCAAATGGGTTTTGGAAATGGTTTTATATGCGTAGTGTTGGTGATCAATTTTGAAACCTATCGAACGAACGGTAGTGCATTTTTACCGCACGATTAATTGTTATAAAACTCATGTATTTGAAAGTTTTATAGATTTCAACTTGGCATACTTGTAGAAAAACCTTGAACTCATTAGGGCTATTGACTTAAAACCCGTATCGTGAAGGGAGTTGCAATTAAGGGACTAGAGAAGTCCTTAGGATATGAAGCGTCAGATGATACGACTCGCGGTCAGTCTTGGATTTTGGATTTTAGTTTTGAATCTGGGTACGCATGGTTAATGGAGTTGGTATGTTTAAGCTTTTCCAGTTAGTTAAGAGGTGATTTTATAATTCGGTAACCATGCGGGATAAGGTCTTGTGTGATTACCTGCGCTTAAATGGAGTTTGACTTGGTGGGAGTGCTCGTCGGTGTGACATCATGATATAGGTCGATGGTGTATCGTCTTAGTAGGCTCCGCGATCAAAGGAAGTTCTTATGGTCCGTATGATAAATTGTAATAAATGGAAATTTTAGCACTCTATTAGGCATCAACCCTAGTGCGATCATCCGTCTGGAATGAAATCTTGGACGGGATGTCCACGTTTTCGAAGTCACCGTGTAGTCCTAGGCGTCGACTTGTTTTCTTGGAGTCAATGGATCTAGGAATGTTTGGGAGGTACCCCGGTTGGATCATGGGAAGTATCGTCATTTCGAGGATGGAATTTAAATGAAGGATAAATGGTGATGATTTTTGGATATATTTGGTGGGAATGTCGAGGTAGACTTTAAGTACCAATCATTATTTTAGGAGACCATGACGCGTCGCATTTAGAGGTATCTAAGAGAAAGGTTTGTTTTGAGGTATTCTTGGTGGAAATGTCTAGATAAGGTCGTAAGTTGCTTTCGGTGTGTTATGAGAAAACTAAGGTTGGGAGGCAACCGAGAATTATCGAGAAAGAAAATGATTAATCAATGACTCAACGTTCATCCTGATGTCGGTAGAATATATTGAACGTTGAGATTTAGTTTGTAACGTCACGTTATGAGAAACTCAGCGAAAACCTCAACCGGAATGTAATCGGGTCCGTATATGAGGTGAAGTTTTATGAAGGCATCCCTTTGGGATAGGGAATCAATAGATCTTTCAAATGTGAATGTTGGGTGCTTGGTGATTCCAGATTTCGAGGACGAAATCTCTTTTAAGGTTGGGAGGATTGTAACACCCCGAGTTTCGTGAGGTATCAATTCAAGTTAATACAGAAACCGATATATCAAGGAAAAATAAGATTTTTGATTTTGGACTTTAATCCTAGATATTATAGTCTATATGGATGAAGGATTCAATTACGAGTCCAACGGTTCTTTCCGGAGCGAAAACAGAGCTATAACGAAGAAGTTATGGCCAAAACAGTTTCGGTACGCGCTAGGCTATAATGCCCGGCGATTGTGACAGTGTCACAATCGCCTGTCAAGGTCGCCAGAGCCCAGAAACGCTCGGTACAATCTCAGCGAATGTGCCCGGCGATTATGACATTGTCACTACAGCCTGACACAATCGCCTGGGTGTTTCAGGGTGTTAAAATCGCGATTTTCAGCCTCAAACTTCATTTCTTCATAACTCTCTCATTTCAACTCCGATTTGGGCGATTCAAGTTGCTACAGTTTCGTTTTTGAGAGATTTTCAAGGATATGGAAAGATATTGAAAGTATATTGGAGTATACTAGAGTATTTTGTGGTGGTAAGCTTCTCATCTCTCACAATTCATCTTCTTCCCCAAAGTTTTCTTGGTTTTCATCCACCCTTTGTTCTCCCTTTTATAGATTGGAGTTTTGTAACCATTTTGGTGAACTAGAAGTGTTTTGGTTGGTGGATTCAAGCTTGGGTTAAGGTAATCTTCTATTCTCTTCGGTTATGGAAGTTAGGGTTTCGGTAGTAATGGATGTATTCATGTAGATGGTTTGGGAAACGATTCTTTGTGGTTGATTATGTTTATTTGTGGTTGAATATGTATGGATTTAGGTTTTAAAAGTTTGGTCTTGAGAATCCAAGTGTTCTTCAAAGGAGCTCTAATTGGGGGAAAATCTAGATTTAGCCTAAATCTAGCGAGGTGAGTTCAAGTTGATTTGTGAAAACGTTGTACATGCCAAAATATTTATTTTAAAAGTGTTTAAGTGTTCTACATGAACTTATCAAATGTTGGGTTATTTGCTAATCTTTGATTATTTGAAGTATTTAACTTTACAAACTTTGTATAACACCCACATTTGGGACTTTTGGGTATTTTGATAAATGGGCCACAAATGAATGTGTTTTGAGGTCTTATTGCATAGATAGATCTTTGGTCAAAGAAATACACTTTTAAATGTTTGTCGGGTCTTATGTATCGTTCATGAAATGGAATGTTTTATAAAGTATGACTTGCGCTTTTATGCGAGGTACTTAAATGAATGTTTATAGTCTCATTTTATGATTTTCATTCTTATCAGCAGTTAAATTTGGAAAATGCATATTTTGTGTTATGAGTTAATCTGGAAAATGGATTGCCTCAACTAATGTTGAGTTTTGAACTAATCTCACTTTTGGTCGTGATGTTTGCATATCCGTTGGGTGAGTGCGTTTTATCGTGTTTTTATTTCATTTAGTAATGAGTCAATGGGTTGCTAAGTTTGCGGCTTGGCATTGTTATTTTGATGAGGATTTTGGTAGCTCGACTTCGAGCCTTGTTGGCATTTTTGGATGAAGCACGTTAGGTATCGGGTGCGATGTAAGTCCTTCGTATTGCACGTTAAGGTACCGGGTGCGGTATAAGTCCTTCGTGCTCAAGTATTACGATATTAGATGAGGGGCTCGACATAGGAACCCGATGGGGTTGAACTCGAGTTTCCGTGGGTGTACGTTTAAAGCTACTGAGCCTGACATCTCTTGCGTGTACTTTTGTTTATATGACTAGTCATAACAACATAAAATGGGCTTACTTTGTGGACCGTCACATTTTATGGAATCGGGAATCCCCCGTCACCGAAAGGTGTTGTTTTTTGGGTATTGGGTTTTATTATCCAAGTTTTCGGTGACGTTTTGTATATTTGGGGTTTTACCCTTGATTTATGGGTTGAGTATTATGCCCCACCCGTGTTTTAGGTGTTTTGAAATATAAGGTTTAACCGTACCTTTTTAAATGGAGAGTAGAATTTATATTTGCGCTTGAGTGAGTTTTGGGTTAAAGCTAATTTATGAAAGGGCGGTTTACATTGGTATCATCATTTTGTAGTAGTTTGATTTGGAAAATTCCCAAATTGGTGTTCTCCATCTAAAATGCATATTATTGGAAAACGAGTCGTTTGTATATTCAAAGCATACCTTTCGAAAGATTATGAATTAAACTGCATTATCTATTTTCACAGACATCTTTATTTATGTTGAAAACTATTGAGCTCACTAGGCGTTAAGCCTAACCTTTTTATTTGTCGACATGTGCATCAGGTTGGGTTTTGGTTCTAGCAGCCATGAAGAGTTGAGCCTTAGCTTGTGCAAATGTAAGTAGTTGGTGAAGTCTTCCGCAATTTCGGAGATAGTGACTATTATGGGGTTTTAGTAGTATCCGTTATTATCACAGGCTTTTGTATAGAATGAATGTTTGTATTGAGGTTAAATCTTAATTTGTGGTTGTAGATAATTCCTTTATTGATGTATTTAGAAAATTTTAAATAAGTTGCTATTTCCAGATTTGAGGGTGTGACAAATTCCACACTTGTGTAAATTTCAGCTTCAAGGAGTATAGTCATGCAAATCCTTTAACATTCGCGTAAGACTATTGTGCGAATTTTGTACTTAAAAAATGCCATCTTCAACGAATCCTACGAATTCAAGTATACGAATTCCAGTATGCAAATTCTATGTTGCGAATCCTTCAAAAACACATTCATTCTCCGAATTCTATCAAACATCTGCGAGTTCTTCAACTGAATCATGCGAATTCTGTAGATCTCGAATGATTTTTCACATTTTTCCCAATAAAACCTTCAAAACATCGAATTTTGAGTAGAAACTTTGACAGCAGGTTCGAAAATAACTCTGGAGCACATTTGTAGTTGATCATCTTGTCTAATTTTGACTCTAATGTACCATTCGTTCCAACCACAGTGAATAAAAATTTTCGAACAAAATACTCAAAATCGATCCAATCTGACTTTCTAAAATGAAATTGTAACTTGTTATTGATTCAGTGATGATCGATTGTAACAACATAATCAATTTATCAACATGGAACATCCAAATTTCATCAAATCACAGAAATCAGAAAATTTTCACATCGACTGTTCTTCCAATCAAATCAGATCTCGATCGTGCAAAGATTAATTTCTCTGTTAGGCTCTGATACCACTTGTTAGGTCCAATGAGATCATGATTGATTGAATAAAAAGATAACAAGGAATCATAGGGAAGAAATCTATAGATTTATTTATTGCAGAAAAGTAAACACTACAACCACTAGAGAGAATAAGCAGTCGTATGTCTACATTTTTAAAATGAAAAGTTCTAACCTAAAACATACTACAAGATTCCTATTTATACCCCGAAGTCCTTGTTACACAAATAAGCCCAAACCCAATACAAGGCCCAATACACAATATGTAGATTACTTTACTAAACTTCTAAATAGAACATATTTATGTTCTAACATGATACGCATGAGGTTGGTTAGCAAGAAGTTGGTCTAAAAACGAAAAAAAAACTGCATATAATAATTGCATAACCCCAGGTAGATGTGGGTAAATTGGTGCGCATTACTAATACCCTAGATGTTATCATATTCTTTTGATAACAACTTCTATGAGACCATTTTATCTATACACATGGGTATGGGAAACTCTATATTGATCCTAATACATATGCAATTAACATCAAATCCTTATGATGTAAATTCTCCAGCATTCCAAGTCATGTAGACTTGATAAAATAATCCGGGTGGTGAGCCCTTAAACGTATAACTAGTGTTAAAAGTGTAGTATTTCATGTGGACAATAATACGACATGCTTTCATCGTGTCGAAACCAGAACTATAAAGTACTTTAATGGCCCGCATTCTGGATGTTTATGTCCATAAATATCACCTTGTATTCGTTGTAACAATGGAATATTTTTGTATTATGTCCTTAGCTTTAGGATGATCCCATTCCTGTCTTGGCTAAGGATTAGGGTATATACAAAAGTTTTAGGTATTCGAGAGAGCATATTATGATAGCAATGTTGTTTCTTATGCTGCAGAAGTCAACCGTTGCAATTTGCCTCATTTTGCCTTTCACTCGAAAGAGAATGTGTCTGTGTATTTGACAATACACGGATCACTATGTCATAACCATGGTGTCCTACATGGTCATGCCGAAACATATATGTGTCATTCCCCCAAAGTTCTTTATTGGTGACAAAAAATGTTTCGATGACCCAATAATCTACTAGTTTGACACATTAGTTTCCATGATATATGTTTCCTTCAATATTCATTATAATTTATGTATATATGCTCATTTCCATTTGAGACAAATATCTTTACAAGGTTCCTATTAATCTTGTACTAACAAGAAAATGACAGTTCATCGTCTAAGTATTTGGTTGGAAGAAAATTATTAATTCAATGAATAATAATCTATTTCTTGTATGAGATGTCATAAAAACAATCAAGTTCTCCTCGATATATTCCTACACGGAACGAAGAACTTTGAGAGTTTTGTTTTGTTTTTGATGTATTTCTTTACATGTATAATGGTTATAAACTCGAGTGTATATTTTGCAGAAGCAATTAATTTGATGATTAAAACACATTCAAATGTAATTATATTAAACCAATCTTAGATATAATATATTTCATTTTCAATTTGTTCCCTTTTCTAAAGGAGCACTATTTAGTGCATTTCTTATTTGACTGTCCATTATCACCTGGGGTAGTAGTTGTATCTCTACTCCAGATGTTGAAAAAATCATTTCCGACTCTTACCAAGACCCTGGCCCGTTCTAGGGTTTCGTCCACATAGTGCATAAATGTCACATGTGTGAAATTGTTTTTAACTCTCTGTTCTTTGGAGTTGTTTCCACCTTTAATGCTTTCATTATTGATCTCGAGAATTTTCTTTGTCTCGACATATGTGGTGTTGTTATTCGAAAGAACCTTGTTATGTCTCTCAACCACTTGCAGTAGGTTGATGAGTTTGTCTAAAGGGTACATTCCAACTTATATTAGTTCATTAATATTTTTGATATATGAAAGGTGGAAATAATGTTAGTAATCATGTCATCTTCTGTGAGTTCCTTGCCACAGAGATTGAGACGCATTTTGGATATAACATTTCTTTGTTGAAATCAGTTACCTTTTTGTAATCGAGTAAGTGGGTTTCATTCCACTGTACGATTAGTTTGGGAAGTACATATTCATGAGTACTCCCGATTATCCCTTTCGGGATATCCCACATTTCTTTGGGGGTTTCTAGTAAAAGTATTCCTGTGAAACTTAGGATTTATATGTCGTCTCAAAACAAGAGGGTATTTGCTTGTACCTTTTCAAGAAGTTGGTTTTAGAGTCAACGGGGAGTTGATGGAATTTAGGTATTTTCTTGTACCTTTTCAAAAGGAGGTTTATCTACTCATTTATGATACTCAGATTCTTTTGAGTTTACGACGTTGATTTTGGGATGAGTTGTTTCAACCATTTACATATATAAGGGATAATATATGATTTTCTGTTTGATAAGACAGTGGATTGTAGTTATAATTATTATCTTATGTGTGAAATTTCATTATCATAACCATATTGGATTTTTGTATGCTTAATTTTATTGATAATACTTCATCAAGAAATCACTCAATCTATTAGATTTTCAAGTAGTAGGGGAATCACATGGATTTCTTAAGTCCCTACAAACCGTAGTTCTATTTACACCCGCTTGAGAAAATCCAGTCGATATTTTGCGATTTATTTAATTTGAAGATAACATTATTAATTTATAGATTTTTTGGCGTGAGGCCAAAATATGTTGGGTATGAAGCCAAGTTCAATGTTTATTTAAAGAGATTACCCTTAAACAAATAAATATTGTTTTGACATAAAGTCAACTTCAAACCTTTAACATCTTAATAATATATTTGGAGTTTTTGGTAAAAACCAAAATATATGAGGTTGGAAGTGTAACTTCCGCAAATTTTAATATATAATTTAAAATTATGAGTAGGAACTCACAATCAAGATAAAGGTTTGATTTTAACATTTTCATGCTATTTTTGGACCTTTTGACAAAATAACAAAAGTTATGGGGGTTGGAATTGTAAATTCCAAAGATAATTTATAAGATTGAGGTTAATGAGTAGGAACTCATAACCAAGATAAACATTTGAATTATAACAATTATTAATTAGTATAAACATTTGAATATGATATGGATAAATCAATTCAAAAACTATACATGATTAAATTAATAAACATTTAAATAAAATAATCAAATACTCGGATAATCTCATTCAAATATGGTTATCCATCCATGATATTAAATCAACCTACCAAATAAGTTAATATAAAAATATGGTGAAAATTTAAACTTAAACATATAAATGTTACCTAAAATATCATATTTTTTTAGCTTGATTTCATGATTATAGTTGAAAATACATCTTTCAAAAATTATTAATATGATAAAAAAATTATAAATAAAACTTTATTAATATAATAATAATTTAAATATTGGATAAAGTTATCAATTTAAAAGATCAATTAAAATTTTAATTAAATGAATACAATGTAACAAATTGAGTGGATAAGCATAAATAGTTATATTGTAATATCATGTTTAAGTTTTATCATACCAATCAATAATTTAAATTATTTACAACATGTTAATATGTAAAGATGTACATTTAATAAATAAAAAAATCAATTAAATATTGGTGCTTTGATTTAAAATGGCAACAACTAAACAAGTTAATAAAATTAAAGAGGATAACCATGTGGTTTTGGGTAAATATGACTAAACAATTATAAAACATCTAAATAGAACATTTAAAAAAAATGGAGAACGATTGTGCAACTTTTTTTTTAACTAGGAAGCATGAAAATAGGTAATTAAGTTGTATGTAATTTGAACACATATATTGTCGTATTAAACAACATTGTATCAATCACATAATCAAACATTACAACAAGAATCTTAATAACATGAATAAAAACTGGACAAAACAAAAAGCAAATTATGCTTACTTGGATCATGGTTGCAGCATCTGACAGTTGGAGCAGAAAATCATTTGGTTCCCGAGCTTACGTGCTGATAACGTGTTAAAAGAAAACGAAATAACAATAGAATAGATAGAGGAAATCTGTCAATTCTCATTAATCATAAGTTCTTTAAATAAGGATGAGTTACAAATAGATAACTATGAGATATTTCAGTTCTAATCTAACTCTGATATATTTATCTCTATCGTCATATCCTTTAGACGATGACACACTTATCCTACAACAAAATCAAAATTTTAAAATTATAAAGACGAAGATAATTTTTTTAACAAACTACAGGGACTAAAAATGTAATTTACTCTATAATAAAACTAGGACTTCTTTTCATATGTTTGATCAGTTGTCCCTACTCGTCCATAACTAGTGTTATACCCGTCCGTTGGTCGGGTATACAATATGACTTTAATCTAAATTCAGTTATTTGATATCACCATTTCAAAAGTTATGTTTCTTTATTATATTTTATGATATTCATGAATAATCCTTCTACATATTTATATAAGGTAAGACCTATTTTTATCTTGAATCTTTGGTAATTAGTAACATATGCATTAGATTTAGTTTATAATAAGATATTATTTTAAAAAATGGAATAAGATATAATAAATTCAATTATATCTGGAGATAAAATAAGTTACAAACACAACGGTATCAATATACTGATTTCAGTAAGACAACAAAATAACTTTTAAGTTCCAGTAGTAATTTAGCATACAGATCTACACCATCAACCCGAAAAAGGCACATGTACAAGTTTTGCTTTGGATCTCACACATTCTGATACAGAAACAATACAAAAACCTAAATCTTCAATTTCCCATAACAGATGTACTTCCAAAAATTAGAGAAACACTTGCAGTGATAGGAGAACCATTATTGAGAACTTTTTGACCTCTCACAAGCCCTTCAGTATAATCCATAGCAATAGTCCTGACCACATTCTCCCCCAAATGTTGCGCCACTTCCAAAACCAACCTAATTGAATTATCCAAAACCTCCAAAGCCGTAAGGATCAGAGGCAATCCCTCACTAAAACCTCACATCAACAACAACACCAATCACCTAACACACCTCTCCGATGGAACCGGCTCCGGTTAACTCATCAGTGAAGTCTGGACAAAGTTACAAATATTGTTTTATTAATAAAATTAAATAAGAAACCCTTAACGTTCAAAACACACAACTTTACTCTAAAGTAAAAAACCCAAAAATATTATTCTACATTCACAACTCATTGTTCTCTAGCACTTCCACCATTCCGATTCTCGACATGAGTAGGAGAAGTCGACAATCCTTCATCTGTCACTTCAACAACACACAAAACAAATTTGTTAATTTCCATCAATCAAAACCAAATTAAACCGTTTTACCCTTGAGAAATTATCTAATATTAATTTTAATGCAAAATTAAAACTACTACTTAGACCATCTCCAACCTTGACACTAAAAAAACATTAAAAACACTAAATTTGGTGGGCTATTAACACTAAAAAAATCAACTCCATCCAGACAAAACACTAAATTTGTGAAACCCATATTAAAATAATATATTTTAATTATCTTTAAACTAATTTAATAACAATAAATATAATACATAAATACATATTAATATAATAAATGATTAGTGATTTATTTATTTAATGAGTACGAAAAAAAATAATAAATTCGTTATATATATACATATAATTAATAAATCATAAAAAATACATTGAAGAATTAAAATAAATATTAAATACTAAAAGAAATGTATTTAAGAATTAATAAACAATAACACCGTGCTTTCGGCATCCACCACTTTCTCGTAAACCGATGACAATGTCTCTGTTACTTTATCTATGATCTTGTGGGCGTAATCTGTTGCAGAGCCGGGTTTTGTGACAGTTTCGTGTGGTTTATTACTCGGGAGTTGGTTGGAGTAACCGAGTTTGGAGGCGATGACGTCGGCGACTTTGTCGGTAATGGCGGAAGCAGAGGATGATATTTTTTCGATATGGGTGCTGCTCTGGCTTGATGGATATCCGTTGAGGGTGTCACGTGGTAGATTTTCTGGGTGGTTTGGGTCAAGTGTTTTTGGTTTGGATCCTCAGCCAAAACTGATGGTCTTTCCAAATTACCCCTGGGTTGTGCCAAAATTGCTTCTGGACCACCCAGTGACCGAGACCAACTCTAGCCAAGTCATACACTGCAGAATTCAATTCATGAACAATCTGATGCTTTATCCACTTGTACCGTACAAATAAGTGAAATAGTTGAAGCTAAACATTTAAAACTTACTGCGTGCACCATGGACTTCTGGGTCTTGCTCCATTTCTTCATCATCATCGTCATCATGATGATCATCCCGCCATGACCATGTCCATGCTTTGTGATGGTATTCTTTATCTTCTTTATCTTCTTGGCTTTTTCTTTGACTTTCTTGATCACATATTTCTTCTCGCCATGAGGTTTAGGGGTGTTCATCTAAACTGTCAAACTGCACAAACCGCCCACACCGCACCACATCGCACCGCAAAACGCGGTTTAGAACTTCCGCGGTGCGGTTTGCGGTTTGCATTTTTACCAAACCTCACTATGCAGTGCTGTTTGCGGTTTTGAGTTATCAAACCGCACCACACATTATGTAAATGTATATATTTTTAATTTTATATATATCACACACATATATACATATATAGAATAATTACAATATTTATATATATGTATTTAGGAATTGGACGTATTCAATAGTTTAATTTATTGGACTACGATCAAGTTAACGTTGATTTTAGAGTGAAGTTTTGATCTTATAATTACTGAAATGTAGATGTAAAATGTGTACGTTACAAACCGCATAAACCATGCGGTGTGGTTTGAGGCATATATGTGTGTGATATATACAAACCGTATAAACCATGCGGACCAAGGAAATCCGGTTGGTGAAAATCCAGTGGAGATTTCACAAAGGACAAGAGTCAACGTGGGAAGTGAGGCGGGCATGAGATTTCAGTATCCCCATCTGTTCAGCGATGGAATTCCGGGGACGGAATTCTCTTGAGGGGGGGGGGGATATTGTAATATCCGGATCCAAAATTTCGATAATTTTGATAGTTGGGTGAAAAGTTAAGCGAGACCCAAAGTTAAAGGGGGTTAAATGAAACTTCGGTTATATATATATATATATGTTTTATCCCTAAGATATTTATCAGAATTCATTCCTGAGTATGGATGAGAGCGGCGGAAGGAGACGAGAGCAGGGAGGAGGGGAGACTAGGTCTTGAAGGATCGATCGTTTTTCTTCAAATCAAGGTATGATTCTAGTCTAATACTCCCTTCTGCAGTAAGTTAGTCGGTAAATGATATTGTTGTCAAGCTTTTAGCCGTTGTATTCGAGATTTGAGAGTTATTTTGGTTATGTTCGAGTTTTTGTATCGCCTGGACAAGTTTTAAATATCGACCGGTGTTGACCGGTGTAGTGTAGACCGGTGCCGACCGATGTGGTGTTGACCGGACCGGGGAGACCGATGTCGACCGGACCCGGGGAGACCGATGTCGACCGGACCCGGGGAGACCGGTGTGTCGCCCAGGGTGTCTCGACCGGGGAGGTCTTGACCGGGGTGGCACAGTGTGTAGTATTTTCTGTTATCTGCGAGTTAGCTTACCGATGTATCGGTGTTGTCGTAGGTGGTGTTAATCGTTAGAAAGCGGGCTTTAACCGAGAAGGATCTGAGGTGAGTCTTTTAAACTAAATCTGTTACGATTTCGAAAGTTGTTTGATACTTGTGGGTTTTCTGAACTACACGCTTTTAGTATCAAAAGATGTGAAGGTTTATTGAAAAGGTTGATTTAATTATGTTGGCATGTTCATGCTATGTTTATATAAACTCGTTTTATATATTGTTAATGATTAGATGTATGCATACATTTAATTCAGAAGTTTTGAACTAAGTCGGGAAGTGTGGCCCGCCTGATCGTACCGGGGAGTGTGGCCCGTTTATGCCATTGGGGTGTGTCCCCAAAATAAGGCAGTACGAGACAGACATACCGTCTTTGACGGCAGTGTTGGTCAATAGTGTGAGTTACGCTCGTGAGGCGTAAAGTATGGCCGTGTTGGTCAGTAGTGTGAGTTACGCACGTGAGGCGTAAAGTATGGCCGTGTTGGTCAGTAGTGTGAGTTACGCTCGTGTGGCGTAAAGTGTGGTAAATGTTTGATCAGTAGAGTGAGTTACGCTCTTGAGGCGTAAGGCTTTGTTTAAATGTTTTAAATAATATTTGAACTGTTGTAGTAGTGCTTGGAGGGGACTCACTAGACCATCGGTCTAACCCTCGCTCTTTCAAAACTATAACCCTTTTTGAAGTTATCGCAAGGTAGCAAGTTCTGGTAAGGATAAAGAGAAGTTGTGAGCTTTTCCATGAAGCTAGAAGACTCATTGTAATGGTTTTCCTTTTTACTCAGTTGTGTAATAAGTTGTAGTTGCAAACCTTGTTTGAATTGTAGGCTTGGGGCCATTGTTTTTGGTATGGTTAATTACATTTTGATGTAATTAAAGTTCGGGTTGTTACTGTTGGTATCAGAGCCATAGTTTAAGAGATTTACGTGACCGGATGGGCCTAAACTTAAACTGTGATATAGAGAGACACAACTGAGATTTAGGCAGCCTTAAAGGAGTCATTGGTCTTTGTGAATTGGGACGACAATAGTGAGGACTCTCGTGTAAGGTAAATTCAGAATTGTATCTGGCCAATGCCATTATGAATCTACTGGTGCATGGGTATACTCGAGTACTATTGTTGGGTAAGTCGGTGGGTGTAGTTTTGGGTAGTGAGTTCTATAATTGAACGATAGCGTTGGTCTGGCGTGTTGTGCGAGCACGTTCATGGGTTTAAGGTTAATACCTTATGGGATGAGTATTGTGTGGGATGTAGATGTTTCGTCTGGAGGAAGAACTTCTTGGGTCTGAAAAGGGAAGATTGACGATTGGAGGTGAGCTGGTCACTCCAAGGGAGTCGTCGGTTGGTAGTTTGTGATGTCGATCATGGACATCAGGAGAGTTCACCCCAAGAATCGAATAATAGATTTGAGCTTTTGAATCAGTAGTTAACTGAAAGTTGGTGAGGGTGGCTGAGAGACGGTATCCGTGTTGACTAATAAATGGAATGAAGACAAAATGGAAATGAGCTATTGTTGGTAAGCCTAGTTGGACCAAAGTAAGGACGCAAGAATTGTGAATCAATGGTCGCGTTGGTTACTGGTAGTGAAACATACCAGAAGGTTGGGAATCGTTGATGTTGAAGATAGATGCTATTGTGAGGGACCTGACTGGTTGGTCGGGAGTAAGGGTCGGTGGTATATTGGTGTGAGTGTAAGCGGTCGATCTTACGAGAGCGAATAGCCTTCAATGAAGTGGGAGTATCATGCATGGTGTTTTCGAATAAGTTGCTTGAGTTTTTCATGTCAGGTTTATTGGTGTGTGTGCACCTTTGAGTCATTTGCTTTGAAAATGAGTTAGCATGTGTAAACATGTATGGGTTTCAGAAAAAAGGGCAATTTTATTGCACGGTGAGCTAAATTTTGAACTTAGTAATTTGGGAGTTATTGCACTTCTTTTATAAAGGAGTCATCTTTTGTGGAAAATATAACATCTTTTGACCGTGTGATGTTATAAGGAAGACTGGTATGGACTTAGTCATGCCAGCAAGGGCGGAAGTCGACTAACTCACTCAACATAGGTAATTTTGTTAGAACTTATTGAAATCACTTGAGTAAAGTTTCATTGAAAATATTTTCAAATGTGTCAAATGATTTCAAACTAATATGTTGTCATGCATGAAGGCTATGAACTCCCTAGGTCGTAAGGAAGCATTGAAGTTAAGGATAAGGAAAGGGGTGAAGGATGAGAGTGTGACGTTCGGGCCGTTATCCTTCTATTCCTTCTAGGGAAATGCGGAGAATGACAGAAGCCTTAGCCCTTGAGTGTTAGGAATGATTCGTTTTGTGGTAGCATGCACTCCTAACCTGAGATGGTGTAGTCAGCGAGTGGTGTTGTTTGGGGTGGAATTCGAAGTCGTTAAGGTACGCCTTTTAGCAGTGTGTTGTTATGTAACGTTGTGGTTTTTGGATGAAAAGTTATTGACATCGAGCCGGAGTTTTGAGTTGATTTGGTAATCAGATTCTATCAAGTAAGTCACGTGCCTTCAACATGCGAAGTCGGTGGGACACCGAGATAGTTATGATGCGTTGGAAAGAGTAGGTTACTTTGGGAATCCTTGTTAGTCGAAAACATTGTTGAAGTATTTCTAAGTCGACGGTGATGCTGAAGTCAGCGACAAATTGTTGAGGCCATTGCTGGGACGCTGAAAATGGGAAAGTGGCTACGGTCATGTTTTTTTGAGTTTCTTAAGGAAGCTAGAGGTCATTCGGGAACGATGTGTATCTGGAATGGTATAGGACCACCTGGAGGGGACTTTTCAAAATGGAAGATTGTTAGTTGGTCAGGTAAATTCCCATGAGGTTCTGATGGTTCGTGTGGGAGTAAGGTATAGGGAGCAATCGGGTAGTTGCACTTCGAGCAAGTTAACCCGTGAGAGAGTACGCTTAATCTTACCTACTACCCGACTTTGTATATGGAATATCGCGATAAGCCGATCAGAAGCGAAATCGTGTTGAGTGGTTTAGATGTTCAAAAGTTTGGGGGCGGTCCAGATTTGAACAGGGCAAAGTCGTGAAATGACTTTATCTCAAATATTGGTGTTGCAATCGGCATGATGAGGAGAGTATCTGTTATGTGTACCAAGTGTTGCAGAGATTTTGGTGTTATGGTGATGATGTGGTAGGGAGATGAATGGTTAGATGAGATGGTGTTATTTTTATGCCAAAGTGGTCGTTCAAGTCATTATAGTGGTAAGGAGATTCTTTGAGGTTAAGTTTTAGACTTGTGTTAGTGTTATAGGATGAGCATTGGCGAAAACCCTTGCTCAGTGATTCTCGGTGAGTTTTTCGAAAGTGTCAAGTATGTGGCAGAGATGCAAAGATGTTGGTTGGGTTGGTGATTTTGCTAATCTGAAGTTTATGGGTTCGAGGGATAGTTGGCGGCAACTTCATGGAGGAACCTTGGGTTCTTGGGTCGTAGAGAGGTGTTGGACAAGCTCATCTTATTCCAGTGACATATTGATGTGAATGTTGGACGATTTAGTTCATGGTGGGTTGTAAAATCCGTAAGGATGTCGAAGTATTCTTCTAACGTGAAGGAACCCTACAGATGGCGAAGGGGAGTGAGGAACGTGAGGTGTCTTTGATCAGTGAGTAATGTTGTGGGAAAGCGTGGTTTAATATCTCGCGTGTGGATTGTCGGTAACCGTTTGATGAAGTGTAGTAATGTAGTTTGTGTTTTGACGAGTTGGAATTGTTGACCTGAGAGTAAGAAGTTTGGCAAGTGGCGCAAGATTTGGGAGTTTATGTTTTCAGAATTTCTGTTAAGTGAGTTTATAAACCCTAGTGAGGGCGTGAGAAAGGTGGTTAGAGTGTATGCTATGGTTCGAGAGTGGATAAAGCTAAAACGGGCGGTTGGTCTAAGGATTTGGGCTAGCTAGTGAGCCTAGCACTAGAAGCATGTTCGTGTTTTCGAGAAAGAAGGGGAAGAAGCGGTTGGAGGTAGTGCTCGGAGTGAGTCAACTTGGTAATTGTGTAAAGAAGGTTCCAAGTGAACCTGTCTTCCAGTGTTAAGTTGGAGTGATGGTAGGAGCATGGTCACTCTATGTTAGAACGGGTAAAGTTTGAATTTATTTCAATTGCGACCGGACAATTGTTGGATGCAACGAGTGGGCTGTGAGGGTAAGGTAATGTGGAATTTTCTTTTATTATAGAAGTGAAGTGATGACCTTTGGGGAGATGTATGTTAATGTGTATGAGTTGAGTATCACCGTTGAACGGTGAACAGTATGGTGTGGGAAAGAAAGTGCTTTTACGTTCGACGTATGCCGAACCGAGAGAAGTTACTATACAATGGTTGATTACCAGATGAAGAAATTCATAATTCTGCGGTTATTGTGGTAACAAAGGTTTACTATATGCATGTTGACGCAGGAGTTGACCTGGGATGATACGGCCTTGGTTTTGGAACAAAATGCTTGGAGCATTTGAGGGAAGTTAAGTCGGAATGGACGAAAGAACGCGAGTCTTGTGAATCTTAAGATTTGAAAGGGGGCGACTTGATGCAGAAGTTGTTCCCATAGATTGGAGTGGTACGTCCGAGAGAAAGCTAGTGTTGGTTTACTTTTGGAGTCTGTAGAAGCTATGGAAGGAGTTGGAGAGGTAGTGTATAACCGAAAGTGTTCGATGAGAATTGGGATAATTCGTGTCATATTTCTCGCCTCTCTTGAGAGCTCTTGTTGGAGGTGGACCAGCGATACCTTTGCGAGGTATGCAAGCAAAGGAGAGTTTGCCATGATCATAAGTTCCGAGGGGACCTTTGACCGTTGGGTTATAAAGTTAAGGACCAAGGAAATCCGGTTGGTGAAAATCCAGTGGAGATTTTACAAAGGACAAGAGTCAACGTGGGAAGTGAGGCGGGCATGAGATCTCAGTATCCCCATCTGTTCAACGACGGAATTCCGGGGACGGAATTCTCTTGAGGGGGGGATATTGTAATATCCGGATCCAAAATTTCAATAATTTTGATAGTTGGGTGAAAATTTAAGCGAGACCCAAAGTTAAAGGGGGTTAAATGAAACTTCGGTTATATATATATATATATATATATATATGATTTAACCTAAGATATTTATCAGAATTCATTCCTGAGTTTGGATGAGAGCGGCTGAAGGAGACGAGAGCAGGGAGGAGGGGAGACTAGGTCTTGAAGGATCGATCGTTTTTCTTCAAATCAAGGTATGATTCTAGTCTAATACTCCCTTCTGCAGTAAGTTAGTCGGTAAATGATCTCGTTGTCAAGCTTTTAGCCGTTGTATTCGAGATTTGAGAGTTATTTTGGTTATGTTCGAGTTTTTGTATCGTCTGGACAAGTTTTAAATATCGACCAGTGTTGACCGGTGTAGTATAGACCGGTGTGGTGTTGACCGGACCGGGGAGACCGGTGTCGACCGGACCCGGGGAGACCGGTGTGTCGCCCGGGGTGTCTCGACCGGGGACGTCTTAACCGGGGTGGCACAGTGTGTAGTATTTTATGTTATCTGCGAGTTAGCTTACTGATGTATCGGTGTTGTCGTAGGTGGTGTTAATCGTTAGAAAGCGGGCTTTAAGCGAGAAGGATCTGAGGTGAGTCTTTTAAACTAAATCTGTTACGATTTCGAAAGTTGTTTGATACTTGTGGGTTTTCTGAACTACACGCTTTTAGTATCAAAAGATGTGAAGGTTTATTGAAAAGGTTGATTTAATTATGTTGGCATGTTCATGCTATGTTTATATAAACTTGTTTTATATATTGTTGATGATTAGATGTATGCATACATTTAGTTCAGCAGTTTTGACCTAAATCGGGAAGTGTGGCCCGCCTGATCGTACCGGGGAGTGTGACCCATTTATGCCATTGGGGTGTGTCCCCAAAATAAGGCAGTACGAGACAGACATACCGTCTTTGACGACAGTATTGGTCAGTAGTGTGAGTTACGCTCGTGAGGCGTAAAGTATGGCCGTGTTGTTCAGTAGTGTGAGTTACGCTCGTGAGGTGTAAAGTGTGGTAAATGTTTGATCAGTAGAGTGAGTTACGCTCTTGAGGCGTAAGGCTTTGTTTAAATGTTTTAAATAATATTTGAACGGTTGTAGTAGTGCTTGGAGGGGACTCACTAGACCATCGGTCTAACCCTCGCTCTTTCAAAACTATAACCCTTTTTTAGGTTGTCGCAAGGTAGTAGGTTCTGGTAAGGATAAAGAGAAGTTGTGAGCTTTTCCATGAAGCTAGAAGACTCCTTGTAATAGTTTTCCTTTTTACTCAGTTGTGTAATAAGTTGTAGTTGCAAACCTTGTTTGAATTGTAGGCTTAGGGCCATTGTTTTTGGTATGGATAATTACATTTTGATGTAATTAATGTTCGGGTTGTTACAAGAAGTCCCAACAGTTCCCGTGCATTCCCTTTCCGACCAAACCACAAACCCACTACATCCTTCACCCTATCTACCACCCATTTCTCCGCCACCACATTACCATCACTTCATAATCTCCGAGACTCCACATTATCGGCCGATACGGTGGCTGGCGGTGGAGCTCTGTTTTTAGTGGTTTTGAAGCGGCTGAGGCGAAGAAGACGACGTCGGAGAAGACAAATTCACCATTCCTGCCGGCGAGATTGATGAAATCGGTTTCGAGATGCATTCGGAGTTGAAATTCGGGCAGGTTCCTCTTTTGAGATGCTCCGATGCTGTTCGTGACGGGTTGGAAGCAGAGGATAGGGCTTCATATAGTGAACAACGGAGCTTGACGGCTTTTGGTGAACGGGTTGTGGATGTGGTAAAAATGAAATATCTATGGATGGGTGTGCTTGAAAAATTGAATGTTGGGTTTATTAGGGAGGAGCATGGTGGTGGTGAGTGGTGGTGATCCAAAATTAGGTTAATTGAAGTTATTTGGAAATAGAATTTTGGGTAGAGGGAGACTAACAGAGCATGCGTGTGGAGTGAACAGGGGGTGTTTTCCGTCTCCTCATCCTTTTCCCAGTAGAGAGATGGAGTTGAGAAAGATTGAATTGAGGGTTATGAGGACATGGGTTTAGTGAGGGGGAGAGAAATTAGGGGAAACTGGGGAGAAGATTAAGGGGTGTGGGGGAGATGAATAAGGGGAGTGTTGAGGAGGGAGTAACCGAAATGAATTTGAACGGTGATGATTGAAAGTTGGATGATTTTAAATTGTTCAGATTGAATGAAAAGGTAGTTGACTCGTCTCCATCCATATATATATAAGTATGTCAGGCTTGTCAACAAGATAATAGCAAAAAATATTTCTTTCGAAAAAAACATTACCTATTTAACTTAAAATAAAATTTAGTGGATACATAATTTTATGATACCTAATATAAAAAACATAATAGCATTTTGGCCATGAGCATTGGTGAGATCATTAGATTAAGTATATGGTTCTTATTTAAAAAAAATACTAGTGTGGGTAATGTGTGTTATGGATAGTGTAAATAACTTGGGTAGTAATATAAAAATAATCTATATAAATAAATGTTATATATATATATATATATATATATATATATATATATATATATATATCGAGAGAGAGAGAGAGAGGTGGTTTCAAATGAAAACCTATATTAGATTGGAAACTTTGGAAACCATCTAGATACCATTGATCTTAGTAATCAATGGTCAAGATTCATTTGACTTAAATATGGTAATAAATGAACTAATTTATTAATGAAAATTAATAATAATAGGGTAAAAGTGTCTTTTGCTTTTTTGTTTCAATTTTGGTAACAATATGAAATCCGTTGAATAAGGAAACTTTTGCTTTTAATCAAAACTTAATTCCTTTTTATCATTAATATTTACGACTTTATCTCTTATGCATTTTTTTATCAACATTGAAATAATTTTAAGTGTGAAACAAATTATCAACTTTTTTTTATCAGATTGAGAATTAAGTAAATGTTGTATTTTTGTAATAGAATTATCAGGGTTATAAAGAAATATCATTATGGATTTATCCGTTTTGAATAATTAAAATAAAACTACTTTTTGTATCAAATTGGTTCATGAGTTTCAACATTGTTTCATCAAACACGTATTTGTTGAAACATGTTTCAACATTGTTTCATCCATAACAAATTCATCATGTGTAAACGTGTTTCATCTATTGGTTCAAGAGTTTCAACATTGTTTCATCAAACACGTGTTTGATGAAACACTGTTAAGTCTAAATATTGTATCCAAGATTTAATAGGAAAGTCAAATGTGTAAAAGTCAACATTGACCTTGTAATAGTTAGTCAAAGTAAGTTTAGTTTCCTTAGCCGTTAAGGCTTTGTATTAGATGTGTGGTATATATATAGGTTTGCCTTTGTAATCATGTAGTAACGAACTAGTGGCTAATGCATATTGTAATATTCTAGAGTGTGTGTAATACAAGATCTACTTTCTCTCTCTAGATTCTCTCTCTAGATTCTCTCTCTAGTTTCTTGAGCTTATTTGACATATATTGAGTAATTAGCTTGTTGTGATTGGGATTTATGATTTACAATTGGTATCAGAGCCGTACCAAACTTTTCAGAATTGATTTGATCATGATTTGAATTGAATTTTGTGTGATTTGATTTGAAAAATCGTTATTTTTCAAATGTTTTTCAAGAAAACGGTTTTTTACTGTTACATACGAATTTTGAGTGAAAAATTATTTTTAATGAAAGAAATTGGTTTCATTGTGATCGATTTATGTTGGTGATTGATTGTTGTTTAGATTCCATATCGAAATTCATTCAAAATCAATTCCAATTTTTGATTTTTGAAGTTTTCTTGAAACGTGTTCTGTTACTGTTCTTGATCGAAAATGTACGAATTGGTGTTTTTAATCGAAAATTGGTTGTAATTTTGTGTTTAGTACTGTTAGTCGATGATTCTGACGAGTTTTTGAGATCAAATTTGCATATTTTGATCGATTTAAGAAGAATCAGCCAAGATCCACACGTTGCGTCTCATTCATAATGGTTTGCGTTTCATTCATGATGTTTTGCGCCTCATTCATAGTACTTTGCGTTTATTCATGCTACTTTGCGTTTCATTAATAGTGGTCTAACTCGTGTGTTAGTAATTTTTCAGGTTTTCACTTCATGTTGGAAACGCAAAGTTCGTCTTGCGTTTCTAGTTAGACCCGCAAAGTTCACTTTGCGTTTCTAGTTAGACCCGCAAAGTTCATCTTGCGTTTCTAGTTAGACCCGCAAAGTTCACTTTACGATTCTAGTTAGACCCGCAAAGTTCACTTTGCGTTTCTAGTTAGACCCGCAAAGTTCAGTTTGCGTTTCTCACATCACCCGCAAAGTCTCATCTTGCGTTTCAGGCATCACACGCAAACCATAGCTTTGCATTCCAGGCGTCACACGCAATCCTCTGTTTAAAAAAAAAAATAAAGTCTGGAATTTTTTTTTTAGTGTGACATATTTTTTTTCTTGTTAAACTTTGTGTCATTTCTAGTGTTTTTCAAATTTTCATTTTTTAATATTTTTTTCGAAAATTTTCAATTCAATCTGATTTTTGATTTTCTGTTACATAAGTGTGGAACGGTCATTCAATTCAAGTTGATTAATTTTTCAAGATGTCAATTTACTACAGATATGATATTTCTGGTATTGAAGCTGAACGAAATGATCTGAAATTGAAAAATTCAGAATATCTCAAAAAGATTCAGGATTTACAACTAAAATTGTTCACATGTGTTAAAACTCCTGAATGTATAAATTGTACTAAAAATAGTTCTAATTTTGCAGGCATTCTTTATGAAAAGGAGAAAGAGATAAAAGAGAAAGAAAGAGAGATTGTGAATCTTCAAAATCAACTGAAGACAACTGAACAGAAATCACCTGAGCTACAAGCAGAATCAGTTGAGCTTCAAAACAAGTTGAAGGCTTTCGAAGAGAATATATCTGTTTTGGAATCTGAAAATACTGAGCTTAGAAAGAATTTATCGGTTTTGGAAAAACAACTTGTTGCAAATAAAGCTGATTTTGATTCTGAAAAGAAAATTTTTTCGAAAAAGTTCTCAGATTTTTCAAAGAAATGTTTTGAGGAAAAGAAGTCGTTGGAGCTTAAATGCTTACAATTTTCTCAACAAATCTCAGATTTTGAGAAAATTCTGATTTTAGAAAGAGAGAAGTTTGAAAAAGAGAAGAAGGCCATAGAACAAAAGAATGTAGGGTTCTTTAAAGAATTATCCGGCCAGAGAACAGAGTCAGAAAAAGGATTTGAGGAAGAAAGATCCATTTTTGAATCTGAAATCAAGAAGCTAACTTCAAAGTTGTCTGAACTGTCTGCTGCTGCGCTGAAAGAGCAAAAGACGAAGTCTGAATTCAAGACAAAGATTGACCAGCTTGTGAAAGAAAGAGACAACTTCGCCTCAAAGATCAAAGAACTTGAGAAATCTATTTCAAGTTCAAATCAGAAATTCATCTCTTCAAACAGGTCAGTCAAATCCTTTAATCAGATTCGTCGCACTAACCTTTTCTACGATGAATTTTTAGATGGTTCAGATACTTATCCAAGAAAAAGTTTCAAGAAAGAGAAACTGGTTTGGCAAAAGAAACCAGTCCAAGATGATAAGGAAAATGAGCTGAAAGAGAAGAAATCATGTGTACCTGTACACAAAGCAAAGAAGAACAAACCACCTAACGGTAAGAAATTTTATTGTTCTATTTGTTGTACACATGATCATTTTCACAAAACAAATGATCATTTCTGGTATGGTTCTTACTCCATTACCCCTACACGCACTGCAACTAACATTTCTGGACCCAAATACCAGTGGGTACCAAAGAAGAAAACCGATACTGTGTTGCAGGCACCTCAATCAAAGGGGGAGTAAGAGAACAATGGCTCTTGAATAACACAGTTCAAGACCCGCACCTAAATGTCAAGATTATGGCTTCTAAGCAAAACAACTTAGGACCCGTACCTCAGAGATCAAAAAGACCTTACTCCTGTATGCTTGCATCCGATGGATATTGATGGTCTTCATCCCGAGTGAATTGATCTGATCTCTATCCTATACTTTTTCTTTGCTAGATTTTTCTGATATTGATGGTCTAACAATTCAAAAGGGAGTGTTTGATCTCTATCCTGTTTTAACTGACATATTTCAGATGCTTAATTTAAGGGGGAGTAAAGGTGATGACTTCTGATTACTTCATATCAGAACTCACTCTATAAACCGTTTTACTGCTTTCTGTCTTTTATTTTTGAATAAATAAAACGAATAAAGTGGCTTCTGATCAAATGACAGATCAGGACCCGTTTTTCAACGATCAAAGAAGGATATTATGCTAATATCCAGGGGGAGCTCAAAAGATATAAATCATTTGATCATGATTTGAGGGGGAGCCGAAAAGGTAAAAATCTTTTGATCCTAGATCTCTGATTGTTTGAAAGAAGAACAACTTTCGAACATGAAAAACCTTTTCTTAAATGTTCAAACCACTTCTTATTCTCAAACGATTTCATGAATATAGAAGTGTGATTTTTAAAATGTTTTTCATTTTTTGCGCTTAATTGTTTAACTGACCGTGTGTTTCCAAAGATCAATACTTGTGTATTATCTTGTCCATATACTGTCAAAGTATACTTGTGTCAAGTATTCACACATACCGGTTCAGTATTTCATTTGAATCAGTTATTACCATGTCTCATAAAGAAACATTTTTTTTTGATGGTAACACCCCCGTTTGCATTCAAAGTTGTTGTGCATCATTCATCTTGTTCATTTTTGTGCTTTCTTTGATAAATTGTTTATATTCGTTCATATAAACAAAATTACCAATTCTTTGATACCCTAACCATTTGATTTGATCTGATTGATTCATTGTTAGATTCTCAAAACAATTCTCTTGACTTCATATTCATTCATTCAATATCCTTGTTTTGAGAAATCTTCAAAGAACAAATGCTCAAATTTCATTCATATTTTTCTATGAGCATACATACTCTGACATATGATTTCTTGTGCTTTACATGTCAAGAAAAATCATTGACCAGCATGTACTTTTAGGAACTTGGGATTCAGTGTGAGTGCTTAATAGATCTTCCATGGATTCACGATAACCAGTGTTTCCTACCCCAGAAGAAATCCTTTGAGTGATTAAGGGGAGAGGGGTCTAAAAGAATAGAGTGTGGGAGTGGGTAGAGGTAAAATGGAAATGAGAGATTGGTTAGATGTGAGTATAATGATAAAAAGAAAGAAGGTGTGAGATCAGAGTTAAAAGAATATCAAAACTCTGCACGTACCACTTTCTGAGCCGGGCAACCACATTACTGATTGGTTCACATTTCTTTGGTGACCATCATTGAAATAGGCAAATAGCCCATGCCATCTCTTGCATACAACCTCACCAGCTACTCATTCTTTTCTTAAAAAGAGAATGTTTCACATTTTCTGGGGAAGCAACATATAATCTATCGGATCTTCTTTTGGAAGATATTGATATTGAAAAAGAAGGAAAGTTGCCCCACCTTCGACCCTTTCTCATGCACATTGAGTCCATGTACAATCATTGCTGTCTCAGTGATTTACATACTTTGAGCCTTATGAAACACAATCATTGTGCTAATTCTTTCAAAACACAAGCACGAGCACACAAAGAATATGTTTTTCTGTCAGAACATTCATAGAATTACCTTGTGTCTTTCAATGATTGAATGGAAGTCCTGGGGAGTCAACATCAAACCAGCTCCTTACATTGTACATCCGTTGTACACAGTAACTTCGTGTTACTGACAGGCATTTCTAACTGTTTCATTTGTTGAATCAGGGTTACACGCTCATTATATCTGAATTTGAAAAGATTCGGATATATATTGTTCATGATTCAACTCTTCAGATCAAAAGTACAGCAATATCAAGGGGAGATTGTTTGTTGTTCACAAAGGGGGAAATCAAAGCCTATGCTGAAATTGATGATATTTTGATGATAATAAAGCTCACATCATCAAAAAGGGGGAGAATTATAAAGATTCAATTTCAGAGTTCAAGTTCAAAGTTCAAGCCTAAAGTTCAATTTGCTTCCGCTGTTTCAAACGCTGTTTCAAAGGATGTTTCAAACGCTGTTTCAAAGGTTGATTCAAAGTCAAAAGCTTCTTCAAAAGTTTCTTCAAAAGAAAATTTCAAGAATTCAAGTAGGTTTGTTCTTCCGAAGACGATTCAGATATCAAAGTGATGAAGATACAATTTTGTTTGAAGACGAAAGATTTTTCAGAAATGAAGTTTCAAGTTTCAAAGAAGTTTCAAGAATTTCCTGTTTTGTTCAAGGCATGTTGACTTTCCAAAGCGTCAAAGATTAAAAAGACTTTCCAAGATTCTTCAAAAACTTAAAGCTGCAAAAGAGCAAAGTTTTTGAAAGCTTCAAGAGACAAAAGATGAAGAATCAAGAGTTGAAGATCTGCATCAAATTTTTATTAAATCTTGAATACAAAGGGGGAGATTGTTAAGTCTAAATATTGTATCCAAGATTTAATAGGAAAGTCAAATGTGTAAAAGTCAACATTGACCTTGTAATAGTTAGTCAAAGTAAGTTTAGTTTCCTTAGTCGTTAAGGCTTTGTATTAGATGTGTGGTATATATATAGGTTTGCCTTTGTAATCATGTAGTAACGAACTAGTGGCTAATGCATATTGTAATATTCTAGAGTGTGTGTAATACAAGATCTACTTTCTCTCTCTAGATTCTCTCTCTAGTTCTTGAGCTTATTTGACATATATTGAGTAATTAGCTTGTTGTGATTGGGATTTATGATTTAGAAACACGTATTGGTTCATGAGTTTCAACATTGTTTCATCAAACATCTGTTTCATTTATTGGGAATCTTATCAGAATCATTACAAGGAATTTCATCAACCGGACGAATAAAATACGACAAAAACGTTTTATCGTTGTCGAGTAGATCTCGAACATGAATTTTGTTAGCATCAGTTATTACCATATATAAAATGCATTCAAATTAAATAATTAATATTATAATAATAATAATAATTACCATATATAAAATGCATCAATTATTACCATATACATTACGAAATTAGGTAAATAGTAAAATACCCTTATCAGTTAAAATAAAAAGTAAAAAGGGAAATTCATTGATTGGTCAATATTGGTTTCTAAAGTTTCTATTCTAATGTTGGTTTCCAATTGATCTCTCCTCTTTCTCTCTCTCTCTCTCTCTCTCTCTCTATACATATATATATATAGAGAGAGATATATATAGAGAGAGATAGGTTCATACGAGAATGATATCGATTTAAAGGAATAAAGGGACAATTTTGGACCAATCATAATTATTAAACAAATAATTAATTTTTTAAATAAAGAAATTTATAAAAGGGTATTTTGGTCTTCTTTTACTCCTGATTATTTTAGGATAATCTTCAACTACTAAATATAATTGATTTCCTAATTATTAGCTCTCTCTCTCTCTCTCTCTCTCTCTCTCTCTCTCTTTCTCTCGATTTAAACCTAAAACAATCACGTATTCTGATGAATCCTTCTTCTCTGGTGAAATATTCTTGTGAATGCGACCTCCGGCAGCCACTTCCACCGCCATCGTCAACAGAAGAAGCATTATCACCGGCAGCACCACTGTTCCGGCGTTTGCCGCCATGATTTCCGTCTCAATCTCAATAAGGTGCTTGCCGCCATGATTTCCGTCTCAATCTCAGTAAAGGCTAATTGGAAGTCTCTAGTAGCTGGTACTGGTACAGTAAAAAGAAAGAAGGGAGAGGAATTTTGAATCCGTACCTTTGAATTCCGAATGGGGATAACGACTTGCACCAATGGCAATGGGTAGGATATATATTGTTTGTGTTATGAATTAATAAAATTTACTAGTTTTACATGGATGAAATTTTCAGGAAATTTCAGGAAATTAATCATGGTCATTTGTTTTTTAGTTTTGATTATTTATGATCTTATTTGGATGAGCACATATGATTTAAAGTTGCAAACCTAATAGAAACATTTTGTCTAAGTTATTTAGAACAAAATCACATATGATTTTGGTGTTAAGTATTATAGCCAAGTTATTTAGTACAAAATCATATATGATTTGGTGTTAAGTATGAATTTGGTGTTAAGTATTTAGAATAAAATCACATGTGATTTTGGTGTCAAGTATTATAGCCAAGTTATTTAGTACAAAATCATATATGATTTTGGTGTTAAGTATGAAATTGGTGTTACGTACAATTATTATAACCAAGTTATTTAGTACAAAATCATATATGATTTTGGTGTTAAATATTTAGAACAAAATCACATGTGATTTAGGGTTGCAAACTAATAACATCATTTACTATAAGGTATAATCACATGTGATGCATACTACACTTAAACAATCTATCAAATTTCTTTACAATATAATCATAAATGATTTTGGATTGCATATTGTACACTATATAATCATCTGTGATTTGGGTTACATATTCGGGATTTGCTTGAAAAAACAAACAGACCAGGTAAACTACCAAAATGGATTAACCGGATTTGATTTAATAAAGGAAAAGGATAAATACGTTTTTGATTTGAATTAAATATTATAATCCATGTTTTTTGGAAGTTAATACTATCCTAAATTATCCATAACATAATATGACTTTATTGCCCTTTTACTCTTAATTTTAGTAACTATTATTTTCGGAATTAATTTAAAAAATGATTGTCTGAGAATCGTCCCTTTATTCTTTTAAATACACTATATTCTCGTTTGAACCCACCCCTATATATATATAATGGAGAAGTGATTATGGACAAAAATAGAAGTTTGATATCAATGTCTACCTTATTTGACTTTTTATTTTATTTTTTAATTTAAAAACTTTTACCACCTTAAAGTTTAAAATAAATTATCTTAAAAATTAATAATACTTTAATCAAACAAATTACATCAAAAAAACGAGAATTTTGTATTTTTCGATATGACATCCATATCGATGTAGTTGTTTTTCCGTTTTAACCGTTTTTTACGTGAAATTTTTGTTGGGTCATCAAGGATTTGAAGACGACCTCCCCTTTTGGTTTGTTATTTCATATTTGTAATATGTTGATCATCTCCATACTTAGTTTATTTTAAGGTTTTGTAATAGCTTAGTTGTGCATCAAAAAGTCGGTGAAGTTGAACACCAACCGAAATCAGAAAAAAGTAAGCCTCTGATGCGGATCATGACAAGCTTCCAAGATCACTAAGCTAAAGCATCTGCCGAAGTTGTGCTCTTCGGTCGGCCTCTTTTTGTTCGGCAGGATGAGCTCTTGCCGAGAGAAGTAATTTCGGTAGATGGTTCTAATAGTCAAATCATGATGATTTGACTATTCTCTTTCTTTCCAACATCATCCTGACTAAAAAAGGAATGGAACATTCTATTGCACAGAGGATATTCACCCAAGTTCTGAATTGATGGAGACTTTCTCCAAAAGATTTCAAAAAGATTTGTGTCAGATTTATTTTCTTATGATTTTGTCCTATCAAGGTACAAAGGTCTTCTTTGTATATTGATAAGTCATTTGAAATATCTTATTCTTTAATGAAGAAAATATCAAGGATCCAATATCAGTTGAAGATCTCCTCCATGTAAGCATAAGGTAGTATATAAAGGTGAAGATCTCCTCCATGCAAGCCACACTTTTTGAAGAGAACTAAGTGCACTCAAGAAAGTTGGCAACCTTACTCTCTCATCCTCATAGCTTTTAATCTTTGTGATTTCAAGTTGTGTAATAAGTTTTTTTGTGAAAAGATTGTTAGAATAGTTTATCTGTTCTTTCCGCAACAATCTTTATAAGTTTTCTATGTGTAATTCTTGATAGTGATATCAATAAAAAAATTAAAATTAAGTGAAAATTTTGAGTATTGTATTCAACCCCCCCTTATACAATACTTGTTTTACCTTCTTATTTACTTTTGGGACCAACAAGTGGTATCAGAGCATGTTAGTTTAATCCAATAAACTAGATCTGAAATGGCATTACCTTCTTCTGTAAAAGTTGAGTCTTCCTCTCAAAACTCCTCCACTACCTCATACGACAATGGCTCTATAGCTAAACCACCCAAGTTCAACCCGAACAACTTTTCTCTGTGGAAAAGTCATATGTTGCTGTTCTTGGAAAGAGTTGACAGTCGTTTTATTACTCTTCTTCATGAGGGACCTATGGTCCCTAGAGTCCAGTCTCGTTTCCAAAAGACTCCTTCTGATTCTAAATATAAGGATACTGTTGTGGGTGATACCTGTCAGGATCGAATTCTTAACAAGAATTAATACTCAGAAACTAATATCAAAGAAGTTGCGGAAAAACACTTTGATATTTAATAAAACAGTAATCAAACACAGTATATAATGATCAAACAGTAAACTTGTATTGAATGCTTAAAGTTACAAGATTACACTCTCAACCTCAATATTGATGAACAGACTCACCAATACGAATTCTACTTCTCTAGAATTAGGATCTATGCCTTGAGGTCGATTTTTCTCTTGAAAAACAATTATCAAAAGTTATTTTTATCTATTCTACACATTCTATACATATACTGATAAAAAGATAATTACAAAGAATAAACAAATCTTCAGTATATCTTCCATGTATATCTTCTAAGTATATCTTCAGTATATCCAGCTGTAGTACTTTCCATCCGTATCTCTTTAGCAGCACTAATAATGCTCAGCAGCATTAACTTCAACTAGCAGCATTAACTGCAAGCAGTATTAACTACTAGCAGTACTAACTAGCTAAGCAGTACTAACTTTGTTCAAGCAGTACTAACTTTGACTAGCAGTATTAATTAACACTAGCAGTAGTAACACTCAGCAGTATTAATCTTCAACTTGTTCTGGCAGTAGTAACTACACTTGTACTAGCAGTAGTAACTACACTTAGTAGAATCTTCAGTTCCCAACAATCTCCCCCTAACTTGACTTTTAGAAGAGAAGTCAAGTTCTTCAGATATTCTTCCAGATGCTCTTTTTAATGCTCCCAAAACTTCCAAGATCACGCTGCTAAGTCTGGATTCAGTCCCAAACTCTGATTGATTATCCTCTGAATGAGATACTTGGCCATTTATGAATTTGGTGCACAACCCAACTTCTTCTTTAGCATGGCATGAACCTTCAGTCTGGTGTGATTATATACTCTATCCACTAGGAAGTATTCTGTGTGATTTCTATCCAAAGTCACTGCATATACTCCACTAGTTTCATATAGAGTCCAACTTGTGACTTCTTTAAACACACTCTTGATTACCTGGTTCACTTCTTCAGGTTTGAACATCATGCATAGATACTCCATCACCAGTTTTGTAAGAGAAATTCCTGGAGTATTCAGATGGTCTGCATACAGCTTAATTCCTATGTCAAACATCTCTTCTATGTCAGATCTAGAGCATGTTTTGACAACCTTGATCCAAGTATTGAATATTTCATACTTGTCACCCTTCCTCTTTAGTCTGATGTAATCTTTTCCATCTATTTTCAGAACATCCCAGTGAATGATCTCTGGTGGCTTCACTCCAACAGGTTCTGCAGAAATTGGTTCAGGCACTTTGTCCATCACTACCATATATAAGCTTACATCATCTTTGATTGATGACCCTTGCTGGCTTGATGACTCAGGTGCCACTTCTTCTTCAGCAACATTTTGTTCTTCTTCTATTCTAGACTTCTTATCTTTCTTTCTTTTGGCCATCATCTTGGTTCTTTTCAAAGTCTTTTGGACCTGTACTAGAGTAGCTTCCTTCTTCTTTTCTTCCTTTTCCCTTTCCATTTCTTTTATAGGAGTTCCCTCTTCACTTTCAGGGAATGGTTGATTCATATCTATATCATGTCTCTCCTTTGCCTTCTTTTCAAACTCCACTCTATCCTTTTCATTGCTCTTCAGCTTCTCCATTTCTTTCTCATATAGATCCTTGATTTGATCAAAATTCATCTTCACAAACATTTCTTTCTTTACCCCAATTGCACTTTTCAAGAAAGTTATCATTTTGTTTCTTTCCTGAGTGGCAAGGTAAGTTTGTGAAGGTCTTCTCTTCTTTGCACTTGATCTGACCATCATAGCCTTTCTCAAGGTTATTGCTCTTTGCTTGGCTTTCTCTGTTTCCAACCCTTTCTGGAATGCTTCATTTAACTCATTTGCTAGTGCTCTGGCCATTTCTCTGTCTTTTTCAACCTGTTCCTTTTCTGCTAGATCTAACTCTTCTTGCACTTTCTTTGCTAATGCTTCATCTGACTCAATCATCTTTTGCTTTTTAGATGGTTGATCAGATTCTATCATCTTTTCTTTCCCTTTTCTTTTTATATCTGCAGCCATGTCTTTCTTTTCTGATTTCTTGTCTCTCCCTTCATTTATGACCACTCCCTTTGCTTTGGGAGTGTCATTCTTAGCTTTGATTAGCACTTCAGCTACTTCAATTTCTGTTGGTGTTAACTCTGTTACTGCTGCTTGTGAGGTTTCAGCAGCATTAACAGTTTCTGCTTCCTTCTCCCCCTCAACTTCAACTCTTTCTTTATCAATCTCCCCTTCCCTTGATGCTTCTTCCATGTTGATCTCCCCCTTTTTGGGAGCATCGGTCTCTGGTTTCCTCCTTCTGAGCACAAATTGTTTCTTCTTCTTTTGCAAAATTAGTTTCCTTACCATTTGCTTCAACTTGATGATTTGTTCCTGTTGTGACCGTACTATGAGTTTTAGCTCTTCTATGTCTTTGCCCTGTTTGAGTACATCCATGTTGATGTTGCCCATTGCCTCCATCAATTCATCATAGTTATATCTGTCCTCACCTTCTCCAGGAGTGTTACCCCCTATTGAAGGATCATTGGATCTTTTAGTAGTGGAAGTCTTCTGCCTAGCAGAAGCACTATCCACCCCTGTGGTTTCTTGGCACCAGGGACCTTCAAATGATTGCTCATTCAAAGTTGCCATGGGGGAGGTCTTATTGATGTTACCACTTTCCTCCTCTGTGTTAGCAGGAGTAGTGGCAGCCTCATCACCCATATGCTCTACCTCCTCCTCAGAGAGCACCTCCTTTGGGTTGGGAGACACCCTTGTGGTTTCCCTTTGGATATTCTCTAAGGGAGAATTCTCCCTTAGAGGGCTTAAAGGCTGTGTGGGTGATGGTACAAGAAGGGAAGGAGCCTTCTTTACCTGTTTTCTTTGATAGGTTTGGGTAATTGGAGAGGTTGGTTTTGTAAGAATGGACTGGGGAATTGTTTTTGAGTGAGAAGGTTGGGCTTGGCTAGCAGTGGGATGGTCTAATGAGGGCCTTGACCCTGCTGCCATACCTTCAGTGTTTTGGGACACCACCATCATTGTAGAGAACAATGGGGTGTCAACTCCTTCCGAGTCCCCAGCAGATCTTCTCATATTTGAGAAAACCTTGCCTTTTGGGGGTTTAGGTACATATACCCCAACAGGTTGAGGTATATCCGTCAATTCATGGTTAATTACTTCCTGAACAAATCTGGGATACATAAAGAAACTCTTTTTGTTTCCCATATTTGATACAAGATCATTGAAAATCATCTTTGAGAAATTGTACCTTCTGGATGTAGCCAAGCATACCAAAGCATATGCAATTGGACTGCTGAACTCACTCCATCCAGTGGTCTTTTTGGAGATACAATGCATTAGGGTATGAACAAGAAAACGCCATTGGGGTGAAAATTTTGCTTTTGAGAATTTGAAAACACCCAATGGGCCTCCATACCCCATTCTAGTAAGATTAGAAAACAGTTCATCATTAGAGATAGACATTATACCAGCGGCATCGTCTAGACGTAGACTGATGCGAATGACTTCTTCAGTAACTGTAAGTGAGTGATCACAGATTCTTGTCTTGATCATTTGCACACCATTTTCCACAACAATGGTTGCATTAGCCCAGAACTGTCTTTGGTGCTCAATGTAGATTGTAGGTGATACAGTAAGAGCATGAGCAATGTGGCTAGACTTCAGAAAGTCGACTATCTGATGAAAACCTTCAGCTTGTTTTGGCTTTTGTAGCATCGCAATCTCGTTGTGCTCGTCGATGAATGTCATGGATGCCATTGATCTTAGTGAAAACTTGCCTGAAAACTTCGAACTTGAGAGAGAAAAGGTTTTGAGCGCAAGAGAACAGTATGCAAAGAGTCGTTATGAACTTTTAGGCGGGCAAAAGGTATTTATAGTATTCGGAATATAAGCAGTATTAACCTAGAGCAGTATTAACTAACTAGCAGTATTAACCGCGAGCAGTATTAACCACGAGCAGTATTAACTGAACTAGCAGTATTAACCGCGAGCAGTATTAACCATGAGCAGTATTAACTGAACTAGCAGTATTAACTACTAGCAGTATTAACTAACTAGCAGTATTAATCGCGAGCAGTATTAACCACGAGCAGTATTAACTGAACTAGCAGTATTAACCACTAGCAGTATTAACTGAAAGCAGTATTAATCGCGAGCAGTATTAACTAGACTTACTCCTTTTAAACTTGCTAAATACTGAGTACTGCTATGCATATCCTAAAAAGAAGATTAGTAACACCAAGAATAACAATATACAGGTATAAACTCACTTTTTGAGAAGAAGATTATTCAAAGTTTATCATTCCCACACTTGTTACCAAGAAAGTGAATCTACTCACATCAAAAGCTTTAGTGAATAGATCAGCAAACTGATTATCAGTGTGAACTTTGATAACTTGAATAAGTTTCTTTTCATTACAATCTCTTATAAAGTGATACCTGATTTCAATGTGCTTTGTCTTTGAGTGCTTGACTGGATTATTTACAATGCTAATAGCACTGCTGTTGTCAATAAAGATTGGAGTATGTAGAAAGGTTACCCCATAATCCAGCATTTGATTCTGAATCCATAAGACTTGAGAACAGCAACTTGCAGCTGCTATGTACTCTGCCTCTGTTGTAGATGTGGATACGGTGGTTTGTTTCTTGCACTGCCATGAGACTAGTCTAGCACCCAAAAACTGACATCCTCCAGAAGTAGATTTTCTGTCCAAGTTTGCCCCACCTAGATCACTATCTGAGTATGCTATTAGGTCAAAAGGTGAGTTATGAGGATACCAAAGTCCCAATCTGGGTTGTCCTTTGAGATATCTGAATATCCTCTTAACAGCTTGAAAGTGAGATTGCTTTGGCCTAACTTGAAATCTTGCACATACACAGACTGGAAACATAATATCTGGCCTTGATGCTGTGAGATACATGAGAGAGCCAATCATGGATCTATAAAGATGCACATCCATATCCTCCCCCTCAAGATCTGCTGTGATCTGCTTGTGTGTTTCCATAGGTGTGCTGGCAGGTTTTGATTCTGAGAAACCAAACTTGGTTAGAATATCCTGCACATACTTGGATTGACATATAAAAATGCCATCTGACTTCTGTTGAACTTGGAGTCCAAGGAAGAAAGTAAGTTCCCCCATGGAACTCATTTTGAACCTTTGATGCATTAAATCCTCAAACTCCTTGCACATATTGTTTCTTGTAGAACCAAAAATAATGTCATCAACATATATTTGGACCAGCAAGATATCCTTCTTCTTTCTTTTGATAAATAGAGTCTTATCAATGACTCCTCTTTCAAAGTCATTTTCCAAGAGATAGGATGACAGAGTGTCATACCATGCTCTTGGGGCTTGATGTAGTCCATAAAGTGCTTTCTTTAATTTGTATACTCTGTCTGGATAGCTTGGGTTTTCAAACCCTGGTGGTTGACAGACATATACTTCTTCTTCAATTGACCCATAGAGAAAAGCACTTTTTACATCCATTTGGTAGACTTTGAAGTTCATGTAAGAAGCATAGGCTAGGAATAGTCTGATTGCTTCTATCCTAGCTACAGGTGCAAAAACTTCTTCATAATCTATGCCCTCTTCTTGAGTGTAGCCTTGAGCTACCAGCCTTGCTTTGTTTCTTATAACAATACCTCTTTCATCTCTCTTGTTTCTGAAAATCCACTTTGTGCCAATTGCTCTGTGACCTTTAGGAAGGTCTACTAGATCCCATACATCTTGTAGCTTGAATTGTAACAGTTCTTCTTGCATTGCTTCTATCCAGCTAGATTCTTTCATAGCATCATGTGCCTTTTTAGGCTCAAGCTGGGATAGAAAACAAGAAAGGACTGTATGCTGTTGATCTTTCATTTCTTGAAGCCTGCTTTGATGTCTAGTCATCATAGGAGAAGAGATATCTCCTATTACCAGCTGTGGAGGATGATTCTTTTGAACTCTTGTGTTATGACTAGGTTCTTCATTCAGTCCAGCCTCTAGATTAGAGTCATGCAACTCAACTGAAGTGTCTTCAGATGTCACTTCTGATTCTTGAGTCTCCTCATCTCTAGTGTCTTCTTCACTCTGACTTGGTTCAGTATATGATTCCTTTTCACAGTCTTCATTTACTGTGGGTATGGGAAAAATCACAGATTTAGATATACTTTCTTGAACTTGTGTGATCTCTGATTCTCCACCATCTGTTCCTGTATACTCATTACTGAAACCAAAAGAGTTAGTTAGTGAATCAATGTCAAATAGCCATTGAGGTCCAGACCCAACAGGATTTGGTGTGTTCTCATTGCATTTGACATTGTCACTTTCTTCAATTATTCTAGAAGAAGAGTTAAAAACTCTGTAGGCCTTACTCTGAGATGAGTATCCAACAAGAAATCCATCATCTGCTTTGCTATCAAACTTACCTAAGTGAGATTTGGTATTTAGAATTGTACAAGGACACCCAAAAGATTTGAAGAAACCAATAAAAGGTTTTCTTTGATTTAAAAGCTCATATGGGGTCTTGTTCTTTTGCTTGACCACTAGAACTCTGTTTTGGACATAACAAGCAGTATTAACTGCTTCAGCCCAGAATGTAATTGGCAATTTTGAATCAGCCAACAGAGATCTAGCAGCCTCTATTAGTGTCCTATTTCTCCTTTCAGCAACACCATTCTGTTGAGGAGTTCTAGGAGCACTATATTGTCTCTCAATACCTTTTCCTTCACAAAAAGTGTTTAAATCATGATTTTTAAATTCAGTTCCATTATCTGATCTAATGACTTTTACTCTTTGATTAGTTTGGTTTTCAATTCTTAGAATAAAGGATTTGATAAGATCACTTGTTTCATCCTTAGTCCTTAGAAAATATACCCAAGTAAACCTGGAGTAATCATCAACAATAACCAAGCAGTAAGATTTCTTGCCTATACTCATAACATTTGTAGGACCAAACAGATCCATATGCAATAACTGGAGACAAGAAGAAACAGAATTTAACTCTTTGGTCTTATGAGAAGTTTTGTGTTGTTTGCCTTTGAGACAAGCAACACAATGATCATCACATGAAAAGACTTTTGAAGGTAAACCTCTTACAAGGTTATTTTTAACAAGATTGTTCATAGTCTTGTAATTCATGTGACACATCCTTCTGTGCCAAAGGGAGGATTCATTTATAGAAGCTTTTGAAACAAGACAATTTAAAGATGAATCACTATCAACATTGTCCAAATCAAGACAGTAAACATTGTCCTTCCTTGGAGTTCTAAGTAGTATCTTGCTTTCATCAACTACTTTGAACCCTGGAGCAAGAATCATACACTCAGTATTAGTAAATAATATACTATGTTGTTTGTCACAAACCTGTGATACACTTAACAGGTTGTACTTTAATTGATCAACATAGTAGACATCCTCAAATGTCATCTTACCTTTGGTGACATTACCTTTTCCACTTATCTTACCACCAGTAAGATTGTCTCCAAATGCAACATGTCCTCCATTAATTTGCTTGAAATCCTGAAGGCATGACATGTTGCCAGTCATGTGCCTAGAGCAACCACTATCAACATGCCATATGCTCGTTCCCTTGAGCTGTTGGTTACCCTGCACATTAAATAAATCAATTAGTATGATTGGGGACCCAAGCCAAAGTGATCTTGGGTCTGCCATTCTCATCAAAGTATTTACATTCCTTTTTAATGAGGTTTTTAAACTCAGAACACTCTTTATTAGAGTACTTTGTCAATATGATTGGCTTAGCAGAATCAATACTGGAAGCAGTACTAACCTTAGAAGTACTAACAGAGTTAGCAGTACTAACAGGTGTAGCAGTACTAACAGGTGTAGCAGTACTAACAGGTTTAGCAGTACTAATCTTGTTAGCAGCATTAACATTGTTAGCAGTAGTATTACTTCTAGCAGCACTATCATTGTCAGCAGCACTATTTGTGGTAGCAGTACTAACAGTTTTAGTGCTTTTAGGAATCCACATATTGACACTTTCTTTAACAGAATACTTTTTCTTCATGTGGCTTTTAGTTTTAACATTTTTCTTAGCCACATGGTTCTTTTCAATTTTCTTATAACCAAAGGGTTTTTGCATGGATCTCTGGAAATTCATTCTTTGGTTCATAGGATTGAAATAACAGAATTTTGCAAGATGATTCAATTTGCCACAGATAAAGCAAGGTTTTGGTCTATTGATTTTACTCAGATCAACCCCTTGTTTATGTGCCCATTGATTATTCCAGTTTCTTTGATTTCCCCTCTTTTTGTCCTGTTTTTGGGGTTTATTCTTCTTACAAGTACACTGTTTGCAAGGACCTGGATTCACAACTGTGGTCTGTTTATAATGGACCTTACCAGACTTTTCCTCTGTCTTCTCTATGTTCTTGGATTTGATCCAAGCCCTTCCACAATCCTCATTGGTGATAATGTTGTTTTCTATAGAAGTCTCACCACTCACCTTGTTCTTCTTACTCTTGCCAACCTCTTTCTCAGTCTTATCCTTAACAATTACCTCATCTAAGGGATCTATTTCAGTGGCTCCCTCAGGCAAGTCCTTCCTATCTTTGGTGTCTAACAGGTCTGAAGTAGGAGGAATGTAATTGTTGTTATATGGTGGAGGTGTGGCATTATACCCAATTCCTCTTCTTAATTTATCATGAATCTGATTTTGCAGTAAGGAGTCCATTGCTTTAGAAGCATTGGAAAACTTTTCTACATCAAGCTTAACCTTGGTTAACTCCTCTTTCAGTTTTTCACTCTCCTCTTTAGATTTGGTCAGTTTAAGTTCTAATTCCTTTTTCTCCCACTTCCAGTAATTAGTGTCATATGAGTGTTGTAGTTCATTGGCTTGAAAACCTTTGATTTGATCTTCAAATCTCTCTACTATCCTCACATAGTCTTTTATATCCTTTTCTAGTCTCTTCAGGTCATCACTCATCTTCTGATTGTGATCCCTGTACCTTTTAACAGTGTCTATGCAAGTTTTAGAGCAGAGATTAGAACTTACCTCAGATGGGAGATCAGATACTTTAGCCATAAGAGCTTGATTCTGAATAGCTTCTTCTGCTTGATCACTCCAATCAAACCCCATTCCTTGTTGAGAAACAAGGGCTTGAGCAGAGTTTCTATTGTTATTGAAGCTTCCAGATTGAGCTTGTTGATGGTTGTTGTTGTGAGACATTCCACTTTTGCACTCTCTAGCAAAATGTCCCTTAAGATGACATTTGTAGCATTCTACCTTTGATTTATCAAACCCTGCTCCATCTTCTCTTCTTTGTGAGAAGTTGTTTCTTCCAGTCCTCTTTATAAACTTCTTAACCCTCATGGAGAGCATGGCCATTTGCCATTTAATATCCATCTCTTCCAGATCATCAGGATGAAGTTGTTCTAAGTCATCATTGATCAAAGAAGAATTTCCATGATTAGAAAGAAGAGCTTCAAATGCATAATCAGTGCCTTTATCTAGATTTGATCCATTAGTAGCATTAACTGATTCAGAGTTAGCAGTAGAATCAATTGATGCTGATAGGAGTGCAGCATTATGAACATATCCAGAAGGCTTCTTCTTTGCCTCCACCTCAGCTTCAAAAACTCTAAGATCATTGTACAGATCATCAAGTTCTTTGTCTTCCAACTGATCATTCTGTCTGAATGACACAGTGTACATGGTCCATTCATCTCCAAGGGACCTTAAGAACTTTCTGTTCACATCATCTTGATCAATCTGTACTCCCATAGTAGCTAGTTCACCAATTAGTTTATTAAACCTGTCAAAAGTTTGAGTCATGGACTCATTCTTAGTTGAGATGAAGTTTTCATACTGTTGTTTTAAGATTGCCTTTTGATTTCTCTTGGTACTTTTAGTACCTGAGAATCTCTTCTCTAGAGCATTCCAGAGCATCTGTGCATCAGTACAATTGCAGAATTGGTGTTGATACTCATTTGGAATGGCCAAGAGCAGTGTGCTCAAGGCTTTCATCTCTGTCTGTCTTGATTTCCTATCTGTATCTGTCTTTGGAGGAGTTCTTTTGCCATCTTCACCAATCTTTCCTCCATCAGATGGGCCATTCTCAATGATGTCCCACATAGAGTAATCTGTGAGGAGAATATATTGCTTGATTCTGATTTTCCACATGTCAAATTCATTGGATCTGAGCATTGGAACTTTTGAGACCAAAGTACTGCTTGATTCTGTAAGATTTTCCATGATGAATAACTGTTTCTGAGAGAATTAGCTCTGATACCACTTGTCAGGATCGAATTCTTAACAAGAATTAATACTCAGAAACTAATATCAAAGAAGTTGCGGAAAAACACTTTGATATTTAATAAAACAGTAATCAAACACAGTATATAATGATCAAACAGTAAACTTGTATTGAATGCTTAAAGTTACAAGATTACACTCTCAACCTCAATATTGATGAACAGACTCACCAATACGAATTCTACTTCTCTAGAATTAGGATCTATGCCTTGAGGTCGATTTTTCTCTTGAAAAACAATTATCAAAAGTTATTTTTATCTATTCTACACATTCTATACATATACTGATAAAAAGATAATTACAAAGAATAAACAAATCTTCAGTATATCTTCCATGTATATCTTCTAAGTATATCTTCAGTATATCCAGCTGTAGTACTTTCCATCCGTATCTCTTTAGCAGCACTAATAATGCTCAGCAGCATTAACTTCAACTAGCAGCATTAACTGCAAGCAGTATTAACTACTAGCAGTACTAACTAGCTAAGCAGTACTAACTTTGTTCAAGCAGTACTAACTTTGACTAGCAGTATTAATTAACACTAGCAGTAGTAACACTCAGCAGTATTAATCTTCAACTTGTTCTGGCAGTAGTAACTACACTTGTACTAGCAGTAGTAACTACACTTAGTAGAATCTTCAGTTCCCAACAATACCGATGACTCTTCGGATGAAAAAAGAACTGCTGCTACTGACAAGTATATCACCAAAAATCCTAAGAAGTACAATGATGATGATAAATGTCTTATCTCTCTTGATACTAGAGTCAGAGCAATCATTGCTCTCTCCCTCCCAGATGAGGTGTACCACTCCTTGATAAATCTTCCTATTGCCAAGGAAATGTGGACAACCCTGTGTGTTCTTTATGAGGGGACTGATGAGGTCAAGAAAAATAAAAGGATCTCCTTTGTAAGAAAATATGAACTCTTCTCCCATGAAAAGGGATAATCTCTTTCTGATTACTACAATCGTCTAAACAACCTCCTTAATGACCTCAAACTCTTAGGAAGAATATATGATAATGAGGAAGTCTTGTGCAAGTTTATGGATGACCTTCCTGATTTCTGGGAAAACATCTGTACATACATCAAGACAACCAAGGATCTTGATCATCTTCCCCTCACTGTTCTTTATGAATCTTTTTTCAACTATGAGCAAACAAGGATCCAACAGAAGACAATCATAAAAGAGATCAAAAGCCCTTCCATGGCTCTTATAAGTGATTCTTCCAAGAAATCTATGTGTATTTCTAGGATCACATACCCTTCTGACGAGTCTGATCGAGAAAGCCAAGAAGATTCAACTCATCATTCGGAGGCCTATCTTAGTGAGGCCGATGATGAAGGTGAAGAAACTTCAGTTGATCAGATGACCGAAGAGATGGCCATGCTTGCTGGCTTTTCTACGTACACAAATAAATTTCCCTTAAATCGGTTCAGATCTGGCCGAAAATTTCCTTCCTTTTTTTTTCTTTCTAAAAACTCTTCTGACAAAACAAATGAGAAATGTTATGCTTGTGGCAAGAAAGGCCACTTTGCCTCTGAGTGTAGGAGCAACTCCTCGGGAAAATCCAAATCTGCCTCTTCAAATCAAAACTCCTCCAGATTGAGGAGAATGAGACCTGACTTTGCCAACAGGTCTCAATCTAGAAAATCTTCTTCATCTTCTTTTAGAGAGAGTACAGATTGTGCTGAAAAATATAAAACAAAGTACAAAAAAGAGAAGGAAATAAATGAAAGTGCTTCCAGAAAAGGAAAGGGCCTGATGGCCGAGTCTCATGACAAGCCTGACGAACCGACCTCTGAAAGTGAAAAAGAAGTCTCAAACAAATGTCTCATGGCAAAACTTGATGATATGGCCGAAAATGAGGACCATGACATGACCACTGCTCTTGTCTCTATTGAGTTTTCCTCATCCTCTTCTCAGGTACATCTCTTTCTTTCTCTTTCTGACCTTGAAAATATGGAAGCTTTTGGCTTTTTAACTGTTGACTTATATAATGAAAAGGATGCAAAAAGAAAGGCAAATGCTGAAGTCAAATATCTATCCTCTCAACTTCAAATCTGCCTTTCTCAGCTCAAACATTTTGACAAAGTCAAGGCTGAACTTGAAGATTTAAAAACCATTAATTACATTCTTGCAAAGGAGCAAAATAAAATGTTTAAACAACTTAAAAGAGAGCAAGAAATTGTAAGTAAATGGACATGTTCATCCAAAAACCTTGAAAATATATTTCAGGATCAAATGTCCTGTGATGACAAGTCAGGTCTTGGCTTTGGAAAAATGGAAGTCGACCTTTCTCCTACTCAAGTTCCTTCTTCCTCTTCAAAACTTCCCTCTTTTTCTTCTGAGTTTACCGTGTCTGATACTGATGACTCTCACTCCATGCATTCTCTAGATCTTCCTTACTCTCTAAAATTTGGAGTGTTTGTCAAGGCCAAGGAATCTACTCCTAAGCCTGAACCTGAAGAAGCACAAGGATCAAATGACCTTGTCAAACCGATTCATGATCTTTTGAAGTCTTTGAATCTTGATGAGGCTACTTCGTCTTCTTCTAAACCTTCTAAACCTTCAAAGAAAAACACTCAGTCCTCTACAAAGAAGTTTTCTATCCTTGATAAAGGAAAATCAGTTGCGACTGAACTCCCTTTAAAAAGAAGGCTTCCTTCTCATCCTAAAAATGAACCTGTTGTCTATCCTACCAAATTCATCCCTAGGTCTGTGAATCTAAAAAAACATAAATCCAAAGGGACATCCTCTTTTCCTCTGAAAAGGGAATCCTTGGACCTAAACCAAGCCTTTCACCTTCTTCCCTGAAATCTTCAAAAGTGAATGTTAAAGGAAAAGAAAAAGATCTTGGTCAGAAGTCTAAAAAGATGTTCATTTATAGAAAATGTTATAATTGTGAGGACACCTTTCAAAGAACGGATTGAAAGAAAGAATCTTAATGACTCTTCTTATTCCTCCTCTAACCCTAAAGGACCCACTTCAAAATGGGTACCAAAAGACTGATTTCTTTGTGATTGCAGGTATTTGAACATCAACAAACTTGGTATCTAGATAGTGGATGTTTGAGGCATATTACCGATAATAAATCTCTCCTAGTTGACTATATGACAGAAAAGGGACCCACTGTAACCTTTGGTGATAACTCCAGAGGTTCCACCAGATGTTAAGGAACTCTCTCAAACGGTTCCATCACTTTCAACAAAGTAGTCAATGTGGAAGGACTGATGCACAAACTCTTGAGCATCAATCAACTATGTGATCTGGGATACTATGTTATCTTCAGACTTGATGATTGTCTCATCACCGACAAAAGTAACCACATTTTTCTATTTGGCATTAGAAAGGACAATGTGTATATCATCAACTTGGGTCAAAAATCAGTTGAAGGAAGCATCTGCTTCATTTCAGAAAATTCTGTTAAGAAGAATTGGCTCTGCCACAAACATCTTTCATATCTTAACTTCAAAAGTCTGAACACTCTCTCCAACAAAGATCTTGTTGTTGGAATGCGAAAGCTATCATTCGTCAAAGATAAACTATGTGCATCATGTGAGAAGGGAAAGTTGACAAAACCTTCCTTCAAAACCAAACAATGTTTTTCCATCTTCACTCCTCTCCAAATGCTACACATGGATCTATGTGGACTAGTTAGCACTCCCAGTCTTGGAGGAAAGAGGTACATTTTTTGTAATAGTTGATGAATTTACACATTACACTTGGGTATCTTTTCTCAGGTACAAAAGTGACACTACTGAAGAAATCATCCACTTTATCAAGAAATCTGAAGTGCTCAATGGTCAACTTATAAGATCTATCAGTAGTGACAATGGGACTAAATTCAGAAATGCTACCTTAGAAGCTTTCTTCAATGACAAGGGAATCTCTCAAAATTTCTAACCTGTCAGAACTCCACAACAAAATGGTGTTGTGGAAAGAAAGAATAGAACTCTGTGTGAGGCAACTCGCTTTATGCTAAGTGAATCCAATCAACCCACCTATTTTTGTGCTGAAGCTATTAATACTACTTTGTTCACCCAAAATCGGTCGGTTATTGTGAAGAGGCATAACAAAACTCCCTACGAAGTCTTCTACGGCCAAAAACCCAATATAGGTTTTCTTCATGTTATCGGTTGTGTATGCTTTATCCTCAATGACCGAGAAAATATTGGAAAATTTGATCACAAAGATGATGAAGGAATGTTCATGGGTTATTCTCTCTCCTCTAAAGCCTACCGAGTTTATAAACTAAGGAGGAAATGCATTGACAAGTCAATACATGTGAGGTTTGATGACCATAAGTCATCTTCTCTCACCTATGATGATAATGAACTAAATCAATGGATAACTTCTTGTGTGGGGGAAGAATCTCATAGTCAACCCTCTAAAAATCAGCCTTCTGTTCCTTTTTCGGCTGATACATCTCCCCAAACCAATGATCCATCCTCATCATCACCTCAAAACTCAAACCTTCAAATCATTATCCAAGAGGATACTGCCGATCCAATCTCCACTCATTCTCAACATATTTTTTCACCAACCTCCACATCCATCATTCCTTCTGAACCTTCATCTTCTCAACCTCCCATGCTTCCTGCACCTCTTCCACCAGTTACCAAGTGGACTAAGGATCACCTCATTGAACAAGTTATTGGTGATCAACAAGCCGGTATCCAAACTCGAAGAGGCATAAGAAATATTTGTCTATATGTGAATTTCCTCTCCATCATTGAACCCAAAAAGATTGAGGAAGCTCTGGCTGATCCATGTTGGATAACTGGCATGCAAGAGGAGCTCTCTCAGTTTGAAAGAAATAAAGTTTGGAGACTTGTTCCTCGTCCTTCAAAGAAAACAATAATAGGAACTAAGTGGGTTTTCAGAAACAAGATGGATGAGGAAGGTACTGTCATTCACAACAATGCTAGACTTGTTACTCAAGGATATCGGCAAGAGGAAGGGATTGACTGTGATGAAACATTTGTTCCTGTTTCTAGACTTGAAGCAATAAGGATATTTCTTGCTCATGTTGCTTATAAAAACTTCAGAGTTTTTCAAATGTATGTCAAAAGTGCCTTTCTAAATGGAGAACTTGATGAAGAAGTCTATGTGAAGCAACCTCCTGGCTTTGAAGATCCTTCTCATCCATACTATGTGTACAAGCTGGATAAAGCTCTCTATGGTCTCAAACAGGCCCCTAGTGCCTGATATGACACTTTGTCAGACTTTCTTCTTACCAACAACTATTCCATAGGTAACACTAACAATACTCTATTTCTCAAGAAGACTAAAGGTAATATCATTCTTGTTCAAATCTATGTGGATGATATCATTTTTGGTGCCACAGATGAAACTATTTCTCAAGAGTTTGCCTCTCTCATGAAAAGTAGATATGAGATGAGCATGATGGGAGAACTTACATTTTTCTTAGGCCTTCAAATAAAATAAACTTCTGAGGGGATCTTTATAAATCAAAAAAAATATATTCGTGATCTCCTCAAGAAATTTAATTTTGAAAGTTGTTCTCCCATGAAAACTCTTATGGCACCACCTCTTAAAATTCATGTTGATCCCGATTGAAAATCTGTTGATGTCACAAATTTTAGAGGAATGATAGGTTCTCTTCTTTATATTACTGCTAGCAGACCTGATATCATGTTCGCTACCTATCTATGTGCGTGTTATCAAGCCAATCCCAAGGAATCTCATTTGACCGCTGTAAACGCATCTTTCGGTATCTCAAAGGTACCATAAATCTTGGTCTTTGGTTTCCCAAAGACTCAGGTTTTGATCTAATTGGGTATTCAGATTCTGATTTTGCAGGATCTAAAGTGGATAGAAAGAGCATAACCGGAAGCTGCCAATTACTAGGTGAAAATTTGGTCAGCTGGTCCAGCAAGAAACAACATCCAGTCTCCACCTCTACTGCTGAGGTTGAATATGTTGCAGCTAGAAGTTTCTGTGCTCAAATCTAGTGGATGAAGTATCAACTCTAAGATTACAACCAGTTCTACTCCAAATTCCCAATACTATGTGACAACTCCGGTGCAATATCCATTGCGAACAACCTTGTACTTCATTCAAGATCTAAGCACATTGACATCACATATCACTTTATCAGAGATCATATCTCAAAAGGTGATATTGAACTTCATTTCATCCCAACTGATTTTCAGTTGGCCGATCTCTTCGTTAAACCCCTTGATGAAGCTAGGTTCAATTTTTTGATAGGCTCATTAGGCATGTTAAACTATGAGCCATAAAAAAAATTACATGTATTTCACCTACCGAACACTTCTCTTTCGGCAGGATACCCTTTCGTTGGGTCTTCCCTTCAGCATCACTCTCACCTTTTTCTTCGGTCGGTGGTCTTGTATCTTCGGCAAATATATCTTCGGCAGGAAGAACACCTACCAAATCAATTATTCGGTAGCTTGTACCGAATCAAGTTTTCGGCAAGTATGACCTTCGGTTATCACCTCATACACCGAATATCATCTTCGGTAGGTCCTAGAAGGATTGTGTATTCGGTTCCTCACCACCTATCGAATAATATTCTTTGGCACATAAATCATCCTTTCGGCGGGATTGTCGGCACCAGTGATCTTTAGTTACCAACTCACTCACCTACCGAAGGGACTCTACTTTCGGTAAGACCTCTGTTCGGCATTCATATCTTTCGGCACATCCCTTCGGTTTCCTAAACCACATATTCTCTTTTTGTTTATCCTTTCAGATAACTGATGATGTGGGCCACGTCATTTGTCAGTGATTTGACATTCCACTACCCTATACCCGAATTTTTAGACTACAAACTGTCGTTCCACTTCCCCACGTCCCCTATAACCGGCGGCCATCATTCCTCACCATTATTACTACCTATTCTTCATTTTTATTTTTTTCCCTAGAAAATTTTCTACTTTCCACCCTATTTAAACCCTTTCAAATCATCTCATTTTTTTTTACTGTTTCTTCGTCTTCAACCTCATGAATTCTTCCTCCTCTCAAATATAAACCTACAACCTGCAACCTCAAAATAACATCAATGACGTCCTCCAATGTTTCCAAGTCTTCCAAAGCAAGCAAGGGTGAACCTCTCACCAGGGATTCACTGTCTTTTCCGTCTTGCAAACACATTGCTCGCTTCGAGCTCGATTCTGCTCACCCGGAGTTCAATCAGGTATCTCTTTTTCTCCAGCGTTCTCCTCTCCAGTATGCCTTTACGACCACCCCCAAAATGAGCAAATTTCTCCTCAGGAACTTCTGGCTCACTTGTATCTACGATTCAACAAACAACTCTATCTCTGCTTCCATCTTGACGGATGAGGAGGATCATGATCTTACTTTTGGCGTTGATGATGTCCGAGAGGCTCTTCAACTTCCTGTCTTCCCTTCTTACGACACTTTTCATACTGGACATGAACAAGAGGTGGTGGTTGACGCTCTTAATTACCTCTCGGAAGGAAAGGACAAAGGTTCCGATACTCTCCTTCGAAATAATATGGGGGGTGTCTGGAACTTCTTCTTTTCCCACCTTATTTACTGACTCTCTCGCAAAACCTCTGGATGGAACCAATCTCCATCCTACATGATCCAGTTGGCTCATACCCTGATGTTTACTCGGCGGATCGACATCGCTAAGTTCTTTTTCGACTCCATTGTGGATGTGATTACTCCACCTCGAGGATCGCAGGTAGCTTTTCCTTGGTTCCTTTCTCTTATTATCAATCTCAAACTCAAAAGTTCTCTTGAGGGTGATGCTCAACTAGCCGAACCAAAAATCATCTATGATTTTTCGGCTGCAAAAGTGGGAAAGCTGGTGCTGAAGAAAGGTCCCTCCTTCACCGATCAACCACTCACTAGAGGTATGCTTGCTTTTCTCTCTGCTCCCAATCCGGAGTGGGGTGCACCTGTGGATCTTGGTGCCGAGCAGCCCCAAGAACCATCGGTTGCTCCTATTTCGGTGGCTCCTTCTCCCCTTCCTCGAGCTAAGACCATGACCTCTAAAAAGAAGAAATCTAAGGCCACCGTTCCCTCCACACTTGGTTCCATGACTCTGCCTCTGACGAAACCTTCAGAGGCTACCCTAGTCAAAACCTTTTCTTCACAAAAGCAGAGGAGCTCCAAATCCCCTCCTAAGTCTCACCCTAGGAGACTTAGGAAACCTTTTTTGGCCAAGCCACCTACTGCACCAACCGATTCTCAAAAAACGGTGGGTGTTGAAATGGTCTCATTCGGGCCAAGGGAATCTGTTACACCACAAGCCGCTCCTTTGCACCTTCTCAACAGAGTACGATTGTACATAAGGGGACCCCGACTAAACCTTCATCGACTTTCGCCTTGGTCGATGAAGATGACTTAGACGCCTCCCCGGTCCAAGGCTTTTCTTCTCCACCGCACAGTCTTTCACCCGGGACTGCAAGTCCCGAAGATCTTGCACGATCCAATGAACGATTGGTCATTCCAAGGGCCAGTTCTGAGGGTCCTAATAACTTTCTAGACATTCTTTTTGTTGACACAGGTGTTGGGTCTGAATCTCAGCATGACCAAGCAAATGTGATAGTACGGGATCCTTCCCCGACTTCTTGCAAAGATGTTTCTCCTCAGCCTTCCACCCAGCTGACCCCAAACACACTGACCGATCCTCTCCCAAGCCGAACCCCAAACACACTTGAAGACACTCTGTAACACCTTCAAATCTGTAAATAACAACTAATTTAAAACTTTCTAAATACGTCGATAATTGATTCATCTACAAACAAAAATTAAGGATTAATCTCAACACACATAATTTATTCTCTACATACAGTCTATATCAAGGACGGGTTCTACTAAAACCAAATAATAGTCACTATCTCCAAACTGCAGAAGACTTCACCAACTACTTACACTAGCACAAAGCTAAGGCTCAAGTCTTCATAGCTGCTAGAACCAAACCCCCAACTGGAACCTGATGCACATGCCGACAAATAAAAAGGTTAGGCTTAACGCCTAGCGAGCTCAAGAGTTTTCAACATTTATAAATGAATCGTTAAAAAAAGAAAGAATGCAATTAAAATCATAATCTTTCAAAATGATATGCTTCACCCATGAAAACGACTCGCTTACCAATAATTATGCATTTTAAACGAAAGAGACACCGAGTTAATCGTTAACCAAACCAAACTGTTTTAAAGACTAAGATCCCATTATAAAACGTTCTTTCGTAAACTTAGATTTAACCCAAAAGTTGCTCAAAATGAGAATAGAGAGAGAACTCCCAAGTTTATAAAATGCGGGTAAAAATGTTATATCTCGAAATACCCAACACGGGTGGAACATGATACACAACTCATAAACCATAGATGAAAATCTATATAAATAAAAATCGCTGTGAACACGGACATTAGACCCAAAACTCACACGACCATAGCATGGACGAAATCAAATACCGAAACGTGGAAATGATGTATTTCATTCAAACCTTAATATACGCGGGGAAAACCCAATATTAAGGCCATCAATTACCGTCGACCACACAGAAACCAAAGTTGGCAAAATACGACATTAATATGTAAAATACTACAGATCGACGATAGGGAGACCCGTATACGTTGAGAGTAGAGAAACACACGAGTAGGCCGCACATATAATGTACTCGCATGTAATCTCAACGTTTCCATCTTGGGTGGAGAGAACACGTGAATGGAGCCACCCGTGATGTTATTGGATTTCACCACATATCCCGGACCTAGTTCCCATGCCACTACCGACATCACAATCCTCAGACCGTTATACCTCTGGCCATACTCCGTCGAGTTCCACCTCAAGGACTTACATATATGGGTGCCTATCCAATCTAGACGAGTTACAACTGGGAGGCTCGAGCCACCTATTTCCTACTCGGTAGAAAACCCAAGCAGTCAACGGTCAAAAACCAACCTTACCCGCTTTCTCAAAAACAGACAGACTTACGTGCCTATGGCTCCAATACAACACAGTCTAAAATTACATGACTCCAAATGAAAGACCAAAGCTCCCAAAACATGTAACTCTCAAATGACACGAATATACGCCATCATACTCAAAACCCCACAACGGTTTTTAATCCGGACAAATGTCCTCAAGACTCAATTTAGTCAAAACCGAGCCAAATGCCCAATAATTTACGTAAACCCCCAAATGAAAGCCAGTATAAACATTGAAACACATTTGACCAACTATTATGCAAACACACGACCGAAAATATGATTAACTCGAATCTCATCATTGGTTGAGGCAAACCATTTTCCAAATGAACTCATACCCTTATATTTCCAAAATGCCTCATAACACAATAACATGCATTTTCCGAAAAGGTTTATAAGATCAAATACACAAAATGACACTTACGTCAACTGAACTCCAATTATATATGTAAAATCATCAACGAAACTTTTCAACATGATTTATTTACCAAAATTCCCAAAGATCCCAAAATGGGTGTTTCACCATGTTTATAAAACTAAACATTTCAAAATAACCAAAACTTATCAGGTGATCAGCAGTTAACAATTCCCTGTAAAACACAAAACACTTTAAAATGAACATTTTGGCCTGTACACCATTTTCACAAATCAACTTGAACTCACCTTGCTAGATTTAGGCTAAATCAAGATTTTTCCCCAACTTGAGCTCCTTTGAAGAATTCTGAATCCACAAGCAAAACCTTCTCAAACCTAGATACACAATTTTCCATCCATAAACAAACACATCCAACCATTTAGAATCGATCCCCAAACACCATACATCAAAATCTCCATTTTGGTCAAAACCCTAATTTTGACCTAAATTCCTCCGAAATCTTCCAAACCGAAATTGAAGTAATAAAACACTAGAATATCATCAACGAAGCATTTATGTCTTAAAATAAGGTTTAGAGGTGGAGAGGATAAACTTACCACTTAGGTTTTGCTGAAAACCTAGAAAACCCTAAAATGGGGCTTGAGGTTAAAGATGAAGATGAAGATGGTGAATCCTTGACCATAACTTTCAATTTTACCACTTGATGGCGTTTTATCTCCATAAAATACAAGGATTTGAGCCAAAAATAAGTTAGGGTTTGGAGGGGAAAGAAAGAAAACGATTTGGGAGAGAATAAAAGAAGTTTGGATGAGAGGAAATGACGAAAAGACTGAAATTCGCGACTTAACAGCAGCCTGCCCTCTTTGGACGACATTGCCATGCGACAATGCCCTGTGCATTGTCGTTGGGTGCCCCCCAGCTTCTGTTTCATACTGCGACCTTGCCCGGTGCGACTATGACACTGTCATAGTCGCCGGGCATTATAGCCAAGCCCGTACCAAGTTCCGAAACTCGACTTTTTCAACGCCAATACCCCCGATACTCCAAGGAACTTCAAACAATGATTTCCCAACAAAAATCCCGCCGTTCAAGTTCCAAAAACATCCGGGTGTCCTCTACTCACCGAAAATTACGGGTGTTACAATCTTCCCAACCTTAAAAGATATTTTGTCCTCGAAATCAAGATTTCAATAAAACGTTGCCCGGGGGATAGATTGTCTCTAATCCATATTACAGAACCACTACCATAATCCTTATGCCGATACTCACTACCGCTGTCCCCTTGGGCACATTACACTTATGTCCGAGTGAACACTTAACTCACTAAAGTAGTCTTTACCCACAAGACTACGGTTGTCTCCCAACCTTGGGTAACACTTACTACCTCAAGGGTAGTTTGTGACCTCAACTTCTCACCGACCAATTCTCTTCGTATCTACACCGTTCTGACCTCAAATACAATGATCGCCATCAAACTCCAAAGAATTCTCAGATTCTTAATGACCTATTTTTAATATCGATAAGGCCGTCCATCCAAGGCGCACCAATACACTCACCAGGTAGCTGGTTAATGCAGATCCGACGATCACTCAACCTCGATCTACACGCAATCCCCAAAACATTCCCTTAGTAAGACCTTTACCACAACGGGAAAACTTATTCACATCGATACTTAATCACCAACATCAAATCCTCTCTTTAATTCCGCCATCGAGAGGTCAACATTTCTCACAATCTAACGGGATACTCCCAAACATCCCAAGATTTAATGACTTCAGGAAGACAAGTCGACGCCTAAAGCCATAAGGGCGATATCAAAAACGTGGAAACCCCCCCAAGATTTCATTCCAGACGTATTGTCATGGTCAAATTAACACTTAACATGGTACTAAGATTCCAAATCTTACATTTCTAACAAACGGGCTACCCATCCAACGAATTAAACCCAACCAGGCGTAAATAATCACAAAAGATCTTATCCTCAGGTTTACCGAAGCATAAAGATCATCTCTTAATTAACTGGGAGAAAACATAAATCCAATACCTTAATTATTCATGCATGATCCGATTCAAAATCTGAAACCCAAATTCAAGGTTGACCACAAGTCGGATCATCTGACACTTCAAATCCCAATGACTCCTCTAGTCCCTTAATTGCAACTTCTTTCAAGATAGGGGTTTTAAATCTATAGCCCTAATGAGTTCAAGGTTTTTCAACCAGTATGCCAATTTGAAATTTATAAAACTTTCAAATACATATGTTTTATAACAATTAATCGTGCGGTAAAAATACACTACCGTTCAATCGATAGATTTCAAAATTTATCACCAACACTACGCATATAAAACCATTTCCAAAACTCATTTGATCAGTACTTATGTTAATAAGGATAATAATACAAGATGCCCAACAAAGTTTTAAATGGACTACCAGAGCCCTGACATACATCAAATTATACGATATATGTCAAAATAATTCTCTGCACCAAAACACGTGCAATAAACGTTTGTATGACTCTAAAAAGGGAACTTCACAATTTTAACCTTAAAATTATTTCTTTCTAACCGCAAGACGCCGTGGCATAAAATTTTCAACAAGACCCATATGCATCAGTTTATTCCCCAAAACTCGGTAAAACGATGGGAATGTAAATAATATTCAAATAGAGTTTATAACTTTGAGCCGCACAGATAAAACACACTTGACCAAAATAGTAACTATAATGACATGAATATCGATAACTCACTTAATGCATTGCGGAAAATTTCTAACGGTAAAATCGGCAACTGAAACGTGTTCTAAGCAAGAGTTCTATCTGAAACAACATAAATCTTTTATATGCTTACTCACACCAATAGTATAATTTAATCCAAATACGAATAGTGTACAATGATTAACACTTGTATAAAACCCAAAGACAAATCGCATGATATTGAAACTTCTCCAAAATAACATATGGGGTGACATCTATTAACAAAACCCATAAATTAACGCACCCAATAAAGTGTGTACACATGTTCCAAAATTGTAACACTCGGAAATTCTCAAGGTAAGTATTTGTTTCCCTTAATGCGTCAATTGTGCCTATGTGAGTATATGAGCCTTTGTATGCACTTTATGATAGTTAATATATTGAAATGTCATATAAATTGATTACCATCTTTAATTGCTCAAACCTCGTGCTCGTTATCGAAATTGGTCAAGTTTCGGGATGTCGGGGGTTGGTGCGACAGTGACTCGCGATTGTGACATGGTCACTCTCGCGGTGTCACTCTCGCAGGAGATGTATCGAGAGTTCGGGGTCGTTCGCGATTGTGCCATGGCACTATCGCGGAGGGCACTATCGCGCAGTTTGTACCATAGGTATCATGGCGCTCGCGATTGTGTCTCGCGATAGTGCTAATGGCACTATCGCCGGGCACTATCGCCGTCGGGGTGAAGTTCCATAAATGAGCCCTTATCAGATTTTAACCTCATTTCTCTCAAACCCTCTCTTTTGGTTGCGATTTTGGAGCTTCCATTTCAGTACCTATTCTCCACTTACCAAACCCAAACTCTCATAAATATTATCCTTTGGTGGTTGGGTTTTGGATTCAAGCATTAAACTCATCTCAAGGAAGATTCTAGGGTTTCTGAAAGTGCATCTTCTCATCTCCAAGTTCATCCTCCAACTTCTAGGGTTTTCATCTTTTCTAGGTTTTGGTTCAAAACCTAGATAGTGAGTTACTAACCCTTTGTTAAACCTAGATACACATCATACTCTTCTATTTGTTATTATCTATCTCTATATGTTCAAGTGTAACACCCTCAATTCTGGAAATAGCAACTAATTAAAAATTTTCTAAACACATCAATAATTGATTCATCTACGACCACCATTTAAGATTTAACCTCCATACATACATTCATTCTATACCTACAGTCTATAATAAGGACAGGTGTTACTAAAACCCAATAAGTGTCGCTATCTCCAAACTGTGGAAGGCTTCTCCAAGCTATTCACTCTCACGCAAGCTAGTGCTCATCTCTTCATAGCACCGCTAAAACCAACCCGCACTGAAACGTGATGCACATGCTGACAAATAAAAAGGTTAGGCTAACGCCTAGTGAATTCAAGAGTTTTAACATGAATAGATATATCTTTAAAAGAAAGGAAATCAGTTCAAATCAAGATCTTTCAAACTAATTTACTTTAGGAATAGAGACGACTCGTTTTCCACAGTTTGCACCATTAAAGACAACGTTCCAAAACAACCATTCTTTATAAAACGATGTGATCCAAAACTCACTCAAAACCTGAATTGTGATACCGTGAATAACACTTCACATCCCAAAACACCCAAAGCACGAGTGGGGCATAACACTCAACCCATAAATCATGGTTAATAAATCTTATATACAATATGTCACTGAAAACATGGACACAAGACTCATTACCCAAAACAATACCTTTCGGTGACGGGGAAGACCCGATTCCATTGAATGTGGCGGTTACACAAAGTTAAGCCACAGATGTATATTAATAGTGTATCTTCAAGGATAAACAACCATTGACATCAACCCTATATAGGTCTTTAGTCACGGTAGACATCAACCCTATCCAGGTCTTTAGTTACGGTAGACATCAACCCTATCCAGGTCTTTAGTCATGATAGACATCAACCCTCTCTGGGTCTTTAGTCATAATAGACATCAACCCTCTCTGGGTCTTTAGTCATAATAGACATCAACCCTCTCTGGGTCTTTAGTCATAATAGACATCAACCCTCTCTGAGTCTTTAGTCATTTGAACATCAACTCTATCCTAGTCTTTAGTTCCAAAGAATCATCAAGTTCAATCCTATCTAGATCTTAACCTTGGGACCTCTCCATCCTTGACACACTTGATTATGTAGGACTTACATCGTATCATCAACGCCTATTTCCAGATTAAAACACGGGAATCTTATCCCATTTACACGATAAAAACCAACCTCTATGCCTATGGATCCATTGCATTACAACCTAACACGTTACATGACTCCAACGGATGAACTAACACATCCAATACACGTAACTCACAAATGAGATGCAACTAGGTACACCATAAGACAAGGCTCCTTAACAAGCTACCAAAACTGAACAAATATTCCAAAGACTCATTTGAGTGCAAACCAAGCCCTAAAAGGCATAATGTACGTTCGGCTAAAATACGAGAGCCAAAGTGGTTACAAAAACCCAAAATACATCTTTCCCAAAACTTTGTTTCTCAAATCACAATTGGCCTTCGGCCCAAAACCCAAAAAAAAAAGATTATTATTTTCTACAGCGTTCCCAAGGTCGGGATCGACCCAAAACCAAAGGACTCACACCTTCGTACTTTTCAAAGTATCTCATTTCATGATGATGCATAAAACCCGACAAACACTTAAAAGTGCATTTTGACCAAATACCCATTTATGGAATAAATCACCAAGTCACATTCCTTTGTGACACATTTACCAAAGTATCCCAAAATCCCAAATGTGGTGTTTTACAAGGTTTAATAAGCTAAACACTTCCAATAATCAAAAGTTACCAAACAACTCAACAATTGATAATTTCATGTAAAACACATAGATGCTTTAAAATAAACATTTTGGCATGTACAACGTTTTCACAAATCAACTTGAACTCACTTTGTTAGATTTAGGCTAAATCTAGATTTTACCCCATTTTGAGCTTCCTTGACGAAACTTGAATCCTCCAAGCCAAAACCTAGATCCAAGCATTTTCAACCGTAAATAACAATATTCAACCATAAAGAAACATTCCCCCAAATAACTCACATCAAAATACCCACTTTGGCCAAAACCCTAATTTGACCTAAGCTCTCCAAAATCACCCAAATGGAAACTTAAGAAATAAAGCACAAGAAAGTCATAAATAGGGCATTTATAACTTGAATAAAGCATTAGAAGGAAGAAGGGATGAACTTACAATAGTGGGTTTTGATAAAACTCAAAACCCTAGGATTTTCTTGGAAGAAACAACAATGAAGATGGTGGGAATGGTAGCTTCTTGAATCCTAGACTTCCATGACTTAGATGGTGATGGAAATGCTTCAAAATCAAAGTGAATGGTCATAGGAATGGCTAGGGTTTGAACCAAGAAGATGGAAATCCGTTTGGGAGAGAAAGGGTGGGATTTGAGAAGTGTTAAATGAGAAAAAAAGGCTAGAAATCGCGACTTAACAGGTCACTGCACCCCTGGTGCGACATTGACCAGCGACAATGCCCAGGGCATTGTCGCATGGCAATGTCGCCAACTTCCCTCAGGCCACGGTACCTTCCTTGCGACTTTGACAGTGCGACTATGACACTGTCATAGTCACCGGGCATTCTCGCTGGATTTTTCCGGAGCCCCGAAACCCGAATTTTCAACGCCAACAATCCCGATACTCTAAGGGACTTTAAACAAAACATTTCCGAACAAGACCCCACTGTTTACAAGTCACAGAAGTGTCTGGTTGACATTTTCGTACCGAAAATTGTGGGTGTTACAATCCTCCCAACCTTAGAAGGAATTCGTCCTCGAAATCTACTTTTCTCAATGGAACGTTGTTCGCAGAATAAACTGTCCTTAATCCATTTGCTAGCACCACTCTCCTGACCCTTATACCGATACTCATGCTAGCCGCCCCTCATGGGCACATTATAATCATAACTGAGCGAACACTTAACTCACCAAAATAGCCTTGACCCACAAGGTTACGGTCGTCTCCCAACCTTGGATGACACTTACTACCTCAAGAGTATTTTGTTATCTCTACATCTCACCGGCCAATTCACCTCAAATCCACATGATTCTGAACCCAAAGCCAAAGGTCGACACCAAGCTCCCATGAATCCTCAGATTCTTACTAGTCCATCTTTAATATTGATAAAGATGCCCTTCCAAGGCGCACCAACGCCTCCTTCAGGTAACCGGCTAACACAGATCCGACTATCTCTCAACTCCGATCTAATCCCCAACCTCAAAACTTTCCCTTAGTAAGACCTTAACCACAACGAAAACAAAACTTATACACCTCGATGCTAAATCAACAACATTCAATCTTCTGCTGAGTTCCACCTAAGAGAGGTCAACATTCCCAAGGCCCAACGGCGTACTTCCAATCATTCTCAGATTCATGGACTTCAAGACAACAAGTCGACGCCTAAAACCAAACGGTAATAACAAAGGCGTAGGCATCCCGTCCGATATTTCATTCCGGAGGTATTGTTGCGTTAAAGTTGACACTTAACAGGGTACTAAGATCCTCAATCTTAAAATTCCAACCAACGAACTACAATATTTCCCCTTGCGCATGCAAGCCCAACAAGACAATACACTAGCAACGTATAATCCTGATGTCTAACGGTCCATCGACCCGACAAATTCACTCCAACCTTACCCAGAATCATACAAGACCTCATCCCGCAGGTTTACCGAAATATAGGGTTCATCTCTTGATTAACTGGGGAACAAAATCTAATACCTCCACTATTCAAGCGCGACCCGATTCAAACTGAAACTCAAATTCAAGATTGACCACAAGTCGGATCATCCGACGCTTCAAATCCCAAGGGCTCCTTAGTTCCTTAATTACAACTCCCTTCACAACAGGGTTTAAATCTATATGCCTAAAGAGTTCAAGGTTTTCAACTAACATGCCGATTTAAACCTTTATAAAACTTTCAAATACATAAGCTTTACAATAATTGGGCGTGCAGTAAAATCCATTACCGATAACTCGATAGGTTTGAAAATTGTTCACCGACGCTACACATATGAAATCATTTCCAAATTCTTTTGATCGATATTTACATAAAAAAAAAAGTAACAAAAGGTGTGTAGCGAAATTCACACTATAAACATGAAAATAAAATCATGTACCCCAAACACGTGCGATAAATGTTTGTACAATCCCCAAAAGAGCTTTAAAATTTTAACTTTAAATTTTCCACTCTAACCAAAATGTTGTGGCATAAAATTTTCAACAAGTCCCATATGCATCAGTTTATTCCCCAAAACTCAGTAAAGTGATAGGGACGTACATAATCATCAAATAAAATTTAATCCTTGAGCTGCACAAATAAGGCACACTTGACCAAAATAGTAATTACAATGACTTGAAAATTGATGCTCGTTTAATGCATTGCAGAACATTTCTAGCAGTAAACTCAATAACTGAAACGACATAGATCCCTTACATGCTTACTTAAGCCAACAGTATAATTTAATCCAATGCAAATAGTATACCATGATTGACATTTGTATAAAGCCCGAAGATAATTCACATAATAATGAAACTTTTCCAAAATAACTTATGGGGTGACATCTATTAACAAAACCAATAAATTAATGCACGCAACATGCATATGTACACGTTCCCAGAATTTATTTATGCGACGCAAAATGTCGTACGATCAGGCACCATAAAACCCAACTGAATTTTCATAAAACTCATTAACGCTAAAATCAAGCGGTGTCACAATTTTCGCTTCCCCACATAAAAACATAAAACGACAACACGTCTAAAATGTCGAAATTCTAAAACCACAACGTACGATAAAGTTACCCCTTGTCAACAAAACTTTCATGAGACTCGACGCCCAATAAGCTCGTAAATTTACACGCGAAAAATTAAAACTCGTTCATCTCCAAACGTACTCACGCGCCCAAAACGTCGTGAAACTGAACTCAAAAAATTCAACACGACTCGAACATATCCAAAATTCCCAAGAAAATTCTGACTCAAGAACATGGGTGCGACATTTCCTTTAAAACCTTAACATACGTGGAGGAGGTCCAATGTCAAGGTCAAAAATTCTACAGTTACTTGCCCAATACCCCAAATAACATTAAAACACGGATTTGACAAGATCCGAAAATAGTGTTAGACACGAAACGAAGATAAAGAGATTTTCAATAAAACATTTGCAACCACGTGAAACAATCATACATGTTTGAGCTCACGGTTCAAAATCTGATGAGTGCTAAATGCCCAACCAAGAGTTCGTAACATAACTCACTATATATTTTGAAAACATGGGAAACAATTTATGCAAACTTATTTAGAAATCAATTTTGTGCATGAATTTGATCAGCACTCTACACCTCGAAACCATGCCCCTCGATTTCTTAGTTACACTATCGTCAACCAGATGCTCAATCATCTTAAGGCAAGATCAAGGACTTAATAGGTTCACCTCACGATTTCTCCTCGAAATAACATTGTTTCCAAAAGTCTATGTTTTAATCCAACCAATCAATCCGACCCGAAACGGTCCACTTAATGCAACCACCATGCTTACCGTCACTCGAAGTGACGAATACTAAAATCATCAACTCCTTCTAATGGCTACCCATTTGGAACTTCTTCACCACCCCATCGGTCATCATACCAAAACAGTTCAAGCACACACATGTAACCTGTAAGTTCGCCATAGCACTGTCCAGGTGCTATTATGAACATACTGTACATGATCATCCTTGTCATTTTCGGCGTGATTCCCGTTCCTAGTGGAATCCACTTACCTTGAATCATTAACTCTTAAAGTGACTAAAGGTGTGATCTCACATTCCAACGCTTAAATTACGCTAGTTTGAGTCTAGGCATTCCAAAATCAATACCTAAATCTCTCAAACTTAAGCTCTGATACCAACTTGTAACACCCTCAATTCTAGAAATAGCAACTAATTAAAAATTTTCTAAACACATCAATAATTGATTCATCTACAACCACCATTTAAGATTTAACCTCCACACATACATTCATTCAATACCTACAGTCTATAATAAGGACAGGTGTTACTAAAAACCAATAAGTGTTGCTATCTCCAAACTGCGGAAGGCTTCGCCAAGCTACTCACTCTCACGCAATCTAGTGCTCATCTCTTCATAGCACCGCTAGGACCAACCCCCACTGAAACCTGATGCACATGCCGACAAATAAAAAGGTTAGGCTAACGCCTAGTGAATTCAAGAGTTTTAACATGAATAGATATATCTTTAAAAAAAGGAAATCAGTTCAAATCAAGATCTTTCAAACTAATTTACTTTAGGAATAGAGACGACTCGTTTTCCACAGTTTGCACCATTAAAGACAACGTTCCAAAACAACCATTCTTTATAAAACGATGTGATCCAAAACTCACTCAAAACCTGAATATAAATCGACTCCCAATTGTGATATCGTGAATAACACTTCACATCCCAAAACACCCAAAGCACGGGTGGGGCATAACACTCAACCCATAAATCATGGTTAATAAATCTCATATATAATATGTCACCGAAAACATGGACACAAGACTCATTACCCAAAACAACACCTTTCGGTGACGGGGAAGACCCGATTCCATTGAATGTGGCGGTTACACAAAGTTAAGCCACAGATGTATATTAATAGTGTATCTTCAAGGATAAACAACCATTGACATCAACCCTATCTAGGTCTTTAGTCACGGTAGACATCAACCCTATCCAGGTCTTTAGTTACGGTAGACATCAACCCTATCCAGGTCTTTAGTCATGATAGACATCAACCCTCTCTGGGTCTTTATCATAATAGACATCAACCCTCTCTGGGTCTTTAGTCATAATAGACATCAACCCTCTCTTGGTCTTTAGTCATAATAGACATTAACCCTCTCTGGGTCTTTAGTCATTTGAACATCAACTCTATCCAAGTCTTTAGTTCCAAAGAATCATCAAGTTCAATCCTATCCAGATCTTTACCTTGGGATCTCTCTATCCTTGACACACTTGATTATGTAGGACTTACATCGTATCATCAACGCCTATTTCCAGATTAAAACATGGGAATCTTATCCCATTTACACGATAAAAATCAACCTCTATGCCTATGGATCCATTGCATTACAACCTAACACGTTACATGACTCCAACGGATGAACTAACACATCCAATACACGTAACTCACAAATGAGATGCAACTAGGTACACCATACGACAAGGCTCCTTAACAAGCTACCAAAACTGAACAAATATTCCAAAGACATATTTGAGTGCAAACCAAGCCCTAAAAGGCATAATGTACGTTCGGCTAAAATACGAAAGCCAAAGTGGTTACATAAACCCAAAATACGTCTTTCCCAAAACTTTGTTTCTCAAATCACAATTGGCCTTCGGCCCAAAACCCAAAAAAAAAGATTATTATTTTCTATAGCGTTCCCAAGGTCGGGATCGACCCAAAACCAAAGGACTCACACCTTCGTACTTTTCATAGTATCTCATTTCATGAATGATGCATAAAACCCGACAAACACTTAAAAGTGCATTTTGACCAAATACCCATTTATGCAATAAATCACCAAGTCACATTCCTTTGTGACACATTTACCAAAATATCCCAAAATCCCAAATGTGGTGTTTTACAAGGTTTAATAAGCTAAACACTTCCAATAATCAAAAGTTACCAAACAACTCAACAATTGATAATTTCATGTAAAACACATAGATGCTTTAAAATAAACATTTTGGCATGTACAACGTTTTCACAAATCAACTTGAACTCACCTTGCTAGGTTTAGGCTAAATCTAGATTTTACCCCATTTTGAGCTTCCTTGACGAAACTTGAATCCTCCAAGCCAAAACCTAGATCCAAGCATTTTCAACCGTAAATAACCATATTCAACCATAAAGAAACATTCCCCCAAATAACTCACATCAAAATACCCACTTTGGCCAAAACCCTAACTTGACCTAAGTTCTCCAAAATCACCCAACTGGAAACTTAAGAAATAAAGCACAAGAAAGTCATAAATAGGGCATTTATAACTTGAATAAAGCATTAGAAGGAAGAAGGGATGAACTTACAATAGTGGGTTTTGATAAAATTCAAAACCCTAGGATTTTCTTGGAAGAAACAACAATGAAGATGGTGGGAATGGTAGCTTCTTGAATCCTAGACTTCTATGACTTAGATGGTGATGGAAATGCTTCAAAATAAAAGTGAATGGTCATAGAAATGGCTAGGGTTTGAACCAAGAAGATGGAAATCCGTTTGGGAGAGAAAGGGTGGGATTTGAGAAGTGTTAAATGAGTAAAAAGGCTAGAAATCGTGACTTAACAGGTCACTGCACCCCTGGTGCGACATTGACCAGCGAAAATGCCCAGGGCATTGTCGCATGGCAATGTCGCCAACTTCTCTCAGGCCACGGTACCTTCCTTGCGACTTTGACAGTGCGACTATGACACTGTCATAGTCACCGGGCATTGTCGCGGGACTTTTCCGGAGCCCCGAAACCCGACTTTTCAACGCCAACAATCCCGATAGTCTAAGGGACTTTAAACAAAACATTTCCCAACAAGACCCCACTGTTTACAAGTCACAGAAGTGTCCGGTTGACATTTTCGTACCGAAAATTGTGGGTGTTACATCAAGTATTTGGGATTCCTTTGTGAAGATATGTTGGAAATGTAGTTATGGGTGAAATGCCATGATTTACTCTATATGTACCATTATTTGGGTTTTTTCTCTTGGATACATAATGTGTGTATTTTGATATGCTAAATGTATACATGTTTTGGTATTAAGATGGTTTCTAGTTGGAATACCATTTTGGTGATATATTCATATGTATGATGAACATGAATGTCATTTCGGTCTCTTGTTAGACTTCATGTAATCGGGATGGTAATATTGTACCCGTAGTTGGTATTGAAATATATGGGGTTGAAATATACCTCAAAGACCTCCTATATGCGTTATGTGGACGAAGCAAGTCAGTAGACACTAGGAGGATGTAGTCTTGGGCTCCACTGTGATGGTATGTGCCTAGACCTCCGCCGTTGGGGAATTTCCTCAGTTATAGTCCCCGGGTGTGCCGAGCCTTTCGGGTGTTCCCTGTTAGAGGGCATCAAGGTACATTGACTCTTTGGGTGGAACTTGATTGGTGCTATGGGTCTCCCCTATTGACTCCACATATGTTGATCTCTGGTTAACTGCTGATAAGAATTGTAACTGTTCATGCATGTTTATTATTGTTCAACTCACTAGGCTTTTTGGTCTAACACTTGTTTGGTGTCGATGTGTATCTCAGGTTCTAGCAGCGCCGGTCCTAAGCAGGCTTAGTTTCTTTGGGGTGTGAGCTTGGGGATTTTGCACATGGACGCATTATACTTTTGGGAATGAACTGTTGGATTTATAGATGACAACCCTTTTGTAATCTTTTTTCTAGTTGTAGAAATTAGATTAGTTGGTTGTTATTTATCGTCCGTTAAATTACAACTGTAATTAAACAGGTTATTTATATATTCCTTATGTTTGGGAGGCTCTTGCTATGGCAATTTTAGTATACCTCATGTCCGTTTTCGAATTTTTGTTATCCCTATTTTTAAGGTGTTACAAGTTGGTATCAGAGCTTTAGTTTAAGTGAACTAGGTATTGTTTTAGCATATCTAACTTAAGCTTTAGACTTTATAGTTTCACTGTCCACTTGGGGAAGAAATCCTAGGTGGGGAGAGCGTTAGGGTTACGAAATTACTTTAATTGAAAGTTACGGTGATGGTGACAAGAATTCTTGTGTATGGTTCGTTCATAATTCCACTTAGCTACTGCTATTACGAATGCATTGTTACGTGAGCATGCTTGGTTTACTATTATTGTGATAATTGATGAAGGTATTAGTACGTACAATGAGTTCAACTCGTTTAGTCTTTTCTCAATATATTTCTCGTACGTGTATGTCAGATTGAAATGGTAAACACTCGGAGTAGGATGCCGGGTACACTAGAGGGCCACGTGGAGGTGGAATCTGCCGTAGACCGACCTCCTTTTGGTGTAACCACCAAGGGACCTCCCGGGCTCAATCTCTTGGGAGGAGGACCTGAACAGATTCCGCGCTAGAACCTCAACGCGGATAATGCCATCATGGAGGAAGTGACCATGGAGACCCGGATTCGGGATAGCATGATGTTGGCCATGAACTCTGCCATGGCCCAACAACAAGAGTTTTTCATGAAGCTCTTAGAAGATCGAGACGCTAGTAACCGACAACCGGAGAAAATGGCGGAAAACATTGTTATGGGGTGAGGTGGACCAGTTGTTGTATCTGTTGAGGATCCAACAGATAATGTGATTAAGACAAAGACTAAGGGGTTCACCTACAAGGCGTTTTTGGGGTGCCACCCGAAGAAGTTTGCGGGTTCCGACAACCCGGTTGCTTGTATGTATTGGCTCAAGGAGGTAGAGATGGCCTTTGAGTCTAGTGAGTGTGATCCCTCTCAACGGGTCAAGTTTTCTTCTTAACTACTTTGGGGAGAGGCTCTGATTTGGTGGAATCTCACACGATCTGTCCTCACTCCGGAAGTTCTGGCTAAACTAACTTGGCCGGAGTTCAAAGAGAAGATCATGGATAAATACTGTAGCGAGCGTTCGTTGGACAAGCTAGAGCGGGAGCTCCAAAATATGAGGAAGGGGACTCTGACCATTGTGGGATACTCCAAACTCTTTTTGGAGAAACTGAATTTGGTGGGACACCTGGTCCCCGATGAGAGGTCGAAGATTAAGGCATATCAACAAGGTTTACCGGCCGAGATGAGAACGGCGGTAAGAAATGCTAAAGGCTCGACCTTGCAAGAGGTCATTGAAGAGTCTTTGCTCATTGAGGATGACATCAATGCGGAAAGGGAAGAAAGAAGACAGATGAGAGAGAAACGGAAGTGGGAAGGGTCATCTGGACCCGTTCGTCAATCAAGACCCTTTGTAAGCGGGAGATCGGGCAATCAACGCCGTGAGGAGCGGTGTTGCCACAAGTGCAAGTCAAAGCACTCGGGGCCATGTGCTACAAGAACTTACTCCGGTCCAGCGGGGTGTGCCAAGTGTGGTAAGAAGAACCACACAGCTCGAGAGAGTCCCATCCGGGAGCCAGTGTGCTACGAGTGCAGAGAACCGGGGCATATGAAGAAGGATTGCCCAAAGCTAGTGGGAGGAAATGGTGGAAATTCTGTAGGTTCGACGGCTAGAGTCGAGCAACCACCAAGGGCACCGAGCCGAGCTTTTCGGATGTCTACTGAGGAGGCAAAGGAGACAACCGATGTTGTTTCGGGTACGTTCCTAGTAAACTCCTTGCCAGTTCGTGTTTTGTTTGATTCGGGTGCTACATGTTCTTTTGTGTCGGATACCTTCTGTAAGCAATTCACTACTCCTATTAGTGTCCTTCCCGATGCATTAGTGGTATAAATAGCTAATGGGGATCAAGTGATCATTCGAGACCATTTTTGTGATTGCACTCTAGAGGTTGATGGAAATTTTTTTGGAGTAGATTTATTACCTATGGCTATAGGAGGGTTCGATGTGGTCATAGGTATGGACTGGTTAGGAAGACATAAGGCGGACATATTTTGTTCTAAAAAGATGATCCAAGTGCCATCACCGGAAAATGGTGTGGTTACCATTTATGGAGAGAAAGGAAGGAGGAACAATCCCATTATTTCATCTCTTAAGGCTCGCAAGTTTCTAGCGAAGGGTTACCCTTCGTACTTGGCCTACGTTGTAGACGCGAAGAAAGAAAAGAAGTCGGTAGAAGATGTGGAGGTGGTGCAAGATTATCCGGACGTTTTTCCGGAAGACTTACCTGGATTACCGTCGGAGCGGCAGGTGGAGTTTCAGATTGATCTCACCCCGGGAGCATCTCCGATAGTTCGTGCTCCATATTGTTTGGCATCGACAGAAATGAAAGAGATGATGACGCAACTTCAAGAGTTGTTGGAGAAGGGCTTCATTCGACCGAGCTCGTCACCTTGGGGAGCACCGGTGCTGTTCATGAAGAAGAAGGATGGATCCATGCGGATGTGCATAGATTATCGGGAGTTAAACAAAGTCACAGTGAAGAACAAGTATCCTTTACCTTGCATCGACGATCTTTTTGATCAACTTCAAGGCGCGGGATGCTTCTCAAAAATTGATCTTCGATCCGGTTATCACCAGGTGAGAGTGAAGAAGGAGGATATTCCAAAGACGGCTTTCCGAACGAGATACGGTCATTATGAGTTTTTGGTGATGCCTTTCGGCTTTACCAACGCTCCGACCGTATTCGTGGATTTGATGAACCGTGTGTGTCGCCCATTCTTAGATAAATTCGTGATTGTCTTCATCGACGACATTCTAATATACTCAAAGGACGAGTCTAAGCATGGGAAACACTTGTGGGAAGTATTAGAAGTTCTAAGGAGGGAGAAGTTGTTCGCGAAATTCTCCAAGTGCGAATTCTTTCTCCAAGAGGTGCAATTCTTAGGGCATGTGGTATCAAAGGATGGATTAAAAGTGGACCCGACAAAGATCGAGGCAATGATGAGTTGGGAGCCTCCCACAAGTCCGACAGAGATCCAAAGCTTCTTGGGTTTGGCGGGTTACTACCAGCGTTTCATTCAAGACTTTTCCAAGATAGATACAACGCTCACTTCCCTTACAAGGAAGAATGTCAAGTTTCTTTGGACCGATACTCAAGAGCAAGCCTTTCAAACGCTCAAGAGGAAGTTGTGCGAAGCTCCGATCTTGTCCTTACCCGAGGGATCGGAAGACTTTGTTGTGTTTAGTGACGCTTCCAAGATGGGACTTGGGTGTGTCCTAATGCAAAGGGGGAAGGTAATAGCCTACGCGTCGCGACAATTAAAGGATCATGAGAAGAATTATCCGACTCATGACTTGGAGTTGGTGGCGGTAGTCTTCACGTTAAAGTTGTGGCGACATTACTTGTATGGGACCAAGTGTACTCTTTTCACGGATCACAAGAGTCTCAAGTACATCTTCGACCAGAAGGAACTCAACATGCGACAAAGGAGATGGCTCGAGCTTTTGAAGAATTACAATTGTGACCTACTCTATCATCCCGGTAAGGCCAATGTGGTGGCGGATGCATTGAGCCGAAGGAGTCATGATGGTGGTGTCAAAGTGTCCCTTACAAGGATCGATGTGGTGTCGAGTTTGTTGGAAAGTATCAAGGAAAGTCAAGTGGAATCACTTAAAGAAGAGAACCTCAAGGTCGAAGTCATGGTGAAGCAAAAGGAACTCTTAGCGGAAGACGGTCGTGGACTCATGCTCTTTCAAGGACAGATTTTGGTGCCAAAGTTGGGAGGAAATCGGGAGTTACTTCTTGAAGAAGCGCATAAGTCGAAATATACTATACATCCCGGTAGCACCAAGATGTATAGAGACCTAAAGTTAAATTATTGGTGGCCGGTGATGAAGCTAGATGTGGCTAACTATGTGGAGAATTGTGTCACTTGCCTCCAAGTTAAGGCGGAACATCAAAGACCGTATAGAAGTTTACAACCATTGTCTATTCTTGAGTGGAAATGGGACAACATCACCATGGATTTTGTGACAAAGCTACCGAAGACCTTGCGCGGTCACGACACTATTTGGGTAATTGTGGATCGGCTAACCAAGAGTGCGCATTTTCTTACAATGTGGGAGACTTTGCCAATGGAGAAATTGGCCAAGCTTTATATTGACGAGGTGATGTCGAGGCACGGAGTCCCTCAATCTATTGTATCGGATCGGGATAGTCGGTTCACTTCGAACTTTTGGGCTAGTTTGCAGAAAGAGTTAGGTACTAGACTGAATTTGAGCACGACGTATCATCCTCAAACGGATGGTCAAAGCGAGAGGACGATTCAAACACTAGAAGATATGTTGAGGTCGTGTTTAATAGATTTCGGGGGAAGCTGGGATTCACATCTACCTTTGGTAGAGTTCACGTACAACAACAGTTACCATTCTAGTATCGGAATGGCATCGTTTGAGGAATTGTATGGACGGAAGTGCAGAACCCCGGTTTGTTGGCTAGAAGCGGGCGAAAAGCAATTCTCCGGGCCGGAAATAGTTCAAGAAACGGCGGACAGGGTGAAAGAAATCCGAGAGAGGCTAAAGGCGGCGCAAGACCGACAGAAAAGCTATGCGGACAAGAAAAGAAGACCGGTCGAGTTTCAAGTGGGCGAGCGTGTCATGTTGAAAGTATCTCCATGGAAGGAGATTATCCGGTTTGGGAAGCGTGGAAAGATTAGTTCTCGTTTCCTTGGACCTTTTGTCATTTTGGAGAAAATTGGTTTACAAGCCTACCGATTGGATTTACCGCCGGAAATGGATGGGATACATCCTACGTTCCACGTGTGTTACCTTCGGAAGTGTCTAGCCGAAGAGGAAAGCGTGATTCCTTTGTCGGAAATTCGGGTAGACAATGGAAATCGATGTGTGGAGGAGTCGGAGTCAATTTTAGAATCGAAAGTGAAGAAGTTGCGACATAAAGACGTAGTTATGGTTAAAGTCCAATGGAAGCACCATCGGGGTGCTAACATTACTTTGGAATCGGAAGACGATATGAAGAAGCGTTATCCTCACTTGTTTGTCTAGAGTAAGATTTCGGGGACGAAATCCCAATTAGGTGGGGAGGATTGTAACACCCGTAAATTCTCAAGGTAAGTATTTGTTTACCTTAATGCGTCAATTGTGCCTATGTGAGTATATGAGCCTTTGTATGATAGTTAATATATTGAAATGTCATATAAATTGATTACCATCTTTAATTGTTCAAACCTCGTGCTCGTTATCGAAATTGGTCAAGTTTCGGGATGTCGAGGGCTTGGTGCGACAGTGACTCGCGATTGTGACATGGTCACTCTCGTGGTGTCACTCTCGCGGGAGATGTACCGAGAGTTCGGGGTTTTTCGCGATTGAGCCACGCGATTGTGCCATGGCACTATCGCGGAGGGCATTATCGCGCGGTTTGTACCGTAGGTATCGCCGGGCACTATCGCCGTAGGGGTGCAGTGCCATAAATGAGCCCTTATCAGATTTTAACCTCATTTCTCTCAAACCCTCTCTTTTGGTTGCGATTTTGGAGCTTCCATTTCAGTCCCTATTCTCCACTTACCAAACCCTAACTCTCATAAATATTATCCTTTGGTGGTTGGGTTTTGGATTCAAGCATTAAACTCATCTCAAGGAAGATTCTAGGGTTTCTCAAAGTGCATCTTCTCATCTCCAAGTTCATCCTCCAACTTCTAGGGTTTTCATCTTTTCTAGGTTTTGGTTCAAAACCTAGATAGTTAGTTACTAACCCTTTGTTAAACCTAGATACACATCATACTCTTCTATTTGTTATTATCTATCTCTATATGTTCAAGCATTTGGGATTCCTTTATGAAGATATGTTGGAAATGTAGTTATGGGTGAAATGCCATGATTTACTCTATATGTACCATTATTTGGGGTTTTTCTCTTGGATACATAATGTGTGTATTTTGATATGCTAAATGTATACATGTTTTGGTATTAAGATGGTTTCTAGTTGGAATACCATTTTGGTGATATATTCATATCTATGATAAACATGAATGTCATTTGGGTCTCTTGTTAGAATTCATGTAATCGGGATGGTAATATTGTACCCATAGTTGGTATTGAAATATATGAGGTTGAAATATACCTCAAAGACCTCCTATATGCGTTATGTGGACGAACCAAGTCAGTAGACACTAGGAAGATGTAGTCTTGGGCGCCACTGTGATGGTATGTGCCTAGACCTTCGCCGTCGGGGAATTTCCTCAGTTGTAGTCCCCGGGTGTGCCGGGCCTTTCGGGTGTTCCTTGTTAGAGGGCATCAAGGTACATTGACTCTTTAGGGTGGAACTTGATTGGTGCTATGGGTCTCCCCTATTGACTCCACATATGTTGATCTCTGGTTAACTGCTGATAAGAATTGTAACTGTTCATGCATGTTTATTATTGTTCAACTCACTAGGCTTTTTGGCCTAACACTTGTTTGGTGTCGATGTGTATCTCAGGTTCTAGTGGCGCCAGTCCTAAGCAGGCTTAGTTACTTTGGGGGTGTGATCTTGGGGATTTTGCACATGAACGCATTATACTTTTGGGAACGAACCGTGGGATTTATAGATGACAACCCTTTTGTAATCTCTTTTCTACTTGTAGAAATTAGATTAGTTGGTTGTTATTTATCGTCCGTTAAATTACAACTGTAATTAAACAGGTTATTTATATATTCCCCATGTTTGGGAGGCTCTTGCTATGGCAATTTTAATATACCTCATGTCCGTTTTCGGATTTTTGTTATCCCTATTTTTAGGGTGTTACAAAAATTTATCTACGCGACGCAAAATGTCGTATGATAAGACACCATAAAACCCAACATAAAGAGCATAAGATGACCATAAGTCTAAAAAGGTTAAAATCTTAAGACCACAACGCAAAATAAAACGACCCTTTTTCAACAGCATTAACATGAGACGCGACGCCTAATAATCTTGCAAATTTACACGCAATAAAATTAAAACCCACGCATCTCAAAATACACTCATATGCCCAAAACGTCGCAAAACAATATTCCATAAAATTCAACACGACTCGTACAGGCTAAAATTTTCAAGAAAATTCCGACTCAAAAACATGGGAACAACTCTTCCTGTAAAACCATAACATACGTGGAGGAGATCCAATGTCAAGGTCAAAAATTCTACAGTTACTTGCCCAATACCCCAAATAATATTAAAACACAGATATTACAAGATCCGTAAATAGTGTTTGACACGAAACGGGGATAAAGAGATTTTCCATAAAATATTTGCAACCACGTGCCACAATTATGCATGTTTAGGCTCTCGGTTTAAAATCTGATGAGTGCTAAATGTTTTATCGAGACTTCGTAACATAACTCACTTTATACTTTGAAAACATGATAAACAATTTATGCAAACTTATGTAGAAATAAAGTTCGTGCATGAATTTGGTCGGCACTCAACATCTTAGGACTACGCTTCTCAATTTCCTTTCATACTATTGTCATCCGGAAGCATTAAACATCTTAAAACAGCAATCACCCTAATTTGGTCAACTTACGATTTCTCCTTGAAATAGAGTCAAATCAATAAGCTTATGTTTCTAAGTCAACCAATGACTTCGACCCAAAATGGTCAACTAGTTGCATCATGCATGCTTAACCATCACTCCAATATACAATGCTATAAACATTATCTCTTCTTTCGACTACTCGCCTAGAAACTTCCTCACTACCCTAACGATAACCATGCCAAGGCAGTTCAAGTATACACACGTAACACATAGGTTCATCATAACACTAGCCATGTGCCATTATGAACGTACCGTACATGATCATCATTGCGATCCTCGACAAGTTTCCCGTTTCTAGCCACTCGGTCAATTCCAAAATGTCGTATCTTAAGGTACCTAATGTGAAATTTCATTTTCAATCACCTAAAAGGAACCTAGTTTGAGTCTAGGCATAAAAAAATCAATACCTAATTCTCTCAAACTTAAGCTTTGATACCAACTTGTAACACCCTCAAATCTGGAAAGAGCAATTAATTTAAAATTTTCTAAATACATCGATAATTGATTCATCTACAAACACAAATTAAGGATTAACTTCAACACACATAATTTATTATGTACATACAGTCTATAACAAGGACGGGTGCTACTAAAACCCAATAATAGTCACTATCTCCAAACTGCGGAAGACTTCACCAACTACTTACACTTGCACAAAGCTAAGGCTCAATTCTTCATAGTTGCTAGAACCAAACCCCCAACTGGAACCTGATGCACATGCCGACAAATAAAAAGGTTAGGCTTAACGCCTAGTGAGCTCAAGAGTTTCCAAAATTTATAAATGAATCGTTAAAGAAAGAATGCAATTAAAATGATAATCTTTCAAAATGATATGCTTTACCCATGAAAACAATTCGCTTACCAATAATTATGAATTTTAAACGAAAGAGACACCGAGTTAATCGTTAACCAAACCAAACTGTTTTAAAGACTAAGATCCCAATATAAAACGTTCTTTCGTAAACTTAGATTTAACCCAAAAGTTGCTCAAAATGAGAATAGAGAGAGAACTCCCAATTTTATAAAACACGGGTAAAAATGTCATATCTCGAAATACCCAACACAGGTGGAACATGATACACAACTCATAAACCATAGATGAAAATCTATATAAAATAAATCGCCGTGAACACGGACATTAGACCCAAAACTCACACGACCATACAGTGGACGAAATCAAATATCGAAACGTGGAAATGACGTATTTCATTCAAACCTTAATATACGCGGGGAAAACCCAATATTAAGTCCATCAATTACCGTCGACCACACAGAAAATAAAGTTGGCAAAATACGACACTTCTGTCAACTGAACTCCAATTATATATGTAAAATCATCAAAGATTTAGGGTAAATCTAGATTTAGGCTAGAACTCACCTTGCTAGATTTAGGGTAAATCTAGATTTAGGCTAAATCTAGATTTTTCCCTAACTTGAGCTCCTTTGAAGAATTCTGAATCCACAAGCAAAACCTTCTGATACCTAGATACACAATTTTCCATCCATAAAAAAACTCATCCAACCATTTAGAATCGATCTCCGAACACTGTACATCAAAATCTCCATTTTGGTTAAAACCCTAATTTTGACCTAAATTCCTCCAAAATCTTCCAAACCAAAATTGAAGTAATAAAACACTAGAATATCATCAACGAAGAATTTATGTCTTAAAATAAGGTTTAGAGGTGGAGAGGATAAACTTACCACTTAGGTTTTGATGAAAACCTAGAAAACCCTAAAATGGGGCTTGAGGTTGAAGATGAAGATGGAGATGGTGAATCCTTGACCATAACCTTCAATTTTACCACTTGTTGGCGTTTTATCTCCATAAAATACAAGGATTTGAGCCAAAAATAAGTTAGGGTTTTGAGGGGAAAGAAGGAAAACGATTTGGGAGAGAATAGAAGAAGTTTGGATGAGAGGAAATGAGGAAAAGACTGAAATTCGCGACTTAACAACAGCCTGCCCTCTTTGGGCGACATTTCCATGCGACAATGCCCTGTGCATTGTCGTTGGGTGCCCCCCAGCTTCTGTTTCATGTTGCGACTTTTCCCGGTGCGATTATGACACTGTCATAGTTGCCGGGCATTGTACCCAAGCCATTACCAAGCTTCGAAACTCGACTTTTTCAATGCCAATACCCCCGATACTCCAAGTAACTTCAAACAATGATTTCCCAACAAAAGTCCCGCCGTTCAAGTTCCAAAAACGTCCGGGTGTCCTCTACTCACCGAAAATTACGGGTGTTACAATCTTCCCAACCTTAAAAGATATTTCGTCCTCGAAATCAAGATTTCAATAAAACGTTGCCCGCAGGATAGATTTTCTCTAATTCATATTCCAGAACCAGTACCATAATCCTTATGCCGATACTCACTACAGCTGTCCCCTTGGGCACATTACACTTATGTCCGAGTGAACACTTAACTCACTAAAGTAGTCTTTACCCACAAGACTACGGTTGTCTCCCAACCTTGGGTGACACTTACTACCTCAAGGGTAGTTTGTGACCTCAACTTCTCACCAGCCAATTCGCTTCGTATCTACACCGTTCTGACCTCAAAGGCAATGATCGCCATCATACTCCAAATAATTCTCAGATTCTTAATGACCTATTTTTAATATCGATAAGGTTGTCCGCCTAAAGCGCACCAATACGCTCACCAGGTAGCTGGTTAATACAGATCCGACGATCACTCAACCTCGATCTACACCCAATACCCAAAACATTCGCTTAGTAAGACCTTTACCACAACGGGAAAACTTATTCACATCGATACTTAGTCACCAACATCAAATTCTCTCTTTAATTCCGCCGCCGAGAGGTCAACATTTCTCACGATCTAACGAGATACTCCCAAACATCCCAAGATTTAATGACTTCAGGAAGACAAGTCGACGCCTAAAGCCATAACGGCGATATAAAAAACGTGGACATCCCGCCAAAGATTTCATTCCAGACGTATTGTCATGGTCAAAATAACACTTAACATGGTACTAAGATTCCAAATCTTACATTTCTAACAAACGGGCTACCCATCCAACGAATCAAACCCAACCAGGCGTAAATAATCACACAAGATCTTATTCGCAGGTTTACCGAAGCATAAAGATCATCTCTTAATTAACTGGGAGAAAACATAAATCTAAAACCTCAATTATTCATGCATGACCCGATTCAAAATCTGAAACCTAAATTCAAGGTTGACCACAAGTTGGATCATCCGACGCTTCAAATCCCAAGGACTCCTCTAGTCCCTTAATTGCAACTCCTTTCACGATAGGGGTTTTAAATCTGTAGCCCTAATGAGTTCAAGGTTTTTCAACCAGTATACCAATTTGAGATTTATAAAACTTTCAAATACATAAGTTTTATAACAATTAATCGTGCGGTAAAAATACACTACCGTTCAATCGATAGGTTTCAAAATTGATCACCAACACTACGCATATAAAACCATTTCCAAAACTCATTTGATCAGTACTTACGTTAATAAGGATAATAATACAAGATGCGCAACAAAATTTTAAATGGACTACCAGAGCCCTGACATACGTCAAATTATACCATATATGTCAAAATAATTCTCTGCACCAAAACACGTGCAATAAACGTTTGTATGACTCTAAAAAGGGAACTTCACAATTTTAACCTTAAAATTCTTTCTTTCTAACTGCAAGACGTCGTGGCATAAATTTTTTTCAACAAGACCCATATGCATCAGTTTATTCCCCAAAACTCGGTAAAACGATGGGAATGTAAATAAATTTTAAATCAAGTTTATAACTTTGAGCCGCACAGATAAAACATACTTGACCAAAATAGTAACTATAATGACATGAATATCGATAACTCACTTAATGCATTGCGGAAAATTTCTAACGGTAAAATCGGCAACTGAAACGTGTTCTGAGCAAGAGTTCTATCTGAAACAACATAAATCTTTTATACGCTTACTCACACCAACAATATAATTTACTCCAAATACGAATAGTGTACAATGATTAACACTTGTATAAAACCCAAAGACAAATCGCATGATATTGAAACTTCTCCAAAATAACATATGGGGTGACATCTATTAAGAAAACCCATAAATTAACGCACCCAATAAAGTTTGTACACATGTTCTGACAGGATCTAATTCTTAACAAAAATAATGAACTCAGAAACAATATTAAAGGAGTTGTGGAATAACACTTTAATATTCAACTATCAATGTAACAGTGAATCAGAAATCACAACTTGTAAACTTTATTGAATGATTAAAGTTACAAGATTTCAAACAAAACCTCAATCTTGATGAACAGGCTCACCAAGACGAATTCTACTTCTCTAGAACTAGAATTAAAAACCTTGAGGTTAATTCTCTCTCTAAAAACTTCTCAAACAAAAGTTAATTCTATCTATACTATTTATACAAAACATATTACAAGATAATTATCAAAATACAATTGATCTTCAATCCATAATTATCTTCTTTACTTTAGCAAGTCTTCTATACAACTGTCTTCCTTCCATACTGAGTCTTCATCTCATAAGCAGCACTAACCTTCTTCAGAAGTATTAACCATGTTCAGCAACATTAAACACCTCAGCAGCATTAATCATGTTGGCAGTAGTAATCCCTTAGCAGTACTAACTACTATCAGTACTAACTCTCCAAGTAGTACTAACTATTGAAGTAGCAGTACTAACTTTTCAAGCAGTATTAAATCTATTAGCAGTAGTAATCATGATATACTAGCAGTATTAACCATACTTGAACAAAACTTAAATTCCCAACAATCTCCCCCTAACTTGACTTTTAGAGAAGAGAAGTCAAGTTCTTCAGATGTTGTCTTCAAGATGCTTTCAACACTTCAGCTTAGTTGCCCAAATTTGGATCCAGTCCCAGACTTTGATTTATTGTTCTTCTAATCATAATTCTTGCCATTTCAGATCTTTTTGCACACACTAGCTTGGCTTTCAGCATTCCTCCCAGCTTCTCCTTGCTATGATCATACACTTTGTCCACCAGAAAATACTCATGATAGCAATTATCTATGGTGATCATATAGACACCACAGTTTTCAAAGAGTATCCACTTATCAATCCTTTTGAACCCATACTCATGATGCAAATCCTTGATCCTGTACAACACCTTTTCTGGTTCAAACATCATACACAAATATTCCATTACAATCTTGAGTAGACTTTCTTCAGTTCCTTTCATCACTGGCTCATATAGCTTTATTCCCACCTTATGCTAAGTCAGCCCTGGAACAACTTCTGATCACTTTCCCCCAAGTTGCATATACTTCAAATATATCACCAACTCTTTTAATTCTGAAGTACTCTTTTCTGTTGTCTCTCAGAATATCCCAAAAGATGACTTCTGGTGCCTTCACAGAAATGGGAACAACTTGTACTTGTTCTATTAAAGTCATGTAAAGGCCAACATGCTCATCTGATTGAGTTGGTTGTTGTTGACTTTGACTTGTATGCTCTGTATGATCTGCAACAGATGGTTCTGCCTCCTTTTCTGCTTCTTCAATCCTTGGCCTTTTGGACGGTTTCTTGGAAGCTATGGTCTTTACTCTCTTTGCAGATTTGGCTTCTACATCAACTTGATCTTCCTTCTTTTCTTCAGCTTTCTCCTTTGAAGGAGTGGTTGAATGAGTGGTTTCCTCAGGAAAGGGTTGTTGGATGTTGAGATCATACCTCTCTTTCATCCTCCTTTCTGCTTCTTCCCTTTGAGAGGAATCCCCTTGAAGCTTTGCCATTTCCTTCTTATATAGCTCCTCAACTTTGTTGTATGCCATGTTGGTAAACATCTCTCCTTTTACACCAATTGAGCCTTTCAGAAAGTTGATCATTTTTCTCCTTTCTTGATTGGCCAAAAAGGTCTTGGAAGGTTGTCTTTTATGCTTATTGACTGGCATTCTTTGCTTGGTTGCTTTTACTATACTTTTCTTGGCCTCAGCTGCAGTTTGCATGCTCTTTTGATACTCTTCATTGAGCTTTTTAGCCATGTCCAGTGCAAGCTCTCTGTCTTTTTCTGATTGAAGTTGTTCCTCCTTTTCCATCTCTGCTTGAAGTTGTTTTGCCACTTCTGCATCTAACTCTATCTGAGTCTTCTTCTTTAAAAGTTGCTCCGATTCAACCATCTTAGCCTTTCCTTTCTGCTTCAAATCTGCCTCACTGATCTCTTTACTTGTTTTCTGCTCAAGACCTCCTTCTTTAATGACCACTCCCTTGGCCTTTTGAGTAGCCTTAGGAGTGTCATTCTTGGCTTTGATCAATGTTTCTGCAATCTCTAGCTCTTCAACAGATAGCCCTGTTACTGCTGCTACCTTTTCAGTTACTGCTGCCTTACTGCTTTCTGCTTCTAGGTTAACAGTTTTTGCTTCTTTGGTTACTGTTTCCCTGTTCTGCTCCCCCTTAAACTGTGCTTCCATACCAATGGGACTTTGTTTCTTCCCTTCACTTTGTTTCTCCCCCTTGTTGAAAGCATATTTCCTTTTCTTCAGAACATATTGCTTTCTCTTCTTTTTCTGCACCAATCTCCTCACCATCTTCTTCAAATTGGTAATTTGTACTTGTTGAGACAGAATCACCATTTTCATCTCCTCTATGTCTGCTTCCTGTTTGATAACATCCAGATTAATGTTGCCCATTGTATCCATCAATTCTTGGTATTTATATCTATCCTCACCTACTCCAGGAGTGTTACCCCCTTTTGAAGGATCATTGGAACATTTAGTAGTGGAAGTCTTCTGCCTAGCAGAAGCACCCTCCACCCCCTTGGTTTCTTGGCACCTGGGACCTTTGAATGATTGCTCATTCAAAGTTGCCATGGGGGAGGTCTTATTGATGTTACCACTGTCCTCCTCTGTGCTAGCAGGAGTAGTGGCAGCCTTCTCACCCATATGCTCATGCATCTCCTCAGTGAGCACCTCCTTGGGGTTGGGAGACACCCCTGTGGTTTCCCTATAGATATTCTCTAATGGAGAATTATCCATTAGAGGGCTTAAAGGCTGTGTGGGTGAAGGTACAAGAAGGGAAGGAGCCTTCTTTACCTTTTTCCTTATGTAAGTATTGGTGATGGGTGAAGTTGGTTTTTGAAGAAGGGACTGAAGGATTGATATAGTGATTGAAGGATGGGATTGGCTCTCAGTAGGATGGTCTAATGAGGGCCTTGACCCTGAAGCCATACCTTCTTGATTGTGGGACACCACCATCATTGTAGAGAACAATGGGGTGTCAACTCCTTCCGAGTCCATGGAAGATCTCTTCATATTTGAAAAGACCTTGCCCTTGGGGATTTTAGGTACATATACCTCATCAAATTGAGGTATATCCGTCAATTCAGTTGTGATAACTGCCTGGACAAACCTTGGATACATAAAGAAACTCTTTTTATTCCCCAGGTTTGACACAAGGTCATTGAAAATCATTTTTGAGAAATTATACATTCTGGCAGTGGCCAAGCAGACCAAAGCATAAGCAATGGTACTACTGAACTCACTCCATCCAGTAGTTTTTCTAGAAATGCAATGCATAAGGGTATGGACAAAGAAACGCCATTGGGGAGAAAATTTAGCTTTGGAGAACTTGAAAACACCCAATGGGCCTCCATACCCCATTCTAGTGAGAGTGGAAAACAGATCATCATTAGAGATAGATGAGATACCTGAGGCATCGTCTAGTCGTAGACTGATGCGAATTACCTCTTCAGAAACTGTCAAGGGTTTATCACACACCCTTGTCTTGATAACCTGCACTCCATTTTCAGTAACAGTGGTGGCATTGGCCCAAAATTGCTTCTGGTGCTCGATGTAGATCAATGGTGACACTGTAAGAGCATATGCGATATGGCTGGACTTGAGAAAATAGACTATTTTATGAAATCCATCAGCCTGCTTAGGTTTTTGAAGCATCGCGATCTCATTGTGTTCATCAATAAACGCCATTGATGCCATAAAGATTGAGGATTCTGGACTGAAATACAGTAGGTGCTTGAGAGAAAATAGGTTAGAGAGAAGATGAATAGTATACAAAGAGTCGTTAAGTTTTTAGGCGGGCAAAAAGGGTATTTATATGATTCGGGAAAGAAGCAGTATTAACCACTAGCAGTATTAACTAACTAGCAGTATTAACTGAGAGCAGTATTAACCACTAGCAGTATTAACTAACTTACATTCTTGAAGCTTGTGTTGGTCTGAACAAGGCAATACACTTCCTGAGAAAGATGATTAGGAGAACCAAAAAACAAACAAATAACAGGTATACAACCACTTTTTAAACATGAGCTTATTCAGAGTTGATCATGCCCACACTTGTGACCAAGAAAGTGAATCTACCCATATCAAAAGCTTTAGTGAATAGATCAGCAAACTGGTTGTCAGTATGAACTTTAGCAACTTGAATAAGCTTCTTTTCATTGCAGTCTCTAATAAAGTGATACCTGATTTCAATGTGCTTTGTTTTGGAGTGCTTGACAGGATTGTTAACAATGCTAATAGCACTGCTATTGTCAATGAAGATTGGAGTGTGCAGAAAGGTTACCCCATAGTCCAGCATTTGATTCTGAATCCATAGAACCTGAGAGCAGCAACTTGCAGTAGCAATGTACTCAGCTTCTGTTGCGGATAGGGACACTGTGGTTTGTTTCTTACACTGCCAAGATACTAGTCTTGCACCCAAAAGCTGACATCCCCCTGAAGTAGACTTTCTATCCATATTAGCACCACCCAAGTCACTGTCTGAATATGCAATCAAGTCAAAGTTGCATTCATAAGGATACCAAAGACCTAATCTAGGTTGCCCTCTTAAGTATCTAAAAATCCTTTTAACTGCTTGAAGATGTGACTGCTTTGGCTTGACTTGGAATCTGGCATAAACACACACTGGAAACATGATATCTGGTCTTGAGGCTGTGAGATACATGAGAGATCCAATCATTGATCTATAAAGATGGACATCAACATTCTCCCCCTCAAGATCAGCAGTGATCTGTTTGTGTGTTTCCATAGGTGTGCTTGCTGGCTTTGAGTCTGATAACCCATATTTGTCCAGGATGTCTTTCACATACTTTGATTGACTTATGAAGATCCCATTTTTCTGCTGTTTCACTTGAAGCCCAAGGAAGAAAGTAAGTTCACCCATTGAACTCATTTTAAAGCTCTTGTGCATCAACTCCTCAAAGTCTCTACACATCTGATCCTTTGTGGACCCAAAGATGATGTCATCCACATAGATCTGAACAAGTAGAATGTCCTTCTTTCTTCTTTTGATGAAAAGGGTTTTGTCAATTATTCCTCTTTCAATCCCATTTTCCAAGAGATAGGTAGACAGAGTATCATACCATGCTCTTGGGGCTTGATGTAGAGCATAGAGTGCTTTCTTAAGTTTGTACACTCTGTCAGGATATGATGGATTTTCAAATCCAGGGGGCTGACAAACATATACTTCTTCATCAATTCTTCCATAGAGAAAGGCACTCTTTACATCCATTTGATATACCTTGAACTGCATAAATGAAGCATAGGCTAGAAATAGCCTAATTGCCTCTACCCTTGCAACTCGAGCAAAAACTTCCTCATAGTCTATGCCTTCTTCCTGAGTGTACCCTTGTGCCACTAGCCTTGCTTTGTTCCTGATTACTATTCCTCTCTCATCCTTTTTATTTCTGAAAATTCACTTGGTGCCAATAGCTCTATGACTTTTTGGAAGGTCCACCAAGTCCCAAACATCTTGCAACTTAAACTGTAGCAACTATTCTTGCATGGCTTCTATCCAACTTGAATCTTTCATTGCTTCATAGGCCTTCTTAGCCTCAATCTAAGATAGAAAGCAAGAGAGTACTGTATGTTGCTGATCCTGCATCTCTTGAAGTCTGCTTTGTTTCCTAGTTACCATAGGAGAAGAGATGTCTCCTATTACCAGCTCTGGAGGATGATTCTTTTGAGTTCTTGTCTAATGACTAGGTTCTTCATTAATTCCAACATCTAGATTGGAATCATTTAAGTCAGCTGAGGGGGTCTCATCAGCTACTTCTGGCTCTTCATGCTCTGGATTCTTCTCATCTCTTCTTTCTTCTTCCCTCTGAATTGGTGCAGTAATAGTCTCCTTTTCACATATTTCAACAGGGTCCATTGTAGGTATGGGAAAGATCACAGACTATGGAATAATATTTTGTACTTCTTCATCCCCTGATCCTCTACTACCTGATCCTGTATAATCAGCACTACTGAAACCAAAAGAGTTAGTTAGTGAATCAATGTCAAAAAGCCACTGAGGACCTGAACCAATAGGATTTGGTGTATTCTCATTGCATTTGATATTGTCACTTTCCTCAATTATTCTAGAAGAAGAATTAAACACTCTGTAGGCCTTACTCTGAGATGAGTAACCAACAAGAAAACCATCATCTGCTTTGCTATCAAACTTTCCTAAGTGAGTTTTGGTATTGAGAATGGTACAAGGACACCCAAAAGTTTTGAAAAATCCAATAAATGGTTTTCTTTTATTTAAAAGCTCATATGGTGTCTTGTTCTTAGGCTTAACTACTAGAACTCTGTTTTGGACATAGCAAGCAGTATTAACTGCTTCAGCCCAGAAAGTAATTGGAAGTTTTGAATCAGCTAACAGAGATCTAGCAGCCTCAATCAGTGTCCAATTCCTTCTCTCAGCAACACCATTTTGTTGTGGAGTCCTAGGAGCACTGTATTGCCTCTCAATTCCTTTTTCCTCACAAAAGATGTTTACGTCAAGATTTTTAAATTCAGTACAATTGTCTGACCTAATGACTTTTACCTTTTGATTTGTCTGGTTTTCAATTATTAGAATAAAGGATTTGATCAGTCCACTTGTCTCATCTTTAGTCCTTAGAAAATATACCCAAGTAAATCTAGAGTCATCATCAACAATAACTAAGCAATATGATTTCTTACCTATACTCATAACATTTGTAGGACCAAACAGATCCATATGCAACAACTGAAGAGAAGAAGAAATTGTGTTCACTTCTTTGGACTTATGAGAAGTTTTGTGTTGTTTGCCTTTGAGACAAGCAACACAATGATCATCACATGAAAAGACTTTTGAAGGCAAACCTCTTACAAGGTTGTTTTTAACAAGTTTATTCATTGTTTTAAAGTTCATGTGAAACATCCTTCTGTGCCAAAGAGATGATTCATCCAAAGATGCTTTTGAAACAAGACAGTTTAGGGATGAATCAGTTGAAACATTTTCATATCCAAACAATAGACATTATCCTTTCTGGGAGTTCTTACTAGTATCATCTTTTCATCAACTACCTTGAATCCAGGAGCAAGTATAATGCATTCAGACTCAGTGAATAATATACTATGCTTTTTGTCACAAACCTGTGATACACTTAACAGGTTGTACCTTAACTGCTCAACATAGAAAACATCTTCAAAGGTCATCTTACCTTTTGTTACATCTCCCTTACCACTGATCTTACCTCCATCTGGAGTATTACCAAAGGCAACATGTCCTCCATCAATTTTCTAGAAATTCTTGAGCCAAGCCATGTTCCCTGTCATGTGCCTAGAGCAACCACTATCAACATGCCAGATGCTCTTTCCTTTGAGTTGCTGGTTGCCCTGCACATAAGATAAAACAATTAGTATTGATTGGGAACCCAAGCCAAAGTGGTCTTGGGTCTCCCTTTCTCATCAAAGTATTTACATTCGTTTTTAATGAGATTTTTAAAATCAGAGCACTCTTTACTGGAGTACTTTGTCAAGATAATAGGTCTAGCAGCACAAACACTAGAAGCAGTACTAATTTTAGAAGCCCTAACAGAATTAGCAGTACTAACAGGCTTAGCAGTACTAACCTTGTTAGAAGCACTAACAGAGTTAGCAGTATTAACATTTGAAGAAGTACTAACAATGTTAGTAGCACTAACATTGATAGCAGTAGTATTGCTTCTAGCAGCACTATCTTTGTCAGCAACACTATTTGTGGTAGCAGTACTAACAGTTTTAGTGCTTTTGGGAACCCACATCTTGACACTCTCTTTTACAGTCTTTTTCTTCTTATGGCTTTTAGATTTAACATGTTTCTTAGCCACATGGTTCCTTTCATTCTTCCTATAACCAAAGGGTTTTTGCATAGATCTTTGAAAATATATCCTTTGGTTAATTGGATTAAAATAACAGTGTTTGGCAAGATGATTCAATTTGCCACATATGAAACAAAGTTTTGGTCTGATGATTCTACTCACATCAACTCCTTGTTTCTGAGCCCACTGATTATTCCAATTTCTTTGATTTCCCCTCCTTTTATCCTGTTTTAGGGGCTCAGATTTATTACATGCACACTGTTTGCACGGAACAGGATTCACAACTGTAGTCTGCTTGTAATGAACCTTTTTGGACTTTCCCTCAGTCTTCTCTATGTCATTGGATTTGATCCAAGACCTTCCACAATCCTCATTGGTGATAATGTTATTCTCTAAGGGAATCTCACCACTCACAGTATTGTCTTTACTCTTACTAGCCTCTTTCTCAGTCTTGTCCTCAACAACTACTTCATCTAAGGGATCTATCTTAGTAGCTCCCTCATGCAAGTCCTTCCTATCCTTGGTCTTTAGCAAGTCTGATGTAGGAGGGATGTAGTTGTTGTTGTATGGTGGTGGTGTGGTATTGTACCCAATTCCTGGTTTAAGCTTATCATGGATTTGAACCTTTAGGATTGAATCCATTGCTTTAGAAGCATATGAAAACTTTTCCACATCTAGCTTAACCTTGTCTAGTTGTCCTCTCAACTTTTCATTCTCCTCCTTGGACTTTGTCAGTTGGATTTCTAGATCATTCTTCTCCCACTTCCAGTAATTTGTATCATATGTGTGCTGAAGTTCATTGGCTTGGAAACCTTTGATTTGTTCCTCAAACCTCTCAACAATTCTCATATAGTCTTTTCTATCCTTTTCTAACCTCTTAAGGTCATCACTCATATTCTGGTTGTGATCCCTGTACCTTTTAACAGTGTCTATACAAGTTTGAGAACAGAGATTAGAAAGTACCTCAGTTGGGAGATCTGATACTTCTGCCATGAGAGCTTGATTTTTAATGGGATCTTCTGCTTGATCACTCCAGTAAAACCCCATTCCTTGTTGAGAAACAAGGGCTTGAGCAGAATTTCTGTTCTGATTGAAGCTTCCAGTCTGAGCTTGTTGGTGATTTATGTGAGACACTCCACTTCTGCATTCCCTGGCAAAGTGTCCCTTCAGATGACACTTATAGCACTCCACCTTTGACTGATCAAATCCTGCTCCATCTTCTCTTCTTTGAGAGAAGTTGTTCCTACCAGTCCTCTTGATGAACTTCTTCACCCTCATAGAAAGCATGGCCATCTGCCATTTAATATCCATCTCTTCAAGATAATCAGGATGAAGTTGTTCCAAGTCATCATTGATTAAAGAAGAGGTACCATGACTGGAAAGAAAGGCTTCAAACACAGATTCGTTGCTTTTTTCTTGATTTACTCCATTAGCAGCATTAACTGATTCAGGGTTAGCAGTAGAATCAATTGATGCTGATAGGAGTGCAGCATTATGAACATATCCAGTAGGCTTCTTCTTTTCCACCTCAGATTCAAACACTCTTAGATCATTGTACAGATCATCCAGTTCCTTTTCTTCCAATAGTTCATTCTGTCTGAATGAAGCAGTGTACATAGTCCATTCATCTCCAAGAGATCTGAGGAACTTTCGATTGACATCGTCTTGTTCCATCTGGACTCCAACTGTTGCCAACTCACCAATCAACTTATTGAATATGTCAAAAGTTTGAGTCATAGATTCATTCTTTGATGATGTAAAATTCTCATATTACTGCTTGAGAATATCCTTTTGATTCCTCTTGGTGCTCTTGGTGCCAGCAAATCTCTTCTCTAGGGCGTTCTACAGAATCTGAGCATCAGAGCAGTGTTGAAACTGATGTTGATACTCATTGGGAATGGCCAAAAGCAGGGTGCTTAAGGCTTTCATCTAATATTGTTGAAACAAAGTGAATGAAGAAACAAAGTCCCATTGGTATGGAAGCACAGTTTAAGGGGGAGCAGAACAGGGAAACAGTAACCAAAGAAGCAGAAACTGTTAACCTAGCAGTAGAAAGTAGTAAGGCAGCATTAACTGAAAAGGTAGCAGCAGTAACAGGGCTATCTGTTGAAGAGCTAGAGATTGCAGAAACATTGATCAAAGCCAAGAATGACACTCCTAAGGCTACTTAAAAGGCCAAGGGAGTGGTCATTAAAGAAGGAGGTCTTGAGCAGAAAACAAGCAAAAAGATCAGTGAGGCAGATTTGAAGCAGAAAGGAAAGGCTAAGATGGTTGAACCTGAGCAACTTTAAAAAAAAAGACTCAGATAGAGTTAGATGCAGAAGTGGCAAAACAGCTTCAAGCAGAGATGGAAAAGGAGGAACAACTTCAATCAGAAAAAGACAGAGAGCTTGCATTGGAAATGGCTAAAAAGTTCAATGAAGAGTATCAAAAGAGCATGCAAATTGCAGTTGAGGCCAAGAAAAGTATAGTAAAAGCAACCAAGCAAAGAATGCCAGTCAATAAGCAGAAAAGACAACCTTCCAAGACCTTTTTGGCCAATCAAGAAAGGAGAAAAATGATCAACTTTCTGAAAGGCTCAATTGGTGTAAAAGGAGAGATGTTTACCAACATGGCATACAGCAAAGTTGAGGAGTTATATAAGAAGGAAATGGCAAAGCTTCAAGGGGATTCCTCTCAAAGGGAAGAAGCAGAAAGGAGGATGAAAGAGAGGTATGATCTCAACATCCAACAACCCTTTCCTGAGGAAACCACTCATTCAACCACTCCTTCAAAGGAGAAAGGTGAAGAAAAGAAGGAAGATCAAGTTGATGTAGAAGCCAAATCTGCAAAGTGAGTAAAGACCATAGCTTCCAAGAAACAGTCCAAAAGGCCAAGGATTGAAGAAGCAAAAAAGGAGGCAGAACCATCTGTTGCAGATCATACAGAGCATACAAGTCAAAGTCAACAACAACCAACTCAATCAGATGAGCATGTTGGCCTTTACATGACTTTAATAGAACCAGTACAAGTTGTTCCCATTTCTGTGAAGGCACCAGAAGTCATCTTTTGGGATATTCTGAGAGACAACAGAAAAGAGTACTTCAGACTCAAAAGAGTTGGTGATATATTTGAAGTATATGCAACTTGGGGGAAAGTGATCAGAAGTTGTTCCAGGGCTGACTTAGCATAAGGTGGGAATAAAGCTATATGAGCCAGTGATGAAAGGAACTGAAGAAAGTCTACTCAAGATTGTAATGGAATATTTGTGTATGATGTTTGAACCAGAAAAGGTGTTATACAGGATCAAGGATTTGTATCATGAGTATGGGTTCAAAAGGATTGATAAGTGGATACTCTTTGAAAACTGTGGTGTCTATATGATCACCATAGATAATTGTTATCATGAGTATTTTCTGGTGGACAAAGTGTATGATCGTAGCAAGGAGAAGCTGGGAGGAATGCTGAAAGCCAAGCTAGTGTGTGCAAAAGGATCTGAAATGCCAAGAATTGTGATTAGAAGAACAATAAATCGAAGTCTGGGACTGGATCTAAATTTGGGCAACTAAGCTGAAGTGTTGAAAGCATCTTGAAGACAATATCTGAAGAACTTGACTTCTCTTCTCACCATCAGTTTTTGGAGGTGGTCTTCTTCCATCTTGACCAATTTTAGCTTCAGCAGAGGGACCATTCTCAACAATGTCCCACATAGAACAGTCTGTAAGGAGGATGTACTGCTTGATCCGAATTTTCCACATGTCAAACTCATTAGGTTTGAGCATGGGAACCTTTGAGACAAAAGTACTGTTTGATTCACCTGTGTTGTCCATGATGAATGAATGTTTCTGAGAAAACTAGCTCTGATACCACTTGACATGATCTAATTCTTAACAAGAATAATGAACTCAGAAACAATATTAAAGGAGTTGCGGAATAACACTTTAATATTCAACTATCAATGTAACAGTGAATCAGAAATCACAACTTGTAAACTTTATTGAATGATTAAAGTTACAAGATTTCAAACAAAACCTCAATCTTGATGAACAGGCTCACCAAGACGAATTCTACTTCTCTAGAACTAGCATTAAAAACTTTGAGGTTAATTCTCTCTCTAAAAACTTATCAAACAAAATTTAATTCTATCTATACTATTTATACAAGACATATTACAAGATAATTATCAAAATACAATTAATCTTCAATCCATAATTATCTTCTTTACTGTAGCAAGTCTTTTATACAGCTGTCTTCCTTCCATACTGAGTCTTTATCTCATAAGCAGCACTAACCTTCTTCAGAAGTATTAACCATGTTCAGCAGCATTAAACACCTCAGCAGAATTAATCATGTTGGCAGTAGTAATCCCTTAGCAGTACTAACTACTAGCAGTAATAACTCTCCAAGCAGTACTAACTATTGAAGTAGCAGTACTAACTTTTCAAGAAGTATTAAATCATGATATACTAGCAGTAGTAATCATGATATACTAGCAGTATTAACCATACTTGAACAAAACTTAAATTCCCAACATGTTCTAAAATTTATCTACGCAACGCAAAATGTCTTATGATAAGACACCATAAAACCCAACATAAAGAGCATAAGATGACAATAAGTCTAAAAAGGTTAAAATTTTAAGACCACAACGCAAAATAAAACGACCCTTTTTCAACAACACTAACATGAGACGCGACGCCTAATAATCTTGCAAATTTACACGTAATAAAATTAAAACCCACGCATCTCAAAGTACACTCATACGCCCAAAACGTCGCAAAACAATATTCCATAAAATTCAACACGACTCGTACAGACTAAAATTTTCAAGAAAATTCCGACTCAAAAACATGGGAACAACTCTTCCTTTAAAACCTTAACATACGTGGAAGAGATCCAATGTCAAGGTCAAAAATTCCACAGTTACTTGCCCAATACCCCAAATAATATTAAAACACAGATATTACAAGATCCGTAAATTGTGTTTGACACGAAACGGGGATAAAGAGATTTTCCATAAAATATTTGCAACCACGTGCCACAATTATGCATGTTTAGGCTCTCGGTTTAAAATCTGATGAGTGCTAAATGTTTTATCGAGACTTCGTAACATAAATCACTTTATACTTTGAAAACATGAGAAACAATTTATGCAAACTTTTCAAGAAATAAAGTTCGTGCATGAATTTGGTCGGCACTCAACATCTTAGGACTACGCTTCTCAATTTCCCGTCATACTATTGTCATCCGGAAGCATTAAACATCTTAAAACAGCAATCACCCTAATTTGGTCAACTTACGATTTCTCCTTGAAATAGAGTCAATTCAATAAGCTTATGTTTCTAAGTCAACCAATGACTTTGACCCAAAATGGTCAACTAGTTGCATCAGGCATGCTTAACCATCACTCCAATATACAATGCTATAAACATCAGCTCTTCTTTCGACTACTCGCCTAGAAACTTCCTCACTACCCTAACGATAACCATGCCAAGGCAGTTCAAGTATACATACGTAAAACGTAGGTTCATCATAACACTGGTCAGGTGCCATTATGAACGTACCGTACATGATCATCCTTGCAATCCTCGACAAGTTTCCCGTTTCTAGCGACTCGGTCAATTCCAAAATGTCGTATCTTAAGGTACCTAATGTGCAATTTCATTTTCAATCACCTAAAAGGACGCTAGTTTGAGTCTAGGCATAAAAAAATCAATACCTAATTCTCTCAAACTTAAGCTTTGATACCAACTAGTAACACCCTCAAATCTGGAAAGAGCAACTAATTTAAAATTTTCTAAATACGTCGATAATTGATTCATCTACAAACACAAATTAAGGATTAACCTCAACACACATAATTTATTCTCTACATACAGTCTATAACAAGAACGGGTGCTACTAAAACCCAATAATAGTCACTATCTCCAAACTGCGGAAGACTTCACCAACTACTTACACTTGCACAAAGCTAAGACTCAAGTCTTCATAGCTGCTAGAACCAAACCCCCAACTGGAACCTGATGCACATGCCGACAAATAAAAAGGTTAGGCTTAACGCCTAGTGAGCTCAAGAGTTTTCAACATTTATAAATGAATCGTTAAAAAAAAGAAAGAGTGCAATTAAAATCATAATCTTTCAAAATGATATGCTTTACGCGGGGAAACCCCAATATTAAGGCCATCAATTACCGTCGACCACACAGAAACCAAAGTTGGCAAAATATGACATTAATATTTAAAATACCACGGATCGACGATGGGGAGACCCGTATACGTTGAGAGTAGAGAAACACACGAGTAGGTCGCCCATACAACGTACTCGCATGTCATCTCAACGTTTCCATCTTGGGTGGAGAGAACACGTGAATGGAGCCACCCGTGATGTTATTGGATTTCACCACATATCCCGGACCTAGTTCCCATGCCACCACCGACATCACAATCCTCAGACCGTTATGTCTCTGGCCATACTCCGTCGAGTTCCACCTCAAGGACTTACAGATATGGGTGCCTATCCAATCTAGACGAGTTACAACTCGGAGGCTCGAGCCACCTATTGCCTACTCGCTAGCAAACCCAAGCGGTCAACGGTCAAAAACCAACCTTACCCGCTTTCCCAAAACAGATAGACTTACGTGCCTATGGATCCAATACAACACTGTCTAAAATTACATGACTCCAAATGAATGACCAAAGCTCCCAAAACATGTAACTCTCAAATGACACGAATATACGCCATCATACTCAAAACCCCACAACGGTTTTTAATCCGGACAAATGTCCTCAAGGCTCAATTTAGTCAAAATCGAGTCAAAGGGCCAACAATTTACGTAAACCCCCAAATGAAATCCAGTATAAGCATTGAAACATATTTGACCAACTATTATGCAAACACACGACCGAAAATATGATTAACTCGAATCTCATCATTGGTTGAGGCAAACCATTTTCCAAATGAACCCATACCCTTATATTTCCAAAATGCCTCACAACACAATAATATGCATTTTTCGAAAAGGTTTATAAGATCAAATACACAAAATGACACTTACGTCAACTGAACTCAAATTATATATGTAAAATCATCAAAGAAACTTTTCAACATGATTTATTTACCAAAATTCCCAAAGATCCCAAATTGGATGTTTCACCATGTTTATAAAACTAAACATTTCAAAATAACCAAAACTTATCAGGTGATCAGCAGTTAACAATTTCATGTAAAACACAAAACACTTTAAAATGAACATTTTGGCATGTACACCGTTTTCACAAATCAACTTGAACTCACCTTGCTATATTTAGGCTAAATCTAGATTTTTCCCCAACTTGAGCTCCTTTGAAGAATTCTGAATCCACAAGCAAAACCTTCTGAAACCTAGATACACAATTTTCCATCCATAAACAACACATTCAACCATTTAGAATCGATCCTCAAACCCTTTACATCAAAATCTCCATTTTGGTCAAAACCCTAATTTTGACCTAAATTCCTCCAAAATCTTCCAAACCGAAATTGAAGTAATAAAACACTAGAATATCATCAACGAAGCATTTATGTCTTAAAATAAGGTTTAGAGGTGGAGAGGTTAGAGGTGGAGAGGATAAACTTACCACTTAGGTTTTGATGAAAACCTAGAAAACCCTAAAATGGGGCTTGAGGTTGAAGATGCAGATGGTGAATCGTTGACCATAGCTTTCAGTTTTACCACTTGATGGCGTTTTATCCCCATAAAGTACAAGGATTTGAGCCAAAAATAAGTTATGGTTTGGAGTGGAAAGAAGGAAAACGATTTGGGAGAGAATAGAAGAAGTTTGGATGAGAGGAAATGAGGAAAAGGCTGAAATTCACGACTTAACAACAGCCTGCCCTCTTTGGGGGACATTGCCATGCGACAATGCCTTGAGCATTGTCACTGGTCATTGTCACTTGGTGCCCCCCAACTTCTGTTTCATGTTGTGACTTTGCCCGGTGTGACTATGACACTGTCATAGTCGCCGGGCATTGTAGCCAAGCCCGTACCAAGCTTCGAAACTCGAGCCAATAGCCCCGATACTCCAAGGAACTTCAAATAATGATTTCCCAACAAAAGTACGAACGTTCAAGTTCCAAAAACGTTCGGGTGTCCTCAACTCACCGAAAATTATGGGTGTTACACACTCTCCCAGCCGACCCCAAAATCTGCCCCTCAAGCCTCACCCATACAATCACCTCCTCATTCCTCAAAAGCCTCGTCATCCAAAACCTCATCATTCAACTCTTCCCCTGACCTAACCCATAGCTGACAACCTCTAGCTCTTTAACGAATTCTACCTCACCACCCACCGACCCGTCCAACTAACCGACTGAGCACCTCTTCGGAACCTCCTTCCTATTTGTTGAGCGTCCCCCAAAATCCCATCCTCATAACCCTGAGATGCTTTCCGAAATACTTGACACAAATCGACAACATCGTTTGCTTGGTGCTCAGTTTGCCACCTTTCATGAAGAATTTGGTCGGTTCCTTGCTCACACGGGTCATCGGGTCACTGTTCTCGAACAAAACTCAATTCAGGATACACAGATCTCCCGAGACCTTGATTTTAACAACCAACATCTGACCAACATTCTTGGCCTCCTCCAGAAACAAAATACCAAGCTTCACTCGGTACAGTCGGGTTTCTTCAACTGCATGGATGCCATGCACAAGGATTTGAATGATATATCCGCCTCGCTCAGCTCATCGGTGGGAGCAGTGAGCACTCCGTTGTAGATACTCCTGAAAGATAACCTCAACCTCACTTTATCTATTGCATCCCTCAAAGCCTCCTCTGATGCAAGGGATAAGGAGGTTGCATCCTAGAAGACCAAGGTCCTCTCTCAGGACTTGGCAAATGAGAAAACTCTGGATTCTCTTACCTGACTTCGTCAAAAGGTCGAAAATCTTCCTAAATCGGTTGCCAAGTCTCGTTCTGACGAATGGGATATAGATCTAGGTGATACGACATTCGGTGATGAAGATCGGGGTTGTCTCCGCCGAATCGATCGCAGAATGGGTCGTGTGTCGACCAAAATGGGGGTTTCTTCTCTGTCGGCCTCTAAGGGGGAGAAACCTGTTGATGAGGAGCTTCGTACCCCTCATGTCACAATTACTAGCGTCTACGAAGAAGACACCGACAGGTCAGCACCAAGTGACCTGGTCGAAGGAGAGGGCACCGGCTGATCAAAAGTAATCGATCAGGCCGATGTATCTAAGGGGGAGCCAATGAAAGACAAGGGCAAGAAAAAGTTTACACCTGAGGACGAAGCTGCTGAAATAAAAAGACAAAAAGAAGCAAGAACCAAGCACTCTTCAGATGTCCTAAAGCTACAACCTCCCCCAAAGATAACTTCTCAGTTTAGGATGTCGGTCGAAGATTTGAAGGCGGTCGAGCTTGATCAGAAAGCTTTTGATTAAACAAAATCGCTTGCTCAGAAACTTGCCGAAGAGGAGGCCAAAGAAGCTAAGCTTTCAGATGATCCGATCGAGGCCCAAAAGCTGGATCTTGGAAGTCTGGAGAAATCGGTCAAGGAGTCTGAAGAGAAAAACGCTAAGTGCATTCGGTGGTATAGATAGTCACTCACTAGCCAACGAAAAAACTCCCCAATCATCGGTGTCAAAATCTTTGGGCCCAAAACACCAAAAGACCCATTTTGGCTGACTATTTCAAGGGAGGATGGAACAAGCCAAACTGATAAGCTTGAATGGCTTAATGTTTATGGTGTTAGTGAATGGTTTGAGATTATCAAGCTTCTGAACAAGAGTAGGAGCTCTTTCAAAACTCAAGTTGAAGATCATATTCTTGCTCTTCAGAAAAAGATGAAATCTTACCGACTGATGTACCAGATTGAATACACTCCTACCACACAAGAGTTCATTGATAAACTCAAGGTTGATCACTCCTCTTCCTCCTCCAAGACGAAGTCTCGGTCGACTAAAAAGGAAGGTGTTTTTCAAGTTATGGACAAGGAAGGAAAGGTTCCAAAAAACTTCCAACCTTGACATCTCTCTGCCGACCTCAGTGCCTCAAGCTTCTACAACAATCATCCTTTAGCTGGTGTATGGAATTTTCTTTAATGATGGTGTTAGGTCCAATGAGATCAAAGATTGATTGAATGAAAACAAATAACAAGGATTGTAGGGAGGAATCTGTAGTTTTATTAACTGGAAAAGTAAACTACACTACTACAGAGAGAGAACTCGTACAAGGCTACATTGCTGAAAGTAAACTCTCAAGCAAAGTCAAAGTAAAATTCAGTAAAATTCAATGTCTTAGTTTGTAAGTTTTTGATTTTGTAAGCGTGTTGTTTAGTTTTGCTTTAATAGACTTGTGGATTAGAAGTCTTAGAGTAGTATCTTGTAACTTGTAACTAGAACATTCGCAGAGAGAGAGTTAGAGAGAGAAAGAGATTTGTAGAAAGAGAAAGTGATTCGAATTGTTTTGTAATCAAATCTTGTAATCAATCAAAACAGGATGACTTCAAAGGACGCTCTTTCAATTGGCACCGAAGTCAAATCCCCTGTTCTTTTCAAAGGAGAGTACGAGCAATGGAAAGACAGATTTTTAGATTTCATTGACCGACATGCAAATGGAGAAAACATTTTTCTGTCAATAACTGAAGGTCCAATGGTACCACCAACTGTGGAGATACCAGATGGTGAATCCTCTGACAGTAAGGATGGAGGTGAAGACAGAGTGAGAAAAATGAAGACTGTTCCGAAAGACTTTGCTCAATATTCTGAGGAGCAGAAAAGTCGTTTCTAAGCCGACAAACAAGCAAGATCTCTTCTACTCCAGAGTATTCCGAATGAGATATACATCAAGATAGACAGCTATAAAGCGAATGCAAAGAAAATGTGGGGTCAGCTACAAAAGATGATGATGGGCTCTAAGGTGGGAAACCATATGAAAGTAGCCAAATGTATCAACAACTATGAAGAGTTTAAGTCCAAAGACAATGAGATCCTGGAGGAAACGTATGAAAGATTTGTGCTTCTTCTGAATGAACTCTCAAAGAACAAAGTGAAGAAGAAGCAGATAGAAAACAATGTCAAGTTCCTAAGCATCCTGCAACCGGAATGGAAAAAGCACACCCGCAGGATGAAACAAATGAAGGACTTGAGCGACATACCTCTTCATGAAGTTTATGAGACACTAAGACAGCATGAAGAAGAAGTGGAAGAGAAAAGGACTGAGAAGAAAAAGAAAGTTGAGAAGGTGTCAGATCCTATTGCCCTAGTAGCAGGAAAAAAAGAGAAGGAAAAGAAAGAAAAGAAGAAGAAGAAGAAAATTGTAATTCTAAGTTCTGATTCTGAGTCTGCAACTGATAGTGATGATGGAGAAAATCTCAAGCAAGCCATGTTGCTACTAACCCGAGCTTTTCAGAAAAAGTTCTACAAGAAACCAGGGTCAAATTCTCAGAGATACTCGTCATCAGGTTCAAAGAATCATGAACACAAGGAAAGAGTTGAAGGAAGAAGATTCGAGGAGAAGAAATATGTGGAGAAAAGGCCAGAGGAAAGAAAGAAGTTTGTGAATGACTATGCTGGTGCTGAAAAGAAGACTGATGATTTGATCAAATGCTACAACTATGGCAAGGTCGGTCATTATGCCAAGGACTGTAGGAAACCGAAAGTGAGAAACTCGGAATATTACAAGAACAAAATGCTCTTAGCTAAGCCACAGGAAGCTGGCAAGGCACTCATGGCCGAGGATGAGTCTTGGCTAGATCATTCAGATGTCGAAGAAGAGAAAGAAGAGACAACACATATGTGCTTAATGGGTGACAATGTGAAGTATGATGATTCTGAAGATGAGACATCTGATGAGGTAATGAACTTATCTAAATCTGATTTCATGACCAAAATGGAAGCCATGATGGTTGAACTTCAAGACCTACAATCTAAACTGCAAAAGGAAAAGAGCAGAATTGCAAAGAAAAATCAAAAGATCTTTGACCTTAACAAAACAGTTATTGGAAACAAAGATCTAATTGATTCTCTACACAAATCTGTCTCTAATCTTAAACAAGAAAAAGATTGTTTTGAAAGTAAGAAAGTGTTCTAAAATTTCTAAGTCTGTTTCAGAAAAGCAAGAAAGTGTTCTAAATGTGTTTAACTTGCAGGTTGAGAACAATAGCTTAACAAAGAAGCTAAATGGTTTGGAAGCAAAATTGTATGCTAGAGTCCAAACAGATCAAACCATTTTCTTAAACACACCTAATGAAGAAGCTGATGTTAGAGAGAAGTGGGGTCTCGGTTACGAAAACCCACACTATATAAAGAAAGCTATCAGAAAGCAACCATCTTTGTATAATTTTGATTTTCTTTTTGTGGCTAGTAAATATCCTCATTTGAAACCCAAATTTGTTACCAAGTCACCTGAAGAGGTAGAGGCTAAAGAGGATGAGAAAAGAAAGAACTTAAAGAAAATGCAACTATCATTCTGCTATCAAAAGCTGAATGATAGTTATAGTTCAGATCAGCCAAAATATCTTTCAAATGATTATTTTGAAAGCTATTCGACACAAGAGTTGAAGGCAAAACCTTTAAAAGTTAAAATTTATGTACCTCCACTCATTTTAGAAAGTAAAATAATTGAGCTAGAAAATATTTTATCTGATGAACGAATATTGACTAACATTGAACAAAATGTATTTTCTACTATTTTAAAGAACACAACTTTAAATGTTGAATCTCAAAAGTGTTCTCCATCCTCTAACGCATCTCACACCTCTGAAGTTGATGTTGATGACTTATTTGTGTCTGCAAATGATTTTCTAAATTCTAATGAAGGGTGTATAGATGAGATTGATTTGTTTGACTTCAATGCACAACTTCTAGATCATTCTACTTTTGTCATAATGGTGAAGTTTTACCAAGTGTGTTTGAAATCGGTGAATCATCAACTAAGGTTGATGAACCAGTATCTGTGAATGCTGATTACTATGAAAAAGGTAAGAAGCAAAAGAAACATCACTCACAGAAACAGAAAAACACTGGTTAATCAAAGAAAAGACATTCTCAGAAATCTGATTTTCCTAATAAATCTAAATCTTTTGTTTCAGATTTAAGAAAGAAAAGGTCAAAGGGTCGAACTGAATGGCGACCAAAGCAGAAGCTTGATGAGAATTCACAATCATCTCCTGATATAGATTGTAATAGATCTAGTAGTAGTGATTCTGATAAAATTGGTTATGTTGCTTTATATAAACAAAACCTTGTAACTTCTTACAAGAGATATACTAAAAAGCAATTATTCCAATTGTCTCAGTTTGCTCCTAAGTCGTCTAATTTTAGATGGAATGATTTGGTTTCTCATCAACTTTCTGATGAATGATTTGGAAATTATTATGTTTGTTCTTACAAGTCTTATGCTTCAAAAGCTTTTCAAAAGTTCAGAGGATCCATATCTAAATGGATACCAAAATATTGCGCTAAATTGTTAGGACCCACTTTTAAATGGGTACCTAAATATGTTATTCCCTGATTTATCTTATGCAGACCCGTCATATGTGGTACTTGGATAGTGGATGTTCCAAGCATATGACTGGGAAAAAGGATTTATTGTCTAATTATACAGAGAAATTTTGCGGAAATGTAAGATTCGACAATGATCAATTTTGACTGATTTTGGGATATGGTGACGTGGTTCAAGACAAAGTGACGATAATGAAGGTGAGCTATGTAGAAGGATTAGGGCATAACCTATTTAGTATTAGCCAGTTCTGTGACAAAGGATTAGAGGTAAATTTCAAGGCTAAGAGTTGCTCGGTGCGTACTGAAGATGGAAAAGAACTCTTGGTCGGCACTCGAAAGTCCAACCTCTACACAATCAATCTTTCAAAGGTCTAGACAGACGATCAGGTTTGGTTACTGATAAAAGCCTCGATGCAACAAAGTTGGCTTTGGCACCTAAGGTTGTCGCACCTAAATTTTCGTTACATAAACAAATTGGTCAAAGGCAGATTGGTGAATGGTCTTTCTGAGTTGAGATATGAAAAAGAACATCTGTGTGCAGCATGTGAAAAGGGAAAAATGAAGAGGGCAACTCACAATCCTAAACCCGAACCGAGTACAAGTTCTACACTTGAGTTGTTACGCATGGATTTGTGTGGTCCGATGAGAACTCAAAGCATAGGAGGAAAGAAGTATGTTTTGGTGATAGTGAACGATTATTCACTTTACACATGGGTAAAGTTTCTAACGACAAAAGATGAGACGCCCGAAGTACTCATTAACTTTTTGAAGACTACCCAAGTGAAATTGCAGAAGACAGTAAAGTTTCTAAGGACTGATAACGGCATAGAGTTTAAGAACAAAACTGTTGAAGATTATCTCGAATTTCTCAGGATAACACATTAATTCTCTGCTGCTCGAACGCCAGAACAGAATGGAGTAGTTGAATGACACAATCGAACGCTAGTCGAGGCCGCTCGTACTATGCTCAGTCAGTCGGATCTACTTCTATTTCTGTGGGCATAAGCTATATCTACTACATGTTATACGCAGAATCGTTCCATTATTCATAGAAGGTTTGGTAAAACTACTTATGCATTGATTATTAATCATACACCAAGTATTAAGCATTTTCATGTTTTTTGTTACAGGTGTTTTGTTCTTAATGATAAAGAGAATTTGAATAAGTTCTCACCGAAGGCTGAAGAAGGAGTCTTCATTGGGTACTCACAGACATCTGTTGCATATCGGATTTACATGAAGATCTCAAAGACTGTTATCGAAAGCGTGAATGTCACATTTGATGAGGAAGTGGCTTCTAAACAATACAGTTCAGAACCCGTACTTACCAGAGTGTTAGCTTCTGGACATATCAGTCCAGAACCTGTGTCTAATGCAACTAATTCGGATAAAGCTTCTACATCTACATCTCATTTATCTGAATTAGATTTATTGTTTAAATTTTTCTATGATGAGTTTCTAGGATCTAAACTTCCTAAATCTGTTGTGGTTGATAGGTCTAAAGATTCAAAGACTAATCATCCAACCACTTTGGACGTATCTACTGAACTAGTTCCCCCAGTTCAGACAGAAACTCCAATTCAAACAAATACTCCTTCAGTTGAAGTTGCACCTGAAAATGTTGAACTAGAAGTTACTACTTCAGTTGGATGCACTGTCATGGATAATCAACAGAATGAACAAGTTGTTCCAACTGAAACTTCCATACAAGAGACTTCAACTGTACCCCCAAACAATGCTGAACAAGAAGAAACTGATAGTGGATATTTAGATGATTTGTATGATCAATCTACATCAAATTCGATCCCTCACGAACACAAGTGGACCAAAGGGCATCCGATAAGCCAGATTATTGGAAATATATCTTTACCGGTGCAAACTAGGTCTGCAACATTAAACATGTGTATGCATGATTCCTTTCTGAGTAAGATAGATCCTACTCGAGTATCTGAAGCTCTAGCTGACTCAGATTGGGTTACTGCAATGCAAGAGGAGCTAAATCAGTTTGAAGGAAAATCTATCATTGGTACAAAATGGGTATTCAAAAACAAGAAGGATGAAAACGGTATCGTTATCAGAAACAAAGCACGACTTGTCGCAAAAGTCTATAGGCAAGAGGAAGGTATTGATTACGATGAGACTTACGCTCCAGTAGCACGTATAGAAGCAATCCACATGTTTCTAGCGTACGCTGCTCACAAAAACTTCACAGTCTATCAGATGGACGTGAAGACTGCCTTTCTGAATAGCATTCTTAAGGAGGAAGTCTATGTCTCACAACCTTAAGGCTTTGTGAATCCACATAAACCAGATCATGTCTACATCTTGGATAAAGCACTTTATGGTCTTAAACAAGCGCCTCGAGCCTGGTATGAAGTTTTTGGTCAAGTCGGGCTTCACTAAGGGTAAAATCGATACTACTTTATTCATTAAAAAAGAAAAAGCCGATATCATTCTTATTCAAATATATGTGGATGACATTATATTTGGCTCTACAAATCCTAAATTTTGTAAGAATTTTTCAAACCTCATGGTGTCTAGATTTCAAATGAGTAAGATGGGAGAGATGAACTTCTTTCTCGGATTACAAGTAAAACAATTTTCAACGAGGATTTTTATAAATCAAGCTAAGTACATTTTTGATATTCTTCGAAAATTCAAAATGGAAACTTGTAAACCAATTGGTACCCCGATGACACCTGGAACTAAAATCGGCATGGATCCTTAGAGAAAATCTGTCGATGTTAGAACCTATAGAGGAATGATTGGTTCTTTAATGTATCTTACTTCAAGTAGGCCATATATTATGTTCTCTACATGTTTATGTGCAAGATATCAGGCTAATCCAAAAGAATCCCATATGTCTGTAGTAAAGCGCATATTTAGATATCTGAAGGGGACTACAGATCTTGGTCTGTGGTATCCTAAAGATATTGGTTTTGAATTGACGGCTTACTCAGATGCAGATCATGCTGGATGTATGTTAGACAGGAAGAGCACATCGGGTCATATACAATTCCTTGGAGATAAACTCGTAAGTTGGGCATCGAAGAAACAACTTTGTGTTTCCACTTTAACGGTTGAGGTGGAGTATGTTATTGCTGCAAGCTGCTGCTCTTAGGTGTTGTGGATGAGGACGCAACTGCGAGATTATGGCTTCAAATTCAACAAAATCCCGATTTACTGTGACTCTAAAAGCGTCATTGCCATATCAACAAATCCTGTACAACATACAAAGACAAAACACATAGACGTTAGATATCATTTTATAAAAGACAATGTCGAAAAAGGTACAATAGAACTTTATTTTGTAAACACTGATTATCAACTTGTTGATTTGTTTACCAAGCCTCTCGACGAGAAGATATTTAATTTTCTTATCTCGAAATTTAGTATGCTTAATCTCAAGACATAATCTGTGATTACCTATTAAAGTTTTTCTTATTGTTATTTTTCTTCATTTCTTTATCTTAATTCCGAAAAGATATCTGCACTTTAACGTGTGTTCATGATCTCAGGGGGAGTGAGAGAAGATAAATATGATCTATATTCATTTGAGGGGGAGTTCATACATTTTTGCATATGTTTAACTGATAAATTTTTAGGATGCATAACTGCAGGGGGAGTTAGAGTATGAGTAAGGAGTACTGAATTATGATTTCTGATTAGTTCAGATAAGAACTCGTACATTCAATGTTTTACTGTTTTATGTCATTTTATTTTTTTTAATAAATGTTGTGAATAAAGTTGCTTTGACGGACTTTGTGACTGATGCAGATTGAGAGGATGCTTACAAGATCATATCTTTTATGACTTAAAACTTGACTTGATGAGATTTAAGATCGAGCGAAAGGTTTATTTCTTATCTTAATCTCATATATGGTTGAAAGAAGAACGACTTTCAATCATAGGAAACATGTTCTTAAATGTTCAAACCACTTCCCGATTCTTAAATAGATTTCATGATTTGGAAGTGTGATTTTAAATGTTTTCATTATTAGATGAGCTGAAATGCTTATAAACCGTGTGTTTCCAAAGATAAATACTTGTGTATTATCTTGTCTATATACTGTCAAGTATTCACACACACCGGTTTAATTTTTGTTTAATTCGTTCTTACCATGTCCCTAAATTGAAACAAACTTTTGATGGTAAGACACCCCGATTGATATTCAAAATTTGAGCGTGATTTCATTTCTAAACGTTCTTTCAAGACTTGTCTATAATTGTTTCTATAGACAAATTCAATTTTTGATGACCAAAGCCTTAATTGAAAAAGATCAAATCTAAGGGATTAAATTTGTCCATTCTTTTTCATACAATGTCAGATTTTCAAACAAGTTTCTTGTATTCATTTCATTCCTTCAATTATCTTGTTTGAAAAGTCTTCAATGTTTAAAAATGCTCAAATCTTCATGATTATATCTTATTGAGCATACAGATATCTGACTTGTATATATTTTGTGCTTTAACTGATAAAGTTAAACCATTTTTGAGCAACAATGTGCTTTCATAGGAAAATATGGGTTCATTGTGTAGGACTTAAATGAAACTTCTATGGATTCACGATAACCAGTGTTTCCTACCCAAGAAGTTAATCCTTAGTGATCGAGTGTGAGGAGTCAAAAAGAAATGAGTGTGGGTTGTGTGAAGAGGTAAAATGTAAATGAGAGTTTGGTTAGACGTAAGATCAATGATTAAAAAGAAAGAGGGTGAGAGATCAGAGTAAAAGAATATCAAATTCTGCACCAACTACTTTCTGAGTCGGGCAGCCACATTACTAGTGTTTCACAATTCATCGTGAACATTATTGAAACAGGAAACTAGCACATGCCAACTCTTGCTAAAAAAAACCCACCAGCCACTCATTTTCTTCTCAAAAAGAAAGTGTTTCATATTTTCAAGGGGACGCAGCACATAATCTATCTGATTTTCATTTGGAAAATATGGATATAGAAAAAGAAGGAAGTTTGCCCCACTTTCGCATTTCGATCATGCACAATTGAGTCTTTGTTTAATTAGTGTTGTCTCAGTGGTTTACACAATGTTGAGCCTTATAAAAAGCAATCATCATGTGCTTAATTCTTTCTAACACTTGCACGAACACACAAGGAATTTGTTTTCTTGTCATAACATTCATAGAAATTATCCTTTGTGGTGTTTCGATGATTGAATGGAAGCCTTGGGGGAGTGAACATCAAAAATCTCCTTTCCAATGTGTATCTGTTACACACAGTAACTTTGTGTTACTGACAAGCATATTAGCTGATTCATTTGTTGATTCAGGTGTTACATTCTCATTTGTCTGGATTTGAAAAGATCTAGATGAATATATTATTTTGGATTGACGGAGAATCAGAGGCTCTTGTGTTCTAAAGATCGGTGGTCAGAATTGATGTTGACATTTCTTGGCAAAAGTTTTGATGATTTCATTGCTCTAATCATCAAAAAGGGGGAGAAGCTAAAGTTTACGAAATGTCTGGTAATTTTTATCAGATATGGGGAGTCAGAATCAAGAAATATTTGTGTTCAAAAGTTATTTGCTTGAAGATTGACAAAGATTGAAAGTTCAAAAGTGCAAATTCAAAGATTTCTGAAGACGTGCTGAATTTTACAGAAATTTTCTTTGAAGATCATTTGTTGAAGCAGTTTAAGCAAATTATGAAGATAATTTCTTTCTAAAGACTGAAGAAGATTGAGATAATTTTGGTGAGTTTGTTGAAGAGCATTTCCACCATCTTTGGGGATATTGTTATATTCTTGGAGAACAGACTTTGGGAAGACTGCTGAAAGTATAAAGATTGTTAAAGATTGATCAAAGGAGAAGATTATTTTTACTGAGCTTAAAGAGAGAAGATTATACTGCAAAATATTTTTGAGATGATCTTGATCCAAAGGGGGAGATTGTTAGAGCAGAAATATGTTGGATACAAGATCATAGAAGACAGAAGGTCAAAGTCAAGCAAGTCAAAGCTGAAAGTCAACTCTCAAGCAAAGTCAAAGTCAAATTCAATAAAAGTCAAAGTCTTAGTTTGTATGTTTTTGTTTTTGTAAGCGTGTTGTTTAGTTTTACTTTAATAGACTTGTGGATTAGAAGTCTTAGAGTAGTATCTTGTAACTTGTAACTAGAACATTCGCGCAGAGAGAGAGAGAGAGTTAGAGAGAGAAAGAGATTTATAGAGAGAGAAAGTGATTCGAATTGTTTTGTAATCAAATCTTGTAATCAATCAAAACAGGTAATTTGATAATTCTTGTTTGTAGTTTGATTTTAGCTATAGGAACTTGATCAGATTGGGACTATCAGATGGCTACGGTCAAATTCGCTTCTTTAGATGAGATCAAGTCCATATTGCCGACAACCTCTTCTTATATGGAATTCTTCAGATCATCCCAATCGGTACTCACGTCGTGGCTCTCTTCAATATTGTGAATGATGAATTGAAGAAAAGGGAGTTCATTCAAGGTGACCCGTTTGAAGAATCTTAGAAATTCAATCTTTATTTATTTTTAATTGTACTTGAATTTTGTTTTGTATTGTAATCTTCCTTGTGAGATTAATACAAGTACAATTTTCTTTTGGTAAATAATGTGCTCTTTCATTCATTTTATACTTGTGACTGTCGGATACTCTAAAAAATCCAAAAAGAAACAAAAAGAATGGTCTATGTGAAAAAGAACCCAAAAAGAGTAAAACAGGGTCAAAATGCATCATTCATTTACTTATTCTTTTATTTAAGTATGGGATGTCATCATTAAATAGGGGGAGATTTTTGGGTCATCAAGGGTTTGAAGATGACCTCCCCTTTCGGTTTGTTATTTCATATTTGTAATATGTTGATCATCTCCATACTTAGTTTATTTTACGGTTCTTTATAATAGCTTAGTTGTGCCTCAAAAAGTCGGTGAAGTCAAATACCAACCGAAATCAGAAAGAAGTAAGCCCTCTAATGCGGATCATGACAAGCTTCCAAGATCACTAAGATAAAGCATTTGTCGAAGCTGTTCTTGTTAAACCCAGATTACTAGTTGATAACAATCACACAACACAATAAAGATCAAGAGATAAACAGATCAGAATAACATACCACAATCTTTTGATTAATCAATGAAAACCTTATGTGTTCTTGGTACCTTGTGATGTGTACGATTACAATACGGCTACCTCTCTATTGAATATTATGATTATTGATTATGAGAGGATTAGAGGATTAACCTAAAAACCTAATAACTAAAACCTATTAATACTTAGGTCGTATAAGCCAAATGGGCTTTTGGGCCCAGTTACAAATAACTATTAAATAAATACAATTTGAACCCTTAACTTTAATCTTGAATACAATTTATGATCCAACAATCTCCCCCTTTGGATTCAAGATTAAATTTTTTTTGACAATAGTCTTCGAGTCTTCTCTTCTCTTGAAAACTGTATCTGATATGACATTAGTAGCTTCAGAACTTGTAGCTTTACACAGTCTTCAAAATTCCTCTTTCTTTTAAATGAAGTGTCCTTCTGACGATCATCTTCAGTCAGACACTTTGAATTCCTTGAAATCTTCAGCAGTCTTCAGTAAGAATTCTTTAAATTCTTGTATCTTTATTATCTTTGTATATTCTCCCCCTTTTTGATGAGTGGTGAGAATCATCATCATCAAAACATAGCAAAACAATCTCCCCCTTGTTTATGTAGTCATCAATTAAGCGTTGTCTTCATGTATAGATCCCTGTGTGGAAATAAGAGCAGTCTCTCCAAATGGAGAAAGTGATTATTTCAATCTTTTCAGATTCAAATAAGAAAAATGTGGTAAGCCTGAATCAGCAAATGACTCAGTTAAAATGCCTGTCAGTAACACAAAGTCACTGAGTAACACAAAGTTACTATATAAGGAGTTGGTGGGGTTGTATGCAAGAGATGACATGGGCTAGGTGCCTATTTCAATGATGGTCACCAAAGAATGTGAACCAATCAGATTAAGTGGTAGCCCGACTCAGAAAGAATCTGGTATAGAGTTTAATATTCTTTTACTCTGTTCTATCACCCTCTTTCTTTTAATCTTTTAAACCTCACTTCTAACCAATCTCTCTTTTCCATTTTACCTCTTCACACACCAACACTCAAATCTTTTGACCCCTCTCCCCTCAATCACTCAGGGAATACTTCCTGGGTAGGAAACACTGGTTATCGTGAATCCATGGAAGTTCAGTTAAGCTCACACATCGAATCCCATGTATTTTCCTAAAAGAACATGATGTTCAACAGCCTTGTGTACATGAAAGCACATAGGAATATAGTTACACACGAAGAATAAAAAATTTGGAGAAGTCAAAACATAAGATGTTTGACAATGCAATTCTCCCCCTCAAACTAAAAAGAGTTTGACAATTAAGCTCTAAAGGAGTTTTTCATTTAAGCTCTTTGACAATTAAGCTCACCCTCAACTTAAGATTTTTTTTTTTAACTCAGAATAAAAAGAACACAAAACACTGAAGTGCGGGTTCTAATCAGATACGATTAGAAGCCATTGTCACTTGAACAAACCTGCACATAGAAGAAATACTGGTAATCATTTGTGAAAATGATTCCTCTAGTGTTAGAAATAGTTGTAGAATAAATATAGAAAACACAACATTAAGAGTCAGAATACTCCCCCTCGAATCATGAGTAAGGTTAAGAAGACATGTTCAACATACCAAGTTTGCTGAATAGAAACATGAACCTCTTTTCATCCAACGGCTTGGTGAAAAGATCAGCTAACTGGAAGTCATTTTGAACAAAGTGCATGTCGATATCCCCTTTTTCTACATGATCCTTGATGAAGTGATAGCGTACATCTATATGCTTGGTCTTTGAGTGCTGAACCGGGTTAGCAGTTATGGCGATTGCGATCTTGGAATCACAATAAATAGGGATGCGCTTGTAGTTGTACCAAAAGTCCCTTAACTGTGTCTTCATCCAGAGGACTTGTGAACAACAGCTAGCAGCAGCTACATATTCAGCCTCAGCAGTGGATGTTGAAACAAAGTTTTGTTTCTTTGAGGTCCAACTCATAAGTTTGTCACCTATAAATTGACATGATCCAGAGGTGCTTATCTGGTCTAGCTTACATCCTGCATGATCAGCATCTGTAAAGGCAGTTAGATCAAAACGAGAATCCTTTGGATACCAAAGGCCTAAATTAGGATTGGCTTTGAGATATCTAAGGATTCGCTTAACAGCATTAAAGTGCGACTCTTTCGGATTAGACTGATATCTCGCACAAAAACATGTGGCAAACATTATATCTGGGCGACTGGCAGTCAGATAAAGTAAAGAACCAATCATGCTATGATACACCTTTTGATCAACAGGTTTACCAGAGGGATCTGTATCTAAGAGTGTACAAGTAGCCATTGGTGTTTTCATGACTGAACTATCTGACATATTGAACTTTCTTAACATGTTTTTTATATATTTAGCTTAATTAATGAAAATGCCTTGGGGTAATTGCTTTACTTGTAAACCAAGAAAGAAATTTAATTCACCCATCATCGACATTTCAAACTTTGTTTCCATGATTTTAGAAAAGTTGTTCCAAAATATCTGATTTGTCGACCCAAATATTATGTCGTCAACATAAATCTGAATGAGAATCAAGTCCTCACCTTGCCTTTTTAGAAATAAGGTGGTGTAAACCGTACATTTCTTGAAACCAGAAGCTATGAGAAATTTAGTTAGAGTTTCATACCAGGATCTTGGTGCTTGTTTAAGACAATACAGTGCTTTGTCTAGCACGTAGACATGATCAGGGTGATGAGGATCAATGAAACCTTCAGGTTGTGTCACGTAGACCTCCTCATGCAGAACGCCATTCAGGAAGGCTGACTTTATGTCCATTTGATAGACTGTAAAGTTTTTATGCGCTGCATATGCTAAGAAGATTCTGATAGCTTCGATCCTTGCGACAGGGGCGAATGTTTCATCATAGTCAATGCCCTCTTGTTGACAGTACCCTTTTGCAACCAATCGAGCTTTGTTTCTCACAACTACTCCAGCCTCATCTTTCTTGTTTCTGAATACCTACTTTGTTCCAATAACAGTTTTACCTTCAGGTAGTGAGATCAAGCGCCAAACCTTATTTCGTTCGAATTGCAGAAGCTCGTCTTGCATAGCTGAAATCCAGAAGGGATCACGTAGAGCTTTTGATGCTTTCTTTGGTTCTAAGGAACTAAGGAAGCTTGAAAACATGCAGAAATTTGCTGGTGCGGACCTTGTCGTGACACCAGATTGTACGTCACCTATAACATTATGCAGGGGACGATCCTTAGTCCAACGATGTGTACTTGGTAAGGCTTCAACTATTTGTTGCGTATTTGATGCATTGTATTCATCATGCACGACAGGTAGATCCACAGATGTACTCGGGACATCTTGTACTGGTGTTTCTGATATTGAAGCTTATGGAGTAGCAGCTGAAGTACTCGTGACTTCATTTCCAGAAGAATTATCTGCACAGATTCAACATTAGGAGAGTCAGAAACTAACGGTTTAGTTGTACCTGATGGAGATGCAGTGACATCTTCGAACGGTCCATACATGTCTTAAGAAATAGTAGGGACCTCTGAGCTTGTTGTTGAAGTTGATATGCCTTTGTCAAAATCTGCACAAATATCATCGAAGGCATCAATAAACAATAAATCTAACTCAGATGGAGTAGAGTTAGAGTTAGAAGAAGTAGATTCTTTAGACACTGGTTCTATTCTGGAGTGAATAGAAGCTTTGTTCTAAAGTCCGAGTTCTGAACTGTTGTGTCCAGAAGTCCGAATAGAATTCTCATCAAAAGAGACATTCATGCTCTCAACAACCGTCTAGGTTCGAATAATGTAAATTCAATAAGGTTTGGATGTCAGAGAGTATCCAACGAGATATCCTTCATCTGCTTTCTTATCAAATTTTGATAATCCTTGAAGCTCTCTAAGAATGTAACACCTGCAACCAAAAACACGAAGGAATTTGATGTTAGGTTTACGATTGTTGCTTAACTCATATGCTGTTTTATTAAAGCGCTTGACCACAATGGTACGATTTTGTATGAAACAGGCTGTCGCGACTGCCTCAGCCCAAAGATACATGGGTAGATCTGAATATGCAAGCATAGTACGAGCTACTTCAACAAGAGTGCGGTTCTTCCATTCAACAATGTCGTTTTGCTGTGGAGTATAGGCTGCGGAGAAGTTATGTGAAATTCCCACAGAGATAAGATAACTCTGCAAGGTGTCATTCTTGAACTCCGTGCCATTGTCACTGTGAATAGTTCGGACTAGCAATTGAAGACGTACTTGAATACGCTTTATAAAAGCGATAATCAACTCTGTTGCATCTGACTTGTTACGAAGAAACTCGAGCCATGTATACCTTGAATAGTCATCTATCATTACTAAAACGTATTTCTTTCCGTTGATAGACGTTGTTCGTATTGGGCCACAAAGGTCCATATGAAGAAGTTCCAGTGCAGATGAGGTTGATGATTCAGTTTTGGACTTGAATGAGCTTCGCTTCATTTTGCCCATCTCACATGCAGAGCATAGTGAGTCTTTTTCAAACCTCATTTCTGGTAGACCTTTGGCCAGACCTTGTCTCTGTAGCTTAGATTTGGATCGGAAATTCTGATGAGACAAGCGGCGATGCCACATCCACGATTGTGCTTTAGATGCTTTGGCTAATAGGCATACTGGACGTGTGGCAGACAGTGTAGGAAAATCTACATAATATAGATTTCCATGGCGCTCAGCTTTGAATACTTCGTAACCATCGGGATCCTCAATATAGCAATGAGTTGTTGTGAAGCGAACTTGATATTTCATGTCACATAAGTGACTGGTGCTAAACAGATTGTGATCAAGTCCTTCAACATATAACACCCTTTGAATCTTCACAACTCTATTATCGAGCATGCCATATTCTCTGATGTGTCCTTCTACTTCAGAATTTGCAAAACGAACTGCTCCGGCAGGCTCCTCCACATAGTTATGCAAGAGGTGCTTGAATCCTGTCATGTGGCGTGAACATACGGAATCTATCACCCACAATAGACAGGCCTGCAAAAGAGACAATTAGTTTTGCTTAGGTACCCATATCAAGATGGGTCCTTCGCGGTTAGCATCAAGCAATTCAGGAATATCAGCAGGTTTAACTTTCACTCTCCATTCATTACGGGGTTTTGGAACCCATTTCCAAACCATTTTAACATTTAATTCTTGAAAGTGTTTTTTAGAAGTTGGATTGGTAACCTTAGCCCGAAACACTTTCGGTTGTGCGGAAGAATTAGAATCAGAATTAGAATTGGAGTTCATTTTAGCTTTTCTTTTATTCTTTTTGGACTTAGGAGTGGAGTAGTATCTGAAAGAATTATCCCAGCAGTGTTTGCAATATAGATTCTTTCGAGCAAAAGTCATAAACTTAGATTTATCAGAACAAATCTTACATTCATGTCCATCAAAAGAATTACTTTTCAAAATAACACTGTCTAAAGTACAACTATTTGGAACAAAAGTTTCACTAAAATGCAAACTATTCTTTTTATTCAAACTATCCTCTTTATTCTTCTTACTCCTCCCAACTCCATTTCCTTTTATATCTGAAACAGAAACAGGCATCTTGTTAGTCTCTATCGTAGAGGGTGGTTCTTTTCTAGAGCTACTTGAAGTCTCACCCTTCTCAAAAATACTAGGGGGATATTCAGGACAATCAGAGTAAACAACTGAAGGTTTTGCAGGAGCATCAAATTTTGGATTAGTTCTTACCTTCCAGCTTGGATCATTGAACAACTGTTTATCATTTGAAGCATTCTTAAACAAAGTAATTTTCAAATCATTGATCTCTGTGCAAAGCTCTTGATTTTCTTTCAAAGATTTTTCAAGTTTAAATTTGAGATCAAAGTTTTCATCTTCAACCTCATCAAGAGACTGTTGCAACATATCAATTTGCTTCATCAATTCAGATGTATGATCACTCACAGAATTTGATTCCTTTGCAGTAGAAACAGGATCAGAGTCTGAAGCATTCATCATTTCAGAAAACCTTTCCTCGGTCATGTTCTCAATAAACTCCTTTTTATCATTTTTAAAACAAGATCCATTCGTGATGACATTTTCTTCTTCAACCTCTTCAACAAGTAAAGGTTTAGAAGCAATGGGATTTGAGACTGATGGTATAGTTTATGGATCAACATCCGATTCATACTCATCATATTTGAATGCAGTCTCAGGTGGAACCGTGTCATTGCTGACTGATTCTTTTGAAGATGTGGTAAATAGTGATTCAGACTCAATAAATTCGATCTTTCGAGTCTCATAGCTTTTATTCAAATCACTATATTTAAAACCAACTGATTTAAAAGAATTTTGAGAATCAGTGCCACAAGACTTGTTCTCTTCCATTTCTTCTCGACCTTTGGTCTCTGTAAAAGGTTTAGAAGTACTTGCTTCAACAAAAGTTGCACGAATGTTAGGAATGGGTCTGACTGTGGAGCCAAATTTATCAAAATTATATAAATGCTCCAGTGCCTTTTTCAAAACATCGTTAATTGGCAAACCCAAACCTGGTTTAAGTTTATAAAACCTTTCATCTTGGAGTTTATTGGTCAACAGATTTAATGTCTGCTCAGTCTGACCTCGTTTCATGTTAATATCCTCCAATTGCTTGATTTTGGTGAAAGCTTCATTTCTTTCTTGAAAACAAACTTCAAATTTAATTTTAAACTCACCCTTTTCAGCATTGAGATTTACAAGATCCTTTTCTAAACCAGATATTTTTCGTTTTAAAGATTCCTTCTCAGCTTTTAAACCATCCTTTTCTTTTTCTTTTTCTTCCACAACAACTTTTAGCAAAGCGTTTTCATCACGAAAACTCAAAACATTTTGATGTGCAGAGCTAAGTTTACCTTTTAGTAAATCAAATTCATCTTTCATATTATGTATTTGGGCCATCAAATATTCAATAAGTTCAAAATTATCACTTACCTCAGAGTTCGCATCTTCGGAATGTGCCTCAGAAGCATCATCGTCACCATCCAGTTTTGCCATGTAGGAAACTTGGGTGAAGTGCGCCTGCTCCTCGTCATCAGAACTTTGGAACAACCAGTTTTCTTCTTCAGTCATAAGCACCTTTCCTTCTTCAGCTTTCTTGGCAATGAGTGACTTCCTTGCATAGTATTCTGAGTTCTTTACTTTCTTGAACTTGCAATCTCTAAAGAAGTGCCCAAATTTGCCACAGTTCTAGCATCTGCCCAATTCATCCTTTCTTTCTTCTTTCTTCTCCTCTCTCTTTTCTTCTCTTCTATCTTCCTTCCAGTCTTCTCGTCTTTCTTCTCTCCTTCCATGCCTTGGCTTGTATCTCATTTCAGACTTCTCTTTCTTGTGCCCTTCGTACTTTGGCTTTGAGTAATACTTTTTCTTGCCAAAGTTCTTCTTGAATTGCCGAGTTATCATGGCCAAGTTCTCAGAGAACCTCTATATGTCATCATCAGAGTCAATCTCCAGTTCTTCATCACTCGAATTAGAATCGGATTCAGTAACCTCCATAACAAATGCTTTAGATACTTTCTTCTTTGACCTTGCAGAAGGTACGGGACCAGGACTTGAACTTTTTCCTTTGCCGGCTACGAGAGCTACAGAGTCCTTCAGATTTTTGGACTCATTCTTAATAGTTGTCACCTCTTCTTCATGCTGAGCAAGTGTAGAAAAAATATCAGTGACGTTCTCTAGAGCCATGTTCTTTGACATCTGAAGATTGATGGCAAAGTTCTTCCATTCAGGGTTCAAGTTCTTGATGAACTTATAGTTTATCTCTGAAGCAAATTTAGAGATATTGTTCCTTCTCAGATCATTCAGAATGATTTTGTATCTGTTATAGGTATCAAGTAGTGTCTCTCCTTCTCTTGCATGAAATCCCTCATAGGCATTAATGCACAGATTCTGCTTTGCCTGAATTGAAGCTTCACTTCCCTCAAATTGTCTTGCTAGCTCATCCCAGATTTCTTTAGCTGAGTCTCGACTGTCTACCCGATTGTAGATGTCATTTGGGATGGTCATTGTCAGGTAAATGAGAGCTTCTTCATCTATCTTGTACAGATCTTTTTCCTTATCAGTGAAAAACTCATACGGTTTAGGAACAAATCTGTCAGCTATTTCCGGAGAGGTGTCAGTTGCAGCTTGACCCTGTACTCTGATCATTGGATTTACTGGACCAGAGGTGATTGACTCCATGTATTCTCTGTTCTTATGATTTAGAAACTGGATCATTCTCTTCTTCCATTGTTGATACTCATTAGCCATGAGGACAGGAGGTTTGGACTGAGAGCCCATTGAGAGAAGCTGGTTCGACATCTTAACTGTATGGTTAGAAATCAAACTTATCTGTACCAAGAGAATCAACTAGATCAGATCGTTAGAATCAAGTATTGGATAAAAGCTACACTTAAAAATTTTCAGAAAAAAATTTCTGAAAATAATTAAATGCAGTACTCGCACACAGTATAAAGCACAAAGATATTCGCAAGAGTTAGAGGCTGGCGCAAAATACAACTCTGCGCTAAAGGGATCTGGCGCAGAAGTCTAATATGCGCTAAGGGTCTGGAGTTTTGCGCGAGTAATGGGTGGCGCAAGAGTGAGATTTGTACGAGTAGGCAGTGTCGCAAAAGGATGTTTGTGCGATGAACGGGTGGCGCAAACCTGAGGATTGCGCGAATACCTGATGGCGCAAACAGAGCGACCGGGGTCTTGCTCGACCGGAGTTCTGTTCGACCAAACTTGAGTCGAACGGTATGTTGCACGACCGGACAGGTCTTACGACCGAACAGGTCTTACGACCGGTATAATATGACCGATAGGGTGCGACCGGTATGTATTCGACCGGTATCTCGACCGAGGTGTCGACCTGTGACCTATGACCGGGATTGTTGTGAGTAGACCGACCGGTATGGTGCGACCGGGGTCGCCCGGGTGCTGTGACCGGGGTCGACCGGAACAATGTGTGGACCGGTGAAGTGTATGGCGCAAAACAAAGTTTTGCGCGAATAGGGTATGGCGCAAACTTGGTAGACCGGTGTTCTGACTAGTTGAATAACGACCGATGTTCTTGAAGGTTTCGACCCAGAACACGATTTTCAGTCCAGAAATCCACACAAAAACTCAAATTCAATGCAAAAAGCAGACTTTTGTAACCACAGACATATATCGATCAAATCACAATCAAAATCAATGATTAAAAACAACTTTTAATGCTTCAATTTGAATGGGACAGAGGTCGAAAGATATAAGAACCCAGATCCAAGAATTATCAAAAAGCCAATCAATTAATGATTTAGAGTGCAATTAAACTATCAGATAATGTTTTAAAGCGAAAAACACATCTAATCAAATCAACTTTATGCATAACTACTCATTAATTCATGAAATCAATTATTCACACAGTGAGTTATCGATGAACACGAAGAACACAGATTTAATCCAAAAAGCTTGATTCTTTAGGCTCTGATACCACTTGTTAAACCCAGATTACTAGTTGATAACAATCACACAATACAATAAAGATCAAGAGATAAACAGATCAGAATAACATACGACAATCTCTTGATTAATCAATGAAAACCTTGTGTGTTCTTGGTACCTTGTGATGCGTACGATTACAATACGACTACCTCTCTATTGAATATTATGATTATTGATTATGAGAGGATTAGAGGATTAACCTAAAAACCTAATAACTAAAACCTATTAATACTTAGGCCGTATAAGCCAAATGGGCTTTTGGGCCCAGTTACAAATAACTATTAAATAAATACAATTTGAACCCTTAACTTTAATCTTGAATACAATTTATGATCCAACAGTTCTCTTCGGTCGACAGATGTTATACTTGTCGATCCACATCTTTTTGTTCGACAGGATGAGCTCTTGCCGAGAGAAGTAATTTTGGCTGATGGTTCTAATAGTCAAATCATCATGATTTGACTAGTCTCCTTCTTTCCAACATCCTCCTGACAAAAGGAATGGAACATTGTATTGCACAGAGGATATTCACACAAGTTCTGAATTGATGGAGACTTTCTCCAAAAGATCTCAAAAAGATTTATGCTAGATATATTTTATTAAGATATTATCCTATCAAGGTAGAAAGGTCTTCTTTGTATCTTGATAAGTCATTTCAAATATCTTATTCTTTATGGAAGAAAATCTCAAGGATCCAATATCAGTTTGATAAGTGTCCTTTGCATTCAATGCATAAGGTAGTATATAAAGGTGAAGATCTCCTCCATGCAAGCCACGCTTTTTGAAGAGAACTAAGTGCACTCAAGAAAGTTGGCAACCTCACTTTCTCATCCTCATAGATTTTAATCATTGTGCTTTCAAGTTGTGTTCTAAGTTTCTTTGTGAAAAGATTGTTAGAATAGTTTATCTGTTCTTTCCGCAAAAATCTTTATAAGTTTTCTATGTGTAATTCTTGATAGTGATATCAATAAAAGAATTAGAATTAAGTGAAAATTTTGAGTATTGTATTCAATCCCCCCCTCTTCTACAAAACTTGTTTTACTTTCTTATATACTTTTGGGACCAACAATGTTATATATGTGTAATATTCATTATGAATATATATGCACGTTCATATGTTTACCACAACTTCTTAATATTCATCTATTAGTATGATATTCATCATGAATATACAACTTAGTATAATATTCACCATGAGTAGTTATGTATTTTGACGTGTATTCACTAAATATTCAGTATTCATACATCTCTATGACATTCATCATTAAAATACATTTTTACTTTAACATTTTGTTGGTCCCACTTAGGGCTCTACAAGATAGGGGTGTGCATCGGTTGGGTCGAGTCGGGGCTCAAAACCCTAAACCCGATCGGATATTGGGTGAAGAGTAGTGACCCCGAAATCCGACCAAAAATTGGATAAACCTGAATATTTCAGATATTCGGATATTCATAAATTCGACTTTTTTTTGCCTTTTTCCAGATTCACTTACTTTACTATTATTTTTTTGTCGTTTCTTCGATTCGTCCGTCGAGTCATATTATGCTTAGGACTGATTTAGGAAAAAAGGAAATAAACAAATAAGGAATTTGTATTTATATATATTATTAGTAAACAAAAATATTTAAAAATAATTAATGTACGGATATTCGGGTGGGTCGGGTGAGTAGGGTAAATACCCAACCGGAGGCGATATACCTGCACAATATCTCAGGTTCAGGGGATTCGAATATTCGAGTGGTCGGATATCGGTTTAGGCTCACTTTTTCGGGTCGAGTCGGCCAAATATTTCACGTCGATCGGGTTTTGCTCACCACTACTACAAGGGTTTAAGTTTGTAGAGGGGGGGGGTGTTAAATACAAACACAAAAATTTACTTTCTAAATTTGTTTATTGATTATTGATAAATCAAAAATAGAATTTACAGATTATTGCGGAAATAGATAAGGTAAACCTAATCTAAACAATCTTTAAGAATCACTAAGTTCCTTGCACAAGAAAATAAGAATAAGAGAGAGAAGATTTTGAAGAAAATGGTTCTTCAAAGACGCAGAAGAGAGGATCCTTGGATAGAAAGGTCTTCACTCCTATTTATACCCTATGCATTTAATGCAAGTCATAAGGTACTTTCCACATGTCCTCAAAGTGTTGGTTGCATGCATTTGAATTTATCCAAGCCATGCTTTTGGTCGTATTGTGAATGGTAGAGCAGATGAGGGTTTGTACGGAGATAGTCAAAAGCAGGATTGCTTTTGTATCTTTCTGCAAGAGGATAAGACTAACAAATCTTGTATAACACGATTCTTGATCAACAATCGCTGATGAGTGTCTTCAGCTATCACTGAGGAACATCTTCAGTTATCGTAGAATCTTGATCAAATTTGTCACGCTATGTAGACTTGTCTTTGTTTCACCGAATGCCGCTTCAGATCATAAGTAGACTTGTCTTTATCATCAGCTTGGTCTTCGACTTCTACTGAGAGTTTCTTTCAGCTTGAGGCTTGTCTTCAGGTATTACTTATATAACTGTTTATAAAGAGGTGTTCAGCGATCACTGAACAAGTTCAGTGTTTGATCACTGAAGCTAAGCTATTAATTCAAAAACAGTTAAAGTAATTTTCACTAAGTATAAGGATCATCATCAAATCATTGAAAGAATTTGGATCAACACATTTATCATGAATATACATATAATTCATCATGAATATTTATATATGTCCATGTGCATACAACAACATTTCAACATTAATACATCAGTATGATATTCGTCATTAATATATATTTTCACTATAACATTCATCATGAATATATATATATATATATTATTCATCATGAATATACATATTATTCATCATGAATATTTATGTATGATCACATGTATACAATAACCCTCTAGTATTTATGTTAGTATGATATTTATCATAAATATTAAGTTTCACCATAATATTCATCATGAATATACTACAGTTTCAACTCTACATACTATATTTTTCTTTCTTTTTCTTTATTGGATTATCGATTGATCTCGATGAGTTCTCGATTCGTCTCGATATATTTCCCGATTCATCTCGACAAAAGTTAAAAGTGCTAAGTTATGGTTTTACACAAACAATCACACAAATAAAATAATCAATAGGTTCTCAATCGGTCTCGATGAAAAATGAAGGTGTTAGGTTATGATTTTAACACACAACCACACACCAAGTCAATGACTAAGTTCTTGATTAGTCTCGATGGGCTCTCGATCAGTCTCGATTGGTGTCGATCGATCTCAATGTGTTCTTGAATGGTCTCGATGGTGTAACATCCCTAAAAATAAGAGTAAATTTAAACCAAAGAGTCGACATAGGAATTTCCAACATAAATATTTAATCACCTAAGATGGGGAAATAGTCATAGCGTTTACAACTCAAAGTGATGGATGATAATTAACAACCTACTAATCTAAACTAATCTTAGTTCAGATTACAGATCGGTGTCACTATCATCACCAAAAGAATGCCATCATCAAGCAATGCTAACTAACAAAAGCTATCGATCTCAAAAATGTCGCTATTGACCAAAATTCGCTCTGCTCAAGCCTTGGGACCCCCACCGCTAAGAGAACCTAGTGAGTTCAAACAGTTATAAAATAAAGCTATAAAATATTTATAATCAAAAGAATAACTTTAATCCAGGCAATTAAACCATCTATACCTTCTTCACCCTTGGAAGAGCTCAATACAATTTATGATAACGGGGGAGACCGGTTTACTATTGATAGTGATAGAACACAAAAGTAAGTCACATATCCATGTTATAAAAGCATCACCTTAAGGATTATCAATCATTAAAATTAACCACTCCAGGTCTATAGTTTAATGATTTAGCAAGCTCAACTACTCCAAGTCTATTGCTTGTGGAGTCTCTGAGTTCAACAACACTAGGTCTATACCCCGGAAGACTCCAAAATCCAAGTTAAGCTTGTTCACCATGAAATTACATTTTTTAATGGTCAATGGCCGATGCCCGACTCCAAGAGTCCACACCTTAATGCTTATAAAGACCCAATGCCTATTTTAAGTGACAAATAGAGAGTATCATCCCATACATAACACACAAAACGACTTCTATGCCTATGGATTCATTACATTCTAGCCATATACATGTATCTTTCTAGATACACCAATTCTTACCAAACACATAATCATTTATTTACAAAATCCATCAAGTGTAAACTTCACATTTTATTAACAAGACCAACATATAAACATCTTGGGTCTTAGTTATAAAACTCATCATGACTTAGAAATAATCATCCCTGAAGTATTCAAAACCATCCCCGCACTTGTTTTTCAAAATATAAGAAATCCTCATAACTCAGAACTTTGATCTAGTTGGTCCAAAATCATCTAAACATAAAATACTTGAAATAATTAAATACTTAGAGAAAGTAAACACATCATTTTAATATGTATATTATTTTGTAAAAGTGTAGGATGAACTCATGATGCTAGGTTTTGGGTGAAATACTATAAATCACAAAAGCCCCAAATGTGAAGGTGAGAGGCTTGGATCTTGAGCCCTAGTTTTGAATCTCAGCTTAGGTGATAAAGAAGCTCCTTAGATTGGTTGGAGAAGTGGAGTAAATGCTCTTAGGATCACATTCAATGAGGAGGGAAATATGGAAAAGTCTAGGAGAAGAAAATGGAGAAAAAGGCCAAAAATCGAATATTTTAAATGCAGACAGCCACTTGGGCGGTTTGTCTCGTGGCTTAAAACCGCGGAGTAAACCACGCGTGTCACAAAAGCCAACTCAATCAGAGAATTAGGGGGTTTGTCCCGTGGCATCAAGACACGAAGTAAACCGCACAACTTTCGGTGTCCCATTTCTGGCTTGATTTTCGACTTTTCTCGGGAGACTTTCCACCAAAACTTTACCAAAACCAAAACTCACTAAAAACCAATGTTCTAAAAAACTCGCCGCACAGCCGCCATGGCGCGCCATGGAACCAAGGCTTGTGTGTCACGCCACGTTAAGCCCATGGCACGTCATGGCTTAATGCACAGTTATCGTAATGAGATATTTGATTTTTCTTTACGTTTTTAATGTATTATTTGCAAGTTTTTAATATATATTCTAATTTAACTTGCTTATTACTATTAACTCATTGAGTAATACTACAAAACATACGTTTTTATATATAATATTATATATGAAATAGATTATTGACGCCATAAGTCACGCCTTGAAAATACCATGGCTTCGCCGTGGCTCCTAAGGCTTGAGGCTAGGCCTCGCCGCCACGCCATGCCTCACGCCATTTAGATCCTTGCTAAAAACACAAATTTTAACTTGAAATATGAATGATCTAAACAAGGAAGAGATGGATAAAAATCCGGGTGTTACAGAAGGGATCCCGATCCGTCTTGAAAAAAACTGAAAGTGATAGGCTATGATTTTACACACACAAACAAATAATAAATCAATCGATAGGTTCTTGATGGAAAATGAAGGTGGTAGGGTATGGTTTAACACACATAAACACACACCATGTCAATGAATGGATTTTCGACATCTCTCGATAGGTTCTCGCTCGGTCTCGATGGCTTATCGATTGTTCTTGATGGATGTTGGGTTATGATGATAAAGAATGCGCTGCCTTACGACGTTGAAGAAAATGTTGAAAAAGATGATGTCGAGTTACGAACTTACGGTGTCGAACTGTTGTACACTTGAATGTACATAAATATTCATAATGATTATAACTTAAAAACGTTTAAAACCAAGATTATCAACTTCTTCGTAGAGAATATATTCAGAAGATGGAAATAATTTTCTTGAACAATATTTTGATGATAAAATAAATCTATTTACATTTAATGGATAAGTTGTTTTTTTTCTTTTTATAAAAGCAAGCTAACGATTCATTAAAGGAGACGTTAGGTATATCAGCTCATTTATTCACGAAGCACGTTCTTCTTTGTTTCTAATTGTTAACTCTGAATTAAAAGAAATTTATATGACATTTAAAAATTACATATATGAACGCCTTTAATGTGATCTCTGGAGTTAGGCCCCATTTTGAAACTCAAATACAACGTTTTTAAAGATGACAATGTGTTTTATAACCATAATACTTGCAACTTTTTACTATAAATACATATATTTATTGTTTTTTACATTTTTCAATCACATATTATTTATTATGTTGAAGGATTACGTGGCTTCATAAAAAATGAAGTGATTGAAATATTAGTTTCAAAATATTAGAATTTACATAACAAATGTTTCATTTTCATTTGTAAACCCATTCTTATTTAAAGAGTTTATGATTAATGAAAATGAATAATTTTTTGTTTCTCTCAATATGCATTGTTTAATTACACGTTATCAACATGTAAGCTCAATCATTCGGTTTATCGTCGATTTTCAGGCTTCGCACACTTCATCAATCAATTCAAGGAGTGGATGAGCTTATGTTAGAGTAGCTTGGTAATACCATTACGGTATGTAGACACTATGATAAATATATGATTATTGTTATTATGCTACCGTTTCAAGCCCATGAAATATTTATTTTATTACATTTTATTTTCAAACCTTTTCTACTTATATGCAAGCATGGGTATGTTCATCCAATCTTATCTTCCAATCAAAATTTCTTTTTTTCTGAGCACAATTCGTTCATATTGATGTGCCATAAATACACGAATCAAGCATTTAGTCTTAATGTTCGCTTCAAAACACCACCCCCATTGTCTAATTCCCAATCTAAAGGAAACCTAAATTCGAGTTGCGACTGATGCAAAAATAAGTAAAAATTGTTTGGAAATCCACGATTAAATTAAGGGGCCGTTTACCCAAATGCTTATCAAATAAGCGTTTACAGATAAGATTCAATATTGTAACTTACTTTTCTGGGTAACATTGTAGTCCATCAAAATGGTATTATATGTAATAATTTACCTGGTAAGCTGTAACGCCCCGGATTTTCGTTGTATAAATTCTATCGTTAAGACTTCTAGCCTTCATTATTGTTAAATCTTAGTTATCTTGCGTTTACCGCTAGTCGTTAGCACCGTGCTTTTGAGCCAAGTTTGAATGCTTAGAATTGGGTTTGGTTGTGAAACACAGAGGCTTGCGCGGGCTACCCTGCGGCTTGGATGCCTCGACCTAAGTCGCGTAACCCTCTGGAGGTCTTCAGTCTCTATGGCACGCGCGGGCTACGCCGCAGCCTCATGTCGCGGCCAAAGCCGCGGGATTGCCCTGATGATTCTTAGACGGATTTCTTCCCCTTTTTCTCATTTATTTCTCATCTACCTCCTTTCTTTCTCTCTCAAAACCATTTATACCTCCAAGAATTGATACTAGGGTTTCACCAAGCTCTATCCACCATATTTATTGCTAGAAGTTGAGTGCATCAACTAGGGATTCAAGATTTGAGCATTTAATCACCGCCTCCATTGTTATCTTCTCCAAGAAGTTAAGCTAGGGTTTTGGGTTTTCTTCAAAAACCCACTTGGTGAGTTCATATATCTTTTCTTTAAAACTTTATACACATCAAAGCTAGATTTTTGAACCTATTATCATCTCCTTGTTTACATTATGTGGTTTATAAGATTTTAACCTAAAAATGAGATTTTGGGAGATTTTAGGGTTCTTGCTATATTTTGCTAAAAGGAAGGGTTCCATTTGTTATGTAGTAAAATAAAGTACTACTTGCACATTTTTTGTGAGGTACTTGAAAGAATGTATATAATCTCATCTTATGATTTTCATTCTTATCAGCAGTTAAACTTGAAAATGCATATTTGAAAATAAATGGTATCGAGGACTATATGTTTAACTATAGTTGGTCAGAAATGAAATTGTGAAAAGTCTAAACTATTACTAGTGGATCCATATATATTGAGTCGGCTTATGTTTGGGAAGTATTTCCCCCTTGTAGCTAGTTGAGACATTGGATCCTTGGAGGCCACTTGGTACGGTTATGTGAGACCGGTTACTAGCCATGGATCGTAATGTAATCCTAGTGAACGAGTATGACTTGGTTTCCTCGGGTGCCCTCCCCAACATCTTAGAACGGTCCGGCGTTGTTCGTGGCCATGTATTCCAAGTATTTAGCTCATAACTCAGATTGTGTCTTACTTTTGTGTTCCACCACAATCCTTGGTAAATCGGGTCTCCCCTGTCATCGCAAGATGTAATTTTTAAACCGAAAGGTTCTTTAACGTTTAGTATTTCAAACTGTAAACTCAACTTGATTGAAAAGGTTTATTTCGTTGCAACCGTTTTTATTTCCTTGGATTATAAACTGTATGTTCTCACTGGTCTTTAAGCCTAACACTTTTTCTCAAATGATGTGTATAACAGGTTACTTTAGCGGTGGGTTGCCAAAGGTCTGAGTGTCGAGTGTGGGCTTGAGGCATTTTTGAGATGACTAGACAATTGGTGTTTTGGGCATTTAATTTAGCTCCTTATTTTTGGTGATTTTGGGTTGACAACCGATGTAATCTAGATAATACATGTTTAGATTAGTTTGTTGTTGATTTTCATATTCGTTAGCAGGTTTTGTAAATGCTTATACCTTACTCCTTTTGGGTGGTTTGTTCCAAATACAACGTCATATTGCCAAATTTTCAGTTTTTAAATTACTCTAAATTTTAGGGTGTTACATAAGCTCTTACCGGTAGGGGCTGTTCTTTAGCATATTAAATGTATGATTTTGAACAGGGTCCCCAAAATTTTGGGGCCTAATTTTACGTTGTAGAGTCTTTAATCAACGAATGTAAAAATACAACCCATCTTAGTGCCTCACTAATTTCTATCAGAAAACAAAAATAATATGTCATATCATCGCCTCAGTAATTTGTATATATGTATATTTGTTATCTCACTTTGTATTGTAATCGAAAGGTTTAGGTGTAACAAGACCTCCAAAAAGATTGGAACGTTACATAATTACTGGGTAAGAATCGTCACCTTCACTTACCGAGTAAGACTCTACATCTTTATAATCGCTCTTATCGGATAAGATTATCGGCTTTTATCATATTCATCCAGTAAAGTAAATGACCTAGTTACTTTCCGAATAAACGTGTAGTAAACAACCCATAAATCTTGAATTTAGTTAATGGGGGTTAAGATCCATTTAATTAGAGTTATGACCTTTTAAAACAATACCATATTGGATATACCATAAAGAGTAAAGACAAAGCAAGAGAATTTGATAACAATATTTATGTTTATGAAAGAATTTGATACCAAAGGGTCTTTGACCTAGCGGTATCGGAGCCTTTAGCCTCTTAGGAGGTCAGGGGTTCAAACCTCACCAAAGGTGAGGAGGGTGTGTGAGTTTATTTATTGCATTTATCGTATATAAATATTATATACTTCAAAAAAAAAAGAATTTGATTTATTAATAAAGTTTTGATTTGTGATGCAACGAAACTGACCATTGGTTGATCCATATAAATGGATCGATCTACAAGATAAATGTTGTTTTTTAGCTTAATATAGGGTTCAAAAAAATAGAAAATTGAGGAACACTCTGGTAGCCCTTCATCTGGACGGTATGCATTTGTGCATACAGTGTTTCACAGTCAAAGCCGCAAATGTTGACCAGATGAAACGATAGAATTACTTCTCTATTTCTCACACACTTACCATTTATCATTTGAACCTATGGCTATATATATGTGGATAGGTTCAAATGAAAACCACATTTTCATTATGAACATTACGACCAATCTTGATCATTGATCAAAATTTAAAAAAAACTAATCGTTCGTTAAAACATAATATATAAGGTTAATTAAGAAGTGATTAGGGACAACAAAATGGAAGTTTAATTAAACCGCTACTATATTTGTCTTTTTATTTTTCTTTTTTAATTAAAATATTTACCTCTTTAAATTTTAAAATAAATTATCTTAAAAATTACTAATATTTTAATCAAATAAATTATATAATAAAAAAAAAGAATTTCGTGATATTCGATATAACATCCATCTCAATATAATTTTATTTTTTTATCATTTTGTTTTAACCGTTTTACGTGAAATTATACTCGCAATCACCATAATTTCTTAATGAAAAATCTTACATAACAATTAAAAATTCGTTAGAAATTGTCTTAGATAGAGATGATGTCAAACTCTCACCTGCTATTTTATTTATTTTCCATGAAAATTAAAGTATATTAAGCTTGAACTTTTTGTAAAAAAAATTATATTTAAATTCTGATTGTACAAATTAAATTAATTTTTTTCATTAAATGGTTGGCCAAGAAAATTTAAGCGCATTTAGCGCAATCTCCTATGATACATTGGATTGTCACCAACATGGGAATCATTCGCTTCAAAAGCAAATACAACAATTTGTAGCCATTCATTTGGGATTAATAGCTGTTTTTACCATTTTTAAACAAAATTCAAAATACAAACTGTTTGAAAATAAATTTACGAATTTACAGTTTGAAAACCATCTATTTTTCTGTTCATATTTGATATTTGGACGTATCTTTTTACGTCTTAATAAATACTAGAAATGTACCCTCGCAATGTAGCGGGTTTCTGAAATCTAGAATTCGAACCCTCGATCATTATTCATACTCTTTGTTAGTCTTTTTTTATTTTATTTTACGATTTTGAGAAACCTAGATTTAAAACAAAAATATATTTTAGTTTAGTTTAATTATGACTTTTTATAAAAAAATAATAATAAAGTATTTTGTTACGGGTCAAAAAATATTTAATTTAAATGATAACTATATTTAAAATATTTTATATATAAAATTAAAAAGATAACATACTTCAATAAAAAATAAAAATAAGGTGCTTTATCTCGAATTTTCTTATATTTATCGGTAATTGGGAATAGTTCAAAAAAACCCAATAACTATTTCATTTTGAATGATTAAGTTCCTGAACTATTTTTTTGAATTAAAAAACCATTAAACTTTTTCATTTTGAATGATTAAGTCCCTTAACTATTTTTTTGAACGAAAAAAACATTAAACTTTCTAATTTTGAATGATTAAGTCCCTAGATATTTTTTTAAATAAATAAACCATCAAACTTCTAAAAATTGGTTAATTTTTTTTTAAAGGTACCCGGAATTGAGTATAAATGTTTTAAAGTAAAAATAAATCTAAATCAGTTTTACAATTCTCAAACTCTACGACATTAAAACCACTCACAAACAGTCGTATCGCTCGGCCTAGCCACTCCACGTTGCCCGAACGTTGTCCGTTCTCCATATTGCCTAACACGCTGTTGCCCCTATTATCGATCTCCCTCTTTTTGATCTATTTTTGATCTATAAAAAGAGGAATAATCAAAAGATAACCGATTACAGGTAGTTTTTTTGGGTTAAAATGATGTAAGTAACCAATTTATAGAAGTTCGATGATTCAATTTGTTAAAAAAAATGTTCAGGGACTTAATAATTCAAAATGAGAAAATTTAATGGTTTTTTCATTCAAAATGAGAAAATTTAATGGTTTTTTCATTCAGAAAAATAGTTCAGGGACTTAATCATTCAAAATGAGAAAGTTTAATGATTTTTTCATTCAAAAACTTAGTTTAGGGATTTAATCATACAAAATGGAATAGCTTATCTGCAGTTAGTTACACGAATTCAAACATTGAGCTTTTATAAGTTGTACTTATGTTTAATCAATTTGTGCTTTTAGATTTTAAGTAATATGCATTAATAAGTGGTACATAATATATAAAAATAAGTTTTTAAGAGTTTAGCTTAAATGCTTTATAATATACTAGCATCATGCCCGTGCAATGCACCGGGTGATTAAGGTGTAAAATTTTATCGTAAATGAAAAATTAAAAGCTCTCGAGCGTGTAACTCCGTTGGTAAATGGGTTGACTGTTGAGAAACTTTGTTAACCATCCAAACAAAGAAATAGATATGTAGAAATGAAGGAAAGACAAACATATGAAGGAAACAAGTAACAAATACACACTCAAGCAAGTCAAACAAAAACGAAAAAGAAGACAAAACCTGATACAGTTGTTTGAAAAAAGGCGTTACTCGATCGATCTTTTCGATTTCATTCTCATCTTCTCCATTCAAAATTCATGTTTAAATAAGAATATAAATAGGGGGAAGAGGGCGTGTTTAGAGATAGAGATACATGAAAATGATGATAAAAATGGTTTTGAATTTTGATTTGAACGAGTTGGAGGGATTTAGGGATAGAAAGGAAGTTGAACTGGTTTAGGGATAAGGTTGAACGTGTTTAAGGATATGCATTGATAGTGTGCTTTAGTAAGTGGTACCATAGGCAATAGTAAGTTGTAAACTTGAAATTTAAGTAAATTAGTATAGATATTAGATGTTTTTTAGAGAGTTTTTAAAGAGTTTTGAATCAATGCTTTATAATATAGTATAGATATTGGATGGTTTTTAGAGAGTGATAATGTTTTTTTTAATTTGTTTAATTTAGGCTTAATAATATAATATATTTTATATAAAAAAATAAGTAGTTTGTTAAAATTCATTAATTATCTTATATATTTTAAATATTTTATATTTAAATTGAGATGTTTATCCTGTTTTAATTATGTTTATCACAATTCAAATTTCATAATTTTAGGGTTTGGGGATTAGAGATAAGGATTTTGGGTGATAAGAATGAAATTTATTAATTAGGGTTAAAAACATTTAAAAATAGTACATATTGCTTCATTAGTTGTTTTTTAAGAGATTTTAAGTAGATTAGCATTAAATAATAGTACATAATGCTTAATGGGTTGTTTTTAAGAAATTTTTATGTCTCTTTTATAATATAGTATAGATTATAGATATATTAGTTAAAATTCAAAATTACAAGTTAATGAAACATAATTATAACTTATTAAAGTCCTATGTTTTTATTTGTATAACTAACTGTAAATAAACATATTAAATACATGATAAACACTATGAGATAAATTACCTGTTTTATTTTTTATTAAAATCTATTATCTTAAATACAGGATAAACACTATTAGATAAACTACCTGTTTTATTTTTTTATTAAAACATATTATCAATAATTTTAAATATAATAACATAATAAAATAATTTATCATTATCTTTATAAACAAATCATAACTAAAAGTAAAATAAATTACATCTTTATAATAAAATATAAATTGTACCAAAGCATTATGAAATTGTAAATTAAGTAATTGGCTTTAATTAATTGTATTTTGTGTTTAAAATGTTGTAATTAAGAGTTTTTTATGTCTCTTTTATAATATAGTATAGATAACTTTTAAAACTATACAATGTTTAAAAAAATTATTCAAACTATAAACATTAAAAAAGTTTGAAAGCATGTTCTCTAACACGACAATTGAATAAAGTACATGTTTTCTAACATTAAATTAATAAAATTTGTTAAATTAATGTATTAACCTTAGGAATTGTTTACTAAATGATTATTGGTAGAAATCATCATCTTCACTTACCTTATCGAGTAACATTATTGATCATCAAAATGAATTGTTGATAAATGACTTTTACCTGGCAATAAGTGTTTACCGGGTAAAACTCTTCTCTGGTTCTCCCTTTCTTATCGGGTAAGATTTGTGGTCTTTATTATGCCCCTTGCCAGGTAAGATTATCGGTCTTTGTAAGACCAAGGTTTCCTGGAAGACCGTATGCCTTCCTCAATCTTAAGGTGGTCTTCGTATCCGTAGTTTAGCCAGCTGGAATCTAGCCGTCATGGCCTCCCATACTTGGAGAATCCTTACCAATAAGGATTCTCCTTGGGCTAAATGGATTCACTCCTACAAGCTTAAAGATCGAAACTTCTAGGATGCCCCATTTTGAAGTGTCGTTGGTTGTGGATGGAGGAAGATCCTGGGCATGCGGGATAAGATTCAAGACTTCATTGTCTCTCAGCTTAGCAATGGTATGACCACCTTTGCCTTGTATGATAATTGGCACCCTGACGATCCTGTTTCTAGGTCTATAACCCCTCACAACATTCTTAATGTGAATCTCTCTTTGAATGCTAGGGTTATAGACATTATCCATAATGGCAATTGAGTTTTGTCCTCAATTACAGGACAACCCAAATTCCCATCGTGGTAGCCTCAATCCTTCGGCCTTTCCTCCAATATCCCGGACAAACTCTTCTAGAGAAAAAGGGATGGTCATCTCACCCAGTTCTCGTTGCATGAAGTCTGGCTCAACCTCCACCCTAATTAACCTGAGACTGATTGGCACCACATGGTCTGGTTTTCGCAAAACATCCCAAACATGATTTCCTCCTTTGGGTTGCTATGAAGCAGCGTCTCAAAGATGCATGACAAACTCTGGTCGTGGGAGGTCTATTCGAACCTGTCCTGTGGTTTCCGTCATAATGGGCCTGACTCCCATAATCAAGTTTTCTTCGAGTGCCCTTTCCCTAAGCTTGTTTGGCAGGCCTAAAGCAGAAGTTGAACCTTTCTAATTTCCCGGATAACTAGGTGGACATTATCAGATATCTCCATTCGGCCACCAATGGCAAGACCATTTGGTCTACTATTCGCAAATTAATGTTTCCTAGAACTGTCTACCACCTGTAGAACAAAAGGAATAGTCGTATCTTCAAGAATAAAGAGAAGATCGCATTATACGATGTTTAAGAAAATATCTGATGACGTCCGGTCTAGACTTCTTAGGTTGACTTTGAATCCTTCCCCCAATGTTGCCTCGACCAGACTTGTCTGGAACCTCTCCTAGTGGTTGGTCCTTTCTCTTTCTCTCTCTGTAACACCCTAAAAATAGGGATAAATTAAACATTAAACGTTGGCATAAAGCTATGACTTGTAATAACAAAAATCACCCAACAAGGGAAATAGTATGACGTTTACAATAATTAATTTAGAGATAAACTTAACAACCTACTAATCTAAACAATACTAGCCTAGATTATAGACGAGTGTCACTATCTCTTTCAAAAGGAATCCTGTTCAAAACTCAAAAGTCTCCCTCTCTATAAATCATCAAAAGCTATACACGGTCATATGCCTCTCCACTCAATCCAGAGTCGCCCCACTGCTAGCATGACCTGATATACATGTCATTCATGAAAAAGTGTTGTAACACCCGTGGTTGAGGTACGTTTCCAACTGACTTTTCCCTTGTATTTATTTAAAATTTAAGATCAGGGTCCTCGGGTTGAAATCAGAAGAGAAAACGGGTTCGGAGTATCTGGGCGACTATGCCCGCGATTGTGACAAAGGTCACTCTCGCGGGGCATAATCGCGGAGGGCGTACCACGTGTACTGAGGAGGGCGTGACAATGCTCGACGAGAGTGTCATATGTCAATCTCGCAGGGAAATGTCGCCGAAAGTGTACCGCGGGGTACTGAACGCGGGCGACTATGCCACGCGAGAATGACCATGTCATTCTCGCAGGGCAATGTCGCGATCGGGCCTCAGGGGTTTAAATGCCTTTTATCCGATTTTGAGTTCATTTGATCAGTTTGGAACATTTTGAGGTGCGATTTTGGAGGAGCTCAAGGTAGGGTTTCTCTCTCTCATCATTCAATGCTACCATTTGGGTATCTTATTTGCATTCATTTGGGTTTGTTTAGGTTGGTGAAGGTGGTTAAGATCTTGTGTTTGAAATACCAAGTTTCCTTCCACATTCTACCCTCAAGTATTGTAACCTACGGTTTCCTTGGATTCATCTAAGGTGAGTTTTCTTAATCATTTCTCTCATATAAATGCTAGGGTTTATGTATTTATAAACTGATCCTTGTCTCCTAATCACATTTGGATTTTTGTGGTGTTTTTGACCTAACTATGGATTTTGGGAATATTAGGGTCATTGACTAAATCAAGGTTTTAAGGGATTGTGTTCTAAAACAAGACTAATGGTTTTCTATACTTGCCAACTCTTTTGATAACTAATAAATGTCCATGGGGTTTTGATGAAACTCAAAGTGAAAACTAGGGTTGTAGTGAGATTTGATGTATTGGGTTAACTATGGATATATTGACTGTGTAAACGGGATAGATGGAATTATTATTGGTGAAGCTATGTTGTAAGTTCTCTCTTAATCAATGTCGGATAAGCCCCATATTAATAACTCATATGTTTGGGACTTGGTTTCTAGAATTACATGTATCTTTAAATATGGTTGTATTAGCATGTTTTGGTATTTGGTTTAGTGCAATGGATCCATAGGCACGGTATTCCAATGTCTCGTCCGGACATTTGGTTACCCTTGGCACGGGATAGGCATCAGGATCCATGGTAAGTAGGGTGTAGGCCTATACGGTCGGGCAACGTCCTATGGACAGTAAGGTGTAATCCCATTGTGCTCGAGTTCCCCTATTTTGGAACTCTCAAGAATAGACCGGGAGTGGTTGACTTGATGTTTTCGAGCAATAGACTTGGAGTAGTTGAGCTCGCTATGTGGTTTGAATTGTTGTCAGTATTTACTAGATGCTAATGGTTTGTTGGATTTGTTTTGATTTAGCTCACGGCTAGATCGGCTACATGGCATCAATCGGGTTTATCATTTAAGTTATTTTCTGCTTAGTTGTTCTCACTAGGCTCTAGCCTAACGCTTGTTTTTGGTTGTCATGTATGGCAGGTCATTCTAGCGGTGGGACTCGTCGGGATTGAGAGGACGACATTGGGGTCGAGAGCGGTCTTTTTGATGATATAGTGACCATTATTTTTGAAGTATAGAATTATAATTTTTGAAAGAATAGCGACACCCGACCTTAATCTTTCTCATCCAAGTTTGATTATTAGGTTGTCGAGTTTATTCTTTATTTTGCCTTGGGTTGTAATTAGCATATTATAGTCCCCGTGTTGGGTTGACATACTTTGGATCGAATTGTCATATTCTTTATCACAGGTTAAAAGATCTCCCTTTTTGGGTAGGTAGGTTTCTACCATTTATAGACGTTATATAGCCAAATTTTCAAAATTTAAATTTACCCCAAGTTTTGGGGTGTTACAAGTGTTAGGCTAAATCTTAGTGAGAACAAGAAGTTGATGAATTAGGTAATAAAAAAAAGTTACAATACATTGCCTTCCACTATTGTTAAATAACTAATCATCGTACATGAATACCATAAATCTTTGGCGACACGGATAGCAATTCTATTCAAGTCCTTAATCATGTTTGGCATCAACCCAAACCGGGTTTTTATCCATTCGGGACATCAACCAAAACTGGGTCTTTAGCCACACTAAAAGTCAACTCAAACCAGGTATTTAGTCACACTAGACGTCAACCCAAACTGGGTCTTTAGCCACACTAAAAGTCAACTCAAACCATGTATTTAGTCACACTAGACGTCAACCCAAACTGGGTCTTTAGCCACATTAGACGTTAAGCCAAACCGGGTCTTTAGTCGCACTATACGTCAACTCTTTCCAATTCTTTAGTCTTACTGTTGATCCAACACTCTCAGTATGTATTAATGTTTCACCATCAACGATTAAATACTGAGTGTGTTCAGTATCGCTGATGATTTCTCATGTAAACAGTTAGACGTAATCCCTGAAGACAAGTTTCGCGACAAAAGATGTTCACTACTGAATCGAAGACAAAGCTACTGAATCGAAGACAAAAGATGTTCACTACTAAATCAGTGAAAACAAGACAAGTCTACTAACACGCGAAGAAGCCTGAGGAAAAGCTTCAGCGATAGCTGAACTTCCTTCTATCCCTATGAAGGAAGAGATATTCAACGATCGATGATCACATTGCTTATACCTCAAGTCTCTTTTGTCTTATCTATGCACACATAGTACGAGTGTCAGAAAAGACATACCTCTGCAACATTTCGTACAACAACTCTGGTATCTACACTGTTCATCATACGACCAAAAGCATGTCTCCAAAACTCAGATGCATGCAACCAACCATAGAAGGACATGTGTAAAGTACTCTGCCATGCATTTAATGCATAGGATATAAATAGAAAGATCAATACTCTATCTGAAGGTTGTCAGTTGCCTTCAGCCTTCAATCTTTTCTAACAAATATAGAAACCCTTGTTTTCTATATTCTTTCAATCCCCATTCTCAAATTCTTGTGCAACCATCTTAGTGTTTCTTAAGTTTGTTTAAATTAGGTTTTACTTAATCTTATTCCGCAACAAACTTGTAAATTGCATTTTGATTTATCAATAAAAAATTTATTAAACCTTTAAAATTTGTGTTTGTATTCAACCCCCCTTCTACAAACTTGTTAAGCACCTTCGGGACCAACAAGTGGTATCAGAGCATATTGGTTAATCTCATAAACAAGATATTGCTTTATTCTCTTCCTTGCTATTCCAAATATGGCACTCAATACAAACACTAACTACTATGATAATGGTTCTCTCTCAAAACCTCCTCGATTTAGCAGAGATAACTTTGCTCTCTGGAAAAATCGAATAATGTTATTTCTAGAAGGTGTAGATCCCACTATACCTGAATATGTAGCAAATGGCCCTTATGAACCCTCTACAATCATAGTTGCAGTTTCTGCTACCGCCACTACTTCTGTTATCCCTGAAAGATATGCTATTAAGGAAATAAGACAATGGAGTGATGAAGATAAAAAGAAAGTTGGTTTAGATGCTAAGGCAAAAACCATTATCTCTATGGCTCTGCCTGATGAAGCCTTTCATTCCATCATGCATCAGAAAACAACTAAAGAAATGTGGGACACTATATGTGTTCAATATGAAGGTACCACTGAAATCCAAGAAAACCAGAAAGATTAATTTGGTAAGACAATATGAAAGTTTTATCTGTGGTAAGAATGAATCCCTATCTGATGTTCACCAGAGATTTAACTGTCTAATCATTGATCTAAGGACTGTTGGTAGGACCTACTCTAACTCTGAGGTCTTAACTAAATTCTTGGAATGTCTTCCTGAAAGCTGGGACAGTTACTCAATGTGTCTTAAGCTGACAAAAGACTTAAATTCTCTCTCTCTCTCTTAGCACCTTATATGGAATATTGATCAACTATGAGCAATCAAATCTTCTAAAGAAGAATCTTATAAAAGATTCTAAAGACTCCAAAAGCACTCTTGTTGCTTTAGTCTCTTCAGAGATCATTCCATCTCAGTGATCTACTCTCACTATCACTGAGTTAGATTCTGACTCTGAGGAATTATCAGACGTTGATCTTTCAGAGTTTGATGAATCCTTAACACTCTTGATAAACTCCTTCAAAAGATTCGCAAGAAAGAGCAATTTCAGAAGAAATAAGCCTCTCTCTATAACTGAAAAGCCAAAATCAACCCCTGTTGATAAGGCTACTGCTACTTGCTTTAACTGTGAAAAAGTTGGACATTTTACAAGTGAATGCAAGTCAAAGAAAGTTTTCAAACCTTCTACCTCCAGGAAAACCAGCGATCACAAATACCTTAAGCTGAAAGAAAAATATCAAAAGCTAAAAAACTTTAAGAAAAAAGGTAAAGGTCTTATCGCTGAAGAACATGGCCGGGCTGAATCAGAAGAATCAAGTTCTGTTGAAGAAGAAGTTGCTAATCTTTGTCTTATGGCTGAGATTAAGGAAGAAGTGGAAGAACCAACACGAACTTGCATGAGTTACATCTCCTCTTAGGTATCTATCTCTACTAATCCCTCTCTTTCTGAAGCTGAGAGAAGTCGCACATTAGATGTGCTGACAATAGACTTGTACAATGCACTAAATGGCAAAACTCTAGTTGAAAACAAGAATATTGATTTAACTGAACAGTTAGAGAAATGTCATGAAAGGATCAAAGAACTAAATCTTCTAGAGGAAAGTTTAAAAGATCAGGTCATTGTCAATGAAATTATCAGTATTGAATGTGAACAAGCCGTCGCTGCTTTAAAAGCAGAAAAGGCAACTTTTGAGGGATGGTGTAAATCTTCAACCAAGATCACTGAAATCATCAGGGCTCAAATCCCTGCTAATGACAAAACTCGTCTCGGTTATCATCCCAAAAAAGATGAATCTAGCAAAGATTGTTCCATGCTTAAGTTTGGAATGTTTGGCTCTTCTATCCCTGACACTTCTTCTACTCATTTCTCTTCGTCTTCCAATATTATTCTTGAGGACTTATCAAAGATCTCTAAGCTCGTTGATAAAGGGAAATCCATTTCTCATCATCCTCAGGAGGCTATCAAGAAAGCTAAACTGAAAGTCTCTTCAAAGCCTTCAGTAAATCAATCTTCCAACTCTGGAACTAAAATCAGTGATTTCTCTCAGAGATCAACTCCAAAGCTGAAAATTGATATTAAGCCTATGAAATCCGTAGAAATAAAAGTTCCTCCAAAATCTTATGCCAAGGGAATTCTTGGAGCTGGCACTGCTCATCTCAAGTTCTCTAACTCAACTGCTCATAGTCTTCAGGCAAATTTCGTCTATAGAAAATGCTATCACTGTAGACTTACTGATCATATTGCTAGTAAATGTCCAACAACTACAAAAGCTTAAAAGACAGCTAAAGTGAAGATGATTGCCTCCAAGGCAAAGAAGGTCACCAAAGCTGAGAAATTTGCTAAGGTGAAAAATGCCACTAAGGTTAATCAAATAACCAGAGTGAAGGTTACCAATGAAGTTGAATCTTCAAATGTCGTGAAGATTACTAAACCTTCCATCTCCACTAACACTGTTGGACCCATTGAAAAGTGGGTACCAATAAAAAATTAATCTTCCTTATGTTTGCAGGGATCGAAGGGTATCTGGTATTTAGATAGCGGATGCTCTCGACACATGACTGGACAAAAAGACCTGCTCATTGAATACAAGGAAGATAATGGTCCCTCAGTGACCTTTGGCGGAAATGGAAAAGGATATACTATAGGGTTTGGTGTTCTCAGCAATGGGACAACTACCTTCAGAAGAATCGCTTACGTAGATGGGCTGAAGCATAACCTCCTAAGCATCAGTCAACTATGTGACAAAGACTACGAAGTTCGCTTTTGCAAGAAAGCATGTTCAGTGATGAATGAAAAAGGGGAACTCGCTCTTAGTGGTTATCGCATGCAAAATGTCTATGTAATAGACATGGACTCTACTACCACTGAAAACGGTTGTTTTCTCTCTAAGGCCTCCTCAGATGTCAACTGGTTATGGCACAAAAGACTATCTCATCTCAACTTCAAAACACCGAATTCTCTCTCCTCAAAAGAACTAGTCTCCGATCTTCCTCAGCACTCATATGCCAAGGAATCTCTTTGTTCAACATATGAGAAGGGAAAGAAGACTAAAGCTAGTTTCAAATCAAAACAAGTTTCATCAGTGACATGTCCTCTTCAACTCTTGCATATGGATTTATTTGGCCCTGTCAATATCCAATCCATAGATGGAAACAAATATACACTTGTCATTATAGATGAATACTCTCGTTACACCTGGGTAATCTTTCTTCGCTGCAAAAGTGACACTCCAGATGAACTGATATCTTTTGTTAGAAAGATGGAAGTGCTGAATAATCTAACTGTTCGCTCAATAAGAAGTGATCATGGAACTGAATTAAAAAATAGTTCCCTGAACAATTTCTTTGAGAGCAAAGGAATCTCTCACAATTTTTCTTCAGTAAGAACTCCTCAACAAAATGGTGTCGCTGAAAAAAGAAAATGAATGATCATTGAAGCTGCAAGATCAATGCTCAACGATTCTCATCTTCCAACTCAGTTTTGGGCAGAAGCTGTCAACACTGTTTGTTTTACTCAAAACATGTCTCTAATAGTAAAACGTTTCAGCAAAACAGCTTACGAACTCTCTCATGGAAGAAAACCTTCTATCATTTTTCTTCACATCTTTGGTTGTCAATGTTTCATCTTAAACAACAAAGATGCACTTGGAAAGTTCGACCCAAAAGCTGATGATGGAATCTTTCTTGGTTATTCCTCAGTTTCCAAAGCCTACAGAGTCTTCAACAAGAGAAGACAAACAGTAGAAGAAACAATTCATGTCACCTTTGATGAATCCAGACCAACAAACTCTAAACCTATCGCTGACAATAATGAACTGAATGCTTGGATGTTTTCTCATTATAGAGAAACAGAATCTCTCTTTAACAATTATCAGCATACAAATTCTCCTAATGCTGATGAAAATCCATACATCATACCTCCTAACGATGAATCCACTTCTTGGGGTTCAGATGTTCCACTTAACACATTCCCGCCATCAGATCTTTCCTCATCTGAAAACTTCTCAGTATATAATGGTCTATCTGACACTCAACATCTGATAGCTGAAGAACCTCAAGTTTCTTCATCAGTGAACATTCCTATTGATTATCCGCGATTATGCTCCAGCTCAGCGATGGACGAGAGATCACCCCATAGATGAAATTCTTGGTGATCCTGATGCAGGTATTCAGACACGAAAAAATTCAGGTAGCACCTGTCTCTTTGTTAATTTTCTTTCTCTTACAGAACCAAAGAAGACAGATGATGCCCTCAGAGATCCAAACTGGGTCAACGCCATGCAAGAAGAGTTGACTGAGTTTGCACGCAACAAAGTTTGGAATCTCATTCCCCAACCATCTGATAAATATGTTATAGGCACTAAATGGGTGTTTAGAAACAAATTTGATGAACATGGGACTGTAACCCGTAACAAGGCTAGACTAGTTGCTCAGGGATAAAGACAAGAGGAAGGCATAGACTATGATGAAACCTTTGCCCCTGTGGCTAGGCTCGAAGCAATTCGACTCTTATTAGCTTATGCAGTTTACAAAGACTTCAAAGTATATCAAATGGATTTCAAATCAACATTCCTAAATGGAAAGCTGAATGAAGAAATCTATGTTGAACAATTCCCAGGGTTCTCTGACCCTAAGCATCCACATTATGTATATAAGGTGGATAAGTCTCTCAATGGGTTAAAACAAGATCCTCGTGCTTGGTATGATACTCTCTTCTTTTCTTATCTCTGAAAAATTGGAACGTGGCAAAATTGACAACACTTTGTTTTTCAGAAAGATAAAAATTCATATTATTCTTGTACAAAATATATGTTGAGGACATTATATTTGGTTCTACTAACCCATCTTTGTGTACTCACTTCGCTAAAAGAATGAAGAATGAATATAAAATGAGTATGATGGGTGAACTAACTTACTTCTATGAACTTCAAATCAAGCAAACCGACAAAGGTACATTTATTAATCAAGGTAAGTATGTTAAAGATATGCAGAAAAAGTTTGATCTCACTCAAACTTCAGCGATGAAAACTTCTATGGCACCTCCCCTGAGATTAAACAAGGATCCAACTTGAAAACCTGTAAATGTCACTGCCTATAGAGGAATGATAGGCTCCCTGCTGTATCTTACAGCGAGCCGGCCTGACATCATGTACTCTACATGTCTTTGTGTGATGTTCCCTGTTAAATTCAGTTTCTTATCACATAAAACATATAATCACAATCAAGAGATTAACAAACCTGTTTTTGATTTCACAATCAAAGGATTACAAGTTCTCTCTTGAAAGGATTTCTCTCTCTAACTCTCTCTCTCTAGAATAATGTGCGGCTGATAATTTCTATTTTTGCACACACTTACACACACACAACCCTAGCACCCCAATAACCATATACCTATTTGGGAAAAACAAAATACATAAAAAATAAACTTTGACAATTTATTACAAATTGACCTAGACTTTAATTGAGAATTGACTTTGCAGCATTGACTTCTTGAATTTTTCGTCTTCAGTCTTGATGATTTTGAATCCAATAAATCTGTGATCTAACAATCTCCCTCTTTGGATCAAGATCATTACTAAAAGTATTTAGCAATCCAATCTTCTCTTTAAGCTCAGAAAAATGCAATCTCTCTCTTTTTCATTAACACATCTTGTAATCTTCCCAAGAGTAGTAGAAAAAACACTCTTTCAGATAATGGATAGAAATTATCTCCAGATTCAGCTCAGAATGCTTTAGCAAACTATTTTCAAAGAAAATTTACTCAAAATTTGAAAGTTCTGACTTGGATATTTCTTTAAAAATTGTACTCTTCTCCTTTCAAACGTCTCTTGAAATAAAACTTGTAATGGACATTTCTTCAAACTTTCTCTCGTCTCCCCCTTTTTGATGAAAAATGCATCAATATCATCAAAACTTCCTCAAGAAATGTCTTTGAAATTCTTTTTGACCTCTGATCTTTGAAAATGAGCCACTGATTCGTTGCCAATTCGAATAATGTATTTATCCAGATCTTTTCAAATCTAGACAAAATAGAAATGTCACACCTGAATCAACAAATGAATCAGTTAATATGCCTGTCAGTAACACAAAGTTACTGTGTGTAACGAATACACATTGGAAAAGAGCTTTTTGATGTTCACTCCCCCAGGGCTTCCATCCAATCATCGAAACACCACAAAGGCAATTTCTATGAACGTTATGACAAAGAAACAAATTCTTTGTGTGTTCGTGCATGTGATAGAAAGAATTAAGTACGAATGATTACGTATAAAGGCTCAAAATTGTGTAAACCACTGAGACAACAGTAAGTTCAAAACAGACTCAATGTGCATGATTGAAGTGCGAAGGTGGGGCAAACTTCCTTCTTTTCAATATCCAGATTTTCCAAATGAAAATCAGATAGTAAATGTGCTGCTTCCCCTTTGAAAAATGAAACATTTTCTTGTTAAGAAGAAAATGAGTGGCTGGTGGGGTTAATGTCAAGAGTTGGCTTGGGCTAGTTGCCTGTTTCAATAATGTTCACCAAAGAATTGTGAAACATTAGTAATGTGGCTGCCCAACTCAGAAAGTAGTTGGTGCAGAGTTTGATATGTTTTTACTCTGATCTCACACCCTCTTTCTTTTTAATCAATAAGCTCACATCTAACCAAAATCTCATTTACATTTTACCTCAACGCACAACCCACACTCATTTCCTTTCGACTCCTCACACTCAATCACTAAGGATTAACTTCTTGGGTAGGAAACACTGGTTAACGTGAATCCATAGAAGTTTCATTGAAGTCCTAGCACAAAGATCCCATGTTTTCCTAGAAAGCATGTGTTGCTCAGATGATTTAACTTTATCAGTTAAAGCTCAAATACAAGTCATGCTCAGAATATAATCATGAAGATATGAGCATTTGAAACAATGAAGATATTTCAAACAAGTTAATTGAATGAACATACATGAATGCAAGATACTTGTTTGAAAAATCTGACATTATATGAAAAATGACCAGTAAAGAAATGATATAGCATTCAAGGCTTATGGTAAAAAATAATGGATATGGTCTATACGAAACAAAAATATAGACATTCTTGAAATGACGTTTCGAAATGAAATGACGCTAAAAAATTCTTTGAAATATAAGCGGGGTGTATCACCATCGAAAACTTGGTCAATATGAGACATGGTGATAACTTATTTAACAAAAGAATTAAACCGTTGTGTGTGAATACTTGAAAGTATATAGACAAGATAATATACAAGTATATATCTTTAGAAACACACGATTTGTTAAGCATTGAAGCACAAATAAAAATGAAAACATTTAAAATCACACTTCCAATTCATGAAATCTGTTTAAGAATCGGGAAGTGGTTTGAACATTTAAAAAATAATGTTTTCTATGATTGAAAATTGTCCTTCTTTCAACCATATATGAGATGAAGATAAAGAATTATACATTTTGCGTGCAATCTTACATCTCATGAAGTCAAGCTTTAAGTCATAAAGATATGATCTTGTAAGCATCTCTCAAAACTGCAAAAGTCTTAGAGTCATAGTCAAAGCAACTTTATTCACAAAAATTAAAAGACATAAAGCAGTAAAACGATTAAAGTACGAGTTCTGATCTGAAGTAATCAGAAGTCATTGTTGTACTCCTTTGACGTGAAAAACTCCCCCTAAAATCATGCATTACAAAAATTTGACAGATAAGTAAATGCAGAAATTATATATGCTCCCCCTCAAAATAACATTGATCATCTATGAAGTACTTCTCACACTCCCTTTGAGATCATGAACAGACTATTAAAGTGCAGATATCTTTCAGAAATAATGATAAAGAAATGATGAAAAATTTACAATGAGAAAACTTTAATAGGTAACCACTGATTATGTCTTAAGATTTAGCACACCAAACCTAGAGACAAGAAAAGTAAATCTCTTTTCGTCTAAGGGTTTGGTAAACAAATCTACAAGCTGATAATCAGTTTTTACAAAGTAAAGTTCAACAACTCTAAAGGAGAGCTGGTACTCGGTTCAGGCTTCGGTTTGTGTGGAGCTCTCTTCATCTTCCCTTTTTTACAAGCTGCACACAAGTGTTCTTTTACGTACTTGAGCTCAGGAAGTCCATTCACTAGCTTTCCACTGACCAGTTTATTGATGTAGCGAAAGTTCAGGTGAGAAAGTCGTCGATGCCGTATCCAGCTTTGTTCATCGATGCTTTTGAGAGTAGACACACCTGATTGTCAGTCTGTACCTTTGACAAGTTGATGGTGTAGAGGTTTGACTTGCGAGTGCCGACCAAGAGATTTTTACCTTCTTCAGTGCGTACCGAACACCTCTTGGCCTTGAAATTTTCCTCTAAATCTTTGTCACAGAACTGGCCAATACTAAAAAGATTGTGTTTTAATCCTTCTACGTACCTTACCTTCCTAATTGTTACATTGTCGTGAACCACATCACCATACCCCAGAATTGGTGAGAACTGGTCGTTACCAAATCGAACTGTTCTGCATTATTTCTCTGTATAGTTAGCCAACATACTTTTCTGCCCGGTCATATGCTTGGAACACCCGCTATCCAAGTACCACATATGACGGGTCTGCACAAGAGAAATCAGGAAACAAGAGGTTTAGGTACCCATTTATAAATGGGACCTAAAGTGTTAGCACATGATTTTGGCAGCCATTTAAATTTGGGCCCGCTTTTCTTTTGAAAACCATATGAAGAATTAGAACGATAGGAATATACATGATAAGTTCCAAACCAAACATCAGAATATTTTCGAGAAGCATAATCATATCTATCATAATTTGAAAACTTTCTTGCAGACGAAGATAACTGGAATAATTGATGTATGGAATATTTCTTGTGAGAATCAACAAGTTTTGGTTTGGAAATAGAAACATTCACAATCAAACCATCTTTACTATTAGTCTTCTTATTACAATCAGAACTAGAAAATGATTTAGCTTTCTCAACGATCTTCTATTTCGGTAGCCATTCCGACTTTACTCCAAGCCTTTTCTTTCTCAAATCTGAAACATTTGAAACTTTAGAGTTAGAATGGTGAGAATCAAACAAATGCTTCTTCTTTGACTTACCAGTGGTGATCTGTTTCTGTGAATGCCCAGATTTCTTCTTCTTACCTTTGGAAACTTTGGATTTCACAGGAACTGATTTATCAACTTTCGTTGATGTTTCACCTTTTTCATACACACTTGGTAATCCAAAAGAATTAACAACAAAAGAAGAATGATCATGAAGTTTAAAATTAAAGTCAAAATACCAACACAGTCATCTAAACAACCATCAGAGTTTAGAAAATCAAACCCTTCATCAAGTAAACCAGACATATCAGAAGATTTTGAAGCCTTGAATGATTTAGAAAAATCAGTATATTTAAACACAGTAGAAAAAATAGTTTGTTCTAAGTCCATCAAAATCCTTTCTTCTGCGAGAGTATCTCGAGTTCAGAAATTTTACTTTCCAACACGAGAGGAGGAACGTAAAGCTTACCTTCGATGGGCTTAGCCTCCATTTCTTTTACAGAATAACTCTCAAAATAGTCATTTGAAAGAAATTTCGATTTATCAGAACGATAACTATTATTCAATCTCTCATAACGAAATGGAAGTTGAATTTTAGATGTGTTATTTCTTTTCTTGGTTTCCTTGGCTTCATCCTTTTCAGACATTCTAGTCCATAAAACTTGAAGTTCAGGGTATTGAGGTGCCAGTTTTAAAAATCCAAAATCCTGAAGAGCAGGCACTTCAGATATACCCTTTTTGAGACATTGTGGATTCTCGTATCCGAGTCCCCAACCCTCTCTGTTCTCTTTGGGTTTGTTTAGATGCATGGTTTGTTCAGTTTGACCCAAAGTATATAATTTCCCAAAGTATATAATCTCTTTGGGTTTATTTTCTTTTGATTTCAATCTGGTTAGGGTCTGATACCAATTGATGTTCCCTGTTAAATTCAGTTTCTTATCACATAAAACATATAATCACGATCAAGAGATTAACAAACCTGTTTTTGATTTCACAATCAAAGGATTACAAGTTCTCTCTTGAAAGAATTTCTCTCTCTAAGCTCTCTCTCTCTAGAAAAATGTGCGGCTGATAATTTCTATTTTTGCACACACTTACACACACACAACCCTATCACCCTAATAACCATATACCTATTTGGGAAAAACAAAATACATAGAATAAACTTTGACAATTTATTACAAATTGACCTAGACTTTAATTGAGAATTGACTTTGCAGCATTGACTTCTTGAATCTTTCGTCTTCAGTCTTGATGATCTTGAATCCAATAAATCTGTGATCTAACAATGTGCACGCTATCGATCAAAACCCAAGGAATCCCATCTGATCCCTGTCAAGCGAATCTTCAGATATCTAAAGGGAACTCCTAACCTCGGTCTTTGGTATCCTAAAATTCAGGGTTCGATCTCACTGGTTATTTAGATAGTGATTTTGCAAGTTGCATACTTGATAAAAAAAGAACCACTAGAGGATGTTAACTTTTAGGAGGAAAGTTGGTAAGTTGGACAAGTAAAAAGCAAAACTCAGTATCCACTTCCACAGCTGAAGCTGAGTACGTAGCAGCTGGAAGTTGTTGTGCTCAGGTCTTATGGATGAGAAATCAACTATTAGACTATGACCTTCATCTATCCAAGATCCCAATCTATTGCGACAGCACTAGTGCCATCACTATAGCAAACAATCCAGTGCTACACTCAAAGACGAAACACATAGAGATCATATATCATTTTATCAGAGATCATGTGATGGATGGTGATATAGAACTCCACTTTATCCCTACTGACTATCAGCTCGCTGATCTTTTCACCAAACCTCTTGATGAGACAAGATTCAACTTTCTCATCAGTGAGCTTGGAATGTTGAATCTTGAAGATTAATTCTTCAGCATCCATGCATCTTTCTCATCAGTTATAAAAGGTTCTACTATCCTCATAATCTCTGATTACATATCTCTGACACAGGTATGTTCTCTCATTCTCTCTCACTGAATCCTATTCAGTAAGACGTTTTCAAAAATCAAAACTGTAATCACTGAATTTCTTCAAGTGGTTAAAATCATTTTGAAAAACAAATTTTATCACTGATATTTCTCCATTAGTGATCCTTTCTAAAGAAAACCTTATCACTGATATTTCTCATCAGTGATCCTTTAAAAAGAAAAACTTATCTCTGAATTTATGTCAGTGATACTTTCTAAAATCGAAACATTTTTTTCTCTCATGTGACGTCATTCGAACCGATAATCCATGGCACGACTTTTTATAACACGTTCGTCCATTGCACTTCATGTCTAATCAACTTTGTGGGACGTGTCTGTGTCATGATGACCTCCTTTTTCCGCTCCAAATTCTTTCTCTCTCATATAAAAGGAATGCCATTTACATTTTTTTGCTTTTACCCTCACAAATCATACAAGGCAAGAAAAGCACTCTCGACATTCAAGCAATCAAGCAAAACACCTTAATCTTCATATCTTCAAGATTTACAGGTTTTTGTTCATCTTTTTCTTCAAAACACACTTGTTTGATCCTAAACTTTCTTTCTTTTTAGGATTTAAAGTGTTTTTCACTCTTAAAATCATTTTCTTTATGATTTTATTGTATACAAAAACCTTTGTTTTTTAAGACTGTTTTCTTTACTTCTTTTCTTTAGAACACTGTTTTACTCTAAAAACAAACTTATTTTTCAAGTTTCCTTCCAAAAAGGGAAACTGGTAAAATATTTTATAATGTTTTTAGACTCTAAACTTTCTATTCTATTCTACTTATTTCTATTCCAGAAATGGCCCAAGCTACTCTCATTGCCTCGAAAAATGTCAAGTTCTCCCTTCATGATTCCAAAATCCCCAAGAACAACCATTTGGCACGATTGGAAGCAACAAAATTTCTGAAACAATCATGCCTATCCTATGCTGTACAAGTTGATCCTAAGCCAAGCAAATATCTTCTTTAGCAGTTCTGGTTCACTGCTGACAAGGGCTCAGTGACAAACAAGAAAAACGAATCCATCCCTACCATCTCTTTCACAACTCAACATGGCCCAGGGAACATCACTGCCCTTGCCATTCATACAGCTTTGCGTTTCACATCCAAGACTACCAAAGGCTTCGACCCTCTACCCACTGACGCTGAACTTATTCAGTTTCTGGATGATATGGAATACCAATGGGATAACAAGCCTTGGACAACCATTGCCAACAAAAAGCTGACGAAGATACTGAAGGCGAACATGCCTTCAGAGTTGAACTACATCTTCACTCATATCATTCAAAGTATGAGTGGAAAGATTGGATCGCTGGACCAAGCCAGCAAAGTTCAACTTCAGATGGGATACTCATTGCTCGCTGGCAAACACTTTGACTACGCCGGAGCGATCTTTAACGATCTCGTGTCCATGATTGAGAAGCCTGAACGAGACACATAGATTCCCTATGTCCGGTTCATCTCTGCAATCCTCAATTTTTTCCTCGAAACGAAGTACCCCACCGAAAGTGAATGCACTTTCTCCAGGGTTGGTCCATAAGTCCTCGAGGTGAAGCTCGCTGAGAATGAGGTGAATCTTCAGACCTTACGCTTATGCCTCTCCCAAACTTCTTCTCTTTCAGTGGCCACGTCGATGGTTTCTTCATCAGCTATCCCTGCCACTACCACCCCTCACAAAAGACAATCATCAACTCTTCCTGGTCCTTCTAAAAAGGCCAAGATGACTAAAGAGTCAACCCCCTCGATTAAAGAACCTGAGGTAGTCTCTCCACAAACTACCTTAGATGATTTTGTGGCTCGCTCCTCCACATCAGCAACCACAACAACCGAACCAGTGACTTCAATTGTTGATACACCACCGGTGATCAACTAAATTCCTCCAGTCTCTCAACCAGTTGAGGTAATTACTATAATCACCAGTGATTCTCCTTCTATCCCCATTGCTTCTTCTTCTATCTCTTTGGTCCCTAACCCTACCTTTTTATAGCAACCAACTTCTGTTGTTGCATCCGTAGGACCTGTTGTGGTTCAAACATCTCAACCCTTCTCTCAATTTGAAGGTGACTTGAACTTTTTCAACATGTTTGACACTTCAGGTAACCCCAAAACCATATACACCTCTCCCACCTCTCTAAATAAGCCCGATCCAAACTACCAATCACACTCAATATATGTAGAAATCATCTTTATATTGATTTGAACAATTATTACAATGATGTCATAGTCACATATCTCACTGAGTGCCACAAGTCTCACGTGGTTCTCTCTCTAATTTCTATGTATGTTCTTGTGTGTTTGTGTCATACGTGTTTTTAAATCGACAAGGACCAAACTATTTATATGGTCAACATAAGTGACCTTACAACACAAAGCTAATGTCAAAGTCAAATACTTTGACTTACAAGACTTTTACAAACAAACACAACTTTACAACATAGACCACTCTTTAATCTTGAATACAATACATGACTCAACAATCTCCCCCTTTGGATTCAAGATTAAAAAAAATTGACGATAATCTTCAGGTCTTCTCACAGTTGTAAAATCTTCAACATAGAGTCTTTAACAACTTCAAATCTTTGTGAATCTCCCTCTTTGGAATTCTTTTCAACACGAATATTCTATCTTTCTTCACAAACTTTAAATCTTCTTCAATCTCCTCCTTTGATCATAAACACAATTCTCATCAGAAACATTGTTGAAATCTTCACACTCTCTTAGTTTGCAACGTTCACTTTCACTTTGAGTTCTCTCCGCTTTACGACTTTCACTTTGACTTTGCTTACTTCAAAAATTGAACTTTGAATTATCTCCCCTTTTTGATAAGATCAGTATAATTCTGACTTTTGAAACTCTTGAAATATCTCCCCCTTTTTGATGAATGATGAGAAATCAGAATCATCAAAACTTTTCAATGTCAGCATTGTCTTTGAGAATATCTCACCCAAATATTAAAATAAGCATAGAAATCATGATACACAGAAACAATCTCCCCTGTTCAATAAGATAAGCAATCTCCCTCGAAGAGAATAGTTTCTCCCACTGATCTGATATGAACATGTAACCGTCAAGTGATCTGATATGCACTTATCAAATTCAGACAAATTATTAATGGTAACCTGAATCAACATATGAATCAGTTATACTGCCTGTGAGTAGCACGAAACCACTTTGTGCTACGGATGCACACTGGAAAGGAGCTTTTTGATGTTCACTCCCCAACAGCTTCGATTCAATCATTGAAAAACCACAAATAATTTTTTTATGAATGTTAAGAAAAGAAAACTTATTCCTTGTGTGCTCGTGTATGTGTAGAAATGATTGAAGTAAAAGTAGCTTTAAACAGATTAAAAATATGTAAATTGTTGTGACATCAACAAGTATTACATAGACTTAATGTGCATGATAAAGGGTCGAAGGTGGGGCAACTTCCTTCTGTTTCAATATGGAAATCTTCCAAATGAAGATCTAATAGATTATGTGCTGCTTCCCCAAAGAAATGTGAAACATCTTTTTGTTAAAAAAAAGATGAGTAGCTAGTGGGGTTTTTATGCAAGAGTTGGCATGTGCTACTGCCTATTTCAATGAACTTCATGAAAGAAATGTGAAACAACAGTAATGTGGCTGCCCGACTCAGAAAAAGTTAGTGCAGGGTTTATATTCATTTACTCTGATTTCTTACCATCTTTCTATTGAACATATAAGCTCGTGTTTAACCAAACTCTCTTTCACATTTTACCTCATCACCCACCACTCTATTTGATATTGACCCCTCTCCCCCAATCACTCGGGATAACTTCATGGGTAGGAAACACCGGTTATTGTGAATCCATAGAATTTATGATAAGCTCTCACACGAATCCCATGTAATTTTGTCCTAACAAATGTTGCTCAACAATTTATCTTGACAGATAAGTACAAGATATCATTATCATAAAATATATGCTCATTAAAATAAGAATGAAATTTGAACATTTGAACGTTGAAGAATTCTCAAAACAAAGAAATTGAATGAATGAAATGAAGTCAAGTTAAGTGTTTTGAGAATCTGACAATGTATCAACTGATCAGATATCAAGAAAATATAGCTTGGGGTATCAAAGAATTGAAAGGTGTTTATATGAACAAATATAAACATATTGACAATGAAAGCACTAATTTAAGAAATGATGTCTGGTACTCAATCAGCATTGGAATTCAAATGGGAGTATTACCATCGAAAGATTTATCATTTAGAGACATGGTGATAACAAAGTCAATAAAAGTACTGAACCGATGTGTGTGAGAATACTTGACAGTATATAGACAAGACAATATACAAGTATTAGTCTTTTATAAACACATGGTTAGTTAAGCATGAAAGTACTGATATACATTTAAAATCGCACTTCAAAATTCATGAAAACATTTTAAGAATAAGAAATGGTTTGAAAGTTTAAAAAACCATTTTTCATACCTGAAAGTCGTTCTTCTTCCACATATGTTAGAGATTAATAATTAGAAAGATATACCTTCATTATAGAATTCTTAACTCCCCCTAAAATGAATATCTTATCTCTTACGCCCTCTTTTGACAAAACTTCAGATATTCTCCCCCTTAATATATGTAAAAAGTCAAATCATTAGCAGAGAACAATATTAATATAACAATTATCATCAGTTCTCTATTGTCCCCCTAAAAACTATAACAGTAAAAATTTAAACTTTGTAACATTTTAATTGTCTCCCCCTTAAACAAATAAAAGATACTGCCTGATTAAGATGAATCTTTTTAGCTTCAGTAACTCCCCCTAAAAATAACAATCATAATTTCCCATGAAAAATTAGAAAATATATTAGTAAAAATATAAAACATATACGCTCCCCCTTAACATTTGCATAATCCATAATGATTAAACCGAGTTCTGAATTACTAGGATTGAAGTAAACTTAGAAGTCAAAACCCCCCTGAAAATTTGCATTAACAAATTTATCATAAGTAATAATAAGTACTCTCCGTTGGAGATTGATCATCTTTTATGTGTTGGAGTACAATCCTTTGACATTGAAGATCGGGTCCTGATCTGTTGTAATCAGAAACCATTCTTCGCTGAAGTACAAGTTCTAAGTTGTTGTGTTCAGAAGTCTATGTTCTTACTCCCTTTAGACTTTAGGTGCCCGCATCTTGAGCAAATCTTGAACAACAGATAAACGTTTGAACTCTTTGTCTCTTTAACTTCTCCTAAACTTCTCCCCCTCATGACCTTGATGATCTGGATCAACTTGGTCATGCAAATGTTTGAGATGAGACAGCTTCAGATCTGCAAAACTCAGAATAAAGGAGAAAAGGAAAGTTTTACGCTACATGTTGGTGGCGCAAACTTAGTTTTGCGCTAGCTGAAGGTGGCGCAAAGTTGAGTTTTGCGCTACCAACTGTTGGCGCAAAGCTGACTTGAAATCTAAAAAAAATCACCTGTTAAGCTCTTTGACTCCCCCTACACAAATGCACTAAATATGACAATTGAAGTTAGCATTCATATATAAAATCAGATACTCCCCCTCAAAATGAGATATATGATCTTTGCAGAATATTTTCCTTAGACACTCCCCCTTGAATAAAGCACAAACCCATTAAAAAAAATATATGAGAACACAAGAATCAAAACATCAATGTAGAAAGAAAAATATACTGAATATGTATTTTGAAACAACTAAACATATAAAATTTTAAACACTAAACAAATTAAATTCCACTCAGTAAAATCTCTGTTAGGACTGAAAGTCCTATGTGTTGAAAGTGGAATAAAGTATTTATAAGGGTGCATAATGTAATTCATTAATAATTGATTAATTAGATGGTCCCAAGCCCATAAGCCCATTAGGCCTGCACGCCTAAGTATTTAAAGTTATTATTTAGTTCATTTGTGAGGGTAGAAGGTAACTCAAGTGATTTGTTAGATTTGCTAGTTTATAGGTTTACATATTCTGATCAGATATTCTCTCTGTAAACCTAAACCCTTTGATTTCATATTACTCATATGACTAGCAGTTGTGGCTTGATTATTGTTCTACATTGAATATTTACTATTGATTGCAATGTACTGGAATCTACAATTGGTATCAGAGCAAAGAGACTAAAGGTTTGATCCAGAAAAAGGTTTGTCTAAAAACCCTTTAATCGTTTATTTGTGTTAATCGTTCGTATATGTTCATCTGTTGAGTTTTGTTCGATTATGTGGGTGATCTGTTGCTAAAAATCGTTTTTTTCTTCTGATAATCAGTGTTGAGTTCGGTCGAAATATTTTCTGGCTTTCTGTTGATTTCATTATTATCGGTCGATTATACTGTGTCTTTAAAAAATCAAAATTGTTTTTATCGGTCAAAAGTTTCTGGGTTGTTTCATCGATCTACATAAGTGTTTGACTAAATCTGCTAATCTAGTTGATAATCAGTTGTTTGGTTTTCGATTGATTTTATGCAAATCGTGTTCCTGATTAATCGATTTTCTGGGTTTGGTATCGATCAAATTCCAGATTCTTCGTGTTTATCGGTCTTCTTCGATTTTTTCGGTCCTTAAGTTTATCTGTTCTCGACCGGCATAATTGACCGGTGTTTTATTGGACCGATATCCTTTATTCGACCGGCATATTGTTATTATCGGTTGTTTATTCGACCGATACGCTATCAGTACCGGTACTTTGTTCGACCGGCTTTGTTTTGACCGATAATTAGATTAGACCGGTACCCTGCTTTACCAGTCGATTCTATCACCCGATTCCTTAGTGTCCTTTGACCGGTACATTGTTCTTACCGGTCCTTTGGTTCGACCGATAGTTTGTCATTACCGGTCCTTTGGTTCGAACGATAGTTTGTCATTTCCGGTCCTTTGGTTCGACCGATACTTTGTCTATACCGGTCCTTTGCTTGACCGGTACCCTGCTCGACCGAGTTTGTCTCACGATCATTTTGCAGTGGATTTCTTTTAGCCCCCGTACTTCAAGGTTTCAATAGCTTGTCATTTGTGACCCTAAACTTTCAAGTTTCACATTTTGTCACTTTTGGTCCCTGCACATTCAAGTTTCATCTCTTGTCAAGCTCTGTCCCTAGAAATCAAGCTTTTCATAGTCGGATCGAATACATTTTATTCGATACGATCAAAATGGTGAGCCCTCCAAGGCTGTGGTCCAAAGGAGAATATGAAGAGTGGAAAGTTCATTTTTTGAACTTTGTGGACGAACACGAGGTGGGCAATTATATCAGATTATCTTTGACTGAAGGAGAGATGCAATCCCAAATTCTGACAGAAGCTTCGCCTGTGGAACAGGAGAAAAGAGAGAGGGCTAATAATTTAGCTCGAATTTATATGACAAGTAGTATATCTTGTGACCTTTTACGTGACATTTTGAGTGAAATTTATGGTCAAATAAATACTTACAAAATGACAGGAAAAGAGTTGTGGGATTGCACTGAATGGTTGATGCTAGGGCCAAAGGGTTTATTAAAAGGAAGAGATTTGGAAGCTAAACCTCAGCAACCAGTCTCGGTTGAAAGTTATGAGGAAAAGATCTCTGAACTGAAAGATGCAAATGCATAACTTCAAAAGCGTTTATCTGATTTGGAGCAATAGCTTGCTAAACACAAATCTGATTTTGAGACTAAAGAGAAATCTTTCGCAAAGAAGTTCTCAGAATTTTCGAGAAAATGTGCTGATGAGAAGAAGGAAGTGGAGCTGAAATGCATAAAACTTTCTTAGCAAGTTTCTGCTTTCGAGAAAGTAATCATTCTTGAAAGAGAGAAGTTTGCAAAAGAAAAGAAGGCCACTGAACAGAAGAATGTTGGATTCTTCAAGGAAATATCCGGCCAAAGAAATGATGTTGAGCAGGGATTTGAAGAAGAATGAAACATCTTTGAGTCTGAGATTAAAAAGCTGACTGCCAAGCTATCTGAACTATCTGAGAAGGCACTAAAAGAGCAGAAGACGAAGTCTGAGTTCACGAAGAAGATTGACCTGCTTGTTAAAGAAAGAGACAACTTTGCATCAACAATTAAAGTGCTTGAAAATAATGTATGAAGCTCAAATCAGAAATCTGTCTCTTCACAAAGGTCAGTTAAATCTTTTGATCGGATTCGTAAAACTAACCTTTTCTATGATAGCAATATAGATGGTTCAGGTACATTCCAAAGAAGAAGGAGACACAAAGAAGTGAAACTGGTCTGGCAGAAGAAACTAGTTGAAGATGAGCTGAAAGAAAAAGAATCATGTGTACATGCGTCTATTGACAAGAAGAACAAAGCGAGTAAAGGTAAACCTGATCATATCTACTCGAGAGATCAATTACTCAGGTTGTCAGGTAAGAAATACCATTGTTCTTATTGTCGTACACATGATCACATTCACAAAACCAGTGATCATTTCTGGTATGGTTCTTATTCTATTTCCCCCACAAGAACTGCAACTAACATTCATGAACCTAAATACCAGTGGGTACCAAAGCCGAAAACTGATTCTTTGTTGCAGGCACCTACTGTCAAGGGGGAGTAGAAGAAAAATGGCTTCTACGTAAATCAGCTTAGAACCCGAACTTCAACGAAGTATGGCTTCTGATTACAACAGATCAGGACCCGTTCTTCAACGTTCAGACTTGGATATTATTGCAAATATCCAGGGGGAGCTTAATAGATCTATATCATTCTATCATGATTTAAGGGGGAGCTTAAAAGGTAAATATCGTCTGATCTAGATATATGATTGTTTGAAAGAAGAACAACTTTCGAACATGAAAAACTCTTTCTTAAATGTTTAAACCACTTCTCTATTCCCAAAAGATTTTATGAATATAGAAGTATGATTTTAAATGTTTTTCAGTTTTGAGCTTTAATGTTTAAGTGACTGTGTGTTTCTAAAGATCAATACTTGCGTATTATCTTATCCTTATACTGTAACGTATTCACACACACAGGTTCAGTACTTCATTTGTATTTGTTATTACCATGTCTCATAATGAACCAATTTTTCGATGGTAATACCTCCATTTGAAATTCAATGTTGTTGAGCATCAATCATAATTTCTAATGTTGTGCTTTCATTGCTAAATTGTTTATATTTGTTCATATAAACAAAATATCCAATTCTTTGATACCCTAACCAGTTTAGTTGATCTGATTGATATATTGTCAGATTTTCAAAGATCAATTGCTCAAATCTCCTGAGCATACTTTTTGATAGTGTTATCTTATTTGAGCTTAAATGTTCAAGTTAAACTGTTGAGCTACTATTCTTTTTAGGACTTACATGGGTTTTGTGTGAGAACTTAAACAGAACTTCCATGGATTCACGTTAACCAGTGTTTCCTACCCCGGAAGTTATCCTTGAGTGATTGAGGGGTAAGGGGTCTTAAATCAAAGAGTGGGGGAGATAACTCATCTGGTTGAGTTTTTTCATTGTGCTGAGCGGAAAAATGGAAAAGAGAGTTTGGTTAGAAGTGAGCTTTAATGTTAAAAAGAAGAGGGTGGGAGAACAGAGTTAAAAGAATATGAAAACTCTGCACCAAACACTTTCTGAGCCGGGCAGCCACATATTCTGATTGGTTCACATTCTTTGGTGACCATCATTAAAAAAGGCACCTAGCCCATGCCAACTTTTGCATTAACCCCACCAACCACTCGTTTCTTTCTTAACAAAGAAATGTTTCATTTTCTTTGGGGACGCAGCATATCTGCTATCTAGTCTTCAATCGGAAGATGTAGATATTGAAAAAGAAGTAAAGTTGCCCCACCTTCGCACATCTTTCATACACATTGAGTCCGTGTAATATCTGTTGCTGCCTCAACAGTTTACACATTTTTGAGCCTGAGAAATCTAAGTAGCTTCAATCATTTCTACACTTACACGAGCACACAAGAAATGAGTTTTCTTGTCATAACATTCATAGAAAATTCCTTTGTGGTTTTTCGATGATTGAATGGAAGCCCTGCGGGAGTGAACATCACAAAAACTCCTTTCCAACGTACATCTGTTATACAAAGTGGCTCTGTGCTACTTACATGCATACTAACTGTATCATCTATTGATTCAGGTTTCCAATTCCTATTATATCTGAATTTGAAAAGATTCGGATATATACATTTCATGAATTGACGGATACTCAGATCACAGGTGGGAGAATGTCAACTTATCATAAAGGGGAGATCAAAGAAAGTGCTGAAATTGAAGAAGTTTTGATGATCATGATGCTCACAATCATCAAAAAAGGGGAGAAAAAGTTCAATTTCAAAGTTTTTTAAAGAAAGAAAGTTAGTTCTGAAGGAAGTCTAGGGATCAAAGAGATGAAGATTTTGTTTCAATTTTCAAAGAGATTTCAAAGATTGTATTGATTCTTTCCCGTATCATGTGGTGTCTGTTACAAGTTTGTTTTTCATTCCTCCTACGAGCTGATTGAAACAAGTTCTTAAGCTGAAAGTCTATTCAACTCGTGGTTCAAAGACAGATTCTTTGTTTCAAAGACAGATTCTTTGTTTTATACTGAAGATGCACCGTGGAAAGTCACGTTACTCTCACATTATCTTTCTTGTGTGCTGATCCGATGTGATTGAGTTTCTACAGTTAAAAGCTGCGTGATAGTGCGTTCAGTCGAGGCTACTGTACATTGAATCTTGTTACAAAGTTGATACTATGAAGATCAAAAGCTTTATTCAAGGGGGAGCGTGGAAAGTCATGAAGACATGCAACACCAAAGTTCTTCAAAGATTCAAGAGGGAAAGAAGATCAAGGCCTGAAGTTTTTCAAGTTGTTAAATGCTTTATTCAACTTTAGGGGGAGATTTTTAGGACTGAAAGTCCTATGTGTTGAAAGTGGAATAAAGTATTTATAAAGGTGCATAATGTAATTCATTAATAATTGATTAATTAGATGGTCCCAGGCCCATAAGCCCATTAGGTCTGCTCGCCTAAGTATTTAAAGTTATTATTTAATTCATTTGTGAGGGTAGAAGGTAACTCAAGTCTTTTGTTAGATTTGCTAGTTTACAGGTTTACATATTCTGATCAGATATTCTCTTTGTAAACCTAAACCCTTTGATTTCATATTAATCATATGACTAGCAGTTGTGGCTTGATTATTGTTCTACATTGAATATTTACTATTGATTGCACTGTACTGGGATCTACAATGTCACAGATTAATCGATCAGTTGAAGTCAAGTGTATGTTGTTGGATACAGATACAAGTTTCATTGCATATCAAGTTAAGACATGTTCAGTTTCAAAAACTTTCATTAATCTATTCAGTGTGCTAGCATGCGACCTTCGATTAGCTTCAAGAAAATGCAATTCTAAAAATATAATAGAGAACTATGCATGTACTCACACTAAGCCATCAAAGTTAATATTTTCACAAATTTATAGGTTTATCGCAACTCAAACATATCACCAAGTATCATGAGATGTGTGCTCATTGGCATCTTTTAGCATTGTGCACATTGGCATCTTCACATGAGTGTGCTCTTTGGCATCTTTTAAGCTTGTGCACATTGACATCTTTTAATCAAAAAGTTTGGTAAGTAAAGAACATGTTGTAAACGTAACTTTCTATCTGATCCTATTGCACGATTTGGGTCAGTCGCTCCCAGACCAGTTGACCTTAGGGGACTAGGTGTCAAGCACCCCTTGGAACTTACTCTCCCAGATTAGAAAGGCTACATCGACATATCCTAAACCCATTCATACCAGTAGAACATGACTTTCGATCTAATTCTATAGAAGGATTTGGGTTCGATCACTCCCAGACCAATTGACCTTAGGGGACCAGATGTCAAGCATCCCACGGAACTTACTTTCCCAAACCAGAAAGGTCACAGGTACAAACTTTTAAACTTAGAGATTTCTGTATTTTATATATAATTTTTCATCTCAATCACTCAGTCTTACATCTAAGTGCTTAGCCCATATTTTCATTACAATCCATAATTCTGACTTTTTAGGATTTCTAAGCATTGTAAACTATAAATATTCCGAATCACATAACTTTAAAGCAGTATCAAAAGTTTCAAACATGTTGCTGACTTTTCGATTTTAATAAGACTTGAAAGTTGAACATATAAAACTTCGATATAAACAAAGCAACTTGAAAATTTATCCTAGACACACATTTTATTCAAAAGAAAGAAAAACTGTAGACTTTTACTTTATAGAATAAAAATTTGTAAAGATTTAAACTTTTAAATTCAACATGCCGAGGTTGAAAAATTTTCATTTAAGACAAATGTAAAAAAAAATTCGGCAAATTGATATTTAGTCAGAACAAAATAAAATTCAATAATATCTTCTTCCACATAATGTATAATGATTGGTGTCTCATATGAAAGATTTGGGTTGCACAAATTCAGGTTTTGGTTGAACTTGCTCAGATTCTTGAAAAACATTTGAGAAAACTGGAACAACATCATTATCAGAGACAAATGCAGCGGAATAAAGTAGATGCACTCACAGTTTCTCATTAGTCCAGAAGCTAAATGATTTGAAGAACGAGTCCTAAACTGACATGTTTAGAAGTCGAAGTCCATTGAAGTACGGGTTCTGAGCTGATTCACTCAGAAGCCATATTTCTCTTACTCCCCTCTTGACATTAGGTGCCTGCAACTTAGAATCAATCTTTGATTTTGGTACTCACTTGTATTTGGGTCCATATTTGTTAGTTACAGTTCTAATGGGAGTAAACTTGTTAGATTGGACATAGAAATCACGAGAAAAATAATCAGAAGAATTAACAGAATCATCAATAGAGGACGAAGCATAATCATCTGAACTTGAACCAGAGGAGTAATAGAAGACATCTTTTGAAATGTTAATCATTTGCTTTATTGAATATTTGAAAATTTTATTACAAGTAGCAAATGAATCATTTCTACAAAGTTTGTCTACATTTTGATCCTCATTAGTCACAGATTCATCCGATGCCCGCTTGACCCTCCATATCTGCCTTGTATGAGTGCTCAAAGTCCTATCTGAAATATTTGAATAATAAGAATTAGAACAGTCAGAAATGACTTTAGCTTGTTTCTTTGACTTCTTTGACCTTCTTCTTTTACGCTTTGGTTTATAATATTCATCATTTAGCGTAAAAGATTCATCAAGAATTTTCGATTTAAGATTTGAATCAGAAGAAACAATTTTACCTAAGAAACCAAACTGATCAGTTAATAAATCTGAACTTGCCTCGGAGTCAGAAAAATTTTGAGAAAAGATTTTAGATTTTAGAACTTCATTTTTCTTTTCCTTAAAATCAGAAGAAAAATCAGAAATAGAATCTTGTTTTTGAAAAAATAATTTTTCTGTCAGTAGTGGAATCTTCATCATCATCATCTGTTTGATCATCTCCTATGAAGAACATATGAGCAGTTTCCACATTGTCAGCTTCGTCGTCGGAGTGATCTAGCCAGAATTCTTCTTCAGCTAACAAAGCAGTTCCATTCTCTCTCTTTTCGGCCAGTTCCAATTTCTTCCGATAATATGCCGAATCCCGAACTTTCTTCACTCGACACTCCTTGGCAATGTGACCCGACTTTCCACAGTTAAAGCATGCAGCTGCTTTCTTAACCTCAGTCACTTTGACATTCTGAGACCCAGAAGTGAAGTGAAGATTATTGGAACCCGAACGAGGCTGGAACTTTTTGTGGTAGTATTGAGAGAGAATAATCATAGCTTTCTGAAGAGCTTCACCATCGTCATCAGTTGCACCATCATAAGCATTTTCAGATAATGCTTGTTCAGACAATTTGCTTGTGAGAAGTGCAACTAGATCCACTGTTTTCTTATTCTTTTTGTCAAGTTTGGCCTTCTTATCCTTGACAATGCACTCATCTGTCAGCAATATTTCATACATCTCTTGGATTTGCATGGTAGAGATCCTGACATCTTTCCTCAAGCAATGGCAAGATTTATTCCATTCCGGTTGCAAAGCGTTGAGGAACTTCAGATTAGTCTCCAGCTCAGTCTTTTCCACTTTTATTTTTCTCAGATCATTTATCACCGCACAGAACCTGTCATAAACATTTTTCAGTGACTCCCCATATTTGGCTTTGAACTCTTCAAAAGTGTTCATGAAACGCGTATGCCGAAGTTGTGTTGCAATCATAGACCCAAGCATAATCTTTTCTAGATGTGCCCACATTAGTTTAGGATTTGGCAAGGCTAGCATCAGATTTGCCTTTATATCACGATCGACTTTATATTGCACCAACTCATCGGGTGTGTACTCAGCGATAGGCTTTGATAATCCAGAAGCCAGAGTGGGTTTTACAAAAGATCCTTCAGTTAAAATCTTCATCATGTCATCTCCGTTCTTTTGACGTTCGATGAAATTCAGAAACCGATCTTGCCACTGAGTGAACTCATTCTCATCAACCAGAACTGGAGGACTAGTTTCCCGTGCCTAATGACATCATGATATCAGTCTTGTAAGTCTGAAACAGAGATGCTAGCGCAAACTAGAGCTTTGCGCTAATAATGACTGGCGCAAACTGGGTTTTGCGTGATACGTTAGTGGCGCAAACTGATCTTTGCGTGAGATGAAGATGACGCAAAAATAGACTTTGCGCGAAATGATGTTGACGAGAACCTTTCTTTGCTTGAGAAGAAGGTGGCGCAAAAGAAACTTGGGCGAGTAAGAGATGGCGCAAAATTTCACTTGCGCGATACGTTGTTGACGCAAACTTTACTTTACGTGAGTTGATGGTAGCGCAAAAGTAACTTGCTTATTGAACTGAACTTCTCGTGAAATGTAGGTTGCGCAAAAGTAACTTTGCGTGAGAAGCTGATCTGATCTTGATGAAAACCTGAGATAAACTGGCGCAAAGTTTAGATCAACTAGCGCAAAAATCACACGAATTTAGATCAAACATTAGAAGAACTGGCGTAAACTCGTATGAACTGGCGCAAAAGTGTATGAACTGGCGCAAAAGACAGATCTGGCGCAAAACACTTAAAAACCAGAAAAAAAAACTTCCAAAATCGATTACTGAAACAAATTTAATGAAATTTTATCATACAAATGTGATCGAAAACATTTTTCTAAACACTTTGAATCAAACAATTCGATCAAAAACCTCAAAATCAAGAATTTATGAAATGAACAGTACGTTAAACGACATTTCTAGAAACACACAAATTTTCAAAATTGAAGATCAAAAACTGATTTTCTTGCAAAATGATGTGAATCAGAAATGTTCTACTATCAAAATCGAATCCAACAAACCAAAATACAAGAAAATTCGTTCAGAAAACAATCTAAATTTGATGAAAAATCAAAAAATGAGATTTTCTTGAAAAAATCAAGAAAATCGATCAAATTTTCTGATTTAAACACAAATTCAGAATCAAAAATCGTATCTCTCAATTCTCTCAGATTTAGAATAGCTCTGATACCACTTGATAATCCCAAAATCAATCAAATCTTAGAGAGAGAAAGTAGAGATAGAGAGTTTGAAAGCACAAAGTAAGATCTCTATTAGATGTGCGTGAATGTCTTACAAACACCAAAGCCACAAGGGACTTAAATACCCTTGGCTAATACAGAACATAACAGCACTCTAAACACAGTATTAGACCAAACCTATAAATACAATGATTACTATAAAATCTGATTTAACACCACTGATATTTGGGTCCTGGTTTGTTAGTTGCAGTTCTGTTAGGAGAAACGTAATATGAACAATACCAGTAATTCACGTAATTTTTACTTACAAAATAATTTGAGCCACAATAAGAACAATTGATTTTCTTTTGTGCTAACCTGATCAGTTGATTGACAGTATAAACAAGATCAGGTTTTCCAAAAGATTTACCTTTCGGAGCACTGTTCTTCTTAGCATTCGGTGTATGCACAAATGATTTTTGATCCTTCTTGTAATCAGAGGATCCTTTTCTTCTCCAAACCATCTTTTCTTTGCCATATTAATTTTTAGATTTACCTGAACCATCAACACTTCTATCATAGAAAAGGTTAGAAGGACGAATCTGATCTTTAGATTTTACTAACCTCTTAGAAGAAACATGAGTATGATTTGAACTTGAAGTTGTTTTGAATGAGCATTCTGATTCAGCTAAATCATCTCTCGGTGATTGAACAATTAATTCTGGCGTCTTTTGTTCAGTCAATTTCACCTTGAACATGATTTCTTCAAGATTTTGTTATCTTTGCAGACAAGTTGTTTCTTTCCTTTGAAAGCATGTCAAACTTCTTATGCAATTCAGACTTTGCATTCTTCTCCTTTAGAGCAGTAGTTGATAGCTTAGATAATTTCCTTGTCAGTTTCTTTATTTCAGCCTCAAAAACTTTCTGTTAGTGCATAAATATGTTGGATGCAAGATCATAGATGATTGAAGATCAAAGTCAAACCAAGTCAAAGCTCAAAAATCAACTCTTAAGAAAAGTCAAAGTAAGTGTAATAAATATCAAAGTCAAGGTCTTTGTATTAGTTTTGTTTTTAATAGACTTGTAGTTTTAGAATCTTGTAACTGTAAGAATCTTGTAACAACTAGAACATTCGCAGAGCAGAGAGCTAGAGAGAGAAAGTTGCTGAAATCATTTGTAATTGAATCTTGTGATTAATCAAACAGGTAGTTTGTTTAAATCTTGTTTGTGATTGATTTAGTAAAGAGAACTTTATTAATTCTGAGAATAATAATTGGTATCAGAGCAGATCCAATCAAGAAATCAAGAAAATGTGTTTTTCGGTACTGTTCTATCGAGTCCAGATTTGATTTTGAGTATTTGTGCGAATTAGGAGTTCTAATTGGTCTTGTTGTGTTAGTATTATGTTCTAGATTTAGTGTGTATAGGTTAATCCAAGTATTGCACAGTAATTGATCATCAATTTTGAGATTTTTAGAGTTTTATTTTCACGAGTTCTTTCGCACTATAATTGATCAAATTTGTAATTGTTAGTGTTCTTATTCGAAATTCATTGTTTGAATTCAATTCTAGTAGTATGGGAGAGTGAATTGTCGAAGTTACAGATTGTTATTTGATGTTTAGATGTGTTTTTAGTGAATCAGATAGTTTTTGGGTAGAAGATCTCAAGAACTCGAAACAAATCTGAAGAACTCGCAAGCCTTCAAGAACTCGCAGGGTTAATCAAAGGATTCGCAGAAATCTTAAAGATTTCGCAGGATTCTTATTAGTTTTCGTACATCTCTATTTTTCGTAGAGTTCTTGTGTTTAATTTCTAAGTGTTAAATTCGCAGGTGTTAGTATTACGAATTTTCCAGAACTCGCAAGTAGTTGAGTTACGAATCTTTCAGTATTCGTATTTGCTTATCTGCAGGTTGCCAAGAAATTCGCAGAAGACTAGTTTGCCAAGAATTCGTAGATATTTTTTTTACGAAATGATTTTGATAAAATTTTGACAAGGATAAAATTTGCAGTCTTGTACTTAAGTTTCACAGTATTGTTACTTGCAAAAAGAGCAGATTTCGTACATAATGTGATACGAATTCTTCAGGATTCGTAGGTATGTGTGTTGCGAATTCTGGTCTACGAATTCTGAAACCTTTGTCGTTTGCAAATTCCAAAATCTTTGCAGTCTGCGAATTTTGAACTTGTAATTGTTTTTGAATTATGTGTGTCTTGCGAATTCTGGGTCTTTTGCTTACGAATTCTGATTTGATAGTACTTGCGAATTTATGTGGTTTGCGAATTCTATATACTTCATAGTATATCTTGCGAATTTCATACTTAGAGAATTTTGGAAATTTCATTTCTAATTTTCTGTCTAAGTTTTTCTGTTTTACTTGATTTCTATTGGACTAACGATCAGTTTGTCAAGTTGTTATTGTAATATTTTCAAACAGGATGACTTCTAGAGAAGCTCTTGCAATAGATACGAATGCGAAGCCACCAGTGCTTTTTAGAGGAGAATATGAACAATGGAAAATCATTTCCTGGACTTCATAGATCAACATAACTTGTGTGATTATATCAGAATATCTCCGAGGGAAGGAAAAATGAAAACTCCAACAAGGATTTATTCTTATTATAAAGATGGATCAATGGAAAGAGTAACAGGAGAGTTTCCAATATCACCTGATAAGTACATAGATGAGAAGAAAAAGAGATATGAAGCTGACAGATTAGCCAAAACTTTTATATTGAAAGGTATTTCAGATGAGATTTCAAAAGAGATTTCTATCAGTTTAGAAAGTAAAAAGGCTACAGGAAAACAGTTGTGGGAACAACTTGAGAAGATGATGGTAGGACCAAAGATGTCATCAAGAGTAAAGTTTTTGGAGGCTGAGAATACAGAGCTGAAAAGAAAAATCTTTGACTTGGAAAATCAGATTATCTAAATCCAGCAAGAAGCATCTGTTGATCAAAATAAGGAGAAGGTAAAGGGTCTGGAAGATGCTAATGTTGAGCTTCAAACAAAAATATCTGATTTGGAACAAAAGATGGTTAAAGATAAAGATGATTTTGAGAGTGAAAAGAAAGGATTTTCGAAGAAGTTCTCAGACTTTTCAAGAAAGAGTTTTGAAGAAAAGAAATCAGTTAGCTGAAATGTGCAAAACTTTCTCAACAAATACCTGATTTTGAGAAAGTGATTATTTTGGAAAGAGAAAAGTTTGTAAAGGAAAGAAAGGCTATAGAACAAAAGAATATTGGATTCTTTAAAGAGATATATGATGGAAGAAAGAATGTGGAGAAGGACTTTGAAGAAGAAAGGATTATATTTGAAGCAGAAATAAAGAAACTGACAGAGAAGTTATCTGAACTATCCACAAGTGCACTAAAAGAACAATAAGCGAAGTCTGAATTCATGAAAGAGCTTGACCGACTTATCAAAGAGAGAGACAGTTATTCTTCAAAGATTAAAGAGCTTGAAGATATTATTACAAAGGTTGTGGTGACTGAGCAAACGACTCCAGAGTAAAAAATCCACAAACCTAGAAATAATTTAGTTGGCTCTAACAAGTCTGCCTCAAACTCACATAAGAAAACTGTTCCTGCAAAAAGGTCAGTTAATTCATTTGATCTGATTCGTACAACTAACCTTTTCTTTGATAAAAATGTAGATGGTTCAGATACATACAGAAGAAGAAGGAGATATGAAGAAGAAAAGTTGGTCTGGAAGGTGAAACCAGTTGATGATGAGAAGAATGATGAGAAAAAGGAATAAAAGAAAGGAAAGAAGGATGAGAAGAAAGAAAACAAATCATTTTTACATGCATCAAAAGCCAAGAAGAACAAAGTGCTGAAAGGTAAACCTGATCTTGCTTACTCGAGAGATCAATTGATCAGGTTGTCTAGAAAAAGGTATTGTCCTTATTGTCGTACTTATGATTATGTTCATAAATCTAGTGATCATTACTGGTATGGTTCTTACTCAATTACTCCCAATAGAACTACAACTCATAAACATGGACCCAAATACCAGTGGGTACCAAAGTCGAAAGATGATTCTGTGTTGCAGGCACCTAATGTCAAGGGGGAGTAAGAGAACCGATGAAAGGCTTCTGAATATTACAGTTCAGGACCCGTTCTTCAAAGATTAAGGAGTTTGACTTCTAAACACAACAGTTTAGGACTCACTCTTCAATGATCAAAAGCAATGATGCTCCTGAGCTGATAAGAGAATGTACTCTGATACTCAAACGAGGAAATCATCTTTCAAGGGGGAGTACATATTTTTTCTGGAAATATGCATTCGGAAGATATGATGATCTACACTTCAAGGGAGTTATAGATCTCTATCATGTGCTTTTTCACTGACATATTTTAGATGCATATTTTCAGGGGGAGTAAGAATTATGACTTCTGATTATTTCAGATCAGAACTCGTACTTTCATTGTTTTACTGCTTTATGTCATTTTATTTTTCAATAAATGTTGTGAATAAATTTTGTACTTTGACGGACTTCTTGACTGATGCAGATTGAAAGGATGCTTACACGATCATATCATTATGATTTTAAGCTGACTTCATGAGATTTAAGACGACACGAAAAGGTTTATTTCTATTCTTAATCTCATATATGGTTGAAAGAAGGACAACTTTCAATCATAGAAAACATGTTTCTTAAATGTTCAAACCACTTCTGATTCTTAAACGATTTCATGAATATAGAAGTGTGATTTTTAAATATTTTCATTTTATTTGTGCTTCAATGATCAACAAACCGTGTGTTTCCAAAGATTAATACTTGTGTATTATGTTGTCTATATACTGTCAAGTATTCACACACACGGGTTTTATTTTTTGTTGAATTCGTTCTTACCATGTCTCTAAATTGAAACAAAATTTTCGATAGTAAGACACCCCGATTGTTATTCAAAATTTGAGCGTGATTTCATTTCTGAACGTTCTTTCAAGAATGTCTATATTTTTGGTTCATATAGACAATATCAATTTTTGATGACCTAAGCCTTAATCGATAAATCATTTCGATTTTGATCTTTTTCATACAATGTCAGATTTTCAAACAAGTTTCTTGTATACATTTCTTTCATTCAATATACTTGTTTTGAAATATCTTCAATGTTTAAATTGCTCAAATCTTCATGATTATCTTATTGAGCATACAGACATCTAACATGTATTTTGTGCTTTAATTGATAAAGTTAAATCATTTGAGCAACATGTTCTTTTAGGAAATACATGGGTTCTTTGTGTGAGCTTAAATAAAACTTCTATGGATTCACGATAACCAGTGTTTCCTACCCAAGAAGATAATCCTTAGTGATCGAGTGTGAGGAGTCAAAAAGAAATGAGTGTGGGTTATGTGAAGAGGTAAAATGTAAATGAGAGTTTGGTTAGAAGCGAGCTCAATGATTAAAAGAAAGAGGGTGAGAGATCAGAGTAAAAGAATATCAAACTCTGCACCAATTTTTTCTGAACTGGGCAACCACATTACTAGTGTTTCACAATTCTTCATGAATATTATTGAAACAGGCAACTAGCCCATGCCAACTCTTGGTAAAAACCCCACCAACTACTCATTTTCTTCTCAACAAGATAATGTTTCATATTTTCTGGGGATGCAACATATTATCTATCTTGTTTTCATTTGGAAAATCTGGATATTAAAACAGAAGGACGCCTGCCCCACCTTCACATTTCGATCATGCACATTGAGTCTATGTTTAACTGTTGTTGTCTCAATGGTTTACACAATGTTGATCCTTATAATAAGCAATCATCATGTGCTTAATTCTTTCAATCACTTGAACGAACACACAAGGAAATTTGTTTTTCTTGTCATAACGTTCATAGAAATTCCTTTGTGGTGTTTCGATGATTGAATGGAAGCCCTGGGGGAGTGAACATCACAAAAGCTCCTTTCCAATGTGTCTTCATTACACACAGTAACTTTGTGTTATTGACAAGCATTATAACTGAGTCATTTGTTGATTTAGGTGTTACACTCTAATTTGTCTGGATTTGAAAAGATCTGGATGAATATCTTATTTGTTGGATCGACATATAATCAGAGGTTCCGTGTTAAAAGATCAGTGGTCAGATACATACATTTCTTGGTGAAAGTTTTGATGATCAATATGCTCTAATCATCAAAAAGGGGGAGATGTATTCAAGAAAGGTTTAAGATAAGAGAAGAGATCAAGAAATGTTGGTTTGAGAAAGATTATTGAAAGCAGAAATAGCAAATTCAAAAGAAATTTTCTTTGAAGATAGTTTCCTGAAACAAATCATGCTGAAACTGAAGATAATTTCTTTCTGAAGTCTGAAAGAGGTTGAGCTAACTTTGAGAGATTGTTGAAGAGCTTATTTAATATTTTTGGGGAGTTTGTTACTTCTTTTCAAAGACAGACTTGGAAGAATACAAAAAGTTTTTAAGGAAGTTTTGTCAAAGAAAGAGGAGATCTTCAGAGTATAAAAGAGGGAGCTTGTTTTGCTAAATCTTTTTCAGATTATCTTGAATCCATAGGTGGAGATTGTTTGTGCATAAATATGTTGGATGCAAGATCATAGAAGATTGAAGATCAAAGTCAAGCCAAGTCAAAGCTTAAAAGTCAACTCTTAAGCAAAGTCAAAGTCAAGTGTAATAAATATCAAAGTCAAAGGTCTTTGTATTAGTTTTGTTTTTAATAGACTTGTAGTTTTAGAATCTTGTAACTGTAAGAATCTTGTAACAACTAGAACATTCGCAGAGCAGAGAGTTAGAGAGAGAAAGTTGATGTTACAGGGAGAAAGTGACTGAAATCATTTGTAATTGAATCTTGTGATTAATCAAACAGGTAGTTTGTTTAAATCTTGTTTGTGATTGATTTAGTAATGAGAACTTGATTAATTCTGGGAATAATACTTTCCTTTCCTCTTCAAAATCTTTCTCTACAGTCTTTCTCTGATCAGAAATCTCCTTAAACACACTAACATTCTTTTGCTCAACTTTCTTCTCTTCTTTCTCAAATTTGTATATTTCCATGATAATAACTATATCCTCATTTTTCTTGAGAGACTCTTCATTCTTGATTTTGACAATCTTAGCTTCCAATTCCAAAATCTTCTTTTTCAAATCACCATTTGATCTTTCCAAAAAAATTCCGTTCTCTTCAACCTTCTTAAGTTCTTCTTGTACACTGGAGTTGTCTTTTACAAGAGAAGCTTCTTCTTTCAGCACATTTATTTCCACTTCAAGACAAAACACTTTCTCTTTTAATTTGTCACTTTCTACTTTAAGATCTGGGCTTTCAGATTTGCTTTTCGGATCTTTTATTTCTAATTCAAGAGTAGAGACTTCACTTTTCAACTCAACTTTCTCAGCTTAAACTTTGTGTTTTCCCTTGAGCAGTCATTTGCCATTCTGGTGTAGATTGACAACTGTCCAGCAAGATGCTTAATATTGGCTTTAGCTTCAGAAATATTCATCTGTCCAAAATCATAACTGTATCCTTAAGACATCTTAATATTCTGTAAAACAGTAAGTCGGAACGATCGTTAATCAGATAATCAGCAAAAAATTAACTTAGATTTTTCTGGAAAAATTTCTAAGTGTTGAATCCTCACACCACTGATTTTCCTAAACTTTTACACACCAAAGTAACCAACTTTTCACACAGGAGACAAAATTCGCAGACCAAAGAACTAGCACCCTCACTTTTCGCACGCAAAAGGATGCGAGAAGTCATAATACACACGTTGTTATATGCGAATTCCTCCTTTTCGCACGCTGAAGTATGCGACTTTCTACTTTTCGCACAAGGAGGGGTGCGAATTCTGAACTTTTATTTCTGAAACTTGAATTTTTCGCACGCTAAGATGATGCGAACTTCTCACTTAGTAAAATTACCCTTCTCAACTTCACGTATCGATGCGAATTTTGGACTTAGAAAAAAAATTCTTCTTTTGGATGTGAATTCCTAAAATTTCACACACAATGATATGCGGATTCCCACTTTTCATATCCAGTACGATGCGAATTCCTCCCTTAGAATTTTAAAAATGCACTTTTCGAATGGGGACAAGTGTGAATTCTATCTTTTCGTGCCTGGCTTCGTGCGAAATCTTATCTTTTCGTACAAGGCTGATGCGAAAACCTTCCTTCTCGTATACTGATCTATGCGAATTCTATCCTTAGCTTCTCAAAGCTCAAGAGCCATGCGAATTTTGCTCAAGAATATGAGAATAGAACAGATCATGCGAATTCTTTGGGTTTCGGCTCAAAAACACTCTAATCGATTAAGAATCCAATCAAATCTTCAAATTTGACCACGATTACAACTAGAACAAATTACAAGCAATTGATTTCACCAAAAACAACACAAAAATACATTTCGATTGAAATACAGTGCGTAAAAACTCAAACTCGAACAAACACAAAAAATGAGAAATCAAAAGTGAATTATAGTGCAATTATGTGTACAAATTGAACAAGAATGCTCTAATACATCATGTGAACACAGTACAAACACAATTTGAACAATTACAACACAAAATCAATGAAATTGATCAAGACTCAGTGAATGTGCGAGTTCTTCATTTTCGAACAGTTGATTGATCTGATTTCTGCTCTGATACCAGTTGAAAGTTCCAGATCCAAACTACTCAAACACTCACAATATACGTAGAAATCATCATGAATCAATTAAACTTTTATTGCAATGATTTCTTTCTCACAAGTGTTACAAAGTGCCACAAGTCTCACGTGTTTCTCTCTTAAAGAGTTCTATGCGAGTTCTTGTGATCTCAGTGTCATGCGTGTTTTTAAATCTACAAGGACCAAACTATTTATATGGTCAACACAAGTGACCTTACAACACAAAGCTAATGTCAAAGCCAAACACTTTGACTTACAAGACTTTTACAAACAAACACAACTTTACATCATAGACCCCTCTTTAATCTTGAATACAATACATCACTCAACAAAATGTCATCTCAAAGTCTAAAAGCTTCAAAACCTTTAAAGCCAAATCATGATAAGTACACTTGGCAACAAAAACAAAAATGGATTCATAATGACAAATCTTTTGCTAATGTGGTAGTGAAACCAAATGAGGGTTACCACAGAAGATGGGTACAACCGAAGAATCATCCGGAGATGAGTTTTCTTAAAAATATATCTAGCCTAGATAGGTCCTACTGTAAAAAGAAGTCTAATACTAGGAGAGATTGTAATCATAAATCCTCTGTACCCATTTTCAATGATTTTAATGAAAAGTTTAAGCAAGTTGCAGCAAATGTTCATTTTTATGATTATTTTAAGCTTATGCATCAATTAAGTCAACATTTTTCTGGTCTACACTGTTTCCTCTCTAGACCCAAAGCAAAGAATGCAAAATTCAAGGGTCAGAAGAAACTTAATGGTTCTTATGTAAAAGAAGCTAAAGCCAAAACGAAGGATGCTAAGGCAACCTAAGCCTCCTAACAAAAGTGGACCCATTTGGAAATGGGTACCAAAATCTTCTTAATCTTTGCAACAGAAGCAACATGTGCTCGTGTGGTATCTTAACTCTGGGTGCTCAAGGCACATGACTGGAAACAGAGGGTTACTCTCCTCTTACAAAGAAAAATATGGAGGAGGTTCTGTAACCTTTGGAGATAACAGGAAAGGATAAATCAAAGGTTATGGAGTCATTGCTAAGGAGGACGTCGATGTATCAAGAGTTGCATATGTGGATGGCCTTAAGCACAACTTACTCAGTATAAGTCAACTCTGTGATAATGGATTCGATGTGAAGTTCAACAAGAAAATATATTATTTGCTAAGTGAAGGGACAAGCATAGAGCTTCTGAGAGCCAACAGAAGAGGTGATTTGTACCTCATGAACTTCAAGGCAACAAACAAAGATGAAAAACTTTTTCTTGTTTCAATTAAGAATGAGGAGGCTTGGCTCTAGCACAACAGGTTTTCTCACTTAAACTTTCAAACTCTTGATAAAGTTGTTAAGCTAAATTTGGTAAATGGTCTTCCAAACTTAAAATTCGACAGAGATCATCTATGCTCTGCTTGTGAAATGGGCAAACTCAAATGAGCTTCCCATAGAACCAAGTCAAATGTATCTTGCACGAGGCCTCTGTATATGCATCATGTTGACCTCTGCGGTCCAATATCAATACAGAGTTTAGGTGGCAAGAAATATATACTTGTTTTTATTGATGAAATCTCTAGATATACACGGGTTGAATTTGTCCGAAAGAAGTCTGATGTTCCTCAAATACTAATCATTCTAATGAGAAAAATCCAAGTTCTATATGATAGCAAGGTACAGAAGCTCAGAAGTGTCAATGATACTGAGTTCAAGAATTCAACCATTGATGCCTATCTTGCCAAAGAAGGTATCTCACAGAACTTCTCTGTCGCACGAACTCCACAACAGAATGGTGTTATTGAACGAAGAAATTGAACATTAGTGGAGGCTGCCAAAACTATTCTTACTGCATCTGGGTTACCTATTTCTTTTTAGGCAGAAGCAATTTCAATCGTATGCTTCACACATAACAGGTCTCTGATTGTGAAGAGAAATTCGAAGACACCATACCACTTGATCAAACAGAGGAAGCCAAACATCAAATTCTTTCACGTGTTTGGGTGCAGATGTTTTGTCTTGAACGACAGAGATTAGATTGGAAAGTTTGACTGAAAAGCCGATAAAGCCAAGTTTATTGGCTATTCATTAACCTCCTAGGCATACAAAGTCTACAAGCTGAAATCGAGAATGATGCTGGAAAGTATCAATGTATTTCTTGATGACTCATTCCAAGTGACTTCTGAGCAAATCAACTCAGGACACGGACAACAATCGCAAGCATCTGGCGCAACATTTTCTTGAGTAGCTGAGCTAAATAAATTATTGCAGTAAATGTTTGATGATGATGACCCCTCTACGGATGGTCACAGAGCCTCTAGAATCGAAGTCTCTGCGGACCAAGCACCACAGGGTATATCTCTTACTGATCCGTATAATTCTTCACCCTCTTCAACTACTTATGTAGGTCTAACAATCGAGGGGGAGCATGTATAGAACACAATTAACCAAGATTCCATTCTCAATCAAGAAGAAAATGTTACTCCAGCGACCACATAGGACACATCACTAGAGCACACGGAGGACTCAACTCAAGATACCACAGAGGTCTCTACTCCAACTCAGGGTGAAAATCAACTTCTGTGATGAGCACAAACGATCAACCTTCTGTAATAGAAGTTCTTCAAGTACTAACCGATTCACCCACAGAAGTTCAACTTGATGCAACTAATGACCATTATTAAACCCAAAATCTATCTAAATCATAGAGAGAGAATGTAGAGAGAGAAAGTTTAGACATGAAAGCTTCATATCTCATATATCTCACACACAGTTACACATATTACAATGAAAGTGCTTAACAAAAACATAAGGAACAAACTTATTTATACCAACTAAACTAAACTAAAACTTAATGATTAAAAAAACTAATACAACTTTGACTTTGACAAAACAACTTTGACTTAGACAATATTGACTTTACAAGATTGACTTTTCTAGTTAAATCTTGGATACAATATTTTGACTTAACAATCTCCCCCTTTGTATTCAAGATTTAATAAAAATTTGACACTAGTCTTCAGCACTTGATTCTTCAACTTTTGTCTTTGACAACATTGAACTTTGAAGTTTTGACAATCTTCAGTCTTTCAGCCTTTGAAAAATCTTGAAAAGTCTAGAACACGAAACGGAATTCTTGAAAACTCCTTTGAAACTTTAACTTTGATTACTGTCTTTGAACATAGAAACAACTTTGAGGAATCTCTGATCTTGTATCTTCATATCTTGTGATCTCTGGATTGTCTTCAGAAAAACAAACTTTCACAAATCTTGATTTATCATTGAACAATCTTTCTTCAGAATCTTTTGACTTTTAATTAGCGGAATCATTTTGAATTGACTTGAACATTCAGAATTTCTTCACCAGTCTTTTCACTTTGACATCTCTTCATGACATTGAATTTGAATCTTTGTAAAAGTCTCCCCTTTCAATGATTTGACATTTGCCTCCCTTTGATCTGATTAGCCGTCAATTCATGAAATGTATATATCCGAATCTTTTCAAATTCAGACATAATGAACAGTGTAACCCTGATTCAACAGATGAAACAGTTAGCATGCCTGTAAGTAGCACGGAGCCACTTTGTACAACGGATGTACATTGGAAAAGAGCTTTTGTGATGATCACTCCTCCAAGGCTTCCATTCAATCATCGAAAAACCACAAAGGAATTTTCTATGAATGTTATGACAAGAAAACATATTCCTTGTGTGCTCGTGCAAATGTAGAATGATTGACGCTACTTAGGCTTTTTCAGGCTCAAATTGTGTAAATTGTTGAGACAACAACATATATTACACGGACTCAATGTGCATGAAAGAGGTGCGAAGGTGGGGCAACTTTCCTTCTTTTTCAATATCTAAATCTTCCGAGTGAAGATTAGATAGCATATGTGTTGCGTCCCCAATGAAAATGAAATATTTCTTTTTTTTAAGAAAGAAACGAGTGGTTGGTGGGGTAATTGCTAGAGTTGGCATGGGCTCACTGCCTTTTTCAATGATGGTCACCAAAGAATGTGAACCAATCAGTAGATGTGGCTGCCCGACTCAGAAAGTGGTAGGTGCAGAGTTCTGATATTCTTTTAACTCTGATTTCACACCCTCTTTCTTTTTAACATTATGCTCACTTATAACCAAACTCTCTTTTTCATTTTTCCGCTCCACACAATGAGAATAACTCAACCGGATGAGTTATCTCCCCCACTCTTTGATTTTGACCCCTCACCCCTCAATCACTCAAAGGATAACTTCCTGGGTAGGAAACACTGGTTTACGTGAATCCATGAAAGTTTTGTTTAAGCTCACACATGAATCCCATGTAATTCCTAAAAAGCATGGTTGCTCAACAATTTAACTAAACAGTTAAGCACAAAGATATATGATAACATTGTCAAAAAGTATGCTCATGAGATTTGAGCAATTGAACTTTGAAGATTTTCTCAAAACAATGATATTGAATGAATGAAATGAAATCAAGAGAATTGTTTTGAGAATCTGACAATGTATCAATCAGATCAAATGAAATGGATAGGGTATCAAAGAACTAGATATTTTGTTTATATGAACGAATATAAACAATTTTGCAATGAAAGCACAAATATGAAAAAGATGAATGATGCTCCACAACAAACCGATAAAGTACTGAACCGGTGTGTATGAATACTTTACAGTATATGGACAAAATAATACTCAAGTATTGATCTTTGGAAACACACAACCAGTTAAACATTAAAGCTCAAAATTGAAAAACATTTAAAAGCTCACTTCTGAATTCATGAAATCTTTTGAGAATAGAGAAGTGGTTTGAACATTTAAGAAATTGTTTTTCATGCTTGAAAGTTGTTCTTCTTTCAAACAATCAGAGATCTAGATCAGAAGATATTTACCTTTTTAAGCTCCCCCTCAAATCATGATAGAATGATTTAGGCGATGTAAGCTCCCCTTGGATATTAGCAAAATATCCAAGTCTGAACATTGAAGAACGGGTCCTGATCTATTATGTGATCAGAAGCCATCACCTTTACTCCTCCTATAAATTAAACATCTAAAATATGTCAGTGAAAACAGGATAGAGACCAGACACTCCCTTTTGAATTGTAGACCATCATATCAGTAAAATCTATCAGTGAAAAAGTATAGGATAGAGATCAGATCAATTCTCTTGGGATGTAGACCATCATATCCATCGGATGCAAAAAGAGTATACTCCCCCTTGAAGGTGGATATCTTCATTTGAGTGTTGGAGTAATATCTCTTATTAACACTGGAGTAAGGTCTTTTGATCGCTGAGGTTCGAGTCCTAAACTGTTGTGTTTAGAAGTCAAATTCCGTTGAAGAACGGGTCCTAAGTTGTGTACTTAGAAGCCATAGTCTTGACATTGAGGTGCGGGTCTTGAACTGTGTTATTCAAGAGCCATATTTCTCTTACTCCCCCTTGACTTGAGGTGCCTGCAACCCAGAATCAGTTTTCGGCTTTGGTACCCACTTGTATTTGGGTCCATGAATTTTATTTGCAATTCTTGTGGGGATTATCGAGTAAGAACCATACCAGAAATAATCAATGGTCTTGTGGATATGATCATGAGTACAGCAGTAAGAACAATAAAACTTCTTACCTGATAACCTAAGTAATTGATCTTTTGAGTATATAAGGTCAGGTTTACCTTTATGCTCTTTGTTCTTCTTTGCTTTGTGCGTATGTACACATGATGTCTTCCTTTTCAGCTCTTTTGACATCTCATCTTTAACTGGTTTCTATTTAGACTTAACAATCTCCCCCTTTGTATTCAAGATTTAATAAAAATTTGACACTAGTCTTCAACACTTGATTCTTGAGCTTTAACTCTGATAACTTTGAACTTTGAAGCTTTAACAATATTCAGTCTTTCAGCCATTGAAGAATCTTGAAAAGTCTTTTTCACATTGAAGCTCTGAAAGTCAACATGCCTTGAACAAATCTGAAAACTTGAAACTTTGAGTTTAAACTTTGACAACTTTATCTCTGAAAATTCTTTCGTCTCTGATCAAAATTGTATCTTCATTACTTTGATCTCTGAACCATCTTTGGAAGAACAAACCTTCTTGAATCTATGAATTTTCTTTTCAGAATCTTTTCACTTTGAATCAGCGGAAGCATTTTGAATTTTTGTCTTGAACTTCGAACTTTGAAATTGAAACTTTATAAAATTCTCGCCTTTTTTGATGATGTGAGCATCAAGATCATCAAAACTTCATCAATTTCAGCTCAGACTTTGATTCTCTCTTTGTGAACAACTAACAATCTCCTTTTTTACAGTTTTCGCACTTTGATATGAAGAGCCGAATCATGAACTATATATATCCAAATCTTTTCAAATTCAGACATAAAGAACGTGTAACCCTGATTCAACAAATGAAACAGTTAGTAATGCCTGTTAGTAATACAAAGTTACTGTGTACAACGAATGTACAATATAAGGAGCTGGCTTGATGATGACTCCCCAGGACTTCCATTCAATCATTGAAAAACACAAGGTAATTCTATGAATGTTCAGACAAAAAAACAGATTTTCTGTGTGCTCGTGCTTGTGTATGAAAGAATTTTAGCACAATGATTGTGTTTCAGTAAGGCTCAAACTGTGTAAACTGTTGAGACAGCAACATATAATACACGGACTCAATGTGCATGAAAGATGTGCGAAGGTGGGGCAACTTTCCTTCTTTTTCAATATCTAAATCTTCCGAGTGAAGATTAGATAGCATATATGCTGCGTCCCCAAAGAAAATGAAACATTTCTTCGTTAAGAAAGAAATGAGTGGTTGGTGGGGTAATTGCAAGAGTTGGCATGGGCTCACTGCCTGTTTCAATGATGGTCACCAAAGAATGTGAACCAATCAGTAGATGTGGCTGCCCGACTCAAAAAGTGGTAGGTGCAGAGTTCTAATATTCTTTTAACTCTGTTCTCACACCCTCTTTCTTTTTATCATTATGCTCATTTCTAACCAAACTCTCATTTCCATTTTTCCGCTCCACACAATGAGAATAACTCAACCGGATGAGTTATCTCCCACACTCTTTGATTTTGACCCCTCACCCCTCAATCACTCAAGGATAACTTCCTGGGTAGGAAACACTGGTTTACGTGAATCCATGGAAGTTCTGTTTAAGCTCACACACGAATCCCATGTAAGTCCTATACAAAATAGTTGCTCAACAGGTTAACTTGAACAGTTAAGCTCAACAAGATAACGGTGTCAGAATGTATGCTCATTTAAAATTATGAATGAAATTTGAGCATTTGAACTTTGAAGATTTCTCAAAACAAGAATATTGAATGAATGAAATGAAAGCAAGAGAATTGTTTTGAGAATCTGACAAAGTATCAATCAGATCAAATGAAATGGATAGGGTATCAAAGAATTGGAAATTTATTTATATGAACAAATATAAACAATTTATCAATGAAAGCACAAATATGAAAAAGATGAATGATGCTCAACAACTTTGAAAGCAAACGAGGGTATTACCATCAAAAAATATGTTCGATATGAGACATGGTAATAACAAATCAAATGAAATACTGAACCGATGTGTGTGAATACTTTACAGTATATGGAAAAGACAATACACGAGTATTGATCTTTGAAAACACACGGTCAGTTAAACATTAAGCTCAAAATTTGAAAAACATTTAAAATCACACTTCTTAATTCATAAAATCTTTTGAGAACCAGAAGTGGTTTGAACATTTCAGAAAACGTTTTTCATGTTTGAAAGTTGTTCTTCTTCCAAACAATCAGAGATCTAGGATCAGAAGATATTTACCTTTAAGCTCCCCCTCAAATCATGATAGAATGATTTTAATCTTTTAAGCTCCCCCTGGATATTAGCAGAATATCCTTCTCTGATCATTGAAAAACGGGTCCTGATCTGTTATTTGATCAGAAGCCATCACCTTTACTCGCCCTATAAATTATGCAACAGTAGATTTATCAATGAAAACAAGATAGAGATCCACAATTCCTTCTGAAATGTAGTCCGTCATATCAGTAAGATTTATCAGTGAAAAAGTACAGGATAGAGATCTACAATTCCTTTGGGAATGTAGTCCGTCATATCTCTCTAATGCATATTTCAGAAAAGAAAGTACTCCCCCTTGATGGTTGATTTCGTCATTAGAGTATTGGAGTACAATCTTCATATCATGACAGGAGTAAAGGTATTTAATCATTGAGGTACGGGTCCTAAGTTGATGTGCTTAGAAGCTAAAGTCTTGACATTGAGGTGCGGGTCTTGAACTGTGTTATTCAAGAGCCATATTTCTCTTAATCCCCCTTGACTTGAGGTGCCTGCAACACAGAATCAGTTTTCGGCTTTGGTACCCACTGGTATTTGGGTCCATGTGTGTTATTTGCAGTTCTTGTGGGGGTAATTGAGTAAGAACTATACCAGAAATGATCACTCGTTTTGTGAATATGATCATGTGTACAGCAGTATGAACAATAATATTTCTTACCTGAAAACCTGAGTAATTGATCTCTCGAATAGATGTGATCAGGTTTACCTTTATGAGCTTTGTTCTTCTTGGCTTTGTAAGTATGTACACATGATGTCTTTCCTTTCAGCTCATCTTCCTTGTCATCTTTGACTAATTTCTTCTTCCAGATCAGTTCCTCTTTCTTGTAACTCTTTCTTCTTGGATATGTATCTGAACCATCTAAATTTCTATCATAGAAAATGTTAGTTCTACGAATCTGATCAAAAGATTTAACTGACCTTTGTGAAGAGACAGATTTCTGATTTGAACTTGAAGTTGTCTTTTCAAGCTCTTGAATCTTTGAATCAAAGTTATCTCTTTCTTTAACAAGCAGGTCAATCTTCTTTGTGAACTCAAACTTCGTTTTCTGCTCTTTCAATGCATTAGCAGATAGTTCAGATAGCTTGACAGTCAGCTTTTTTATCTCATTCTCAAATATGCATCGTTCTTCTTCAAATCCTTTCTCTGAATCGTTTCTCTGGCCAGATAGTTCCTTGAAGAATCCCACATTCTTCTGTTCAATGCCCTTCATCTCTTTAACAAACTTCTTTCTTTCCAATATAAGTACTTTCTCAAAATTGGAAACTTGTTGAGAAAGCTTTATGCATTTAAGCTCAACTGACTTTTTCTCTTCAAAACATTTCTTTGAGAAATCTGAGAACTTCTTTGAAAAATTTTTCTTTTCAATATCAAAATCAGCTTTATTTTCAGCAAACTGTTTTTCAAAATTAGATAAATTCTTTCTAAGCTCAACATTCTCAGATTCCAATCCCTTTATCTTCTCATCAATCTCCCAGAAGATCTTTTCAGAAGATCTTCATTGATATTATTTAAAGCACTGATTTCTTCTTTCAGTCTTATGTTTTCTTCATAATGCTCTTTTGACTTTTGTGAGTGAAAGTCAACAGCATGACCCAGATTAATTTTCTCTAAATTCAGTTTTCTAATCTTCTCTTCAAGATCTGTAAAAAATCCCATGATTAATGAGTAATCAACTTAAAGTGAATGATCGTTAGTTGTAATGAATTCAAAAACAAATTTCAGACAATCTAAAATTTTCTCTCTCAGAAAACTTTGAATGAGAAATAACTTGATAAAAAAAATGATCGTTCCCAAACAATTCAGAAATTTTGACTGAAAATAAAAATCAGACCAGCACAAGAAAATAAATTCTGAAATTCTCAAAACAGTTGAATTATATATCTCTGGAATTCTCAGACTGAGACTTGAAACTTGCAGATCAAATATATTCAAAACCTGCAAACCAGAAAGTTGAAAATCAGATCAATTGAAATCTGATGCAAAATGCAAATTAAATTTCAATACTGCTGCTACCGAATGCTATTAACTCCACTGACTTTAAATTGAAATTCAACCCAATCACAATTGATTGTGACTACAAATAGCACAAAACAAAGAATTGAAAGAGTGCATATTGATGTTTTTCGCTCACAGAAGATGGCGCAAAACCTGCAGACTCTCAACTCAACCTGTTATTGGCGCAAAGTTAATATGAGACAGGTTTTGCGTGAGATGTTAATGGCGCAAGAAACAGGTTTGCATTAATGGTGAATGGCGCAAAGTTGATGGAGGAGGTGGCGCAAAGCTTAATGACAAAAGAACAAACCTGCAAATCCACTATTTTACAAATTGATGTTGATGGAGTTTGAAATCCAACGTCCCACTAAGCCTCAACAACCAATCACAAAATGTATTTCAAATGTATCATAATATCCCAATTAATTTGATTCCACTTCAACTCACCGACCCACTAAAAAATTCATCCAATAACACTCAAATTTATTCCACTCAAATTGATTTTACCAATTAATTGACTTCACCGATTTCTTTGAAATAGTTGGCAGTGCACAGGTGAAGAATGTGGCGCAAATCTAATCACATGAGTGGCGCAAACTACATCACATGAGTGGCGCAAACTTCATGACCACCGTCCCACATTGAAATTGCAAATCAAAGTTTGATTCATTCACCACCGCCCCATTATCAACAAATCAACCAATCACAATTGGCACAAAATCTTGATGAATTGTGACACAAAGCTTGTTAATCAGATAAACTGCATATAGATTGAATTTTGTTTGCGAGTTCTTTCTGATTCACCAATCGATCTGTGAATATTCAAAAATCATTAAAATTGAATCTCTAAAATTCAACAAAATGATTAATTATTCTAATCGATCATTGCAACATCAATCTATCAAACTAAAAACAACAATTACAGTGCAGTTCATGATCGACAGCCTCTGTGTTCCAGAATTCAAAATTTCAATAAAGTTCAAAATAACAACAAATCAGAGGTTAATTTGAGTGCAATCGTGAACAACAAATGATCTATTACAAGAATCGATCAACCCTATTTCATTTTATCAAACTAAAAACAACAGATTAAATTGAATTCGATAAAAACTTCATTTTCCAGAAAAATACGTTCTGTGTTCTTGAGTTCTTAAAAAAATCAGAAATTGATCCAAAAATTCCAGAAATATTTTTTGAAAATGTTTGGTATGGCTCTGATACCAATTGTTAAACCCAAAATCTATCTAAATCATAGAGAGAGAATGTAGAGAGAGAAAGTGTAGACATGAAAGCTTCATATCTCATATATCTCACACACCGTTACACATATTACAATGAAAGTGCTTAACAAAAACATAAGGAACAAACTTATTTATACCAACTAAACTAAACTAAAACTTAATGATTAAGAAAACTAATACAACTTTGACTTTGACAAAACAACTTTGACTTAGACAATGTTGACTTTACAAGATTGACTTTTCTAGTTAAATCTTGGATACAATATTTTGACTTAACAACCATCTTCCCAGAATGACCAAATGGACCAAGAGTCACCCACATAGTCAAATCATTGGCGACCCTTTTGAAAAGGTCAAGACTCGATCATCCACTGCCAATTTTTGTTATTACACTTTGTCAGTATGATCGAAGCAAAGAAAGTTTCTTAAGCCCTGGATGATCCAAATTAGGTAGAAGCAATGCAACAAGAGCTTCTTCAATTAGAGTGCAACAAAGTGTGGTCCCTAGTACCTCTACCGAAAGGCAAAACTGCTATTGGGACCAAATGGGTTTTCAAAAACAAGAAGGATGAAGATGGAGTGGTCATTAGAAACAAAGCAAGATTGGTGGCTAAGGGATACTGCCAAGAAGAAGACTACGAGGAAACCTTTTCCCCTGTCGCACGACTGGAAGCAACTAGGATATTCCTTGCATTTGTTGCTCAAAGAGGTTTCAAGGTATACCAAATGGATGTCAAGTCAACCTTTCTAAATGGTCAGATTCAAAAAGAAGTATACGTCTAACAACCACCAGGTTTCGAGAGTTCAGAATTCCCAAATCATGTCTATTTTCTGGACAAGGCTCTGTATGGACTCAATCAAGCCCCAGAGCTTGGTATGATCGACTCTCAAACTTCTTGCTTGAAAACAAATTCAAAAGAGGTACAACCGATACTACTTTGTTCTACAAAAGAATAAAATGTCAGATTTTGTTGTACAAATATATGTTGATGATATTATATTTGGCTCTACTAATGAAAACTATTGCAAAAAGTTTGAACACTTACGAAGAGTGAGTTTGAAATGAACATGATGGGAGAATAAAAAAAAATTTCTTAGGCTTCAAGTCAAACAAACTACAGAAGAAATTTTTATAAATCAATCAAAATATGTCCCTGACATACTTTCAAAATTCAAACTCTCTGACTCTTCTAATATGAAAACCCCTATTGGCACTGGATCCAAGTTACATTCTAATCCAGAGGGTATATCTGTCGAGTGCAAACTCTACAGAGGCATGATAGGGTCCCTTCTATACATAACAGCTAGTAGACCAGATATAATGTATGTCACATGTCTTTGTTCAAGATATCAAGCAAATCCTAAAGAATCTCATCTTTATGTTGTAAAAAGGATATTTAGATACCTCAGAGGAACCAAAAATCTTGGTCTCTGGTATCCAAAGGACTCTGCCTTTGATCTTATGTCTTATACATATTCAGATTATTGAGGATGTAAACTAGACAGGAAGAGTACCTCTGGAAGTTGTCAATTTCTAGGTGGTAAACTAGTGAGTTGGATTTCTAAGAAGCAAAATTGTGTGTCCACATCAACAGCTGAAGCTGAATATGTTGCTACGGCTAGCTGTTGCTCACAAGTTCTATGGATGAGAACACAACTCAGAGACTATTGTCTAGACATTAAGAAGATTCCCATCCTCTGTTACTCCAAGAGTTCCATAACCATCTCTGACAATCAAGTACAACACTCCAATACAAGGCATATCGACATAAGGTATCACTTTCTGAAGCATCATGTGGAAAAAGGTACGATTGAAATGTATTTTGTGCCCACAGACTATCAACTTGCTGACCTGTTCACTAAAGCCTTATATGAGAAGAGATTCTTATTTTTGGTTGGCATGTTAGGTATGTTAAACATGAGTTGATCCACATAGCCTCTACATTTTGCTACAATGTTTCTCTTGTAAATAGCTTTATTTATGATTGTATAACTTTATTTCTGTATGTACAATTGTCCATTTTTTATTGTTCATTCCACTATTTTTGGTTCATTGGTCTATGTCTTGTGCACTACTTATCACAATTGACCCAAGCGTAGATCAAGGGGGGAGCAGAAGAAGACCTTGATAAAGATCACAGAAACTGATCATTCAAGAGGGAGCCAAAGGAGTCATTCTTTCGAACAGACTGCAGAAGCAGGTAAGTTCTTCGCACAAACCCATTGTCAAAAACACTTTTTTCGGACACAAATTTTTAAATATGTCCAAAAATACCTATTTAAACAAGTCAAAACTTTGAATGGTCAAAATCTTTTAAAATATTTCCTTAATTAGAAATTTTTGGTCAAAGAGCCTCTGCGACATCTCACAAAATCTCTGCGAGACGCAACAGAGCCTCTATGCCTCAAAAGCTTTTGTTATCACTAACTTCTTTGGAACGACTCTCTCGATCATCTCATTGTTTTTCAAATGTTTTTGGGTAAAGAAAAGGTGTAATCTTTGGCAAGTTCAGGCCAACCCCAGACCACAGAAGCTCTCTCAACCACAGAGCTTTTGCCACTCTCAACACTTATGTGTAGTTGAATGATGTCTGGGGTGCAGGTTCTTTTGAGAGTGACAGTCATTTGGGTTTAGAAAATGCCACACGCGTAAGAGTAGTTGGAGGCGCAGGTCCTTTCATCGTGCACCGCCATTATTGACGTGGCAGTATCTAATTGGAGGGTGAACTGTACCATCGTTTTTGAAACGTTTGTTTTAAATGGCTTTGTACATAATTACGGATTCCAAACTTTATTATTTACCACTCACTTTTCACACACCCCCCCACCATAAAAACCCATTCCCCTCTTCATTTTACGCTATACTTTCTTTCATCTCTCTCAAAGAACTCCAATGAATACCTACAAGTACTTTCCACTTCTTCTCATTTTTGAAATGGCTTCTCAATCTACATCTAGTGAGAACTCCTACCACTCTCCAAGAAACAGTAATGATCAACATTCTGATAACGCTGAACAAGAAAATCCCCTCTCAAGCAGAATCGTCTCCTTTGCAAACCACCAATAACATTTGACAACTCTTCCTCTAAAACCAAACAACCACTATGTTGTTCTTAACCCCCAAGCCTTTTCCAAGGAATATGAACCTATGATCTTACTACTGAAAAGCCACTTTATTTCCAAAACCCTAACAATTAACAAGACTAATATTCCTAAAACCTATGATCAATAATTTTGGCAAAGATGCAGATATGAAAAGGGTCATGCATTTGGCTCTGCTATCGTTGGGTTTACAACAAGTCCAACATCCAATCGCGTTCTGAAACTAGGCATCAACAAGAGACTGATTTCCTCCATTTTTGAACTACCTACGAAAACCCAACTGAATTTGGTCAAGTATGCCGAAGAACCCTCTAATGAAGAATTGGTTGAATTCCTCACGTTCCTCGGCTATGGAAAGCCAATCACCAAGAGAACCGACTTCAGAAGGCAGTTTTTGCCTCTAGAATGGAATGTACTCTTCTCAATCATTAACAGAACCCTGACTGGCAAAATTGGAAATCCAGATCAAACCAACCACAATATCCTTGCTATCATGTATGGGATATTCTTTGATCTCCCACTGAACTATGCACGATTGATCCTGTGCGAAATGGTGGGCGTAGTGGTAAAAAAGAACGAAGATCAAACCAGAGGCAAAGCACTGCCATCATTGATGTTCCAGCGGTTTATCGTAGTGCTTCTAGGATGTTATGATTGGTGAAAACAAACTCCCCCATACGGGAAATATGGTCAGAACACATGCAATGACCACACATAAACCTACCACCCTTGCCTCTGGATACCCTAACGCTCGACCAATCCCTTAAAAAATATAGAAGTACTTGGGTAGAGAATATAGGAGGGCTTACAGACATGGAAACATGACTCCAAAACCGAGTCCTGTAACATCTCCATGCATAGGCATGAACTGACAGGATCGAAATTCTAAACAAGAATTTAAACTAAACACTCAGAAACTGTGTTAAAGAAGTGGCGGAAAAACACTTTAACAATAAATCAATCAAACAGTGTATGAACTCAAATCACAAGTTATATTGAATTAACTTAATGATTACAAACAAAACCTCAATCTGTTGAACAGACTCAACAGACGTTCTATACTTTTCTAAAGAAAGGATTTCCACGAATCTTGAGGTTAATTCTCTCTAAACAAACGTATGAATAAAACTATGTAAAATTGTATCTTCGTATCTCTAAAACTTGTAAAACTTCTAGACTATATATACAGAAATATGACAAGATAATTACTAAAGAAGTATTGATCTTCAACATCTATTCCATAATCATCTTCATCATTATCTTCAGCTCCTAGTCTTTCGTTCCAAGTCATCATTATCAACATGAGCATCATTAATCTTCAGCAGCATTAACATCCTCAGCAGTACTAACTATGCATGTAGTATTAATCATGCTAGCAGTAGTAACTCTTGTTGGCAGTACTAACTCTTCAAGCAGTACTAACTATTTCTTCTAGCAGTACTAACTCTCCAAGCAGTAGTAATACTACTAGTAGTAGTAATACTACTAGCAGTAGTAATCCTTCAACTAGCAGTACTAAAGACTTCAACAGTATTAACTTCATAAGACGTAGCAGTAGTATCCATCCTTAGCATATATCAGCCCCAACAATCTCCCCCTAACTTAACTTTTAAAATTGAGAAGTTAAGTTCTTCAAAGCATGGTCTTCATGATGCTTTCAAAACTTCAGCTCAATTGCCCAGATTTGGATCCAGTCCCAGACTTTGATTAATGGTTCTTCTGACCACAATTCTTGCCATTTCAGAACCTGTAGGGCAGATCAACTTTGCTTTCAGCATCCCTTGCAGCTTTTCCTTGCTGTGGTCATACACCTTATCCACCAAGAAGTACTCATGATAGCTTTTGTCTATGGTTAGGACATATACTCCACATCTTTCAATGAGCATCCAATGATCAATCTTTTTAAATCCATATTCATGATGCAGATCTTTGATAATATGCTTCACTCTATCTGGATCAAACATCATGCACAGATACTCCATGGCTATCTTGATTAAGTTCATTTCTGTCCCTTTCAACACATTCTCATACAGTTTTATCCCAACTTTGTACATCTCTTCCAAGTCAGCTCTGGAACAGCTTCTAATTACTTTGCCCCAAGTCGAATAAACCTCAAACTGATCACCCATTCTCTTGATTCTGAAATATTCTCTTCTATTATCCTTCAGAGTATCCCAATGAATGATCTCTGGTGCTTTCATTGAGATTGGGTCAGCTTTCATAGGTTCTTCATCAGTCACAATCATGTACAAAGTCACCTGCTCATCTGATTGTCTAGGTTGATCTGAAGATTGTTGGCTTGTTTGTTCTGGTCTTTGCTCTTGAGATTGAACATCTGCTTCTGTTTGTTCCTGCTGCTCTACAGAAGGTTCAGCTTCCATTTGTTCACTTTCCTGGTCTTTCTTTCCTTCTTCAGCTCTAGGCCTTTTTGCCTTTTGCTTGGTAGCTATGGACTTCTTTCTTTTAATACCTCCAATCTTTTGAGATCAAGTCTCTTCTTGCTTCACTTCTGACTTTTCTTTGATAGGAGTGCCTTCTACACTGTCAGGGAAGGGCTGTTGTATGTTGAGATCATGTCTTTCTTTCAACATTCTTTCAACCTCAACCCTTTAAGAGAAATCCCCTTGTAGCTTGGCCATCTCCTTCCTATACAGTTCTTCTATTCTACCATAAGAACATCCCTTCTTTGACTCCAACAGACCCTTTCAGGAAGTTGATCATCTTTCTTCTTTCTTGATTGGCCAGGAAGGTCTTTGAAGGCTGTCTTTGTCTTGTCTTTAATGGCAGTCTTTGCCTTGATGCCATCTTTGTAACTTTCTTAGCAGCACCAGCAATCTTCAAGCTCCTTTGAAATTCCTTATTAATCTTAGTAGCCAATTCCAAAGCAATCTCTCTGTCTTTTGCAGATTGGATTTCTTCCTCCTTTTCCAATTCCTCTTGCAATTTCTTAGCTATTTCTTCATCCAATTCTATATGGCTTTGTTTCTTCAAAGCTTTCACAGGCTCTTCCACCTTTTCTTTCCCTTTCCTTTTGTCCTCTGCCACACTAGTCTCTTTTCTTTTCTTTTCTGGGCCTCCTTCTTTGATTACCACTCCCTTAGCCTTTGGAGTAGCTTTGGGAGTGTCATTCTTTGCCTTTACTAGAGTTTCAGCAATTTCAATCTTTTCCCTGGATAATTCTGTTTCTGCTGCTGCAGTTACTACTTCTTGTTCAATTTCTGTTGGAGACTCAGTTACTGCTGCTTTCCCTATTTCTGCTGCTTTTGCAAAGGTTTCTGCTGCTTGTTCAGATATTGTTGCCTTTACACTTGTTTCTGCTTCTGCACCATCCCCCTTTTCTTTTTGAACACCAGTCTCCCCCTCAAACTGAAATTCCATGCCCTTCTCACCCTCTGCTGCTTGATCCTCCCCCTTTTTGGAAGCATCATGTGCACTTCCCCTCTTCTTCAGGATGAATTGTTTTCTCCTCTTTTTGTACACCAGATTGAGCACCATTTTCTTCAATTTGACTATTTGTTCTTGTTGAGAGATAATCACCTGCTTCATCTCTTTTATTTCCAGATCTTGATTGTGAACTTCCAGACTAATTGTACCAAGTGTGTCCATCAATTCTTCGTAGTTATATCTCTCCTCACCTCCTTTAGGTGTTTTTACAACCCTTGAAGGATCCTTGGATCTTTTAGTATAGGCTTTCTGCATAGCAGAAGCACCTTCTACCCCCGTGGTTTCTTGGCACCTGGGACCTTCAGATGATTGCTCATCTAAAGTTGTCGTGGGGAAGGTCTTATAGATGTTCACCCTGTCCTATCCTACACCTTGTGTATAAACAGTAGTGTGAGCCTTGCTGCCCACATGCTCTTCGTTCTCCTTAGAGAGCGCCTTCTTGGGGTTGGGAGACACCCCTGTGGTTTCCCTTTCGATATTCTCTGATGGAGAATGTTCCATCAGAGGGATTGTAGGCTTTGGGGGTGAAGATACAAAAAGGGAAGGAACCTTCTGTACCTTTTTCCTTATATATATTTGTGTGATGGGGGATTTTGGCTTGACAATAGGGATCTGAGGAGTATTAATTGAACTAAATGGTGTGGGTAGGTCATCAGTTGGGTGGTCAGATGTGGGCTGTGACCCTGATGCCTCACCATGGGAATGAGACACACCCATCATTGCAGAGAACAATGGAGTGTCTTGTCCAGAAAAGTCCTTGCTAGGCCTTTTCATGTTAGAGAACACCTTCCCTTTGGAAGGTTTTGGTACATACACCTCTTCAAAAGAGGGTAGATCCGTCAATTCCTTTAGTAGAATCTCTTGTACAAACCTAGGATACATATAGAACCGTTTTGTTTTGGTTTTGGTATCCAGGTTTGACAGTAAATCACTTAAAATCATTTGTGAGAAATTAAACTTGCTGGAAGTTGCTAGGCAGACAAGAGCATAGGATATTGTGCTGCTGAACTCACTCCAGCCAGTTGTTTTTCGTGAAATGCAGTGTTGTAGGGTATGAACAAAGAATCGCCACTGAGGTGAAAATATATTCTTGTAAAACTTGTATACATCAGTGGGACCTTCATACCCCATTCGACTAAGTACTTGGAAGAGATCTCCCTTAGGTAAAGAGGTAATACCTGAGGCATCATCTAAGCATAGATGAGTGCGTATGCAATCCTCTGTGATGGTGATGGGTTTGTCACAAACCCTTGAGTGAATAACCTGGTTTCCTTCCACAGTCTATATTGAGGCATTTGCCCAGAACTGTCGCAAGTGTTCCACATAGATTGTGGGATTGACAGTGAGTGCGTAGGCAATGTGCGACGATTTGAGGAAATCCACTCTAGCATGGAAACCCTCATCTTGCTTGGGTTTCTTTAACATGGCGAGCTCTTTGTGTTCATCAAAGAAGTCGAGTCATGCCATCTTCTTGATCGAAACTAGGGTTACGCACTGGTAAGTAAAAATTCGAGAGAAAAAGAGAGAAAGAACACTCGTAGAAAATTCAAAGAGTCGTTTGGATTTTGGCGGTCAAAGAGGGTATTTATATGTGTAGGGTTTCAGTTAGAAGCAGTACTAAGTACCCTAGCAGCATTAACAAGCCCGCAGTACTAACCCATATAAGCAGTAGTAACACATACCAGCAACATTATCACAGACTAGCAGTAGTAACACATACCAGCAGCATTAACACAGACTAGCAGTATTAACACTGTCTGGCAGTAGAAATAAGGTAAGAAGTAGTAACTTTGCACTGGCAGTATAAACCACCAAGCAGTATTAACCACACTTAACCATATTTGAACTGGCAGTAGGATTAATAGTGAGAGCAGTATTAACTTAACCAGAGGTACTAAGTTTCTAATCAGTAAGGTAATCTGAAACACTTAAACACACATAGTTAGCAGCACCATGCACAATATAATACGAGAAAGTAAGCAGGAAGGAATCTATATAGAAATAGTACATAAAGAAAATCAAAAGATGCTTATTCAGTGTTTATCATGCCCACACTTGTGACCAAGAATGTGAATCTACCAACATCAAAAGCTTTGGTGAATAGATTAGCAAATTGGTTACTTGTGTGTACTTTCAAAACCTGAATTAGCTTCTTTTCATTGCAGTCTCTAATAAAATGGTACCTTATTTCTATATGCTTGGTTTTTGAGTGCTTCACTGGATTATTAACAATGCTTATGGCACTGTTGTTATCAATGAAGATTGGAGTGTGCAGAAAAGTAACACCATAGTCCAGCATCTGATTCTGAATCCATAGCACTTGTGAGCAGCAGCTTACAGCAGCTATATACTCTGCTTCTGTTGTAGAGGTGGACATTGTGGTTTGCTTTTTACACTGCCATGAAACTAGTCTTGAACCCAAAAACTGACATCCTCCTGATGTAGACTTTCTATCCAAGTTTGCACCACCCAAATCACTATCAGAATATGCAAGTAGATCAAATGGTGAGTCATGAGGATACCAAAGACCCAACCTAGGTTATCTTTTGAGATATCTGAAGATCCTCTTGACTGCTTGAAAATGAGATTGCTTAGGTCTTACTTGAAATCTGGCACACACACAGACAACAAACATAATATTTGGCCTTGAAGTTGTTAGATACATGAGGGAGACTATCATAGATCTATAATGATGAACATCTACATCCTCCCCCTCAAGATCTGCAGTGATCTGTTTGTGTGTTTCCATAGGTGTGCTTGCAGGCTTTGAATCTGAAAATCCAAACTTTGTAAGTATATCCTGCACATACTTGGATTGGCTGATGAAGATACCATCATTCTTCTGTTTAACCTGTAGCCCAAGGAAGAATGTAAGTTCACCCATAGAGCTCATCTTGAATCTTTTGTGCATCAGCTCCTCAAACTCCTTGCACATATAATCTTTTGTGGATCCAAAGATGATGTCATCCACATAGATTTGCACAAGCAGGATCTCCTTCTTCTTCCTTTTGATGAACAGAGTCTAGTCAATTATTCCTCTTTCAAAACCATTTTCCAACAGATAGGTACACAGAGTGTCATACCATGCTCTTGGTGCTTGATGTAGACCATAGAGTGCCTTCTTTAATTTATATACTCTGTCAGGAAAGTTAGGATTCTCAAACCATGGAGGTTAACAAACATATACTTCTTCATCAATTGTACCATATAGGAATGCACTCTTGACATCCATCTGATAAACTCTGAACTTCATGAAAGAAGCATAGGCTAGAAACAACCTAATTGCCTCAATTCTGGCTACTGGAGCAAATACTTCTTCATAATCTATTCCCTCTTCTTGTGTGTACCCTTGTGCCACAAGTCTGGCCTTGTTCTTTATTACTATCCCTCTCTCATCTTTCTTATTCCTGAAGATCCATTTTATCCCTATAGCCCTGTGTCCTTGTGGAAGTTCAACCAGATCCCACACACCTTGCAGCACAAACTGCAGCAACTCCTCTTGCATTGCTTCTATCCAGCTTAGGTCTTTCATTGCATCATAAGCCTTTTTGGGTTCAATCTAGGATAGAAAACAAGATAACAAGCCTGATTGTAGGTCTTTCAATCCCCCTAACTTGATTTGTTGCCTTGTGATCATTGGGGAATTGATGTCACCAATCACCAATTGAGGAGGATGATTCTTCTGAGTTCTTGTATGATTGACAGCCTCCTCATTAAGATTTGCTTCGAGATTGGAGTCATTCTTTTCTGGAGTGCTTCCACCATACACTGAAGAATTGTCATCATCAGTGTCATCTTTTGACAGTATGGGCATCTCAGGTCCTGTGTTTTCTGAATTATGAGCATCCTCTTTATCACTCTTATTCTCTTCATCACCTTTGTCCTCTTCATCTGCTTTAGCATCTTCATCCTGATCTGGATCAGAATCTTCTGATTCTGAATCATCATTCTTTTCTTGCTGGCAAAATTCAACAGGATCTACTGTAGGTATTGGAAACAACACAAACTCTGGACTCTGTGATTGTACCTTTTCTGAGATTGTTCCTGCATTTTGCACATCAGTAAAACCCAATGCATTAGTTAGTGAATCAATGTCAAACAACCAATCAGGACCTGTACCAATTTGATTTGGTGTGTTCTCATTGCATTTGACATTGTCACTTTCCTCTACAAACCTTGAAGAACTATTAAATACTCTATATGCCTTACTCTGAGAGGAGTATCCAACAAGAAATCCATCTTCAGCTTTGCTTTCAAACTTACCTAAGTGAGATTTGGTGTTGAGAATTGTGCAAGGACACCCAAAAGGTTTGAAAAATCCAATAAAAGGTTTCTTCTTTTTAAAAAGTTTATAAGGTGTCTTGCCTTGAGATTTGACTACTAGAACCCTGTTTTAGACATAACAAGCAGTATTAACTGCTTCTGCCCAAAAAGTGATGGGCAGTTTTGAATCTGCCAACAGAGATCTAGCAGTCTCAATTAGTGTCCTATTTCTTCTCTCAGCAACACCATTCTGTTGAGGAATTATAGGAGCACTGTATTGTCTCTCAATACCTTTAGTCTCACAGAAGCTGTTTAAGTCATTGTTTTTAAATTATGTTCCATTATCAGATCTGATGACTTTAACCCTTAAATTAGTTTGGTTTTCAATCCTAAGTACAAAGGATTTGATCAGTCCACTTATCTCATCCTTAGTCCTCAGAAAATAGACCCAAGTGAATCTAGAGAAATCATCAACAATAACCAAGTTGTAGGATTTCTTACCAATACTCATCACATTTGTAGGACCAAACAAATCCAAATGCAGTAAATTAAGAGGTGAAGAGATTGTATTTATCTCTTTGGACTTATGAGAAGTTTTGTGTTGTTTGCCTTTAAGACATGCAACACAATGATCATCACATGAAAACACTTTTTGAGGTAAACCTCTTACAAAGTTGTTTTTCACAAGAATGTTCATTGTTTTAAATATCATGTGACACATCCTTCTGTGCCAAAGAGATGATTCATCTAAAGAAGCTTTTGAAAATAGACAGTTTAATGATGAATCAGATGATACATTCTCTAAGTCCAAACAATAAACATTATCCTTTCTAGGAGTTCTAAGTAGTATCATATTTTCATCAACTACCTTGAATCCTGGAACAAGGATAATACATTCAGTCTCAGTAAATAATATACTATGTTTCTTCTCACAAATCTGTGATACACTTAACAGGTTGTATCTCAATTGCTCAACATAGTAAACATCTTCAAAGGACATCTTACCTTTTGAAACCATACCTTTTCCACTGATCTTACCTCATGTTGGATTGTCAATAAAAGCAACATGTCCTCCATCAAACTTTTTGAAGTTTTGAAGGCAGGCCATGTTACCTGTCATGTGCCTAGAGCAACCACTATCTATATGCCAAATGCTCTTCTTCTTGAGTTGTTGGTTGCCCTGCACATAAGATAAAACAGTTAGTTTTTAGAGGGAACCCAAGCCAAAGTGGTCTTGGGTTGCCCTATCTCATCAACATATTTATAATCAATAATCTTAGTTTGGATGAGATGATCAGATTTAGGAATCTCATGGCTGGAATACTTTGTCAAAATTATAGGCTTGGCAGCATTAATACTGGTAGCAGCACTATCCTTGTTAGCAGTACTAACTTGGTTAGCAGTACTAACTTGGTCAGCAGTAGTATTTCTATCAACAACACTATTTTTGTTAGCAGTACTACTTGAGGTAGCAGTACTAACAGTTTTCTTGACTTTTGGAACCTAAATCTTGACAAACTTGTTTGCTTTCTTGTTCTGAGAGTTACTCCTTGACTTGATTGGAGTATTTTCTTTTGATTTAGCAAACTTATTCTGAATATGAGATTTTGCAGTCCCAGTTTTCATTGGTACTGTTCTCATATTAGCAGTCATGTGATTTCTTGATTGCTTCCTATAACCAACTGAATTTTGTGTTTGTCTTTGAAAAGAAAATCTTTGGTTAATAGGATTGAAATAACAGTGTTTGGCTAGATGATTTAACTTGCCACAAATAAAACAAGGCTTTGGTCTATTGACTTTGCTTAGATCAATTCCCTGTTTTTGTGCCCACTGATTATTTCTATTTCTCTGATTTCCCCTTATTTTATCATGTTTGTGGGGCTTGTTCTGTTGACAAGTACAGGGATTTACAACAGAGGTTTGCATGTAGTGAATTCCCTGTACCTTTTCTTTTCCTTTCCTGGAGGTCTCAGCTTTCTCACTCTTAACAGTCTCTTTCTCTGTCTTGGACATCTCCACTTTATCACTCTTGATAAATGGTTTACCCACTCTCTCATTTGTAAGAATGTGGTTTTCTAAGGGAATATCTTTATGGTCCTCCTTATTCTTACCCTCAGAGTTCTCTTCTTCAGAATCTGCCTCAACCACTACTTTGTCTAATGGATCTACTTCTGTGGCTTCTGCAGGTAATTCCTTCTTATCTTGTCTTTCTAAGAGGTCTGAGGTGGGTGGAATATAGTTGTTGTTGTAAGGTGGAGGGGTGGTGTTGTAGCCTATACCTCTTCTCAGTTTGTCATGAACTTAAGTTTTGAGTAAAGAGTCCATTGTTTTAGAAGCATTGGAATATTTCTCAATGTCTAGTTTGGCCTTCTCAAATTCACTCCTAATTTTCTCACATTCCTCTTTAGACTTTTCTAGATTAATCTCTAATTGATTCTTCTCCCACTTCCAGTAGTTTCTATCATATGAATGTTGAAGTTCATTGGCTTGGTATGCCTTAATTTGTTCTTCAAAATTCTCAACGATCAAACTATACTCTATTCTATCTTTTTCCAACCTTTTAAGGTCATCACACATGCTCTGATTGTGATCCCTGTACTTTTTAACAGTTTCAATACATGCTTTAGAGCAAAGGTTAGATTTTACCTCAGTGGGGATTGCAGTGCTTGATGACTCTGAAACCTCAACCATCAATGCTTGGTTCTGAATTGCCTCCTCTTCTTGATCACTCCAATCCAAGCCCATCCCTTATTGTGAGACAAGAGCTTGAGATGAATTCCAGTTATAGTTAGTGGACTTTGGTTGTTGATTATTGCTTCCATGCTGTTGAGCAATTCCTCCTCTGCACTCTCTTGCAAAGTGTCCCAGATTATGGCATTTGTAGCATTCCACTTTGGATTTATCAAATCCAGCACCATCTTCTCTTCTCATGGCAAAATTGTTTCTACCTGTTCTTTTTATGAATCTTTCGACTCTCATGGTGAGCATTGCCATTTGCCACTTGATATCCATCTCTTCAAGGTCATCAACATTGATCTGCTCCAGATCATCATTGATAAGAGCAGATTTAGCATGACTAGCAAGGAATTCTCCCAAAACAGAATCATTAGGTCCATCCTGTTTTGAGCCATATGTAGCACTAACTGATTCTGTATTAGCAGTAGAATCAGTAGTAGATGATAGGAGGGCAGCATTATGAGAGTATCCAGATGGCCTTTTCTTAGATTCAACTTCTGCTTCAAACACCCTTAGATCATTGTAGAGATCATCAAGCTCTTTATCCTCCAGATTATCATTCTATCTGAAGGATACAGTGTACATCACCCATTCTTCACCAAGAGATCTTAGAAATTTTCTGTTGACATCATCCTGGTCCATCTTGACACCAACAGTGGCCAACTCTCCAATCAACTTGTTGAATCTATCAAAGGTTTGAGTCATGGACTCATTCTTTGTAGACATAAAATTCTCATATTGTTGTTTGAGAATTGCTTTCTGATTTCTCTTAGTGCTTTTAGTACCTGAAAATCTCTTCTCCAATGCATTCCACAGGATTTGAGCATCAGAACAGTTGCAAAACTGATGTTGGTATTCATTAGGAATTGCCAAGAGCAGAGTGCTCAAGGCTTTCATCTCAGTCTACCTCATCTTTCTTTCTCCATCATTCTTTGGTGGAGGTCTCTTGCCATCTGTGTCCATATTTCCTCAATCAGAGGGACCATTCTCAATGATGTCCCACATACAGTAGTCTGTAAGAAGAATGTACTGCCTGATTCTGATTTTCCACATGTTAAACTCATTGGGTTTGAGCATGGGGACCTTTTAAACAAGAACACTGTCATGTGATCCGTCCATGATGATTATTGATTTCTGAGTTTCTTAGGCTCTGATACCACTTAACAGGATCGAAATTCTAAACAAGAATTTAAACTAAACACTCAGAAACTATGTTAAAGAAGTCGCAGAAAAACACATTAACAATAAATCAATCAAAAAGTGTATGAACTCAAATCACAAGTTATATTGAATTAACTTAATGATTACAAACAAAACCTCAATCTGTTGAACAGACTCAACAGACGTTCTATACTTCTCTAAAGAAAGGATTTCTAAGAATCTTGAGGTTAATTCTCTCTAAACAAACGTATGAATAAAACTATTTAAAATTGTATCTTCGTATCTCTAAAACTTGTAAAACTTATAGACTATATATACAGAACATATGACAAGATAATTACTAAATAAATATTGATCTTCATCATCTATTCCATAATTATCTTCAGCTCCTAGTCTTTTGTTCCAAGTCATCATTATCAATATGAGCAGCATTAATCTTCAGCAGCATTAACATCCTCAGCAGTACTAACTATGCATGCAGTATTAATCATGCTAGCAATAGTAACTCTTGTTGGCAGTATTAACTCTTCAAGCAGTACTAACTATTTCTTCTAGCAGTACTAACTCTCCAAGAAGTAGTAATACTACTAGCAGTAGTAATCCTTCAACTAGCAGTACTAAAGACTTCAATAGTATTAACTTCATAAGACGTAGCAGTAGTATCCATCCTTAGCATATATCAGCCCCAACATGAACCTTAGTGACTCTGTGATGATCTTTAGGACCAACACACAAGAGGGTGCACAGGGTGAAGCATAGAGGGAAGTGAGCATAGAAAGAGAGGAAAGAACAGATAGAGCTGAACAAAGGGAAGGGAATGTGCAGAGAGAGGAGATGAGAAAGGAGGAAAAGAAAAAGAAACCCAAGAAGATGACCGCAAAAGAAGAGGTCCCAATCCCAGAAGTGGACAAGGCAATAGAGGACACAGAACCCCCAAAAGAAAAAGAAGTGAAAAAGAAAAGAAAGCTGAGAAAGAGGGTTGTAGAGGAAGAAACCCCAATTCCATAGGCCTTTGTACCTGAAATACAACAGGTACAAGCCATTGATCAAAGAGGGAACCTGCAGAAGAGGAGGAACAACCTCTGCAGAGGAGAAGGAGGAGATTGAGGAAGGTTGTGATCGAGGAACCTCATATAACGGAAGAAGAAGTTAGAACAGAAGTGGCACAGATAAATGAACCTCCACAGGTCCCATTGCCTTAGTTGCTGAAATTGCAAAAGATGTCATGGAATGACTAGGTCCACCGGTCATAGAGGAACAAGCTGAGAGTGTGCACAGAGACGATGAGATTCTAGACCAATCTCAAAGTCAATTCAATGTCTCACAATTGGAAGACTCTGAATCTCTAATTGGTGATAACATTGACAGAACTTCTATAGAATCTTCTTCATCTAAAGAAATTCAAGGATCAAATGGAAATCCTACAGAGCCCAACCTAAAAACAGGCTCTGTTGGTGCCAAAGGAACATTGGCTCAATCTGGATCATGTGTTGATCCAGAGGTTACCCCTCTACATACGTCACAAAGGCCGAGTTCCAAGTGTTTGCAGATGTTGTGTATATAAACTTGGCTGAGTTGAAAAGCTTGACCCCCACCCTCACACTCTACACCTTAACCAAAAAGACGGATACTATCTCAGAGGCGGTCAAAGCAATAAAAGCTACATCAAAGGCCAACTCCAAGGAGATCCAGAAGGTGGTCGATGCCTTTGCCAACACAGTTTCCAAGACAAAGTTCAATCAAATGGCAGAGGTAGTGAAGACCAACACTGAAGCAATCAAATGCTTGGCAGAAATAGTCAATAAAAAGAATAGGGTCTCTACAACCCCTGCCAGTACTTCAAGCACAGCTGAAGAAGTTTTAATGAAGCTTCGCACAGAGATAGTGGACATGGTTCGCAGTACCATGGTCCTAGTCACATCCTCTTCGCAACCATAGATCCAAATCAGCATGCCTTCTGATTACGTGACCAAGGCCGAAATACACAAGATGGGAGAGGATCTGCTAGACTAAAGTACACAAGATTAGTGATGAATTAACCACCAAAGCTAACAATTTTGCAGTCTCAATCAAGAACGACATAGCTTTGATGTAATTCAAGACAGACTATGAGATCAACAAGGAAATGCTCACCGCAAATGACATAGTAACGAAGATAGAAAAGTCTGTTAAGACTAATCTTAAGCCTGTTGATCAGAAGAAAAAGAAAAGGAATGCACCTTCCTCATGCCAAGCAGAGGCAGAAGAGAAGAGGAGGAAGCATGATGACCAATGACTAAATGGCTCTGGCCCTTTGTCTCATCATGAGGGGGAGGCTTTTCCAGCATTAACAGCGTAACAAATCTCGGCAACTCCCCTTGCCGCAGTTCGGCTGAGCTTAGAGGCAAGCACTCAGATAAAAACATCCTGCACCTCTACAGCTCAAGCTTCAACGAGCATTCCCACGATCAGTGTTCTTACAGAACCCCTGACAAACCCCACAGTCAACTTGGGGACAGAGTTCATAGCAGAGGATCTGGCCAAATTTTTAAAAACTACAAGTCGAGAAATCAATCCAGAAGCATTTGCCACCGAAGTATAGTACTCCATGACCGAAGCAATTAGTGTAAGAAAATGCACAAAAGATGCCCATAGAGCAACCCTCACAAAATCCTATTGCCACCACTTCTGAGCCCAAAAAGAAGAAGAAGCCCTCCACCACAGATAAAACAACAGATCCCCAAATGCCTACAGATGATCGAGTGAAATAAATAGTGCAATCGATAGACGTTATGAGGATCCCAATCCCCAGACCTCCACCAAAAGAACTTACATTCCATGAGAATATCTACAATTATATATACAGCGCAGAAGATGAGGCAGTATTCATTGCTCCAAACATTCATCCGTTGATGAACGAAGAGGTCAGAAGGAGGTTCTGGCGTACAACTCAAGAAAAGAGCAAAGTGTTCTCTGAGTTCGACATAGAGACTGTGATGGGCATAACTCTACATTCTTTTGCCAATAAAATAACCACGCATGCCAAGTACCCGGTTAAGAGAAAAGATGGAGGGCATTATGTATTCATAGACGCAGATTTGGTCAACCTCTGTCCGTACGACTTGCCTCAACTACATGCATTCACGGAATAGAGGCTAGGAACAAGAAAGGAGTTCACTATTGCCAATAGATGCATCAAGGAAGTCATGAGAGAACATGTAAAATACTATAGCAAAGTCGATTTTTAGATAGATCTTTGACTGGGAGTCGACAACCTATCAATCACAGCACCAAATGACTTGATTCCTAACATAGAGAACATCCCCTGTAACTCATTAATCTGTGAACCTGAGTTTGGTTTTGTTTACAAGGATGACAATGGACAAAAGAAGATATTCAAGCCTCGTCAATGTAACAAGTACTCAAAAGACACTATGATAAAACAAAAGAAAACCATAAGCCACAGAGTGGGTACCCCCAGAGTGCAACCAGGGCTTGCAGAGAAGATGATCTCGGATATAGATGCTCAGTTGAAGTTTAGGGATTTGATCATGTCAATGCGCAAAACGTTAACTGATAGCTTTACTAATCCTATTGATGATTTCCCTATGTAATTTCTGTTAATTCCCAATTTCAAGTTCTATCTATAATCTAAACATAATAACAAGATGAGAATCAATTCAAACCAAACTTTGTTTTTCAATCTCAATTACAAAGGACTCGTACAATATCTCTTCTAATATTTCTCTCACTAGAAAACTATATCCTCGTAGCCTTATGAGTCTATGAACGAAAAGAACAATTTATACTAAGCTACCATACACTACACAACACTTACAACAAAACACAATATATTTGACTTTGACTTATTACAAAGACTTTGACTTTCACTTTGAGAGTTGACTTTGAGCTTTGACTTGCTTGACTTTGACCTTCAGTCTTCATGATCTTGTATCCAACAATTATATGCTCTAACAATCTCTCCCTTTGGATTCAAGATCATCTCCAAAATATTTTGCAATACAATCTCCCCCTTTGTTGCATTGAAGATCTTTATCAACTTGTCTTCCCCTTATAGACTTCTTATCAACTCAGAACATCTTCAGAAACTTTTGTAATCTCCCCAAAGTCTGCCTTCAATAACAGTAACAATCCTCCCACAAAGTTGAAAAAACCTCTTTCAGACGACGGAAAGAAATTATCTTCATGTTTCCTTCAACAAATTGTCTTTTAAAGAAAATTTCAGCAAATTCTGCTCACATTCTGAAATCTTTGAACTTTTCTCTTTCAGCTTTCAACAAACTTCCTCAAAAACAACTGTCTTGACATAAATTTCTTCTTTCAGATCCAACTTTACTTTATCAGATCCAATAATTCTTGAACACTTTTCAAACAATTCTTGATCTTCTCCCCTATATATAACATTTATTTATTCTCTCTTCCCCTTTTTGATGATTGGAGCATTGAAATCATCAAAACTTCCACAAGAAATGTCATTGATCTGATCTGACAATTGATCTTCTAACACTGAGCCTCTGATTATTCATCGATCCAAAAAGATATTCATCCGAATCTTTGAAAATTCAGACAAATTATGAGTGTAACACATAAATCAACAAATGAATCAGTTAAAATGCTTGTCAGTTATAACACCCCGAGTTTCGTTTGGCCAGTTTGGAAGTAAAAGGAAAGGCAGTGGCCGGCGCGAGTTGCCGCACGGCTTAACCCGTGCCATAACCCGTGCGGTGCACTGTTTGTTTATGGTTTGTCCAGTGAGCGGCGCGAGTCACGACGTGAGTGTACCCGTGCCATAACCCGCGTGGTTCGCTGATTGGTTGCGAGTTCCAGAGGGTGGCACGAGTCACGGCGCAACTTAGCCCGCGCCATAACCCGTGTGGTGGCTAAGTGGTTTAAAAGAGATTTCCTGGGAAGAATATATCATTGATATTATTTCTGAAAATATCTCAATCTCAAGTTTCTCTCTCTCGTTCTTCTTTTGTTTGTTTGGTTAGCTTCAAGCTACCATTTATTGCTAGTATTAAGTGCTTCTAGCAAGGGTTCGGTATTGAAAGCTTCGTCTTCTCTTGGTGGTCGATATCTAGTTTTTCGGGTTTTCGTCTAAAACCTATTTGGTGAGTTCCTACTACCTTTTTATAAACTTTATACATGTCAAAACTTACATTTTGAACTTCTATATATCTCCATGGTTTCAGATCTACGTTTACTACATTTTGACATAACTTGAGTTTTTGGGAGATTTTAGGGTTCCCGATCATTTTCGACTAAAATGATGGGTTCCATCTTATTTGAAGTAAAAGAATGTTTTACTTGCACATTTATGTGGGTTACTTGAAAGAATGTTTAAAGTTCATTTTTGATGATTTTCATTCTTACTAGAAGTTAAACTTGAAAATGCATTTTTGTTTATAAATGTTATATTATACCATATGTCTATCTATAGTTGGTCACATATGTTGTTGTGACGAGTCTGTACCATTACTAGTGGATCCCTAGGTATTGAGTCGACTTATATTTGGATTGTCTTTTCCCCTCTTTTGTAAAATGGATGCATATGATCCTCGGGGGCAACTTAGTACGATTATGTGAGATCGGTTACTAGATATGGATCATATTTTCCCTTATTTGTAGCTATGGATGCATATGATCCTCGGGGGCAACTTAGTACGATTATGTGAGATCGGTTACTAGATTTGGGTCATAGTGTAGTCCTAGTGAACGAGTTTTGACTTGGTTTCCTCGAGGGCCCTCCCTCACATCGTAGTACGGACTTTTGTAGTTCGTGGCCAAGGATTCCAAGTGTTTCGACTCATAACTTGGATTGTGACCTACTTTGTGTTACGCTACAATCCTTGGTAAAATTGGTTATCTTTGTCATCGTATGATGAGTTTACATTGAAAAGGCCCGATTGTGGCAAAGGTTTCATTTGAAAACTAAACCTTATTGAAAAGATTTCCTTACGATACAATTGTTTATATCTCTTGAAATTTATAAATTGTATGTTATCACTAGGCTTTAAGCCTAACACTTTTTCTCAAATGATGTGTATGACAGGTTCCCATTAGCGGTGGGTTGCCAAGGGCTTGAGTGACAAGCTTGGTCTCGGGGATTTTGAGATGACTAGTATTGATGTTGGGCAGTTGTTTAAGTCCCATTCTTTTGGCGAGATTGGATTAACAACTAATGTAATCTAGATAGGTCATGTTTAGATTAGTTTGTTGTTGAATTCCATATCCGTATTCAGGTTTTGTACAGGATTACTACATTTCCCCCTTTTTGGGAGGCTTATACCAAGTGTTGATGTTTAATTGTCCAGTTTCCGCATTTTAAATTCACTCTGGTTTTTAGGGCGTTACAAGTTGGTATCAGAGCTCTAGTTTAAGTGATCTAGGCATGAATGTAAGATGTCTAGACTTAGACTGAGTATGTTAAGCATTGATTCGTGAGCTTGGGTAGAATTTCTAAGATTGGTTGGTCTTAGAGTCGACGGAAATTATAGTTATCGAACGTTGTAGCGATGGTATTTAGGACCTTTATGTATTGTATGTTCATAATTTCACTTAGCTAATGTTATTATGAGAATATTTATACGTGATTGTGCTTAATGTACCGTTACTATGACAATTGGTAATGTGGTATTCGTTCTTTCGTGTTTATTCTGTTGATCTGTCTCTTATTCTATTCGTGCTTGTGTGGAAACCATTACTTAGGTATGGTGAACACACGTGGTCGTCCGTCGGGCGGCGGAGATCTTCGTTATGTTCGTTCGCGTGAGCTGAACACTGAGGTTAGAGTGTCAGCAGTTGTTCCTCCGGGCATGCCACCGATATTTACTGGGGAAGTAGAGTTGGGGCCAAGAGTAGATTTGGCATCCCCAGCCCCGTCATTCAAGTGGCAAACCCTCAAGCTGATATGATGGTCAGTGTCATGCAGATGGTGACGTCGGCCATGGAGAAACAGCAAGAAGTTTTTCATAAAATGTTGGAGGACTGGGACCCGAGCCTCAGGAGGCATGAGGCAGTGGAGGAGAACATGTTGGTTGGCTCTGGGGACACCAGGAACAGGATCAGATCTGAGGAGCACAGAGTGGTCGGTGCTCCAAAAAATGGGAAGAGTTGTTCCTACAAGTCTTTTCTAGGTTGCGGACCACCAGAGTTCTCTGGTTCCGAAGACCCAGTTGCGTGTGTTAAGTGGATCCGAGCTATTGAACAGTCCTTTGGTTCATCCAAGTGTGGTGATGACCAGAGAGTAAGGTTCGGTACACAACTGCTCAGAGATACGGCGCTGACGTGGTGGAATGATATCCAGTCCACCCTCTCTCCTACTGTTTTGGCCCAATTGACTTAGGGTGAATTCAAGGTAAACCTATCGGAAGAATACTGCAATGAGAGGGTCGTGGATCGGATCGAGACAGAGTTCCGAGCGCTAGAGAAAGGGAATTTGACGGTGAGAGAGTATACCCGTCAGTTCATGGAAAAGCTGGAGTTAGTGGGGCATGTAGCCTCAACTGAGAAGGAGAAGATTAAGGCCTATCTGAAGGGTCTACCGTTAGACATGATGACTATGGTCTGAAAATCGAAGGCTTCTAACCTTCGGGAGACTATCGAAGAGGCATAGTTTATGGAAGAGGTTTACGCGAGAGGTAAACCGGAGAAGGCGGTGGCAGTTGTTGAGAAGAGGAAATGGGAGAGAAGTTCAGTACCTCCCAAGATAACCCGACCTTTTGTCGAAAACCGAAGCTTCAGCAGTTATCAGGAAGCTAGGTGGTGCCAGAAGTGCAGAACCAAGCACCACGGTAACTGTAACACCACTTCCCAAACTTGTTTCAAGTGTGGAAAATCTGATCACCTCGTCAAGGATTGCCCGATCAGAGGGATTGTCTGTTTTGAGTGCAAGGCACCGGGACACATAAGGAGAGATTGCCCGAAGCTCATGTCGGGTAGCGCACCACTGAAGAAAGAGAATCCATCTAGGTTCCAGGCCGAGCTTTTCAGATGACGGCCGATGAGGCCAAAACATCAGCTGATGTGTTATCGGGTACATTTCTTATAAACTCAGTACCTGCTCGTGTTTTATTTGATACAGGTGTCAGTTTCTATTTTATATCTGAGTTGTCCCGTCAAAAGATTGTTATGCCCACTACTAGTCTTGAGGATGCGTTAGTGGTTGAGATAGCAGATGGTAGTCAAGTTCTGATCCGCGATGTTCTGAAGAGGTGCACTCTCGGTATCGAAGGGAGAAATTTCCCAATCGATTTGTTGTCGATGTTAATCGGGGGTTTTGATGTTGTGGTCGGCATGGATTGGTTAGCGAACAATCATGCCGAGATCGTATGTTCCAAGAAATTGATTCGACTTCCCAATCCCAGTGGTGAAGTTGTTGTGATTTATGGCGAGAAGAGGAAGGGAGATGTGACAATAATCACCATGACTAAAGCACGCAAGTGTTTGGTGAAAGGATGCTCGTCTTTCCTAGCCTACGTGATCGACGACAAGCTGGAAAAGTTAAAGCTTGAAGATGTGAAGATTGTGGGTGAGTTTCCAGACGTCTTTCCGGACGACTTGCCCGGGTTACCACCCGATTGTCAAGTGGAGTTTCGGATTGATGTCGTACCGGGAGCGGCTCTTGTTGCTAGAGCCCCTTACCGGTTAGCGCCAGCAGAGATGCAAGAGATGATGGCGCAACTCCAAGAGCTTTTGGAGAAGGGTTTTGTAAGACCGAGATCGTCGCTTAGGGAGCTCCGGTCTTGTTTGTTAAAAAGAAAGATGGCACAATGAGAATGTGCATCGATTATCGTGAGTTGAACAAAGCTACAGTGAAGAACAAGTATCCGCTTCCCAGGATTGACGACTTGTTCGATCAACTCCAAGGAGCGGGGTGTTTTTCCAAGATCGGCTTACGTTCGGGTTTCCACCAAGTGAAGGTAAGAGAAAAGGACGTTCCGAAGACAGCTTTCAGAACGCGTTACTGCCATTATGAGTTTCTTGTAATGCCTTTTAGCCTAACGAACGCACCAGTGGTATTTATGGATTTGATGAATAGGGTGTGCCGACCATTCCTCGACAATTCGGTCATCGTATTCATTGATGATATACTCCTGTACTCTATGAGCGAGTTAGAGCACGAGCAGCACCTACGCGAAGTTCTTGATGTGTTGAGAAAAGAAAGATTGTACGCCAAGTTTTCCAAATGTGACTTTTGGCTGGAAGAAGTGCAATTATTGGGTCACGTTGTAACTCGAGATGGAGTGAAAGTGGATCCCTCCAAGATAGAAGCTATGATGAATTGGGAGCCTCCCAAGAGTCCGTCCGAGATCCGCAGTTTCTTGGGTCTGGCGGGGTACTATCGGAGATTCATTCAAGACTTTTCGAAGATCGCTTCTTCCTTGACAGTTTTAACTCGGAAGAATGTGAAGTTCGATTGGACCGAAACGCAAGAGAAGGCGTTCTGTATTCTGCAGAAGAAGTTGTGTGAAGCTCCAATTATGTCGTTGCCGGAAGGGTCGGAAGACTTCGTGGTCTTTAGCGACGCTTCGAAGATGGGATTAGGATGTGTGTTGATGCAGAGAGGCAAGGTAATCGCTTACGCCTCGAGGCAACTTAAGATACACGAGAAGAACTATCCTACCCACGACTTAGAGTTAGCAGCGGTGGTGTTCACCTTAAAGCTTTGGCGACATTACCTCTATGGCACAAGATGTACGCTCTATACAGATCATAAGAGTTTGAAGTACGTCTTTGATCAAAAAGAGTTGAATATGAGGCAAAGGCGGTGGCTCGAGTTGCTCAAGGATTACGATTGTGAATTGCTTTACCATCCCGGTAAGGCTAACGTTGTAGCCGATGCGTTAAGTCGGAAGGACTATAGCGGAAGTATTCGGACTACACTTTCGAGAATCGAGTTAGTGTCTAGTCTTGTTGAGAAGATCAAGACATCGCAGGTTGAAGCTTTGTTGGAAGAAAATCTCAAGGAGGAAGTCATGACGAAACAGCGTTTGCACTTAACGGAAGATAGCCGTGGGATAAAACTGTTCAGCGGTCGTGTGTGGGTGCCCAAAGTTGGTGGTAACCGTGATCTGTTGCTTGAGGATGCTCACAAGTCCAAGTATTCCATTCATCCGGGAAGTACAAAGATGTACAGGGACTTGAAGTTGCATTATTGGTGGCCAGTAATGAAGCTCGATGTGGCGCGTTATGTGGAGCGTTGTGTGATGTGCTCGCAAGTTAAGGCCGAACATCAACGACCGTGTGGGAGTCTTCAGTCTTTAGAGATTCCCGAGTGGAAGTGGGAACATATTACCATGGACTTCGTGACGAAGTTGCCTAAAACTCTTCGAGGTCACGATACCATTTGGGTAATAGTCGATAGATTGACTAAGAGCGCTCACTTCTTGGCTATGCGCGAGACCTTACCGATGGACAAGTTAGCGAAGCTTTATATCGATGAAGTGGTCTCGAGGCATGGAATACTCTTATCGATCGTATCGGATCACGACAGTCGGTTCACTTCGAACTTTTGGGATGGGTTTCAGAAAGAGCTTGGTACGCGAGTAAAGTTTAGTACGACATACCATCCACAGACCGACGGGCAAAGCGAGAGAACGATCCAAACTTTGGAAGACATGTTGAGGTCTTGTGTCATCGCTTTCGGGGGTAGTTGGGACTCTCACCTACCTTTGGTGGAGTTTGCTTACAACAATAGCTACCACTCGAGTATTTGGATGGCACCTTTTGAGGCATTGTACGGGAGGAAATGTCGAACTCTCGTGTGTTGGCTTGAAGCGGGGGAGAAGCACTTCGCCGGACCTGAAATCGTGCAAGAGACGTCCGATAAGGTCAAATGCATTCGTGAAAGGTTGAAAGCGGCTCAGGATCGGTAGAAGAGCTATGTCGATAGGAAGAGGCGACCGATGGAGTTTCAAGTGGGCAACCGTGTGTTGCTTAAGGTATCTCCATGGAAGGGCATTATCAGGTTCGGAAAACATGGGAAGTTGAGTCCCCGTTTCCTTAGACCTTTCAAAATGCTTAAGTGTGTAGGTTTGCAAGCCTACCAATTGGAACTGCCCTCATAGTTTAGCAGAATCCACAACACGTTCCATATTTGTTACCTTCGGAAGTGTTTGGCGAAGGAAGAAAGTGTCATTCCCCTCTCAGAGTTAAGAGTCTCGGGGGCAACTTAGTACGATTATGTGAGATCAGTTACTAGCCATGGATCATATTTTCCCTTATTTGTAGCTATGGATGCATATGATCCTCGGGGGTAACTTAGTACGATTATGTGAGATCGGTTACTAGCTATGGGTCATAGTGTAGTCCTAGTGAACGAGTTTTGACTTGGTTTCATCGAGGGCCCTCCCTCACATCGTAGTACGGACTTTTGTAGTTCGTGGCCAAAGATTCCAAGTGTTTCGACTCATAACTCGGATTGTGACCTACTTTGTGTTATGTTACAATCCTTGGTAAAACTGGTTATCTTTGTCATCGTATGATGAGTTTACATTGAAAAGGCCCGGTTGTGGCAAAGGTTTCATTTGAAAACTAAACCTTATTGAAAAGATTTCCTTATGATACAATTGTTTATATCTCTTGAAATTTATAAACTGTATGTTCTCACTAGGCTTTAAGGCTAACACTTTTCTCAAATGATGTGTATAACAGGTTCCCATTAGCGGTGGGTTGCCAAGGGCTTGAGTGACGAGCTTGGTCTCAGGGATTTTGAGATGGCTAGTATTGATGTTGGGCAATTGTTTAAGTCCCATTCTTTTGGCGATATTGGATTAACAACTGATGTAATCTAGATAGGTTATGTTTACATTAGTTTATTGTTGAATTCCATATCCGTATTCAGGTTTTGTACAGGATTAGTACATTTCCCACTTTTTGGGAGGCTTATACCAAGTGTTGATGTTTAATTGTCCAGTTTCCGCATTTTAAATTCACTCTGGTTTTTAGGGCGTTACAAGTTGGTATCAGAGCTCTAGTTTAAGTGATCTAGGCATGAATGTAAGATGTCTAGACTTAGACTGAGTATGTTAAGCATTGATTCGTGAGCTTGGGTAGGATTTCTAAGATTGTTTGGTCTTAGAGTCGACGGAAATTATAGTTATCGAACGTTGTAGCGATGGTATTAAGAACTGAGAGTCCCTGTTCTAGTTTCTAATCACAATCAATTAATCAACAAACAAGATTTAATCCAATTGCCTGTTTTTATTCACTTTCAATTTCAACAAATACAACTTTCTCTCTCTAGAACTTTCTCTCTCTCTCTCTACAAAACTCTCTCTAGTTCTTGATACGTACAACTACTCAACTTCTAACTCATTTATTTTAACAAAACAGAAAATACAAAGCTATTTATACCTACAACTAAAATTCATGGAAACAAAATACAAATACAATGACTTTGACTTTTAATGAGATTTGACTCTCTCAGCTTTGACTTCTTGAACTTTGATCTTCAGACTTCTTGATCTTGTATCCAACATATTTCAGCTCTAACAATCTCCCCCTTTGGATTCAAGATCATCACAAAAAGATTTAGCAAATCAATCTCCCTCTTTAATTGAATCTAAGCATTTTAATCTCCCCTTTCTTTGACGATATTCTTTCCAAATCTGTCTTCAGACAAATAACAATCTTCCCAAAACTTTCACACAAACTCTTTCATACTTTGGAAAGAAATTATCTTCGGAATTAGCTCAGCTTGCGTCAGCAAATAATCTTCAAAGAAAATTTTAGTGAAATCAGCACATCTTTAAACATCTTTGACTCTGCTTGAATAATCTTTCAAACTCTCAAACTTTAAACTTTATCATCTTCAAATCTTCAATCTTTGAAATTTCTGATACTGACATTTCTTTAAAAACATCTCCCCCTTTTTGATGAAACGAGCATCAATATCATCAAAACTTTCATCAAGAAATGTCTTTGACCATTCTGATATGTCCAAGAGCCTCTGATTCATTGATCCGTAACCATGTATTTATCTAGATCTTTTCAAATCCAGACCGAATATTCGTGTAACACCTGAATCAACAAATGAATCAGTTAATATGTCTTTCAGTAACACGATGTCACTGTGTGTAACGAATACACGTTAGAAAAGAGCTTTTTGATGTTCACTCCCCCAGGGCTTCCATCCAATCATCGAAACACCACAAATGCAATTTCTATGAATGTTATGACAAGAAAACAAATTCCTTGTGTGTTTGTGCATGTGTAGAAAGAATTTAGCACTTGATGATTGCTTTAAAGCTCAAAAATTGTGTAAACCACCGAGACAACAGTAGATAAACACAGATTCAATGTGCATGATTGAAGTACGAAGGTGGGACAGACTTCCTTCTTTTTCAATATCCAGATTTTCCAAATGAAAACCAGATAGATTATGTGTTGCGTCCCCAGAAAATATGAAACATTTTCTTTTTAAGAAGAAAATGAGTGGTTGGTGGGGTTTATTTCAAGAGTTAGCATGGGCTATTTGCCTGTTTCAATAATGTTCATCAAGAATTGTGAAGCATTAGTAATGTGGCTGCCCGGCTCAGAAAGTAGTTGGTGCAGAGTTTGATATTCTTTTACACTGATCTCATACCCTCTTTCTTTTAATTCAATAAGCTCACATCTAACAAAAATCTCTTTTCCATTTTACCTCAACGCACAACTCACAATCATTTCTTTTAGACTCCTCACACTCAATCACTATGGATTAACTTCTTGGGTAGGAAACACTGGTAATCGTGAATCCATAGAAGTTCATTTAATTCCTAGCACAAAGAACCCATATTCCTATGAAACAAATGTTGCTCAAAATGGTTTAACTATATCAGTTAAAGCTCAAATACAAGTCAGATATGTGTATGCTCAAAATATAATCATGAAGATATGAGCATTTTAAACATTGAAATATTTTCAAACAAGAAAACTGAATGAATGAATATGAATGCAAGAGACTTGTTTGAAAATCTGACATTGTATGAAAAATGATCAGATAAGAAATGATATATCATTTAATGCTTATGGTCAAGAATAACGGATATTGTCTATACGAACCAAGATATAAACATTCTTTAAATGACGTTTCGAAATGAATTATCGCTCAAAAATTCTTTGAAGTACAAGTGGGGTGTCTTACCATCAAAAAATATGTTTCAATATGAGACATGGTAAGAACATTTTGAACAAAAAATTAAACCGATGTGTGTGAATACTTGAAAGGATATAGAAAAGACAATACGCAAGTATTTATCTTTGGAAACACACGGTTTGTTTATCAGTTAAGCACAAAATAAAATGAAAACATTTAAAATCACACTTCCAAATTATAAAATTTGTTTAAGAATTGGGAAGTGGTTTGAACATTTAAGAAAATCATGTTTTCTTATCTGAAAGTTGTCCTTCTTTCAGATACATATGAGATTAAGATAAGAAATTTACCTTTTTGCTCAATCTTAATTCTCATGAAGTCAGCTGAAGTCAAAAAGATATGATCTTGTAAGCTTCTCTCGTGCTGCAAAAATCTCGAAATTTAGTCAAAGCAACTTTATTCACAAATTTATTCAAATGTAAAAGACATAAAGCAGTAAAACTTTGAGTGTACGAGTTCTGATCTGAAATAATCAGAAATCATAGTCTTACTCCTTGTTGATATGACTTATATGCTCCCCCTAAAATCATGCATCACAAAAAAAATTCAGTTTAAGTAAAATGCAAAAATTAGATAAACTCCCCCTCAAAAGAATGTAGATCATCTTAAAGTTCTTCTCACTCTCCCCCCGAGATTATGAACAAACTATTAAAGTGCATATATCCTTCAGAAATAATGATAAAGAAAATGATGAAAAATAACAATACTTAACTTTATTACGTAACGACCGATTATGTCTTAAGATTTAGCATACCAAGCTTAGAGACAAGAAAATTAAATCTCTTTTCATCTAAGGGTTTGGTAAATAAATCTGCAAGCTGATAATCATTTTTTACAAAATAAAGTTCTATTGTACCTTTTTCTACATTTTCTTAGATAAAATGATACCTGATGTCAATGTGTTTGGTTTTAGTATGTTGCACAGGATTAACAGATATGGCGATAGCACTCTTCGACTCACAATAGATCGGTATTTTGTCAAACTTGAATCCATAGTCTCATAGATGTGTTCGCATCCACAAGACCTGAGAGCAGCAACTGGCAGCAGCTACATACTCTGCTTCAGCAGTCGATGTGGAAACGCATAATTGTTTCTTTGACGCCCATCTAACGAGCTTGTCTCCAAGGAATTGAATGTCACCTGAAGTACTCTTCCTGTCTAGCATGCACCCAGCATGATCTACGTATGAATAAGCAGTAAGTTGAAACCCAGTATCCTTAGGATACCACAGAACAAGATTTGCAGTCCCCTTCAGATATCTAAAAATCCGTTTGACAGCAGCCAAATGTGATTCTTTAGGAGCAGCCTGATACCTAGAACATAAACATGTTGAAAACATAATATCTGGCCTACTTAAAGTAAGATACATTAAAGACCCTATCATACCTCTATAAGTCCTAACATCAACACTTTTACCCGAAGGATCAGTGCTAATCTTAGTACCTTATGCCATTCGAGGTTCCAATTGGTTTACAATTTTCCATTTTGAACTTCCGAAGAATATCCAAGATGTACATAGATTGGTTAATGAAAATCCCCATTGAAAACTGTTTTACTTGTAATCCGAGAAAGAAATTCATCTCTCCCATCATACTCATTTGAAAACGTGACACCATGAGGTTAGAAATTTCTTTGCAGTATTTAGGATTTGTAGAGCCAAATATTATATCATCAACGTATATCTGAATAAGGATGATATCGGCTTTTTCCTTTTTGATGAACAAAGTGGTATCGACTTTACCTTTGGAAAAACCTGACTTGACCAAGAATTTAGATAGAACATCATACCATGCGTGAGGGGCTTGTTTCAAACCATATAGGGCTTTATCCAAAATGTAGACGTGATCTGGCTTATCTGGATTTACAAACCCTTCTAGTTGAGACACGTAGACTTCCTCCTTAAGAATGCCATTCAGAAAGGCCGTTTTCACGTCCATCTGATAGACTGTGAAATTCTTATGAGCTGCGTAGGCTAGAAACATACAGATTGCTTCTATATGCGCTACTAGAGCATACGTCTCGTCGTAGTCTATGCCTTCCTCTTGCCGGTAACATTTGCCAAAAAATCTTGCTTTATTCCTTATGACAATACCATCTTCATCCTTCTTGTTTTTGAATACCAATTTAGTTCCTATCACGGTCTTTCCTTCAGGTTTTGGAACTAATCTCCAGACCTTCAGGGCTTCAAACTGATTTAACTCGTCTTGATAGCAGACACCCAATCCGAATCAGCAAGAGCTTCTGATACTCGAGTAGGTTCTAGTTTGCATTGGCTTGTCTAAATCTCCAATAATTTGATGTAAAGGGTGCTCTTTCGTCCAGCGATGCTCATGAGGGAGTGGAATAGATGAAGATTGATCATGGTGATCATCTAAAAATCCACTATCAGGCTCTTCAGTTTGAATAGATGGAGGGGGTTTGCAATTGAAGTTTCAGGTGCAGAAGCATCAGTTGGAACAACAGACTCTGGCTGTTGAGTAGACAGTATATCACACCCAAGGTTCTAAAAAACTCGCCTTGGCGCCGCCATGGCGTCGAGGCGTGGCCTTGCCGCCACGTTTTACCCCTTGGCGTCGAGATAAGGCGTCGAGCTCGTTATGGCGCGCCATGGCACGCCATGGCCCGCCATGGACCGCCATGGCGCGTTATGGCGTTACAACTTCGAATTTGTGTACTTCGAAATTCGATTGGAATTTACCCATTAGTATCGATTATAGCTTAGAAATTCTTTTGTTTATCGTTTTATATGAATTTAAATTGTTAATAACTCGTTCATTATTGTTCAAGACACCGATAAAAACACACACATACACATATATACATATAAATTATATACAGATTTGCCGCCTTAAACCACGCCTTGGAAAACGCCATGGCCTCGCCATAACTCGTAAGGCTTGAGGCTTGACCTCGCCTCCATTTCACGCCTCACGCCATTTAGAACCTTGATCACACCCAACTGATACAGTTACTTCTGGCTCAGCAGTTACTTGTATCTCTTCAACTGTAGAAGTATTCGATGGAATGTGAGTTTCTGACTGAACAGGGGATTCAGATTTAGTTATGACTTCTGAAGTGACTGGATGATTGCAAATTGTGTCTTCAGACCTGTCAATCACATCAGATTTAGACAAATTAGATCCTAGAAACTCATCATAAAATAATTCAAATAACAAATCTAAATCAGATAAATGTGAAAGTGAAGTAGAAGTGTTATCAGAATTGTTCTCTGTAGAAACAGGTTCTGGAGTGATCTGCCCAGAAGTTAATACTCCACTTAACACGGGTTCTGAACTGAGTTGTTCAGAAGCCATTTCTTCATCGAATGTAACGTTAACGCTCTTAACGACTGTCTTTGACTTCTTCAGATAGACACGATATGCAGTATATGTCGAAGAATAACCAATGAAGATACCCTCATCCGCCTTGGCACTGAACTTGTTCAGACTCTCTCTGTCGTTAAGCACGAAACACTTACACCCAAATATGTGAAAATATTTGATTGTCGGTGTTCTGTTGTTGATCAACTCATATGGAGTCTTTTGAAAATGACGGTGTATCATGGACTGATTCTGAGTATGACATGCAGTTGACACAGCTTCTGCCCACAGGAATAGAGGTAAGTCAGATTGGCTAAGCATAGTACGAGCGGCCTTGACTAGCGTTCGATTTCGCCTTTCAACTACTCCATTTTGTTCAGGCGTACGAGCAGTAGAGTATTGATGTGAAATCCCAACCGATTTGAGATATTCTTCAACAATCTTGTTTTTGAACTCTGTGTCGTTGTCGGTTCTAAGAAGCTTGACTGGTTTCTGCAAATTCACCTGGGTCGTCTTCAGAAATGTAATGAGAACTTCGAGTGTCTCATCTTTTGATCGTAGAAATTTGACCCACGTGTATCGCGAATAATCGTCCACAATAACCAACACATATTTCTTTCCGCCCAAGCTCTGCGTTCGCATTGGACCATACAAGTCCATATGCAACAACTCTAACGGAGAGCTGGTACTTGGTTCAGGCTTCGGTTTATGCGGAGCTCTCTTCATCTTTCCTTTTTCACATGCTGCATATAAGTTTTCTTTTTCATACTTCAGCTCAGGAAGTCCATTTACCAATTTTCCACTGACCAGCTTGTTTATATAACAAAAATTCAGGTGCGATAGTCATCGGTGCCAAAGCCAACTTTGTTGCATCGAGGATTTTGTCAGTAAGCAAACCTGATTATGATTCTGAACCTTTGAAAGATTAATGGTGTAGAGATTTGTCTTTCGATTGCCGACTAATAGTTCATTGTCGTCTTCAGTACGAACCGAACATCTCTTAGCTTTGAAGTTGACCTCTAACCCTTTATCACAGAATTGACCAATGCTAAATAAGTTGTGCCCTAAGCCTTCGACATAGCTCACCTTCTTAATCGTTATGTTGTCTTGAATGATGTCACCATATCCTAAGATTGGTGAAAACTGGTCGTTCCCAAATCGCACATTGCCGCTGAATTTCTCTATATAATTAGACAATAAAGCTTTATGCCCGGTCATATGCTTGGAATATCCAAGTACCACATATGTCGGGTCTGTAAGAGAAATCAGGAAACAACAATTTTAGGTACCCATTTAAAAACGGGTCCTAACAGATTAGCACATGATTTTGGTATCCATTTGAATATGGATCCTCTTTTCTTGTGAAAACCTCTAAGAACATTTGATCTTGAAGAATAAACATGATAAGATCCAAACCAATCATTAGAAGTATGATGATAAGTAAAATCATTTCTCCGATAATGAAAAGTGTTAGTGTATTAAATTGTATCCAAGATTTAGTGAGAAAAGTCATGTAAAAGCCTTTATTCTTGAATAGGAATGGACTAATTATTTTAGAGAGAGAAACTAAATCTAAACTAGAGAGAGAAATTGCTAAAAGGACAACATTTTGTATTATGGAATTATGAAAAGATTACAACTAAGACTTCTATTTATAGTCCAAACTACCATCACTCCCTTGTTACAACATTAAGCCCAAGCCCATCTACAACTAAGCCCAATAGGCCCAAGGCCTTTTACAAATACAAGTCAAATACAATTAAATGTTATTTACTTTCCAACACTTTTATACACTAACAAAAAGATTTAGTAGTAGTAGGAGATAATTGAATCAATTGCTTTATTGAATAACACTTGTAAGAAGTTACAAGGTTTTGTTTAGGAGAAGCAAGTTGATCAACTACATCATTATCACTACTATCAGATCTATTAAATGAGTTATCAGAAAATGATTCAGCTGTCTCATCATTCTTCCTTTTTGGTCGCCATTCAGTCTTTGCTTTCGACCTTTTCTTTCTTACATATGAAACAAAAGATTTAAATTGATTAGGAAAATCAGATTTCTGAGTTTGATTTTTGTTTTGTTTACCAGTGTTGATCCGTTTCTGTGATTGTTGTCTCTTATGTTTCTTACCCTTAGAATAATAATCAGCAGTCACAGAAACTGATTCACCAACCTTAGTTGATGATTCACCCTTTTTAAAACCACTTGGTAAAACTTCTCCATTTATAAGAAAGGTAGAATGATCTGGAAGAGAAGCATTAAAATCAAACATATCAATTTCCTCTATACACCCATCATCAGAATTGAGAAAATCATTTGCAGACGCAAATAAATCATCAAAGTTATCAGTCGAAGTTTGAGGTGCCTTTGAAACTTTAGAACACTTTGTAGATTTAGATTGAAAAACTGTGTTTTTTAAAACAGTAGAAAATACACTTTGTTCAATATCTACCAGAAATCTTTCATCAGATAAAACATTTTCAAGTTCAACTATTTTGCTTTCAAGAATGAGCGGAGGAACATAAAATTTTGCAATTGTAGATTTTGCCTCCATCTCAGAAACAGAATAACTAGCAAAATAGTCGTTTGAAAGAACTTTTGGTGTTTCAGAAAGATAACTATCATTTAACTTTTCATAGTTAAACGGTAGTTGCATTTTCTTAACATTCTTTCTCTTTTAAGTTTCCTTGGCCTCAACTTCTTCTGGTAATTTGGTAACAAATTTGGGTTTTAAATGAGTATATTTACCAGCAACAGCAAGAAAATCAAAATTATATAGTGCTGGTTGTTTTCTGATGGCTTTCTTTAAGTAATGAGGATTTTGAAAACCAAGTCCCCATTTTTCTTTAACATCAACCTCTTCATTAGGTGCATTAAGAAAAATAGTTTGATTTGTTTGGCCTCTTGCATAAAGTTTGGCTTCCAGACCATTTACCTTCTTATTTAAGCTCTTCTTCTCACCCTGCAATTTATGAATAGTTAGTGCAGATTCTTTCTTTTCTAAATCAGACTTAGAAAGTTTAGCTTCAAAATTAGAAATCTTTTTTTCAAAACAATCTACTTGAAGTTTAGAATTAGAAGCAGACTTGCGTAAAGAATCAATTAGATCTTTGTTCCCAATAACGGACTTATTAAGCTCAAAGATCTTGTTGTTTCTTTTAGCAACTTTGTCTTTTTCCTTTTTCAGTTTTATTTGAAGGTCTTGAAGCTCAACCATCATGGCTTCCATTTTGGTTATCAAATCCTTTTTAGTTAAGTTCATTACCTCATCAGCTGCTTCATCATCTGAATCATCATATTTCACCTCTTTGCCCATTAAGCATAGGTGAGCAGCTTCTTCTCTTTCTTCCTCCTCATCAAAATGGTCTAACCAGTATTCATCTTCAGCCATTAATGCCCTGCCAGCTTTTTGTTGCTTGGCCAAGAGCAATTTGTTCTGATAATACTCTGAGTTGCGAACCTTTGGCTTTCGACATTCTTTTGCATAATGTCCGAACTTGCCACAGTTGTAGCATTTGATCAGATCATTAGCAGTCTTCTTTTCAGTACTGGTGTAGTCATTCACAAACTTCTTCTTTTCTTCCGGCTTTCTTTCCACATGCCAGTTCTCTTCATATCTCTTTCCTTCAACTCTTTCTTTGTGCTCATGGTTCTTGGAGCTGGACGAAGAGTATCTCTGTGAATTTGATCCCGGCTTCTTGTAGAATTTCTTTTGGAAAGATCGAGTCAGTAAAAGCATAGCTTGTTTGAGACTTTCTCCGTCATCTCCATCAGATTCGGATTCTGATTCAGAACTGGTAATCACTTTCTTCTTTTTCTTCTTCTCTGTCTTTTCTTTCTTCTTCTCTCCGGCTACCAATGCTATGGGGTCTGTAACTTTCTCAATCTTCTTTTTCTCAGCTCTTTTCTCTTCCACTTCTTCTTCATTCTAACGCAAAGTCTCGTAGACTTCATGAAGAGGTATGTCGCTCAAGTCCTTCATCTGCTTCATTCTCCGTGTATGTTTCTTCCATTCGGGTTGAAGAATGCTTAGGAACTTGACGTTGTTTTCTATTTGCTTCTTCTTCACTTTGTTCTTTGAAAGTTCATTCAGAAGAAGTACAAACCTCTCATAGGTTTCCTCTAGGCTCTCATTTTCTTTTCCTTTGAATTCTTCGTAGCTATTAATGCAGGTAGCCACTTTCATCTGATTGCCGACTTTGGAACCCATCATCATCTTTTGTAACTGATCCCACATTTTCTTTGCATTTGCCTTGTAGCTATCTATCTTGATGTATATCTTGTTCGGAATGCTCTGAAGTAGAAGGGATCTAGCTTTCTTATCTGCTTGAAACCGGCTTTTCTGTTCCTCAGAATACTGTGCAAAATCCATTGGAACAGTTCTTGTCTTTTGATCTCTGTCTACATCACCATCCTCACTATCAGATGATTCGTCATCAGGTACCTGGACAGTAGGTGGTACCATAGGACCTTCAGTAATTGAAAGCAGAATGTTTTCTCCATTTGCATGTCTATCCACAAAATCCAGAAATATGTCTTTCCACTGTTCGTATTCCCCTTTAACAGAACCGGGGGCTTTACATCTGTGCCAATTGAAAAAGCGTCTCTGGAAGTCATCTTGTCTGTACCTGTTTGAAAAAATACGCAATAAGAAACTAGAAACTGATCGTTAGTCCAAATATGAAATCAAAAGAAATAAGAAAATTCAGAAACTCAGTAATTTTGACTAAGTGTTAAAACTCCCAAGGCACTATTCACAGAAAAACTCGCAGGCTTAAGCTTGCGTGTTTGTGAAACTCGCAAACAAAGAGTTGCGTGTTTTAATAAAACTCGTAGATCACTGTAACTCGTAAATCGTTGAAACTCGCAAGTGACTGTTCACGATGAAATGCGCTAAAAGAGACGTGCGCTTTTACTGATCTCTCAAGACACTACTTGCGCGTTTGAGAAAACTCGCTAACTACGGCTTGAGCGAAACTTGAAACTCGCTAATCACTGTTCGCGCAAAGTATGAAACTCGCTAAACGAAGCTAGGGCAAAGTATGAAACTCGCTCACTGAAGTTCGCGCAAAGTTTGAAACGCGCTAGACGAAGGTAGCGCGAAATATGAAACGCGCTAGACGTTGGTGGCGCAAAGCTTAAAAACGCGCTAGACGTTGGTTGCGCGAAACCCAAACTCGCAAGACAAAGGTAGCGCGAAAGAATGAAACGCGCTAATTGAAGCTCGCGCAAACTTAGAACTCGCAGATGTTGCGCGTTCCAACACTTAGAAAATATTTCGAGATATTCAAACTCGCACTTTGACTTGCGCGTTTCTACGAACTAGCTAATAACACCTTGCGCGTTCTATGAACTCACTGATAACACCTTGCGCATTTGAGACCAAAATCTTCAACTAGCGCGTTCTTGCGAAGAACTTGCGCGTTTCTTGGATCTTGCGTGTTCTTCAGTATATCGACCAAAAACTTCACTTTTTCATCGATTTTGACTCAATTCTTCTTCAATTGATTCGAAACTTTGTAGAACTCTTCGAAATCAACTCTAGAATAGATTACAATGCAAGAATCTCAAAAACAAACACAAATTGATACATTTTGACTCGATTTACAGTGCATATGAAACTCGTGAACTCGAAAAAGACAAAATCAACAAATCAAGATCAATTACAGTGCAATTGTCTAATTAAACCATACAGACTCGATCGAATTTCCTCAACATACAAATCCTAAATGATTTCTACTCCAAAATCACTCTAAATCACAGAAATCGAATCAAAGTTGATGAACTCAGTGTCGAACATGTTTCTTGATCTAATTTCAAAATTGGATCTACTTTGATACCAATTGAGAGTCCCTGTTCTAGTTTCTAATCACAATCAATTAATCAACAAACAAGATTTAATCCAATTACCTGTTTTGATTCACTTTCAATTTCAACAAATACAACTTTCTCTCTCTAGAACTTTCTCTCTCTCTCTCTACAAAACTCTCTCTAGTTCTTGATACGTACAACTACTCAACTTCTAACTCCTTTATTTTAACAAAACAGAAAATACAAAGCTATTTATACCTACAACTAAAATACATAGAAACAAAATACAAATACTATGACTTTGACTTTGACTTTTAATGAGATTTGACTTTCTCAGCATTGACTTCTTGAACTTTGAACTTCTGACTTCTTGATCTTGTATCCAACATATTTCAGCTCTAACAAGAACCTTTATGTATTGTATGTTCATAATTTCACTTAGCTAATGTTATTATGAGAATATTTATACGTGATTGTGCTTAATGTACCATTACTATGACAATTGGTAATGTGGTATTCGTTCTTTCGTGTTTATTTTGTTGATCTATCTCTTATTCTATTTGTGCTTGTGTGGTAACCATTACTTAGGTATGGTGAACCGTGGTCGTCCGTCGGGCGGCGGAGATCTTCGTGATGTTAGTTCGCGTGAGCTGAACCCTGTGGTTAGAGTGTCAGCAGTTGTTCCTCCGGGCATGCCAACGATATTTACTGGGGAAGTAGAGTTGGGTCCAATAGTAGATTTAGCATCCACCAGCCCCATCATTCAAGTGGAAAACCCTCAAGCTGATATGATGGCCAGCGTCATGCAGATGGTGACGTCGGCCCTGGACAAAAGCAAGAGGTTTTTCAGAAAATGTTGGAGGACCGGGACACGAGCCTCAGGAGGCATGAGGCAGTGGAGGAGAATGTGTTGGTTGGCTCTGGGGGCACCGGGAACAGGATCAGATCTGAGGAGCACAGAGTGGTCGGTGCTCCGAAAAATAGGAAGAGTTGTTCCTACAAGTCTTTTCTAGGTTGCGGACCACCAGAGTTCTCTGGTTCCGAAGACCCATTTGCGTGTGTTAAGTGGATCCGAGCTATTGAACATGCCTTTCGTTCATCCGAGTGTGGTGATGACCAGAGAGTAAGGTTCGGTACACAGCTGCTCAGAGATACGGCGCTGACGTGGTGGAATGTTATCCAGTCCACTCTCTGTCCTACTATTTTGGCCCAACTGACTTGGGGTGAATTCAAGGTAAAGCTATTGGAAGAATACTGTAATGAGAGGGTCGTTGATCGGATCGAGACAGAGTTCTGAGCGCTGGAGAAAGGGAATTTGACGGTGAGAGTGTATACCCGTCAGTTCATGGAAAAGCTGGGGTTAGTGGGGCATGTGGCCTCAACTAAAAAGGAGAAGATTAAGGCCTATCTGAAGGGTCTACCGTCGGACATGATGACTATGGTCCGAAACTCGAAGGCTTCTAACCTTCGGGAGACTATCGAAGAGGCACAGTTTATGGAAGAGGTTTACACGAGAGGTAAACCAGAGAAGGCGGTGGCAGTTGTTGAGAAGAGGAAATGGGAGAGCAGTTCTATACCTCCCAAGAGAACCCGCAAATGACATAGTAACGAAGATCGAAAAGTCTGTTAAGACTAATCTTAAGCCTGTTGATCAGAAGAAAAAGAAAAGGAAGGCACCTTCCTCATGCCAAGCAGAGGCAAAAGAGAAGAGGAGGAAGTATGATGACCAATGACTAAATGGCTCTAGCCCTTTGTCTTATCATAAGGGAGAGGCTTTGCCAGCATTAACAGCGTAACAAATCTCGGCAACTCCCCTTGCCACAGTTCGGCTGAGCTTAGAGGCAAGCACCCGGAAGAAAACATCCTGCACCTCTACAGCTCAAGCTTCAACGAGCATTCCCACGATAGAGCCCCTGACAAAGCCCACAGTCAACTTGGGGACAGAGTTCATAGCAGAGGATCTGGCCAAATTTTTAAAAACTACAAGTCGAGAAATCATTCCAGAAGCATTTGCCACCGAAGTCTAGTACTCCTTGACCGAAGCAATAAGTGTAAGAAAATGCACAAAAGAAGCCCACAGAGCAACCCTCACAAAAGCCTATTGCCACCACTTCTGAGCCCAAAAAGAAGAAGAAGCCCTCCACCACAGATAAATCAACAGAGCCCCAAATGCCTACAGATGATCGAGTGAAATAAATAGTGCAATCGATGGACGTTATGAGGATCCCAATCCCCAGACCTCCACCAAAAGAACTTACATTCCATGAGAATATCTACAATTATATGTACAGCGCAGAAGATGAGGCAGTATTCATTGCTCCAAACATTCATCCGTTGATGAACGAAGAGGTCAGAATGGGGCTCTGGCGTACAGCTCAAGAAAAGAGCAAAGTGTTATCTGAGTTCGACATAGAGACTGTGATGGGCATAACTCTACATTCTTTTGCCAATAAAACAACCATGCATGCCAAGTACCGGGTTAAGAGGAAAGATGGAGGGCATTATGTATTCACAGACGCAGATTTGGTCAACCTCTGTCCGTAGACTTGCCTCAACTACATGCATTCACGGAATAGAGGCTAGGAACAATAAAGGAGTTCACTATTGCCAACAGATGCATCAAATAAGTCATGCGAGAACATGTAAAGTACTATAGCAAAGTCAATTTTCATATAGCTCTTTAACTGGGAGTCGACAACCTATCAATCACAGCACCAGATGACTTGATTCCCGACATAGAGAACATCCCCTATAACTCATTAATCTGTGAACCTGAGTTTGGTTTTGTTTACAAGGATGACAATTGCCAAAAGAAGATATTCAAGCCTCGTCAATGTAACAAGTACTCAAAAGACACTATGATAAAACAAAAGAAAACCATAAGCCACAGAGTGGGTACCCCTAGAGTGCAACCAGGGCTTGCAGAGAAGATGATCTCGGATATAGATGCTCAGCTGAAGTTTAGGGATTTGATCATGTCAATGCGCAAAACGTTAACTGATAGCTTTACTAATCCTATTGATGATTTCCCTATGTAATTTCTGTTAATTCCCAATTTCAAGTTCTATCTGTAATCTAAACACAATAACAAGATGAGAATCAATTCAAACCAAACTTTGTTTTTCAATCTCAATTACAAAGGATTTGTACAATATCTCTTCTAATATTTCTCTCACTAGAAAACTATATCCTCGTAGCCTTATGAGTCTACGAACGAAAAGAACAATTTATACTAAGCTACCATACACTACACAACACTTACAACAAAACACAATATATTTGACTTTGACTTATTACAATGACTTTCACTTTCACTTTGAGAGTTGACTTTGAGCTTTGACTTGCTTGACTTTGACCTTCAGTATTCATGATCTTCTATCCAACAATTATATGCTCTAACAATCTCCCCCTTTGGATTCAAGATCATCTCTAAAATATTTTGCAATACAATCTCCCCCTTTGTTGCATTGAAGATCTTTATCAACTTGTCTTCCCCATATAGACTTCTTATCAACTCAGAACATCTTCAGAAACTTTTGTAATCTCCCCAAAGTCTGTCTTCAATAACAGTAACAATCCTCCCACAAAGTTGTAAAAACCTCTTTCAGACGATGGAAAGAAATTATCTTCATGTTTCCTTCAACAAATTGTCTTTAAAGAAAATTTCAGCAAATTCTGCTCACATTCTGAAATCTTTGAACTTTTCTCTTTCAGCTTTCAACAAACTTCCTCAAAAACAACTGTCTTGACATAAATTTCTTCTTTCAGCTCCAACTTTACTTTATCAGATCCAATAATTCTTGAACACTTTTCAAACAATTCTTGATCTTCTCCCCTATATATAACATTTCTTTATTCTCTCTTCCCCTTTTTGATGATTGGAGCATTGAAATCATCAAAACTTACGCAAGAAATGTCATTGATCTGATCTGACCAATGATCTTTTAACACTGAGCCTCTGATTATTCATCGATCCAAAAAGATATTCATCTGAATCTTTGCAAATTCAGACAAATTGTGAGTGTAACAGCTGAATCAACAAATGAATCAGTTAAAATGTTTGTTAGTAACACGAAGTCACTGTGTAACGAATACACATTGGAAATGAGCTTTTAAGATGTTCACTCCCCCAGGTCTTCCATTCAATCATCGAATAACACAAGTTTATTATATGAACGTTTTGACAGAAAAACGAATTTCCTGTGTGTACATGATTGTGTATGAAAGAATTAAGCACAAATGAATGCTTTTATAAGGCTCAAAATTGTGTGAACCATTGAGACAACAATGGTTAAACACAGACTCAATTGTGCACGATCAAAGTGCGAAGGTGGGACAGACTTCCTTCTTTTTCAATATCCAGATTTTCCAAATGAAAACCAGATAGTATATGTGTTGCTTCCCCTTGAAATATGAAACATCTTCTTATTGAGAAGAAAATGAGTAGCTGGTGGGGTTTTTATCAAGAGTTGGCATGGGCTAGTTGCCTGTTTCAATGATGTTCACGAAGAAATGTGAAACACCAACAATGTGGTTGCTGGGCTCGTAAAAAGTTGATGCAGAGTTTGATATTCTTTTACTCTGTTCTCACACCCTCTTTCTTGTAATCATTAAACTCGCTTCTAACCAAACTCTCATTTACATTTTACCTCATCACACCCACACTCATATATTGACTCCTCACTCTTCGATCACTCAAGGATTAACTTCTTGGGTGGGAAACACTAGTTAACGTGAATCCATAGAAATTCTGTTAAGCTCACACAATGAACCCATGTTGTTTTATAAAAATATGTTGCTCAAAATGGTTTAACTCTGCAGTTAAAGCACAAAATATGAAATACAAGTCAAATATCTGTATGCTCATAGATGTAATCATGAAGATTTGAGCATTTTAAACATTGAAGATATTTCAAAACGAGTATATTGAATAAATAAAATGAATACAAGAAAATGTTTGAAAATCTGACATTGTATGAAAAAGATCAAAATCGAAATGAGTTATCAAGTAAAGCTTAGGTCAGCAAAAATTGGATATTGTCTATACAAAACAAAATATAAACACTCTTGAAAGAAACGTTTTGAATTGAAATCAACACTCAAAATTTTGAATATCAAGCGGGGTGTATCACCATCGAAAAATGTTGTTCAATTTGAGACATGGTGATAACATATTCAACAAAATAGTAAACCAGTGTATGTGAATACTTGAAAGTATATGGAAAAGATAATACGTAAGTATTAATCTTTGGAAACACACGGTTTGTATATCATTGAAAGCACATGAACCATGAAAACCTTTAAAATCACACTTCTATATTCATGAAATCTTTTTAAGAATCGAGAAGTGGTTTGAACATTTAAGAACATGTTTTCATATCTTAAAGTTGTCCTTCTTTCAGACACGTATGAGATTAAGATTAGAAATAAACCTTTTGCTCAGTCTTAAATCTCATCATGTCATCTCTAGGTCATATATGATATGATCATGTAAGCTCTCTCTCAATTCTGCAAAAAATCACAAAGTCTGTCAAAGTACAAAGTTTTATTCACAACATTTATTGAAAAGTAAATGACATAAAGCAGTAAAACTTTGAATGTACGAGTTCTGGTCAGATATAATCAGAAATCATATACTCCCCCTGAAATATTGCATTAACAATATTTGAAATCAGGAAAAATATGTACTCCCCCTTGAAGGTTGATCTTCTCATTTAGATATCGGAGTACAATTTCATATATGAACGGAGTATAACATCTTTTGTACGTTGAAGTACGAGTCCTCAACTGTTGTGTTTAGAAGTCAAATCTTTATCTTTGAAGTACGAGTCCTAAACTGTTGTGTTTTAGAAGTCAAATAGGGAGATGTTTAAGCTGAAGGATTCAAAATTCAATCTATAAAAGTAGTACAACAGAAAGAGGCTAGGGAGAAAAGGATGGCCATGCTGGTTGCAGATGTTGAGGGTTATATGAAGGAATTGCAAGCATCACTTGACCTGAAGAAGATGCAAATTGAGAAAAATAAGCAGCACAAGTCAGACTTTGAGAACCTTCTGGGAGGACTACGCATGTTGACCAAGAAAACAACGATGCAAATTGAGCCCGAGAGGACTCCAATTGAGCAAGCAAAGGAATTTGTTGAGAGCCACAATGCCGAAATGCAAATGCAGGTTGACCAAAGAAAGGTATAGACCGAGAGTGAGGGGGTACTGGTTGGACTGATGACACAAATTCAGAACTATGTGGAATTTATATGGGATCTGGCCAAACAAGAAACTAAAGACGTTGCATCCGTCTTTCGAGAGAAAGCTCTGATACCAATTGTTAATTCTCAATTTCAAGTTCTAATTGTAATCTAAACACAATAACAAGATGAGAATCAATTCAAACCAAACTTTGTTTTTCAATCTCAATTACAAAGGATTCGTACAATATCTCTTCTAATATTTCTCTCACTAGAAAACTATATCCTCGTAGCCTTATGAGTCTACGAACGAAAAGAACAATTTATACTAAGCTACCTTACACTACACAACACTTACAACAAAACACAATATATTTGACTTTGACTTATTACAATGACTTTGACTTTCACTTTGAGAGTTGACTTTGAGCTTTTTGACTTGCTTGACTTTGACCTTCAGTCTTCATGATCTTGTATCCAACAATTATATGCTCTAACAATTTCATTTGTAATCTACACTTGTACTTATCTTTGAAATGAAATTACTTTTACAGAGGTTCATTAACACCTCTTGCTTTCTAGATAGAAGTACTTCTGTTAATTTTTATTTTTCAATACTTAGGGGGAGATTGTTAGCTCCAATAGATCAGTTTTAGAAGTATTGAAAAATTAGTTAAGTGCCAGTTTCATAGAAGACTTCTGCCGGATACACCAAGCTCTCAAGCAACACTTATCAGAACCTCTATCGACTACTTCTTGAGAAGGACTTAACCAGAAGATCACCTTCAGACCACATAGCCTCTGTGATCCTTCACAGAGCCTCTATGCAGGCAACCTCTTGGAGTAGAAGACTTGTGCATTCCTGAAAATAAATAATCATATTGTACAAAGATCCTGAAGATCAAATAGTACACCCACGATGGAATATTTTCCAAGAGTCATTCTTTTATGGGTGACAACCTTTTGTATGTACTATTTGTGTGCTCAACGATCTCTATATGTAGGATCACCATCTTCCATTCTTGATATCGCAGCACACAATACGCACACGCCTAATTTCTTGAGTGAAAGAATTGTAGAGAGAAAAACTACATACAGTAATGTGTGTTCTTGGTGTAATATTGAAGATTAATGAAGATAACTTGTTGAGTTAATCCTTTCCATTATTCTAGTTATCTTTGTTATCTGTGTGTATGTATCTACCATCTGATCAAACCATTTCATGCTATAAAATGCTTCTGCATATCATTTGTTTGCATATTTGTGTTTGATATATCATTGTTGAGTAAAATTGGGAACCAACATCTCACAATCTAGGTTTTTATAGAAAATCTGGAAAACTTGTAACCCTAGATTGATGGAGTGGATGAGATGAGTACTTGATCTAGATTTGATGTTCCACAATAAATGCTGCAATGATACCCTTGAAGTGCAATAAATAGTGATAATAAACCCTAGTTGAAGATTTAATGAGGGAAGAGGATTTATGGAGAGAAATAGCCTTAGGAGTTCACCAAAATCGCACCAAAACTGAGTTGGGAAGAAAAAGTGAAGTAAAAATCGGGTAAGGTGGGTTTTTATACCCTAGTACCTGCCTGGCGACCTTGCCCGACGATTGTGCCCAAGGGCACTCTCGCAGGGCATAATCTCACCACACACACCACCTACAATAGATATCCAACGATTGTGACATGTGAGAATGACACAAGGCATAATCGTTGTCACTCTCGCTTAGGGTGTACCGAGAGGTCTTGGTCCCCGATGATTGTGACATGTGATTGTGCCCTGTGGCACTCTCGCGATCACTAACGAACACAGGGTACCAAAAGACTCACAAATCCAAACTTCACTCGAACTTCATGCATTCGCAACAAACAGAGATAGAGGTGGTCAACCACAATAATTAATGCCTCATTTAACGAAGCTCAAGGTGACACATAATCTAACGAGGTTAATCTTATTTATCGAAAGAAACACATGTGTTACAAGAGTCGTATCTTCAAGAATAAGAGAAGATCGCATCATACGGTGTTTAAGACAACATTTGATGACGTCCGGTCTAAACTTCTTACCTTGACTTTGAAGCCTTCCCCTAATGTTGCCTCGGCCAAACTTGTCTAGAACCTCCCCTAGTGGTTGGTCCTTTCTCTCTCTCTCTCCCTCTCTCTCTTCTCTCTCCCTCTCTTCTGTCTGTTTCCTTGAGCACTACTCTTTCTGGTGGTTGCTTCGGTTTAGCTTCCACCCGAGTGTTGCCTAGGTTTTAGTTTTATGTCAAAAAATTAAAAAAAAATAATCTAATTTTCTTGATTGGAGGGGCCGCCCCCCTCTATATAAAAAAGTAAGTAACACTCGATAAGTGCTTAAGAAGTAAGGGGTTGGTAAAAATATCCCTTAATAGTAAATTACAGTTTCAATTCCTGTGAGTGGCACATAACTGCACTTAATAGACAAAAGATCGTAACAGAGATGATGTTAGTAACAAGGACCAAATTCATAACAAAATGCATCACTTAAAATAAATGTATAATAAATAAAGTTGAGGAACAAGGACAATATAAAGTCAACATACCATAAGAGCCAAACCTATAATTTACTCTTAACATTAGTTTATTTATATATAATAATAAATAAGTAAATGAACTACAAAGAGTATGAAACTTTTATCATTTGTTGATCAATACATTCATCCTAATTTATTTAGCATATAGATGAAGATTCATTTAGATTTTGAACTCTTTTATAAGCAATCTTTTAACCTATTCATTGAGTTAACTCATTCAACCAATTTTCTAAGTCTAACTCATTCCACCAACAACCATTCACTTACATTTATTGGAGAAATTATAATAAATAAAGTGGCTTTGGATTTTAAAAGATAAATTGTAATAAATAGTAATGATTTTTTTTGAATTTTTAATTTGTTTAGTTAATTATAAGATTCATTACTAAAACTATATATTTGTCTTTTGAAAACCTTTATAAACATAACCTAACTTTTAAATTAAGTATATAAACCATCATGATCATCAGTGTGTTAGAAGGACAATTTCATTAAATAAGATCATGTAACATTGTAATCTTTTTACCAATCCTCTTTAGATTGATAAAGCCGTTTATTAGGTTGAGCGTGGTATGTGCATAGGACTGGACACTTTGTCTGTATAGTGTTTGGTTAGATTTGTAGAGGACATGACAAAATATTAAAATGATCATATTTTTCATAAAATTTTGTTTAATGTCTTATTTACCTTATCGATGTTATTTTTCCTAGAATCTATTTACCTTATTGGTGCTTAATGTCTTATTTACCTCATCTTAAGAGTTGTTTTCTGGATTTTATGATAATTCATAGAACATCACATTCATCTATAGCAAATATAAAGCTTGTTACAAAATCAAAAGCATAAGAAAAAAGAATCACAACAAATAAAACAAAAACATTTCAACGCCTAAAACTGAAAGCATGCCAAATTGACATCTTAAAAGTCAGAGATTCTCGTGTTTTTTTCTAGCAACAACTACGATGTGGATTAGAGGAGCCAAGTCCGACTCGGCCCAAGTTTGTGACTTCACATATGTTTTCAGTGAACCATAGAGGATGATGAGGGGATAAATCACATGTGATTTCCACTATTGTGACTTCACATATGTCTTTATTGAACTAATTTATTTAAGATTTTCTTACAATTTTCGTCAAAAATCACATGTGATATCCACTATTAGAAAAACATTTTGAAAAAAAGTTAATTCATAGTGAATCACATATGATTTTTTTGAAAAAAAAATATGAATTACGTTTTAAAATGCATATGATCTTATACATTTTAAATGTATTTTGCTATTTTTCTTTTTTAATCTCGATCAATTTGAATTATTATTTTTCAAATTTTAAATCACATATTATTAGGAAAACATTTTGAAAAAAAAATAATTCAATATGAATCACATGTGATTTTGATGAAAATTATGAATTACGTTTTACAGTACATATGATCTTATACATTTTAAATGTGTTTTGCTAAAAATCACATATGATTTTCTTTCATTATTTTTCTTTTTCAATTTCAATTTGAATTATTATTTTTCAAATTTTTAATCACGTATGATTATTAAACATTTTGAAAAAATTAATTTATTGTAAATCACATGTGATTTTGATGAAAATTGTAATTTTTTTAAAATAATGCTTTAAATAAAAAAAATAAATTCTTTAAATGAAAATTAAATACAATTATTTTAAATGAATTAAATATAAAAATATTATTAAATAAAAAATTAAATAATATTAGATTTCACAAATATGGTAAAAGTAGAACTTTAAAAAAATACTTTTAATAACTTTTATATAACTAAATTACTTATATACCCTTATTTATTTATTTTTAGAATTAATTATTTAAGATATTATTTAATAAAATAATTGGTCTACAATTATTCTATTATTCTTTTAAATAGATAACATTCTCGTATGATCCTCCCCCCCTCTCTCTCTGTGTATATATATATATATATATAGGAGTGTGTTCAAATGGAAACTCATATTTTATTGTGCACATTAGGACAAATTTTAACCATTAATCAAAACTTGGAAAATTAATCATTGGTTAATACATAATACGGATTAAGAACAAAATTGGAAATTTGAATCAGCGTCTACCTTGTTTGACTTTTTATTTTTTTTAATTAATTTTTTTGCCCCCTTAAACTTTAAAATAAATTATCTTAAAAATTAATAATATTTTAAACAAACAAATTACATAAAAAACGAGAATTTCATGCTCTTCGATATGACATCCATCTCGATATAGTTTTTTTTTTCGTTTTAACCGTTTTTTACGTGAAATTCAATATATGTGTTATATTCATTATGAATATGCATGCACGTCCTCGGGTGTCCACATTCAGTATGAATAACAAAGGTGAACGTTCATTCACTATTCAAGATGAATAATACAATATCCATGATGAATAATACATGAATCCATGATTCATGTATTATTAATCATAAATCGTGTATTATTTATCCTGAATGATACGTTATTCATGATGAATAATATATGAATGACCCGTGAAGGTGTAAATACATGGCACACTCTCTTTTGTTTCCCAATTTACAACCGAAATTTGGTTTAATTCATTATGAATATGTATGCGCATCCCCGGATGTCCACAAATGTGAACGTTCATTCATTATTCATGATGAATAATATAGTATTCAGGATAAATTACACAAGATTCATGATAAATAATACACGAATTCATGAATCGTGAATTATTCACCCTGAATGTTGTATTATTCATCTTGAATGATACATTATTCATGATGAATAATACATGAATGATCTGTGAAGATGTGGAGACGTGACGCGATCTATTTTGTTCCTCGATTTACAACAGAATTACCCGATAGGTTCTCGATTAGTTTTGATAGGTGTTGGGTTACGATGCTGAAGAAACGTGATGTCTTACGACGTTGAAGAAAGTGTTGAAGAAGGTGATGTCGAGTTACATAGTTACGGTGTCGAAGTGTTGTACAAACTTGAACGTACATGAATATTTATAATGAATATAACACATATATAACATTTCACGTAAAAAACGGTTAAAACAACAAAAAAAACTATATTGAAATGAATGTGATATCGAAGAGCACGAAATTCTCGTTTTTTTGATGTAATTTGTTTGATTAAAATATTAGTTATTTTTAAGATAATTTATTTTAAACTTTAATTGGGTAAAAGTTTTTAATTAAAAAAGAAAATAAAAAGTCAAATATGGTAGGTGTGAGTTTAAATTATCTTCTATTTTTACCCCTAAGCATCTTAAAATTAAAACATCTATTTAATATGAATTGTTGGATTAAAAGAGATGGAGTGACTGAGATTTGTCCTCACGTACATAAAGAAATTTGAGTTTTCATTTGAACTTTCATATATATATATATATATATATATATATATATATATATATAAATAATAGTACGGAGCTTAAAACAGTATAATATTATCTAAAAGTTATCGGGTTCGATTACTTTGCTATATAATTTGAACTTTCCCTGTTACCATGATGTTTTCCCATCCTTTTCCAAAGATGTGATGATTGAATTACACAAAAGCATAAAAGATTTGGGGGCATAATAATGTAATATGATCTAGCATGTAACAATGTCACTTTACACCAATTTAACAAGGGGATTTTCTTTATAAAAATTGTAATGTTCGATCAAATACATATTTTTAATAAAATGTTAATCATTAATCAAATATTTTAAATACCTTTTAATGTCAAAAACTATATAATTTTATAGAGACATATGAAACAAAATAAATATTAATTGTAAAAACTCGGTTTTATTAAAATTGATATATATAAGTTTTTATTTTTCTTTTTTTGCAACATCCACGTGTCTTTTTTCCTTCTTTTCTTCTGCTGTTACCAAAAGAATTAGAAATAACCAAAGAGATTTGAATTTGTGATACTATCAATAGGTTACAACCACTTTTTGTTAAATTAAGGGAGCATACATCAATTTAAAGCATGTACACCTTTAAGGCTCGTAAACGAATTTATATTTTGGCGAGTCAATTGAGCGGTAACCCATTCACTCGAGACCTTGTATGTGGATCCACCCCTACAATCTTATAAATCCTATTCAATAACATTAGTTTTCATAAGAATGATAATTAGTTAAAGTCACAAGGTTGGATCATCCATTTCCAAGAACAAAATGAAACAAATTATTTTTCTTTTTTTTTTGAACGGCAGAATTTTATAAAACTAGCAAGACGCTAGAAAAAGAAACAATTACATAAGAGTAATGGCAACGGAAGGATTAGTAAGTCAACCAACCCAATTAATAGACAAATTGTTACTTCTCATCTGCATTTTTGACAATCCATGATTCAAAAATTCTCATTTTAAAAAACCACAGTCCAAAGTTTCTCATTTTGAGAATCAAAATGAAACTTGCTTTGTTTTCATCCATATTTTTGGAAACTTTGAATCATGGTTCAACCTACGATTCTCAATTGTAAGATCCCAAACAAAAGAAGAGCGTGCGCATTGGTTTGTTCATCATCATTAAGATTTAAAATCACAATAAATAGTTTATTAATATTTAGCAAATGTGATATGAATATAAAATTTTGATTTTGTAGAAACAAAATAATCATATTTTTTTTGAGAAGTAGGTCATTGGTTGGGTTTGTAAAAAGGCGTAACATTATAATAAGGTGAGTAAGGGGTTGTTCGGTTGTGGCTTAATGGGCTGTATAGCCTATATGGCTTATTCGCTCAGCCATAAATTGTTGTTCGCTAATGGCTTATTCGCTCAGCCGATGACTTATTCGGTGTTCTGTAATTCACCTCTTCTTCCTCTGTTTTTTTCCAATAGTTGTGAATCCTCTCTTTCTCATCCAGAATTTTTTTGTATTAAAGGGCCTAAAGCCCCAAACCTCCATATATGTCACTCCTTAACATTTATATTTATTTTCATGTTTAATACTTAAAATTTATATTTTGATGTGAATTTGAAAATGTTGCTGCTAGATTGTTTCATCCACAAAAAATGTTTATTTGTTTTTAATGTTCGTTGCTGCTGTATTGTTTGGAAAGTTTCCTGCGATAAGTAGTTTGAAATTGTGTTAAAAAATATAGACTGAGGGGTAAAATAGTCATTTCTGATATTCAGATCATTTATTTAGCACAACAACCGAACAAAAAGTTATGTTATACCATACAGACAACTTTATCCATACATGCATCTATATCCATACAGGTCTTAATGGAAAATGAACCGAACAACCCCTAACATGTCCTTGAATTGAGGAAAAAGGTATTGTAACCTTACCATGAATGCATCCCAAAACTTTATCTATCTATACTATTATAAAGTATTTATAAAAAACTTTTAAAAACCATTGTTAAAGCTTAATGTACCGCTATTTAATGTTAATTACTTAAAACGTAAATAAAGAATGAAAACTTAAAATCTCTTCCTATTTAATCCTTATCTCTAACAAATTTAACTCCCCTAAAATCACTCATTACTTCAACTTCCCTAAAATCACTCCTTACATAATTAAATACAGGATAAAAATCAAAATTTAAATATAAAGAATCTAAAATATAATTAAGAAAATCTAACAAAATATTTAATGTTTATTTTATAAAAAAAAACATTATTTTATTAAAACTAAAATAAATTACATTATTATTAAACTATCGAAGAAACTTTTAAAAACAAACTTTTATGCATTAAGTACTGTTTATTGATACACATTACTTAAAATTCAAGATTACAAGTTATCATGCATGAGTACAAATTTCTAAAGTTATATGTTTGGATTCATAACTAACCTAAATAAACATTTTAATTTAAATATAAAGAATTTAAAATATATAAGATAATCATACTGTAAATCAACAAAAATAAATAAATTAAAATCTCGCTGCATTGTGCGAATACGTTTCTAGTATATATGTAATACTATAATTTAAGACGAGATCGAGAAAAAATCTTACAAAATTTACAATGTCAATTCAACAAGTGTATTTTAACTTCATGCATAGTATTTTATTAAATGTTTTAATCGACCAATTGGTTAACCATGACCAAAAAGATATGTTCTTAGTATGTTCTAATATTATGGCATTAGAAGTTAATAGATTTCTATACTCTCAACTATTTGGAGAGAACATCGTTTAGAATTGCTTTAATAATAAACCTCTTCCTACAAGCTATATGTCTATGTGAAGTTTTGTGTTTGTAGAGAAAATTAAACAAAAAAATTACATTATTAGATAAATCTAAAAAGATGAAGTAGTAATTAGAAAAAAAGGAATAATATTTTAATAAAATAACTATTAGTTCTATAGCCATATCTGCTCATATGAAGGTTCGTGTAAGATCTCCTTGAAGGCATATGAGAAGCAGAGAGCATGTATGAAGAATTACAATAGAGTAATTTACATGTTTCAAGTCCCTATTTTAAAATAAATATGGATCACATCATTGTGGTTTTCAATTTACAACGCATTTGGTCCTTTACTCTAATTCCGTTAAAGAAAAACCTATTAAATAGGTTAAACCTGAGGGCACTTTGGTCATTTGATATATTCTTCTATTTTTATTAAAAATAAGATAAAATGTAGGTTACACCTAGGGCACATGCTAAACCCCCAAATTTTCTCTTCATCTTCCCCGACAAATGCCCCAACCCCTTTGATGGTCCTCCTCCGCTACTCTCTACGAATAAGACGTCATTTTTTGCGGCGAAAGAGAATGGAACCCCACTTTTCCTCCTCCACAGGCCACATCCCATCTCACCTCCATCTTTGCCATTTTTCATATCTAAACATCGTTATGGTTCAAGCTGCAGACCTGTTGTTTTCTAATTACATCTCGAGCCACAAGAAAAATTGCAAATTTTGGTTTTTCTTTCTGTTTTATGATGTTTTCTTTCTCGAACAGCCCTAGCCCAGGCTTCTTACACTTCTAAACACCCCACAACCACCAAACACATTGCTTACAACTCATCAATATAGGTTAAAGGCAAGTTGATTTCATTTTGTGTTTGAGTTTGGGATTTCACTAATCACTATAGCACTTTGCTGGGCTAGGCTGAGTTAGGAAATTGCCACAAATAGCCAAATCTTATAAGGGTTTTCACTTTTTAGCCATTTTTAATGCATTTCCACAAATAGCCAAATTTTATGCATAAAGTCTACGTGGAAAACTTTTCTGTGTAAACTTTGGTTTTCTACTAAATTTTTTTTTTTAAATTTTTACGCAGAAAAACCTCTTCATAAACACGTGTGTAACCACATCACATGCCACGTTTCAAAAGTTTATGCAGAAGCCTCTTCTGTGTAAATTTTTTTCCTTTTTATATTTTTACGAGAAAATTAAATTTAAAAATAAAGTTTACGTAGAAATCTATTTTACGTGAACTTTTCTGTATAAACTTTTTTATTTTTTCATTTTAAATTTTTTCAAAAAAAAATAATAATTAATTTTTTTCCAAGAATTTCTTCGTAAATTATAATTATTTCAAGGAAATTAAATTTTTACAAAAAAAATTAACGCAGAAAAGTCTTTTACATAAACTTTTTACTTTTTTCTAAAAAATTTCGTAATTAATTTTACAAATTTTTGCTTAGTGTTTAATTTAATTTTTAAAGTTACTTTTTAAGTATTAAGGTTCTTTCTTAAATGTAACTGGTAGCAAAATAACGTGCACTCAAAGCGTGGACATTGAGTTTCCCAGCGTGGACACAAGTATATATCAACACTGGGATCGCTACAAGTAATAAAATGGTACAAGTACCGAGTATCGTACCCACAGAGACTGGACTTACTGAGAAATACTGACTTTCATGAACTTCTTGCACAAGTTTCGAGTTGAGAAAAATATTTGTTTGGTTGGTGAATTAATTCTAAAAATGCGAAATGAACTTTTTATAAATAAAGAATGGGTATGGGTGTAAGCATTCCTTTAGACAAACGTAGTAACACAATGGTCGGACGCTTTGTAGTACGGAAAGTCTATAAAAAGCCCGATCTCTCGAAAGTGGATTTTTAAAGACCGGTCCTACAAAATGCTCGCAAAGTGTCCATCGTTACCAACTCTTAATCTTGCCGATTTAACTAAGTTGATAAAAATCAAGTTCTACCGGTACGGAGATTTATACCCAAATCTCTTTGTGATATAAATCTCCTCCGACGTTTGAACCTTAGTAAATCATACAAAACCCGTATCTCTACGTGGTTATCAAAGATTCTCTCAAATCTTTGTGCATCACTTAAGCCGTATTTCGAATCCGCCCCTCTCGAGGTCAAGATTTAATATTAACACATCAAAGTGATCGGCTTATCTGCATTGAGTTTAAGTCCCGACTCAAGTGACCAAGCTTAAGAGTTAGTAATAATGGCTACACCCAAGTGTTGCCTACTAGTCTTAAGTTAGCTCACACCCACACCCAAGAGGTGCTTAGCTCATACTAATAATAGAAGACATAATAATATAAGAGAAATAAAAGTTAACTAATTGCATGAATATAAATAAAGTAAGAGCAAAGTAAGAAAGTAAACTACGGAATTTAAAATGCTAAAATTAAAGACAAAGAAATTAAAGTACTAAAATTAAAGAGCAAGAAATTAAAATACTTAAAGTTAAACTTGCAATAAATTAAAAGACTAGGAAGTTTAATACATAAAAGTAAAGAACAAGAAATTAAAGACAATAATTTAAACTAAACTAATATTCAAAACTAAGTTCTCTCTTTTTTGAGAGAAGAACTTAGAATGAAGAGAGAGTGATGGAATTGTTGTTGGTGGAATGAAGAACCCAAGACCTCTTTATATAGGAAGTAAGAGAGAGAAAACCCCTTGTGAAGCATGTGACCACTGGATTTTCGGGTGTCCACCGCGGGCACTCACTGCCCTCCCCGACAGTTTTCCCAAATTCTGCACAAAAATTACTTTTGATGTCATTATCATAACTTGCTTTAATTATAGACCAAAAGAAGATAGAAAAGAACAAAAGTGGGTATAAATGGGAAATAAGACACGAAAAAGAGTGATAAATAACACTCAGGAATGAGGGTTATCAGTAACTTTAAAATTTTAAAGTTTTAAATTATACAATATGTTTTTGAATTTCAAATTAAGGTTAAAATTTATAAAATATATTTTTATGTTTCAAATTAGAATTATCATCTCATTTTTTTATTATTATTTTGTAAATTTTCAAAATTTATTTTTAAACTTCGAATTTATTTTTTATAAGATGTGTTTTTAAATTTCAAATCTATAAATTAAATAGGATTGTTTTAAAGTAAAAAAAATTTAAAATATACATTTAATTTATAAATTTGAAACTTAAAAAGTTAAAAATACAATTTATAAATTTTTAATTTAAAATTACATTTTATAATTTTTAAATTTAACTTGAAATTTAAAAATACATTTAATAATTTTTAAATTTAAAAACGGCTAAAATTACATTTAAAAAGAATCCTATACTTAAAAAAATTAATTATAAACATGAAATTAAAACTAACGTATAATCTTTTAAAAAAACTAATTATGTTTTAGGAAAAGTAGAATAGAATTATAGTAAATATAGAGAATGAAATTTATAATTCTCATTAATTATAAGCATTTAAATAAGGAGGAGTTTACAAAGAAAAGAAAACATTCATTATGGTAAATTCTAATAATAGGAAAATATTATGTCAATCACTTCTTTCTGATGATGACACATAATCCTTCAACACTCCCCTTGTGTCGAGTCAAATGAGTGATGATGCATAGTTCTTGCCTCATTAAAATCGTACGCCAAAGAAACAAAACCCAATGGAAAAAATAAAAACTTTGCACAAAGGAAAGAGTACAAGACACCAATAAACAATTCCTTAAGTTTACTATATTTCTTGATTTGTACATCAATCAAGAAGTTTATAAAAGCAGATGATTTATAAATTGTTGCCTCACTAAAACCTTACACCAAGGAACAAAATTCAGTGGGAAAAATAAAACCTTGGGTGAACAAGATACCAATATCACATGTATTGTAGACTCCCCCTGATTCGTACATTAATTATGGGAGTTTGGAAAACATTTGAATTTTAATACTTTCTACATGTTTCCAAAATATGGTTTTAGGTAATGATTTGGTAAAATATGTTACGTTCTCCTGACATCTTACTTGATTCTCTTGAATTTAGAGGAGAGTTTGTTATTGCTGATTATATAGAAACTTAAAGCAGAATATGTTTTATGTTATCACCCTTGATGTATCTTACTTTCATTTATTCGATACATGATGCATTATTTCCATATATGCAAGAAGGATAGTGGTTGAACTCAAAATTACTAGCTCCTCTAATATGTGTAATGGCAGTCATTAATCATATACATTTCTTGAACAGTCTCATAGAGAGTAATATTCTTGGAATCGTTCAAGGAGGTAGTTACAAGGGTTTGCTTAGCTTACTTCCAACAATCGGAGTGTTCCCTGTGGTAATTCTTTATCCAGTTTGGGAACAATCTTTGTATGGGTCAGACACATACCTAATATCAACAAAGACATACCAAAACATTGTTTGGTGTTTTTCTATTAGAGCTAGTACTTTTGCTACTTATATTCTAAGTAGGTATTGACGTTTCATTATCAATCCCATTTTTCTTTCTATAGGGAAAATATAATTCTATGTCAATGGTTCCAAAAGATTAATTTGATATAATTCCAATGACGTTGCGTTGGCGCTGAGCTAAATCTAGTTAACAAGTTCACTGAGAAATATAATATACGGTCAAGGGTATTGTGCTAAGTACGATAATGCGCATATTGTAGTTAGATAGGGAATTCCATCTCCCAACACTTTTTCGTCATCATCCTTTAGATGAAATGGGTCTTTCCTTATATCCAACACTTTGACCGATCATGGGAGTGCTAGCCGGATGCGCTTTGTCTATATTAAATTTCCTGATTATTTTTTAGACATATGTGATCGGTGAATTTATATTTCACTAACTCGGTGTCCTAGCTCAAATGCTATACATTACCATGCGTGCCTAATATTTTCCATCTCAAATTTAGATTTCAAGTAGCTTGTGGTTTCTCTTATTTCATCAAGAGTGTCTATTATGTTCATAACATCGACTTATAAAGCTACTTTGAAAATTTGGAACTTGTTTTCCTAAATAAATATGCAATGACACAATTCATCGTTCTTATATATCCTTTCTCAATCAAGTATTCACTTAGGCGGGTATACCACATATGTATAGATTGCTTTAATTTATAAAGTGAGCGTTTTAATTTTATTGCACACGCATTTCGTGGTTTAGAGTTACTTGATTTTGGTAATGTAATATCATCAAGCATTTTTATATATCTCATAATCTAGATCCCTATAGAGATATGTGGTAACCACATTCATGAGCTGCATTTCTAGTCCTTCGGAAACTACTAGGCTAATTAATTAGCAAAACGTTATAACATCCATCACGGGAGAGTAAGTCTTCTCGTGGTCAATCCATGGCGTTGTGAGAAACATTGCGCCAAAGGAGAGCCTCATACATAATGACTTAATTACTCTCATTACGCTTTATGACAAATGATTTATCTATGTCTTACAGGCTTTACACTTGGTGGGTTAACACTACCAAACCAAATACCTGTTCATTTGTCAAATAACATAATTCTTTTGGATTGCTCTTTTCATGTAAGCCAATTTGCTCTTTGTTGACATTCTTGAACTGAGCATGGTTCGATGTCAATGTGCTCTATCATCTCATGAGTAATAGTATATACGAATATATCCTCAATGAATATGTATAATCTGTCCATCAACTCATATGCACTCTCATAATTCATTTGAGATTTCTTTGATCTCTGGAATCAATATTAACTTCGAAGCATCCTCCAGTGATGATCCATAGACATAGTTATAATCAGAGATAATCTCATGAGAGGTTTATGTATTGATGATAAATAGTTTTGCCTTAATCTTCTCTTCTTTTGGATGAGTATCTATAGCTTCCCCTATTTCCTTTTAGGAGCTACGACCTCAACCACACCTCCACCATGTGTGATTGCAACGCACTTTCTAGTGAAGTTGTGCCCTTGTTTGGGGACTTTTGACCTTGCGAGTATATTTGCAGCTTGTATATGTGCTCTTGTCACTTTTGAAATAACGTTAAACGTATCAGGCATCGAGTCTGATTCGTTTGACTTCAACTTTACATTACGAAGTTTGAGGATCAACATGAGACAAAGTGGGAATATTCAATGACACTTCTTGTCGTTCCTATGAAAAATCCTTTTTTTATCTCTCCCTAACGACAGGAAGACTGTCTCATCAAAGTGACAATTCGCAAATCTAGGGGTAAAAAGATCACCCGTTAAAGATTCTAATTAGCGGATAATTTTTGGAGATTCATATCCAAGAAATATACTTAATCATTTTAAAGACCCATTTTGGTGCGTTGTGGGGGCGCAATTGGCACATATATTGCACAACCAAACATGCATAAATTTAAATTATCAAGCTTATATCCAATTACCAACTGGTACACATGAGACTGGTTAGCTAGTAACAGGTCTCAAAATGAAGAAGTAAAGTTGCGTATAGTATTGCATAACCCCATACACATGTAGGTAAATTAGTGCTCATAGCTAATGTCTTGGCTACCATCTATATTCTTTTGATGACAACTTCTACGAGACCATTTTAGATATACATACGGGGTATAGGAAACTCTACATTGATCCCAATACATATGCAATAATAATCAAATCCTTATGATGTAAATTCTCTAGCATTCCAAGTCATGTAGACTTGATGAGATAATCAGGGTGGTGAGCCCTTAAACATATAGCTAGGGCTAGGAGTGCAGTATTTCATGTGGACAATAATACGACATGTGTTCATCCTATTGAAACCAGAACCATAAAGTACTTTAATGGCCCACATTCTGGATGTTTATGTCCATAAATATCATCTTGTATTCGTTGTAAGAATGGAATATTTTTGTATTATGTCATTAGCTTTAGGATCTCATTCCTGTCTTAGCTAAGGATCAATATATATAACGAGAGGGAATATTATGATAATGGTGTTGTTTCTTATGCTGCAGAAGTTAATTGTTGCAATTTGCCTCATTTTTTTGCCTTTCACTCGAAAGAGAATGTGTCTATGTGTATTTTGCAAACACGGATCACTATGTCATGACCATGGTGTCCCATGTGATCATGTCGAAACATATATGTGTCATTGTCCAAAAATTCTTTATTGGTGACAAAATATGATTTAGTGACCTAGATAATCCACAAATTTGATACATTAATTTCTCTAATTATGTTCCTTTCATATCATTAGACTTGATGTACATATACTCATTTCCATTCTTATAATATGATTTCCAGTTGATATGAATATCTTAACAACGCTTTCATTAATATAATGCTTTAGTGACTATTAATCTTGTACCAGCAAGAAAATGACAGTACATCGTCTACGTATTTTGGTTGGATAAATTATAAAATAAATATTTGTCAATCTCTTTTTATGGTGTGAAATGTCCTACAAAAACTCAAGTTCTCCTCGATACATTCCTACACGGAACGGTGAATATTGAGAGTTTTTTATTTGTTTTTAATGTATTTCTTTACATCTATAATGGTTATCGATTTGAATGTGTATATTAATTTTATGCTTAACATAAATTTCAAGGAAACATATGCTTAATCAATCTTAAATTAATATGATATAGTTTATTTTCAATTAGTTCATTTTTCGAAAGAACTAGTGATTAATGTATTTCTTCTTTGACTATCCAATATCAACTAGGCAGTAGTTGCATCTCTACTTCAAGGATTGGAAAATCCTTCCAACTATTGTCATGACCCTGACCCTTTCCACTATTTTGTCCTGTGATCCTAGATTTCAAGCATTCAACAATTAAAGAACAGATTTAGAGAAAGTATATATAGAGAATTTTAGTCACAAGTATCGTATTCATATATCTCTTAGAGAGCAAAAGTACAATACACTTGGAATACAATGAGACTTACAAGGCTTGAGTTGAGATGAGTTTTTAAAACAAGACAAAGGACAATGCTATATATAGGGTCAAACAATCCTTGACCTCTATACAAGCTTACATGAAAAAGTCAACAAACAAAACAAGCTTATTTGATCTAAACTTAGATCTAACATTCTCCCCCTTTTAGATCAAATAACAAAACGTATCTGCCCCATCTTGTGTACCTAACTTGTCTGATCCCCAGCAAAGATTCAAAATTCTTGATCCCCCTTCTGAAAACAATTCTATCATCAATGACTTCCAAAATTCTTTGCATGACAAGCCTAACTCTTTTAGGCAAATGATCTTCACCTCTCAATCTTCTTCTTTCACTTTCCTTGTATCTGGAGTCAAGTTGCAGTCTGATAACCTTCAGAGTTCCATCAGAAAACTTGGCAATTTTGGACACTCTGAAGAATCTCTTTTCATTTTGATCATTTTTGTAGACAACTCCCAACTCAGGTTCCTCCAGCACTGTGAAAAGATCATAATTGTCGATATCAGATAATGACAGATTGGGCTTGATCATATTAACCTTCCTTTGATTCATTTCTATTCCCAACTGAAAATCATAGCAGTACGTGTAGAAGATATGTCTTCTCATGAACCGTTTGATAACCTTCAAAGCAAAAATGATATTCTCTCTTCTTACAGTCAGCTGTCGAAAATGATGATAGAGAAATTCAAGATCTTCAACATTCAAGAAACAAAAGTCAGCCTCGGTGAATCTGCATTCAGTAAGATCTCTCCTTTGCACGAAGAATTTAGGATACCAAATGTTCATAAACTTCTTGAACCTGACTTCCCTGACAGTTACTATACCAGATTTGTTCTTCACAACTCTTTCAACCTGTCTCAGCCAGTTCATCATGTTGGCATACTCCTTCTGATATTCTCTAGGCTGATTCTGTACTCCCAACACCTTGTATTTATCCATCTCCCTTACCCTATGGACAAATATCTTCTTCATTTGCTCTTCAAGGAATGGAACTCGGAGAGCACGTCTCATATGCCTAATATCTGCTTCAGATGGCACAAGAGGTGCTTCCGGAGCATTTGAAGGTCCTGCCTCTTCTCCAGGCATGTCGGGTACATGAACATTATCATCATTCTCCCTTTCTCCTTCAGCTTGGCTATCTTGAACATTTTGAATATTCTGCTCAGGGCTTTGTACTGGTGGCATATCTTGCAAAGAACTTGGGATTCTTTGAGAACTTGACACATTTTTAACAACATGAACTTCAGAAGGACCATAAACATTGATCTCTCTGAAAGATGGGATGACAGGGGCTTCAACATTAACTTCTGGAGCCTCATTCTGAACAAGACTTAGTTGAATGTCCTCTTGAGATTCTAAAAGAGTATCAAGAACACTAGATTCATTGTCCGGAATGTCATCAACATCAAACATCAATTTCTCATTAACTTCCTCCTTGACCTTCCAGAACTGCTCATACTTTTCATTTAAATCTTCTTTCTCATCCTAAGACAGATCAATAACATCAAAATCTTTCAATCTAGTTACCAGCAAAATCTCCTCCCTTGTAGAGACCTTAGGCTTTTCAACCCTTAGTTCTACCTCCTGATTTCCATATAAGACCAATTCAGTTTGCTCAGCCTGCTTTTCTCCATGACCATGACCAACTGTTTCTTCAACATTTACATCTCCCTCTCTTTCATCCACCATTACTACATCACCAGATCTAGCAACTATCTATTTCTCCCTATTCTCCCCCTCATGATCATGATCTTGATCAGGATCATGTCTTTTTGTAGAAACAACTACTTGGGTTTTGCAAGATGTTTGAACTATCTATTTGAGATCAGATATGGCATTCAAGACATCAGATTTAAAAGAAGTGAACTCAGAGACACTAACCAAATCTGTTGGTTTCACAGATTGTGGCGGTTGTTGTTCAAGGTGGAATTGCAGAAGCGAAAGAAAATCTGCATCTTTCTGGTTATCCATAGCTTGTGCTAATAGCTTAGCAAATAACAACGACTTCAACTCATCGATGGATAAATCAGCAGGTTGAGGTTGTGGAAGTGACTGGGATTTTGGAGTAGGCTCAGGTTCGGATATTGGATCCTTCCCTTTTAACAGTCTTTTAACACCAATTAACTCCTCCTCAAACTTCTCATAGATCCTGTTTTCAATAGCCTTTAAGGCGCTGTCGAGAATCTCCTTTGACACTAAGTCAGGGTGAGTAACACCGAAATCACATAGATTGTCCGTTTGCATGACAGTGGTAGAACCAGCTGCATGGCCTGTGTTCATTGGTGGCAATGATATATCAATGACAAGACTTCCATCCGGTCCTCACAGTCCAGATTGAGGAGCTACTCTGGATGTTCCAATCGGGTCACCAAGACTTTCGATGGTAGCCGAGTGTATAAGTGTCCTAGAAACAAAAATTGGCAATTCAAAAGGCACTAAACTCAATTGTGCATTCAAAGAAGTCGAGAACGTGGGATGTTGTTCTCTTTGTTCAATACCTTGAATCTCAGAGTGAGAAACCGGTAGATTATGAGCTAAATTCCCGTGAGAAGTCGAAACTAACTCTTGTTGAGAAGAGATAGAGTGGCTGGCCTGGGTGTGCAATTGCATAAGTGGGAGACTTATGTCTGTTTCAACACTTGCTCGCAACAAATGCGGCGAAGTGGTAGATGTGGCTGCCCTTCTGGATAGGTAGGTTCGGGTATATACACACTCACCATGTTCTTTTTCTACAGCTTCACTCACTCTCTCTTATGTGTTTTCAACTAATACTCCCTCATCACTCCTTATCTCTCCCACCACTGTATTGACAATGGTATTAACCTGTGTGCTTGAGCTTCAATGGCATCAGTACCATAGAATGGTTCAAAACATCAACATCATGTACTTGATCTTGCATATCAATATCAATATCAGCTCCACCATCATTGTTGTTGTCATCATCATTATCATAATCCTCATCATCAGCAATTTCTGTTTCAGTATCCTCATCATCCTTAGAAACATGTTCAGTATCACTTGTTGCAGATGGAACTTCACTTGTATCACTATCATTACCAGCCAGGTCTACTTGATCCAGTTCATTTTTAGAGCTTGGACCTTCATCAGCAGGAGGTGTCACTGAATGTGGGGTAATCACCAGTGACCCTGATGCTTCCAGTCTAGGTCTCCGACCCCCTCCAGAGCCCCTCTCGGTATTTTTCCTCTTATCTCCCCGTTTCTGTACTCCCGTAGTATCAGAAACCCTCACGGACTCCGCTCGCCTAGGGTTTGAGCCTTGGGTAGGGTCAACCGGTCCTTGTTGTCCCGTAGACTCTCTATAGCCTAAAACACTATCGCACTCTGGATTAGCATAGTTAAATAAGATTTCCTACACTGGCATGGAAAAAGTGAATTCTCTCTTCTGCTTCATCAAGTATCTCATCTCACTTACCGGTGTAAGTGGATGGTTAATTCTGGTAGGAATCTGTTTGTTGCTTCTTAGCATGCTCCTGACAATTAAGGTCACAAACCTCTGGTTTGGAATGTAGTTCGGAGCTTTTGAAGTCTTCTTTGCAGCAACTTTCTCATATAACTCAGTCCAGAAGATACTTGCATAGTCAATGTGGAGATCATGAACCACAGAGTAGAATAGCTTCAGAATATGGATACTTGCATTTCCGGTTCCATAAATCTTAGCTGTAAGACACCTGTTGATTACTGAGAACAGGGTGTAGTAGAACGGAGACAAGTTGTTCTTTTTGAAGTGATTGACCTGTGTAAGTTGGCCAATGTAACCCATATCTCTGATTCCTTTAAAAACATCAGTGTCGAATGGAAACTCATCATATGTGGTTCTTCCTTCTCTTGCAGTCTCAACAGGTAGACTCAAAATGAATCTTAGTCTTTCATGAGTAAGGACTGAAGTGAAGTGATCAATCTCCAACTTGAAAATGGGAATCCTTTCTCCTTGTTCCCTTATATGACTGAAGCGAATGGTTTTCCAAGCTTGTTAGACATAGAGTTCAGGAAGTGCTGCTTGAGCTGTTAAGGCATTCCTGAGAGGATGGTTCTTCAGGATATCCATAACAAGTGGATCAATGTTGATGGTGAACTGAAGATGATGGTTGTTAGGCTGTTGAGGCTTCATCTCTGATGGTGAAATGAGGAAAAGATCAGGATTGACATTTGGTGGCACTTGAAAGTCTGATCTAGATGAAGGCATGGGACATTCTTGGGATGCCTCAGTTGGTGAATTTTCTCCCATCTGAACATTTTGGTCAACTAATGGTTCAGCCATTGGTACCTGAAAAAAAAAAAAACAATATGGACAAGGTCCAAATGGTTAGTGAAAAACTGAAGTTTTGACCATGAAAACCAAGACAGGGATGTGTGAATTCCTCACTTAGAAATCAAAATGAAATGATATTTAACCCAGAATTTGTATGAAGCAAAGATGCGAATTCTTCACTTGGAAGAATTTCAACATGACATAACAAGAATTTGTATGATCAAGGATACAAATTGAAGACTTAGAAAAAAATAGACATGAAGATCAAGAATTCTTATGCACTGATTTCACCAAGAATTCGTATAACTTTGAATATTCAAAAATTTCAACTTTGAAAATATTCTAAGTGTTAAGAACTTCAAGAACACTATACAAACCCAAAATTTGGAAATCAAGAATTTTTTTTTATTTTTAACCCAAAACTTTGTTCATTAAGCTCGATTTATGTATATTAACAACTTTAATAAAATTAATCTGAGATTATGGACCATTAGGAACATCAAAATCCAAGATTTGTTTAAGAACAGTTTAAAGATGAACATGAACATTCGAAGAGTCAATCATCAAATCAAGTCCCAAAAAGTTGAAATTAGGGTAAAAATTATCACGATTAGGGTTCAATTTAGACAAATTAAAGTATCTTTCAGTGCCAATCAACAAAAAAAAAATAGAATCAATAGTTCAAATTTTCAAAAGTTCAAAGTCATTCGAATATGAAGATGAACAGTCCATTATCGAATCCTAAATCTAATCTAGTTTAGGGTACATCTGGAAAGAAACAAAGATACAAAGAACACAATAAACAAGATACAAACAAATACGAAAAAATTACACCTTGAATCAAAGAAAACAAGAAGATCAAAGATCGAAGATGAAGTTGCAGACGAGGGTTTAGGGTTTCTGTGCTCTCAAGAACTAGTACACAATAAGAACTTACGAAAAGTGAGGGTAACTTAGAAAACATACGTATTTATACCCTGGAATGGATTTAACACGTGGCATGATATTATAGGACCACACACTTTTCGTATGAGAGACGGATGCAAATTGTCTAGAAGGATAGACAATTGTGTGTGAGAATTCGCATGAAACAATATGCGAATTCTGTGTTAAAAACACAATTCGTATGACACTGTGATACGAATTCCTCACTTTTCGCATATAGAGGCATGCGAAAAGTTAGATTTCGTATAACACTGCATGCGAATTCCAACAATTCGTATAACACATACATGTGAAATCTTCAGAATTCGCATGACACTGTTATGCGAATTTTGAACTTAGCAAATTTTCCAAATTTTTGAAAAACATTCTAAACATGGAAATTTGCTCTTTTAAGAAACTTTTCAAAACTTGCCAAAAATAGAAAATTTCCATAAATGGAAATCTTCCAAAAATGACATTTTTAACTCATTTTATATTTCAAAAAGATTTACACACACTGACACACTTACAAATCTTTTGAAGTTTTGTCTGTATTAAGCTCCCCCTTGACTTAATATCTGTCTCTTCTGAATCTTGACATGACTTTGCTCTTTCTTGATGTATCTGTGTGTTATCTTGCTGGCTCCCCCTTAACATGATATGGATCTTGTAGACAATGTATGGATATGCTTTCCCTTCATATCTGCATACATAGAAAAATATAACAATTTAGATATGTTTCTTTCTTTGGAAATGAAAAATATAACAATATAGATCTGTTTCTTTCTTTGGAAATGAAAAATATAACAATTTAGATCTGTTTCTTTATTTGGAAATGAAAAATATAACAATTTAAATCTGTTTCACCCAAAAAAAAATCTTTGAAGTACAATCTTCCCAAAATTAAGATGATAAAAAATAATCAAAGGTAAGAAAAACTCCCTGGAATGATTTGACATTCAAAGATTCTGCCAGGCGAATTCTTTGAAGTTTGAGTCCTGAACTGATGTGTTCAGAAGTCATTACTTGAACATTTAAGAATGAGTCCTAAGCTGTTGTACTTAGAAGTCATAGTTCTTTATCATTGATGAATGAGTCTTGAGCTGCTTTACTCAGAAGTCATAGGCCTTTCACATTGAAGTCCGAGTCCTGAGTTGATTTACTCAGAATCTTAGTCCTTTCACTCCTTCTTGAGTGTGGATTCCTGCAACACAAGTTTGACTGGTTTTGGTACCCAGATGAATTTGGGTCTAGTGTGGTTATGTTGATCCCAAATATGATGTTCTAAACTTGACTTACTTTTCACTACACAAAAACTGGTAGATAAGAGTGCGGAAGCGTTTTAAAGTGTAGAGAAAATAGAACTTGAAAGGTAGCAGACACACTAGAAAATAATGAACAGAAACGTAAAATGCAATAAGATGATTATTGAAGGATCTGCTTCATTAATTTGCTCAAGAACACCAAGAACACACACTAGTATGTGCTAAAATGCTCAAAGAAATTACAAAGTTCTCTCTGGTCAGTATGTGCTCGCGTGAATTACAAAACAAAGAGTGCTCCCCTCATATAGGACGAGGAGCACACAATAGTACAAGACAAAGGCTGACATTCCATAAAAGGAATGCCACATGGAAAGTTAAACAACGTGGGACACGCACAAATGATCTTCAGAATCTTCGTACAGCAGGATCACGTGTTCTGCACGTGGTCTTGTCTTGAACCATTGTCACGAAACATTCCATCTTTCATCTCCAGAGGTTAGCCATCACAGAGGCTTTGTGAGTGATCACAGAGGCTCGGTGATCTGAGATTGATCTTCAGGTTAGTCTCCTCGGGTAGATAGTCGACAGAGTCTTATGAGCTTGCGACTTCTGTGGTGTGCTTGGAGGTTCTGAGCAGTCTTCTTAGGTTCCTACACTTAGCCTATTTTTCAATACTTCCATACATGTGAGTTGGAGCTAACATGTTAGTATGTGAAAACTTCCTTGAGTGGTTTTCACCTCTGTGAAATGCAGTATCAGAATAGTTCTTGTAAGAATAATACCTTTTGTTAATGTGTGCTTTATGTACAAAATCATCAGTGCAACAATAAGAACAACATTGTTTTCTTTTAGCTAACATGATCAGATGCTTTGTAGACTTGAAAAAAATCAGGAGTAAAAGATTTATCTTTTGCAACTCTGTTCTTGTTTCTAAGTACAGCTTGTGCAGATGATTTCTGGTATTTAATTGATTCTGGAGATCTCTTCACAACCCAAATTATCTTTTCTTTCTTAGAAGCTTTAAAACCATATTTTGAAAAATAAGTAGCATGATAATCAACATATTTGACGTAAAATGAACTATAAGGCTTAATCTGTTCTGGTTTCATGATTTCTGGTTTGACATTCTTTTTCTTGAAAACCATCTTTTAAAATAGGTTAGATACTGATTGAAATGAACATACTGATTCAACTGAATCATAATCATAAGAAGACAAGTTAGTTGTTTTAGATGTTATCTTGTAAGATAAATCAACATTAGCTTTCTCAAGTAGTTTGATCTTGTCATTCAACTTGGATTTTTCATTGCAAAGTTTATCAAATTTGCTTTGCATATCAGATCTACTCTTCTGTCCTTTCAAAATATTTGAATATAAGGTAGCCAACTTGTTTGTGAGTTTAGAAATCCCATTTTCAAAAAAATTTCTTTCAGATTCAAACTCCTTTTCCAAGTTCTGATTTTTCTCAGAAATATCTTTGAAAAGTAAAGTATTTTTCTTTTCAGCATTTTTATTTTCCTTATCAAAGATATCTCTTTCAGAGATAACAATTTTCTCAAATTCAGAACTTGTTTGGAAAGTTTGGCACATCTGATTTCTAACTCTTTCTTAGAAAGATCAGATAATTTCTGGTTGAAAGTTTTCTCAAATTCAACTTTCTCTATCTTACTCTTCTCATCAACTCTTTTTAACCAGTCTTTGCCTTTTGTCTTGGTAGGTAGATACTTGTATCTCAGTTTTTGTCAGCTTGACATTCAATGTCTCTATCTCAGCTTTCAGTTTGAGTTCTGACGTTTAAGCTTTGCATTCTCTTATTTTATTAGAGGTATCTCAGGCATATATCTCACAACACAATCTCTGTTGGTAAGAACTGTATGCCCTTTCTCATCAATGTAAGGCATGATTAGTGTTTATCTGAAAAATAATGCTTGAAAAGATCGTTAGTCAGATGATCAGAAAAATCAACTGTAATCACAGAAAATCACTCAAAAATTGAACTAAGTACAGAATTCGTATGCCACTCACATACAAGAATTCGTATGAACTAACACAATTCGCATAGACACAATTCACATACAGAAAGATAAGAAAACTTCACTTTTCGCATGAGCTTGTGTGTGAGTTCTGAGCTTTTTGCATAGGTCTATGTGTGAATTCTACACATTTCGCATGTAGAAGGGTGCGAATTCCAGACAACTCATATGAATAGATGCGAATTCCTCCCTTAGAATATTTTCTAAGCTTGTACAATTCGTATCGATACAAGTTCCTCCCTTAGAAAATTTCTCAGACACATATGCGAATTCCAAGCTTTTCGTATGTGACCTTGTGTGAAATCTGAACTTTTCGTACAACACTGTGATGCTAATTCTAGAGAATTCGTATGAGAATCTTATGCGAATTCTGCCCTTAAACAATTAATTCACTGAATTATGCGAATTCTTCAGCGTGCGAGTTCTTCATTCGAGTTCTTCATGATTTGTGTGAATTTTTTGGATCTCGAACAATTTTTCGAATAATCAACTGAATTCCACTCAAAACATGAAATTGGCCTCTGTAAATTGATACAAATGGTCACTGTAGCATCGAGAGCAACCCTTTGGCATGAATTTCACCAAGAATGAACATGATCGTGGGAATTTGATTCTTGAACAGTGCGTACATTAACTTTTCCATAAAATTACAAAAACAATCAACTGATGCTAATCTATTGTGCAATTGTGATTACAATGTGAGTAGAAACTGTTCTATATCACTAAGCGATTACAATGCAATCAAATTCACAATCAAAACATTACAGAATCAAAATCTCGATCAATAGAACAATTATTGATGAACAGTAACATTTCCAATCCTGGAATTTGATTTTTCTGCAAAATTTGATGTTGTTGATCTTCCCAATTTAATCTGATATAGCTCTGATACCAATTGTGATCCCATATTTCAAGCATTCAACAATTAAAGAACAGATTTAGAGAATGTATATAGAGAGAATTTTAGTCATAAGTATCGTATTCATATATCTCTTAGAGAGCAAAAGTACAATACACTTGGAATACAATGAGACTTACAAGGCTTGAGTTGAGATGAGTTTTTAAAATAAAACAAAGAACAATGCTATATATGGGGTCAAACAAGCCTTGACCTCTATACAAGCTTACATGAAAAAGTCAACAAACAAAACAAGCTTATTTGATCTAAACTTAGATCTAACATATCCACATGGTACATGTAATGCCCGGAATTTCCGGTAAGCTTACGGTCATTTCTGTCTTCTACTTTTCCTCGTAAATACTAATTTAAGTGTATTACTTCTTATATGGGTGACGGTGTGCACCGGGTTTAGCTTAAAGTTGAAAAATCGGATTTTCGGAACCCAGGAGGCATGGGTCGACAGTGCCACGCGACCTTGACATGGTTACTGTCACCATTGTCAAGATCGCAGCCTCCAGGTGACTTTAGGTACATGGGGCACGATAGTGCCTGGCGATTATGCCAGGTCACTATCTCTATGTCACTCTCGCTAGACCTGTATCGTGGCACGGGCGACTATGCCCCGACGACTATGCCATGGGCATAGTCTCAAGTCACTGTCGCTAGCGGGCTATGAACGATTTAAAACCTGATTTCTTCTTACTTCATTCATTATTCACACCTACCTTCTCCCATAGAGCTCTCTCTACTTCCCTCTTCTTTAAATGCGAACCCAAGGTTTCCATGGTCTCAACCACACTCATTTATTGCAAGGATCTTGTACCTTTGTCAAGTAGGAGGCTATAGATCGACCCTCCACCCAACTCCATTTCGTTAGATTCAAGAAGGAGGTCTAGGGTTTTGGGGTTTTCATCAAAATCCCTTTTTGTGAGCTCATTCTTCCCAATAAATGATATATGCTAACTTGAAAACTCTTTTCTTACCTTACTCTAAATTTTAATATGATTTCTATAATTTTGTGCTTGTAAAACTACTAGGTCAAAACCTAGGGTTTTGACATTATTGGAATATTTGGGGATATATTGTCATAAAAGTTCAAAGTGATCATAAGCATGATTTTTGTAAGTGTTGTGGGTGGTTGCAACCCAATGGGTGATATACTTTTACTAAACTTATGGTTAGGAAGGGAAGTTGAGTATTATGATTATTGAGTAGTATTTATTTATGTGGATATGGAAGAATATGGTAACATGTTTCATATGTTGGATAGTATAACTTGTGTAAAGAGTTTGATATTATGGTTATTCGATTCATCTTGTATTGGTATAGCACTATATGAGATTATGTGATCTGGAATTTAGAAAAATGCATATGGTTATGTTGATGAATCATGTTAGTTTGGTATGGTGAGGTCCCAAGGTAAAGATCCATGTATAGGGTTGAACTTGGTGACTCTTTGGGGTAAAGACTCTGATGAGTTGAACCCATATTTACATTGGACTAAAGGTTCATGAATAGAGTTGATGTCCTAATGGCTAAAGATTCATGAATAGAGTTGATGCCGGTAAATAATCATTCCAACTAAATTGCTCCACGTGGGTTGTGGTCTACTTTTATGTTCCGCCGCAACCTATGGTGGAACGGGTCTCCCCCGTCTTGCATAAGGTTCCATATTTGAGGATCCGTTCATTATTGTTATTTAATTATCATTAATTATTCACTAATGTAATACACTTTATCGCACATGCAATTTTTAATGTACTCACTAGGCTCCAAGCCTAACACTTGTTTGCTTTGGTGTTCATATCAGGTTCTTTTAGAGGAGGGGTGGCTAAACCTTGAGTGGAGAGTTGGGTTGACATTTTTTAGGAACATAGCATTTGACAAGACATAGAGCGTACATTATCACTTGCCGATATTTTGGGAATTGATGACGACACCCAATTATAATCTAAACTAGAATGTTTTAGATTAAGTAGGTTGTCGGTCCTCTTTTCATTTTCATTTGGATTTGTAAACGCTTATATTCTTCCCAAACTCTTGGGGTAGTGTCATTTGTAAAACTTTATTGCATATAAAATTTTCCAGGTTTAATTTCTCCCAAATTTATAAACGTTATATTGCGAAAATTTCAAGTTTTCGAAATCACTAAATTTTAGGGTATTACAGTACATAGATGACACGTGTGAGAAATTGTCTTTCACTCACTATTCTTTGGAGTTGTTTCCACCTCTAACACTTTCATTCTTGATCTCGGGAATTTTCTTTGACCCGACATATCTGGTGTTGTTATTTGAAAGAACCTTGTTGTGTCTCTCAACCACTTGCAGTAGATTGATGAGTTTGTCTAAAGGTTGCGTTCCAACTTATATTGGTTCATTTAATATTTACGGATATATGAAAGGTGGAAATTATGTTTGAAATCATGTCATCTTCTGTGAATTCCTTGCCATAGAGATTGAGAAGCATTTTGGATATAACATTTCTTTGTTGAGATCAGTTACCTTTTTGTAATCGAGTAAGTGGTTTTCATTTCGTTGTACTATTAGTTCTGAAAGTATATATTCATGAGTACTCCCGATTCTCCCTTTTGGGGCATCTCACAGTTCTTTGGGGGGTTTCTAGTGAAGGTATTCCTATGAAAGTTGGGATTTATATGTCGTCTCAAAACATGATGTTTGTACCTTTTCAGAAGGTTGGTATTAGGGTCAATAGGGAGTTGATAGACTTTAGGTATATATTCTTGTACCTTTTCGACAAAAGTAGTTTTTACGTTGGAAATTCATATTGGACTCAAGTTCTTTTGAGTTTAGGACATTGAATTACGAATGTGTTATTTCAACCATTTACGTATATAAAGGATAATGTATTCTAAAACAATGAATCGCGGTCTATAATCATTATATTATGTATGAATTTTCATTATATAATAATATTTTATTATTGTATGCTTACATTTTGTTTATAATACTTCATCAATATTTCAATTTGCGAAAATAAATCACTCAATCTATTGGATTTTCAGGTAGTAGGGGAATCACATGGATTTTTAAGTCCCTACAAACCTTAGGGTTATTTATACCCGTTTGACAAAATCCAATCGATATTTTACGATTTATTTAATTTAAAGATAACATTGTTAATTATAGAGCTTTTGACATGAGGCCAAAATGAATATGAGTTTGGCATATGAAGCCAATTTCAATACTTTAATTACTTAATAGTATTTTAAGATATTTTGCTATGAGGTAAATAAATATTGGTTTTGATATAAACTTAAAATAGACCTTTAGGGGGGGGGGGGGGGGGGTGGAACCGTGACTTCCAAGAATTATTTACAAGATATGGTATAAGGTAATGATCTTAAATTATTTGGATAAATCAATTAAATAAGAAACTAAAAGTATAACTAAATTAACAAATATTGGGATAAATCAACTAAATACTCACATAAACATTTAATTAACTTGTGGAAATGTGAGTGATATATATATATATATATATATATATATATATATAGAATAATGAGAAATATAAAAGAAAAGATACTAAATAATGATTCTCTCTCAATCTCAACAGTAATGACAGAACATTTAAAAAAAATATGTAAATAAATGTGGTGGATTAAATACAAAACATACAAAAAAAAAATAGAGGCGTAAAACAATGCTCATATAAACATGTCGTGTATAATGGTAATCGAGAGAAACAATATAAGCAGAAGGAAAATACAATATAAAAACATATGATTTATACGAGTCGTATGTTATATAAAGATGATTACTTGATTTATAATGAGAGTAGGAGCATTTGATAAATAGGAGCGTTGTTTAGCAACAATCGACATCAATTGGACTACCTTTTAGCGGCAACGAGATGGTTTGAGCTTACGTGCTGATAACGTGTTATAGGAAAAGCAAAATAGAACAACAGTAAATAGAGAGAATGAAATATGTAATTTTCATTAATCATAAGCCTTTAAATAGGGAGGAGTTTAGAAAGAAAAGGAAACATTCATTATGGTAAATTCTAATACTAGGAAAATATTCTGTCAATTACTTCCTTTTGATGATGACACACAATTCTTCAACAAATTATTAATTTTTTTAGAAAAAAAAGATTAAGAATAAAAAAGTTTATGCAGGCTTCTGCGTAAACTTATTCGCATAAACTTTTCACACGTGACATGTGACGTAGCTGCACACATGGAAAGTTTACGCAGAAAAATTTATGTAGAAAAGTTTACACACAAGCCTTTCATGTGTAATTTTTTTTAAATTCTTTTTGAGTAAAAAACCGAAGTTTATGCAGAAAGGCCTTTCGCGTAGACTTTCTGCGTAAACTTTGGCTATTTGTGGAAATGAATTAAAAAAATGACTACAAATTGAAAACTGTTAGCGCACATATCTATTGGATTCAAGATCATCCAATCTGAAGATCGCAATCTGAAGCTAAAGCCGGAAAGTCGACTCTTAATATAAGTCTAATGTCAGTTTGTAATAAATGTCAAAGTTAGTTTTTAGTATTTTATTATTATCCTAAATATCTAGATATCATTATTTAGATATTAGTTTAGGATATTAGTTTAGTTTAATATTATTAGTTTGCAAGTTGTTTTGCAAATTGTAGGAAGTGTGTCTTAGAAGCTAACAAGATATCAGATCACACACACAACCAAGAACTTACTATTCACAGAGAGAACATCGAGAGCTTAAACAGAGAAATCATCAACCTTGTAATCCATTGATTATTAATCAAACAGGTTGGTAATCGTATATGTTGTTGTTGTTTTTGATAAGAACTTGATATATTGTGGACCTTAAAAGATTTGGCTATTTGTGACAATTTCCCTGAGTTTAAGCATTCCATCTCATCGTACAAAATCTGGGTTTGAGTTTTGGAAACAACTCCCTTTTTGGGGGGAATAATGGTTGATGCTGCTATTGTGTGTGCCATAAATCATTTTTCCTAATTAGTTTTGGGTTTGATTTAACTTGGGAAACTTTTTGATTTAGGATTGAAACTAGACAACGTCTTGTTGTCCGTTTGGAATTAATTTCGGTTCTTAATGGTTTGTTTGTGTTGAGGAAAATAAGGAGTTATAGGGTGGGTTTAAATGGGGTAGGAGTTTCTGGATTGGTGTCGAAACGACTACTGGAACAATCTCCGTTAACATGTCAATGGGAAGGGATGGGAGAGAAGGAAGAAGACAATGGCACTTGGCAGAATTCGATTGGTCTTCAGGAAAGTTCTTTTTTATTTTTAATAGAAATTAAGAAAAAAAAAAGACTACAATCCCCCTCTAGTTAACCAACTTAACATAATTTTTTAAAACAAAGTTAAGACAAATGAACCCAAACCATTATATATTGAAAACCATAGGGATGCAATACAAAATTATTTAAAATAAGGACCTGATATATTATAATATATAAACCATATGGACGAAACATGTAATTTACTCTTTACAATATTTTCATTGCGAGAAAATTTTATCTGATTAAATAATAACTACATATATATACATATACATATATATATATATATATATATATATATATTAAAATCATACATAATGGGCATTGAACTAAAAAGATATTAATGTAAACTACATTTTTGGTCCTTCGGGTTCGTTTAAAATTATGGATATCATCCTAATGGTTCATTTATTACATTGGTTGTCCATGTGGTTTGCAAATCCTTACGATTTCGTCCCTGATGAAAAGGCCGCCCGTAAAGGGCCGTTAAGTGCTCTCACGTGGTAGTTAGATGAGGGGTATTTTGGTCATTTTATATTTTCCTTTATAACTTTTTAATGTGCAAGTATGTAATGCATATTAGAAGTGTTTAAAACATTAAAAAGAACTAAACCCACCCCTTTCCATCTCCTCTTCTTCCTCCCTAAACACCTTGAGAACCGGGAAGGTGACCTCCATCTTCCCCACTACCATTCCTCATGACTTCTCCACCTTCCTTCATCTGTAATCTTCCCCACTAAGCAAATCAATCAAAGTTCCAACTTCTTATCAAAATCTAAGGATTGTTCAAGCTTCTCATCAAACACACATACAAACATGTATAGAAGCAAATAAATCAAAGTTTTATAATGACATCAAACAACATGGGCTCTGGACAAGGAACCCGTTAAACCTTCCAGATTCTTATCTAATGCAACAATACAAATGCATAAACCAGTTCTAGGGTTTCAATCATTATTAAACTTGTTGAAGTTGGTGTTTATTAATTTAGATCTATGGTGTGTTTTATTTCAAGAAATAAATTTTGTCACTTAATATTTTGTGGGTTATGAAAAGCTAAAATCCTCATTGGTGGCAGTGGGGGAGTGCATGTTGGTGATTTTAGTGAAATCATCAGTTCATTTTAGGCAATTGGATTCACAAGATAATAATGGGGTTGGTAGCTAAGCTATAACATGAGCTAGGAGGTGTGGAATGCACACTCGTGTAAGCTAACTAGAACCCGAGATCATTGGATGGTTATGTTTGGTGAGTTACTAAATGGAATATGGATGTGCACGACCCGTGCATTTTTCCTCTTGTAAATAGCACGACTCGTGCGTTTTTGGCACGAACCATGCGTTTTATTCATAAAAGGAGCACGGGTCGTGCATTCGTCGTCAGAAGGTTTTGCACGACCCGTGCATTTTTTCTCTTGAAAATGGCACGGGTCGTGCATTGTCGTCAGAAGGTTTTGCACGACCCGTGCATTTTTCTTCTTGAAATTGGCATGGGTCGTGCGACTTCGTTAGTTGTGTAACTGATGTAATATTTTGTAATAGGGGGTTGGTTATGGTTCTCTATGTATTTAAATATGATCGATTTTTGCCTTAACCGATACCGAGAATGGAGATTATTCTCGAGTGAATTTCTTGACAGCCGGGAAGAATAGGGTCGAAATATCACTTAAGGAAAGTGAGCTATCACTCGATCTCAGTTTCTTTATCCGAGTTCTAATCACTCTTTGTCTCCCTCGATATTTTGCATCCCTCCCCAACGATCTTAAGTGATATTCATTCGTCATGAGAGAGATGACGAGTGATCAATCCGTGAGAGATATGACGACCAAGTTCACTAAACTTGAGAAGTTCGAAGGCATTGATTTTCAAAGATGGCAGAAGAAGATGCACTTCTTGTTGACCACATTAAAGGTCGTGTACATGCTGAGCACTCCAATGCCGGAGGTGATGAAGACGAGACGTTGTAGATGACTCGGTGTCGCAACAAATGGGAGAACGACGATTACACCTGTCGAGGCCACATCTTAAATGGTATGTGTGACTCCCTCTTTGACATTTATCAAAATGTCGAGTCTGCCAAATAGCCATGGGATCCTCTTGAGTCCAAATACATGGCAGACTCGAGGCCTGTGCTGGAGCAATACAATGAGCTACTACGCATTCGAGGCCAATATGGTCAACATAATATATTAAGATGGACGAAACCATCTCTGTATCGAGCATAATCAATAAATTTCCCCCCTCTTGGAAAGATTTCAAGCACATGTTGAAACACAAGAAGGAAGAGTTGTCCAACTCGGTAGTCACTTGCACATAGAGGAATTTCTTCGGACCCAAGAGGCTGAGAAACCTAAGGCGAAAGAGGTTTCTGCCCCTTCTGTGAACATGGTGGAAGAGGGAAAATCCAACAATTTCAAGGGAAAATGCAAGTTCAATGAAGTCAAGAAAGGGCCCAGCAAAAAGGTTAAATTAACCTGTTGGACTTGTGGTAGGACCTACCATCTCAAGTGTGATTGTCGAGTTGTCAAGAACAAGAGTGGATCAAACACAAATGGTGGTAGGCAAGGATCCAAGGATCAAAACCCACAGAAAGGTCAGTTTCTTGACTTTGGTTTTAATTCAAATTTGAATTATGTACCACTAATATCCGAATCATTTTATGGGCAAGATGATGACGTTGCTTGGTCGATCGACTCAGGTGCCACGAGTCATATGTGCAAGGATCGACGTTGGTTCACCTATTTGGAACCGGTTGAAGGCGGATTCGTGCTACACATGGGGAACGAGTCGAGTGTTGTCATTATTGGACGCATGGCTTAGATAGGTTAGAGTTTAGTTCTAGCAAAACAATTGAACTTTTAGACGTTTTGTTTGTACCACAAATTCGAAATAATTTGGTTTCCGGTAGTGTCTTGAATAAGTTAGGATATAGTCAAGTATTTGAGTGCGACAAGTTTGTCTTGTCAAAAGGTGGCTCTTTTGTAGGATTCGGCTATTTGATGAATGAAATGTTTATGTTGAATTTAATTAAAAAAAGAGTTTCGTTTCAAATTTTGTTTATGCTACAAATGAAAATTTTGTTTTTCTAGTTTGTGGCATGCAAGGCTTGGACATGTGAATTTTAAAAGAATAGTTGAAATGTCAAAGACGGTCTTATTCCGGCCTTTGACATTAAAATCGAAAAATGTAAGACTTGCATGTTAACAAAGATTACTAGGCAACCTTTTCCTAATGTAAAAAGGGACTCATCGGTGCTTGAGTTAATTCATATTGATCTTTGTGATTTGCATTCAACTCCGTCTTTGGGTAATAAAAAGTATGTTGTTACTTTTATTGATGATGCTTCACGGTTTTGCTATGTATTTTTGTTACACTCAAAAGATGAAGCGTTGGACAAAATTAAAATTTATAAAACAAAGGTTGAATTGCAAATGAATTATTTTATAAAATGTTTACGCACCGATTGTGGTGGGGAGTATTACGACCCCATGCTTTTCTAATCCGTATGAATCATTCATGAGACTACGACGCCTTATACACCACAACAAAATGGTGTGTCGGAACGGAAAAATAGAGTTATCAAAGAAATGTTGAACGCTATGTTATTCTAGTCGGGATTGAGTGATGGATTTTGGGGTGAAGCCATGTTAATGGCTTGTTACTTATTGAATCAAGTTCCCAATTAAAGGAACAAGATTACCCCATATGAACTTTGGTTCAAGAAAAGGTCTAACTTGAGCTACATTCGAGTTTCGGGTTGTCGGGCTGTTGTTCGACTACCCAAACCCAAAAGGAAAACCTTGGGTGAGAAAGGTATTGATTGCATTTTTGTTGGATATGCCGAGTATTCCAAAGCCTATAGGTTCTATGTTATTGAACCTAATGATTCTGTAGCGATTCATACCGTTATAGAATCGAGAGATGCATTATTTGATGAGACTAGATTCTCTTCAATACCTAGACCGAATGGCATAGTTCCAAGTACTAGTGGAACTAGTGAGGTTGAAGAACAAACAATTGTTCCAACCGAATCTCCGATGCTTCGAAGGAATAAAAGAGGAAGGATTGAAAAATTCCTTTGGTCCTGATTTCCAATTATACTTGGTATAGGGATCAAGAGATGAGATTGGGTCACCATTCTCTTACTGTTATAGTATTGAGGAGGATCCAAAATCATTTAATGAGGTTGTGAAGTCTCAAGATGTTGCTTTCTGGAAAGAAGAAATAAATGATGAGATGGACTCTATCGTGGGGAATAATACTTGGGTATTATCGGACTTGCCACCAGGTTGTAAACCTTTGGGATGCAAGTGGATCTTCAAAAGGAAGATGAAGGCTGATGGATCAATCAACAAGTTTAAAGCTCAATTAGTAATCCAAGGTTTTAGGCAATGGGAAGGCATCAATTATTTTGATACCTATGCCTCGTTTGCAAGGATCTCCACGATTAGATTGTTGATAACCTTAAGAGTTATTCACAATTTAGTGATTCACCAAATGGATGTCAAAACGACATTCTTGAATGGTGACTTGGAGGAGGAAGTTTACATGAAACAACCGGAAGGTTTTGTTATGCCCAGGATGGATCATAAGGTGTGTAAACCTGTAAATCATTATATGGGCTAAAACAAGAACGCAAACAATGGCATCAAAAATTTGATGAGGTTGTCTTGTCCAACGATTTTATGTTAAACCAAGAGGAGAAGTGATTATATAGAAAATTTGACACATCTGGTAATGTAGTAATAGTTTGCTTATACGTTGACGACATATTATTCTTTGGTACCAACCAAAATCAAGTTGAAAAAACCAAAGAGTTTTTGTCATCGAGTTTCTCCATGAAAGATATGGGAGAGGCGGAGGTGATCCTTGGAATAAGGATCAAACATGAGAATACAGGGATTGCAATAACACAATCTCATTACATTGAGAAAGTATTAAAGAAATTTAATTGCTTTGATTGTTCTCCGGTAAGTACTCCATTTGATCCAAGTGTGAAACTTATGTCTAACTCTGGTGAAGCGGTGTCTCAACTCGAGTACTCAAGGCTATTGGATGCTTGATGTATGCCATGACAAGTACTAGGCTGGATATCGCTTTTTCCATAGGAACGTTGAGTAAGTTTACTAGTAATCCTAGTATTCATCATTGGCAGACGATAAGACGAGTATTTAAATACTTGAAGAAAACAAGTGATTATGGTTTGTCATATGTCGGGTTTCCTTCGATATTAGAGGGATACTTGGATGCAAGTTGGATTACCAACTTAGAAGATCACTCTTCTACGAGTGGTTGGGTGTACTTGTTTATGGGATGTGTCATCTCATAGGATTCCAAGAAGAAAACTTGCATCACAAGTTCGACTATGGAGTCGGAATGTGTAGCATTAGCCGCTGCCGGTAAAGAGGTGGAGTGGCTAAGGAATTTAGTCCATGAAATTCCGTTATGGCCGAAACCAATATCACCCATTTCTATCCGTTGTGATAGTGCGATTACTTTGGCTAAAGCCTATAGTCACTTATATAATGGCAAGTCTAGACACTTAGGTGTTAAATATAGCATGATTCGTGAGCTAATCAAGAATGGGGTGATTTCGGTTGAATTTGTTCGGTCACAACAAAATCTAGCAGACCACTTAACGAAGGGGTTAGCTAGGGACTTGGTTCACAAGTCGATGATAGGGATGGGATTAAAGTCCATCTAAATCAATAACGGTGAGATACCCAATTCCCTTATAATACAACGTTAGAAGTTGAATTCAATGGGAAAGCTCACTCTAAGGATTGGAGCATAAGACAATCATCCCAAGGTATGTGCTCGGTACTACAAGTGAATGAGATAATAGTTCTTTTGTAAAATTGCATGTGGAAGTGCATGATGAAAGGAACTACCTATATGAGTGTGAAGTGTGGCTACTTCAAGAAGCTTGGACTTGGCTTTGTATGCAATCACGAATGGATAAGGACACATGGCATATTATAGTGTCAAGTTTAAACTTTAGAGAAGTATTTAAATTCATGTGTATGTTATTTTCTGGTACTTAAATGGGTTGAAGGGTTCAATCCATAAGACACCCGGATTCTCGAGTATTTGAAATGTATAATGTCCTAAGATGAAAATTCAATCCAGAAGGTTTTGCACGACCCGTGCGTTTTTCTTCTTGAAATTGGCACGGGTCGTGTGGCTTCGTCAGTTTTGTAACTAATGTAAAATTTTGTAACTGCCACTATAATGTTCAGCAATCAATCTCATTCAATGAGAGAATTATTATCATTGTTAATACGAGGTCGATTATGATTCTTTATGTGTTTAAATAAGACCGATTTCTGCCTAAATCGATACCGAGAATGGAGATTATCCTTGAGTAAATTTCGTGATACTTGGGAATAATAGGGTTGAAATATCACTTAAGGAAAGCGAGCTCTCACACAATCTAATTTTATTTATCCGAGTTCTAATCACTCTTTGTCTCCCTCGATATTCTGCACCCGCACCCCTCCCCAACAATGCAAGGAAACATGAGGGGGTTTCGATTACGGTAAGGAAAGGAAGAGGGGTAAGAGACCAATATTGGTCACGATGAAATTGGTGCAGGAAGCAAATAGGTCATAACAGTAGCGTCTGGAAAGAAAAAGAGATGGTAAGGGTGCATTAATGGACCGTATATATACTTGTTTATATTGTTTTAAAAATAAAAAGAGACAAAAAAAATAAAAATACCCTCATATGCTCCTGAGATGAAGGCATTTAACTAGCCTTATTTAGTAGTCATTGGGATGATGAACCAAATCCATAAGGATTTCTAAACGAAAGGGACCACCAACGTAAGTAACAAACCACAAACAATATATATGCAATTTCAAAGAAACCACAAACACCAAAAATGTAATTTACCCAAAATATAATTTACCATCATTTATTTTGCATGTTATTAATTTTAAAACATTTTTTATTAAAAAAATGATTAATCAAGATGAAGGCAATCTTGAAATGGTCGATACGCTTGTTGTCTTTGTCCCATGGAGTCATGCTAGGAAACTTCTTACATGTGAGATGCCACCATCATTAATAAATTTTATATTTCTTTGGTTTTTAATAAATTATCAAATAATACATTCAAGGTTGTTACTAAAGGAAAGGGTATGTAAGCATTGTCAAAAACAAGTAATTTCTAGTTTATTTTTATTTTAATATCAGTTTTATATTTAAAATAATGATAGTGATTCAAACCCAACCCATTCCAACCACACTTATGCCGATTTATCTGTGAACAACAAGCCTCATTAACGTGTCATATTAGATTATTAGTAAGATACTCGTTTTCTTTCTCCTTTACTAATATACAGTATTATTGTGATGTGATTCTTGATTTTGTTTTTATCCTATATCCCTCATACGTCTTCTATTCTTCCCTTTATATGTAGTGTATTTGCAAACACTTTTATTTTACAATACTCCTTTTCTCACATGTCTCCTTGTATTTTTGTTTTGCAATCCCCCGGTACGGTCTTTCTCAAAACCTCCTATATCCTTTGGGATAAAGATCTCCATACATCCTACTATAACCTTACCTTTATGTGGGATACTAGGTGCATTTGGTTCATGAAATGGACTTTTCACTTTACAATTGCATATATATATATATATATATATATATAGAGAGAGAGAGAGAGAGAGAGAGAGGGAGGATCATGAGAGAAGTTAAACATTTTGCGAGAAGGCGATAAGTGTTTAATCATATATGATTACACGGCTTGTAAGTGTGTTTAATCATATATGATTAAACGTCTATGTATTGTCAATATAACATGTGTTTAATCATATATGATTAAGCTTGTGTATCATATATGATTAAACACTTCTCGCCTTCTCGCAAAATGTTTAGCTTCTCGTTTGAACCTGCCCCTATATATATATATACTATTATATTAAAGTTCTTAAGCGGTTTTTGGAAAACAGTTTTTGGAAAGCCCAATTTTGCGGTCGTCTTCCTCCCACGTTCTCTCTCAAACACACTAGCCTCCTCCTTCTTCTTCTCAATTTAGCAATCCACGAGAAACTCTCAATTTTTCCCTGATAAAATACCCGCCTCCTCCTCCTTCTTCTTCTTCTCATCTTTGTTGCGCCCTACTCCACCGAAACCCTCTGCTCCTGCTCCTGCTCCTGCTCCTGCTCCTGCTCCTGCTCCTGCTCCTGCTCCTGCTCCTGCTCCTGCTCCTGCTCCTGCTCCTGCTCCTGCTCCTGCTCCTGCTCCTGCTCCTCCGCCGAAAGCCCTACGTACTCCACCGAACCATGTTAAGTTGTAATTGAGTTTTCTATTTAAACAACAATTTGTACTTCATCTCTTTAAATCGTAACAAGAATGGGAGCAGTTCCTATTTTCCACACAGTTTTTGGCATTTTCGGTTCATGAGTAGATTGTAATTGATTTCTTATGATTTGCTTTGTGGATTTGTACACCAATCATAGTATTTTGTTGATTGATTTCATTGTATGTGATTTTGGCAAACAGGGGATGCCACTGGTCTGTTCCTCTTCCTGGCACCAACGTAAGCATTTGAACCGTTTTACAGTTGATGAACACACACACACACAAATCTGTGATTGATTGTTGTTGTTATTGTAGGATAACGTTCAAGAGGGCGATTGCATCCTTTACGGTTAATTAGTTTTTTTTGAAAGGGGACAGTTGTTTTGAAATCCTCTTTCCCAGCTCCACGATTCCTCCCCATGTTTGCAATCACTCCCGTATATCTCCTCTTCTCCTCTCCAAGATGAAGTTTCTGCAATCAATCGACCTCCGATCGAAGGTAACTTGGTTTTCTTTGCCCTAACTCTCGATTTCTTTCTATAACCATGACATTGTCGCTTTGAAGACAATTTTTACCCTAATATTCGATTTTATGTTCATGGATCACTGTTTAATCTGTAGGTTTTTAGCGTACGGATGAATTTGCTTTCGTTTGACTGAAAATGCCGACTTTTATGGTTTTGAGCTTTTCAAAATCTTCGGTTTTTGGGGTTTCGCTTATGCAGGGTTTCTGCAGATACAATTTTGGCTGTTTTCAATTTGGGGATTTTGTGTTTCTGGAGTTGATTTATGTTTTGATGGTCTTGTTGGGAAATTAACTATTTAGAGGGTTGGTGATTACGGTTAACTAAAAGAATTTCTTATTGGGAAATTAACTATTTTCTTAAAGAGGTATATCCCTTTCTTGTTCAATTTCTCTTATATTCCAATTTCTTATTGTTGATATTATCGTATTGTCAATCTTTGTGTTCTTATTAAGTGTTCTCCAAGCCTAGAGCCTAGATGTGCAAGTATTTATGAAGGACAAGCAGCAGGAATTTCCAAATGTATTTCACAAGAAGAATCCTCAAGACTAAAGGCCATAGAAAACAAAACATCAGCAGATTCATGTTAGCAAAACAGTCCATGAAACAAAGTGTGCAAAAGGAATACAACAAAAACGATACAACAGGTAGGCACATAAGTTGTTATAGTTTAGAAAAGGTCGATGGCTCGGTGTCTCTTGTCATGAAAGTTGGTTATTTGTGCAAATTCCTAATCCTAAATACAAGATGGCACTTCATAACTCAAAATAGATTCTGTTTGGGTTTGGTTATTAATTTCATTTTATGTTATGTTCTGAATTTTCTTTTTCTTAGAAAAACAGAGTTGTTGGTTACAAACAGATCGCGATTTGGGTCTGGAACCGATTAAGGAGACGAGAACGTCTCAGGACCAATTTCTCAGCTCTTCCATTGCGACCTCTTACTCGCAAACTGGAGATACTTGCTGCTATTGTAAGTCCTTATCGGTATGTATTTAATGACCTAATCATATTTTAAATTTAACTATAAAACGAGTTATGAATTTATGTCTCTTTGGTATGTTGCTAGAAATTCTCTTTTCAATTACCAGAATGCCGATAAAGGATTTTGCAACTCGATCTGTTGCTCTCAATTTCATTCTCTCAAATCCGTATCTCCTCTCTCTGGTCACCATCTCTTATATCTCGACATTTAAAGCAGGTAACAAAATCATTAGGAAAATGATCATTCTCCCAACCCCACCTTAAAAAAAATCATTCTGGTTATTAGTCCTTGCAGTCTGTTTGATTTTAAGTATTGAAGAGATGTTTAGTTTATTTGGTTCACTAGGGTTTATGTATGATCATTGCAAATCTAATTTTCTTGTGATTTAACTTCTGATGGGTCTCTCTAATATATCTTGTTCGAAACTGAAGACGAACAGAATGTCTGGTCAAATAGCAAAAGGGGACGATTTCCAAAGCAAAGCTGAAAAGAAACTCAAAGGCCCGGATTTATTTGATTCCAAGCATGAAGACGCCGCCGAATTGTATAAAAAAGCAGCAGATTTTACAAACTTGGAAAATCCTGTAAGTTTTGATCATGTTCGCTCACCAAACTTCATATATTCAACAAACTACTCAATCATTGCCTTCAGGTTTGATGTTTTTCTTTTAACAAATTTTTTGTTCAATGAAATTATGTGTTTCCCTCTCAAATTTGTGTTCTTATATTTAATATTGAAATTGGTATTCAATAGTTTTTTGATAATCTATTTTTTTATTCCACAAGTTTCTCTATCTCATTTCGAGTTGTGGTCTTTGAAGTTGGATTGTATTCTTAGTTATCGGTAAGGCATTTCTGATGGAACTATCTTCCTTACTTTGGTTAATCTGTGTTTGCGTCATATTGCTTGATGTTGATTGAACTATCTTCTACTTCCTCATTTCAGAGGTCTCATATATGTGACTTGCATGTATCTTTTCGTTCGGATTGATTTTGGTCACTCTTTAATCTCCTCATCTGTTTATGAAGTTTTCACAATCTTTTTGTTTTGTTAGATCTGGTTCTGTGTTTATGTTAAAGGTTTAAATGGGCAGGAGTTAAAGACCCTTTGGGAAGATTTTTCAATGATTAAACGTGGATATAGATAAAAGCCATGAGAAAACAGGTAAATAAAGAAATCTTGACATTTTGACAAGGGTAAGAAATATTCTTTCTTATTCTTTTGTTTTAGAACAGTGAAATTGGTCTAATTTACTTTATTCTGATACAACTTAGGTAAGCGCTAACTTGGTAATAATGTGGTTGGTCTGGTTCAACACTTATCATTCACCGAGTAAGGGGTTGTTTACTTTTTTTTCCATTAAGCCCTCTATGGGTTAAGTGGTCGGATAATGTCTCTTTTAGAGACGGTCATGGGTCACCGGTATCATATACCTTATAAGTAACATTACCGACCATCAAAATGGATTGATGGTAAGCGTTTATAACCCGGTAAACACTTACCGGGTAAGAGTTATCACCCTCACTTGTCAAGTCAAAGTGATTATGGAAACATGCAACAAAATGCCCAGAATCTGCAACCTGGTATGGTAACCATGCAACAGACCCCCAACAGAACCATAATAACTTCCAACAACATAGACAAAACCAACAGTGATCCTAAGGCTGACTTATGTTGTACAATTTGCTAATTTGAAGTGTTTGTTTATTTGCTTTTCATTACAATTATGTCATTGCAACTAAAGTTAATATAATTATCAATTCTTTGTGGTGATTATAAAGTAATCTATATCTAAATTTTAAGTGTTTTTTTAACGATTTTGGTAGATTATTGAATATTAATTTGATCTCTTTTGACATTTTTTGGTTGTAGAGTGATGCATATCAAGAAACCGGTAGCTACAATCTACTCTGCTCGACCTTTATTCAGATCAACCATAACATAGCCATGGCTGCAACTCCTGATTGAATTCATGGTATTACCATATATGTTGATAGGTTATTTGGACCTCAACAATTCAATAAGTTATTTGATTGAGTTTTTCCGATCTTAGAATTTCAGGTAGCATTTTTAGGAGTTTTGCTTCTATCATCGTCCCTCTTGTTCTTTCTCTATTTTTTCCATTTTTAAATGATACTTATATAAGGGCAAATAGAACTCACACACACTCCTCATCGTTGGTGAGACTTGACCTATTGACCTCCAAGAAGGGTGGGTCGTATCGCTAGGCCAAAGGCCCTTTGGTTCACAGTTTCTGTTTTTTGAGAAAAGATTTAGAATGTTGGGTTTTTAGTACATTCAAAGAGTGAACTTTTGCTAGCAACCACGGGATTTTAGGCTCTTTGATGGGAAAAAAAATTAGGATCATAGCGTTTTAGTACGCTCTATAATAAAACTGGAAAATGTTGATGGAATTGTTACCTCTACTACTATATTAAAATTATAATATAGTTAATTGGTTTTTTAGAAAGCTGAACGGTTGTTTTGAAAGTCTTGGTTTCCACCTCCACGTTTCCTCCCCCACGTTTGCAATCACTCCCTCTTCTCACAGGTATAACAAATTGGCGTTCTCCTCCAAATCGGCGTTCTCCTCCATCCAGAGTTCCAGACTCCACTCTCTACTTCACGTCGTCTTCGATTACCCACTCCGATTACCCAGGCCTCCTCGGCGACCATCCAGCCTGCCAGCCCTCGAAGCCGACGACCATCGATCATTGATTTCACTCAGTAGGCAGCCCTTTCCACACCGAGTCACTTTCCAGGCTTCCACAGGTCACACCGAGTCACCGCATCGACGCCTACCACAGGTCGAGTGAGGCAGCGACCACCTTCCACAGGACCACAGCCTTCGGAGTTCGGCCTTCCAGGTTTGTTTCTGTTTTGATTTTGTAAATTTGTTGATTTTGTAAATTGAAAGTCAGAAACCATTTGGATTTTGGAGTTTCATTTGTGGAATCAACTTTGAAATTACAAACTGCAAATGGTCTGAAATTTTGTATTTGACAAGAGAAAGAATATAGTTTTGGGGAAATATACACCCCTCACACACTCCAAAATCTCCTACTATATCTTTTACGATTAGGGTGTCATCTTCTTCGGTTTCGATTTCAAATTCAAATGGGTCCTCCAAGGCTAGGTTTAGATCATCAACTTCAAGGGGATGAGCTGATGTGTTAGAACGACCTTCTTTTGATCAATCTCAGTTCAAGAAGGTTCCATTCTTTTCGATTTAACCGTTCTTGTTTATATGCCAAGCAGTTAGCGTTAGTTTTTTGCAACATTGACGTAACTATAATGGAGTGAGTTCTTGAGAAATAAACGAACTAGATTTCAATATGAAGCTTCATATTCTTAATTCTGTGTTCAGATAAAAATCAATTTCAATTGTAATGTCAAGAGTAACCTGATTAACACACAACTTTCCAACTGCACCATGGTTCATGATTTTATTGTTGATGGAGTAATAAAATATATTTACAATTTCAAGTTCGTTTGGTTTTGACTATTTCATCTCAATATCAGATATGTATTTCAGTGGTTTGGTTTACTCTAACATGAAAGCGAATACAGCATAATTGATAATCTTCTGGGATTAATTGCTAAAGAGAACCCGAAGGTAACACCAAATGCAAATCTTCACATAAAGAAACTTATAAACCTATAATTGACTCTAATAAACTTGTACCCTTGTGTTAAAGAAATTGCATATGTGTTTTTGTATCTAATTTGGATCCTTATAGTCTGTAGATATGAAGTTTTATGTTGATGATTGGTTTCACATGTAGAAAAATATAATCGTAAAATACGTTTCATTCTTATTATAAATTATATCATTATAATTTTTTTCGTCAATAATTGTAATATAAACTAATTATTGAATATTTTTATGGGTTTAGGTTTTAGGGTTTTATAAGTTGTGATTCTTAGGTCATGGTTGATTGTTGATGACATGTCTATAAGGAAGTAGCATTAATTGTTCGTTCTTTACTTACATTCCGCTGCATCGTGCGGGTATATGCCTAGTATATATATATATATATATATATATAGAGAGAGAGAGAGAGAGATAGTCGGGTTCAAACGAGAACAATACATATTTAAAAGAACACGCAAACTAACAAAATCATTAGTGATTTTACATTAACACACTAAAAAGGACTTTGGCCGCGGCTTCAGGTCCGCATGACTTTTTTGCACGTTAATGTAAAATCACTAATGATTTTGTTAGTTCTCGTGTTCTTTTAAATTGTTATTATTCTCGTTTGATCCTCCCTCTATGTATATATGTATAGAGGGAGGAACAAACGAGAATGCTAACTATTTAAAAGAATAAGAGAATAATTCTATGCTAATTATTTTATTAAAAAATAACTTAAATAATTAATTCTAAAAATAAATAAATAAGGGTATAAAAGTTATTTAGTTATATAAAAGTTATTTTAGGTATTTATTTAAGACTCTACTTTTACCATATTTGTAAATTTAATATGATTTAATTTTTTATTAAATAATTTTTTTATTTAATTTATTTAAAATAAGCATATTTAATTTTTATCTAAAGAATTCTTTTTTTTATTTAAAGTAATATTTAAAAAATTACAATTTTCATAAAAATCACATATGATTCATAATGAATTAATTTGTTTCAATTTTTTTCCTAATCATATGTTATTTAAAATTTGAAAAACAACAATTCAAATTAAACATTGAAAAAAATATATAATGAAAACAGAATCATATGTGATGAGTAGCAAAACACAATTAAAATTAATGTATAAGATCACATGTACTTAAAAACGTAATTCATAATTTTTTATTAAAATCACATGTGATTCACAATGATTTAATTTTTTTTCAAAATGTTATACTAATCATATGTGTTTTAAAATTTGAAAAACAATGATTCACATTAAACATTGAAAAAAAAAATAATGAAAACAAAATCATATGTGATATGTAACAAAACACAATTAAAATTATGTATAAGATCACATATATTTCAAAACGTAATTCGTAATTTTCATCAAAATCATATGTGATTCACAATGAATTAGTTTTTTTTTTCAAAATGTTTTCCTAATCATATATGACTTAAAATTTGAAAAACAATGATTCAAATTAAACATTGAAAGAAAAAATAATGAAAACAGAATTATATGTGATCTGTAGCAAAACACATTTAAATGTATAAGAGCACATAATGATACATAAAAAAGAATTAGTGAGTCTTTTTTAGGAAAAAATTTCGATTATTTGTGGATATAACATGTGATTTTTGAGAAAAATTGTAAAAAAAATCTTAATAAACTAATTCAATAAAAATAAATATTTAAAATGAATAATGAATTAATGTTTACATTTGTTATTCATACTGAATGTAGGACATCCGGGGATGCGCATACATATTCATAATGAATTAAACCAAACTTCGGTTGTGAATTGGAAAACAAATGAGAGTGCGCCATGTGTCTACACCTTCACAGGTCATTCATATATTATTCATCATGAATAATGTATCATTCAGGAGGAATAATATAGCATTCAGGGTGAATAATGCACAATTCATGATAAATAATACATGAATCATGAATTCGTGTATTATTCATCTTGAATGTTGTATTATTCATCCCTAATAAGCATTGTGTTTTCAATAACAATTTTAGAGAAGTTAAGGGATTTTTCAAATTTAAATTAGTATTAAAAAGTTTAAAAAAATATATAAGACGTGGAAGGGTAAAATTGGAATTTGAAATGCTAAAATTCAAATAACACGATCACGGTCAATCTGATCATCAAGGAAGGGACAATCATCGACGACGATGGTTATCACACCATCACCAGTAGGCCAGTACTAGGGTAAAACAAAAGCAAAGAATGCACAAGTTTTATTTAAGGGGGTGGCACGAGTCGAGGAATAAGATCAACACAGTTATGAGGTTAATCAAACAACTTTATCACATATTCATCACATATAGACACACAAATCACATGATTATCACACTGTGATTAGGGGTCAATGATTGTCTGTCATCAATTAGGGCTCGATGATTGTCTGTCATCGATTAGGGATCAATGGTTTTGATTATGTATCACACAATTATCACAGTATGTGTATCAAACTATTGTCACAATGTGTATCACAGTCCGAAGAGGAGACACAACTGCTTCCTATGTGTTCGATTAAGACATCTTGTCCCGTGTGTTCGACTTCGGCTAACACATGTTCTTCCTATGTGTTTGATTAAGACAGATTGCTCTTGTGTTCGACTAACACATTGTTAATGTTATTACTTTTGAACTTTTGATCGAAAATAAAGGGAAAATCACCATGAATTAAAATAACCAAAAAATTATGAAAAGTAGATAATTACATTACTACCCTCAAGGATTTATTTTTATTTATTATAATTAAAAATATAGGTTAAATAAGTTAGAGGCCCACAAATGTTCTCGCATTTCCGCAAAATAGGGTATTCTCGTTTGAAACTCCACCGATATATATATATATATATATATATATATATATATATAGGGAGATGTTCATTTGAGAAGTCTCAAATATATGGGAAAGGGAGAAGAAATCCTAGCTCTTCCATAAATATTTTAGTGGTTAAGATTAGAGAGGATGGTTGTGTACTAGCAGATAATTGGGATGGATGGTAAAAACTATATGGAAGTTAAAGGGGTATATTCATAAAATTGACACCTAAATCAAAATAGGCGGCAAAGAAATCATGAACACTCTAAGGTTCATCATTACGCTATTTCATCACAAACGTACTGAAATTACACTCAAATACTCTCACATTATATCGACATTACCAAAAGTCCGTCAAACTGAAAATGACTCGATCGAAATCTAAAAAAACAGAAGAAAATTAGAACGATTCAATGATGGTGCAAGAAGATGGATCGAAAGTAGCAGAAAAGCAAATAAATGATATGCATGAAGATGAAACATTGGATACGATCAGGAAAAACGTTAGGTATTTCTTATATTTTCTATAAATGATATCATGATTTCCCTAACAATGTTTCAAACATATCTAGGTTTAGAAAAATCATGAATGCATTTAACGTACTTTTAGGGCTTAAAAATCATGAATGCATGCAAAAATATATTTGAAGTTCATATATGTTGTTCATCTTTTTTTTTAAGTGAGAAGGAGTACGATTGCTGAAACAGGTGACAGGGAGTTCAAACAGAAAACATATTGAAAAGTTGAAAGTAACAAAAAAGGCCATAGAAGAAGTCAAAAAAATGTAAATTAGTTCGTATCTGAATGTTGTTTTTGTTGGTCCCGAAGGTGCTTAACAAGTTTATAGAAGGGGATGGTTGAATACAAACACAGAATTTAAAGTTTAATAAATTGTTTATTGATAAATCAAACACAATTTACAAGTCTGTTGCGGAATAAGATTAAGTAGAACTCAATCTAAACAAACTTAAAGAAAACACTAAGATGGTTGCACAAGAATACAGAGAATGGGGGATTAGAGAATATAGAAAACAAGGGTTTCTATGAAGGATCAAGAATAGAGCACACTCTCAGATGGAGAGGTGATCTTTCTATTTATACCCTATGTATTAAATTCATGGCAGGGTACTTTACACGTGTCATTCAGTGATTGGCTTAGAGAGTTTGACTTTTGGGAGACATGCTTTCGGCCGTATCATGAACAGTGTAGTTGACAGATTTGTTGTACGAATTATGGCAGAGGCGTGTCCGTTCTGACACATCGTATTGGGTGTGCAAGGTAAGACAAAAGGAGACTTGAGGCATAAGCTACGTGATCGTTTGATCGCTGAATATCTCTTCCTTTAGAGATACAAAGGAGTTCAGCTATCGCTGAAGCTTTTCCTCATGTTCCTTCGGGTATAAGTAGAGTTGTCTTTGCTTCACTGATATCCGCATCAGATCACTAGTAGACTTGTCTTTGTTCAGCAGCTTCGTCTTCGATTCAGCTATGAACATCTGTTGACGCGAAACTTGTCTTCAGGGATTACGTTATTGTTTACATCAGAAACCATCAGCGATAGTGAACAGACTCAGTCTGATCACTGATAGTGAAACACTAATACATAGATATGTTTACAAGAAAGACTATCAGCGATGACTGAACAGACTCAGTCTGATCGCTGATGGTGAAACACTAATACATATTAAAACGTAATTTTCACTAAGTATAGAATAGGGTCGTTATCAAATCACTGAGAGATCTTGGATCAACAATATCCCCCTATTTGATAATGACAAAGTAACTGAAGAAAATTACTTTATAGTTCAAAATAATGGAATAATCAGGACTCATAACATACATGTCCCAATTACTATTTTGAGGGATCTTTTACAGTACTGATAGAGTTAAGTACTTCACTGAAATTTTCATTAATTCGAAAGAAGAATTACAAGATGTGAAAATTACAAGTACAAGTGAAGAACTAACTACTGTAAGTTAAACTAATAGATTACAAAATATAGAGAACTAATCTATCAGCTATCTAAAGAAGATTTTGGAGGATTGATCATATACTCAGGTATTTCTTCTCCTTTTTGCCTTCGTTCTAAAGATTCTTGGCTAATGATTGCTTTGATTTGCTCAGCAGAAGGAAAGAAGTCACACCATAAGCATAAGAGATCCTTGAGATGGCTGAGGGGACAGATAGGAATTTCAGATACTCTTTGAAATCTGAGCTCTTCCCCATCATCTCTGAAGAAGATTCCAAAAGGTTCTTTGAGTACTTGTCCTGCAACATATGGTCCACCAGGGGGCAGAGATAGATCGAGAACTGAAAGATCAGGAGGAGGACCAAATAGAGTTTCTCTTGAGAATTTGATGGAGGTTTCATTTCTTATCACAGCGACGTTTTCAGACGAGGAGGAGACAGGCTTTCTTTTGATTTACTTTGGCTTAGAAGGAAGAGCAGATGGCACCTTTAGGATTGCAGCGACTCTGTTGATGAGAGCATCATTTATCCCTTCAATATAGCCTCTGTAGATTGACTTTGATTTCTTCAGTGCATCTTTGAACTCAAGCCATTCCATGTAGTCGAAGCTTTCCATCTTTAAAATGAACATAGCCTTGCAGCTTCCATCCTCTCTGGTAATCTCCATAGTGACAGAAACTTTGTCCTTCTTCTTTCTCCCAGAGATAACAACTGCTATGATCTTCATTGGGTCAGAGCGATAGTCAACTTTATGCTTGCACCAATCGACTGTGTTATCGCTGACCACTAGTTCTTTTGAGCTCTCCTCTTCAATCTCTTTCAATAGAGCAGCCTGGACTTCCACTGGTTTATTTTTTAGCTTCTTGTCTTTGACTTGAGAGGACTGAATCTTGAGAGCAAGAGAGGCATCTCTTAGACTTCCCGATAAGAGGGATTATCTGCTTCGAGTGCAAGGCACCGGGGCATGTGAAGAGAGATTTCCTAAAGCTCAAGTCGGGTAGCACACGAGAGAAGAGGGAGAACCCATCTAGGGTTCTAGGTCGAGCTTTCCAGATGACGGCCGATGAGGCCAAGGCATCCACTGACATGGTATTGGGTACGTTTCTCCTAAACTCCGTACCTCCTCGTGTACTTTTTTATTCGGGTGCCAGTTTCTCTTTCATATCTGAATCATTTCGTCAAAAGCTTGCTATGCCCACTAATAGTCTAGAGAATGCTTTAGTGGTAGAGATAGTGAATGGTAGCCAAGTATTAATCCGCGATGTCTTGAAGAAGTGTACTCTTGGAATTGAAGGGAAGGAATTCTCGATTGATTTGATGTCGATGGTCATTGGCGGCTTTGATGTGGTTGTTGGTATGGATTGGTTGGCAGACAATCATGCCGAAATCCTATGCTCCAAGAGACTGATCCGACTCCCTACATCGGATGGTGAAATGGTGATAGTTTATGGAGAAAGAAGGAAGGGCGATGTGGCGGTTATCACCATGGCTAAGGCACGAAAGTGCTTGGTGAAGGGATGTCAGTCCTTTTTGTCATACGTATTAGACTCTAAGCTCAAGAAGAAGAAGCCTGAAGACGTGAAGGTGGTGCGCGAGTTTCCCGACGTCTTTCTGGATGACTTGCCCGGTTTACCACCCGATCGTAAAGTGGAGTTCGGGATTGACCTTATACCGAGGGCGGCTCCGATTGCTCGGGCCCCTTACAAGTTGGTGCCATCCGAAATGCAAGAGATGATGGCTCAACTCTAAGAGCTTCTCAAGAAGGGTTTTATAAGACCAAGCTCGTCGCCTTGGGGAGCTCCGGTCCTGTTCGTCAAGAAGAAGGATGGCACGATGAGGATGTGCATCGACTACCGTGAACTGAATAAGGCTACGGTGAAGAACAAATATCCACTTTCGAAAATCGATGACTTGTTCGATCAACTCCAAGAAGCGGGTTGCTTCTCGAAGATTGGTTTGCGTTCGGGATACCACCAAGTAAAGGTGAGAGGAGAAGACGGCCCGAATACGGCCTTTAGAACGCGTTACGGCCATTATGAATTTCTCGTGATGCCGTTTGGCCTAACGAACGCACCAACGGTGTTTATGGATTTGATGAATAGAGTGTGTCGACCATTCCTCGACAAGTCATTCATCCTATTCATCGATGACATACTTGTGTATTCTAAGAGTGATCCGGAACACGAGCAACACCTTCGTGAAGTTCTAGAGGTGTTGAGGAAAGAAAGGTTGTATGCCAAATTTTCCAAGTGCGACTTTTGTCTTGAAGAGGTTCAATTCTTGGGTCATGTTGTCACGCAAGATGGGGTGAAGGTGGACCCCTCCAAAATTGAAGCCATGATGAATTGGGAACCTCCCAAGAGTCCATCCGAGATCTGGAGTTTCTTGGGTTTGGTGGGCTATTACAGAAGATTCATTCAAGACTTCACCAAAATCGCTTCTTCCTTGACGGCCTTGACTCGGAAGAATTTGAAGTTTGTAGGGACCGAAGCACAAGAAAAAGCATTTCGGACTTTGCAAAAGAAGTTGTGTGAAGATCCAATCTTGTCGCTACCCAAAGGATCAGAAGACTTCATGGTCTATAGCGATGCATCAAAGATGGGGTTGGGTTGCGTGTTGATGCAAAAAGGCAAGGTGATCGCTTATTGTTAGATCAAGTTTGAATCATTTTTTCTTGTAATAGTTTGACCTTTTATCTTGTAAGTTTTTTTGGCTTTTGCTTTGTATATTGTATGAGGTCAAGGAATGTTTGACCCATATAAATACTTAGCCTTTGTCTTATAGAGTAGTAGTTGAAACTCTTATATGCAATTCCAAGTCTTGTAACCTTGTGACTTTTGTGAGATATGTAACACAAAGACTTGTGACTATTTCTCTCTCTAGATTCTTGTCAATATTTTGTTTTGATCTTTGAATGTTAATGCTTGAATATGGAATCACAATTGGTATCAAAGCCGAATCAGATTAATTGGAAAGATTATTAGAGCATAAATCTATTGGATACAAGATCAAGAAGACTGAAGGTCAAAGTTCAAGAAAGTCAAAGCTGAAGAAAGTAAAATCTCATTAAAAGTCAAAGTCTTTTGTAATAAAGTCAAATTGTATTTGTATTTGTATTTTAATTTTCTTGTATTAGAAGTTGGTATAAATAGCTTTTATTTTCAGTTTTTGTTCAGGAGTTGTCTAATTGTAATCTGTGAGAGAGAGTAATTCTAGAGAGAGAAATATCATAGAAAGAGAGAGTTCGTTAGAAAGAGATTGTAGAGAGAGAGTCTTGTAATCTTGGAATTGGATTGAAATCAAACAGGTAATTGATTGATAAATCTTGTTTTGTTTGATTAATCTTGTATAGGAACTAGAATTTGGGAATAACAATTGGTATCAGAGCAGATCTAAATCGAAATCAGATCAAGAAATTCAAGAAAGTTTTGGTTCGTCACTGTTCTTGAGCCGAGAATCGATTTTTGAGTTTTAGTGTGTTTTTGGAGCTGAATTTGATTAGGTTTTGGTAGAAAAGTGTAATCGATCGAGTTTGTATAGAAAGATTTGTCAATTGCACGGTAATCAATTCGAATTTTCGAATTCTTGTGGTTTTTCTGTTCACGAGTTCTTGACACTGTATTCATATCGATTTGTATTGTTTTGTGTATTTGATCGAAATTAGATGTTAGGAATGTGTTCTAGATGTTTAGACGAGTAAATTGTCAAAGTTTCGTACTGAAATTCGAGGTCTAGAGTGGTTTTTGGTGAAAATTTGTTCGATTTTGAAGTTTGCGCAAGATTCATACTTTGCGCAAGTTCGTCGAGGTTTGCGTAACATTCATCGAGGTTTGCGCAAGATTCATCAAGATTTCTTCAAAGTGATCTTTCTGAGGTTTGCGTATTAAACCATATCCGCAAAGAGAGCTTTGCGTATTCAACTTGAATCGAAAAGCTGAAATTTGGGTTCAGACAAGTATACTTTGCACAAGTATATAGATACGCAAAGCTGCTCCTTATGAAGTGAAACGAAAAGCTGAAGTTTGATACGCGAAGTTTGATTTGTGTACACTTCTCGATACGCAAAGTAAGGATTGCGTACGCTTCTCGATACGCAAAGAAAGGTTTGCGTATGCTTCTCGATACGCAAAGAGAGGTTTGCGTACGCTTCTCGATACGCAAAGACAGATCTGCTTAACCTTCTCAGCACGCAAAGCTATTTGTCATAAAGTATACGAAAAGGAAGATTTGAAAAGTATAGTTTGCGCAAGTAGAGTGATACTCAAAGTGTGATTTGTGTATTCAGCGAGATACGCAAAGGGGGACATAGTTTTAATTGTGATCAAAATTTCTGATTTTATATTTCAAGTTTTCTGTATTTTCTTGATTGTTTCATTTGGACTAACGATCAGTTTCTAGTTTCTTATTGCATATATTTTTCAAACAGGTTTAATCAATATGACTTCTAAAGATGCTCTTTCCATTGGCACTGATGTCAAGCCTCCTGTACTGTTCAAAGGAGAATATGAACAGTGGAAAGACAGATTCCTTGATTTCGTGGACCGGCACACAAATGGAGAGAATATTCTTTTGTCAATTACAGAAGGTCCTATGGCACCAATCATAGTTCAAGTACCTGCTGATGATGATTCATCTGATAGTGGACATGGTGATGAAGAAAGAGAAAAAAAGACAAAACCAGTTAAAGTGGATTTATCTCAGTACTCTGAAGAACAGAAAAGTCGATATAAAGCAGACAAGCAAGCAAGATCTCTTCTACTTGAAAGCATTCCTAATGAGATTTACATCAAGATTGATAGCTACAAGGATGATGCTAAGAAGATGTGGGATCAATTGCAAAAGATGATTATGGGATCCAAGGTCGGGAATCAGATGAAAGTGGCTAACTGCATCAATAGCTACGAGGAATTCAAAGCCAAAGAGAATGAGAGTTTGGAAGATACTTATGAACGGTTTACTTTGCTTCTGAATGAACTGACGAAGAACAAAGTGACAAAGAAGCAGCTGGAAAACAATGTCAAATTCCTGAGCATCCTACGACCTGAATGGAAGAAACATACACGTAGGATGAAGCAGATGAAAGACTTGAATGACATACCTCTTCACGAAGTCTATGAGACTTTACGACAGAATGAAGATGAGGTTGAGGAGAAAAGAGCTGAAAAGAAGAAGGCTGAAAAGGTTCCTGATCCGATTGCTTTGGTTGTTGGAGAAAAGAAGAAAGAAAAGAAAGAAAAGGCAGAGAAGAAGAAAAAGAAGAAAGTGCTTACGAGTTCTGAGTCAGAATCTGAATCAGATGATGATAATGGAGAAAGTCTGAAACAAGCCATGATGTTACTGACCCGTGCCTTTCAAAAGAAATTCTACAAGAAGTCGGGATCAAATTCTCAAAGGTATTCTTCATCAAGTTCAAAGAATCATGAGCACTGAGAGAGGGTGGAAGGAAAGAGATATGAAGAAAACAGATATGTTGAGAAGAAACCTGATGAAAGGAAGAAGTTCATGAATGATTACACTGTTGCCGAAAAGCCAGCAAGTGATCCAGTCAAATGCTACAACTGTGGCAAGATTGGACATTTTGCAAAAGATTGTAGAAAGCCAAAAGTTCGTAACTCTCAGTACTATCAGAACAAATTGCTATTGGCCAAACAGCAAGAAGCGGGCATAGCTTTAATGGCTGAGGACGAATTTTGGCTGGATCATTCAGAAGGTGAAGAGGAAGAGAAGGAAGAAACTGCTCATCTCTATCTTATGGGAAAAGAGGTCAAGTATGATGAATTAGATGACGAGACAGCTGATGAGGTATTAAACTTAACTCAAAAAGATTTCATTACCAAAATGGAAGCTATGATGGTTGAGCTTCAAGACTTACAAAATAAATTGAAAAAGGAAAAAGAAAGAGTTGCTAAAAGAAACAATAAGATATTTGAACTCAATAAGTCGGTTATTGGGAACAAAGATCTGATCGATTCTTTACGCAAGTCTGCTTCTGATTCTAAATCTCAAGTAGATTGTTTTGAAAAGAAGATTTTTGATTTTGAAGTTAAAGTTTCTAAATATGAGTTTGAGAAGAAAGAATCTGCACTAACTGTTTATAAATTGCAGGTTGAGAACAAGTTTTTGAATAAGAAGGTAAATGGTCTGGAAGCCAAACTTTACGCTAGAGGCCAAACAGATCAAACAATCTTTCTTAATGCACCTAACGATGAGGCTGATGTTAAGGAAAAATGGGGCTTGGTTTTCAAAAACCCCATTACTTAAAGAAAGCCATCAGAAAACAACCGCCACTTTATAATTTTGATTTTCTTGCTTGTGCTGGTAAACATCCTCATTTAAAACCCAAATTTGTTACCAAATTACCAGAAGAAGTTGAGGCCAAAGAAACTGAAAATAGAAAGAATGTTAAGAAAATGCAACTACCATTTAACTATGCAAAGTTAAATGATAGTTATTGTTAGAGCATAAATCTGTTGGATACAAGATCAAGAAGACTGAAGGTCAAAGTTCAAGAAGTCAAAGTTCAAGAAGTCAAAGCTGAGAAAGTCAAATTTCATCAAAGTCAAAGTCTTTTGTAATAAAAGTCAAAGTATTGTATTTGTTTGTTTCCTTGTTGTAATTAGTTATAGGTATAAATAGTTTTTCTTTTCTTTGTAATTAGGAGAGAACTTAATTGAAGCATTATTCAGTTGTATTTTTTAGAGAGAGAAATATCAAAGAGAAAGAGAGTTCGTTAGAGAGAGATTGTAGAGAGAGAAAGTGTAATCTTGAGATTGAAAGTGAAATCAAACAGGTAATTGATTAGTATTTGTATCTTGTTTGATTAATCTTGTTTAAAAACTAGATTCAGGGACACACAATTGGTATCAGAGCAGATTCAAATTGAAAAATCAAGAAAATTCAAAAGTTCGTATCTGTGTTCTTGAGCAAGAATCGAATTTCGAGTTTTAGTGCAAATTAGGTGCTGAATTCGATTAGGTTTTGTTTACTAAGTGCTTTCGATCGAGTCTGTATAGTTTATTTCTTGAATTGCACTGTAATCGATTTGTAATTTTGATTTTGAAGAAGTTTGAGTTCACGAGTTGTCACGCACTGTATTCACATCGATTTGTATAGTTGTGTGTTTTTAGATCGAAATTAGTTGTTTGTATTGTGTTCGTAATTATTAGGTGATCAAATTGTTGTAGTTTAGTTTTGAAATTCTAGGTCTAGATGAGATTTTGGTGAGATTTTGTTTGGTTTTAGAGGTTTGCAGGTGTTCTTCAAGTTTGCGTTTCATTCAAACAGGTTTGCGGGTCATTCATCAAGATTTGAGTAAGTTCTTCAGAGGTTTGCGGGTCATTCAAAGGTTGCGGGTGTATTCAACGAGATACGCAAAGTGATATTTGCGTTTTCATCAACAACCGAGAAGCGAGCTTTGCGGGTGTTTCTACAAACGCAAAGTTGGTTTTGCGTTTGTAATGTGAAACGCAAAGTTTACTGTTTATGTACCGTTGACACACAAAGTTCATGACAAACGAAAAGAAGAAGTATTTCTACAAACGCAAAGTGTGGTTTGCGTTTCCTTCTTGAACCGCAAAGTGTGGTTTGCGTTCCACACTGCAAACGCAAAGTTAGGGTTTGCGTTCCATGTTACAAACGCAAAGTGTCATAAAAATTTCTGATTTTATATTTCAAGTTTTCTGTATTTTCTTGATTGTTTCATTTGGACTAACGATCAGTTTCTAGTTTCTTATTGCATATATTTTTCAAACATGTTTAAACAAGATGACATCCAAAGATGCACTTTCGATTGGTACTGATGTTAAGCCTCCAGTTCTATTCAAAGGCGAGTATGAACAATGGAAGGACAGATTCTTGGATTTCATAGATCGGCATTCAAATGGAGAGAATATTCTTCTGTCTATAACCGAAGGTCCAATGGCTCCAATAACAGTTCAAGTATCTGATGTTGATTCTTCTGATAGTGAAGATGGGACTGAGGAAAGAGAGCAAAATATGAAAACAGTGACAGTGGATATTTCTCAATATTCTGAAGAACAGAAAAGTCGATACAAAGCAGATAAACAAGCGAGATCATTACTTCTTCAAAGCATTCCGAATGAGATCTACATCAAGATTGATAGTTATAAAGCAAATGCTAAGAAGATGTGGGATCAATTGCAAAAGATGATGATGGGATCCAAGGTTGGAAATCAGATGAAAGTGGCAAACTGCATCAATAGTTATGAGGAATTCAAAGCTAAGGAGAATGAGAGTCTGGAAGATACATATGAGAGGTTTGTATTGCTTCTGAATGAGCTGACAAAGAATAAAGTCAAAAAGAAGCAGTTGGAAAACAATGTCAAATTTCTGAGTATCCTACGTCCGGAATGGAAAAAGCATACAAGAAGGATGAAACAGATGAAGGATTTGAATGAAATACCACTACATGAGGTATTTGAGACCTTGAGGCAGAATGAGGAAGAGGTTGAAGAGAAAAGAGCTGAGAAGAAGAAGGCAGCACAAGTTCCTGATCCTATTGCCTTAATAGCTGGAGAGAAGAAGAAAGAAAAGAAAGAAAAGAAAGAGAAGAAAAAGAAGATAGTTCTTACCAGTTCTGAGTCAGATTCAGTTACAGATAGTGATGATGGCGAAAGTCTGAAACAAGCCATGATATTGCTGACCCGTGCATTCCAGAAGAAATTTTACAAGAAGCCGGGATCAAATTCTCAAAGGTATTCTTCATCTAGTTCAAAGAACCACGAGCATCGACAGAAAGTGGAAGGAAAAAGGTATGAAGAGGATAGATATGTGGAGAAGAAACCGGATGAGAAGAAGAAGTTGCCGAGAAGCCAGTAACAGATTCCATCAAATGCTACAATTGCGGCAAGATGGGTCATTTTGCAAAAGATTGTCGAAAGCCGAAAGTTCGCAACTCTCAGTACTATCAGAACAAGTTGCTTTTGGCAAGACAGCAAGAAGCGGGTGTCGCTCTAATGGTTGAAGATGAGTTTTGGCTGGATTACTCAGAAGGAGAAGAAGAAGTGAAAGAAGAAACAACTCATATCTGTCTCATGGGCAAAGAAGTAAAGGATGACGAGTCAGATGATGAGGCAGTTAATGAGGTATTAAAATTATCTGAAAAAGATTTTATTACCAAAATGGAAACCATGGTGGTTGAGCTACAAAATTTACAAAATAATCTGAAAAAGGAAAAAGAAAAAGTTGCTAAAAAGAATAAGAAGATCTTTGAGCTTAATACGTCTGTTATTTCAAACAAAGATCTGATTGATTCTTTACGCAAGTCTGATTTTGATTCTAAATCTAAAGTAGATTGTTTTGAAAAGAGGATTTCTGAGTTTGAAGGTAAAGTGTCTAAATATGAGTTTGAGAAAAATGAATCTGCACTAACTGTTTATAAATTGCAGGTTGAAAATAAGAATTTGAATAAGAAGGTAAATGGTCTAGAAGCAAAACTTTATGCGAGAGGTCAAACAGATCAGACCATTTTTCTCAATGCACCTAATGAAGAGGCTGATGTCAAAGAGAAATGGGGACTTGGTTTTGAAAATCCCCATTATCTTAAGAAAGCTATCAGAAAACAGCCGGCACTTTATAACTATGATTTTCTTGCTTATGCTGATAAACATACTTATTTAAAACCCAAATTTGTTACCAAATTGTCAGAAGAAGTTGAGGACCAAGAAACTGAAAATAGAAAGAATAAAAAGAAAATGCAACTACCGTTTAACTATGAAAAGTTAAATGATAGTTATCTTTCAAAAACACCAAAAGTTCTTTCAACTGACTATTTTGTTAGTTATTCCGCTTCTGAGATGAAGGCAAAACTTGTGATTGCAAAGGTTTATGTTCCTACATCTATTCTTTAAAGCAAAATAGTCGAGCTTGAAAATGTTTTATCTGATGAAAAACTTTTGGCTGATATACAACAAAATGTATTTTCTACAGTTATAAAGAACACTGTTTTTCAAACTAAATCTACAAAGTGTTCTACAGTTTCTAAGGCATCTCAATCTTCATCTGATAATTCTGATGACTTATTTGAGTCTGCAAATGATTTTCTAAATTCTGATGATGGGTGCATGGAAGAATTTGATATGTTTGATGTCAATTCTACACTGCCTGATCATTCTACTTGTCTTAAAAATAAAAGAGTGTTACCACGTGATGTTCATATTGTTGAATCATCAACTAAGGTTGGTGAATCAGTTTCTATAACTGCTGATTACTATGCTCAAGGTAAGAAACATAAGAAACAACGATTACAGAAACAGAAATACACTGGTACACGAAAGAATATTCAGTCTCGGAAATCTGCTTTTCCTAATAAATCTATATCTTATGTTTCAGATTTAAGGAATAAAAAGTTGAAAGCTCAATCCGAATGGAGACCAAAACGGAAGGAGGATGAGATAGTGGAATCAGTTTCTGATAATACTTGTAATAGATCAGTGAGTAGTGATACTGATGTGATTGATCAAATTGCTTCTAATAATCAAAACCTTGTAACTTCTTACAAGAGATAAAGCAATTGATTCAATTGTCTCCTATTACTACTACATCTTATCCTTATCAGAGAAATGATTTTGCTTATTCTCATAATTCTTCTGATTGGTATGGATCTTATCATGTTAATTCTTCGAGATCAAATGTTTTTCAAAGAAAAGGAGGATCCATATTTAAATGGATACCAAAATCTTGTGCTAAACTGTTAGGACCCGTTTTTAAATGGGTACCTAAATCTATTGTTGCCTGATTTCTCTTGCAGACCCGGCATATGTGGTACTTGGATAGTGGATGTTCCAAGCATATGACTGGGCAAAAAGCTTTATTGTCTAACTATACAGAGAAATTCAGTGGAAATGTCAGATTTGGAAACGATCAGCTTTCACCAATCTTAGGATATGGTGACGTCATTCAAGACAACATAACGATAAGTAAGGTGAGTTATGTTGAAGGCTTGGGGCACAACTTATTCAGCATAGGTCAATTCTGCGATAAAGGGTTAGAGGTCAACTTCAAGTCTAAGAGTTGCTTAGTTCGCACTGAATATGGAACAGAACTCTTATCTGGAAATCGAAAGACAAACCTCTACACCATCAATCTTTCAAAAGTTCAGATTGACAGTCAAGTATGCTTATTGTCAAAAGCTTCAACGCAACAAAGTTGGCTTTGGCACAGACGTTTATCTCATCTAAACTTTCGTTACATCAACAAGCTGGTTCGTGGGAAGTTGGTCAAAGGTCTTCCTGAGCTGAAATATGAACGAGAACACTTATGTGCTGCATGTGAGAAGGGTAAGATGAAGAGAGCCGCACATAAACCGAAGCCTGAACCAAGCACTAGTTCTCTGTTAGAACTGTTACACATGGATTTATGTGGTCCAATGAGAACTCAGAGTTTGGGAGGAAAGAAATACGTGCTGGTTATTGTGGATGATTATTCAAGATACATGTGGGTCAAATTTCTTCGTTCAAAAGATGAGACACCGGAAGTTCTCATTACTTTCTTAAAGACGACCCAGGTGAAAATGCAGCGACCAGTCAAGTTTTTTCGTACTGATAATGGCACAGAATTCAAGAACAAGATTGTTGATGAATATCTCGAATCAGTTGGGATTTCACATCAGTATTCTGCTGCTAGAACGCCTGAACAAAATGGAGTAGTCGAAAGGAGAAATCGAACGCTAGTCGAGGCCGCTCGGACTATGCTTAGCCAATTGGACTTACCTCTATTCTTGTGGGCAGAAGCTGTGTCGACTGCATGCCATACTCAAAATCGTTCCATGATACACCGCCGGTTTCAAAAGACTCCATATGAGTTGATCAACAACAGAACACCAACTATCAAATATTTTCACGTATTTGGGTGTAAATGTTTTGTGCTTAATGACAGAGCGAGTCTGAATAAATTCAGTGCTAAGGCGGACGAAGGCATCTTTATCGGTTATTCTTCAACATCTGCAGCATATCGTGTTTATCTGAAGAAGTCAAAATCAGTTGTTGAGAGCGTTAATGTCACATTTGATGAAGATATGGCTTCTGATCAAATCAGTTCAGAACCCGTTATTACTGGAGTATTAGCTTCTGGGCAGATCAGTCCAGAACCTGTTTCTACAGCGACAAATTCGAATAACGCTTCTACTTCTACTTCACATTTAACTGATTTAGATTTGTTATTTGAATTTTTTTATGATGAGTTTCTAGGTTCTAATGTATCTAAATCTGCTGTGACTGACAGGTCTGAAGACACAAGTTACAATCATCCAGTCACTTCAGAAGTCATAACTGAACAAGAATCCCCCGTTCAGTCAGAAACTCACATTCCTAATGTTACTCCTACAGTTGAAGATGTACAAGCAAATGCTGAGCCAGAAGTAATAGTTTCAGTTGGGTGTCATACATTGTCTACTCAACAGCCACAGTCTGTTGTTCCAACTGATGCTTCTGCACCTGAAACTTCAATTGCAAAACCCCCTCCTGTTATTCAAACTGAAGATTCTGATAGTGGATTTCTAGATGATGATCATGTTCAATCAGTATCTACTCCACTCTCTCATGAGCATCGCTGGACCAAAGAGCATCCATTACACCAAGTAATTGGAGATCTCAACAAGCCTGTTCAGACTAGGTCAGCGACTCTTAACCAATGTATGCATGACTCATTCCTCAGTAAGATTGAGCCAACGCGAGTATCAGAGGCTCTTGCTGATTCGGACTGGGTATCTGCTATGCAAGAAGAGATCAATCAGTTTGAAGTCCTAAAGATTTGGAGATTAGTTCCAAAACCAGAAGGTAAAACCGTGATCGACACTAAATGGGTATTCAAGAATAAAAAGGATGAAGATGGTGTCGTCATAAGAAACAAAGCTAGACTTGTTGCCAAAGGTTACCGGCAAGAGGAAGGCATTGATTACGATGAGACGTATGCTCCGGTAGCGCGTATAGAGGCAATCAGAATGTTTCTAGCCTACGCCGCTCATAAGAATTTCACAGTCTATCAGATGGATGTGAAAACAACCTTTCTGAATGGCATTCTTAAGGAGGAAGTGTACGTGTTTCAACCAGAAGAGTTCGTCAATTCAGATAAGCCAGATCATGTTTATATCTTGGACAAACCCTCTATGGTTTAAAACAAGCCCCTCGAGCATGGTATGACGTTTTATCTAAATTCTTGGTCAAGTCCGGTTTTTCTAAAGGTAAGGTTGATACTACTTTATTCATCAAAAAGGAAAAAGCTGATATTATCCTTATTCAAATTTATGTTGATGGTATAATATTTGGTTCTACAAATCCAAAATTTTGCAAAAACTTTTCTAACCTCATGGTGTCACGTTTTCAAATGAGTATGATGGGAGAGATGAATTTCTTTCTCGGATTACAAGTTAAACAGTTTTCTACGGGGATTTTCATAAATCAATCTAAGTACATTTTGGATATTCTTCGGAAGTACAAAATGGAAAATTGTAAACCTATTGGAACCCCGATGGCACCAGGTACTAAGATTCACATTGATCCTTCGGGTAAAAGTGTTGATGTTAGAAACTATAGAGGTATGATAGGTTCATTAATGTATCTTACATCCAGTAGACCAGATATTATGTTTTCAACATGTTTATGTTCTAGATATCAAGCTGCTCCCAAAGAATCTCATTTGGTCGCTGTCAAACGGATTTTTAGATATCTGAAGGGGACTGCAGACCTTGGTCTGTGGTATCCTAAGGATACTGGGTTTCAACTGACTGCCTATTCAGATGCAGATCATGCAGGTTGCATGTTGGACAGAAAGAGTACTTCAGGTCATGTTCAATTTCTTGGAGACAAGCTCGTTAGCTGGGCATCAAAGAAACAATTATGCGTTTCCACATCGACTGCTGAAGCAGAGTACGTAGTTGCTGCCAGTTGCTGCTCTCAAGTCTTGTGGATGCGAACACAGCTGCGAGACTATGGATTCAAGTTTGATAAAATTCCAATCTATTGTGACTCGAAGAGTGCAATTGCGATATCTGCTAATCCTGTCCAGCATACGAAAACCAAACACATTGACGTCAGGTATCATTTTATAAAAGATAATGTAGAAAAAGGAACAATCGAACTTTATTTTGTAAAAACAGATTATCAACTTGCAGATTTATTTACCAAACCCTTAGATGAAAAGAGATTTAATTTTCTTGTCTCTAAGCTTGGTATGTTAAATCTTAAGACGTAATCGGTTGTTACCTACTAAAGTTACGAATTGTTATTTTTCTTCATTTTTCTTCATTTTTTATTTTTGAAGGATATCTGCACTTTAATTGTTTGCTCATGATCTCAAGGGGAGTAAGAGAAGATTTTAGATGATCTACATTCATTTGAGGGGGAGCAAAACTAATTTCTGCATTATACATTTTAACTGACAAAATTTTTGTGATGCATGATTTTAGGGGGAGCTTATAAGACAAAAGGAGTAAGACTATGATTTCTGATTATTTCAAATCAGAACTCGTACATTAATCGTTTTATTGCTTTATGTCATTTTATTTTTGAATAAATTTTGTGAATAAATTTTTGACTATACTTTGAGACTTATGCAGGATGAGAGAAGTTGACACGATCATATTATTTTTGACTTCAGCTGACTTAATGAGTATTAAGATTGACCGAAAAGGTAAATTTCTTATCTTAATCTCAAATGTATCTGAAAGAAGGACAACTTTCAGATATAGAAAACATGTTCTGAAATGTTCAAACCACTTTCCGAATTTTAAACAGTTTTTATAATTTGGAAGTGTGATTTTAAATGTTTTCATTTTATTTTTGTCCTTCATTGATAAATAAACCGTGTGTTTTCAAAGATAAATACTTGCGTATTGTCTTTTCTACATACTTTCAAGTATTCACACACATCGGTTTAATTTTTGATCAAAATGTTCTTACCATGTCTCTAAATTGAAACAATTTTTCGATGGTAAGACACTCCGCTTGTATTCAAAGAATTTTGAGCGATATTTCATTTCGAAACGATCATTTCAAAAATGTCTATATTTTGTTTCGTATAGACAAATATCAATTATTCTTGACCATAAAGCCTTGATTGTTATATCATTCATTTCTGATCATTTTCATACAATGTCAGATTTTCAAACAAGTCTCTTGCATTCATGTTCATTCATTCAATTAACTTGTTTGAAATATCTTCAATGCTTTTAAATGCTCATACCTTCATGATTATATTTTATGAGCATATATTCATCTGACATTTGTATTATTGTGCTTTAACTGATATAGTTAAACCATCTTGAGCAACACATGCTTATTAGGATTATATGGGTTCTTTGTGCTAGGAATTAACTGAACTTCTATGAAATCACGTTAACCAGTGATTTCTACCCAAGAAGTTAATCTCTTAGTGATTGAGTGTGAGGAGTCAAAAGAAATGAGTGTGGGTGTGACGAGGTAAAATGGAAATGAGAGATTGGTTAGTAGTGAGCTTAATGATTAAAAGAAAGAGGGTGTGAGATCAGAGTAAAAGAATATCGAACTCTGCACCAAATACTTTCTGAGTCGGGCAGCCACATTACTAATGTTTCACAATTCTTTCGTGAACATTATTGAAACAGGCAAATAGCCCATGCCAACTCTTGCTTAAACCCCACCAACCACTCATTTTCTTCTCAAAAAGAAAATGTTTCATATTTTTCTGGGGATGCAGCATATAATCTATCTGGTTTTCATTTGGAAAATCTGGATATTGAAAAAGAAGGAAGTCTGCCCCACCTTCGCATTTCAATCATGCACTTAGAGTCTGTGTTTATCTACTATTGTCTCAGTGGTTTACACAATGTTGAGCCTTATTAAAAAGCAATTATTTGTGCTTAATTCTTTCTACACATGCACGAGCACACAAAGAATTTGTTTCTTTGTCATAACATTCATATAAATTGCCTTTGTGGTATTTCGATGATTGGATGGAAGCCCTGGGGGAGTGAACATCACAAAAGCTCCTTTATATTGTGTATTCGTTACACACAGTGACTTTGTGTTACTGACAGGCATTTTAACTGATTCATCTGTTGATTCAGGAGTTACCTATTCTTATTTTGTCTGGATTTGAAAAGATCTAGATGAATACTTGGTTATGGATCATAGAATCAGAGGCTCAGTTTGACATATCAGATTGGTCAAAGACATTTCTTGGAGAAAGTTTTGATGATATCGATGCTCAAATCATCAAAAAGGGGGAGATGGTATCAAGAAATATTAAAGTTTTGAAGTTTGTGGGAGATGATATCAAGATCTGATAAAGATTTGTGAGTTGATTTTCTGAAATGTTCAAGTCAGAAAGTTCAAATGAAAGATTTAAAGAAGATCAAAGAATTTCTGAAGATTTGAGGAAATTTTCTTTAAAGATTATTTGCTAAAGCAATTTGAGCTGATTCTGAAGACAATTTCTTTCCAAAGACTGAAAGTTTTCTGTGAAAGTTTTGAGGAGATTGTTACTCGTTTGAAGACAGTTTTGGAAAGAAGACCGTCAAAGAAAAAGGGGAGATTGTTTTGACAGAGCTTAAAGTGAAGACTGAATTGCTAGATCTTTCAACAATGATCTTGAATCCAAAGGGGGAGATTGTTAGAGCATAAATCTGTTGGATACAAGATCAAGAAGACTGAAGGTCAAAGTTCAAGAAGTCAAAGCTGAGAAAGTCAAATTTCATCAAAGTCAAAGTCTTTTGTAAGAAAAGTCAAAGTATTGTATTTGTTTGTTTCCTTGTTGTAATTAGTTATAGGTATAAATAGTTTTTCTTTTCTTTGTAATTAGGAGAGAACTTAATTGAAGCATTATTCAGTTGTATTTTTTAGAGAGAGAAATATCAGAGAGAAAGAGAGTTCATTAGAGAGAGATTGTAGAGAGAGAAAGTGTAATCTTGAGATTGAAAGTGAAATCAAACAGGTAATTGATTCGTATTTGTATCTTGTTTGATTAATCTTGTTTAAAAACTAGATTCAGGGACACACAGTTATCTTTCAGAAACACCAAAAGTTCTTTCAAACGACTATTTTGCTAGTTATTATGTTTCTGAGATGCAGGCAAAACCTGCAGTTGCAAAGGTTTATGTTCCTCCACTCATTCTTGAAAGCAAAATAGTTGAGTTGGAAAATGTTTTATCTGATGAAAAACTTTTGGTTGATATTCAACAAAGTGTATTTTCTACTGTATTAAAGAACACGATTTTTCAATCTACATCTACAAAGTGTTCTAAAGTTTCTAAGGCACCTCAAACTTCGTCTGATAGTTTTGATGACTTATTTGAGTCTGCAAATGATTTTCTTAATTCTGATGATGGGTGCATAGACGAAATTGATATGTTTGACTTTAATGCTACTCTTCCTGATCATTCTACTTGTCTTACAAATGAAAAGGTGTTACCAAGTGTTCTTAAAATTGCTAAATCATCAACTAAGGTTGGTGAATCGGTTTCTGTAACTGCTGATTATTATTCTCAAGGTAAGAAACATAAGAAACATCGATTACAGAAACAGAAACACACTGGTACACAAAAGAAAACTCAGTTTCAGAAATCTGCTTTTCCTAATAGATCTAAATATTTTGTTTCAGATATAAGCAAGAAAAGGTCGAAAGCTCGAACTGAATGGCGACCAAAAAGGAAGGATGATGATATAGCTGGATAAGTTTCTGATAATTCTTGTACTAGATCAGTTAGTAGTGATAATGATGTAATAGTTCAGATTGACAATCAAGTTTGCTTGATGACAAAAGCTTCAATGCAGCAAAGTTGGCCCTGGCACAGACGTTTATCACACCTGAACTTTCGTTATATCAACAAGTTGGTTAGTGGAAAATTGGTAAAAGGACTTCCTGAGCTGAAATATGAAAAAGAACACTTATGCGCAGCTTGTGAAAAGGGTAAGATGAAGAGAGTCGCACATAAACCGAAGCCTGAACCAAGCACTAGTTCTCTATTAGAATTATTACATATGGATTTGTGTGGTCCAATGAGAACTCAGAGTTTGGGTGGAAAGAAATACGTGCTGGTTATTGTGGATGATTATTCAAGATACACGTGGGTCAAATTTCTTCGATCAAAAGATGAGACACCGGAAGTTCTTATTTCTTTCTTAAAGTCGACCCAGGTGAAAATGCAGCGACAAGTCAAGTTTCTTCGAACTGACAATGGCACAGAATTCAAGAACAAGATTGTTGACGAATATCTCGAATCAGTCAGGATTTCACATCAGTATTCTGCTGCTAGAACGCCTGAACAAAATGGAGTAGTCGAAAGGCGAAATCGGACGCTAGTCGAGGCCGCTCGGACTATGCTTAGCCAATCGGACTTACCTCTATTTTGTGGGCAGAAGCTGTGTCGACTGCATGCCATACTCAAAATCGGTCCATGATACACCGCCGTTTTCAAAAGACTCCATATGAGCTGATCAACAACAGAACACCAACAATCAAGTATTTTCACATATTTGGGTATAAATGTTTTGTGCTTAATGACAGAGAGAGTCTAAATAAATTCAGTGCTAAGGCGGATGAAGGCATTTTTATCGGTTATTCTTCAACATCTGCAGCATATCGTGTTTATCTGAAGAAGTCAAAGACAGTCATTGAGAGCGTAAATGTTACATTCGATGAAGAAATGGCTTCTGAATAACTCAGTTCAGAACCCGTTATCACTGGAGTATTAGCTTCTGGGCAGATCAGTCCAAAACCTGTTTCTACAGCAAATAATTCAAATAACGCTTCTACTTCTATTTCACATTTAACTGATTTAGATTTGTTATTTGAATTCTTTTATGATGAGTTTCTAGGATCTAATATACCTAAATCTGTTGTGACTGACAGGTCTGAAGACACAAGTTGCAATCATCCAGTCACTTCAGAGGTCATAACTGAACAAGTATCCTCTGTTCAGTCAGAAACTCAAATTCCTACTGTTACTCCTACAGTTGAAGATGCACAAGCAAAAATGCTGAGCCTGAAGTAACTGTTTCAGTTGGGTGTAATACATTGTCTACTCAACAGCCAGAATCTGCTGTTCCAACTGATGCTTCTGCACCTGAAACTTCAACTGCAAATCCTCCTCCAATTATTCAAACTGAAGAGTCTGATAGTGGATTTCAAGATGATGATCATGTTCAATCAATATCTACTCAATTACCTCATGAGCATCGCTGGACCAAAGAACATCCATTACATCAAGTAATTGGAGATATCAACAATCCTGTACAAACTAGGTCAGCGACTCTTAATCAATGTATGCATGACTCATTCCTCATTAAGATAGAGCCCACGCGAGTATCAGAGGCTCTTGCTGATTCGGATTGGGTATCTGCTATGCAAGAAGAGATCAATCAGTTTGAAGCCCTAAAGGTTTGGAGATTAGTTCCAAAACCAGAAGGTAAAACCGTGATAGGCACTAAATGGGTTTTCAAAAACAAGAAGGATGAAGATGGTATCGTCATAAGGAACAAAGCTAGACTTGTTGCCAAAGGTTACCGGCAAGAGGAAGGCATAGACTACGATGAGACGTATGCTCCAGTAGCGCGCATAGAAGCAATCCGCATGTTTCTAGCCTACGCAGCTCATAAGAATTTCACAGTCTTTCAGATGGATGTGAAAACAGCCTTTCTGAATGGCATTCTTAAAGAGGAAGTGTACGTGTCTCAACCAGAAGGGTTTGTCAATACAGAGAAACCAGATCACGTCTATATCTTGGACAAAGCCCTGTACGGTTTAAAACAAGCCCCTCGAGCATGTTATGACGTTTTATCTAAATTCTTGGTCAAGTCCGGTTTTTCTAAAGGTAAGGTTGATACCACTTTATTCATCAAAAAGGAAAAAGTTGATATTATTCTTATTCAGATTTATGTTGATGATATAATATTTGGTTCTACAAATCCAAAATTTTGCAAAAACTTTTCTAACCTCATGGTGTCACGTTTTCAAATGAGTATGATGGGAGAGATGAATTTCTTTCTCGGATTACAAGTTAAATAGTTTTCAATGGGGATTTTCATTAACCAATCTAAGTACATTTTGGATATTCTTCGGAAGTTCAATATGGAAAATAGTAAACCTATTGGAACCCCAATGGCACCAGGTACTAAGATCAACACTGATCCTTCGGGTAAAAGTGTTGATGTTAGAACTTATAGAGGTATGATAGGTTCATTAATGTATCTTACATCGAGTAGACCAAATATTATGTTTTCAACATGTTTATGTTCTATATATTAAGCTGCTCCCAAAGAATCCCATTTGGCTGCTGTCAAACGGATTTTTAGATATCTGAAGGGGACTGCAGACCATGGTCTGTGGTATCCTAAGGATACTGGTTTTCAACTGACTGCATATTCAGATGTAGATCATGCAGGTTGCATGTTGGACAGAAAGAGTACTTCTGGTCATGTTCAATTTCTTGAAGACAAGCTCGTTAGCTGGGCATCAAAGAAACAATTATGCGTTTCCACATCGACTGCTGAAGTAGAGTACGTAGCTGCTGCTAGTTGTTGTTCTCAAGTCCTGTGGATGCGAACACAGTTAAGAGACTATGGATTCAAGTTTGACAAAATACCAATCTACTGTGACTCGAAGAGTGCAATCGCAATATCTGCTAATCCTGTCCAACATACGAAAACCAAACACATTGATGTAAGGTATCATTTTATTAAGGATAATGTAGAAAAAGGAACAATTGAACTCTATTTTGTAAAAACAGATTATCAGCTTGCAGATTTATTTACCAAACCATTAGATGAAAAGAGATTTAATTTTCTTATCTCTAAGCTTGGTATGTTAAATCTGAAGACATAATCAGTTGTTACCTAATATAGTTACGAATTGTTATTTTTCGTCATTTTCTTTATCTTTATGTCTGAAGGATATCTGCACTTTAATTGTTTGCTCATGATATCAGGGGGAGTAAGAGAAGATTCTAGATGATCTACATTCATCTGAGGGGGAGCAAAACTAATTTCTGCATTTTACTTAACTGACAAAATTTTTGTAATGCATGATTTTAGGGGGAGCTTATAAGTCAAAGGAGTAAGACTATGATTTCTGATTACTTCTGATCAGAACTCGTATTTTAAAAGTTTTATTGCTTTATGTCATTTTATTTTCAAATAAATTTTGTGAATAAATTTTTTGACTAGACTTTGAGATTTTTGCAGGATGAGAGAAGATGACAAGATCATATCTTAATGACTTCAGCTTGACTTCATTAGATTTAAGATTGCACGAAAAGGTAAATTTCTTATCTTAATCTCAAATATGTCTGAAAGAAGGACAACTTTCAGATATAGAAAACATGTTTTGAAATGTTCAAACCACTTCCCGATTCTTAAACAGCTTTCTAATTTGGAAGTGTGATTTTAAATGTTTTCATTTTATTTTTGTGTTTAATTGATAAATAAACCGTGTGTTTCCAAAGATAAATACGTGCGTATTGTCTTTTCTACATACTTTCAAGTATTCACACACATCGGTTTAATTTTTGATCAAATTGCTCTTACCATGTCTCATATTGAAACATATTTTCGATGGTAAGACACCCCGCTTGTACTTCAAAGAATTTTGAGCGTTATTTCATTTTGAAGCGTTCATTTCAAGAATGTCTATATTTTTTGTTTCGTATAGACACATATCCATTATTCTTGACCATAAGCTTTGTTTGTTATATCATTTTATTTCTGATCATTTTCATACAATGTCAGATTTTCAAACAAGTCTTTTGCATTCATGTTCATTCATTCAGTATACTTGTTTGAAAATACTTCAATGTCTAAAAATGCTCAAATCTTCATGATTATATTTTATGAGCATACATTCGTCTGACATTTGTATATGAGCTTTAACTAATAAAGTTAAACCATCTTGAGCAACATATGCTTATTAGGATATTATGGGTTCTTTGTGCTAGGACTTAAATGACCTTTTATGGATTCACGTTAACCAGTGTTTCCTACCCAAGAAGTTAATCCAATAGTGATTGAGTGTGAGGAGTCTAAAAGAAATGAGTGTGGGTGTGATGAGGTAAAATGGAAAAGAGAGTTTGGTTAGTAGTGAGCTTAATGATCAAAAGAAAAAGGGTGTGAGAACAGAGTAAAAGAATATCAAACTCTGCACCAAATACTTTCTGAGCCGGGCAACCACATTACTAATGATTCACAATTCTTTCGTGAACATTATTGAATCAGGCAAATAGCCCATGCCAACTCTTGATAAAACCCCACCATCTACTCATTTTCTTCTCAAAAAGAAAATGTTTCATATTTTCTGGGGACGCAGCACATAATCTATCTGATTTTCATTTGGAAAATCTGGATATTGAAAAAGAAGGAAGTCTGCTCCACCTTCGCACTTCAATCAAGCACATTGAGTCTGTGTTTATACTACTGTTGTCTCAGTGGTTTACACAATGTTGAGCCTTATTAAAAGCAATCATTCGTGCTTAATTCTTTCTACACTTGCACGAACACACAAGAAATTTGTTTTCTTGTCATAACATTCATAGAAATTGCCTTTGTGGTATTTCGATGATTGGATGGAAGCCCTGGGGGAGTGAACATCAAAAAGCTCCTTTATATTGTGTATTCGTTACACACAGTGACTTTGTGTTACTGACAAGCATTTTAACTGATTCATTTGTTGATTCAGGAGTTACATGTTCTTATTTTGTCTGGATTTGCAAAGATCTAGATGAATACTTGGTTATGGATCACAGAATCAGAGGCTCAGTTGGACAGATCAGAATGGTCAATGACATTTCTTGGAAGAAAAGTTTTGATGATATAGATGCTTAAATCATCAAAAAGGGGGAGATGATATCAAGAAATGATAAAGATTGATAAAGATTTAAGAGATGATTTTCAAAAATGTCCGAGTTAGAAAATTTAATGTAAAGATTTGAAGACGATCAAAGAATTTCTGAAGATTTGAGGAAATTTTCTTTGAAGATTATTTGCTAAAGCATTTCGAGTTGATTCTGAAGATAATTTCTTTCCAAAGTCTGAAAGCATTCTGTGAAAGTTTTGGAGAGATTGTTCATTATTTGAAGACAGTTTTGGAAAGAATACAGTCAAAGAAAAAGGGGAGATTGTTCCGACAGAGCTTAAAGTGAAGACTGAATTGCTAGATCTTTCAACAGTGATCTTGAATCCAAAGGGGGAGATTGTTAGAGCATAAATCTATTGGATACAAGATCAAAAAGACTGAAGGTCAAAGTTCAAGAAAGTCAAAGCTGAAGAAAGTCAAATCTCATTAAAAGTCAAAGTCTTTTGTAATAAAGTCAAATTGTATTTGTATTTGTATTTTAATTTTCTTGTATTAGAAGTTGGTATAAATAGCTTTTATTTTCAGTTTTTGTTCAGGAGTTGTCTAATTGTAATCTGTGAGAGAGAGTAATTCTAGAGAGAGAAATATCATAGAAAGAGAGAGTTCGTTAGAAAGAGATTGTAGAGAGAGAGTCTTGTAATCTTGGAATTGGATTGAAATCAAATAGGTAATTGATTGATAAATCTTGTATAGGAACTAGAATCTGGGAATAACAATCTTCACTCATCAATCAAGGAGAATTAGATTAAAAAATTCAAGAAAGTTTACTGTTCATTCAAGAACTGCATCTCACTGTTCCATTGATCGATTTTGACTTTTTGTGTTGTTTTTGGTGTTAGATTGATTGCACTGTATTCAAAATATAGTATAGATCAATTAGTGTTCACACTGTAATCACAAATTCACACAAATTAAGTGTCAATTGTTCATTTTTGTGTCTTGAGTTTGTACGTACTGTGATCTAGTCGAATCATGATGAGCAAATCGATTATTGGTAGAATTAAGTGTCAAGGATTGTTCACGATCATATTCTGAACAAATTTGCCAAGTTTCGTGATCTAATTCAGAGGATTTAGTGGAAATCAGAGGAAAATCAAAGAAAAAAAAGTTCGAGATTTGAAGAACTCGCACGATGGATGAAGAACTCGCATGTTTGATGAAAAACTCGCATGTTTGAAGAAGAATTCGCATCTCATTGATTTGTGAAAAATTGCCAAGTGAAGAATTCGCATCATACTATATGCGAAAAGATGGAATTCGCATAGTGTGTTGTACGAATTGCAGGATTTCGCATCTAGTCTTAATACGAAAAGTTCAAAGATTCGCATCAAGAAGTAAAATTTTTTCTAAGTCCACAACTCGCATCGAAACGAAAAGTTTAGAAGTGGAAAATCATCTAAGGGAGGAATTCGCATTACACTGAGAGTTTGTGCGAAAAGTTGAAAGTTTTGGAAGTTGAAAAATCAACTAAGTCTAGAATTCACATAAGTCACTCTGCAAAAAGTAGGAACTTGCATCCTACTACGTGCGAATTGTTAGAACTCCCATCTAACTACGTGCGAAAAGTGACGTTTTCTCATCCTTTGGTGCGCGAATTGTATGGTTCTATGAATTGTTTCCTATTTGGTGTGCGAATTGTTTCTTGTGTGCGAATTTCTTTCACTATGGTGTGCGAATTTTACACTTAGAGTATTTTTGTGTGTTCTTTTGATAATTTTTCAAAGTTAATCTTTCTGATTATCTGACTAACGATCATTTCAAGCATTATTTCAGATAAATTTTTCACAATGCCTTATACTGATGAAAAAGGAAATGTTATTCTCTCAAATAGAGATTGTGCAATGGCATACATGCCTGAGATACCGAAAATTGAAGCAGAAAATGAAAAGCTTAAACTTTAAAATACAGAGCTGAAAGCTGAGATTGTTGAGCTGAATATGAACTTGAAGAAAGCTGAAAAGCAGGTATCTACATACCAGGCTAAAGGAGCTGAATGGATAAAGAAGTATGAAGAAAGAAGCAAGAATGAAAAGGTTGATCTAGAGAAAACTTTCAATCTATGATTATCTAATCTTTCAAAGAAAGCTGAAAAAGAAAAGAAAGATTTCGAAATCAGATGTGCAAAACTTTCTAAACAGGTTTATGAATTTGAAAAGATTTTAATTACTGAAAGAGATATCTTTGAAAGAGAAAAGAAAAATACTGAAAAGAAAAATACTGCTCTTTTCAAAGAAATTTCAGGGAAAAATCTGAGCTTAGAAAAGGATTTTGAATCAGAGAGAAAAGTTTTGAAGATGAAATTTCAAAATTAACCAGCAATTTGGCTACTTTATCTTCAGACATTCTAAAAGGACAAAAGAGTAAATCTGATCTGCAAAGCAAGTTTGATCAGCTTTGTAATGAGAAATCGAAGTTAACTGATAAGATCAAACAACTGGAAGTACTTAATGTTGATTTGTCTAATAAGTACAGGAAGATAGGGAAGATGAAGTTTTGCAAATTGATCCCAAAGGGGGAGATTGTTAGATCAAGTTTGAATCAATTTGTCTTGTAATAGTTTGACCTTTTATCTTGTAAGTTTGACTTTTGCTTTGTGTATTGTATGAGGTCAAGGAATGTTTGACCCATATAAATACTTAGGCTTTGTCTTGTAAAGTAGTAGTTGTAACTCTTGTATGTAATTCCAAGTCTTGTAATCTTGTGACTTTTGTGAGTTATGTAACACAAAGACTTGTGACTATTTCTCTCTCTCTAGATTCTTATCAATATTTTGTTTTGATCTTTGAATGTTAATCCTTGAATCTGGAATCACACTTACGCTTAAGGCAACTCAAAATTCACGAGAAGAATTACCCTACCCACGATTTGGAGTTGGCGGCGGTGGTGTTCACCTTGAAACTTTGGCGACATTATCTTTATGGCACAAAATTTACACTCTAAATGGATCATAAGAGTTTGAAATACGTTTTTGATCAAAAAGAATTAAACATGAGGCAAAGGCGGTGGCTCGAGTTACTCAAGGATTATGATTGCGAGTTGCTTTACCACCCCCGTAAAGAAAATGTGATGGCTGATACGTTGAGTCGAAAGGACTATAGAGGAAGTATTCGGGATACCCTTTCGAGAATCGAGCTAGTATCAAGGCATCTCAAGTAGAAGCCTTATTGGAGGAGAATCTCAAAGAAGAGGTTATGTTAAAGCAACGTTTGCTCTTAACGGAAGATAGCGGGGAGTGAAATTGTTCAACGGTCGTGTATGGGTACCCAAGGTGGGAGGCAATCGAGAACTCCTCCTTGAGGATGCCCATAAGTCCAAGTATTCCATTCATTCGGGGAGTATAAAGATATACAGGGACTTTCTCATTCGAATAAGAATCTGCAATTACCTCTGCTGTCAATTTCTTATTCATTCAGGGCGCTACATTATTGGTGGCCGGTAATGAAACTTGATGTGGCGCGTTACGTGGAGCGTTGTGTGACGTGTTTACAAGTGAAAGTCGAGCATCAACGACCGTATGGGAGTCTTCAATCCTTGGAGATCCTCGAGTGGAAGTAGGAGCATATTACCATGGACTTCGTGACCAAGTTGCCTAAAACTCTTCGAGGGCACGATACCATTTGGGAGATAGTTGATCGGTTGACCAAGAGCGTGCACTTCTTGTCCATGTGAGAAACCTTACCGATGGACAAGTTAGCAAAACTATACATCGACGAAGTGGTTTCGAGGCACGGGGTGCCCTTGTCTATTGTGTCGGATCGCGACAGTCGGTTCACTTCGAACTTTTGGGATGGTTTGCAAAAAGTGCTTGGAACGCAAGTAAATTTGAGCACAACTTACCACCCGCAAACCAACGGTCAAAGCGAGAGAACGATCCAAACGCTTGAAGACATGTTAAGGTCTTGTGTTATCGATTTTGGGGGTAGTTGGGACTCTCACCTACCTTTGGTGGAGTTTGCTTACAATAATAGCTACCACTCGAGTATCGGGATGACACCGTTCGAGGCTTTGTACGGGTGGAAGTGTCGAACTTGTGTTGTCTTGAAGCAGGAGAAAAGCAATTCGCCGGACCCGAAATTGTTCAAGAAACGGCCGATAAAGTGAAAGGCATTCAGGAGCAGTTGAAAGCGGCTCAAGATCGACAAAAGAGATATGTCGATAAGAAGAGGCAGCCGATGGAGATCCAAGCGGGTGATCGTGTGATGCTTAAGGTGTCGCCATCGAAGGGCATTATCCAGTTCAGAAAGCACAGGAAGTTGAGTCCCCGTTTCCTTGGACCCTTCACGGTACTTAAGTGTGTGGGCTTGCAAGCCTACCAATTGGAACTTCCACCGGAGATGAACGGGATTCACAACACATTACATATTTGTTATCTTCGAAAGTGTTTGACGGAAGAGGAGAGTGTTATTCCCCTTTCCGAGATAAGAGTGGACGAGGGTAACCGTTGTGTAGAGGAACCCGATGCTATCCTAGAAAGGAAGTTAAAGAAGCTTCGCCACAAGAAATTCATTATGGTCAAAGTGCAATGAAAGCATCATCGTGGAGCCAATGTGACATGGGAAGCCGAGGAGGACATGAAGCGGAGATATCCTAACTTTTTCGTGTAGTTGGGATTTCGGTGACGAAATCATTCCTAAGTTGGGGAGGATTGTGTTGATCCAAACTCTCTCAGTGATTTGATAACGACCCTCTTCTATACTTAGTAAAAATTACGTTTTAATATGTATTAGTGTTTCACCATCAGCGATCAGACTGAGTCTCTTCAGTTATCGCTGATGACCTTTCTTGTAAACATTTCATATGTATTAGTGTTTCACTATCAGCGATTAAACTGAGTCTGTTCTGTTATCGCTGGTAGTCTCTGATGTAAACAATTAACGTAATCCCTGAAGACAAGTCTCGCGTCAACATATGTTCATAGCTGAATCTAAGACGAAGCCACTGAACAAAGACAAGTCTACTAGTGACCTAATGCGGATATCAGTGAAGCAAAGACGACTCTACTTATATGCGAAGGAACATGAGGAAAAGCTTCAGCGATAGTTGAACTTCTTTGTATCTCTGAAGGAAGAGATATTCAACGATCAAACGATCACGTAGCTTATGCCTCAAGTCTCCTTTTGTCTTACCTTGCAGAACCAGTACGATGTGTCAGAACGGACACGTCTCTGTCACAAATCGTACAACAACTCTGTCAACTACACTGTTCATGATACGGCCAAAAGCATGTTTCCCAAAGTCAGACTCTCAAAGCCAATCACTGAACGCCACGTGTAAAGTGCCCTGCCATGCATTTAATGCATAGGGTATAAATAGAAAGATCACCTCTCCATCTGAGAAAGTGCTCACCTCTGCCTTCATCTTTCTATTTGATAGAAACCCTTGTTTTCTATACTCTCTAACCCCCCATTCTCTATATTCTTGTGCAACCATCTAAGTGTTTTCTTAAGTTTGTTTAGATTGAGTCTGTCTTAATCTTATTCCGCAACAAACTTGTAAATTGTGTTTGAGTTATCAATAAACAATTTATTAAACTGTAATTTCTGTGTTTGTATTCACCCCCCCCCCCTTCTACAAACTTGTTAAGCACCTCCGGGACCAACAAGTGGTATCAGAGCAGACTGTTTAATCTAATAAACAAGATCTTGCTTTATTCTCTTCCTTGCTATTCTAAAATGGCACTAAACACAAACACAAATTATTTTGATAATGGTTCACTATCTAAACCTCCTCGATTTAGCAGAGATAACTTCTCTCTCTGAAAAAATCGAATGATGCTATTTCTAGAAGGTGCAGATCCCACTATACCTGAGTACGTAGCAAATGGACCCTATGAACCTGTCCAAATCATAGCTGTCGTTCTAGCTACTGCCACCACTCCATTTATTCCTGAACGCTATATTGCTAAGGAAATCAGACAATGGAGTGATGAGGACAAAAAGAAGGTTGGTATCGATGCAATGGCAAAGACCATTATCTCTATGGCTCTGCCTGATGAAGTTTTCCATTCCATCATGCATCTTAAAACTTCTAAAGAAATGTGGGAAACCATATGTGTTCAATATGAAGGCACCACTGAAATCCAAGAGACTCGAAAGATTAACTTGGTAAGACAGTATGAAAGTTTCATCGCTGGTAAGAATGAATCTCTCTCTGACATTCATCAGCGGTTTAACTGCTTAATCATTGACCTAAGAACCGTTGGGAGGACCTATTCTAATTATGAGGTCCTAACAAAATTCTTAGAATGTCTTCCTGAATGCTGGGACTGTTATTCAATCTGTCTCAAGCTGACAAAAGACTTAAATTCTCATTCTCTCAGCACCTTGTATGGAATATTGCTTAACTATGAGCAAACAAACCTGTTGAAGAAGAATCTTATAAAAGATTCTAAAGACTCCAAAAGCACTCCTGTTGCTTTAGTCTCTTCAGAGATAATTCCATCTCAGCGATCTACTCTCACCATCACTGAGTTAGATTCTGAATCTGAGGATCTATCAGACACTGATCTTTCAGAGTTTGATGAGTCCTTAGCACTCTTGACAAACTCTTTTAAAAGATTTGCAAGAAAGAGCAATTTCAAAAGAAATAAGCGTCTCTATATCACTGACAAGCCAAAATCAACCCCTGTTGATAAGGCTTCTGCTACTTGCTATAACTGTGAAAAGATTGGACACTTTGCGAGTGAGTGCAGGTCAAAGAAAGTCTTCAAACCTTCTACCTCAAGAAGATCCTGCGATGACAAATACCTAAAGCTGAAAAACAAATATCAAAAGCTGAAAAGCTACAAGCAAAAAGGTAAAGGTCTCATTGATGAAAAACATCACTGGGCTGAATCAGAAGAATCAAGTTCTGATGATGAAGAAGTCGCTAATCTTTGCCTCATGGCTGAGATTAAAGAAGAAGTGGAAGAACCAGCTGAAACTTCTATGAGTTATATATCATCTCAGGGATCAAAGGGCATCTGGTATCTCGATAGTGGATGTTCTCGTCATATGACTGGTCAAAAAGACCTGCTCACTGAATACAAGGAAGAGAAAGGTCCCTCTGTGACCTTTGGTGGAAATGGAAAAGGCTATACCCGAGGGTTTAGTGTCCTTAGCAATGGGACAACTACCTTCAGAAGAGTCGCTTATGTAGATGGACTGAAGCATAACCTTCTGAGCATCAGTCAACTATGAGACAAAGACTACGAAGTTCGCTTTTCTAAGAAAGCATGTTCAGTGGTGAATGAGAAAGGAAAACTTGCTCTCAGTGGTTATCACAGAGAAAATGTCTATGTAATAGATATGGACTCTACTACCACTGAAAACTTATGTTTTCTCTATAAAGCCTCTTTTGATGTCAACTGGCTATGGCACAAAAGGCTCTCTCATCTAAATTTCAAAACCCTGAATTCTCTCTCTTCTAAGGAACTGATTTCTGGTCTTCCTCAGCACTCATATGCTAAAGAATCTCTCTGCTCGGCATGTGAAAAAGGAAAACAGACAAAAGCTAGTTTCAAATCTAAACAAGTTTCCTCAGTGACAAGTCCTCTTCAGCTCTTACATATGGATATGTTTGGCCCTGTCAACATCCAATCAATAGCTGGAAAGAAATTCACGCTTGTCATTGTAGATGAATACTCTCGCTACACCTGGGTTATCTTTCTTCGCTGCAAGAGTGATACTCCAGAAGAACTAATATCTTTTGTTAAAAAGATGGAAGTGCTGAATAATCTTACTGTTCGCTCTATAAGAAGTGATCATGGAACTGAATTCAAAAACAGTTCTATGAACAATTTCTTTGAGAACAAGGGAATTTCTCATAACTTCTCCTCAGTAAGAACACCTCAGCAAAACGGAGTCGCTGAAAGAAGAAACAGAACGATCATTGAAGCTGCTAGATCAATGCTCAGCGATTCTCACCTTCCTACTCAATTTTGGGCGGAAGCTGTAAACACTGCATGTTTTATTCAAAACAGATCGCTGATAGTAAAGCGATTTGGAAATACAGCTTATGAACTCTTTCATGGAAGGAAGCCTTCTATCAGTTTTCTTCATATCTTTGGTTGTCAGTGCTTTATCTTAAACAACAAAGATCAGCTTGGAAAGTTCGACCCAAAAGCTGATGATGGAATATTTCTAGGATATTCCTCCATCTCCAAAGCCTACAGAGTTTTCAACAAACGAAGACAATCTGTGGAAGAAACAATTCATGTCACTTTTGATGAAACTCGCTCAGCGAACTCTAAACCAATCGCTGACAATGAAGAATTAAATGCTTGGATGTTCTCTCATTACAGAGAAACAGAACCTTTCTTCTCAAACCATCAGCATTCAAATCCTCTAGCTGCTGATGATGATCCAAACATCATACCTCCTAACGCTGAATCCAACTCATGGATCTCAGCAGAGCCTCTAAACACACTTCTACCATCAGAACCATCTTTGTCTGAACATCTCTCAGAAAACAATGGCATGTCTGAAACTCAACAATTAATCGCTGATGAGCCTCAAGCTTCTTCATCAGTGAACATTCCTATTGTTGATCCAATCTCTGAAGTAAGCGATCATGCTCCTGCTCAGCGATGGACCAGAGGTCACCCTATAGATCAAATTCTTGGTGATCCCGATGCAGGTATTCAGACATGACGAAGTTCAGGTAATATCTGTCTCTTTGTCAATTTTATTTCTTTAATAGAGCCAAAGAAGGCTGATGATGCCCTCAGAGATCCAAACTGGGTCAGAGCTATGCAAGAAGAGCTGACTGAGTTTACTCGTAACAAATTTTGGAATCTCGTTCCTAGATTGTCTGACAAAACTGTAATAGGCACCAAATGGGTGTTTAGAAACAAGTTAGATGAACATGGGACTGTAACCTGCAACAAAGCTCGACTTGTTGCCCAGGGATACAGACAAGAGGAAGGCATAGACTATGATGAAACCTTTGCCCCTGTGGCCAGGCTCGAAGCAATTCGACTTCTCTTAGCTTTTGCAGTTTACAAAGACTTCATTGTGTATCAAATGGATGTAAAATCGCGTTCCTAAATGGAAAGCTGAATGAAGAAGTCTATGTAGAACAACCTCCAGGGTTCTATGACCCTAAGTATCCAAATTATGTTTATAAATTGGATAAGGCTCTCTATGGTCTCAAACAAGCCCCTCGTGCTTGGTATGACACTCTCTCATTTTTTCTTATCTCTGAAAATTTTGAACGAGGCAAAATTGATAATACTTTATTTTTCAGAAAGATAAAAGGTCATATTATTCTTGTACAAATATATGTCGATGACATCATATTTGGTTCTACTAACCCATCGTTGTGTACTCGATTCGCTGAAAGAATGAAGAAAGAATACAAAATGAGTATGATGGGTGAGCTGACATATTTTCTTGGCATTCAGATCAAACAATCTGACAAATGTACTTTTATCAGCCAAGGTAAGTATATTAAAGATATGCTGAAAAAGTTTGATCTTACACAAACTTCAGCGATGAAAACTCCTATGGCACCTCCCTTGACACTTAACAAAGATCCATCTGGAAACCCTGTTAATGTCACTGCCTATAGAGGAATGATAGGCTCCTTGCTGTATCTTACAGCGAGCCGACCTGACATTATGTACTCTACTTGTTTATGTGCATGCTATCAATTTGAACCCAAGGAATCCCATCTGATCGCTGTTAAACGAATTTTCAGATATCTTAAAGGGACTCCTAACCTCGGTCTTTGGTATCCCAAAGACTCAGGGTTCGATCTAACTGGATATTCTGATAGTGATTTTGCAGGTTGTAAACTCCATAGAAATAGCACCACTGGTGGATGTCAACTCCTAGGAGGAAAGCTGGTAAGCTGGACAAGCAAAAAGCAAAATTCAGTGTCCACTTCCACAGCTGAAGCTAAATACGTAGCCGCTGGAAGTTGTTGCGCTCAAGTCTTGTGGATGAGAAATCAACTATTAGACTATGACCTTCAGCTATCAAAGATTCCAATCTATTGCGACAGCACTAGTGCTATCGCTATAGCAAACAATCCAGTGCTACATTCAAAGACGAAACACATAGAGATCATGTGATGAATGGTGATATTAAACTTCATTTCATCCCTACTGACTATCAGCTTGCTGATTTATTCACCAAACCTCTTGATGAGACAAGATTCAACTTTCTCATCAGTGAGCTTGGAATGCTGAATTTCGAAGAGTAAAATCTTCAGAGTTCATGCATTAAGTCAGTGATTATAAGTTCCCCAATATCATTCAATCTCTGATTAAAACTCTGATTCTCAGGTATGTTCTCTTACTCTTAACCGCTGAATCTTCAGTCAGTAAGACGTTTTTAAAACAAACTTTAATCACTGAAGTTCTTCTTCAAATGATTAAAAGCTTTTTGAAAAACAAAATCTATCACTGAGTTTTCTCTTCAGTAATCATTCTAAAATAAAAATCAATCTCTGAATTTTCATCAGGGATTCTTTCAAAAGAAAACCTATCTCTGACTTTTCTTCAGAGATAATTTCAAAAAGGACAAATGAAACGTTTTTCTCTCTCCTATGACGTCATTTGAACCGACAATCCACGACATGCCTTTTTCTGACACGTTTGTCCGTTGCCCTTCTATCCAATCAACTTCGTGGGACGTGTCCATGTCATGATGAACATTTGTTCTCCCGCCTATCTCTCTCTCTCCTACTCTCAAACGTATATAAAGAACATTTTTCCATTCTTATCTTTTTCGCTTTCTAAACATCCTTTCTGAGCAAGAAACTCTCTCAAGAAATTTCAAGCATCTGCATCTTCCTCATTCAAGATTACCAGGTTACTTTGATATTCTTTCCATTTAAATCTTGTTAACAAAACACCATTTTTCTTCATCATGGGTTTTCTATAAGATTTATATTCCATAAAATCATTTTTTTATTTTACTCTTTCAAAACCTTTGGTTTTCTTACTGTTCTTCATCTTTTCCTTAAGAACAATGTCTTAAATCTTCAAATATTTTTGTTTTTATACGTTTCTTTCCTCAAATAGAAACTGGTAAAAACTTCTCTATTTTTAGACTCTAATCCTTCCCTTCTATTCTCTCTTTCTTTCCTTATTCAGCAATGGCACAGTTATCACTTGTTTCCTCCAAGAACGTCAAGTTTTCCATCACTGAATCTGAAGTCCCCAAAAACAACCATCTTGGACGCCTCGACTTCGATGGAATCAAATACCCACACCTGGTGGAAGCTGCTAAATTCCTAAAGCAATCTTGCATTGATTACTCTCTCACTGTAGATCCAAAACCCTCCAAAACTCTACTTCAACAGTTTTGGTTCACAGCTGAAGAAACGACCATCACCAACAAGAAAGGTGATCAGGTCCTGCCATTTCCTTCTGTACTGACCTCGGCAAAGGAATGATGACTGCTTTCAGCTTAAGGAAGGCTCTCAGGTTTTCTGACAAACCTAAGAGTGGCTTCGAAGCTCTACCTACTGACGCTGAACTCATCCGATTCTTGGATGATATGGAGTACTGCTGGGACAACAAGCCCCGCTCCACAATCCCCAACAAGAAGCTGACACTCATCAAGAAGGCGAACATGCCTTCTCAGCTGAACTTTATCTTTTCTCATTTCATTCAATGCATGAGTGGGAAAAGTGGTTCTCTTGATCAGGCAAGCAAGGTACAGCTTCAGATGGCCTATTCGGTCATCGCTGGCAAAAATTTCGACTTTGCCACCGCTATCTTTGACGATCTAAGGTCAAAGATAGAGAAGACGGAAAGGGATCCCAAGATCCCATATGTACGGTTTATCTGTGCATATCTGAAATTTCTCTACGCCAACACTTACCCCACTACTCCTGATGGCTCCTTCGCCAAAGTGGGTCAGCGATCACTGGAGGTCAAACCGCTGGACAACGAGGTAAGTATTTCTACCCTTCGCTCCCGACTCTCTCTCCACACTTCTTCTACTTCAGCGGCCACGCAGGAGGTTCCTTCTTCTGCTAACCCTGCCGCTACCACTGGTTCCAAACGACCATCAGTTAGTTCCCTTGGTCCTTCTAAAAAGGCCAAAGTAACTAAGGAGACAAGCACCTATAGCTCAAGGCCTGAGGAAGTTTCTCGACAAACTTCCTTGGATGATTTCGTGGTCCTCTCCTCCACGTCCGCACCAATGATCATATCAACCGTGCCAGCGATCTCGGTCGCTGTCACAACAACAGTGACTCAACCTGAAATCTCAGTTCTTCAATCAACTAAGGTACCTTCCAAACTCTCATCTTCTTCTATCCCCATCTCTAATCCCTCTATTTCTTTGGTCTCTGACCCTCCTTCTCTTTTGTAGCAACCTCATGTTGCATTTATAGGACCTGATCCTCAATTGCTTGAAAGAGACATGCAATTTTTCAACATGTTTGATCGATCATGTACACCTAAACCCAATACACCTTTCTTCTTCCCATCTAAGCCTGTTACTCAGTCACTAACTTTTCTTTCAGGTCCTAGTTTGGAAACTGTTGACGCAAATGTCAACAGTTTAGGTGAAAAGGTGGTTTCTCTCACCGCTGCTGTCAACGACACCACCAGCGCAGTCATTACCGCTGGTACTGAACTGAAGACTTTGATAGCTGCCTGCTCAACCAAAGCTGAAGCCTCTCATATCTCTGCTCTTCAAGAAGAGATTGTCAAAGTAAAGGAGGATACTCAGCGAAAGTTTGACGCTCTATCGTCCAAGGTTGATTCTTGCACAGCTCTTCTTCAGCAAGTCCTCAACAAGCTGAATGCACCAGCTCCGACTCCATCACCTTCCTTCACATTGGATGATCGCACCTCACTGAACGTAGCTGTTGAATTCATTCATCAAGCTACTTCAGATCTCCCGGTGATTGAAGGACGACTAGATAGTCTGGAGGCTGAAGTCCGAAAGTTAGCCTCTGCACAAACTTCCTCTTCTACCAAAGATCTCTCCCTGGCTGATAATGACAAAGAGGGGGAGAAAGCAGCTGAAGAAATTAAAGAAGGGGAAGCTGAAGCTGCTGAGGTTCAACATTCATATCCTCCCTCTCATGTTGAGGGGGAGAAGGTTGCTGACCAAACCCCTCCTTCTTTCAAAGATTTTGTCGAAGAAGAAGAAGAGGAGGATGAAAATGAAGAAGATCTTGATCTTGAAGATCAAGAGGAAGAGCAACCTCATCAAGAAGATGATGATGATGACGATGAAGAAGACCAGTCCTTATGGTGTTCTTCTGCAGCCATCACATCTTCAGTGATAGCTTCGAAAGAAGTTGTCACAGCAGGGGGGAGCCATGGAACATCCTCAGGAACCCCTTCCCAAAGCAAATCCAAAAGTGCGGTTGCTGAGGGAAACCTGAAGACTGTTTCACTATCTGAGGAGAATCCTTCTCAGGTATACCTCTCACTTGTCCCTATTTCTTTCCACAAACCCTCTATCTCTTTCTAGCCTTTATCTTCTCTCTTCCCAAAACATACACTAACTCCCTTCTTTCTATTTTTTTTTGTCTAGACAGTTCTCTCCCCTGCTTAAGGGTAAAGAACTACAAATAATCCCAGCCGCTGTAGCTGATGAACAAATAATCCCAATCTCTGTAAGAGAGATTGATGAAGAAGATGAGGAAGAAGAGTCCCTGCAACATCCAGGAAGGCCCTCTAGACCATCTCACTGGTCAGAGGAAGAGATGAAGAGACGAACAGAGATGATTTCTCATCTAACGAATCAACGACTAAATATCCCCTCTCAATCAACAGATCTAGAGTTCCTGACTGAAGCTGAAATCGAAGAATCCGTCAGGGCTGAGAAGCTAATAGTTGATTGCCAAAGAGATGCATCTCTTGATCTCAAGGTTCAGCCATCTCAGGTCAAAGACAAGAAGCTGAAAAAGAAACCAGTAGAAGTCCAGGCTGCTCTTTTGAAGGAGATTGAAGAGGATCGCTCAAAAGCTCTAGCGGTCAGCGATAGCTCAGTCGATTGGTGCAAACATAAACTCGACTATCGCACTGACCCAATGAAGATCGTTTCAGTCGCTATCTCTGGAAGAAAGAAGAAGGATAATGTTTCTGTCACTATGAAGATTACCAGAGAGGATGGAAGTTGCAAGGCTATGTTCGTTTCAAAGCTGGAAAGCTTCAGCTATATGGAATGGCTTGAGTTTAAAGATGCACTAAAGAAATCAAAGTCAATCTACAGAGGCTATGTTGAAGGGATAAATGATGCTCTTATCAACAGAGTCGCTGCAATATTAAAGGTGTCGTCTGCTCTTCCTTCTAAGTCAAAGCAACTCAAAAGGAAGTCTGTATCCTCCTCTTCTAAAAATGTCGTTGTCATCAGAAATGAAACCTCCATCAAGTTCTCAAGAGAAGCTCTGTTCGGTCCTCCTCCTGATCTTTCAGTTCTCGATCTATCTCTGCCCCTGGTAGACCATATGTTGCAGGACAAGTTCTCAAAGAACCTTTTAGAATCTTCTTCAGAGATGATGAGGAAGAGCTCAGATTTTAAAGAGTATCTGAAATTCCTATTTGTCCCCTTAGTCATCTCAAGGATCTCTTGTGCTTATAGTGTGACTTCTCTCCCTCTGCTGAATCGATCAAAGCAATCATCTCTCAAGAATCTTCAGATCGAAGGCAAAAAGGAGAAGAAATACCTGAGTATATGATCAATCCTCCCAAGTCTTCTTTAGATAGCTGATAGATTAGTTTCCTATTTCTTATAATCTATTAGTTAAACTTACAGTAGTTAGTTCCTCACTTGTACTTATAATTTTCATACCTTGTAATTCGTTTCTTGAATTAATGAAATTTTCAGTGAAGTACTTAACTCTATCAGTACTGTAAAAGATCCCTCAAAATAGTAATTGGGATGTGTATGTTATGAGTCCTGATTATTCCTTATTTTGAACTATAAAGTAATTTTCTTCAGTTACTTTGTCATTATCAAATAGGGGGAGATTATTGATCCAAACTCTCTCAGTGATTTGATAACGACCCTCTTCTATACTTAGTAAAAATTACGTTTTAATATGTATTAGTGTTTCACCATCAGCGATCAGACTGAGTCTCTTCAGTTATCGCTGATGACCTTTCTTGTAAACATTTCATATGTATTAGTGTTTCACTATCAGCGATTAAACTGAGTCTGTTCTGTTATCGCTGGTAGTCTCTGATGTAAACAATTAACGTAATCCCTAAAGACAAGTCTCGCATCAACAGATGTTCATAGCTGAATCTAAGACGAAGCCACTGAACAAAGACAAGTCTACTAGTGACCTGATGCGGATATCAGTGAAGCAAAGACGACTCTACTTATACGCGAAAGAACATGAGGAAAAGCTTCAGCGATAGCTGAACTTCTTTGTATCTCTGAAGGAAGAGATATTCAGCGATCAAACGATCACGTAGCTTATGCCTCAAGTCTCCTTTTGTCTTACCTTGCACAACCAGTACGATGTGTCAGAACGGACACGTCTCTGCCATAAATCGTACAACAACTCTGTCAACTACACTGTTCATGATATAGCCAAAAGCATGTCTCCCAAAGTCAGACTCTCAAAGCCAATCACTGAACACCACGTGTAAAGTGCCCTGCCATGCATTTAATGCATAGGGTATAAATAGAAAGATCACCTCTCTATCTGAGAAAGTGCTCACCTCTGCCTTCATCTTTCTATTTGATAGAAACCCTTGTTTTCTATACTCTCTAATCCCCCATTCTCTATATTCTTGTGCAACCATCTAAGTGTTTTCTTAAGTTTGTTTAGATTGAGTCTGTCTTAATCTTATTCCGCAACAAACTTGTAAATTGTGTTTGAGTTATCAATAAACAATTTATTAAACTGTAATTTCTGTGTTTGTATTCAACCCCCCCCCCTTCTACAAACTTGTTAAGCACCTCCGGGACCAACAGATTGTAACACCTCGAATTTTCAAAGTAATGAAATCTTTCTTAAGTCTCCTAATCGTTCTTAATTTGAATTTTCATCCTTCTTAGGTTTACCTTTGACTCTAAACCTCGCGAGAAATCCTTCCAGGTGAAGAAAATCCCAATTTTTGGAGTTGGATAAGGGTTGGGCGACAGTGCCTGGCATAGTAATGCCGATAGATGGAGTTCGGCAGGGAAGTCCTTTGCCGAATAAGAAGAGCATCGGCAAAAGAAAGGTTTGCCGAAGATATTACTTTTCTTTGGCAGAGGTAGCTTAGATCTCTTGAAGTTCATTTTGATCCGCATCAGTAGACTTGCTTCATGTTGAATTCGGTTGGTCTTCGATTCACCGATCTTTTAAAGCACAACTAAGCTATTACAAAGAACCATAAAGTATCCTAAGTATGAAAGTGTACAATCATTTTACAGATATACAATTACAAGTTGAAAGAGAAGGTCATCTTCAAATCTTAGATGACCCAACAATCTCCCTCTATTTGATGATGACATCTCATACTTAGATAAAAGAGATAGATACATGAATAATGCATTTTGACCCTGTTCATACTCTTTTGGGTTCTTTTTCACAGAGACCATTCTTTTTTATTCTTTTTGGATTTTTTTGGAGTATTCGACATTTACAAGTATAAAATAAAAGAATGAAATAATAACTATACAAGATATTTTCTTCAAACTAAAATTGCACATTGTATTAATCTTGTGAAAGATTACAATACAAGTTCAAAAATAGAAGATAAATACAAATAAAAGTAAAATCAGAGAACTATACAAAAGAAAGGTGAGGGTCAACATTTCTTCTCTTGAGTTCGTGGTGGCAGCTACGTAGAGATCCATTGCTTATAATGGGATGATTTGAATAATCCTATACAAGAAGGTAGTATCGGCAATAGGAATCTGACTTGTTCTGAAGAAACGAATCTGACCGAATCCATCATTGAAGAAGATTCCTTGGATCGGCTCACGAAGAACGGTGGTTGAAGGTTGAGGCACCAACGTTGGTAAGGATAAGTCAAGATTGGAAATGTTTGGAACTTTTCCTTGCTTGGCCATTTGAGAGAACACATCCTCCTTTTTGGAGGACTTCGACTTCGGTTTGGAGGTAGGAGGAAGGTCAGCTCTGAGTTTGGCAATTATCTTCTCTTCAGCAGGAGTGTGCACAATATTGTAACGCCTTTGGTAGGAACTGAATTTCTTTTGGAGATCTCGAACATATTTTTCAACTTCAGGTTTGAGAGCATTTCTTCTCTTGTCCAAGCACATCATAATCTCCATCCATTCGGTTATGCCATACCTTAGGAGAGAATCAAGTTTCTCAACAAACCTCGAAAGATCTCCCCTTATGATGATTAGCCGAGTGGTGTCACATTCTTTAGAGGGTTTAAGAATTTTGACATCAATGATTTTGAGAGAATTCTTTTGGTTGGAGAGAACATCATGATACCATTTAATGCACATAGCTTTGATCTCTTCATTTTTCTTTGCCGACTCCTACAAGGCACCAAGTTGTAGAAGTTGAACATTAGCAGCATCAGTTGGGACCTTTGACTTTTCAGCCTCTTCCTCAGCCAATTTATGAGCTAGCTCATTATCTTTATCAAGTGCCATTTGAGCTAGCTCAGCCTTCTTGAGTTCTTCTACCGACAACCCAAGATCCGAGGAGGCAGTCTTTGGAGGAGGAGGAAGCTTTATTCCACCACCATCGGCGAACTGCTTAATCCTAGCATCTTTGAGACGCTTGGCTTGGGCAACCTCTTCATCTAGTGTGAGTTTTTGTTTTCCCTTGTCTTTTCTTGGCTTTGACTCCTCTCTAGACTTTTCGACCACTTTTGATGAGCGGTCGGTTCCCTCTCCTTCGATGATTTCGGTATGGAGCATCATCGGTTTTTTCTACTTTCTCCTTTTCTTCGGCAGATGCCAAAATTTCTTTTTCTTTTTCTTCTTCTTTGGCAGCAGCCGATACTTCTTTTTCCTTCGCTTTCTCATCGGCAGTAGCCAAAACATCTGCTTCCTTTTCTTTTGATTTCTCCCCTTCAACCATAGGCACTTCTTGAGAAGGAGGATTTTGGGATTCTTCCCAACGTGCACTGGAAATGTTGATGTGAGGGGTAATATGCTCCCCCTTAGTTGGTTTCTCCCCCTCAGTGCGTGCCGAGGAAGAAATCCTAGCCTTGGTCGACATACGGCTAATGCGACGATCAATTCGTTGTAGACACCGCCGATCATCAGGACCGAAGGAGGAATCGCACTGAGCTGAGAAACCGGAGCGGGCATGTTGTCAAGCTTAGCATTGATCTTTGAAAGTGCCTCCAGAAGTTGTGCATTCACCTGATCTTGATTATTGGCTGAAGCAGCATCCCGAGCGACTGAAGCAGCTTTGAGAGCTGCCACAAAAATAGTAAGATCAGTATGGCCTTAAATGAGCTGTTGCAGATGCCGAATGACTTGATCCAGAGCATCACCGAGAGGGGTGGCTATATTCTGAACATCCTGCTGCATGGCATCCATGCATTTGAAAAACTTAGTCTGAACTTTTAGGAGCTCATCACGTTGCTCCTTGATCAGATCGATCATAGTAATAAGAGACAAAGTTCTCTTGCAAGTTTCCCGTGATCTGGGTGTGCCGAATGGCACCCTGCTCCAAAGATTGATGCGGTGGCCTGTAGAAGCAAGGAATTTCTCATATTCCTGCCGGATATTGGCAAACTGAGTGCCAAGCGAAAGATGCTGCCGATTAGTATCAATAATATTGGTAAACACATCTTAAGGAATGAGAAGGTGAGGAGGGGGAGGAGGTGGTGCCGAAGGACCTGCCTTGTCGACAGTGGTAGAGGGAGGTTGATGAGGCAAGCTTCGATGAGGTGGTAGAGGTTGTCTTTTTGGAGGGAAACCAGTTGGGGAGTCGGTAGAGGAAGAGGTAGAGTGGGTTGGTGAGTGTTTAGGAGTGGATTGAGGAGAAGGGGTGACAGAGGTTCTCCCTGCCGATTGGTGTTCAGTCGGCAATACCGCTTTATGGCAAATCCTCTCGATTTGACCATACTTCATCTTTCCTAATGTTGCTCTGACAAAAGGAATGGAAACTTCTATTGCATAGAGGATATTCACTTGAGTTCTGATCTGATTAAGACTTTCTCTTTTCAAGATCTCAAAAGTATTTGAATCAAGAATATTTTATTAGGATATTGTCCTATCATAGTACAAAAGTCACCTTTTATATCTTGATAAGTCATTTCAAATATCTAATAATTTATTGAACATGTCTCAAGAATCCACTCGACAAATGACAAGTGTCCTTTGCATTTAATGCATGGGGTAGTATATAAAGGGTGAGGTTCTCTCTATGCAACTCATGCTTTCAGCTCAAGTAATCTAAGTGCATTCAAGCAAGTTGTTAGTTTTTATCTCATTTCATAGCTTTTGGTCTTTGTGACTTTGATGTTTAATATATTCATTTTGGTGTTATGTTTTAATATATGTCACTTTTTAATGTTGATTGTTAATTTGATGTTTTTGTTGTTTTAATTGTTTGTTAAAGATTTATGTCATATATGAAATATAATATGATGTTATCTTTTGTATTTTATATATGCAAGGTCATGGATCGTAATCAGTTAATGATGATTGTGGTGATTGCATATTGGTATTTGATAAGAAGAGCTGAAGCAAGAATATAAAGAATAAGAGATAACAATTCAAATTTGATTGGACATGCGTATACACAAGAATTATTACATGCGTCTAGTATGCAATATCATGAATTGATGTGTCTATCTCGCGATGCTTATATACTCTTGTGTAACCATTTTAACCAAAACAATTGGTTGCAATCAACTAGTCGTATAAGTGTTGAAGAGAAAATGGCAATGTTTTTAACTATTATTGGTCATAATGAACGTTTTAGAATGGTTAAACGGAGATTTCAACATTCCATACGAACTATACACACATGTTTGCATGAAATATTAAATGGAATGATGGAATTCGCAAGAGAAGTCATAAGGCTAACATCCTTAGATGGAACTTTGAACATGTCAGAGAGAGTTAGAAACCTCAAAGAAATATTTCCGGTATGTTATTTGATTTGATACTTTGTAAAACATTAAAAGTTCGTATGATAAATTATATATAATTTGTGGTTTTCTTATAGGGGGCTATAGGTGCACTAGATGGAACTTTGATACATGCAGTTGTGCCCTTAAATCAACAAGCAAGATATAGAGGAAGAAGAAGAGGTGATTGCTTTCAAAATGTTTTAGCAATGTGTGATTTTAATATGATATTCACATATGTTTGGGTCGGATGGGAAGACATTGCACATGATGCTAGAGTATTGAGGGAAGTTGCATTCGACCCAAATTCAGTATTTCTGTTTCCTCCACCAAGTATGTATCATCCTTTTCTAATAGTGATATTATTATTTTTTGTATTTGTAAATGCAAATAAATATTATCTTTGTGATGTCACATACCCTAATACTCGTGGTTTTTTGACTCCTTATCGCAATACGAGGTATTGGTTAGCTGATTTTCGACGCAGACGTGTGGTAACTAAAGAAGAAAAGTTTAATCATGCACATGCACAACTTAGAAACGTTATTGAACGTGCGTATGGCGTCTTGAAAGCAAGATTCCCGATTTTGAAGCAAATGACTTGTTATCCTTTTCCAAAACAAATAGAGATTGTGGTTGCTTGTTTTGCAATCCATAATTTTATAAGAAGATGTAATATCTAAGATCAATTGTTTATGGAATACGATGAGAGTGCCATATTTACTGTTGAAGAGGATTATGGAGGAGGCAGTGAAGAAGAAATTGTTAAAGTTTAATGGGGGGGCTTCTCAACACAACGAATATATGGCTAATCCGCGGGATCAGATTGCGACTCAACTGTTACAAATGGTTCAAATTAAATTTTATTTTGTCTTGGATGAAAAACAAACAATTTCTTTTTGGTATTAGTGTTTCATATTCCGTTTGTATTTAAATATGAATGACTATTAATATTTTTCGTCGTTTATTTTAAAGTATGAAGATTGCATTTTGGTGTCTAATTTGACAGTTAATTATATAAAAAAAATATTATAATGTTTATAAGCAGTTATTGAATTATGAAAATTGTTTTTTTTCTTCCATTAAATGATTGATAATTGAAATAATTACATTTTATTAATTATATAACTATAAAAAGGGTTAAAATGGTCATTTTGTTGTCGGTAAGCGCTTACCACAAAACACTTGGTAAACACACTTACCCGGACAACACTTACCAGCCCCTTACCCGGACAACACTTACCTGGGTCAGCACTCTTACCCGGACAACACTTTCCCAGTAAGAGTTGGTAAACAACCCCTTACCCGGTAAACGCATATTGGGTCATGAACATTTACCATCAATCCATTTTGATAGTTGAGAATGCTACTCGATAAGGTAAGTAGGGTGATGACTTTTTTCGATAAACACTTATCGGATACGTATTTGGTAAATGACCCCTTAGCCTAACATCGTCAACTAGACTTTTGTAACCCTAATTTCGACATTATGATGAGAAGAAGCATATAAATGCAACTTTCACCAATCTTGGAGGACTAAATGCAATAATACCATAAAATTTCCAGCAAATGGATATTCTTTAGCCTTTCCTTCCTGCCTTCCTTTCAACCTCTTTTGCTAAGAAGAGACGGGAAGAATTCCTGTGATGCCGCAGTCTATCGTTACCACCAATCACTACCGTTCTCCGCCGATAACCACCTCAATATGCTGCTCTCTGTCGACTCTCCTACCGTCGTTACCGAGTTCGATTCGGTTCCCAGCGGCGAAATTCGGTTATACGTTGATGTTCTCGCCATATCGGAGTACCACTGCTGCTAGAAATAGGGCGGTCATTTGTATGGCCAAGGAGAGGAGAGTGAAAATGGTGGCGAAGCAGATACAGAGAGAGCTTTCTGATATGTTGCTGACAGATCAGGTTTTACAGTACGCTATCCTTCCCGAAGCGGCCCTTGGTGCTGACCGGTATCTGTCCTCTCTTACCACCATCAGCGATGTCGAAGTCTCATCCGATTTACAGGTAACACCATTACCGAATAATGTTTTGAGGTGTAATTGTTTAAGTTTAATTTCATGATTGATATGTTACAAACAAAGAATGTGACGACTATATTAAGAAGTGAGACTTTCTTACCCCTCAGGGAACATCAAATTAAACATACACTTGGAAGGATTGTGATACAACCCAAATTCAATCAAGGTTGGTTAACCAACAGATGACTGCAACACAAAATCAGGTGGGTCAGGAGAAGAATGATCCACGAAAATTTAGAGTAGTAGAGGAAAACAGAGAAATTTAGAGAATCAGGGAAGAGGATAATTCTATTCATGATGCTAACCAGCTTGTACCATACGGAATATAAAGGAACAAAAATAACAAAAAGATAACAACCAACTACCGGAGATAATGACATCTGTCCTATTTAAAAGGGATGTTGACATCTATCAAACAACTAAATCTATTTATTTAATTCAAAATGTCTTGATCTTTGAATCGTAACAATGCCTTTCTCTTAAGAGGATCCTTGTCCCCAAGGATCAAATTCTGGATACACCTTATCCACGGTGAGAGCATCTTCCCATGTAGCATCTTCTGTAGGTACTCCCCTCCATTTCACCAACCATTCAATGACCGCTTTGTTGTGCCTCTTCATGGTTCTTTTGTCAATGACTTGCTCAAGAATTCTTTCAGCTACATTTCCAGACATGGTTAAAGGAGCAGCCCCTCTAGGTGGAGGACCATGATGTTTTTTGAGTAATGAAACATGAAAAGTAGGATGGACACGAGAGTCAGTTGGTAATTGGAGAGTGTAAGCCACACTGCCCACCTTTGCACACACCTTGTAAGAGCCGAAGTACTTGGCGGATATCTTCATATTAGCCCTGTTCACCAATGATGTCTGCCGGTAAGGTTGCAACTTGAGGTAAACCCAGGCACTGACTTCGAACTCCCTCTCTGATCGGTGTTTGTTTGCAGTCTGTTTCATTCGATTATGAGCTTTATGCAAATTGTGCTTCAGTATAGCAATGGCTTCCTCCCGGGCTGTCAAACTTCTATCCACCGAGTCGACCATACTCTCCCCTGGTAAGTAGGGTAAGTGCAGCAGAGGGGCTTGGCCGTAGACAACCTCGAAAGGAGTGCACTTTATAGCTGATTGGTAATTGGTGTCATACCAATATTCAGCCAACGGTAACCATTTTGCCCACTCTTTAGGTGCCTCGTGACACATACATCTCAGGTAATTCCAAACATCTGTTCAACACTTCGGATTGGCCATCAGATTGAGGATGGTAGCTGCTGGACATGTTTTGAGTTATGCCTTGTAACGCCATGAGCTCTCGCCAAAAATTGCTGATAAATTTTTTATCTTTGTTAGACACTATGGATTTTGGAAAACCGTGCAGCTTATAGATGTTATCCAAAAATACCCGGGCTATGTCTATGGCAGAAAAAGGGTGGCTAAGTGAGAAGAAGTGGGCGTATTTGCTTAGACGATCAATGACCACCATTATCGCATCCTTGCCATGTGAGTTAGGAAGGCCTTCAATGAAATCCATGGCGATGTCCTCCCAGACCCCTTTCGGAATTGGTAACGGTTGCAACAGTCCCGGTTGTGCTGCCGTATCTGTTTTGCATTTCTAACATACTGCACAATTTCTGATGTAGGTGGCCACTTCTTGTGTCATCTTGGCCAAAAAAATAGAGTCTTTAGGCGCTTGAGAGTTGCTGTAACTCCCGAATGACCCTCCTGTGATGAATCGTGCATCCAAGACATGATCTTGTGCTTGATATCTTTAAAATTACCGATTACCAATTTTCCCTTCCTTCTCAATTCTTGATTCGTCCAACTGTACTTAGGATGCTTGCTACCGTCTTGTTGAATGGCCGAAATTATAGGTTTGAGGTTTGCATCTTGCTCCCAAGCCTCTTGAATAGACCTATAAAGATCCGAGTTAATGTTGGATACCGCCATTTGCAACAATTCTCCATTAGTTGCTACTTTGTTCTCAGCCCCTTGCTTATAGCAGATCTCATAGTCATATCCCAACAATTTGGACAACCACCGTTGTTGGAATGGGGTATTCAGCTTGTTTTCTAGCAAATGCTTGAGGCTTTGTTGACCGGTCTTTATCATAAAATGCCTATCTAACAGGTATGATCGCCATTTCTGCACGGCATCAAGGTTTTAAAAAGCGGAATCGTGCCTCAAGGTGTTTTCCCTCAATGAGGCGAGGCGTAAGCCTCGAGGCGGCCGAGGCGGAATCCCCGAGGCGGCCGAGGCGGAATCCCCGAGGCGGAAATATATACACTACACAATATATATATATATATATATATATACACCAATCTGCATCGCATTGCTTCTGCTCAGAAAATATATGCAATATATATACACACACTTGTCACTTTAGTACTAGACAAAATATATATCATACTAAATTACTAAAAGAACTTGCATATACTTTTTTCAATCACGACGTATAGATGTACATGTACTATCAAAGAAAAAAAAGTATAGGTCTATTCATATATATATATATATATATGTATATATAAATATGCTCACTGAGTCACTGCTCATAAAGAAAAAATATTAAATATCAACAAAGTGAGTAGAAGTGTGATTGTGGCCCTCACGCATAGTAGAGACTAAATATAAAAGAAGTGTATTCAGTAGATACATATACATAATACTTCTGCGAACCGAAGAGAATCAAACACGAAAATGCAAAAAAAAATGAGAAAAAACTG